>CAKJTW010000036.1:19340000-21740000 GCA_917880005.1 Nanger dama | reverse complement strand
TCTGTGTTTCCACTGCAGAGGGCACGAGTTCGATCCCCTAGCTGGAGAGCTAATATCCCACAGGCGGCTAAGAGAAAGCATACTCACATTGTTGGGAGACAGATCTCTAATGGACGGTTTGGCTTAGACTGGCTGCTATTATTTAAAAAATACTTTCTACGCATTTACCCATGCCAGGCTGAATACATGAGGATATGAAAATGAGAAAGACTCAGTCCCTGTCCTCAGCAAATTGTGGGGAGAAGTGATGACACGATGCATGTGGACTTAGAACTGACACCACCAGGGAGAGAAGTTGCATGAAAGCAATCGCAATACATGACAAGATATTAGGGATGGACAACGTCACTTGTGGGGGCTGCTCAGAAAAAGCTTCCTAGAAGAGGGGAAGCACAAGAAGCTGATGAGTAAGTAGACTCGAGTCAACAGAGAAAAGGAAAAACACTGTCTACTTGATAAACAGGTCAGACTTGGGCTGAATTGGCCAGTTCTTCCATCACCCGGTCAGTCTAATCTGTTTTTGAACCAAAATGAATGAGTGTGGGGGTGGGGGGTGGGGGATAAGGGAAGTGGGGGTGGTGGAGGATGAGCTTAGGAGAGACAGAAACTAGTATTTATTGAATATAAACTGCTGGATACTAGCCAGTTTAATATTTCACAAAAATTTCTATTTTATTGCCAATGAACTTGTTCCAGGTTTAAAAGCTTGTAAATAGGAAAGCAGTTTACAAACCCAAGACTATCTCCAAAGCCCTTCCTTTTCTGATATCAAAAATGGTTCCTCCCTGTCCACAACATGATACAAATCATGGGAAAATTCATCATATGCTTTCTACTCCCAGCATCAGGACCCACTTAGCAAATGTCTCCTTATCCCTAGACAGCCTGACTTCCCTGTATCAGCTGCTGATTAAACACGCTATGCAGAATTGTACTCTAAAGAGGCTGCTAAAGCATTTACGAATCTCACAGACACACAGGCACCTTGAAACTCTATACATAATGAGAAAAGTACACTAACAATTCTGCAGCAACAAAATTCCCCTTGGGTAATTGGCCTTCACAATATGCTGCTCAGTGTGAGGTTGCCCAGAACATCTCAAGGCACATTATGAAACCTTCTCCCCAGGAGTGACGTCACTGGTAATGCTGAAGATATAACCACAGGGAGCCAACCAATGTGAAGAGTTGAGACCGTGACAATGGATAAGGGATGAGATGTGACTGATTAAGTTTTTCAGCTCAGACTTCATTCATTCTATAAATACAACAGCTTAAAATAGACTTGAGGCACAATTTGGCTTCTTAGAAATAAAATTCACCAGTGCTTAGCACAAAGCCTAGCATATAACACTGAATGAGTATTTGTTAAATGTTAAAATATAGGATGATCAGAATCCTGTGACCAGTAGCCCCCATACCTGTGCAGGGAGCAGCCTGCACTTTGTCATTTACAGATTTCCAGGGAGAAGAGCCCAGGAGGCCTCCTTTGCAGACATGTTCTGGGAGGGGAACAAGGCGTGGTCTTTCTTGCTCTGCACTCTCTCAGCTGGGAGTTAAAAATTAGAAGGGATGAACTCTTTTTGGTTGTTTTGGGTAGTTCAGGATATATTCTTGGGGTTATTTGCTCATTCCTGCTTTTTAGATATCCTCTCACCTGGAGAATCCCAGGGACGGGGGAGCCTGGTGCGCTGCCATCTATGGGGTCGCACAGAGTCGGACACGGACACGACTGAAGCGACTTAGCAGCAGCAGCATCTCCAAACAATAATAACCAAACAAGGACTTCCCTGGTGGCCCAGCGTTTAAGAATCCGCCTGCCAAAGCAGGAGACACAGGTTCAATCCCTGGTGTGGGAAGATTCCACTTGCAACTAAGTGCATATGCCACAGCTACTGAAACCCTCATGCTCTAGAGCCCGTGTTCTACAACAAGAGAAATCATTGCAATGGGAAGCTCTCACTCACTGCAACTGGAGAAAGTCAGCAGGCAGCAATGAAGACCTAGTGCAGCCAAAAATAAACAAATAAACCAAAAAAAAGTAACAATGAACAACAAGAGCAACAACAGACATTCCTAAGGCTTTCTTGGTAGGCAGCTCTGCTGCTGGATTAACCCACAGAGGAAAGCAGAAAACCCCTGGTATCTGGACAAGTCTCACCCAGTATGCCCATACCGCCATGCCACTTCAATAAGCCAATCTAATTCAGAAAAAGTGATATGTACATGTGGTGCTGGTCTCTCTGAGAAGGTCATCTGATCTGAGTACAGGGTGTTTTTGTTGTTGTTGCTTTTCTAAATAGAATGGGTTGTTTGATTCTGTTTTTTTGGATATCTTTTTACCTGCTGGGTTTCTATTTTCTTTCCCCTACCCTAAGTGTCTCCTGCTAGTCATTTATTCTGCATAACTCCGCTCTTTGAGAGAGCATATTGTAGCCCTGCCAGCAGCCCTGCCTCAACTAGATTACTCCTTGAGCTCCCTCGTTCCTGGAGGTAGGAAGCAACAGGATCCCTGATTCCAGCCACCCTGTGGGGCATTTTGATTAAGCCCAGTGGCTTCAGAGTTCAATGACTTGAGTGGGAATCCTGGCTCTGCCACCGCCAGTTATTTATTCATTCAATTCCACCCTTTCCATAACAGTATTTATTTCATGGGCTTAGATGAGAATACTCATAAAGCACTCATCTGGTATGTGGTAGTGCTCAGTAAATGGTAGCTACTTATTATTATTACACCACTAATTATAACCTCTCTCTGTTTACCAAGATGTGTTTGTTTTGAAAAGTATCCTACTTGGCTTCTGTCTCAAAGTTTTCTTTGAGAACAATGAGAATTTTAAACATGTTTCATCCTGAATGAACCAAATCCTAATCCCTCTCATGTTGAAAAAAAAAACCAAAACACTGAAGTATAAATTTGAAAAGAATTTTCACACTCCAGCCCTCTGGTTAATATCCAACAGACATTCGGGCAATTAGAAAGCTAATACATTAAATCAGAGACTAAAATGTAAAATCTTCTAAAATGGTGTAAAAATACATGGGTCTGAAAATCTTTTGGACCTGAAATATTTCCAAATCAGCCCAGTGCCATTTCAGTATGATTATACCTATACTACGCTTCTTTGTTGACAAATGGCCTTTTAAAAAAGTTTTCCCCCAACTTTTCCAGTATCAGATACACATGTCCTTTCCCAACTCCAATGTCAGGGCTATGGTCCTGCGTGGCCCACTCCCCCACCACACAAGACACACCAGCCTCCTCCTTCCTTTCTTGGTTACCTATTAGAAACAGGGAATGGCTAAGAGCTTTGACTCTGGAGTCAGAAGATCTCAGTAGTCAGTCCTCCAGGATCTGTGACTCCATTTCCCCATGTTTAAAACAGAGTTATAATATCTATTTCCACAGAATTGTGGTCAGGATTAAATAAGGTAATATATAGAGAGAGTTTGTGTAAAGCTCTGGTTTTTCCAGTAGAGAATGCCGGTCCAGAGAGGAAGGGTGAGCATGTGAGAGAGTCAATGCAAGTGTGGTCTGTGTTGGCCACATCCTGCAGCAGTGGAGCCAGCACACCTCAGGCTCCAACCCCCCCACCCCAAAGTCTTCCTGCAGCTGTACTGGTACTTCATCTACTCTCAACTGATTGCTCAGATCTTGTTTACATTGGGACACTTCCTTGCAAGGAACACAACACTGAGTGCTTCGTCTATAAAAACAAATAAGGACTTCTGCACAGGATCTGAAGGCAAACACCTCTTTTAGGGCATGACAACTGAGAGTAGAGAATAATGCTTATGAGTTTGATTTAGGATTTAGACAAGCTGTAGTTCTGAATCTTTAATACTTTTCAGCTGGGTGACCAACTTTCTTGTCTCTCTGAGCCTCTATTTCCTTTTGTGGAGAAAGGGCTAAGAAGTGCCTGCTACATGGGATTATTGTGAAGGATAAAAGACAATGTGGGACTTCCTGGTGGTCAAGTGGCTAAAACTTCATGCTCCCAATGCAGGGGCACAGGTTCGATTCCTGTCCAGGGAACCAGATTCCACGTACTGCAACTAAGACCTGGTGCAGCCAGATAAATAAATACTTAAAAAAAAAAAAAAAAAAGAATGTATGTTTGGCAATTGGACAAGTGTCTGGCATATAATAAATTTTTAATAATAACAGTAGCTTTGATAGCATTAATTAATGAATTTTGTGGCTCCTTCATACTTTCTTTAGATTTTGAGGGGGACTCCACATTTAAGGAGAAATCTAAGTTCTCCTATTACCAACAGGTTTCTTTGGCCAAATATGTGGCGAGCAATAGCCTAGTTAAATTAGGGCAAAGATGAAGTTTAAAAATTAAAACTGGACAACCTCATTTCCAAGTTGATGAAACTATTCCTAGCTTAAAAGATTTTCAAGTTAGGTTTCCAACAGCCATTCAAATAAACACTTTAGTATTATTGTCTTCATATTTTTGTCGAAGGGTCAATTAAATTCAACAATCATTTGAGTAACTATTTCAAGTCAGGGACTCTGCTAAGCTCAAAAGATTCAGAGATATACACGACACATTTTTCACATTTTTTTGCTCAAGGAAATAACAGTCTAGTTGTTGTCCTTCTACCTACCAAATCTCCCAGAATTATCTTCTCTATTCCATGTTTCTCCATGTCCTTCAAGAGGCTTCTTAATCTAGTTCTCAGCAATAACTTCTCGTTCTTTGTGCTTCTCACCATTCACCTAACTTTTTCCTCCTTAAGTAACTCAACTGTATCATAAATTTCCAATGTTCTTTGTCTAATGCATATAGAACTTATCTCTCCGATCAGATTATAGATAATTCTAGAGCATGCATCTTCTATTGGTTCATTTTATATTTCTGTAACACCGACCATCTTGTTATTCCTATTTTATTTTAAAACTGTTATTTCTTTCTTTATGGCTGGACTGGGTCTTTGTTGCTATGAATGGGCATACTCTAGCTGTGGCGAGTGGAAGGCACTCTTCCATGTGATGCACGGGCTTCTCATTGCCGTGGTTTCTCTTGTTGCAGAGCACAGGCTCTAGGTGCTCAGGCTTCAGTAGTGGTGGCGCACAGGCTTAACTGCCCTGAGGTATATGGGATCTTCTCAAACTAGGGATCGAACCCATAACCCCCGCATTGGCAGACAGATTCTTAACTGCTGGACCACCACGGAAGTCCTTATTATTCCTATTTTAAATCATTGATGCTGATTGTGAATGAAACTTTTACAATGTTTTATGAAACATAGTTTAACTTATCCCTAAGTTAACTGGATATGAGATCAATTTAGGGCAGTTGCTATTTTTTCTTATCTTGTGATCTGATTCACTTAGGAAATTTCCTTTCTCTTTATACCTTCGAATTTTTTCTTCCACAGTGTTGACACTGAACACTAGATCACTGAATTTCATGTGCAGAATGCCATTTCTATTTTTGCATTTGGTCTTGAAAAAACCTGAATCACTGTCATCTACTCGGAAACCCTTCTAGAGGACAGGGCAGCTACTCAGCACATTTGTAAATCAACAGCCACTCGGCAGGGGAAGTGGAAAGGATTTTGCCCACACAACACCCTCAAGGGGAAATGTGTGTTTCAGCTTAATTGGAGATACAGTCATGACTATTAACTCTACAAGGATTCTTGCACTTTGGAATAATACCTTGATTTCTCTGAAATCACAAATTTGGGGCTTCTTTTCACCATAGAATACCAGAGTTATTCTTCTTGCTACAATACCAATAGGAACACTGGGACTATTCTTTTTTTTATTTTATTTTATTTTATTTTATTTTTTTTTTTTTTTGGGACTATTCTTATACTGAAGTGCTATCCATGAGGTTGTGGACAAATCATAGTAGCATTCACCCAACTAAAAGCCATAGCTCTTACACCTGGACACTCCCATTTCTTCACAGTCTTAGTAAAATGCTAAAGAAAGAGACAAAAACAAGCTCATTATATAGCAAAATATCCTCAACCCTTGAATACCTGCATAATATATAGGGGTGGGTGAGGCAGGAAGGAGGTCTGATTGTGGTCCAGTGCATGTGGGTGTAAACATCTGTGTATGAATCAGAATCTTCCCAAAGGAAGGAAAATAATCCTCTAAGTCAAACTGTGAAAGAGGTAACAGCTCTGGGCTATTTATAGACCTTAAATTGGCATGTGCTATACATATTGAGTACTTTGCTGATCTCATTTTTTAGAGCAGTTGCAATAAAGTGAGATAGAGAAAAGGTAAAGAAAGATTAAAATCTTGACTGTAATATTTTAAAATAACATTACCTTCCTTGTAACTGTAGATGCCTGGAAACCTACCAGAGTCAAAGAATTAGATAGAGCAGCATTCCACTTTGAAAGCTGAGTGGAGATAACACTGAAGCCTGGGTGCAGAGGTGAAGAATACTGTACTGATATTATTTGATTTCAAGGGTGTTCTCCAATGTCAGCATTGCTTAGTTGCCAAAATGCTTCTGTGCTACCATGAGGACCATGGGGTTATCCAGAGAAACTGGTCTGTGAGCATCAGGACACTACAGGCCTTCAAAAGGAAGTCTGCACAGAAACGGATCTGGCCCGACTACCCTGTACCCCTTTGTCTGGGGAAAAGGTAAGGCCCTCTCCCAAAGACAGCAGAAGAAACTCTCACCTTCTGGAGTAAAAGCAGTACTGAACCACTGCACATCCATCTACAGGGGCTCTCTAGAAAGAGGACTGTGTGTTGTCCAGAGACAGGGCCATATTTAGGACGCCTGCCTGGTAGAGTGCAGTTTCAGGGTTGGAGTGGCCTGCACTGGCACACTCAGGGACACTCAGGCTCCCCAGTTTCAAAGCCTTCAGCCAGACTCAACATTCTAAGTACTCTCCTTTCCCTTCAGAACCTCACAGGGTCTTCCATGAGGTAAGAGACACGGATATTACACAACTCCACTAAGCAATGAGAGAAGCTGCCAACTACACAATTACAGAAAGGTACAATCTGTCGCTTCTTTTCTTCCATAATCTACTTCCTCACCCATGAAATGGGAATAACAGCCCTGTCACATCTACTTCACAAGAAAAAGTGCTGGATAAGATGGGAAAGCTAGAGAAAGGCAAGGCATCCTTATACTGCTGTTTTGGCTATTTTTATTACACACCCCCTAGACCCATAGTCTCATATAAAGTAAAACCAAATAGCTCCTGAATATGTCTCAAAAGCCAATCCACTGCCTGTTAAGGAGATGGCTGCATAAAAGCCTGTTAAAAATCTAGGTTCCCCAGTCCTACCTCCAATCACTGGAATCAACCTTCCAGTGTGGAGTCCAGAGACCTATATTTTCAACAAGATTGCAGGCAACACTGACCATCAGCCAGGAGTGTGTCCCTTAAGCGCTCCATTCCCCAAACACTGGACAGAACTGACTGGTTTGGGAGAAGAGATGTATGATATACACTTCCTATACCTCTCAAACTTAATCCGTTCGTGCAGGCGAAAGCACAGGTGAATGACAACCCTTTTCTAAGGTAGCAGGACACAGAAACAGCGCTTTGCGGGGCTGGGGGACTGAGGGATTAAGGTTCTACAAGAGGACCACCAGACAGGGAGGAACGGTCGGTGGGGAAAGGAATTGGACTCACCTACAATGATAGCACAACCACTGACCAATCCGATCTCTTTCTTCAGGGCCACCCGCCCCCCTCCAGAATCAGCCTCCTGCGACTCGCTCCCACCTGGGTGGTTCTTTTCAGTGTTGTTCCGGTGCCTGGCTCCTTTATCCATGTTTCTCAATAGGATTTCAACCTCCGAAAGGGATCTCTCTTTCTAAATGCATACGGGTGTAAATATATTTAGAGAGAGAGCCTTTCAAATGGAAACGTCCTTTTCCGTCTTAAGGACCACTCCTAGCCTCTTAAAATAAATAAATAAATAAAAGACCCGGCAGATATAAGCGAAAGATGAAAATATTCCTATTCCATCTTGACACTTTCTTGTCACTCGTGCTTACAAACAAGGAAAGTGTTAAAATGGGGCAGCGGGGAGAGACACAGACATTTAAATGTAAAAATAGAACTGCACCAGCTACTCTGGTTGGAATTCTCCTGAAAGGGATGTAGCCTTCAGAAACCAGGACCGTTTTGCACTATGTACCAGGCAGTGGCTTATTTCAGAGCTTCAAAGAGGTAATCTGGATTTCCCTCAGCTATCCCCCTAAGAAAACAGAGATTGTCTTTACCTCCCCTTAGCCTTTTATGAGGATAAAAGTAGTTTTCATTAACTGAAAGGAAAAAGGCAATCCTCCGGTACTTTCTTCTCTTTCAGCGGACCTGACCGGTTTGCTCCGGGTCCTGTTTCCACCTGGCGTGGGCTCCTTCCCCCTCGCGTCTCCTGCCTTCCGCTTTCTCCAGAGGTCCTCTTCGGTCTCGCTCGTTTTCTTGTCCTTGTTTTCCTCCTTCGGATCTCCGTCAGTCCTCAGGGCACAGACCGCGCCATCCCTCGTGGTTCCAGGAGAGTGCCTCTAGCACAAACGAACGTGCTTCCCTTTAGCGAGGGGTTTTAAGTGCTGGGCTAGCTCCGCCTCCCACCTCCAGCCTTGCTCTCCATCCTCCGTCTCCTCCCTCCTGTTCAATGTAAATAGCAGCACTCAGTCCCCAAAGATCACCAACAAGATGGATGAAAAGATTTCTCTTTAGTCGATCTTCTCCCTTGTCTCCATCTTTCGCTTTGTAATTAGTGGAAGTAAAATCCTCCCAGGTCGATTGTTCGGGAGAGTCCAGGAGCTGGTATAGCATTATAGGTCTTTCAGCAGACGTGGTCCCTTATAAATAAGGGACCGGTCGTGCAGACTCTTCAATGCCATCAGAAATACACTGGCGAATGTATTAAAATATTTATGTCTGGAAGATTTGAAGGAGAGAAGGCAGTAGGGACGTTATCTTCGAGTATCTGAAAACAGGAGGAAATCGGGGTGGGAAAGAATTAAGACTAATGGAAAAGAGGTTCATTTAGTATAATTGTGAGCAGCCTTGAAGAGTACAGTGGAAACAGAAGTACCCGGAAGAAATGGTAGCCTTACTGATCACATGTCTTACTAATATTTAGTGTTAGATGAAACAGGAAAAAAAAAAAGAAGACTTCAACTCTGGTCCCAGGGAAAAAAAATGACACAAAATCTGGTGGAATGAGCCTTTTATAGCTTCTAATATTATATTTTTGCATAATGAAATTATTAGAAAGGCAGACCAGAGAGGAGGTGGGGGAGTTATTACCAGCACCTCTCTGATCATGAAGCAGATTGTTGATGTTAAGAGATGACTTACTTCCATATTGATATTGTATCTAGTCTTCTGTGAAGAATTCTACCCAGAAACTCCTGCCTGAGGTGAGAGCAATGATGTCTATTTATAATTGCAAAGTACTCTGGAAAAACAGCAGAAAGCAATATAGCAGACAAAAGTGTAAATCTAAAATGAAATTATTTTGAATATGTGTTATATACATTATGCAAAAGCACTTGAGTTTAAAGTGGGTCTAAAAAGAAAGTTCCCAAGTTAACACTAAGTGTGGAAATTTGGCCTCACTTTCTGCAGAATGTTCCAAAAGATTTTGGATTTTAAGAAAAGTAAATACTTAATTTCCTTAAAGTGGGGATGGTTGAGCTGTTGTAGGAAGGTCTTTTCCAAATGGGGTAAAGTCCAATCAACAATCTTTTCCACTTCTCCCCTTGACCACTCAGCAAGTACTAAGAGGTTTCAAAGGTTGAGAGTTCAACTGCTTCTCCTTCTGCAGTTCATGATACAATAAATTGAAAGCCTCAGCAAAAAAAAAAAAAAAAAAAAAAGTGGGGGTAGTGATGCAAAAGGATTTTTTTCCTTAACAAAAGGAGCAGACGAACAGACAAGGCAGGGAATCTATAGCCCAAAACTCCACAGGAGGGGATGAGTCATGAGAAATGAAAAAAATATTGAAATTGCTTTTGGCCTTTCCTCATGACATCCGAGAGCATCAATGCTTTCATTTTGAAACTTCTGCTCAAATTTCAACATCAAGGTATAAAACAATCTTTCTGCTTACAAATATGAATTCTTTCGGTAATGTTTCAATTCAAAAGGTGTAGATTTGTATGAGATAAAATAAGAATGTGATGAGTTCAAGGTCTCTTGCCTAAACTGGTGCTAACTGACCACAATATGGTAAACTTTAGCCATCTCAATTTATGAACTAAGAAGCTAAGAGAGGAATGGGATCAAATACAAGCGTGGAATGCAATTAAGCACACTCAGTTGGAAAGAAGGGTTGTTGAAGATTAATATTTCTATTTCTTTTGCACTTGAAGTTTATAAGTGGCTTATGATTATCTACTAATGGTATAATGTAAATGCTAGAAAAGGAGTCTCCACCCCTTCTCTCTCCACAAGACCATTCATGCATATTATATGGCTCCCTCCAGGTTGGGATCTTTTGTGAAATAAATCCCAAGTGTGTCAAAATTCCACATGGCTGACATGGAACTCAGGAGAGAAAGAAAAGTCTTCCTGTGATATGTTGAGAAAAATCTGTAAGAATAATTAACTGAAGGTTCAATTTTGAGCACTGAATTCTTTATTCAAAACTAATGTACATTTTCCTTTCTAACTTTAAATCTACTATCCATATTTAAATAATACATTATCTACAAACTGTTTTCTGCACAATATCTTGATTTTTTTTCTCATTAAATACTATGGGTAGACAAGACTATTATTTTTTCCTCTTTTTAAAGATTAGGAAGCTGAGGCTCGGAGAAATGTCTTATCTGAGGACAAAGATAGGGCACCTTTGGACAGACAGGATATCAAATGGTATACACTGAGATCTTTTCCCAGGACACTGCAGCTAGTTGCTGATTCCTCAGCTTCTTCCACCTGAGGGAGATGAAGACCTTTGATCAGGGCCATGTCCAAATCTTCTTGGGTTGATAACATAACTGGGCTAGAGCCCCGCCTTGATATCACACCTGATATTTGTTCAGTGAGACCCACAGGTTTTAACCTGTCCCCTACTCTTCTACTTGTACCCTTTTCCCATAGTCCCACAGTCCTTTCCAGGTACTTTAATACAACTCTGTTTCCAGAATCACTGTTTACTGGGTCACTGTTTACTATTGTTTTTCATGCTTAAGATGAGAAGAAATTAATCTTTTACCCAGGGAAAGGGTGAGTAAGAGGGTAGTTTTCTTGGGAATCTGGGGTTAGGAAGAGAAAGGCTGTGTGAGGCTGACATCTACTGCACACAGAGGGTATAGCATGGGGGCGACTTGTGTAACAGTGGAACAAAAGCCATGTTTCAGTATTCCCCCTTTCAAAGCAACAGATAAGAAGTAACAGTTAATGCAGGGGAGCAGAGCACAAAGCACATTCACTCCATTTCTGACTTTTTTTCTTTTTGCCTTGTTGCATGGCTTTCATGATTTCAGTTCCCTGGCCAGGGATCAAACCTGGGCCCTGGCAGTGAAAGCCACTGGACCACTGGACCACCAGGGAATTCTCTTGACTTCTTTTTCTGGACAAGCATTTTATTCTTGTTCCTTGTAGCAGAGCTGTGAAGTCTGAGGTCACTAAAAGAGGATCCAAATCTCTTTCTGGAGAGAACTCACAGTCCATGCTCCCAATCCACTCTTCTCGCACCTTCCTACCCAAAGTCAGAAGGGAGCCATGATTTCAATTAAAGCCAGCTTTCTTCCTAGAATCCCAGCGACCAGCCTATAGTGAAACAGTGGCTTCCTGAGCTAGTGGTTCTAAGAGCCTTTGGTTCGTTAAAAATGGAAAGCAGATGAAAATTAGCGAGTAAAGAAGAAGGAAGGAAGGAAGAAAAGGCCAAAACAGGTAAGAAAAAAAGGAAGGTGGAATGAGGAGATGCCTTCAGTTAAGCCCTTTCACGGGTATGCTCTGTTTGCCTTTCAGACATATTCCTAAATTGAAAGGAGCTTGTGTCTTCCGGGGTTTATGTAGTCCTGAGAATTTGGATGGAGCAGACCCTGTTTTGTTATGATGGTCCATTAATTCATGCTTTTCTGGAGAAAATGATGAATCCTTGCTCTGACACTAGAGATAAAAATTCCAGCATATTACTCTCCTGTCTGCTGCACTTGGCTGCTTTCCATGGAACTAGCCCAGCACTAGTGGGAAAGAAAGAAAGAAAGATATACTCCCTGAGGCAGACTGCGTGTCCTTCACTCCTTTACTGGCCACATCTATCATGGCACCTTGGTATTCTTCTTTTTAGGATTTAGGTGACTTTAGTTTTCAGTACTTAAATATGAAACTTCCACCTCCTCACTGATTTTCACTGAGGAGTTGTATTTACCAAAGATGAGGGCTCTTGTCTTTTAAGATATGGAAGAGAAGTTCTCTGAGGTCAGAGGTTTGTTTTGTTCAACTGATGTAGCCCTAGTACCTTAAGTGGTGCCTGGCACTCAATAAATATGATTCAGTGAATGAATGGTGATGTGCATTAATGAATAATAAATTATATAATAACCAATGAACCGATGTGCTCACTAATTGTAGCAAGATATAGTCCTCAGTGCTGGGAGAGGTACTGGATTGTGGAAAGAGGGGAACAACACCATCCAAGTTTGACTTAAAGATCATTTCTCACAGAGCACACACATCTCAAGCAGGCCTTCCGCACTGCCCAGCAGTCCTACTGCAGTCTCATAGTTATTGCGCCTTGCATTTATCTCCTGCTTGCTGCAAACCAACACTATCCCCCAAATCCTCACTTTCAGTTGACATCCTTGCCTATTGTTTCATGGTGAGACAATAGAAGAAAATGTCCATGTCCTCCAACCAGTGAATCTGTCCAAGTGCCTGTATCTTTCCCTGCATACTCGGCCTCCTCTCCTGCAGAAATGGATGTGGTGTGTTCCTGGGTATCTCGGACTTGTGCACTTGCTTCTCTGTCCTTTCTTACCCACTCAGGAATTTTGCTCCTGCAATTCCTCCTCTCTTTCCAGAATCATGTGTTTTGCTCTTTCCTGGATCATTCCTATCAGCATGCAAACATGCTGTAATAACTTCAGTTTAAAAATACAAAACTAAAAAAGTAAAAATAAAAAATAAATAAATAAAAAATACAAAACGAACAGAACCTCCATTGACTTTACTTCCCTCTGCAGCTGCCACCCTTCTCTGCTCCCGTTTTCACTTCTTCACCTCCATTCATGCTTGAGTTTACTACCCTTAAGCTTTTGTCTTTATCCACACGATGAAGCCATCTGCCATGGTCACAGGTAGCCACCACAGGGTCCAATCTGATAGGCATTTCTCAGTCTCCAGCCCACTGATCTCACAGCAGCCCTGGCTCCTGGGATCCACTCTTCTGGCTTTCCTCTACCTCACTGCCTCTTAGGCTCCTCAGCCGGATCCTTTTTTCTTCCCAATCTCTCCTCTTCTTCATCTTCCCTCACCACCTGGGTGTTCCCATTCAGTCGCATGACTTTCAGTAGCATCTACACACTGATATTTCCCAAATTTATAGATCCAGCCCTCCATCTCTCCCAGAAACTCTGGAATTAGCTATCTATCAACTTGATGTCTTTCTTGGATGTGTGTGTAATAGGCATCTCAAACTTAACATGTCCAATTACTTCGAACCTGGTCTTCCTCCAGTATTCCTCACTTTAGTAAATGGCACTCCTTGGTCAGGCCAAACATTTTAGAGTTAACCTTGACTTACCTTGTCTCTTATCTTTTACTCTACATCTGGTTTATTAATCAATTCTATTAGCTGTCAATTTAAACTTACTGAGAAATGACTTATTTCTTACCGTCTTTACTGCTACTATCCTAATTCATTATGACCCTTATGACCATCTCACAAGCTCTCACCTGGACTATTTCAATCATTTCCTAGTTGGGCTCCCTGTTTCAGACACTTGCTCTCCTAAAATGTTCTCCTATACATCATTCTTAACAGAGCAATCAGAATGCTCCTCTATAATCATAAGTCAAGTCATATCTCTCCCCTGCTCAGAATCCTCCAAAGGCTGCCCATCCCACCTAGAGTCAGGTCTGAAGTCCTTTCTCATGGCCTCAGGTGAGCATTCCAAAATCATATCCTTGTACTGTTCCTTCCACTTAATCCTCCCAGACTCCTAGGCCTCTTTCCTGTTCTTTGAACACTGAGCTCCGCCTCAGATCTTCACATTGGCTGGAGCTTCTGTGAGGAAGACTCCTCCTCTAGACAGTCACGTGCCTTGCCCCCTCCTGTTATGCTCATCCATCATCAAATGTCACCCTGCAAGATTTCTCTGATCACCCAATAGAAAAATCAGTCTTTATCCCATCACCTGGGCATTATTTGTTGTCATTATTACCTAATATTTTTTGTTTATTTTTTCCTTGTTTCTCCTGTTAAAATGTAAGCTATGATTATTGGATTATTGGATTTTGGGGGGAATAATATTATGGTTATAATGAATATATAATTGTATATAATAGTTATATAATCTTTTAGAGTTATATACCAATATGGATGAAACAATTTAATGTCTTGGGTTTGCTTCAAAGTAATATGAGAGGGAATGGAGAGCTAGTCTGTCAATGAAAGAAGGCTATGAGTTGATATTGTTTAAACTGGGTGATGGGTAGATAGGAGTCCTTTACAATATATTATCTGATTGTTGTTCAGTTGCTAAGTTGTGTCTCACTCTTTTGCGACCTCATGGGCTGTAGCCTGCCAGTCTCCTGAGATTTCCCAGGCAAGAATACTGGAATGGCTTGCCATTTCCTTCTCTAGGGGATCTTGCTGACCTAAGGATGGAACTCATGTTCCATGCATTGACAGGTGGATTCTTTACCACTGAGCCACCAGGGAAGCCCACTATTTTCTCTAGCTTTGTATATGTTTACATTTTTCCATAATAAGAAACAAACACAACCTTTGCTAGTTTATCATTATGTTCCTAATGCCCAGAGTAGTACTAGGCATATAGAAGGAATTCAATAAATATATTTGTTGTACAGCAAAAACCAACACAGTATTGTAAAGCAATTATCCTCCAATTAAAAATAAATTTACAAAAAGAAGAGAGAACATTATCCAACGCATTTTTAAGTTTTAAAATGTTTCATCTGATCCCAATTAAAAAATGTTAATTATATGTATATAAACTATAGAATATGTTCTTTATTACATATAATAATAAAGGCTTGTATTGATCTATAAAAATTCATATTTATTTAATACTGATTGCATTTTGAATCAGTTAGGAGAGTGAAGGTATATTTTCAAGATAAATGTTAACCATTTACTGCTAATTGTTGAAATCTAAATTTTAAGTTCCAAAGGAGATTTTATGAAGAGTATCCCCT
Organism: Nanger dama; assembly: GCA_917880005.1. Classification (NCBI taxonomy): domain Eukaryota; kingdom Metazoa; phylum Chordata; class Mammalia; order Artiodactyla; family Bovidae; genus Nanger; species Nanger dama. Next base: position 21,724,649 of record CAKJTW010000036.1, on the reverse strand, counting down.
TCCAGGTTTTGCATCTGAGAATGTTTAATTGTGGGAATATCTAAAACTAAACTTAAGAGCAATTTTTAAAATCCAACTTGGGGGCTTCCCTGGTGATCAGTGCTTAAGACTCTAAGCTTTCCATGCGGGGGGCACAGGTTCGATTCCTGATCAGGGAACTAAGATCCCACATGCCATGCAGCATGGCCAATAAATAAATAAAATTTTAAAAATATACATGTGGTATAACAGGCCTTAACTAAGACATATATATATATATATATATATATATGTCACCCAGGGACATCATTAACATTTCATGCTTTAACCACATGTATCCAGCTTTGGAGATTTGACATTTTATACTCTGCTGACCTTTTGGGTTGTTGAAATATCTTTTTGTATTCCTCTCCCTCTGTTACAGCAAATGAAAGCCAACTGTATTAGTATTTATAGAAAAAAAATAAAGGGAAAAAAGATAAAGACCAAAAAATATATATCTACATGTGGTTTAATTTCTTATCTCTTTTTACCAAATCATGATAATTAACTATCATTTCCTATACTACTACTACAATTGTGTGTAGCAAATCTGGAAAGGAAATACAAGGCTACAGTGTAGAGATCACTGACGTGCAATATATTGCCCATAGGAAAAGAATGTGATTGTTAAGGAAAATTTTCAATACTACACAGTTAATCAGATTAATACAGAAATAAATTGTAATAGAAGTTGGATTACACATATGGGGATGTGCTCAGTTAAGGTCACTTGCACAGTCAGCCCATACTTATCAACTGTTTACGGTGCTGGATATTGAGAACAAAGACCATCTGCTAGGGCTTCCCTGGTGACTCAGTGGTGAGGATTCTGCTTGCCAGTGCAGGAGACAGGGGTTCAGTCCCTAGTCCAGGAAGATCCCACAGGCTTTGGAGCAACTAAGCCCATGTGCCACAACAGTTGAGCCTGTGCTCTAGAGCCCATGCTCAACAACAAGAGAAGCCACTGCAATGAGAAGCCTGTGCACTGCAACTAGAGAGTATTCCCTACTCACTGCAACTAGAGAATGCCTGCAGAGAAACAAAGTTAAATATAAAAATGCTTAAAAAAGAGACCATCTGCCTCAAGGACCTCAGGGACTCTGATGATTAATTTAAGGTGTCAAAGTTGACTGGCATGCCCAGATTAAGCATTATTTCTGAGTTTGTGTAAGACTGTTTCTCAATGAGATTAGCATCTGAATCGATGAACTCTAAATTACTCTAAAGTAAATTTCAGTTCAGTTCAGTTCAGTAGCTCAGTCGTGTCCGACTCTTTGCGACCCCATGAATCGCAGCACGCCAGGCCTCCCTGTCCATCACCAACTCCTGGAGTTCACTCAGACTCACGTCCATTGAGTCAGTGATGCCATCCAGCCATCTCATCCTCTGTCGTCCCCTTCTCCTGTCCCCAATCCCTCACAACATCAAAGTCTTTTCCAATGAGTCAACTCTTCGCATGAGGTGGCCAAAGTACTGGAGTTTCAGCTTTAGCATCATTCCTTCCAAAGAAATCCCAGGGTTGATCTCCTTCAGAATGGACTGGTTGGATCTCCTTGCAGTCCAAGGGACTCTCAAGAGTCTTCTCCAACACCACAGTTCAAAAGTATCAATTCTTCGGCACTCAGCCTTCTTCACAGTCCAGCTCTCACATCCATACATGACTACTGGAAAAACCATAGCCTTGACTAGAAGGACCTTAGTCGGCAAAGTCATGTCTCTATTTTTGAATATGCTATCTAGGTTGATCATAACTTTTCTTCCAAGGAGTAAGCGTCTTTTAATTTCATGGCTGCAATCACCATCTGCAGTGATTTTGGAGCCCAAAAAAATGAAGTCTGACACTGTTTCCACTGTTTCCCCATCTATTTCCCATGAAGTGATGGGACCAGATGCTCTACAGTAAATTACCCTTCCCCATGTGAATGAGCATCACCCAATCTGGTGAGGACCTGATTATTAAAAAAAAGCAAAGGAAGGAAGAAGGAATTCACTCCTTTCTGCTTCCTATCTGCTTGCTGGAGTTGGGACATGTCATCTCATCTTCTCTACCCCTTGGATTGGGATTTAAAACATTGGCTCCCCTGGTTCCATGACCTTTGGACACGGACTGACTTACACCACCAGCTTCCTGAGTCTCCAGCCTTATAGACAGAGGGTCATGGGACTTCCCAGCCTGTGTACTGAGTAAGCTAATTTGTTATAAATAAATCTCTCTTCCCCCCTCCATCTAATATACATATATATATATCTTCTGCTGGTTCTATTTCTTTGGGAAATCTTGACTAATACAAGGACCTTAGATGCCAATATTTTAGATCTTTATTCTCCTAAAGTGAGGTACAGCTAGGTTGCCTGTGAAACAGGAGGGAAGAAGGCAAGACAAAACTTTTAAAAGAATGACAAAACCTTTGAAGAGATAACAAAAAATGGTTAGTACCTACTAAGCCGAAGATAGTGGAAGATTTAATTTCAGTAGACATTGAGGTTCAGTGTACGCTCTTGGTAATACATTGAACGTGAAAGTGTCGGTCACTCAGTCGTGTCCAGCTCTTTGGACTGTAGCCCACCAGGGGGTTGCCTGGAATTCTGGCAAGAATATTGGAGTGGGTTGCCATGTCCTCCTCCAGGGGATCTTCCCAAGCCAGGGACTGAACTTAACTCTCCTGTGTCTCCTGCCTTGCAGATGAATTCTTTACAGCTGAGCCACCGGGGAAGCCCTTGGAGTGTGTATCCCTCTTAAATAAGTCTGCTTTCACTTTACAATGGCTTGTTCTTGAATTTTTTTGCTGGGCAAAGCCAAGACCCTCACTTGCCTGTGCATTCCAGAGACTCATCTGAGACCTGGGACCTGACCAGCCTCTCTTGCCCCATTTTCCTGTAACATCATAACTCCTCCAACAAGATCACTGGACATTTGAGGAAAGCTCCAGCATGAAAGTCACAGACAATAATAAACATAGGTGATGCAAGGAACAGAGGAAAACTTCCCCCAAATTATAATTACTAGGACCCTGTTCTGAGGCCAGGTACTAGGCCCATTAGGTCATAACAGTCACTGGGCTCAAAACCAAACTCTTCTCCATTCCACAGACAAAACCAACTTCTTGTGCTCCCCATTTCATCATGGCCACAGTATCATGTTTTTGTTACTGAATTCAAACTCACTCTGTTCACCACGTGAGAGGCCAATAAATCCAAGAAATTAAGGTGTTGAGGCAACAAATAGGGCTTTATTCAGAAAGCCAGCTGACTGAGAAGATGGCAGATTAATGTCTCAAAATAATCATCTTGTTGGGGCCTGGATGCCTTTTTTTTTTTTTTTTTTAAATAGAGCCTGAGGGAGAGAAGCAAAGAGGACCTAAAGTCTAAAGGCAGAATAGAGGGAGAGGCTGTGAGGAAGTAAAGGAAGAAGGGTCTTCAGTTCAGTTCAGTTCAGTTCAGTCACTCAGTCGTGTCCAACTCTTTGCGACCCCATGAATCACAGCACGCCAGGCCTCCCCGTCCATCACCAACTCCCGGGGTTCACTCAGACTCACGTCCATCGAGTCAGTGATGCCATCCAGCCATCTCATCCTCTGTTGTCCCCTTCTCCTCCTGCCCTCAATCCCTCTCAGCATCAGTCTTTTCCAATGAGTCAACTCTTCGCATGAGGTGGCCAAAGTACTGGAGTTTCAGCCTTAGCACCATTCCTTCCAAAGAAATCTCAGGGCTGAAAATCTTGCAAAACATCTGCCAGGAAGGGCCAGCCTTTGGAAAGGGGTGTGTTAATCTCTTCTTTTTCGGTAGCCATTAACAGGTGGGCAGGATCAGATTATCTCTTCCTGGGTTGAACAAAGGTACTTTAGTTTAACAGTTCCCAGAGGGGCAGGATCCTTTGTGGCAAGCCATTATATTCTTCTCTGCAACATTATCATAGCATTGTGCTCTCAATCACCCAAGCCTAACACCTTAATCTTTTTCCTTCCCTCCCCCTTTTTAACCCCATAGCAAATTAGTTATCAAGTCCTGTTGTTCCGCCTCTGAAAATTCTTTCACATCTGTGTTCTACTACCCACAGTTGTTGGCCTATTCCAGAACTATTCATCTCTCTGCAGTCCCATTGCAATAGCCTACCAATTGATCCCCTGTCTGTGATCGTACATCCTTCATTCTGTCCTCAGAGTTTTGTTTTATAAAACATGGGATTGATCAGGTTTCTAACCTGCTGAAAGCCTCTGGTGGGTCTCTATTATATAAAGTTATGGTCCCTAAAGCTGGCCAAGTGAGCATCACAATCACCCCAGGAACTTTTAAAATTAAAAATTCTGGCCATAGGGAAGGTAGACCTTCTCCTATGGAATCTTCTCGTGACAACTTCCTGCAATGGAAGTTCACCACAAAATTCCCTCTGAGCTTTTAATTCAGATGGATATGACTATTGGTTGGGGTAACCACTAACTTAACAGATAAAGTCTAAACTCTTGGATAGAGGAATCAATCAATCTCTCTAGCTTTTCCCCATAATATTGTCTTTTCCTCATCATTCCCTTTTGGTGTCCCATTCACTCTTCCCTTTAGACACACAAGACTAGCCTGTGCTTCCCCATACTAATGTGTTTACTGATGTTCCTCTCTGCCTGGAAGGCCCTCCTCTCCATCTCTGCAAAATAAAACTTCCCTATTAAGGCTCATTCAAATTCCCCGTTCCAGTAGGAAAACTGTTCAAATTGTCCTGATCTCTCTCTCTCTTTGTTCTCATAGCATTCTCTACTTCCTCAGGGAAGCCTTCCTAAACTATATTCTCTCATAGTTATTGGTGTTTTGATTTATACGACAGTACTTAAAGTACTTAATAGTAATACATTTATTTATGAGGTTTAAGAAAACATCTTTGTCTCCTACTTCATGGGAAATAGATGGGAAAACAGTGGAAACAGTGTCAGACTTCATTTTTGGGCTCCAAAATCACTGCAGATGGTGACTGCAGCCATGAAATTAAAAGACGTTCTCTCCGTGGAAGAAAAGTTATGACGAACCTAGTATATTCAAAAGCAGAGACATTACTTTGCCAACTAAGGTCCTTCTAGTCAAGGCTATGGTTTTTCCTGTGGTCATGTATGGATGTGAGAGTTGGACTGTGAAGAAGGCTGAGCGCTGAAGAATTGATGCTTTTGAACTGTGGTGTTGGAGAAGACTCTTGAGAGTCCCTTGGACTGCAAGGAGATCCAACCCGTCCATTCTGAAGGAGATCAACCCTGGGATTTCTTTGAAAGGAATGATGCTGAAGAACTTTTAGAATTTTTAGGTTTTAAAAATATATAGTAGTTTGATGTTAGAAAAACAAGGCTCTTTGGGTTAAAGAATTTCTCTTTGTTATAAATCATTGTATTCGTCTTTCTGTAAGAATGTAACTTCATTTAGTGCTTTCTGAGAAGGACACTGGAAACTTCTGGGTTAAAAGTTAAAACCTGAAAGGCAGAATGTACTGCATAGAAGATAGCTTTCCCCCTTATCTCAAGGACTCAGAGCCTCCTGACTGATCTGTTCTTAACTAATGACTTAGTTTCCACTGTGTAACAGGCTTCTCCTCAAAATGCCTTTCCCTGTACTAGGCACCGCCGGGCCAGGTGGTCAATTAACTGTCTCTACTATCATCTGTAAACCGTCCCCATCAATCAAATGTCTCCACTTCATCCTCAGACCCCCTTATCACATTGTTCCCTACATTCTGATCTCATTCCCAGTTGTCTTTGATCTCTCTGTATAAAAATCCCCCTCGGTGAGTGTTGGGGGTTCACTTCTGGAAACAGAAGATTGAACCCCGGCTTGCCGGCCCCAATAAATCCTCCTGCTGATTGCATCGAGTCCGAGTCACTGTGGTCTTTGGGGCGACGGTTCCCGAGAAAAGGCCGTGAGGTCTTACAATGCTAAAGCTGAAACTCCAGTACTTTGGCCACCTCATGTGAAGAGTTGACTCATTGGAAAAGACTCTGATGCTGGGAGGGATTGAGGGCAGGAGGAGAAGGGGACGACAGAGGATGAGATGGCGGGATGGCATCATGGACTCGATGGACGTGAGTCTGAGTGAACTCCGGGAGATGGTGATGGACAGGGAGGCCTGGCGTGCTGCGATTCATGGGGTCACAAAGAGTCAGACACAACTGAGCGACTGAACTGAACTGATGATACTGAAAATGCCTTGAAGGCAACAGTCATATCTGTTATCATGCACTGATGGTACCTAATACAGATGTTCCATAACATTTGTCGAATGGGAGGGGAGTTAATGTTTTGGAATGGTCACATATTCGGTTCTGTTGTGTGTGCAGTTATATCTCTATATATTCCCTTATTAGGCCACAGGCTTTTTGAAGGGAAAGATAAAATTTATCTTTGCACTATATCCCTATCTTCACCTTGATCTGTACCTGGTGGCTAAGATGGTAAAGAATCTGCCGGAAACGTAGCCACGCGTTCCAGGAAACAAACTCACTCAGAAGGACAATGCAGATAGTGGAGTACAGTTTATTATACTGGTGGGCCCACGGCAGAGTCTCCTCTTAGCCAAGGATCCCGACCAGCATTTGTGAAAATCTTTTATACTCCTTGTGTACGTGCCTAAACCTACCACTCCAAATTCCTTGAGACTTACATAAACCAAGGAAAATACAATCCCAATAACCCCGTCATTCACGTGCTATGTGCTCATGTGCTCAAACAGTCAAACAATTAGCTAATAATCAGTAAACCCGAGGTTACCCTCCAATAGATACAGAAAACCTTATGGCCTGTCTGGAGGAAGGGGTGATTAGTGTATGTTTTCTCTTAGGCAATGAGTAACCTAGATATGATCTTCAAGGTTTCCGTCTTGAGGGGGTCTTATCCTTCTGTTGTTGTTTTCATAGGCTCGAAACACAGAGTTCAGAGTCCATTGGAAGGGTGCCTGAGCACCTTGAGTGCCTGAGTCCATTGGAAAGGTGCCTAAGCATGAACAGGCCTAAGACGGAGTCCAGGCCCTATGAATTCCTTCTTCAGTGGGAGACGTGGGTTCAATCCCTGGGTTGGGAAGGTCTCCTGGAGGAGGGCATGGCAACCTACTCCAGTATTCTTGCCTGGAAAATCTCACGGACAGAGGCGCCTGGCAGGCTACTGTCCATGGGGTCACAAAGAGTAGGACATGACTGAGTTACTAAGTGTAGCACAGCACAGTATCCCAGGAGAATATAGATTTCAAAAGAGCCATGACTTTGTATTTTGTCATGTCCCCAGGGACTAGAGTAGTGCTTGGCCCCTGACATTTGCTTAGGAAATGCTTTTTGGATGATTGATTATAATTATCAGATGGCTCCTTCTCCTATAGTTCCTACTGGTATTACTAACATTCTTCGTTTTATTCCTAGATTTCTCTTCTCCGATTGAGATATAGTTCCTGTCTGAATGTACTAAAGTGTGACTTGAAGCAAGGTAAGATTCTCCCTTCCTTTCTAATTCCATTGTTTATCAAATATCTACCCAGCACCAACTACATATCAGACACGTGGGAGGACTGGTAAGCCCAAAGCAAAGTGTAGTCCCAGTCTGGTTAGAGGGAGAGGAGAACACAGTGAGACAGATGATAGTGACATAAAAAGTTACTCTGGGACCGCCCCACAGTGGGCAGGCCAGATTGGCATCTGGAGAAAGTGATTTCTGAGCTGAGTCTGAAAGGACAAATAGAAGTTAATCTGGAGAATATGCCAAGCAAAGGAAATAGCTTAAAAGGCACACCGGTGGGAGAGTGTGATTTAAATTCAGTGTGACGGAAATGTACTGCGCTCTTGACCAAACACTGAGAGGTGCGAAAAGAAATGTAAATCATGAAGAGCTTTAGTGCCATACTCAGTGAATTGTCTTGAAAGTATCGGGCAGTTTTAAACAGAACAGTGATTGGATCTGGCAGCTTAGTAGGATGGAATGGATTGGGCAAATCTATAGGCAGAGAGCAGTTAGGAGGTGATTAGGGTAACCAAAACAAGGAATAAGGAGAAAGAAAGCAAGATTAATGAAAATAGAAAGATGATGGATTCCAAGCATATTTATAAAATACATACTCGACGAACACTTACGTCTAGAAAATTAGTTTTAGAAATAATGGCATGGGTGGTTAAAGGTCAATTAAAGATGTTTATTATATCATATTTCTGCAACAGTTAAAAATTGGAAACATTACATGTCCAATTATAATTATCAGATGGCTCCTTCTCCTATAGTTTCTACTGGCATTACTAATATTCTTCATTTTATTCCTAGATTTCTCTTCTTCAATTGAGATATTGTTCCTGTTTGAATGTACTAAAGTGTGACTGGAAGCAAGGTAATTAATCTCAACATGAGATTAATTAAATTAGGATATAACTTATCAAAGCATGCAAACTTTAAAAAGTGTGATGTATAAAGGTAAAAATATTAACTACAAACAAATTGTAGGGCTTCCCTGGTGGCTCAGTGGTAAAGAATCTGCCTGCCAATGCAGGACACGTGGGTTTGATCCCTAGTCCAGGCAGACCCTACATGGTGTGGAGCACCTAATCCTGTGAGCCACAACTATTGAGCCTGAGCCCACAAGTCACAACTATTGAGCCTATGTGCCGCACCTACTGAAGCCCACATTCCCTAGAACCTGTTCTCTGGAACAAGAGAAGCTACCACAATGAAAAACCCATGCACCACAACTGGAGTTTCCCCACTTGCCATAGCTAGAAAAAAGCCCTTGCAGTAAGGAAGTCCTACAACAGCCAAAAATAAATCAATAAAATAAAATAAAATAAGCAAATTGTAGATATTATGTATGTAATGTCACATTTTCATTTAAATGTGTCTAACACATGTGTATTGTGTATTGGTATATGCATGGAAAAAAAATTTCTAAAAGGATTTATGCAAAACCTGTGTATACCATGTTTGTCTTTGGGGAATAGGGTCAGGGTGATGGGCTTTCACTTCCTAATTTCTAAACCTGTGTTTTCATTTTCTAAAAATTGGATGCAACATGTGAGCCTGAATAGAAAACAAAACATTTTCTTTTTATATAAAGGACATTTGTGCGACAGTGGGTGAAATTTGACTAAGGTTTCTAGATTAGATAATAGTACATATCAATGTTAATTCTTTGATTTTGATAATGATATTGAGTTTATGGGAGAGAATGTCTTTGCTTATGGGAAACACACACTGTATTATGTCTGATCTTGTCATAATTAGGAGCCATTGTCAAATTCAAGGTCATTAAGATTTGCCTTTATTGCTTCTTCTAAGAATTTTATGCTTTTTGCTCTTACATTTAGGTCTTTGATCCATTTTTAGTTAATTTTTGTATATAGTATAAGTAAGGGTCCAGCGTTATTCTTTTTCATGTGGATATACAGTTTTCTTTGTTGAAGAGATTATTCTTCCCCCAGTGGAATGGTCTTGACATCCTTGTTGAACATCAGTTGACCATAGATATGAGAGTTTATTTCTGGATTTTCAATTCTAATCCATTGGAGTAACCTTATGTAGCACCACATTGTTTTGATGATGGTAACTTTGCTTTTTTAAAAAATAATTAGTTAAAACTGGGTCTTAGAAAAAAAAAACACAAAAAACTGGGTCTTTGTTGCTGCACCCAGGCTTTCTCTAGCTGCAGCAACCAGGGACTGCTCTGTAGCTGTAGTGCACAGGTTTCTCATTGTGATAGCTTCTCTTGTTGTGAAGCATGGGCTCAATAGTTGTGGCTCAAGGGCTTAATTGCCCTGCTGCAAGTGGGATTCTAGTTTCCAGACCAGGGATCGAACCTGTGTCCCCTGCACTGTCAGGCAGATTCTTAAACACTGAATCACCAGTGGTGATTATACTGTAACTTTATATAGTATGTTTTACGTTTGGAAAAGAGAAGCTAAAGGCAAAGAAGAAAAGGAAATATATACCCATTTGAATGCAGAGATCCAAAGAATAGCAAGGAGAGATAAGAAAGTCTTCCTCAGCAATCAATGAAAAGAAATAGAGGAAAAAAAATAGAATGGGAAAGACTAGAGATCTCTTCAAGAAAATTAGAGATACCAACAGAACATTTCATGCCAACAGAACATTTCATGCAAGAATGGGCACAATAAAAGACAGAAATGGTATGGACCTAACAGAACCAAAAGATATTAAGACATGGTAAGAATACACAGAAGAACTATACAAAAAGATCTTCATGACCCAGATAACCACTATGGTGTGATCAGTCACCCAGAGCTAGACACCCTGGAATGCAAAGTCAAATAGGCCTTAGGAAGCATCACTATGAACAAAGCTAGTAGAGTTGATGGAATTCCAGTTGAGCTATTTCAAATCCTGAAAGATGATGCTGTGAAAGTGCTGCACTCAATACACCAGCAAATTTGGAAAACTCAGTAGTGGCCACAAGACTGGAAAAGGTCAGTTTTCAGTCCAATCCCTAAGAAGGGCAATGCCAAGGAATTTTCAACTACTGCACAATTGCACTCATCTCACATGCTAGCAAGTAATGCTCAAAATTCTCCAAGCCAAGCTTCAACAATACATGAACCATGAACTTCCAGATGTTCAAGCTGGATTTAGAAAAGGCAGAGGAACCAGAGATCAAATTGCCAACATCCATTGGATCATAGAAAAAGGAAGAGAATTCCAGAAAAACATCTACTTCTGCTTTATTGAATATGACAAAGCCTTTGATTGTGTAGATCACAACAAACTGTGGAAAATTCTTCAAGAGATGGGAATACCAGACCACCTGACCTGCCTCCTGAAAAATCTTTACGCAAGTCAAGAAGCAACAGTTAGAACCAGACATGGAACAATAGACTGGTTCCAAATCGGGAAAAGAGTATGTTAAGGCTGTATATTGTCACCATTCTTATTTGACTTATATGCAGAGTACATCATGCAAAATGCTGGGCTGGATGAAGCACAAGTTGGAATCAAGATTGCCAGGAGAAATATCAATAATGTCAGATAGGCAGATGACACCATCCTTATGGCAGGAAGTGAAGAGGAACTAAAGAGCCTCTTGGTGAAAGTGAAAGGAGAGTGAAAAACCTGGCTTAAAACTCAACATTCAACAAACTAAGATCATGGCATCTGGGTCCATCACTTCATGGCAAATAGATGGGGAAGCAGTGGGAACAGTGGCTGACTTTATTTTTTGGGTCTCCAAAATCACTGCAGATGGTGAATGCAGCCATGAAATTAAAAGACGCTTACTCCTTGGAAGAAAAGCCATGACCAACCTAGACAGCATATTTAAAAGCAGAGACATTACTTTGTCAACAAAGGTCTGTCTGGTCGAAGCTATGGTTTTTCCATCCATGTCTGGATGTGAGAGGTGGACAAGAAGGAAAGCTGAGTGCTGAAGAACTGATGCTTTTGAACTGTGGTGTTGGAGAAGACTCTTGAGAGTCCCTTGGACAGCAAGGAGATCAAACCAGTCAATCCTAAAGGAAATCAGTCCTGAATATTCATTGGAAGAAATTATGCTGTAGCTGAAACTCCAATACTTTGGCCACCTGATGCGAAGAGCTGGAAAAGACTCTGATGCTGGGAAAGATTGAAGGCAGGAGGAGAAGGGGACAACAGAGGATGAGATGGTTGGGTGGTAACACTGACTCGATGGACAGGACTTTGAACAAGCTCTGGGAGTTGGTGATAGATAGGGAAGCCTGGCATGCTACAATCCATGGGGTCACAAAGAGTCGACACAACTGAGCGACTAAACTGAAAACTGGAAATTGTGAGTCCTCCAATTTTATTCTTCTTTTTCAAGATGGTTTTGGCTATTCTGGATCCTTTGAAATTCCATATGAATTTTGAATGCCTTTTTCAATTTCTGCAAAAAGCACCATTGGAATTTTCAAAGAGATTGCATTGATCTGTATATCACTTTGGATAATATTATCAACAATATTTAGTAGTTTTCCATACATAAGTCTTTTATCTCCTTGTTTAAATTTTTTGTTTTGTTTTCTTCCCAGTTTTTTTCATTAATTAATTTTTTTTACTTTATTTTACTTTACAATACTGTATTGGTTTTGCCATACATCAACATGAATCCGCCACAGGTGTACATGAGTTCCCAATCCTGAACCCCGCTTCCACCTCCCTCTACTTGTTTAAATTTATTTAAGTATTCTTTTCCTTTTGATGCTTCTGTAAATGGAATTGTTTTCTTATAGATAACTTATTTTTGACAAAGGCAATTTAGTTGAGAAAAGATCTTTTCAACAAGTGGTGCTGGAACTACTGCATATCCACATGTGGAAACCAAAAACAAAAAACACAAGGACTTTAATGCATACATCAAATCATGTAGAAAAACTAACTCAAAATGAATCATATTCCTAAACATAAATACAAGTCTGCTGCTGCTGCTGCTGCTGCATCGCTTCAGTTGTGTCCGACTCTGTGAGACCCCATAGACGGCAGCTAGAACTTTAGAAGAATATGTAGGAGGAAATCCTTGTGACATCCAGTTAGGCAAAGACTTCTTTAGATATAACACCAAAAGTATGCTCCATTAAAGGACCAACTGATAAATGGGACTTCACCAAAAATAAAAATTTGCTCTTCAAGGGGAATTGCCTGGTGAACCAGTGTCTAGGACTTGGTGCTTTCACTGCCATGACTGCATGGCATGGCCAAAAAAAAAAACCCAACAACAGAAAAAAACAAACAGTCCCTGTCCCACCCCACCCTTACTCTTTAAAGACTACTATTAAAAGATAGAAGACACAAGCCACAGATTGGACATGTATTATTTGATAGAGAAATTTCTTCAGAATATATGAAAAACTCTCAAAGTTCAAAATATGAAAAAAAACCCAGCCCTAGTTAAGAATGGTTAAACAAAGATTTTAACAGACACTTCACACACATTTGGGTTTTTCCATCCATGGAAAGTAAAGAATCTGTCTGCAATGTGGGTGACCTGGATTCAATTCCTGGGTTGGGAAGATCCCCTGAAGAAGGGAATGGCAACCCACTCCAGTATTCTTGCGTGGAAAAATCCCATGAATAGAGGAGCCTGGGAGGCTACAGTTTATGGGGTTGCAAAGAGTTGGACACAACTGAGCGACTAACACTCACGCACATTCATTTATATATAAGCACACAGATATATGTTCATCATCATTAGGGAAAAAGCAATTAAACACAATGAGATACTAGTACACACCTATTAGAATTAATAATAAAAAGACTGAACATTCTGTGCTGGCAGTAACGTGAAAAACCTGAAACTCTCATACGTTGCCTGTGGGAATGGAAAATGGTACAATCACTTTGGAAAAGTTTGGCGTCTTCTTTAAAAGTCAAACATGTATCCAACATAGCTACTATATGATCTAGCCAGGCAAAAGAGGGCATATGTCCAAACAAAGACTTGAATATGAACATTTAAAGCAGCTTTGTTATAGCCCCAATCTGGAAACAGTTCGTGAACAGATGAATGCATAAATTGTGGCATTTACATATTAAAGTGCTTCCCTGGTTGACTCATCCTTAAGATTCTTTAAAGAACCTGCCTGCAATGTAGGAGACACAGGTTCAATCTCTGAGTCAGGAAGATCCCCTGGAGAAAGAAATAGCACCCCACTCCAGTATTCTTGCTTGGAAAATCCTATGGACAGAGGAGCCTGATGGGCTACAGTCCATGGGGTTGCAAGAGTTGGACACGACTGAGCCGCTAAAACCACCACTGCCACATATGATAAAATACTGCTCAGCAACAAAAAGGAAAGAATTATTGACACATGCAAGAAAATGGAGGGATCTCAAAATCCTTATGTTGAATGAAAGAAGCTCAACAAAAGTATATATGATTTCTATATGTACAGTTCCTGAAAATGCAAACTAATCTGTATTGATAGAAAGTACCTGTGTTACCTGGAGAGAGAAATGTGGGGGAGGATTGGGAGAGATGGTTAACAAAGAAACATGAAGAAACTTTGCGGCATAATGGATATCTTCACTATCTTTAATGCAGTGATGCCTTCAAGGCTTTATAATATGTCAAAACTTATCAAATTATACATTTTAAGTATATACAGTGGGTCAGGAAGATCCGCTGGAGAAGGGATAGGCTACCCACTCCAGTATTCTTGGGCTTCCCTTGTGGTAAAGAATCCGCCTGCAATGCGGGAGACCTGGGTTCAGTCTCTGGGTTGGGAAGATGCCCTGGAGAAGGGAAAGGCTACCCAGTCCAGTGTTCTGGCCTGGAGAATTCCATGAGTCTATAGTCCATGTGGTTGCAAAGAGTCGGACATGACTGAGCAACTTTCAATTCACTTCATATGTCAATTCTACATCAATAAACTTTTTTAAAAAGCTACCAATCTGATGTATTTGTTTTAGTCCTCAAATTTTAGGAGTTGCTTTTAAGTTTATTTTTGAATATGTAAAATAATTGCATTTCTATAGACAAAATTATATGACCAGTTAAATTCAGGGAAACATTCCTTTCATATTTTCACTTCTACAATGTTCCCTTCCTATCTCCATAGGTAACTTTTTCTTTTTGTAATTTCTGTTTTATCATCTAGAGTTGCTTTTTTGATATGCATTTATACTCCCCCATCTTTTGGCCATGTTTTGGCCACAACACGTGGGATCCTAGTTCCCCCACCAGGGACTGAACTGGTGTTCTCTGCAGTAGAAGCTGAGTTTAACCTCTGGACTGCTAGGTCAGTCCTCTTTCCAAAACAAAGAATTGCACATTATGTAACCTATACCTTTTATTTTCATTTAGCAATAAATTCTGGAAATTGCTGAATATTCTTCTTTAAAAATTCTTTTACTTATTTATGGCTGCCTTAGGTCTTTGTTGCTTTGCTTGGGCTCTCTCTAGTTGCTGCGAATGGAAACTACTGTCTAGCTGTTGCGCATGAGCTTCTCACTGCAGTGGCCTCTGTTGTCTCAGAGCACAGGCTCTAGGTGCACAGGATTCAGTAGCTGCAGCCCGTGGGCTTGGTAGTTGCGCTTTGTGGGCTCTGGAACAGAGGCTCAGTAGTAGTTGTGGTGCATGGGCTCAGTTGCTCCATGGCATGTGGAATCTTCCCAGACCAGGGATTGAACCCGTGTCCCCTGCACTGGCAGGTGGATTCTTATCCACTGTGCCACCAGGGAAGTCTCTCCTTTCTTTCTTTCTTTTTTAAAAATATTTATTTACTTATTTGGCTGTGCTGGGTCTTAGTAGTGGCATGTGGGATCTAGTTCCCTGACCAAGGATTGAACCCAGGCCCCCTGCATTGGGAGCCCAGAGTCTTAACTACTGGATCACCAGCGAAGTCCCTCTCATTTCTTTTTATATGTGTGTAATACTCAACTGTGATTTGTCACTGATAAACGTTTGCTATTATAAATACTAATGCAAGAGAATAACCTTGTTCATAAGTGATCTCATATTTTTGCCAGTGCATCTTTGAGACAGAATCTTAGAAATGGAATTGCTGGGTTAAAGATAAATATATTTGTAACTTTCGTAGATAATGTGATGTTCACTACAGAGTGGTTGCTGTATTTGGCATCCTCACCAGCAATATGTGAGTGTCTGTTGCCCTCTAACCTTGCCAAATGAATATGTTATGGAATACTTGGGTCTGCCAGTCTGATAGATGAAAAGTGGTAGTTTGCTGGAGTTTGCTTATCCCACTAAAAGTGAGGTTGAATATCTTTTAATGTGTTCAAGGGCCATTAATTTTTTTTCTATGAACTGTTTATGCCTTTTGCTCAACTTTCTATTGTCATTGGTTTTCTCTTTCTAGAAGTTCTTTGTATAGTAAAGTTGTTAACCCTTTGTGATCTAAGTTGTCACAATTTGTCACTTTGGTTTTCACCTCATCAATAGTGGCCTTTCTCTGTGTATATGTGTGAGAGAGAAAACTTTCTCCAAAGGGTGTTCTTTTATTTTTATGTTGCCAGGTTTATCAATCTTTTCTTTCATTGCTTCTAGACTTTTTGATCATAGCAAGAGTTCCTCCAATCCTCAGTTGTAAAAGTAGTCACCATGTTTTCTTTCAGTACTTGTATGTTCCAGTTAACATTTAGATTTCTGATCCATTTGAAATTTATCTTGGTGTGCTCGCTTCGGCAGCACATATACTAAAATTGGAACGATATGGAGAAGATTATCATGGCCCCTACGCAAAGATGACACGCAAATTCGTGAAGTGTTCCATATTAAAAAAAAAAGAAATTTATCTTGGGGAACAATGTGAGATACAGACCCAGTTTGATATTTTTCCAAATGGCTATCCAATTGTCTCAAGTCTTTTTAAAAACTCAATCCTGGGAATTCTCTGGGGTCCAGAGGTTAGGACTCAGTCTGCACTACTGCCAGGGTCGTGGGTTCCATCCCTGGTCAGGGAATTAAGATCCCACATCCCACTGGTGGTGCAACAGGGCCAAAATAAAAACAAAAATCCCTCAATCCCACCTCATCCCCGTTGAATTCCTCACTTTTATCACAAAATAATAATTTCAAATGTACATGGTTTTATTTCTGGACTTTCTATTCTTTTTTATTGATATGTATGTTATCCATGTACCAAGAGCATAATTTTTTAATTATAGAGATTTTATAGTATGTTTTAATATTAGATGTGGCTAGCTTCCCCCAGACATGACACTAAAAGATTTTCAGGGTGTTCCTGGATGCTCTTGTCTGTTTGGCTATTTTCTATATGAAATTTATAATCAATTTGTTTAATTCTAGAAAGGCAACATTTTTTGGACCATGTTGTTAAATTTATAATTAGCTTAGGGAGACCTGACATCACTATGATGTTGACTCTTCCTATCCACCATGACTTTTATATTTTTCAATAAATGGTTTAAAGATTTCTTCATATATATGGTTAAGTTATTCCTAGGTATTAATCTTTTTGTTTCTATTTTAAATAGTTATCTGTTACATCTTCTACTTAGCTATTATTTGAATATGGAAAGGTTATTGTATTTCATTTTGTTAATTTTATAACTTGTTACTTTACTAAATTTTCATATTATTTATAGCAGTTTCTCCATTGATTCTTTTGAATTTTTCAACATACAATGATATAATCTGCTAAAAGAGGTACTTTTATCTTATCCTTTTAAATTAGTGTTCTGATACCATGTAAAATGCTAGTGGTAGCTCATTCCTGACTAGCAATAATGCCTCTAATGTTTCCTCATTTAAAAAGATACTGGATTTTGCATACACATGCACACACAAACATCTTTTAATCCCATTAAGGGAATATCCATTGACTCTTACTTCACTGAAATTTTAAATCAGAAATTGGGTATGAATTATGACAAACACTTTGTTGGCAACTATGGAGATAAGCATATGACATTTCTTGTTAGAAATATTACTATAATAAGTTACATTAATAGATTTCTTAATATTGAATTATCCTTTTTTTTGTAATGAATATCACTTGGTTGTACTTTAAAAAATGTACTCTATTTTCTACCTTATTTAAGATTTTGAATCAATATTCACAGCTGAGATTGTTATATGGTTTTCTTGTGTATATGTGTGCAATCTTTATCATTTGTTTAGTAAGTTCGTTTCACAAAATGTTTTAAAAGTTTTATCCTTTTCTGTGACCCAGAATGTGTAAGCAGAATTAAGATTATATTTAGGAAAACTATGCAATGATTTGAGTTATGGGCTGAACTAACCACTTTTTAGTGAAACATCTTTTTAACCTGAAAGAACAACTAACAAACTATACTTACTCAGACTTGGGTATTTGGTAGACATTTTCTCAAAAATATACAAACTGATTTGTCACTTCAAGGAAAACAGGTAACTTAGTGTAATACTTATTGCCAATGATAAAACTCAAACTTTCAGATGAAAATAAAAATTTTGAGAAACTTGTATCTGTAACTGTGTGCCTGACTAATTCCCAATACTCAAAGATTTTTCTGGTGAGATTGATAGTGATAGTAACAAAGGTGATTTTAAAATATTATAAAATGCTAACTGCTAAGTCACTTCAGTCGTGTTCGACTCTGTGCGACCCCATAGACGGCAGCCCACCAGGCTCCTCTGTCCCTGGGATTCTCCAGGCAAGAATACTGGAGTGGGTTGCCATTTCCTTCTCCAATACATGAAAGTGGAAAGTGAAAGTGAAGTCGCTCAGTCACGTCCGACTAGTAGCGACCCCATGAACTGCAGCCTACCAGGCTCCTCTGTCCATGGGATTTTCCAGGCAAGAGTACTGGAGCGGGGTGCCATTGTCTTTTCCTATTATAAAATGAGTGTGTCAGTATTTAATATTGTTTCATGAAATGTGTCAATGTGTATCACTCAGTGAACTAGTATTTTCCAAATGAGCAATTTGGTCTAAATGTAAAATGTGACAAGTTCATTGATACAGTGCAGCTAGCTTTTAACAAACTCCCACTTCTTAAATTTTGGTGTAGTGTCAAAGAAAAATATTAACAAAATCTAAATAGGTGAATAGCGGACTCATTGGAAAAGATCCTGATGCTGGGAAAGATTGAAGGCAAAAGGTGAAAAGGGTGTCAGAGAATGAGATGGCTGGATAGCATCACTGACTCAATGGCTATGAACTTGGGCAAATTCCGGGAGGTAGCGGAGGACGGGGAGACTTGGCTTGCTGAGACCCACGGGCTCGCAGAGTTGGACAGCACTTAGAGACTGAACAATAGGCTCTAAGGAAATACTACTCTCTTTTCCAGCTACATACTTGAGTGAGTCCAGATCTTTACACGCTTCAGCCAAAACAGTATACTGCAACAGAGTGATTGCAGAAGTACATGTGTGAATCTAGCTGCTTTCTATAAGGTCAGATTGTGTGTGTGTGTGTGTGTGTGTGTGTGTGTGTGTGTGTGTGTATGCACACATGCATGCTCAATTGTGTCCAAGGCTTTGCAACCCCGTGGGGTATAGCCCACCAGGCTCCTCTCTCCATGGACTTTTCCAGACAAGAAATACTGGAGCGGGTTGCCATTTCCTTCTCCAGGGGATCTTTCTGACCATGGGACTGAACCCACATCTCCTGCGGATTCTTTACCACTGAGCTAGCTACCTGGGAAGCCCAGGTTAAACAGTGTTATTGTTCAGTTGTTGGATCCTGACTGATTCTTTGCCATCCCATGGACTGCAGCACGCTAGGCCTCCCTGGTGTCATTAGATGCCTGGTCAGATAGTAAGAGACTATAAAATGCTAAAATAGAAGTGATGCCACTCTTCACTAAATTGTATTTATTTTGGAACATATATTTCACAGGTTATGTTACCACTTAATGGGTTTATTACTGTTGTTTTCAAATAAATTAATAAATATTTTTAACTTTTCAGTTTTAATCGCTAATATGGTGAATATTGATAGATACAACCCACAGAAACCAAAACTTGGTAGGGAGGGAGTCTTTAGTATATATATATATTTTTGCCACAGCATGTGGATAGAGGATCTTACTTCCCCAACCAAGGATCAAACCTGTACCCCAGCAGTGGAAGCACAGAGTCCTCACCACTGGACCACTGCAGAATTCCTTTCAATACTTCTTAAAAGTTAAAAGAGTTCTGAGACCAAGAAGTTTGCAACTCAGTACTTGTTTACTTCCTCAAGAAAATTTCATGTTCACATTTTTTGGAGGGGGTCAGCTACTTTTATAACTGAACAGAGCCATAAAATTATTGGATCATATTTTCTTTTTGAAAACCTTGAAATGCATCTTCATTGTTTCTAGCATAAAATGATTCTGTAAAAAAGTCTGATGCCAATCTACTTTTCTTTTCCTTATAAATGGCTAGTATTTGTTGTCTGGATGCTCAAAGGGGTTTTCCTTGTCTTCCCCCGCCCCCTTATCTTTAAAGACTGATTTAATAGCTTTACTAGAAAATGTTTTGGTTTTGACTGTTCTGGGTCAATTTTCTCCTTTGCACTAAATATGTAGACTTAGTTCTTATTCAGGAAAATTTTCTCAAAATTTTGTTTTAAATATTTGTTCTGATACATTGCTCTGGTTTTCCTTGCGGGGATAAATGTGTATGTAAAATCTCTTTGCTTGTTCTCTATATCTCTTTCTCTTGAAAGTTTTTATTTTTCTTTTAGGAAAACTGTTCTCCTTTCAGCGTTATTTCTGAAAAATTTTTTTTTAATTTCCTTGATACTGGTTAGTTCTCCTTTAATATACAACAGTACTTTTTAGCTTTTCTATTTCTGGTTTACACTGTTCTTTAAAAGCATTTATTATTTTCTTTATTTCACTTAAAAATAAAGTGAAAAAGAGAGAGAAAAAAATTACGTTAAAGTTTTCATCAGCTTTGTGACCACATTTTTCTAGTGTGTTACGTCTACTTGAATATTATTAGGTTTGTTTTCATCTTTTTGTTTCCACAGTTGCACCTACGGGATTCGACCGTATTTCTTATCCTTTCCCAATTTTAAAATGAGGTAGATCTTCCCTGGATCTACTTTCGTCTCTCGGGCCCCGCCCACTCCCGGGCCCCGCCCACACCTCTCACACACCGTCGAGGGACACGCCCAGCTGCTTGTCTCTCTCTGGTGCCAGACTCGCTCTATTTTTTCCCGCCATTTCCAGCTCATCTTGAGAGCAGGTTGATTTCGGTGAGATCCGAGGCCTTCCGGGATCACTGCGGTCAAACAGGTAGGGAATATAGTTTAAAAAGAGCTACTGGTAAATTTGAGCCTTTGCCAAATCTCCATCGCCCTTCGAAATAGGGCGAGTCTTACCCTCACAAACCCTGTTAACGGCTCTTCTTTGAAAGAGTTCATTTGGTCAACCCATTTGATTAAAATTCTTCTTGCTCCGCCTAACTGGGAGCATTATAACTGGGACCTTTCAGTAGTTCTTTAGACTCACTTCTGGGAGAAGTTAGTGTATCGGTGAGCAACAAAGAGAAATCTGAAGCTCGTCCTTTGTGTAATGTCTTTGCGTTGAAACGTTTGCATGCTCAGTCGCTTCAGTCGTGTCTGACTGTGACCGGATGGACTGTAGCTCGCCAGGCTCCTCTGTCCAAGGGATTCTCCAGGCAAGCATACTGGAGTGGTTTGTCGTGCCCTCCTCCAGACGCTCTCCCCCACCCAGGGGATCGAACCGCCGTCTCTTCACAGATCCTGCATTGGCGGCCGGATTCTTTACCACTAGCGCCATCTGGGAAGCCCTGTTGAAACACTGATTCAGTGTTGTTTTCTTGAATCTTGCCCTTGTGTGACAAAAATGTTAAAGTGTGGGGCAAACTAGCCAACATCCTTCGAGCAAATAAACGACTTTAAAACGTTTTTGAAGAAAAAAACTTAAGTGGGGAAAAAAATTTACCTTCTCTTTTGGTTTTCCCCCAATTTAATTTTAAATTAAAATTAAACCTATTTCATTCTTGTTGTATATTCATGAAATTAAACATAAATTCATTAAATATATGAACTAATGACAGCTCAGTATGTATCAGTTCTGTATTTTTAATGTCAGTTTCTTCATTTCAGATCTTGCTGTTGAGTGAACATCAAATGCATCTTTTATTTTTTTCAAATGCATCTTTTAAAAAGGATGGGATTGGACAAAATGTTAAATGATTTTTTTTGGCTTCTATAACTTTAATGCATTTGGGGAGACATTATTTAATTGCAGTAAAATAAGAGGTGGTAAGTCTAGCTGAGGTTTTGCAGGATCAGGATTACGTGAGTTTCCTGAGAAGACAGGAGGGTGAGAATTGTTTTATAGGATATTTAAGATTCTGGAAGTGAAAGTGAAACTGTGAGTCACTTCAGCCACATCCCACTCTTTGCTACGTGGACTGCAGCCCACCAGGCTCCTCTGTCCATGGGCTTCTCCAGGCAAGAATACTGGAGTGGGTTGCCATTTCCTCCTCCATAATTGATTTTTTTTTCATAAATGATTTTTAAGATCACTTTTAGATCTATGATTCTGAAGTTCTGTGGCGTAGAAGAAAATGTAAACAAGCTGAGACATCATTTAAAAACCATGTTTCTCTTAGATAAAATGTGTCCCAAGTGGTTAATATGTGATTTTCTATATTTTGTCCACTACCTCCTCCTTGCTCCATCTTGCTGTATCACTGGAAACTATTAGGAAATAAGAAGATGGTTCTTTTTTTAAAGATTGTTTTTCCTAATTACAAATTAATACCTGAATTAATACAGAAAACTTAGAAAACAAAACAGTGTAAAGACAGCATATACACACAAATATCCATAAATCTCACCATTAAAAAAAAATCATCACTGTCCTGTTACTATTCTGAATATGTATACTTTTTAGAAAATGGCATTGCATACTCTGCAGTCTGCTTTTTACACTTTAGAGATATATGTACTTTCTTACAACCAATTGAAATACTCCCCCAAAATATGCTCATATTCCAGTAAGTTAGCAGAAGCTAAGCAAGCATTGTTAAGTAGATTTTGGAACAGCTATAATTATGTTATGTAAATATAATTATGTTATAGTAAATAGAATTATGTTATGCCCAGAGTTGTTCTCTCTCTTTGCTGCAGAATGGATTGGTTTCACTGCAACCGATGTTTCCGAAAAGATGGGGCCCATTTCTTTGTCACCAACTGTGGCCATATTTTCTGTAAAAAATGTGTGATTCTGGGTGAGTAACTTAACTGTTTTCAGATTCAGGCAAAAATGTTTTAAACTTAGAAATAATGATTAGCCATTTCTCTGTGTAACTTGGAATAAATATCACTTAGGAGGTCAAATGTGCTGTGAGTATAATAGGAAACTGTTGATTATGAAAATTGAAGGGATCCATTAACAAAGAATGATTTAGCAAACAGCATATCTATTATTTGAACATCAAAAGGTGCTTGTCCGTGTTCTGAAGCCTGTAGCAGGGAAAGCCACAAAATTATCAGACTGATAGAGAAAAGAGAGAAAAATAAAAATGATGACTAGAACTTGGGAAAGTGGTTGATAACAAGAGCCATTTCTAATGGAAAGTGGTATAGTCTGTCAAGTTAATTTGTTTAGAAATATTAACAATGATGATAGTGGTGGGTAATAGCTTTGTGGTTTTCACGTGTCCTGATTTTGTTGGAAGGAAAGCTATGACCAACCTAGATAGCATATTCAAAAGCAGAGACATTACTTTGCCGACAAAGGTCCGTCTAGTCAAGGCTATGGTTTTTCCAGTAGTCATGTATGGATGTGAGAGTTGGACTGTGAAGAAGGCTGAGCACCGAAGAACTGATGCTTTTGAACTATGGTGTTGGAGAAGACTCTTAAGGAGATCAGCCCTGGGTGTTCTTTGGAAGGACTGATGCTAAAGCTGAAACTCCAGTACTTTGGCCACCTCATGAGAAGAGTTGACTCATTGGAAAAGACTGATGCTGGGAGGGACTGGGGGCAGGAGGAGAAGGGGACGACAGAGGATGAGATAGCTGGATGGCATCACCAACTCGACGGATATGAGTTTGAGTGAACTCAGGGAGTTGGTGATGGACAAGGAGGCCTGGCATGCTGCAATTCATGGGGTTGCAAAGAGTTGGACATGGCTGAGCAACTGAATTGAACTGAACTGAACTAATTTTATGTATCCTTAACACAACCCCAGGAGGTAATTATTAGTAGACCCACTTTACAAGTAGGGAGCTGATTCAAAGAGGTGATTTGACCAAGTTCTTGTAACTGTTAAATCTTAGAAGTGGGACTTTAAGATACGTCTTTTTTTTTTTTTTTAGTGCTAAAATACTTACAAGGTATGTATTGTATTCTGTATGTATGTATTCTGGGTATGCAGGTCCAGAAGAGGGACTTAGGATGCTTTGATCAGGGAAAATTTCATGGAAGAAGTGCCACTTTGATAAAGTTTTGAGTAATAAATTGGAGTCTGCCAAGTGAATTAGGCAGGGAAGATCATTCTAGTTTAAAAGAACATCATGTATAAAGGAATATAGCATCAGAAAACTTAGTACAGGGAAGTAAACATGGTTGGGATTGGTGGAACATAAAAGAATAAGATGAGAAATGTGAGAGATGAGGCCAGAGAGGTAAGCAGTGGCCAGATGGAAGGCTCTATCTACCAGACTAAAGAACCTGAACTTTATCCTGCAGGTGATGGAGAGCTGTGGAAGTTTCTTTGTTTTGTCTTTTTCTTAAATAGAAGAATGGTTTGGATGTGCTTGCTGATTCTGGCAATAATACAGGAGGAAGACCGGGAAAACTTTATCCCCAAGGAAAAAGAGTCAAATTAGCTCACCTCTGGAGAAGCTTTTTTGAGGTGTGAATCTCATGACCCTTTTAAGTTCTCTGCTAATGTGACAAAGCTATTACTATGCTAACAGCAGCTTACTTTGGAGCAGTTTGCCTCAGTGAAGCACATAGTCATATGATGTTTTCTCCTGACATGGCATTTATCTTAATCAATAACTAGCACCACTACTAAAAATTCAACTTCAAAGGAAAATTAGGAATTTTAATTCTCAAATCTTTCATGTTGAGTTAATTAGACAATGAGGGTAGGAGAGCTCCAAAATGATATCCAGTAATATTAGCAAAGTGCAAACAGGGCAGGAATAATTGGAGAATTTCTTCAGGTACCCAATGTGTGCCTACTGTCAGGGAGATGGAATAAAAAAATAATAGCTTAAAGTTGAGATCATTGGTACTCTTTCTAGACTCTAGTAAATGTACATCCCTCAGTGACTGCTGGGAGGCAACTGTCTCTCATTTGTAGAAGAAAATTGGGACTTTATTAAAAAGGAGATGGAAACCAGAATTGAAAGAGACACATGTACCCCAATGTTCATTGCAGCACTGTTTATAATAGCCAGGACATGGAAGCAACCTAGATGTCCATCAGCAGATGAATGGATAAGAAAGCTGTGGTACATATACACAATGGAGTACTACTCAGCCCTTAAAAGAATAAATTCAACTCAGTTCTAATGAGATGGATGAAACTGGAGCCAATTATACAGAGTGAAGTAAGCCAGAAAGAAAAACACCAATACAGTATACTGACACATATATATGGAATTTAGAAAGATAGTAATGATGACCCTCTATGTGAGACAACAAAAGAGACTCAAGGGTATAGAACGGACTTTTGGACTCTTGAGGGAGAGGGAGAGGGTGGGATGATTTGGGAGAATGGCATTGAAACATGTATACTATCTCGTAAGAATGAAGCACCAGTCTATGTTCAATACAGGATACAGGATGCATGGGGCTGGTGCACGGGATGATTCAGGGAGATGATATGGGGTGGGAGGTGGGAGGGGGCTTCGGCATTGGGAGATCGTGAACACCTGTGGCTGATTCATGTCAATGTATGGCAGAACAAATACAGTATTGTAATGTAGAATAAAGTATTAAAAAAAATTAAAAAAATTAAAAAAAAAAGGAGATGGGTAGAGGTACAGAGTGAAAGCCTTACTTCTCATCAACATACAAGTTTGGAAACGCTGATTTCTGGCATGGTGCTCAAGTTGAGGTCCTTCTTTAGCACAATGACATTCTAAATTCAGTAAGAGCCTCTTTTCATTAGCTACCACGTACTTTGGGAGAATCTTACTTCACGCCCGTGAGAACCAAACATTTTTTTTCCCTTTCCTCCCTAGAAAAATGTGCTGTTTGTGGAACTGCCTGCAAGTATCTAGCTCTTTCTGATAATGTAAGTTTTTCCTTCTCTGTCACAATCTTATCCTGTTTCCTGGTATATAGAAAGTATACAAAGAAGACAATGACTATGAACTGAAAGTTGGGGGAATTCCCTGTCAGTTCAGTGGTTAAGACTCAGTTCTTTCTCTGCAGACCTCGGTTCAATCCTTGGTCAGGAAGCTAAGATCACCAAGCCACACCATGCAGCCCCAAAAAGAAGCAAAATGCGTAGATAACAATTGAGGGGGAAAAGGAGGTAAACAAGAGATCGAAGAATTATTTGTGGGTTTGTGGCTACTGCCACAGAAGCGTGAGGTAAGGAGGATTAAGACATACAGTCAACATCTCCTGGTTCAGTAGTGATCACACTCTTACCTAGCACAGTTAAATTCTATATGGTGCTTTAGAAAGGGTGGTACATCTTTAACCATGTTTGCCAGTATTTTATTTCATTCCATTGTGATGTGTCTTATTCTCTTCATAGCTGAAACCTCAGGAGAAGATGTACTTCAAAAACCCTGTGGAGACAGCTTTGCAGTATTTTAATCACATCTCTCAGGTATGAGAAATAACAGTGAAGACAATCTGATTTTCCAGGCAAGTTATAATTGCATCTTATTTCTTTTCCAAAGGTTCTCTTTAAACTCCATTCGTACATTTGTATACAATGGGGAGAAATTGGCTGCCCTATTTGCTTTTCTTCCTTGATAATACAAATCTCAACAATTAACTTTTTACTGACCCAGAATCTGTGATAGGTTGTAAAAACCACTATGTAGCTGAATCTTGTAGTTCCTAGATCTATTAAGTCATTTTTGAGGATAAAGATGCTTCTAGGCAGCTTCATTATCCTTCTGTGCAGATTTAGAGTCTTCTAAAATTTGCTTTGAATATATAGGTCTAACCCTGTAGTGGACTTAGCAGCCTGGCTTTCAGAGTTTTGCTTATAGACCTAAGTTCAAGAAGAGATTTCTTATTCACTATTCTTATTTTTCAATAACCTTTCTTAGTAATGCTTATATATTTAATTCTTGATTTAGTATTTATAATTAGTTGTCTGCACTTTAGAAGATATTTTTCTTTTCCTGATGCATGGTATGCTGTCATGCTATTGACTCTGTCAGGAGCAATCGAGTTGTGGAAGGAGGTGAAGAGGAGACAGGACAGATTTGAGAGAGTTCCCAAATTGTAAAAATCTCGGTTTTTCACTTTCACTCTTTAGTTCTCCACCAAGATCATTTCATGGCCTCGTGGGATTCTTATCTGGGCATGTTTCTTGAGATTTTATCGCTATTTTTCTTCTCTATTCTTCTCATTATTTTGAGAGTTATTCTTTTATTAAACATGAAGATGGTCCTTTGTCATGTTTGGCTGAAGAGAGTAGATTTCATTTTTCTTTGATGTCTCCCCTTTGATGTCATCAGTCCTGACTCTGGAGATGGAGGAAGGGAAATGAGGGCTTTCATGGCATCCTACTTTTAGCTGCTTGGGTCAACCATCATATTTGAGATACTATTTAACATTATGAGGAGATAAAATCCAGCTGAGACTCAAGCAGAAATGTAAACAAGGTCACACGAACAAGAGAAAGAGCAGAGCTTTGGTTAATAACTAAACCAAGAATTAGTTAATGATCAGTAGAGAAATTATATGTAGTCTGAATTCTAACCTACCTAATCATGGGACCAATTACACATGGTCAAGTAATCAAGATAAAATACATGGAAAAGGTCAGTTAATCATCACTTTAGTGAAGTGCCAGTTTGGTAAAGTCAGCAATGTCTGAAAATGTGTTTTCTTAATCTGTGAAGTTGAATAACTGATCCAAGTAATGTCTAGATTGCCTTTTGCTCACATTTTCTTTCCTCAGTCAGACTTTTACTGACTCATCTCAAATAGCAGCCCCAAGTGTACTTATCCTGCTTTATTTTTCATTGGAAATTTTATCTCTGACATTTTATAATATATTTGTTATTGTCTGAATTTTGCTCTGCTTTCTCATAACATAATATGTTCAAGGTTCGTTCATCCATGTAAAAGTATTAGAACTTCATTAGTATTTCATTCCTTTCCATGACCAAGTAATAATATAGATGGATATACATTTCACGTATTCATTCATCAGTTAAGGGACATTTAAGTTGTTTCCACCTTTTGATTATTATGAATAATGCCACGATTAACATATGTGTACAAGTTTTTGTGTGGACATATATATTCATATCTCTTGGGTATATACATAGGAATTAAATCACTGGGTCAAATGGTAGTTCTGTGTTTAACTTTTGAAACTGCCAGACTGTTCCCAAGTGCTTGCCTATTTTACATTTTTACCAGCAGTGTGTAAGGATTTTGATTTCTCCATATTCTAATCAATATTTGTTTTAGCTGTCCTTTTTTATTATAATCATCTTAGTGGTATGAACTTGTACCTTGGTGTGGTTTTGATTTGCATTTAGAATTGATGCTTTTGAACTGTGGTGCTGGAGAAGACTCTTGAGAGTCACTTGGACTGCAAGGAAATCCAACCAGTCCATCCTAAAGGAGACCAGTCCTGGGTGTTCATTGGAAGGACTGATGCTGAGGCTGAAATTCCAATACTTTGGCCACCTCATGTGAAGAGTTGACTCATTGGAAAAGACCCTGATGCTGGGAGGGATTGGGGGCAGGAGGAGAAGGGGACAACAGAGGATGAGATGGCTGGATGGCATCACTGACTCAATGCACATGAGTTTGGGTGAATTCTGGGAGTTGGTGATGGATAGGGAGGCCTGTTGTGCTGTGATTCATGGGGTCACAAAGAGTCGGACACTGAACTGACTGACTGAACTGATGATTAATGATGTTGAGCATCTTCTTGGGTACTTATTGGCTATTTATTTGTCATCTTTAAAGTGATGTCTATTCAGATACTTTGCCCTTGCCCATGTTTTTTACAGATTGTCTTTTTACTATTAGTTGTAAGAGTTCTTTATATATTCTAGGTACAAGTCCTTATCCAGATATATGATTTGCAAACATTTTCTTCCATTTTGTTGGGCGCTTTCCACTCTAAAATTAAGAAAGAAAATAGGGCTTCCTGTGGCTCAGTGGTAAAGAATCCTGCTGCCAATGAAGGAGACTTGGGTTCGATCCCTTGTCCAGGAAGATCCCACATGCTGAGGAGCAACTAAGCCCGTGTACCACAACCATTGAGCTTTTGTTCTAGAGCCTGGGAACCACAACTACTGAGCCGCAACTACTGAAGCCTGCTCTTTGCAACTGCAGAGTAGCCACCACTGGTTGCAACTAAGAAAAGCCCCCGCAGCAAGGCAGACCCAGCACAGTCAAAATTAAATTAAAATGATTTAAAAAAGAAAATAAATGTTCGTTCAGTCAGTTCAGTTCAGTCGTTCAGTCGTGTTCGACTCTGTGACCCCATGAATCTCAGCATGCCAGGCCTACCTGTCCATCACCAACTCCCAGAGTTCACTCAAACTCATGTTCATTAAGTAAATTCAAATAGGAAGAACAGATAAGATGGGGTATCAGTAAAATAGGAAATAAAGACAGAGAAGATATTGAGAGAAGAAGAGGAAAAGATGTAAATTCACAAAGAAAGACAAATTCAGAGCAAAAGGCATAAATGAAAATACAGAAAAAGACTTTTATTATTGTAGTGTTTGGATAGACAAATATTTCTTGAAAGGTCAGTAAATATTTAGGCTTTGCAGGCCATGCAGTCTCTGTTGCAGCTACTCAACTCTGCTGTTATAGCATAGAAGCAGCCATAGGCAGTCTGTAAACAAATAGGCAGGACCATATTCTAGCAAAAGGCAAAGGAGAAAAGGAAAGATATACCCATTTGAATGCAGAGTTCCAAAGAATAGCAAGGAGAGGTAAGAAAGCCTTCCGCAGTGATCAATGCAAAGAAATAGAGAAAAACAATAGAACGGGAAAGACTAGAGATCTCTTCAGAAAACTAGAGCTACCAAGGGAACATTTCATGCAAAGATGGGCACAATAAAGGACAGAAATGGTATGGACCCAACAGAAACAGATGTTAAAAAGAGGTGGCAATGATACACAAAAGAACTATACAAAAAGATCTGATCGATAGTTGCCTGACTTTGAAGTCATATGTTTTGCTAACATACATAAATAACTACCATACAAGTCGTTTGAATAAAATCAAGTCAAGACCCGATCTTATCAATAGACCAGACCAGTTTTCCATCCCTCACTTGAATTTAAACATTGAACAACTGAAATAATCAATGATGCCTTTGAAGAAAGGTTTTGTTTAGTCAAAGATTATTTTACCTGAAAAGAAAGAGTTTATATAAGACTTCTGAAACAGTATAGTTGAGTTCTTTGTCACTACTGAGCAGGTTGAAGAACTTAAGCCCCAATGTAAGAGATAATATTGCTTTGATTACAAACTGTTCAACCCAAAACTTTCTGACCGTGCTGCACAGCATGTGGAATCTTAGTTCATCAACCAGGGATGGAACTCATGCCCCTTGAAGTGGAAGCATGGAGTCTTAACCACTTGACCACTAGGGAATTCCCCTGCTTTTGATAAGGAGGCATTTAGAAAAAAAAAATTTTTTTGCACAAATCTCTTTGAGCATCATAATTACTCTTGCAGTTACAAATCTGAACATGTAACTGCCTTTTCAAAACCCTTTGATGGTTTCCTATCACCTGTTTCCGACTCTTCAGAGTGACACCTAGTTCCCTTAAGATCTGGTTCCTCCAAATCTTCTCTCTCCAATGTCATCCACAGCTATCACTTCACATTTTATGTACCACATAAGTTCTTATGTAGGTTATTTATTACCTAACCTATAGGGTAGGTTTAGTTCTTTGCAGTTCTTTTATACACCATGTTGTGTATAACAGTTTCAGTATCTCTGTGCCTGGAACGCTTGACTTCCACACTAAAATCATCTCTTAATTATTATTTCTATACTTTATACATACGTCTTCTGTTTTTCATATCACCTTTTATTTTAGTTATTGACTCATACTTCTGAATGTCTCTTGTACAATATGGTGAGGAGCTACAAAAGTACAAGAGTTCATATTCTCCCTCTTAGTATTTCCTCTTCCTTGTATCCATCACCCTGCTTCACCAATTCATAGCTCATGGCCAGTCTTCCTTTTTCTGGACCACCCCATCTCCTGCCACCCCATCTAGATTATTTTGAAGCCAAAATCAGATATCATATCATTTCAATTTGTAAACATTTCAGAGCCTGTCTCTAAAAGATAGGTACTCTTTTCTTAAATATAACCACATCATGATAAAATAATTCCCTAATATTATCCATTAATCAGTTAATATTCAGTTTCCTCAGTGTCTCATAATTATTATTTTTTCAGTTTTATTTATTTATTTATTACTTTATAATATTGTATTGGTTTTGCCATACTTTGACATGAATCTGCCATGGGTGTACATGTGTTCCCCATCCTGAACCCTCCCTCCCATCTCCCTCCCCATCCCATCCCTCTGGGTCATCCCAGTGCACCAGCCCCGAGGACCCTGTATCATGCATCAAACCTGGACTGGCAATTTGTTTCACATATAATATACATGTTTTAATGCTATTCTCCCAAATCATCCCACCCTTGCCCTCTCCCACAGAGTCCAAAAAACTGTTCTATACATCTGTGTCTCTTTGCTGTCTCACATATACGGTTATCGTTACCATCTTTCTAAATTCCACATATATGTGTTAGTATACTGTATTAGTTTTTTTCTTTCTGGCTTATTTCACTCTGTATAATAAGCTCTAGTTTCATCCACCTCATTAGAACTGATTCAAATGTATTCTTTTTAATGGCTGAGTAATACTCCATGTGTATATGTACCACAGCTTTCTTATCCATTCATCTGCTGATTGTATATCTAGGTTGCTTCCATGTCCTGGCTATTATAAACAGTGCTGCAGTGAACATTGGGGTACATGTGTCTTTTTCAATTCTAGTTTCCTTGGTGTGTATGCCTAGCAGTGGGATTGCTGGGTCATATGGTAGTTCTATTTCCAGTTTTTAAGGAATCTCCATACTGTTCTCCAAGTGGCTGTACTAGTTTGCATTCCCACCAACAGTGTAAGAGGGTTCCCTTTTCTCCACACTCTCTCCAGAATTTATTGCTTGTAGACTTGATAGCAGCCATTCTTACTCACGTGAAATGGTACCTCATTGTGGTTTGATTTGCATTTCTCTGATAATGAGTGAAGTTGAACATCTTTTCATATGTTTGTTAGCCATCTGTATGTCTTCTTTGGAGAAATGTCTGTTTAGTTCTTTGGCCTACTTTTTGATTGGGTCATTTATTTTTCTGGAATTGAGCTGCAGGAGTTGCTTGTATATTTTTAGATTAATTATTTGTCCATTGCTTCGTTTGCTATTATTTTCTCCCATTCTGAAGGCTGTCTTTTCACCTTGCTTATAGTTTCCTTTGTTGTGCAGAAGCCTTTAATTTTAATAAGGTCCCATTTATTTATTTTTGCTTTTATTTCCAGTATTGTGGGAGGTGGGTCATAGAGGATCTTGCTGTGGTTAATGTCGGAGAGTGTTTTGCCTATGTTTTCCTCTGTGAGTTTTATAGTTTCCGGTCTTACATTTAGATCTTTAGTCCATTTTGAGTTTATTTTTGTCTATGGTATTAGAAAGTGATCTAGTTTCATTCTTTTACAAGTGGTTGACCAGTTTTCCCAGCACCACTTGTTAAAGAGATTGTCTTTTCTCCATTGTATATTCTTGCCTCCTTTGTCAAAGATAAGGTGTCCATAGGTGCGTGGATTTATCTCTGGGCTTTCTCTTTTGTCCCATTGATCTATATTTCTGTCTTTGTGCCAGTGGTACTGTCTTGATGACTGTGGCTTTGTAGTAGAGACTGAAGTCAGGCAGATTGATTCCTCCAGTTCCATTCTTCTTTCTCAAGATTGCTTTGGCTATTTGAGGTTTTTTGTATTTCCATACAATTTGTGAAATTATTTGTTCTAGTTTTCTGAAAAATACCGTTGGTAGCTTGATAGGGATTGCATTGAATCTATAGATTGCTTTGGGTAGTATACTCATTTTCACTATATTGGTTCTTCCAATCCATGAACATGTTATATCTCTCCATCTATTTGTGTCCTCTTTGATTTCTTTCACCAGTGTTTTATAGTTTTCTATATATAGGTCTTTTGTTTCTTTAGGTAGATATATTCCTAAGTATTTTATTCTTTTCGTTGAAATGGTAAATGGAATTGTTTCCTTGATTTCTCTTTCTATTTTCTCATTGTTAGTGTATAGGACTGCAAGGGATGTCTGTGTGTTGATTTTATATCCTGCAACTTTACTATATTCATTGAATAGCTCTAGTACTTTTCTGGTGGAGTCTTTAGGGTTTTCTATGTAGAGGATCATGTCGTTTGCAAATAGTGAGAGTTTTACTTCTTCTTTTTCAATCTGGATTCCTTTGATTTCTTTTTCTGCTCTGATTGCTGTGGCCAAAACTTCCAGAACGATGTTGAATAGTAATGGTGACAGTGGGCACCCTTGGCTTGTTTTTTACTTTAGGGGAAATGCTTTCAATTTTTCACGATTGAGGACAATGTTTGCTGTGGCCTTGTCATATATAGCTTTTATTATGTTGAAGTATGTTCCTTCTATTCCTGCTTTCTGGAGAGTTTTTATCATAAATGGATGTTGAATTTTGTTAAAGGCTTTCTCTTCATCTATTGAGATAGCCATATGGTTTTTATTTTTCAGTTTGTTAGTGTGGTGTATCACATTGATTGATTTGTGGATATTGAAGAATCCTTGCATCCCTGGGATAAAGCCCACTTGGTCATGATGTATGATCTTTTTAATATGTTGTTGGATTCTGTTTGCTAGAATTTTGTTAAGGATTTTTGCATCTATGTTCATCAGTGATATTGGCCTGTAGTTTTCTTTTTTGTGGCATTTTTGTCAGGTTTTGGTATTAGGGTAATGGTGGCCTCATAGAATGAGTTTGGAAGTTTACTTCAGTGTCTATAATTATTTTAAAACTTTTAATTGGTTTCAATAAATTCTATATAACTGAGTTGACTATTTTTTCTCTTAAGGTTATTTTAAAGTGCAAGTTTCCTCTCCTTTCTTTTTTACTATTGTTGAAGAAAATGGTCTTTTGTGCTGTAAGGCTGTTCATAGCATGGATTTTGCACATTGTATCTGCCTGGAGTCATTTAATATGCTTGTTTATGCTCTATATTTTCTCTAAGTTAATATTATTTAGCCTTAATCAGAATCATTTAAGTTGAGGGGAGGGAATGAGACAAGACTACTTACAACAGTGCTGTGTTCTACCAAGAGGTATGTAATGATTTTCTCTCTCTCATTTTGTGTGATGGTAGAAATTGATGAACTTTACATTGATCCATTAGTTCACTGAGTTGCAAGATGCTGATATTTTAATTCTGTCTTCTCATTTTTTTAGCTGAATACTTGGAAAGGAGAAATTTACATTTCTGAACTGTATGATTATCTTAAGATATAATTCAAAATTATGGGAATTCCCTGGTGGTCTGTTGGTTAAGATTCTGAGTTATACTGCAGGGGGAACTATGGTGTAACATGCCACATGACATGGCCAAAAAACAACAACAAAAGCAACAGCTAAGACCCGTAGATATTAAGGAACAAGGGAGTCAATTTCACCAAAGATAGATAAAGGAAACTAATAAATTTTGAGTATCTAAGACTAATCAATCTAATCACACTAGGACCACAGCCTTGTCTAACTCAGTGAAATCAAGCCATGCCTGCGGGGCAACCCAAGATGGGCGGGTCATGGTGGAGAGGTCTGACAGAATGTGGTCCACTGGAGAAGGGAGTGGCAAGCCACTTCAGTATTCTTGCCTTGAGAACCCCATGAACAGTTTGAAAAGGCAAAAGATAGGATACTGAAAGATGAACTCCTCAGGTCAGTAGGTGCCCAATATGCTACTGGAGATCAGTGGAGAAATAACTCCAGAAAGAATGAAGGGATGGAGCCAAAGCAAAAACAATACCCAGTTGTGGATGTGACTGGTGATAGAAGCAAGATCCGATGCTGTAAAGAGCAATATTGCATAGGAACCTGGCATGTCAGGTCCATGAATCAAGGCAAATTGGAAGTGGTCAACAAGAGATGGCAAGGGTGAACGTCGACATTCTAGGAATCTGTGAACTAAAATGGACTGGGATGGGTGAATTTAACTCAGATGACCACTATATCTACTACTGCAGGCAAGAGTCCCTCAGAAGAAATGGAGTAGTCATTATGGTCAACAAAAGTCCAAAATGCAGTACTTGGATGCAATCTCAAAAACGACAGAATGATCTCTGTTCGTCTCCAAGGCAAACCATTCAATATCACAGTTATCCAAGTCTATGCCCCAACCAGTAACGCTGAAGAAGCTGAAGTTGAACGGTTCTATGAAGACCTACAAGACCTTTTAGAACTAACACCCCAAAAAGATGTCCTTTTCATTATAGGGGACTGGAATGCTAAAGTAGGAAGTCAAGAAACACCTGGAGTAACAGGCAAATTTGGCCTTGGAATGCAGAATGAAGCAGGGCAAAGACTAAGAGAGTTTTGCCAAGAAAATGCACTGGTCATAGCAAACACCCTCTTCCAACAACCCAAGAGAAGACTCTACACATGGACATCACCAGATGGTCAACACCGAAATCAGATTGATTATATTCTTTGCAGCCAAAGATGGGGAAGCTCTATACAGTCAGCAAATCAAGACCAGAAGCGGACTGTGGCTCAGATCATGAACTCCTAATTACCAAATTCAGACTTAAATTGAAGAAAGTAGGGAAAACCACTAGACCATTCAGGTATGACCTAAATCAAATCCCTTATGATTATACAATGGAAGTGAGAAGTAGATTTAAAGGCCTAGATCTGATAGAGTGCCTGATGAACTATGGAATAAGGTTTGTGACATTGTACAGGAGACAGGGATCAAGACCATCCCCATGGAAAAGAAATGCAAAAAGCAAAATGGCTGTCTGGGGAGGCCTTACAAATAGCTGTGAAAAGAAGAGAGGTGAAAAGCAAAGGAGAAAAGGAAAGATATAAGCATCTGA
This sequence comes from Nanger dama, assembly GCA_917880005.1. Lineage (NCBI taxonomy): Eukaryota > Metazoa > Chordata > Mammalia > Artiodactyla > Bovidae > Nanger > Nanger dama. The sequence goes on along the minus strand of CAKJTW010000036.1, from coordinate 21,688,895 downwards.
TGCAGCGTTCCATAGAATAGCAAGAAGAGATAAGAAAACCTTCTTCAGTGATCAATGCAAAGAAATAGAGGAAAAGAAGAGAATGGGAAAGACTAGAGATCTCTTCAAGAAAATTAGAGATACCAAGGGAACATTTCATGCAAAGATAGGCTCAAAAAGGACAGAAATGGTCTGGACCTAACAGAAGCAGAAGATACTAAGAAGAGGTGGCAAGAATACACGGAAGAACTGTATAAAAAGATCTTCATGACCCAGATAATCATGATGATGTGATCACTAATCTAGAGCCAGACATCTTGGAATATGAAGTCAAGTGAGCCTTAGAAAGCATCACTATGAACAAAGCTAGTGGAGGTGATGGAATTCCAGTTGAGCTGTTTCAAATCCTGAAAGATGATGCTGGGAAAGTACTGCACTCAATATGCCAGCAAATTTGGAAAACTCAGCAGTGGCCACAGGACTGGAAAAGGTCAGTTTTCATTCCAATCCCAAAGAAAGGCAATGCCAAAGAAGGCTCAAACTACCGCACAATTGCACTCATCTCACATGCTAGTAAAGTAATGCTCAAAATTCTCCAAGGCAGGCTTCAGCAATACGTGAACCATGAACTTCCAGATGTTCAAGCTGGTTTTAGAAAAGGCAGAGGAACCAGAGATCAAATTGCCAACATCTGCTGGATCATCAAAACAGCAAGAGAGTTCCAGAAAAACATCTATTTCTGCTTTATTGACTATGCCAAAGCCTTTGACTCTGTGGATCACAATAAACTGTGGAAAATTCTGAAAGAGATGGGAATACCAGACCATCTGACCTGCCTCTTGGAGAAATCTGTATGCAGGTCAGGAAGCAACAGTTAGAACTGGACATGGAACAGCAGACTGGTTCCAAATAGGAAAAGGAGTATGTCAAGGCTGTATATTGTCACCCTGCTTATTTAACTTCTATGCAGAGTACATCATGAGAAACGTTGGACTGGAAGAAACACAAGCTGGAATCAAGATTGCCGGGAGAAATATCAGTCTCCTCAGATATGCAGATGACACCACCCTTATGTCAGAAAGTGAAGAGGAACTAAAAAGCCTCTTGATGAAAGTGAAAGAGGAGAGTGGAAAAGTTGGCTTAAAGCTCAACATTCAGAAAACGAAGATCATGGCATCTGGTCCCATCACTTCATGGGAAATAGATAGGGAAAAAGTGGAAACAGTGTCAGACTTTACTTTTTTGGGCTCCAAAATCACTGCAGATGGTGACTGCAGCCATGAAATTAAAAGACGCTTAATCCTTGGAAGAAAAGTTATGACGAACCTAGTATATTCAAAAGCAGAGACATTACTTTGCCGACTAAGGTCCTTCTAGTCAAGGCTATGGTTTTTCCTGTGGTCATGTATGGATGTGAGAGTTGGACTGTGAAGAAGGCTGACCGCCAAAGAATTGATGCTTTTGAACTGTGGTGTTAGAGAAGACTCTTGAGAGTCCCTTGGACTGTAAGGAGATCCAACCAGTCCATTCTGAAGGAGATCAGCCCTGGGATTTCTTTGGAAGGAATGATGCTGAAGCTGAAACTCCAGTACTTTGGCCACCTCATGTGAAGAGTTGACTCATTGGAAAAGACTCTGATGCTGGGAGGGATTGGGGGCAGGAGGTGAAGGGGACGACTGAGGATGAGATGGCTGGGTGGCATTGCGGAGTGAACCCCGGGAGATGGTGATGAACAGGGAGGCCTGGCGTGCTGGGATTCATGGGGTCGCAGAGTCGGACACAACTGAGTGACTGAGTTGAACTGAACTGAAGAGAGATAGTGAATTTACCAAATTTTTTTTATATGAAAGTGAAAGTCGCTTCGCCGTGTTCGATTCTTTGCAACCCCATGGATTACACAGTACATGGGATTCTCCCTGCCAGAATACTGGAGTGGGTAGCCACTCCCTTTTCTAGGAGATCTTCTCAACCCAGAGTTCAAACCCGGGTCTCTTGCATTGCAGACAAATTCTTTCCTAGCTGAGTCACCAGGGAAGCCCAAGAATACTGGAGTGGGTAGCCTATCCCTTCTCCAGCAGATCTTCCCAACCCAGGAATCGAACCAGGGTCTCCCACATTGCAGGTGGATTCTTTACCAGCTGAGCTAAATTTATTTATTTGGCTGAGCCCAATCTTAGTTGTGGCTCTTCGGATCTTTGATCTTCGCTGTGACATGCAAACTCAGTTGTAGCATGTGAAATCTAATTCACTCACTGGGGATTGAACCTGGGCCCCTTGCATTGGAAACATGAAGTCTTAGCTACTGGACCAGCAAGGAAGTCCCTACCAATGCTCTTAAAATAAACTTTTTAAACTTAGCAACTCTTCTACAAATATTCAAAGCATTAAAATTACATGGGAATATAAATCTTCAACTAAAAAAATGACATTTAAAAGTAAAAATTAGGAAAACCATTCTTTAGCGCACACACAGAAAAAAGCTGGTCAAGCTAATATTCATTTCCGAAATATATTTTATGAGACGAAAACCCCCTTTTCAATTAAGGCAATAATATGCATACCCACATTGGATCATATGTCTTATCTTAAGAAACCATTGAGCTCCCTTTACTTCATGTATGGTGACTCTCTCAGTATCTTTCAGTGGTTTCTTCCTTACTTTTTCCAGCCTCTTGGCATTAACTAGATCTAATTCAGAACTGAAATTTTAAAAATACAGTAAACAAAATAAAAATTATGTCCCATGTTGTCAGTTCTAAAAGGAGTGGGACTCCAGAGCATGAAGACCATGATGCCTTTACCTGGTCCTAATATGACGATACAGGAAAAGAGTCTGAGTATTAAAGTAGGTAGTTCCATACATTGTTCCAATGAAATAAACAATATTTAACACTTGACATTCATTATACAATGTTTAATGGTATCAACAGAACTACTTTGGTTACTATCTGCTCTGTTATTGCTGCTGCTAAGTTGCTTCAGTTGTGTCCAACTCTGTGCGACCCCATAGACAGCAGTCCACCAGGCTCCCCCGTTCTTGGGATTCTCCAGGCAAGAACACTGGAGTGGGTTGCCATTTCCTTCTCCAATGCAGGAAAGTGAAAAGTGAAAGTGAACTGTTATTATATGAATAAAATTATACCAACTAAAAACAAGTAGGCAAAACTTGTCCTAAAGAATCTATAACCTTTTATGAGGCTAAAGGATTTGAATGAGACAGAATAATGAATTTGCTCACATTTGAGATTTGTAAAATACTGAGATTCATTACTGAGTTTAGAATCTCCTTTAGTAGATATATTTGAAATAGATCAAACATTTGTACTCTAGCTTTGGGAAAAATCACTTGTTTTCCCTTCTAATTCTTTTTGCTGATGGTTGTTTACTGATTGATCTTTCTTCCTCTTAGAATGGTCACATCTGAGGTTTGGGTGTTAGTTTTTTTGGGGTAAGTATGTGAAGCGGGCCTACTTAGCCCTAGGCAAAAGGTTCCTCCAATAGTCTAGTCTTATTCCCTGGAATTCCACAGTAGGGGTGGGTCTGTTCCCCCTGTACACAGGACTAGGGGAGGAGTAAGCCATCTAGGGAAAGATTTGGGCTTTCTTGGCCCCAGCCTGATACTAACAATTTTATCACAAACTGATCCCAAGAGTAGGTTAGGATGTTTGGGGTACTGTCTTTCGGCTATATATTATATCTAGCTGTAATATTTATTTCTTCCTAATCCTTTGCCATTTTAGATAACTCTCAGAAGTGAGTGCCTCTTTTTCTGCTTCTGCATTGTTGAAATTTTCTAAACTGAATATGTTTTTACTTTTATTGGAAATAAGAACAATTTAAAAAATAGACTACAGTGAGTTCTTGTCTATATAGAATTAGTTTGTTTTTGAGTAGAAAATTAAGAGTCTGGAGACTGTATAGATTCAGAAGTAGAATTCTTTAGGAAGGTGGCAAAAGCAACTTGCAAATCAGACAAGAATGAAAAGTTTATGGCAAAACTACCAGTCTAGAAAGGACCTCAGACAAAGGGTTTATGGCTTGAATAGGTAGGAAACAGATGAGACATAAATACTGCTGTGTATTCAAAAGTACAGCCTGACAAAGCTAAAACGCTTTCTAAATATTAACTTTTGATCTGATTCAGTAACCCCATGATGGGCACATCAGTACATCAAATGGTGAATGAAAACAAAAGATAAAATTATTTGCCCATGCCCAGAAATAATATTCAGGAAAAGTCATCTGCGTCTGTGTCTCTTTGCCCTCTACTGTAGCAGTATAAACAGCCTGGAAGTATCTCTGTGTATCTTAGGGAAAGTAAATTGGTTACCAGTGCTCTGCAGTATCTAGGAATGTGGAAGCTGAGTCCAAACTAATTGTAAACAAGTAAGGTCAGAACAAATTCTAAACCAATTCTAAACTTGGAAACTTTTTTTGTTGTTGGTTGTCACTCTTCTTGCTCATGATGAATGGTTATATTTTAAAAGGGCTTATCTGTCTCAGTATTCTCATTAAGATATTAGGAAGGTGTTATTCTGGAAATGTAAAGCTTTGGCTTTCCCTAGTTTTGGGGAATTGCGAATTAGGTCAGATACTCCAGAAAAAAACAATCAGTAATAGAGTATGAATTGAAGAATTTCTGTTTGTTACTGGAAGTAAGGGGAAAGGAGTTATGGGGTTGTGTGTCAAAGGCCTGTTTTCCCCTAGTAGGTGTGGAGTTTCCAGAAGAAACAAACAGATCTCCTTATCGCCTTTTATAAGCACAGAATTACAAAGTTAGAAGCAGCCATGCAGGAGTCACAGCAAACACTGAACAACCAGGACAAGTAAGTGACAAATCAGATCACCCAAGAGCCCTTTCCAGAGAAACGAGAGCCTTTATATCCTTATGGTTCCAAAGCCTGAACATTGCTTCATTTGTGTTTATGTTTGAATGGATAAGTTCAGTACAGAATTTTGTCCCCTCAGTCTCCGTTTTTTTTTCTGTCTTTCTTCCCTCTTTACTTTATAGCTTTCCTCTTTTACTTCATCTGTCAAAAACTGCTTCTTCAGAGAAATCAGACATGGCTTTTTCACAGTAATAATGATGGGAGATAGCATTTAAAATGTTACCTGTAGGAGGATGTGTTTTGGAAGTGTTAAGCTAAAAGATGGAATCCCTGACAGAAATGTTCAGACATCTTCAGGCCACGGGTGCACGTGGAGAAGAGATGCAATTTTGTGTAAAAGGGTTTGAAACCATACCAACTGATGCTTATTTTCTCCACCTGGTTCTTCTCACCACCAAAACCCTGCCATTGCTGACCTGAATCACTAGGTCTCTGTCAGAATTATCTTGTGTAGTGGCAAACATCTCTCTGGAAGCATTAACTAGATTTGATAATAATAGAAATCAGGAATTTTTTAATCTCACTGACCTGCTGAAGCTCACCGTTTCCATCTTTTGCCTAGAGAGCTGTCAGCCTTAAGGAAAGAGAATGGAGAACTGAAGAAATTTCAAGCCATCGTGAAGGTGAATAAAATAGATTTTCCATGCTATTATTTTCTCCTCTATTTTGCCCATCTGTCTAGCTGACTGAATAGAATAGTTTCCCATGGCAGGTATTAATTGATAATGTTTGTAAAATAAACATACTATAGTAAATGGACAAGGCCACAGAAGACCTTGAAGGGATGAGAGGACAAAATTTAGCACAAGTGGTAACCCATTCTCGTGGAAAAGGCAATGGCAACCCTCTCCAGTACTCTTGCCTGGAAAATCCTGGATGGAGGAGCCTGGTAAGCTGCAGTTCATGGGGTGGCTAGGAGTCGGACACGACTGAGCGACTTCTTTCACTTTTCACTTTCATGCACTGAAGAAGGAAATGGCAACCCACTCCAGTGTTCTTGCCCGGAGAATCCCAGGGACGGGGGAGCCTGGTGGGCTGCAGTCTATGGGGTCGCACAGAGTCGGACACAACTGAAGCGACTTAGCAGCAGCAGCAACCCATTCTCGAACATCAATGAATCGTGACATGGCACATGGGGAAGCTCTTTTACAGAAGAGTTATCTGTTGTAACTTAAAATTTCTCTTTAAGAATCCCAAGGCACCTCAGGACCCTTCTTCTCCATCAAACTCTATTTCCTAGACATATCTCTCTTCCCAAGATTGTTCTTTGTGTTTATATAACGTTCCTTTTGATCTTATTCTTACATTTTCCTTTCTTTCTCCATAAAGTCTCTATATTTCCCCATGTATATCAGTCTTCAGGATTCCCAATGTGTTTTTGTGAAGAGAGACTAAAATTTTCTTCCCCCAAAGCTAAGTGTTTCTAAGGAAACACTGCAGCTGTTTTCTTCTATTGGAAATCTTAGTAACCACAACTAGAAGACATTGCAGCTTAGTTATCTGACAAGTAAGATCCATTGATGAGGACTCTTGAGCTAAAGCTTCCTTCACCCCCATTTTTTTCACCTACAGGAATCTCCAAGTTGGTACCAAGGAAGCAGGTCAGTTTTATCAGGTGCCATAGCTTCCCTCTTTGAAAATATCTATCCTTTCTTGACACTTGGCTCTAACTCTTATGTGGGCTCTGAGTGGAGGAAATGGTTTATGAATTTATCTTTCACTTCTCCATGAAAGAGTTACTCACTGAAAAGCGCTGATGTAAAATCTTGAATGCAGTGCTCACCCTTTACCGTCATCTTATGAACTTCTACTCATCCTTCAAAATTCAACTCCTATGTGATTTCCTCTGTCAAGACTATTAGGCAGAGTTAGATGTTCTATTATTCATTTATTCAATAAATATTCATTAATTGCCTATTGTTTGTGATGTACTGTGTTAGGTGTTGGGTGTACATCATCAATTTTTCTAATTATAAATGTCTGAACCCTACCAATCATTAAATATTTTTAATATCAGCTCTGTATTGATGGATTAAAAAACAGAGCCGTTGACTCACAGAAGCTAAAGTCTAATGTTCTAGCATACTCTGTACTTCTAATATACACATTATAACATTTAACGTTCCTTTTTTATTGTCTCTCCCACTAAGCCTCTCAAAAATAGAAACCACATTCTAGTTATTTTTGTAACTTCAGGATCTAAGATACATGAGCACTAAATAAATGCTTGTGGATAGATGGAAGAAGGGATGGAGGGAGTGAGGGAATGGTGGATGTGTAAATAGATGGATAGATATACGTGAAGTTGAGAGTATCTGGTAAGGCACTAAAGAAAGGATGAAAAGACTTCTGTTACTGGGAATAGAGAAGTGGATAAGATTTCATTTAGGGAATTGGAGAGCCAAGGAGACCCATATGGAAACCTTGCTTCCACTATGCTCAGAGAGGAGGCTATTATTTTTAATAAATAAATGGTGTGATTGATCCTCTAAGGTGGCACCAAGTTCTGCTTACAGAGATTAGAACTACTTTTGTGTTTTTTTTCCTTCCTTGCAGGTTAAACGCACCTCGACCAGTGGGCATCACTTCTCCATCTCAGTCAGGTAGAGACCATGTTCAGCCCAAATAAAAGCGTGAGATAAATAAATATCCTTTTCCATAAACTATAAACCATAAGGAAGATGATTTCCTCTCAGAAAGTATAATGTGATTTTCCTGTTCTTACGTATGATATGGAAAGGCCAAACTCACAGATACTAACTTTGAAAGACAGGCTAGGCAAAACAGGGCACACCATTAATGGCAACTTTTCATCCTCTGTTTTATTCCCTTTTAGTTACTCCACGACCCATTTCTCAGCATAGTAGCCAAGTGGTCAGGTAAGTTTAAAGCTACACAGAAACATTAAAACTGTTGGCAGAAGATGGAAGATGTGGCTGAGATAGGGACTGAGGAGACTTTACATCTATAAAAGTTTAATACCAGGTTTGTTTGCTTTTTGTCTTTGTTTCACTTAATACAGTCGGTCCTCCTCAGTGGAGTCTACCCCTTACAGAATGGCTGGCTTTAGTGACTTGGGACAAGTAAGTAATGTTTACGTTGTCTTTCCAGACTGAGATTTCTAATGCTAAATGAAAGCCAAGATTAAAACAAGAATATTAAACTTATTGGTTTTGGCATGAATTGTCTCTTGGCAATGCAGACCTGATATTAGAAGCGGACCGAATTCATAGCTTAGAATGAATAGAGATGAAAATAGTGGACCACATTAACAGTGTCCATCATGTTCATTTTGGAAGAATTAAAATGTGGGTCTTTCTTGCACTTGTGTACCCACTCTGGGAGAACAACATATTCTTCAATGTATACATAGCATGAAATGTGGAAGCCAGAGTATCAGGATATATTTACTGTTATTTGTCCCTCAGGGAGCCAGAGGTCTTCAGGGAAGGAGCACTCCGAGGATTCTTTTACTGGTAAGTGGGGGAGAAAAAGTTTTCAGAAACCAACATTTTCTGTAAAACTACCAGCAGATTTTGGGTTTTCTGTGCAAAATATAATGCCATTTTGCTTCCTTTTTCTCTGATCAGTGATCTCAGGTATCCAGACATTAATTTTGAATAATATTTCTGTTATCAAACTGATAAGGAGAAAATTGAAACTTGAGTAATAGAAAGTCTTCGAAACCCTCTGGTCAGGAGATAGAACTTTTGAGTAATTGACTTGGTTTTTTTTTAATTGCCACAAGATGGCAGTAGAAATTAGATCTAAAAGAAGATTAACTAGATGTCAATTGTGTTAGCCTGAAGAGTATCTGGCTTCTTCAGTTCAGTTCAGTTCAGTTGCTCAGTTATATCCGACTCTTTGAGACTCCATGAACTGCAGCATGCCAGGCCTTCCTGTCCATCACCAACTCCCGGAGTCTACCCAAACCCATGTCCATTGAGTTAGTGATGCCATCCAACCATCTCATCCTCTGTCATCCCCTTCTCTTCCTGCCCTCAATCTTTCCCAGCATCAGGGTCTTTTCCAATGAGTCAGCTCTTCACATCAGGTCGCCAAAGTACTGGAGTTTCAGCTTTAACATCAGTCCTTCCAGTGAACACCCAGGACAGATCTCCCTTACAATGGACTGGTTGGATCTCCTTGCAGTCCAAGGGACTCTCAAGAGTCTTCTCCAACACCACAGTTCAAAAGCATCCATTCTTCAGCACTCAGCTTTCTTTATAGTCCAACTCTCACAGCCATACATGACTACTGGAAAAACCATAGCCTTGACTAGATTATGTCTCTGCTTTTTAATATGCTGTCTAGGTTGGTCATAGGTTGGTCATAACTTTCCTTCCAAGGAGTAAGTGTTTTTAAATTTCATGGCTACAATCACCATCTGCAGTGAGTTTGGAGCCCGCAAAAAATAAAGGTCGGTCACTGTTTCCACTGTTTCCCCATCTATTTCCCATAAAGTGATGGGACATAATACCATGAATGTTGAGCTTTAAGCCAACTTATTCACTCTCCTCTTTCATTTTATCTAGAGGCTCTTTAGTTCTTCACTTTCTGCCATAAGGGCGGTATCATTTGCATATCTGAGGTTATTGATATTTTTCTGAGCAATCTTGATTCCAGTTTGTGCTTCTTCCAGCCCAGCGTTTCTCGTAATGTACTCTGCATAGAAGTTAAATAAGCAGGGTGACAATATACAGCCTTGACATACTCCTTTTCCTATTTGGAACCAGTCTGCTGTTCCATGTCCAGTTCTAACTGTTGCTTCCTGACCTGCATACAGGTTTCTCAAGAGGTAAGTCAGGTGGTCTGGTATTCCCATCTCTTTCAGAATTTTCCACAGTTTATTGTGATCCACTCAGTCAAAGGCTTTGGCATAGTCAATAAAGCAGAAATAGATGTTTTTCTGGAACTCTCTTGCTGTTTCTATCATCCAGCAGATGTTAGCAATTTGATCTCTGGTTCCTCTGCCTTTTCTAAAACCAGCTTGAACATCTGGAAGTTCATGGTTCACGTATTGCTGAAGCCTGGCTTAGAGAATTTTGAGCATTACTTTACTAGCGTGTGAGATGAGTGCAATTGTGTGGTAGTTTCAGCCTTCTTTGGCATTGCCTTTCTTTGAGATTGGAATGAAAACTGACCTTTTCTAGTCCTGTGGCCACTGCTGAGTTTTTCAAATTTGCTGGCATATTGAGTGCAGCACTTTCCCAGCATCATCTTCCAGGATTTGAAATAGCTCAACTGGAATTCCATCACCTCCACTAGCTTTGTTCATAGTGATGCTTCCTAAGGCCGACTTGACTTCACATTCCAGGATGTCTGGCTCTAGGTGAGTGATCACACCATCGTGATTATCTGGGTTGTGATGATCTTTTTGTATAGTTCTTCTGTGTATTCTTGCCACCTCTTCTTAATATCTTCTGCTTCTGTTAGGTCCAGACCATTTCTGTCCTTTATCGAGCCCATCTTTGCATGAAATGTTCCCTTGGTATCTCTAATTTTCTTGAAGAGGTATCTAGTCTTTCCCATTCTATTGTTTTCCTCTATTTCTTTTCACTGATGGCTGAGGAAGGCTTTCTTATCTCTCCTTGATATTTTCTGGAACTCTGCATTCAAATGAGTATATCTTTCCTTTTCTCCTTTGCTTTTGCTTATTTTCATAACTATTTGTAAGACCTCCTCAGACAGCCATTTTGCTTTTTTGCATTTCTTTTTCTTGGGGATGGTCTTGATCCCTGTCTCCTGTACAATATCATGAACCTCATTCCATAGTTCATCAGGCAGTCTGTCTTTCAGACCTAGTCCCTTAAATCTATTTCTCATTTCCACTGTATAATCAAAAGGGATTTTATTTAGATCAGACCTGAATGGTCTAGTGGTTTTCCCCACTTTCTTCAATTTAAGTCTGAATTTGGCAATAAGGAGTTCATGATCTGAGCTACAGTCAGCTCCTGGTCTTGTTTTTGCTGACTGTATAGAGCTTCTACATCTTTGGCTGCAAAGAATATACTCAATCTGATTTCAGTGTTGGCCATCTGGTGATGTCCATATGTATAGAGTCTTCTCCTGTGTTGTTGGAAGAGGGTGTTTGCTATGACCAGTGTGTTCTCTTGGCAAAACTCTATTAGCCTTTGCCCTGCTTAATTCTGTACTCCAAAGCCAAATTTGCCTGTTACTCCAGGTGTTTCTTGACTTCCTACTTTTGCATTCCAGTGACTTATAATGAAAAGGACATCTTTTTGGGGTGTTAGTTATAAGAGGTCTTGTAGGTCTTCATAGAACGTTTCAACTTCAGCTTCTTCAGCATTACTGGTTGGGGCATAGACTTGGATTACTGTGATATTGAATGGTTTGCCTTGAAATGAACAGAGATCTTTCTGTTGTTTCGGAGATTGCATCCAAGTACTGCATTTCAGACTCTTTTGTTGACTATGATGGCTACTCCATTTTTTTCTAAGGGATTCCTGCCCACAGTAGTAGATATAATGGTCATCTGAGTTAAATTCACCCATTCCAGTCCATTTTAGTTCGCTGATTCCTAGAATGTCAATGTTCACTCTTGCTATCTCCTGTTTGACCACTTCCAATTTGCCTTGATTCATGGACCTGACATTCCAGGTTCCTATGCAATATTGCTCTTTACAGCATTGAACCTTGCTTCTATCATCAGTCACATCCACAACTAGGTGTTATTTTTGCTTTGGCTCCATCCCTTCATTCTTTCTGGAGTTATTTCAACACTGATCTCTAGTAGCATGTTGGGCACCTACTGACCTGAGGAGTTCATCTTTCAGTATCCTATCTTTTTGCCTTTTCAAACTGTTCATGGGGTTCTCAAGGCAAGAATACTGAAGTGACTTGCCATTCCCTTCTCCAGTGGACCATATTCTGTCAGATCTCTTCACCATGACCCAGCTATCTTGGGTGGTCCCACACGGCATGGCTTAGTTTCACTGAGTTAGACAAGGCTGTAGTCCATGTGATCAGACATAAGAATATTGCAGAGAAGAAATACTCTGCAAAACTCCAACTTAATTTCTTGTCTCTTTCCCCTTAGAACCAGTATTCTTACTACTGTTTTTTAAGACATTAGTCAGTCCATAGAGAATACTTATCAGAGAGGATTTCCCTTTCTTTCCCAAGAGGCAATTTTTAAATTCACAGATCTCTTCCTGAAATAGCCATTTTGAAATTCACCAAACAGTCATCCTCTGATTGTTTCATACTCACCCCTTTGAAGAGTAGGTGTTTTAGCTTATTTCTGTCAAGTTAGTAATACTCCCTTTTAGTCCTGATTTTAGTTATTTAAGGCTATCTTTTTTTCTTGGATAACCTGGCTAAAGATGAGTCAAGTGTTTTAAACAACTCTAAGAGGGAAGTTTTAAAAATTTGTTATTGAACTATAGTTGATTTATAATATCATGTAAGTCTCAGGTTTACAGCACAGCAATATATGTATATATATTTCAGATTCTTTTCCATTTAAGTTATTGTATAATATGAGTATAGTTATATTGTATAATATGAGTATAGTTCCCTGTGTTATACAGTAGGTTGTTGTTGGTAATGTATTTTTACTAACTATATGTAGGAAAATCCATGGATGAAGAAGCCTGGTGGGCTGCAGTCCATGGAGTCGCTAAGAGTCGGACACGACTGAACGACTTCACTTTCACTTTTCACTTTCATGCATTGGAAAAGGAAATGGCAACTCACTCCAATGTTCTTGCCTGGAGAATCCCAGGGACGGAGGAGCCTGGTGGGCTGCAGTCTATGAGGTCGCGCAGAGTTGGACATGACTGAAGCGACTTAGCAGCAGCAGCAGCAGCAGCAGCAGCATACCTAGTGGTGTGTATATGTCAGTCCCAGCCTCCTAATTTATCCCTACCATTACTCCCCCAGGATTAGTGGATTTTGTTGATCATTTCAAAAAACCAACTTTTGGTTTTCTTGATTTTTGCCTGTTATTTTTCTATTCTCTATTTTGTTTATTTCTGCTCTAATCTTTTTATTTCCTTCTGCTTTTGGGTTTAGTTCTTATTGTTTCTTAAAGTGGAAGGTTTCATTGTTGACTTGAGATCTACTTTTTTTTTAATATAGATGATTACAGTTATATTTCACTCTGAGCACTGCTTCACTGTATCTTTCAAGGTTTAGTATATTGTGTTTTTGTTTCCATTCATCTCAAAGTATTTTCTAACTTCTGTGATTTTTTTTTCTTTGACCCATTAGTTATTTAGCAGTGTTGATTATCCATATAATAGTTAATTTCCCAAATTTCCTCCTGTTTTTTATTTTAATTTCATTTCACTGTTGTTGGACAACATAGTTTGTATGATTTAGATCCATTTAACTGTATGGCCTAAAGCATTGTGTATCCTGGGGAATGTTCTAGGTACACTGAAAAGAATGTATATTCTGCTATTGTTGGATGGAGTGTTTTGTAGATGTCTGTTAATTTAGTTGGTATATAGTGTTGTTGTGTTTTAAAAAATATTTATTTGTTTGACTGCAACAGATCTTAGCTGTGTTGTGGCATGCAGGATCTTTCATTGTGGTTTCTCTCTGGTTGTGGCTTTGGCTCCAGAGTATAGGCTCTGTAGTTGTAACACGTGGGCTTAGCTGCCCCACAGCATGTGGGATCTTAGTTCTTTGACCAGGGATCAAACTTGTGTCCCTTGCATTGGAGGGCAGATTTTTAACCACTGGACTACTAGGAAAGTCCTTATAATGTTGTTCAAATCTTCTGTTTTCTTACTGAACTTGTCTAGTTGTTTTATCCATTATCAAGGAGTATCTTAATTTCTCCTTCATTTTTGAAAGATAGTTTTGCTGGATTTAAAACTTTTGGTTGACATTGTTTCATTTAGCATTTTGTTCTGGCCTCCATGGTTTCTGAGGAGAAATCAGTGCCAGTTTATTGAGAATCCCTTGCATGTGATGAATGGCTTCTCTTTTGCTGCTTTCAAGGTTCCTGTTTCTTTTTTTTTTTTTTTTTTTGGTCTTTAGCTTTCAACAGTTTATGATGCATCCAGGTATGGATCTCTTTGATTTTTCATCTTTGGGATTTATTGAGCTTCTCGGATGTATAGATTAATATTTTCATCAATTTGGGAAGTTGTCAGCCCTTATATCTTTGGATAATTCTCTCTGCCCCTTGTCCTCTCTGTTTTCCTTTTGGAATTCCCATTTTGTATGTGCTGGTATGCTTGATGGTGTTTCATCAAGTTCTCTGAGGCTCTGTTCATTATTCATCAGTCGTTTTTATTTATCTTCCTCAAACTGGATAATCTCAATTGATTTATCTTCAAATTTGCTGATTCTTTCTTCTGCCTGCTCATATCTCTAGGGCAGTTTACATTTTAGTTAACTTTACTTATCAACTCCAGAATTTATATTTACTTGGTATTCTCTGTTTGGTGAGACCATTGTCATACTTTCATTTAGTGCTCTAAACATGGTTCTCTGAATATGTTTAAAATAGTTTGTTTAAAGGCTTTCTCTTAAAAATCTAATGTATCTGTACATGCATGCATGTGCGTGCTAAGTCACTTCAGTTGTGTCCAACTCTTTACAGTCCTGCCTCCTCTGTCCATGGGATTCTCCAGGCAAGAATACTGGAGTGGGTTGCCATGCCCTCCTAATGTATCTGCTGCTGCTAAGTCACTTCAGTCATGTCCGACTCTGTGCGACCCCATAGACTGCAGCCCACCAGGCTCCCCCGTCCCTGGGATTCTCCAGGCAAGAACCCTGGAGTGGGTTGCCATTTCCTCTCCAATGCAGGAAAGTGAAAAGTGAAAGTGAAGTCGCTCAGTCGGGTCCAACTCTTAGCGACCCCATGGACTGCAGCCTACCAGGCTTCTCTGTTCATGGGATTTTCCAGGCAAGAGTACTGGAGTACTGGGTTGCCATTGCCTTCTCCGCCTAATATATCTAGGCTTCCCTCAAAGACAGTTTCTACAGCTTTTTTCCTTTACTTTATATAGGTTCTAGTTTCTTGTTTCTTTCATGCCTTATAATTGTTGAAAACTAGACAGCTAAATAATATAACATAGCAACCCTAAAAATCAGATACTTCCTCCCCTCCCCAAAGTTTGTTGTTATTGTTGTTTGTCATTGTTTAGTGACTTTCTAAAACTAATTCTATAAAATCTGTTTTCTTTGTCATATGTGGCCACTTTAGTCTCTTTTCAGTTAGCTTAGTGGTCAGCTAATGATTGGACAGAGATTTCCTTAAACACCTGATACCAATAAATCTCTCAATGTATGTTAAAGGACTGTATATTGAGGTGCAGTTTCAACACTCAGGCAGTTGACTTCTGTGCCATAGCCTTCCCTTTCTGCTTGTGTGACCTCTACGTAAGCCCAAGATGACAGCTTAGGGTCTTTTTAGGTCTTTCTTGAGCATGCATGTAGCCCTGTGCACACGGCCTCGATTCCCAAGAACCTGTTGTTCCTTTTCAAAGTCCCTGAAGACAACTCATTCCATAGCTTTCTTTTTGATGCTTTTTGATTAGCCTTTTATTTGTTCCAATTGATCGTCACCTCAGGCAGCCTAACCAAATGCCTCTAATTGTCTGCAACAAACACTCCTGAGGAAAAGGCTTTTCACACTTAGTGAACTCTAAGCTCCAAGTCCTGGTAAGTTTGGCACTTTGTTGTGGTTCAGTTGCTAAGTCATAAACTCTTTACGACCTCACGGACTACAGCATGCCAGTTTGGCATCAGTTCAGTTCAGTTCAGTCGCTCAGTCATCTCTGACTCTTTGCGACCCTATGAATCCCAGCACGCCAGGCCTCCCTGTCCATCACCAACTCCCGGAGTTCACTCAGACTGTCGTCCGTCGAGTCAGTGATGCCATCCAGCCATCTCATCCTCTGTTGTCCCCTTTTCCTCCTGCCCCCAATCCCTCCCAGCATCAGAGTCTTTTCCAGTGAGTCAACACTTCACATGAGGAGGCCAAAGTACTGGAGTTTCAGCTTCAGCATCATTCCCTCCAAAGAAATCCCACGGCTAATCTCCCTCAGAATGGACTGGTTGGATCTCCTTGCAGTCCAAGAGACTCTCAAGAGTCTTCTCCAACATCACAGTTCAAAAGCATCAATTCTTCGGTGCTCAGCCTTCTTCACAGTCCAACTCTCACATCCATACATGACCACAGGAAAAACCATAGCCTTGACTAGATGGACCTTAGTCGGCAAAGTAATGTCTCTGCTTTTGAATATACTATCTAGGTTGGTCATAACTTTTCTTCCAAGGAGTGTCTTTTAATTTCATGGCTGCAGTCACCATCTGCAGTGATTTCAGAGCCCCCCAAAATGAAGTCTGACACTGTTTCCACTGTTTTCCCATCTATTTCCCATAAAGTGATGGGACCGGATGCCATGATCTTCGTTTTCTGAATGTTGAGCTTTAAGCCAACTTTTTCACTCTCCTCTTTCACTTACATCAAGAGGCTTTTAGTTCCTCTTCACTTTCTGCCCTAAGGGTGGTATCATCTGCATATCTGAGGTTATTGATATTTCTCCCGGCAATCTTGATTTCAGCTTGTGTTTCTTCCAGTCCAGCGTTTCTCATGATGTATTCTGCATATAAGTTTGGCATCAAATCAGGTCAAATAAAGGCAGCCTTGCAAGTGAAGACAGGTGAAGTAATGAGTTTTCTGGGACGAGGCTTTGAAAGAGTTCTAACCCCATTCCATCCCCTATGATGATAGCCAGACCGTTGGTTTTCAATGCTTCCATTCACCTGGAGAGGGAAAAGTGGGACTAGGGCAAGTTAAAATGTCACAAAGCTCACTGTTCTTACTCACATTCGGTTATTTTTCTGGGATAAACTTTCCCCAGATTGTTAAAAACCCCTTGTTAATTTCCAGAATTCTGAAAAAAAGTCAACTCTGACAATTTTTGCCAGATTTCACATTCCTTTATGGAGAGACTCTATGGAGGTCCTCACTCTGCCATTTTTACTGATGTCACCAATTTAACGACCCATTGTGTTTAGCCATTCTTTCTGGTAATCTTCAACTTAGAGGGGAAATCAAGGCACAGATACATTGGAGCACATCAGGGCAGTGTGCTCATGATCCTGACCTACAAACTCATGAAAGGGAAAAGACAGTTCCATAATGATCCACTGCTAGGTGATTTGTGGGCTTTTTCACTTGCCTTTAGCCCCAAAGCCTAACATATATACTGAAAATCTTTGATCCCCAGTTCCTTTTTCCTGGCCCCCAAAATATCTGGATCTCTTCTCAGTTCGTGGATTATCTAACAGATTCGTTTTTATGCTTTCCAGAAACCCCTTCACCGGCTTCTACTCACAGCCTATCTTATAGGTAAGTAACACTGTGTTTCCTTTCACTTGAGATCTGTTCCCACTGACATTCTGCCAGCAGCCCTGGAGTTATTATCTCCATTGACCTGTACTACTGAAATTTATAATCAACCTTGGAAACAAAAGAGAAGATTGAATAGTACTGTGTCTAATACACATCTAAATTATTTAATTGTATTCTCAGTTGCAAGCAGGGGATTTATTTCTTCTATGGCTTAAATGTATAGGCTCTTCCTTTACACATGCTTTTACTTTAACTTTTCCTTTTTTCTGCTGATGCTCTTGTTTCCCCTCTTTAGAGCTTCATCTGCCTCCTCTGGACAGGGGGTCTTTTCTTTCAGACCGTCTCTAAATAGTGGGGATTCAGGTCACACAAGAGTCTTTACCCCTAATAATTCAGGTAAGTTAATTTAACATTCCTAAAGAAGTGGTGCTTCAACTATTGACATATATACTAAAATGACAATTTCAAGGTGAAAAGAAGTTGAGATTTTTTTTTTTTACGTGCTATTCTAGACCCTGGAAAAGCATTGTCTCAAGTTGTACTCCTTAATTTTCTTTAAGACCATTTCCTTCACTTTGGATTGTGAAGGCAGGCTTTAGGTTGTGCCTAATTTTCACTCATCTTATCCCTTATACAGGTCTGCTGTAATATTTAACCAGAAGATTGGCCTGTAATATTAAACTGGCTTTTTTTTTTTGTCTGTTGCTTTTGAGATCCCTATGTTGGAACACTGTTGGGAGCTCAGTGCTCAATGAAAATGATAAACCAGCATCTTTTTCTCCTCATGTTTTCTAAGACACTTTTGCTACCAATCCTTGTGATAAGGGTCTATCATCTTCCATAGCTCACCAAAATCTTGATATTGTCTTTACGTCTTTATTCATAGTTAAATTCAAATCTCAGACCTCCATGTCAATACCCCATCCTCAAAGGAAAATAATGGACCTTATAAGTCACCTCTTGAGTTACTTAGCTAACAGCCTTTTCTCTTCTGAGTAGTATACTACAGATTAAGAACGACTTATTTAACCTGATCAATAAATAACAATACTGAGGAAATACCCCAGGAAGTTATCTTTCATCATCCCATTCTATCCTTAAGGTCAGAGGCAGAACAGAACCACACTGGGGAGCCTTCCTGGTTTCCAGCTACCAGCCCTACAGGTGAGCTAGTCTAACTTCTCCGCACATGAAAACCTCAGTTAGGCCTGCACAATAAATGCCTCATTCTGGTGTCTTGTTAGGGTGATAAAATGTAACCAGTGAAGAGGGAGGTGGATTTCAAGTGTGGTAATTTTTCAGAGTGGTCTTAGTTTCAAAGATTCTAATCTACTGTCAGATTAGCCTCCTGGTTTGGGGGTTAAAAATTAGGTCACACAGTTGTTGTTTAGTCACTAAGTCATGTTCAACTCTTTGCAACCCCATGAACTGTAGACTGCCAGGCTCCTCTGTCCATGGGATTTCCCAGGTAAGAACACTGGAGTGGGTTGCCATTTCCTTCTCCAGGGGATCTTCCTGAGCCAGGATCCAACCTTTGTCTCCAGGGTTGTCAGGTGGATTCCTTACTGCAAGGCTTTAAACTGAGAGGTCTTGGCCACAGTAAACCTAATAAGTATGCTAACACAAATAACATTCTCCAAAGTTTCACAGGTGAAGATTTTCAATGGAATATATCTTTTGGATAGAGATACTGAATGAACTAGGGAAAGCCATTTTCATTTCTCCAGAGAGAACTAGAATAATGTTTTGTAAATTTATGAAACTATGATTCTGATCCAGAAAACAAGAGGAAAAGGGCACGGGAACAAGAAGAAAGGTTTGTAAGGAGCTCTCTTTTAAGTTTACTTTTAAGTCTTGGGTTTTTGAGAATATTTAGACCAAGCTCCTGGTGACCTACTAAGGTAAGTAAATATTTTGCTCTCAGACTTCAAAATGCCCTTTATTTTTATCAGCAAGAAATTAGGCTTTAAGCCTTAAAAGGCAACACCGGGGAAATAACATCCCTGTGTGTGTGTATGCATGCTAAGTAGCTTCAGTTGTGTTGGATTCTTTATTACCCTACGGACTGAGAGCCTGCCAGGCTCCTCTGTCCATTGGATTCCCCCAGGCAGGAATACTGGAGTGGGTTGCCCATGCCTTCCTCCAGGGTCTCTTCCTGACCCAGGGATTGAACCCACGTCTTCTGTGGTTCCCGCCTTGCAGGCAGATTCTTTACTGCTGACCCACCAGGGAAGCCCCTCTAAGACCCTTGTAAATGGAAGGATTAACCCACAGATGAAAAAAGACTTGAGACATATAAACCATCTGCAAGTAAATGTTCATTTGGATCTCGATTGAAATACACTGTATAAAACCATTTATGAACACTGTATAAAACCATTTATGAGACAGTTGAGGAAAACTGAATATTTAGTGGACATTTGATTAAAGAGCTTTTAATGGGTTTTTTGGTAGGCATGATGCTATTGTGGTTGTTCTTTTAAAGTCTGTGTTAAAAAATAAGTCTATATTTTGGAGATGCATACTAAAACATTTATGGATAGAAAGTTAAATGATTGTCCTAGTTTTGCTTTAGCTTCATCTAGTGGAGCAGGGCAGTGTGAGGGAGCAGAAAGCAAAGAAAATTAGCCATGAGTTAACTGCTGAAGTTGGGGGATGGGTACATGTGAATTCATTATATTACTGTTTTTGTATTAAGAGTTACTGAAGAAAGTACCACTTACCCAGAGACATAATTCTGCCTCCCTGGTAATGGTCTCTGGGTATGGTAGTCATGTTCCAGGTTTCCCCGGTTTGATTTTAGAAATATTCTGCCTTATCACCATAAAGCAACTGAAACATTCCAGTTTCATAAGTAGTGACGTAGCCTTTGTCACACTGGATGTATCAAATCTTACAAGTTTTCTTGCAATGGAAAAAACTATGGCGAAGCAACAGCAATGGTTTACTGTCATGCTAAACTTCATATAATGACTGAAAAGGGCCCTTGCCCTTTTTATTATAAATGCCCTTAAACGCCTTCCTGTCCTGTGCTGCAGAATCTCTACCAACAGAGGCAGATGGGATTAGCCAGAGGGAGAGAAGCATGGAACACTCCCAGATAGACCACCTTCAAGGTCTCACCTATGCATACTGCTGAAGTATGGACAGAGGCATCTCATACTCACTTAGGTGTGATGCCCTTGGAAAATGTACCCCTGCCTACGCTCACTTCATTGTGTACTTTCTCTCTCTCAATCTTTACCCTATACCCGCTGTATTACTTCCTATGAAAGTGATCAGGTCAGTCCTTCAGGAAGATGTTTACTCTCTCCCACAGGATACAGATAGCTCCCTTATTTCCTGCAACTTGAAACAAAGATTATAAAAGCAATTCTTGGCATCATTGGGGGTGGTGTGGGGTGATATACTTATTAACCATGTTTTATTTCTGGATTTCACTTTTAGCTTTGTATATATTCTCCCATTGTCAGTGTTAACACGCAGTAACTCTGTTCCTTGGCCTATTATAATTTTTCTATTTCCCTATTGTTTCCTCTGTACCTAGATACTGTTAAATATGTTGATTTTCCTTTCTTTCTGTTTGGTAACAGTTGGAGACACAGGCTTGAAGCCCTACTAAAGTATACAGATAATGAAGCAAAGAGGATGCCCTTTTATTGCTACTGTAACTCTGTTGACGTCATAAGCTCTCAAATGGTGGGATAAGCAAAAACACTACCACTGAGATCAAACATTTATTCTTCTTTGGGTAGTAAGGGGTAGAAATGAGGGATTAAATGGGTGGACCATAGGCAGGTATACTTTAAGTGAAAATATTGGAAAACTGAAGATAGCATCCGCTAGAGATAAATTTGGTCTTAGGAATGACCTTGTAGCTGAATAGGATCCTATTACCTTTTCTGAAACTGAGTTTATTTTCAAAGGCATTTCTAGAATCCCCCTCTTCTGAGAGAGAACCTACGCTATAGCAGGTGCGGAAAGCAATCTGCCTAGTAATAAGTACTGATCTATTTCAAGGTTTGTTCATTTACTTTACCTCAGTATATCCTGCTGCTTTGAAAATAAAAGGTATACTAAATCAGAAAGTGGATGAATTTGGCTCCATTAATCTTTAAATCAGAGAAATGGCAAAGTGGAGAGAGAAACAATTTTATTTTTGGCCTTTTTATTATTAGTCTAGCAATTTGGGGCTTCCACTCTTTTATTTCTAGATGGTTAACCCACTGATATCTTCATATCTGACCCCAACTGATGAAAACCACTCTAAAACATAAGGACTTCTGTCCCTAAGACAGATATTATAAACAGGGGGTAAAGTCTCTTTTCTGGACACAGACCAACACCAAAAGATTAAAAATCAGTTTCTGTCAAACTAGGCAGGAGAGAGTGTCAGGTTTGTAAAACCAAACCTGGAATCTATCTGCACTGTCCTCGCGAACAGCAGATACCATTCCCTCTCCTCTACCCCTCTGTAATCTATAATTCTACTTTTTAAAAGGACATCTCCCCTAATTCCCACCTCCAATAAATATCCAGTCTAAATTATTCTCCACCCAATTATTAAACTTTTTCACAAGCTCCGGGGGAAGATTTACCCTGAGACAAACAGTGAACAGAATGGGGATTTTTGGAAAGGTACAAGGCATAGTGGTCCCAGTATCAGAAATGAAAACATTCTGCTCCCTGTGAGATTCAAAAAGCAGCAGGAAAACATAGAAAGTCAAGCTGGTTTGAGGAGAGGAAGTATTTGTGATTGACTGGGACATAACTGAGATTCTTAGCTGCATTATGCATGAACTTGTGCTCAGAGAGAAATGAGGTGCAAGGCAGCCTTATATTCGGGGAAAATGCTGGGACTGGGGTCATATTAGAAACTTGACTCCTCCTTTACAGAACTCCATGGCTGTGGGCCAAAGCCTAGCCTCTCTGTAGAATAGTAAGGTGAAAGAACGGATATGAAAAGAGCAAGAGCCTTTTCTCAGACCCATAGCAAGCCCCTCAGTGAGACTGGAGGCCTAGATTTCTGCCCATCTGACCCCCACCTCGTTTTGTACTCCATGATCACCCTCCCTGGTCTACCCTTACTATATCCCGGCTCCCACCCTCAAGAACACAAAGTTTTTCAGTTCTTTGCCACAAGTTAAAAAAAAAAAAAATGTGGTTTCTTTGTTTAAACAGTTACTAAGTTGGTTTGTCTTTTAGTAACAGACCTCCCCTCCCCCAGCCTCCCAGTCAGTCCTGGATGATCACATC
This sequence comes from Nanger dama, assembly GCA_917880005.1. Classification (NCBI taxonomy): domain Eukaryota; kingdom Metazoa; phylum Chordata; class Mammalia; order Artiodactyla; family Bovidae; genus Nanger; species Nanger dama. The sequence goes on along the minus strand of CAKJTW010000036.1, from coordinate 21,666,428 downwards.
ATCATCATCGTCATCATCCTCCTCCTCCTCCTCTTCATCATCTTCTGGCAGTTCCTCCTCCTCCTCCTCCTCTTCCTCTTCATCTAGACAGACCACCACTTCAGCTGGCTCAGGTAATCGAGAGTCAAACCAATCCAGTACCTGCTGGGTGCTAAGCCTTGATGCCTGACTCAGTTGAGGGATATCACTTTCCCGGAGCTGTTGGTGGGTTGCCCAGTACCTCTCCAAGGGTCGTATATCTGGTGGGGGCGGGGGATTTGGCAGAGGTGGTGTCTCAGCCCATTCATTCAAGGAGCGGGTTGAAGGTGGTGGTGTGGAATTGCTGGATCCTGGAAGCTAGGGGCACCAGGTACTGCATTGTCCCGAAACCATTTTAGTTGCCCATGCTTCAAGGCATAGCGTGTGTCACCAAACCATTGAATAATCTCAGGCCGAGGTAAACCAGTGATCTGCTCTAATTTATGGTAATCCTCACGCCGTGCCCATTGGCACTGTAGAAAAAATGACTTGAGGATAGCCAACTGCTCTTTGGTTTTGCGCTTGGTCTTTCGCTGGCGTTGCATGTCTGGGGAAAGATACTCTGCAGGGCCAACCCTACCTGATGCCGAGTTATGCCTTAGACCCTGGGGCCAGGCTGGCTCCAGCTGTGGGGGTAGTGCCTGTTCATTGGGTGACAGTGGTTGTGGGGCACAGCCCAGTGGCTGGAGGGACTTAGAGGTGGCAGGAGCTCCATTAGCCAGTCCCTGGAAAGAGGAAGAAGAGGTAGAGGAAGGAGGAGTCACATTAGATGCTGACTCCTTCTTACAACTACTGGCAAGTAATGAGATGGATTCGGGCTTATCCCGAGCACGGGGCTGGTGGACAGCTGTGGCATGGTTCCAGGAGGCAGAACCTAGGCTGTGTGACTGGTCAGGACACCTGCCTGCCTGTTCCTTGGAGAGGCCACTGCATTGATGATCCTGCCAAAATTGCGATTGATGGGGGAATGCCCCACTGCCAGGTACCATCAGGGTCTCCTTTGCTTTCTGGTGATTCAGTGGCTCCTCAGGCTCTACCTTCAATCCTTTCATCTGGGTGGGCTCGCTAAGAGTCAGGGGCACTATTCCAAGACCAACTTGTTCCGGAGGTGGCACAGGAGAAGGAGGCACTTCCTCTGGGGGCCGCCCTGCATGATGAGTAAAAGAGAGAAGGGATTTGAAATGGAGTTGGTCCCGATGGTAGACTACTCGGGCTCGAGTCTCTTCAATTTCTTCAGATGACCAGCTAATGCCACAGCGAAGGCGCTGGGCCATGAACCAAGTCTTGACTTTCTCCATCTGCAGCCCATAGCGTAGGCAAAGAAGGGCAATGTCTGCTAAACTGGGATAGGGGAAGTAGCTGAAGGTTTGGAGCAAGTGTTCATTGCTGTCCAGCTCACTGGTCTGGGCTGCTTGGGTCCACACAAGCTGTAGCTCCTCAGAGATTGGAGGGAGGCAGATGAGGCCCGCAGGGGAGCTATTAAGACTGCTGGCCTCTTTATTAGGAGGCATGGTGCTCTCTGATTTGTGCCCTTCAGAGATAGCTGTAATAAGAAGAGAAACAGCTCGATCACTGGGGTTCCCCTTTCAGGCCATTGCTCAATTTCTACCAAACAAAACGTTGGACTCCAAAACCAATTTTCTGTGTGTACTGTACTGGATTGCTTTTAAAGTGTTTAACAATTTCTCATTTAATTTTCATAACCTTATAAACCATCAGAGCCTGCTATAATTCCTCCTATAGGTATGAAAAAACCAAAGTCCAGAGAAGTTAAATTATTCCAAGTCACAAAAGTAGTGAGTGTTGTCACCAAGATGATAACCTGACTTCTGAAGTTAAAAAAAGGAAAACATCCTTAGAGCCTTTATCTTTCCCCTTCAAATTTACTTCACCCTCTAAGTTCATGCAACAAGAGTGACAGAATGAAGATTCACCTAGAAAGCCCAAAGAGATGTATGTAATCTCAGAACACTTTAGCTCCTAACAGATTATTTCTTGAGTTATCTCTAAAATGTGGAAAGATTAGGAATACAATGTGTGAGAATCTAGAAGGTACGGAAGGTAGAACAGCACTGTCCCTCTACCCAGCTCCCTTTTCTTTTCTTCTTGGTGGTGGAGTGTTGCAGGAAGGTGATTGATAGTTTAATTTTTTCCTAAGTCTCAGTAGGATGAGATGGGTTAGTGATCTGGGGTGAATGGAGTTCCCCTTGGTTTTGGTCCGGAGAGGGTAGAGGGAAGTGAATGTTTCCTTCCCCAAGATATCCCACAGAACAAAGGTTATTCCCCTCTTTCCCAGCCTTTGTCTCTTCCAACTGCTGTCTTTCTCCAGGGAGCCTAGAGAGCTCCCTTAGACCTTAATAGCCGCCTCCACACAGGGCAGGAGGCCTGCAGCTCTTATCTCTTCAGTCCAGCTTTCTTCTTGGAACCAGGTGGGCAGGCTCATTATAAACTGTAACCAGGTCCTACAAGCTACCCAGTGGCACCAGGGCTCCCAGGCTCAACATGGGTGTGGGGACTACAGAGAAAGCCTCTGACTGTGCTTTATTCCTGGAAACCTGCCCAAGCTATTTCCCAGAATAATTCTGGGCCCCAGTTTGACTTTTTTTTTTTTTTTCCCCCCCGTGGCCTGTGGGGATCTTCATTCCTCAACCAGGGATTGAGCCCATGCCCCCTGCATTGGAAGTGCTGAGTCCTAACCACTGGGCCACCAGGGACTTCCCTGGTGACGGAGTTTTAATTCCACTCCCTGTTAAAATGCTCCCTGTGTGGGCATTAGAGACTAACATTATCTGTCACCGTTTACTTTTCAAGGACTCCCATCTGAGTTTACAGATAGTCCTTCTAATACATTACGGAGAGGACAGCATGCCTATGTAAAAGTTACAGATAGAGCAGTGTAATATTGGAAATTTTATATGATGAACAGAAAAATTCGGCAGCATTCTAATGCATGTCACCATTCCCTTTTAACAAGAAAATCTTAACAAACTGAAGGCCATGCAGACCTTGAATGCGATACAGTTTGAGAACCTTCAGAGGGTAAGTGGAGGCAGCATGGCATAGTGGATACGAATGTGATTAAGGCCAGCATTACATAGGAAGTTTGAATCCCAGTTCTGTCTGAACTTACAGGTGCCTCAGTTTCCTCATGTGTAAAAACTGAAGATAATGTTGAGCGTATGTAAAATTACATATGTTTTTACAGAGCACCTACTGTGTGCTAGGTGTTGTATAGGCGGGGCCTAGAGCTGTTAGAAGTAGAGGTCTAGGGTGAGACAAATCTGAGATGAATCACAGCTTCACCACTCCAGAGAGTGCTTGCTTAAGCCTTAGGTTCCCATCAGAATAAAAGGTCATAATAGCATCTACCTTGCCAGGTTATGACTAGAAAAATGCAACTGACATTATGCCTATACTAAAGTAAAGGCTCAATAAATTAGAGTTTTTATCATTGCTTCAGCATCATGGGATGACTCTGATATAAGGTAATGCTCCTCCTAGACAACAGGGGAAGTGAGGCAAAGATGGAATATTTTAAATTACTGTATCCAATCTGTTATTGCAGAGTCCTAATTCTAATGGGGGAAACCAGGGTATCTGATCTTGTACTTTTTATATTTGGGGAGTTGGATATAATTCCAGAAAGGATTTTGCTGCTTTTAAAAAAGTATCAAAATGACTGCTTTTGAATTGAATCTATAATTTAGATATAAATCCTTTTTGATTGCTGCCGGGTGAATTTTGATTGCTGCTACCCAACAGGTTCATCTCAAGACACAGCTGAGTGGCTGTGAGGAAGTGCCTGCATGGCTAGGTACTTAAAACCACCATTTGGAAGTTGTGGCCCACCAGGAACACCACTACATCTAAGCTGGAGAATACCTGATGATCCAACGCTTGACACCCACTCAACCTTATTTGTGCCCTATTTTTTTAAGGTCACAGCAACAGTTTAAATGTGAGGAAAAGGTAGCACAAGGAATAAAGCAGTCCAGCATGAGGATGAAGACTGCTAGATAGGGAATAAGGCAGGTGCAGCTACAACCTGACAAGGAAACAGGTTGCTTTCATTCGTGAGGTCTGCTATCCTTAAGATTCTCATGGCTTGATAGTTCAGTATAACAGTACTGCAAAGGTCATATTTGGTGTATTGCATATATCCACATTTCTTCAATAACACAAAACACAAGTTGTGAAAGACTTTGATACAGAATGGTGCCTTAAAATTAGGACACAGCAGTAGAGCCGGTACCTCCCTGGAAGAATCTGGCTTTGATATAGGAGGAAACTAGAACCAGGGAGTAGCTCATGAGAACTATAACAAAGAGGGTAGATCCTACAGTAATCAAAAGCACAGTGAAGACACTATAGCATCTTGTGTCCTTGTACCTCATTTGGAGAAAGTAGAAAAAGAAAGCTGGAGAAATAAGGACTCCTCTGGGTAGAGGTGTCGGTGATGGTGGTACTATCAATTCTGAATTTACTAAATCTGTAATATGTCCTACTGCTACTTAAAAGTCACCAATAAAAAGTAGAGTCAAGGTAACACCCTTATTTCCCTCTGGACTTTCCATAACCCTGGACAAAAGGCAGAAAACTATTAATGGGCTGCCTTAAACTTCCAGTGTAGGTGTTCACACAAGGTTAGGAAAAAGAGATCTTCAGAACTTGAGCCTAGGCTGGGAATTTCCTGGTGCTCCACTGGGTAGGACTCCACACTTACACTGCAAGACGCATGAGTGTGATCCCCTGGTCAGGGGACTTAAGATCCCACCTGTGGCATGGTGTGGGCAAAAACAAAAATCTTGAGCCTAGGCTTATGGTTAAAACAGGTGACAGTTCAAGTGAAGACCAGATATGAGCCTGCTAAGTTATCTAAGTCTTTATTCAGAGAACTGAAGAATGTTTCTGAGTGAAATGTGTTTTGGTGATAGTTTTCAGGGCCTTAAAGGACATTTAGTGATACTCAATTCATGTGCTTCTCACTTTTGGATCATGACTCTCTTTGACAATAGAAGTTAAAGGTTCTCTCTCAGAAAGTTATGACTAACGTTGCATCCCACCCCAAACATTCAAACTTATAGATTATAAATTATTATCTCAGGGGATTCACTGATTGTCCAGAAGCCCCTGTTAGAAACTCTGTCCTATGTCCTCCCAACTTAATAAAGGCAATGGTCATAATTGCTTTAAGAAAACAGTTTATGAATGAATGGAACGAGTGGTTGGAAGGCTGAAAGAGAATGTAAATTAGTTTAGAAGGGACTAGGTACTAGTACTATTAGCTGGACAGAGTAGAAGCGAAAGATGTTCAATTGGTCTAGGAGCTTGGTTTAACTGATCCCCACTGGATTACATAATCAATACCCACAGTGCACTGGACACTAGAGGCTGTAGTCTAGCCTCTAGCATGGCAAAGTCATCTGCTTCCTTCAGCTGCCCTATGTGCTGAGGCCAGTTGTGTGTGATTCCAAACCTGCTTATGCCCCTTGTTTTTCTCTATATAATTAAACATCCTATAAACCTATGAAAATTAGTGGATTAAGAACTTTCTGAAAAAAGTCAAATGCTTTGGAAAGACATAATACAAAGAAATGTACATTTAAAAAAAATTGTTGAGTTGGGAGTAGGCAAGAAAACTGTAAAAGACTGGAGGGGCAGGAGACTTAAAAATCTCAGAAGTATTCTGCATTCATATTGCTTCAAAAGTGTTTAAATTCAGTCTCCACTTTAAAGAAACCAAACCTGGAAATCACAGATGATGATGATGCAGTGGCTCCAGTCTGACTGCATATTAGAAAAATTACCCGGGGAAACTTAACCCACGGCATCCACCTCATTCTGATTTACTTAGCCTGGACTGGGGCAGATGAAAGTAGTTTATTTTAAAGTTCTCAGGGTGCAGCCAGATTAGAGATTTGCTTATGTAGTTGATATTAGAAAGACAATTGGGACTGCCAATCAGCAACACAAAGAAAACGCTGGGACACTTACCCAAGAAATTGGTGAGATGAATGTACTTTTAATGACAATGCTTAGGATATGTATGCTTCATTTAAAAAATTCCCTACTTTAACTGGCTTACTTTCAATTACTGCCACTTACCTATCCTCAGCATAAAAAGCCCTTCAAATGTATGGTGAGAAGAGGGTTCATATAAAATATATCATCTGGGTCCACATTACCAAATAGGTCTCAGCTTGAGTCTTCTCTTTAGAAGTCTCTGATTAGGAGGTAACATCAGGAACCTTTGAGGACTCAGGTTCTCACTTTTCTGGTTGGTTTTCTGAGTATGGCTGGGTAGGGGTCAGAAGGGGCAGTTTCTCTCAAACCTTTCATTCCCAAAGGCCATGCTCCCCAGGAATAAGGCCAGGTTTCTGTACGTGTGTTGAAGTCGCCAGGAGGCAGTCATGGAGGGGAGGAGGGGAGGCCTGGGAAGGAAACGTTTCTCCTATCCTCCATTTCGCAGGCAGTCTAGAAGGCTCCAAACTGGGTCAGAGAACAAAAAGTTGCTGCACTTGGGGCAATGAGCCCCAGGGAGCAGGCAAATCTCAACCCTCCCCCTTGCCAAGGGCGTCCCAACCCGGCCTTGCCCTCCTCCTATACACCCACTCACCCTCCCCCAGTTAAAACAGGGAACCGAAAAGTCCTGAGGAGAAAGGAGAGAGAACCGGACCACTTCGAATCTAGAATTCTCCTCCTCCCCCAGCGCGGAGATGGGGCTCCGGAGGTCGGAGATCGTACAGAGACTGGAAGGGGAAGTCGAAAGGGCTGGGGATCACTCACCGCAGTCCAGCCCGGGCGGCGGCTCCCAGCCTCGCACCATGGGCCGGGGGGGAAAGGGGGAGAAAGGGCAGGGGGCCTCCGGGGTGAGAATGGGGTTGCTGCCCGGCGTGGCTTGCTCCGAGCCCACCCGCGCGGAAGGCCAGGACCGGGACTGCCCCCCCTCCCCGCCCCCGAGAGCGCGCCCGTCTAGCCCAGCCCTGCTCCAGCGAGTTGGAGGCGGGGAGGATGGGTGGGGTGGGCTCCAGGGGTGGTGCCAAGGTGGCTCGAGTTTTGATTGGTGGGCGCAGGCAGGCGGGCCCTCGCGGAACGGGCTGGGCCGGCCATTGGCTGAGTGGGTCTCGGTTGAAGTCGGCTATTGGCTGCGTGGGCCTCAGCCGGGATGCCTATTGGCTACATGGGACAGGGAAGATGTCCCCCGGGCTAGGATGCCATGAACAGTACCCCCCCCACCCCTCGCCTTGTGGGCGACGGATCTTCGGGGTTACGCTGGGCAATTTTCCTCCTGGAATTCCCCCAAGAAATTCAAAGCAGTTTGCTGAACTATCCAAACCGCCTACAACTACTCCTCATTTGTTTCCTCCGGAAGGAAGACGTTGTCAGTATCCCTTTGCTGCCAGCTTCGTACAGGAGACAAGCGTTCCCAGCCCAGGGTCAAACCGCCGTCAGCAGCGTCAACTGTAAACGAAGCGCCTAGAGAGCAACCGTTAACTTGTTCTAGAGATGGATCTAGTGTCTTGCTGCTAAGTTGCTTCAATCGTGTCCGACTCTGTGCGACCCCATAGACGGCAGCCCACCAGGCTTCCCCCGTCCGTAGGATTCTTCAGGCAAGAACACTGGAGTGGGTTGCCATTTCCTTCTCCAATGCATGAGAGTGAAAAGTGAAAGTGAAGTTGCTCAGTCGTGTGCGACTCTTAGCGACCCCATGGAGTGCAGCCCACCAGGCTCCTCCGTCCATGGGGTTTTCCAAGCAAAAGAGTACTGGAGTGGGGTGCCCTTGCCTTCGTCAAGTGTTTTGGCCACCCAGAAAAATGAGGATCCTAGCAGCCTGGCACCTTCCGCCGCTTCCCGGGTCCAGTTGTCACCAGACAGGTGTTCTCAAAGATGAAGTTCTAGAGGAGGGTCACCTCATTAGGTCTTGCCAGACCCCCTCAGGCCCTTCCTCTGCCCTAGTAAAGACTACCTGGAGTTGTGCCTCATGTTAGGGGGCCCCTTGGTTTTGCTGTCAAGAAAAGGATTATAATAAAATGGGCCTTCCAACGACTCAGTATTCCACACATTCCAAAATTCTGGGCCAAAAGTTTGTATAGTTAGGAGTCTCAGTCTTCTGACCAAAACTTGGGAACAATACTTTCTGAAATGACTCTTCTGTTCTCATGATAGTCTTCTCTTGTTTATTTAGGTCACAATAGCTTATATACTTGGAAAAGGCAATGGCATCCCACTCCAGTACTCTTGCCTGGAAACTCCCATGGACGGAGGAGCCTGGTAGGCTGCAGTCCATGGGGTCGCTGAGTCAGACACGGCTGAGCGACTTCACTTTCACTTTTCACTTTCATGCGTTGGAGAAGGAAATGGCAACCCACTCCAGTGTTCTTGCCTGGAGAATCCCAGGGATGGCGGAGCCCAATGGGCTGCCATCTGTGGGGTCGCACAGAGTCGGACATGACTGAAGCGACTTAGCAGCAGCTGCAGCTTATATACTTATGCCCTGTATTCCACAGATCTCGCCACTCCCCGTATACCCCGTAAAAAGTCAACCATCATAACTGATACTTCTGATTCTTCATTGCTCCACAGTAAGGTCTAAAGCTCTAAAGGTTGCCAAGCATGAGAAATGTATCTCTAACTCAGCTTTTTTGTTGACTCTGTATTTGCCCCTTCCTCCCTTCTCTCAATACATTTGGTAACAATCCCAAGTCCTAAGAGCCACGCCCTTCAAACTAGTATCCCTTAAACGCATGATAGGAGTAAGCAACAGAAATAATCTTCTAAGCTTTCGAGTTAGAAACTTTTGATCACTTAGGATTTAAGCCAAGGCCAGTGCTATATACAAACCTCCTAACTCAAGTCTTATTATAATAACCCCAATGGTTTGTATGTAAGGAAGAAAGGGAAAAGCGAAACATTTTAGGCAGTGACAACCCTCAGCTGTTAATGGAGAGCTCATTCTTTTAATCCAAACAATGAGGCTGGATACTGAGTGGGAAGAACTCAGTTTGTTTGGCTAGAAAGCCAGGCAGGAACTGTGAAAATTTAGTGGCTGCTCCTGGGGGGTTCAGTCAGTCCTTCTGGGCATCACAGATCATGGGCTGGGAATTATGAAATGTAGGCAACTCAGTCACATTTGTCTCAGAAGGATACACATTTCCAAGTCGGGGTATGCAGAAGAGTCAAAGATTCAAGATTTAAGAGAAGAATCCAAGGAAAGACATTCCTGTGCCCTGGTTCTGGAAAGCAGGCTGAAGACTACCTCTTTTATGTGGGTTTCACCCTTACACGTAAGATGATGATGGAGTGGACTGGAGTAGGGGAGTGGAAAAGAGGAAGAGGTCCAGACTTGACATTATCAGAGAAGGAAGTTAGCAAGTCAGTGATCATCCCAGGAATTCCAGGAACTAGTGCTGAAGAATGTGGACCTACCACGTCATCCTCAATCTTTAGTGAAAACTCCCTCCCCCTTTGCATGGCTCAGTAACATTAGCAGGACTGACCAGATATACAATTACCCAATAGCTAAGGAAGCTGGGATTTCTTTGGAAGGAATGATGCTAAAGCTGAAACTCCAGTACTTTGGCCACCTCATGCAAAGAGTTGACTCACTGGAAAAGACTCTATGCTGGGAGGGATTTGGGGGAGGAGGAGAAGGGGACGACAGAGGATGAGATGGCTGGATGGCATCACTGACTCGATAGACATGAGTCTGAGTGAACTCCGGGAGTTGGTGATCGACAGAGAGGCCTGGTGTGCTGTGATTCATGGGGTCGAAAAGAGTTGGACACGACTGAGCCACTGAACTGAACTGAACTGAACTGAACTGAAGGAAGATGGACGAAGTTAAGACTCCTCTTTTGCACAGATCTCTTCCAAAGCACTGGAAGAGTCTTGGCAATGTGTTAATATGTTTTTGTAGAATTTTAAAAAAAAAAATTCAAACTGCAGTTGGTCAAGATTGATGTCTCTTTCTGACTTCCCCTCTATCACCCTTCTCTTTTTGTCCAGTGGCAATGAAGAGGCCATGGGCATTTTGGGACTGACTAATGAAGTTGAATTGGGAATACATTTAGTTTGGGTTTAGGAGTTACACATCTGTGGTTTGCAGTTACTTCTTTGAACAGTTAATAGTATTTATAATGTTATAGGCTGAACTGTGTCCCCTAAAATTCCTGTTAAAGTCCTAACTCCCAGTACCTCAGAATGTAGCCATATTTGGAAATAAGGTCTATTCAGAGGTAATTAAAATAAGGTCTTTAGGGTAAGTCAATTCAGTATGACTGCTGTCCTTATAATAAGACGGAATTTGGACGCAGACATGCAGATAGGACAGACCATATGAAGACATAGGGAGCAGATGGCTATCCACAAGCCAAGAGAGAGGAACCTCAGAATGGAATCAACCCTGCCAATGTCTGGATCTCAGGCCTCTACCCTCAAAACCGTGAGAAAATTTCCATATTATAAGAGACCCAGTCTAAGTATTTTGTTATGCCAGCTCTAACAAACCAATATACAGCTTCCAGGAATACTACTAATGTCAACAATTCAGAGTTATGTTATTCATTATTACCAAATTTGAAAATGCTCCAAAATCTTATACCACATATACTAAAGAAATTTGGTAGAGTTTTCCCAAGTTTTACAAAAATCCTACCCCCAATTATGTGAACATAATTGTTCACTTACAAGGTGTGAAGGTGAAAATTTTTTTAATTATATGAAAAAAATTTTTAAGTGATCATGGTGATGGAATTACCTCTTTATGGAAAAATTATATGTAATCATATTAAGATTGATATCAAAGAGTGTGCAGCCAAAAACAAAATTGTAAGGAAAAATATTTAGGTTTGCCACATAGGTAACTTTTAAATTTTGTTTTTCTTGATTTTGTGATCTTTATCAGCTTTTTAAAATTATAATTTTTATATTTTTTCTCATCCTGAAATATATTCACTCTTGTGCCTTATGTATTTTATTTTTCTTGAAAAAAGGTCCATAAGTTGTGTGCTTCAGACAACCAAAAACTTGGATCTGTCCCTGGGAATGAAATGGATATGGTGAGTTTCTGCCCCATTTAGGGAAACCCTGCTCTAGTGTTCTATGCTCTGTCCTGAGAAACACTGGAGGGGAGGGCTGACCGATCACAGCTGCCAAGTATGGAGGACTTAGGATAGCAAACGGTGCAATAAAGGAGTTTGCAGAATAAAGATTTCAGACAGACCTATTACCAAACTAAGATGTGACAAGTCTAGAAAGACATTAGGGCCATGGAGCAACCCTAGGCAATAAGCCATGGAGGGAACCCCTGGGAAGCCCTCAATTACCTCTCCTTGGGTGTCTGCTCCTCATGCCGATTCTACCCTTCAGCATATCTGGTTTCAGTTACAAAGTGTACTAGAGTGGGTACTCTGCAGTGACATCACAACTTGGCCATTATGATGTAACGATATGGCAGCTGATTATTCTAGGGCTAGGGCTTCCCTATAAGGAATGTCCTTTCATTACTTTGAGGGTAATTGGACTCTTATCATTCAGGTGATGTGGGAGTCAATACTGTTTTAGAACTCAGTCTTTTTCAAGGTTACTTTCCTTTAACATCTATTTCTGTGTCTTCATTTTGTAATAGACAAAGGTCCTTGCTTTTCCTATCGTGTTTCTTGTTGTTTTAGGGTTACCCTTGACAAAGGGGCTTTGATCTTCCCTCCACTGCCTAAGGAGCAGAATGCAATTTAGATGATCCCTTAAGCAGAGCACCCCACCAAAGGGGAAACCTTTTACCTGAGCTATTCCCTTTAATGCAGCAGCAACTGGTTCTGGGTACAGGGTAGAGGGGAGCTAAGCCCCAGGCCTGGTAACTTTCTCTACCACTGCCCCAAATGGTAGTGTCATACAATAGGGGTGTCTCATAACAGGGCTGCCCAACTCCTCCATTATCTCCTTCCTATCTCAAGAAATGAGATGGCCAAGCAATGAGGGGTGAGAGGGAGGAAGAAATCTTGCCTCTGGGTCTCTTACCACCCTCAGCCCCCCAAAATAATACTTCTCAACATCTTATACTTTCTTTTCAAATTTCAACTTTATTTCAAATATGAGGTCTTTTATCCAAAAGGGAGGGCAGTTGCATGAGGAAGCTGAAATGAGGCACAATACCAGCAGGTATGGGGTCCAGAGTACCAAGCTGCACTGTGAAGGAGGTGGGGGAGGTTCAGGGGAGGATCTGGTGAGAACAGTTGTTTGGGGGATTCACAGAACACACTTTTATTTCCTCTCTAGATTAGCTATTCAATGGGTAGATTATCTAGTTGTTTCTTTGTTTTAGCAACTTCACTGTTCTTCAGCAACATCACTGAAACAAGTGCCAAGGCTAAGGACATACTAGTCCCTTTTGTTTATATTTCTGCCTGAATGCAGTGGGGAATGGAAACTAGAAGCAGAAAATGAAACACTTCTGATGTAACCCTTGCCAAGAAAAATCATGGGTCTGTTCCTGTGGAGAGAGGACTCTTCGGTAGCCTGGGAATAGAATGTGGTCAGGAGGCTTGGGTTTAAGTCCCATCTGCAGTTGTACTAACAAATTCTCTGACCCTGCTGGGGTCCCTTCTCATCTCTGGACCTGTGTCCTCATCTCTAGAGGAATCTAGACCCAGTGATCTCTAAAGACAAGCCTTTTCAGGTCTCTGAATTCTGTGATCTCTGGATTGCCAAGATCCAGAGGAGCTCTAGAGAAACACAGGAGTTAGAAGAAAGGAAATGTGGGATGAGATTGGAAAGCTGAGTTAGGGCTTATTAAGAAGAGAAATGATGAGCTACATTCATAAAGGAAAACAAAGGAACAGGAAGAGTATGTAGGAAGGACATCTGAGGTCTGGATGAGAGCAAAGGGCAAGAGTGTTCCTGCTGTATTGCTTCAAGGACCCAGCCTGTGCCCATGGTACAGGTTTCTCATATGGCACTTCCCAGTTCATGGCTGACAGGTTATACCCTCAACTGCTCCTGTTTGTAGTCATCAGGCTTTACAGGAAAGTCCTGTGCCTAACACATGCTGCTGCTGCTGCTGCTAAGTCACTTCAGTCATGTCCGACTCTGTGCGACCCCATAGACGGCAGCCCACCAGGCTCTGCTGTCCCTGAGATTCTCCAGGCAAGAACACTGGAGTGGGTTGCCATTTCCTTCTCCAATGCATGAAAGTGAAAAGTGAAAGTGAATTCGCTCAGTCATGTCCAACTCTTAGCCACCCCATGGACTACAGCCCACCAGGCTCCTCTGTCCATGGGATTTTTCAGGCAAGAGTACTGGAGTGGGGTGCCACTGCCTTCTCCGCCTAACACATGACACACCTCTAAAGATTCTGCCAAAGTCCTAGTGTTTCTCAATGTCAGATTTGACCTGCAGCTTATCACCTTCCCACTGCTACCCTGTGGCAACTCTGTATGGAAAAACCACAAGACTCCTGTCTTGCCTCTATACAGCTGAGAATAGAGGAATGGGTGAGCAATGGTAATTCTTAGAGATAAAGCTCAAGAACAATGAATTCTCTTTGGTTCCCTGACCCCAAATCCATTTGCATTTATCTCCTTAGTATTACTTGGGCTCCAGGAGACAGACCATCCAGCAATCAGCCTGTTAGGGAACTGGGCAATTCAAGGCTAGAGTCGGGTGGGGGTCAGGGGGTGGTAAGAAGGTGCACAGCACGTCCAATAGGTGTGGACTACCTAGGGCCAGAAGAGAATCCCAGTGTATGGGAAGGCTGGAGTTCACATGGGTTCCTAAATTCTCCAGCAGGCAGGTAAAGTGGTTCCTTGCTGATCACAGGGTCACAGAAAGCAGCAGCAAGCTTCTGAAAAGAGCAGATGAAGCTTGGGACCTTCAGTGTTTTACCTTTCCCAAGCCAGTAAGGGAGGCTGGGAAGGCAGAGCACAATTAGAAACTGGCCTTTTCCTAGAACGAGATATGTGGCAAGGGTTTCTGTTTTTTTGTTTGTTTGTTTGTTTTAATGGCAAGGTTTGTTTTTAAAGGAAAATATGACATCATGCTTATGCACAGAGGCTCTGGAGATCTCCTGCGTTCACAACCCTAGCTCTGCCATTTACTAGTTGCATGATCTTGAATAAATTACTGAACTTTTCTGAACTGTTTTTTCTCTAAAACAAGAATAACATTACTCAATTCATAGGGTTGAGGATGATAATGCATGCAAGGCACCAGATTTTAGTGGATAAATAAGAAAATGTGGGCTCTTGAGATTGCTAAATACACGGTTAACAGTCATGCATACACAATAAGCAACCCTCCTGGCTCCATTATCCTCCCTTGGGCTCTTCATTGGTGACTAAAAGTGCATTGCTTGGTGACTTCCAGTACACTTTCTCTCTTCACTCTCCTGGAACTCTACCTGAAGGTGATCCACAAGATACATGAAACTCTTTGTTTTCTTTATCAAATAAGGATGACAATTAATGGGCATTTGAGTGACATGGGGTTTCTCTTTTAAACCTTTTTTTCTTTAAAGAATTAGGTTTTTGGAGAGGAGGGGCATGATAAACAAGCCCCATACTCTTCTGAATGCATGTATGGGCACATGTGCGTCTACTTTCTCTCACTGAGTGGTAAAAGGGAATCCAAAAATTTTTGAGAAATCAGTTATCAGAAAGAAATGGGTTTGGGCAGCTGGTTACCTGGGAGCTCCATGTTCATCTGTAGCATCAGGAACTGCTTCTTATCCCTTCTAGAAGACTGTCAAGAAGGAGCCTGAGAGAGGAAAGTGGACCAACCATGGTCTTGGAGAAAAGGAAGCAGGTTCTCCACTCCTTCTGGAGGGAGAAGGAATAGCAGAGATCAACAAGGATGAAGAGGGAGGCAGATGGAACTAGAGGAAATGAAGGTAAATACTCTACATGCTACAAGAAAATGAAAATGGTGAGAGGGGTAGAAGGAAAGAGAAGAGCTTAGAAACAGGGTGAAAGGAGCGAAAAAACAAACACCCATCAGAGGTTAACCAGGGGACATAAGGCATGAATGTAAAATGGGTAGGAGAGTCCAGCTTTCCCATTCACTTGCTCACTGCTATCTTCTGGCACCATTTAATTTTCAAGCTGCTCTGTTTCTTTATTTGAAATGTTTTCCATTTCTCATACCAATAATCCTTTAACCTCAAGAAAGTCCCCAACACTGTTTCATCTTAGGGGCTCTCAAGCATCATTTTCCCCGATAGAGGCACCTCCCCAAGCTGTCTCATAGCACCCAGGCTGGAAGTCTGTGGGGCAAAAGCAAAAAGCAAGGGGGCAGAGGATGAGCTGTGGTTTGAAAGAGGCCCTGGAATACCTTGAGACTGCAGGCTGGTTATGGGATGTTTCCTGGGCTCTGGAACATGTGTCAAAAACTGGAGGACCATTTTCAGGCCCAACCAGTTGCTTGGGGTGCTGTGTGTTTTGAACTGTAAGCACTCCAACTGCAGGCTGGAGAATGTGGCCTCTAATCCACACTCTGCCCCTCACAGATCATACAATGTCAGAGCAAGAAGGGGCCTAAGAGATCAACTAATCCAAATGCAGTTTCTCAAGGTGGAAACTGGGGCCCAGAGAGGTGAAGTAACTTGCCCAAAGTTATCCAGCTAGTCAGTGATTTCCTTTTCTTCTCAGGCAGAAAGAGTCCTGTGTTTCGCTTGTCCCTTGACAAATACAGTCCATAAAGTGCTTAGAGGTCATTAGAAGGCACCCAGAACGGTAAGGCTGGCATTTTTCTAGAAGCCCCTGATTGCACTCACTCTTTAGGCACCACATTATTTAGCTACAAGGCCTGGAGTTGGTTTTGCTTTCATTTTCATCCCCAGGGCTGCAGCTGGAGGAAGGAGCTCTGTTACCTGCCATCACTCCCCAGCCAGTCAGCAGAGACTGAATCCAGGGACTGCAGGGGTGACAAGGGAATCCTGTCATTAATGCCCGGGGCTGGGGAGCAATGGCCAAATTCCTGGGACTTAAGCAAGGTAATTATGGCTGAGTTAAAGCTAGGACAACAGGGCTGTGGGACCTGGGGTGGCAAAGACCAGTAAGAGGGAGTGAACCAGCAATCTAAATGATTTCAACTGCGGTATGTCTCTAGTTCATATAAAATACCTCCTGAGTACCAAAGAGGTGTCCTCAACCTTTGACTACATAGACCTGACCCACCTACTCACTTTCTCCCAGTACCCACTCACGGAAGAGAACCTCACCATCGTCCTTTTGCTTCTTTTCTAATATTTCAGCACCCCTTCCGTCTCCCTTTTCTATGATGTGGGTTCATCCACTCACATCCACCCCAGTCTCCTCGGCTTTCTTTAAGTCCACGCACTCCCTACACCCCTTTGGTTTCTCCCATTCTCCTCGCCCTCCTTGAGTCGACTCCTTAGGTCAGCTCCCCGCCAATCTCGGTTTCTCCCATTCCTCCCAGGCAAATGTTTGGGATCTCCCAACCCTCCTGGTGCCTTTGATTTTTTTTTCCGCCGTCGGCAGCCTGCATCTCAGATAAAGTGGATCCAGCCCAGGGGCTCTGGGTTTCCGCCACTGCCCGGGTGCTCCGGCCCACGCAGAGCATAGTCACGGCCGCCGTTGTTGTCCCAGAACTCGCGGCCCGTCACTCGGTAGCGCAGAGCGAAGAGCAGGGAACCTCCAATGGGTGGCGCCGGTAGGCGGAAGGAGAAGCGGTCGGCGCGCGGCGGGGGGCGGGGCCGGGCCGGCGTAAGCGGCGGGCGCCTCTCGTTGGCTCCGCCAGCCGTCTGCACTCCAGCGCACGCTCACGCGCTTCTCGTAGGCGAGGTCCAGCACGCGCGCGCTCCCGGCCACGCCCAGCGGGCCTGCCTCGACGCGTTCCAGGCAGATGCGCTGGGCCTGCAAGCGGGCGGCGAAACCGGGTTCGCTGGCCGGCTCAGGGCGGCGCGCGCCTCCTGTAGGGAAAGGAGGAGCTGGGAACAGGGAGCCGGGAGAAGGAGAGGGGGCGGGGGGGTAGAACGGGGGCGGGGTCAGGGCGAGGCACTGGACCAATCGGAGGCCGGCCCTGGCGTCGGGGCAGTCGGGGGTAGCAGGGAGAGGGGCCTAGGGAACTCGCCAAAGGGAACCCCAAAGGGGGTGAGCGAGACCAAGCCCAGGGTTGGGGATGGAGATGGGTGCTTCTAGGTAAATCCACTCCCACACGTCCGCCGAGGCCAAGCTGAGGAAGTCCTGGGGAAGCGGAGTGCCTCTGCCGCCTACCTGGAGGCCTCGGGCGCGGGGCTGGCACGGCGCGAAGTGGCGGAGGGCGTCCCTCTGTAGCTGGACCTGCACGTGGCGGGGCACCCGGGGCAGCTCTCCCGGGCGGAAGCGGCGCACGGCTGCCAGCTCCAGCCCCAGCGCGTCAGCGAAACGCACTCTCTTACGGGTATCGGGGCTGTGGTTGCGGAGCACCCGAGTCCCGCCGCCTCCGGCGGGCGCGGAACGAGCCCGGCGCCCCCGACTCGGACCTGGAGCTCGGGATCGGGCCCCGAGACGCGTCCCTCCCTCGCTTGGTTCCTCCTCTGGCTCCTCCTCGAGGCTGGGCCGCTGGCTGAGGTAGTAGGCACGCTCTGTCAGCGAGGCGATGAAGCTCAGGTTGCGGGGGATGTCGGTGCGGGGGTGCCGCTCGCGAGACATGGCAACCCCGCCCGGGCGGGACCCTCTGGTGGCGCCGGCGCGCTGCCTTCCTTTCTAGCTCGCACAGGGCCGGTGTTCGCACAGAAGCTTCAGCCACCCCTCGCAGTTGTGTGCTCTCCTTGCTGTCACCTCCAGAATCCTCCACCTTCTGCAGTTCTGCCTCGTCTCCAAGTGACTACCTTTCTTCCCACTGGCCACCTTCTCCTAGGGTCTTTGACCATCACCTCCTGCAGGCTGTCTGCTCTGAGCCTGCGCTTAGCCGCGCTCACCCTCCGGTCCCGCGGCCCTCGCTGGGCCTGGCCCCCGCCCACAGCTCGGTGACAAGTGAATCTCCATCTATCATTGATGCTGCTGCACCAGGAGGCGGGCACTCCACTCTTATCAGTCCAGAATGGGACCACTGTTCCTTTTTTTTTTTCTTGCAAGGCCTCAGCCTTTCCAGCACCGGAAGAGTTAACGCAAGAAGTAGAGAGCAACCTTTTCTTTTCTTTTAGAGGAAGGTTCAAACCGCCCAGCCTGTAACTTTCTCTTCTGGGCTCAATGTTTTCTTTCCTAAACCCTAGGCTCCAGGTTTGGGAGGGTGGTAGTGGTGGGTGCAAATACGGGAAAGTCACAAAAGCTAGGTAGAGCCTCAAATAGAAATTGTGATGTGGCGCTCAAATAGGTGGGTGGCCCTTTGGAAAGAGTTCTGAGCTGAGAGTTGTGGAAAGACCTAGTTTCTGGTTTCACCTCTGGTGCTATTTAGCTGTGTGACTTTGAGCAAGGCACAACTTCTCTGGACCTCAGTTTTCTTATCTGTAAGAAAAAGTGGATTAAAATTCTGATTTCTAATCTGACTGTAAGCTCTTTGAGCAGCAGAGGCTGTGTCTGATTCATGGAGTTTCAGCACATAGTAGGCCTTCATGGTGAGGTTCAGCACATAGTAGGCCCTCAAATTATTGAATGAATCATCACATATCTTTCTTGGAATTGGGACTGTGAAGTTGTAGTTCCAGTGAGAGCTCCAAGAAGAGCACAGAGCTGCTTTTACTCCATTTTTTTTCTGTAGTTGTGGAAAATAGTGAAGTTTTGTTTAGTTTTTTTCTAACTCCCTACTGATCTCACGTAGCACTTGCAATGTGCTAGGTACCATTGTTTTACAAACACTAACTCATATAGTACATTCATCATAGGAGAGGGAGTATTATGCCTAATTTATGGATGAGAAAATTGAAGGAGTAGGTAGGTCTCTTGCCCAAGGTCACATAAATTAATATTTGGGGAGCTGGAATTAGAACCTCAGCAGTTCCGTTCTAGAGTCTACTATTTTATATACTTAATTATATTAAGTGGATTAAAACATTTCATGGTAATAATTTTCTCCGAGCACTGAAATATGGAATGTTAGAGTCGTAATGGAATCTCTAAAGCAAAAGGGTGTAAAATCACAAGAGACTAAGTTGGAAATAAATAGCGAGACATATACTGTTTATTATACAATTTATTCCTGTCGGCATTTTAATTCCAGTATTAAACACAGCAATGCTCTTTAACCAGGACTCATTTTTAAAGTGATACTGAGTTTTATTTTCTTATTTTACACATACATATGTAATTCACGGAAAACACATTATTTTAGGGTATGAAATAATGCTACAGTAATTTGTGTTATAGTCAAGCAGTTTAAAACTGTCTTCCTTGCTCTGGTACCATATGTCATTGATGGAACAGGTAAGGTTCAGTGTCAGCCTGCATGGCCCAAGGTTTTCTGGGAAGAGCTCTGTTGTCTGAGCTGCCATTCCTTGGCTCTGTGGTGTTGGTCTGAGAAGATCCTTGAGACACACAGCCTTGGACCTGGTGTAATTTGTGTTGGTCCAACAGTATTTGTTTCTAAGTAGCCACTGCACTGATCTTCAAACATCTGACTGGGCCTGCTCCATAACTGGCCAGAGGCATCGAGTTATTTCTTCAGTAAACATTTACTGAAGGTCTGTTAGGCCAGGAGGATATAAAAGTGAGTACGATTCAGTGCCTGCTCTCACTGAGCTTATAAATGAATGGGCAGGCAGAGAGAAATCTATTTGGATCCTGAGACTTAAAAGTGTTTTTATTTCAAGTGAACATCTTAGAAGAAATCAAGACTGCAAATGAAGGACTAGATTATTCTCTAAAAAGGAGGCAACCTTGCTGATAGCATCTGGAATGACTATCCCGAGAGCAAAGAAGAAATGCAGTTGGTTGAAGTGAAAAGGAGTGAAATAGATGTTAGGTTCAGAATACTGGGGAGAACTGAGTTTGGGTTTGTAAGTGGTGTGGATGTGGCTTGGCCTCGTAAACGGCATGATAACAACATTGATTACTGGAAACAAAGAGGGACCTTGAAGCAGTATAATAAAGTTAAGACAGACTTTCAAATCACGGTTAGGTTGAGGCCTATCTTCTCAGTATGTGGCTTTGGGAAAATTGCTTAACATCTCCAAGCCTCACTCTGCTCATCCATAGAATGAGAATAACACAACATAAGAAGGACCAATGTAAGAATAAAATATTAAGCATGTAAAGAAAGCATTTAATACCTAATAAGTCTTCAGAATGTGTTGGTTGTTACCATCGTTACAAAAAGACCTTTCTTCTTTAGTTTGGGGCAGATGGGAATACCAAGGCTTGGACTGGAGGTAGAAGCAAAGGAACCAGCAGGGAAGGGTTACCTCTTTTGGTCTGGTTGGAGAGTCCTCCAAATGGAGCTGTACTAAGTGCCGGCTGCGAGAGCCGGTGGGCCCCAGCCAGAATGCCTGAGGGTGCCCTCGTGTGGATCGGCTGTGGCCAGGTGGCTTCACACCCTGTATAAACATACTGCCTGGTATAAAGAATAGACATTCATGTATGTGTGTACATATATGTAATCTGAAAGAATAAACGTCAACCTTGACATTGGCAACTTGCAGGAGGGAAGCGGGATTTGGGGAGCGGCAGAGGGACTGAGGACTGGTGTTTTTTCTCTACATTTCTATATTATTTGACTTTTTCATAATGAGAGTAAGTTCATGCACTGGATAGAAAGAATTAAAAAGAAAACCAATCTGATTATTTAAAAAGGAAGGAAGAAGGTGAAGAAAAGTTACCTGTAGAAACTGCTTGCCTATCCGAGTCTTGGCTCCCCGGTGCTTGGCTAAAGCTCCAGCTCACACAGAGGCCACTGGGTTAAAGGTCCTGGAGAGAGGAGGAAGTGTCTGCTGTCTGTGTCAAGTCTGCCAGTCCCACGGGTAAGGCACCTGGCAGGCAGTTCCCACCAGTATGGGAACTGTTCCTCTTTTCTGGGCACCCACTCCAGGGCTGGAAGGGTTCAACAAGTGCATGGAATGTCAGAGACCTTCTGGAAATGCTGAATTTGCTCCAAGGTTTCATGAGGCCCAGCCAGCTTCTCTTCACAGCCTCCAGGGTCAGAAGCCCTGCCTGGCCCTCGATGCCCTCCTGGCCCTGTTCTTCCTGGCCTCCAGCGGCCCTCTCCCTTCCTGAGTTGTGGCTCTTCCCAAGGCTGCCTCCCCAGCCCCGCCCCTCTCTCTGGACGCATCTCTGGGCCCCATCATCACCCGGCGCCGGGCCCTCCCTCCCGCCCCCCTTTCTCCTCCCTCCCGCCCCCCTTTCTCCTCCCTCCTTCCTTCCCTCCCTTCCTCCCTCTCTCCCTCCCTCCCAGCTCCTGCACCAGGAAACAGCCGGATCCCGGCAGCGGCCTGACCCGTGAGATCCCTAACCTGGCAGGCAGGCGGGGTTGGAGCCCAGCTGAGGGGTGGGGGTGAGGGAGGAGCTGGGCCTCTGGGCTGCACTGAGGGGAGCCGGGAGCAGAGATGGTGTCGGCAGGAAGCCCTTGGCCCTGGGTTTCCCGGGAGGACAGTCATTAAACATGGATTCGGCCACACAGCTGGTAGAGCGTTGGGGGCAGGGGCCTGGTCCCGGGAGCTGCAACCCCAGCCCTTCTCAGCCCAGACCCTGATTCCTAGTCTTCCCCACCTAGCTCTGATCTCCCCTCCCCTTCCCAGGGCTCCAGGCTGGGCAGGAGGATGAAAGGCCCCAGCTGGGGGCTCCTTGCCACCAGTGCTGGGTCCTAAGAGCTGCCATCCAGGCTGGGTGAGTGTCCCCTTCCTTCTCTGTCCCAGGCAATCCTTTGGTTCTCCTCCTTTCCCTTTGGCCTCTGTCTCCTCCCCCATCTTGTGCCTCTGCCAGCATCTTCGCATCTTGCCCCTGGGGAGGCCCCAAGCCCCCTTCCTCTAGCCAAAAGGTGTGTACTGGAGGGGGAGGGGTTGTAGGGGTGTCATAGAGCTGTTGTTGTCTTGTGGAAAGAATCTAAAGTATTTTAGATGAAATTTACTTGTTTTATATTGAATTTGGCATATTATGAATTTAAGGGCCAGCCCCTCTAGCCGTGGGGCCCCTCGCCATGGCTTAATTTTCTTGCTCTTACCCCTCCTGGCCCAGAGGTCTCTGAGATTTCCCCTCACCTCCCTGCCTGTCTCATGGGCTGGCCAAACCTGAAATACCTCCTTCTGGGCCTCTGACCATATATTCATGCCAGTCTTTTATGTTTGACTCCAACAGCCGCCCGGATGGCGACCCCAGCCTCGGCCCCAGACACACGGGCTCTAGTGGCAGACTTTGTGGGCTATAAGCTGAGGCAGAAGGGGTATGTTTGTGGAGCTGGCCCCGGGAGGGCCCAGCAGCTGACCCGCTACACCAGGCCATGCGGGCAGCTGGAGATGAGTTTGAGACCCGCTTCCGGCGCACCTTCTCCGATCTGGCAGCTCAGCTGCATGTGACCCCAGGCTCGGCCCAGCAACGCTTCACCCAGGTCTCTGATGAACTCTTCCAAGGGGGCCCCAACTGGGGCCGCCTTGTGGCCTTCTTTGTCTTTGGAGCCGCATTGTGTGCTGAGAGTGTCAACAAGGAGATGGAGCCACTTGTGGGACAAGTGCAGGAGTGGATGGTGGCCTACCTGGAGACGCGGCTGGCTGACTGGATCCACAGCAGTGGGGGCTGGGTAAGAAGCTTCTTGATTGCTGCTCTGCACATCCCTCTGAAAATTTGGTCTCCAGGGGGAAGACAGAGGGCTCTGGCTGGAGCTGGGGGGTGGTTGTGCTGGGAATGAGGTGTGGGGGCCGAGTGTGCCTGTTTGGGTGGAATCAGGTGCCCTCACTATGGGCATCTCTGAATTCTGCACTCCAGGGCTGCCATGCAGTCATCATTTGGTGGGCTCATGGTCCAAAGCAGAGGACAAAACACACAGTAGCCAGGTAGTGCCTGCACAGAAATGGTATCCAACCATCACAAATTTTTTACACCTGAGTGCATGGCATGGGTGGGGTCAGGGATCAGGGATGGGTGGGCCAGACAAGCCTTGACAAAGGATGCCAGTTCTGAACAGAATTTTTGGCCAGGGAAATTTCAGATGGGATTCACCTGAGGTAGAGAAGGGCAAATGAGCCAGGTGCTCATGGGGGATCCGAGGGGTTGGGGGTGGGGTGGTGCTTGCAGTGGACGGAACTGGAGCTCTTCCTCTCCTCTTTTCTCCACTCTTCCCTCTCCTGATCTCCCTTTCTCCTTGTTTCTCTCCTGCTTCCCTTCTCTCCCACAGGCGGAGTTCACAGCTCTATACGGGGACGGGGCCCTGGAGGAGGCGCGGCGTCTGCGGGAGGGGAACTGGGCCTCAGTGAGGACAGTGCTGACGGGGGGCCGTGGCACTGGGGGCCCTGGTAACCGTAGGGGCCTTTTCGCTAGCAAGTGAGAAAGTCCAGGGCCAGGTGGGGTGCGGTGTGGCTGGGGGCAGGAGAGCAAGAGCAGAGTGGAGGAGTGCCCTTGGAAGAAGTGGGGGAATGGGCACGGAACAGGAACTTGAAGGGGAAAGGTGGGCGTGTGAGGGAGCTGAGTGTGCCAAGCCGGCCGTTGAAAGAGTGAGCTGGAGACATTGTGGAATGTATTTGGAAAGTCAGGAGATGGAGTCATTCCAGGGCTGGGGGAGGTGGGAAGGATCATGCCTGCAGGTATAGGCACAGGAAACTCTGCCTGGAGCTTGATTTGCTGCCCTGAGGGAGGTGGACTTGCAGAGGGGGTTGGCATCTCCATTCAATGAGTGGGATTTGGGGCAAATACAGAAGGCACATCCCTTTGGAATGGGAGCTTGGGGTTCTCATGGGCTAGGAAGAGGTGTTGTGACTGAGGGCTGCTGAGACATGAGTATGCATGCTGGGCTGCTTGTCTAATCTGGTGGTGGTGAGATTCCTTGAAGAGAAAACATTCAATCCCTCTTGCAGTGGTGAGAACAAGGGCAGCTCTCTGTCCCTCCTCCCAATCTTTCCCTCCCTCTCCCCCTTGTCTTGCTGCCTCAAGGCTGAGGGAGAAACACTGTATCCAGGCTGAGGGCTCTGGCGCTTTTTTTTGCAGAAAGTTGTCAGCAGGGCTTTGGAGAGAAGAGCAGTTCTATAGATGACCTTGTTCCTTCATCATCCCCCTTCCTTGTGCATCACACACTTGCTGCTGCCTCCTGGGCTCTGACAGAAAGGCAGGGCTGTGGAGCCTGCGGTGGATGGGGGCTTTGGGAGCTGGAGATGCCCCTGCCCTCCTCTCCTACTGGGGCACCTTGGTGCCTAAAGGGTTCCCTATCTCTGGGACCATCTGTATCCAAACTTAAAGTCTAAATTGGGGCTTTTAACTAATTTTCATTTTGAGTGTGTGGACGTGAATGCAGACCTGGAATACAGTCTGGTCCTGCACTGTGTCTCGGAAAGACTGTGGATGCCTTGAGAGGAACATCGTGTGTGTGAGGGTGGCATGTAAACTCTGACTGGCTGGTCCATGTGGTGGGCATTGGTACTGCTTCATTAAAGGCCAGGTGTCTGGGTTCCGGAGTACCTCCCAGGATGTAGAAGCATTGGTATCTTCTTGGAAGCCACACTGTTTGCATGGGTGTTACTTGTCTGTACCTTAGAGCGCACAGTCCTCTAGAACAGATTCATATGACAGCTTTTTCTTTTGAGAAAGACATGGTTGATTTCACTCCAGATGCATGTCCTGAGCCAGACCTCACTGCTGCACTTTCCAAGGTGCTAAAATTGCTGCTTTCCAGTGCTGACTCCTTCTGACACAGTGCTCTAGAACCCTGCCCTTGATCCTGAGCACTGACCTGCTTAGCTAGACCATGGTTGACTCTTGGAGATTTTCACTGGTCCTAGAATGTGGAGACATAGTTGTATTCATGAAAACGTGGGACCGAAATTGGCCTCAGGTGTTTAGCTCAGACTTTCGCTTTTGAGGAGGGCTGCACTTTTTAATGATGTTTATAGGGGAGGTGGTGGGCTGAACGGGCCACTTGGTCTGTTGTGAGTATGCTGGTACCAGGCACTCAGAGCTGGTCTGTGGCAGGCAGTTTTGGGGTGTGTGTGTGGGGGTCTCTGACTTGCTCAGGACAGACTAGGCCATTGGTTTTCCACCTGCTTGGCAGGACCCTGAAGTTTCTAGGGGTTGCCTCAGGAGTCCTTGGGGAGACGAGGCTGTGGTGCTGAGCAGGCTAGGCGACTTGCCCTCAAACAGAACAGCTCCCCTGTAGCTGTCTTACATATCGGGGTTCAGGGTAAGATTTTATTTGCATTAAGGGGTTTGCTGCTGAAAAAGAAAGTTGGAAAACCACTGACTAGACCATCCAAATTGGAGCCTGTGCTTGCCCAGGTTTGGGGCAGACTTCCCCCGCCCCTCTACCACAAAACTTCTAACCCTCGTAGTTTTCCTGGAGCCTGTAGCAAACAGGGGAGGCAGGGACCATGGTCAGTTACCAAAAGCCCTGCTTGGAGGCCTTCACACCTGGGTGGAAGGAGAGGCTGTTTTCTGAAAGGGAAAAGGGCATGGGCTGGACTTCCAGAGGTATAGCTTGGATGGGACCACGGAGGGCAGTTTTGACATGTCCTGCCCTTCTTAGCCTGAGAGGGAATGGAAACCCCAGAGACTCTTCTGTCAGGGAAAACTAGAGACTCTCTTTTAGAGCCATATAGTTCCTTGGGATTAGCTCTTGGCCAAGATGGCTGAGTATGGCTCCCAATTTTTAAATCCATTTCATTTTTTAAAAATAAGGAAATAAATCTTATTGCCATTTTTCAGAGATTAAATAGGTGGAGAGGGTGTTTCTTGCTCTCTAGAGCCCAAAGGGACAAATATGGACTTTGCTTAGGCCAAGGAAGGAGCAGAAGTAGGGCAACTAGGTCCTGCACTTATTAACCCCACTCCCCACTTATCCTGGGGCATACACTATTTTACTTTTTTAAAACCATAAAGCGGCGGGAGAACAGATTTGGTTAGTTTAGAAGAGAAGAAAAGCTCTATAAATATAAATATATATTCCTGTATTTTTATTTAATAATTTATAAATACCAAGTTCATTTGACTTTTATTTTTGTGTAATATGTAATGGTCGTATTAAAAAAATAAATAAAGCCCAGAAGTTTAATGAGAAGGACTGAGCAGGGTTTGTGACTTCTATACTGTATAGCCTGCGGTCAGGACATTTCTTGATCTAATCATTTCATCATGACCTTGTTAAAGCTAAGAATTCGATTAATAGGGATTTGGGAAAATATTGAGATAAAAAATTAAAAAAAAAAATTCCCTGGCAGTCCAGTGGTTAGTACTCCTTACTTTCACTGCCTAAGTGACTGAATTTGAACCCAGGACAGGAAACTCCAGATCCTGAAAGCCAGGCCAAAAAAATCAGAGTTGTTCCTCCACCCCCTATCTCGGCCAAATGCCAAAGCCAAGAACTGCATCTGTGCCAACCCAAACCTTGAGAGAGTGCGTGTATATGGTGCTTTGGGATAGCCACAACAAAACCCAAAACGAAACAAAGAAAACCTATCAAAAATCATTATGATGGAATCAAGTCCCCAGTTGTGGTTTAGTCCCTGATCAGAAGTGTGTGATGATGAACATTTCTCAATATCCTGCCACCTACTTCAGACTTAAGTCTGGCAAAAATGGAGCCCTTGTTTACTTTCCTGGTCCCCTTAGACATTTGGTTTCAGCCATTTTAATTTGAACTGCTAAACTGGATGGGATCTATAGAATTGTTTAGCCCATCCCTCTGTACTTCTAGTCTAGGACCATGTCAAAGTCATGTCTGACAAGAATAGTATCTTAATTTGAAATTACAAGTGGGAGTTTCTAGTCTTTCTATAATCCAATGCAATAACATGATATTTAGTTTATGTGTTAAATTGCGGTGAGAAATACACTGCTTAGAGGAATGCACTGTTGCATTTCTATTCTCTCTGTATAGAAAAATCTACAGGACAAGCCATTAAAATCAGAAAGTGGCTTAGTGAGCATGGCTTTTGGGAAAAGGGAATTAGATAGTCTTAACAGTTCCTATCACCAGGCTATATTAGCCAGTGCATTTATTCCTACTGTGGTTTGATTGGTTTATAATTTGACAAATTCCAAAAGCATTTGTAATATCTTACTATAATACAACAGACAAAATAATAGGAAAATATAGATTTTTAAAGGGTAAAGGGAAAATTGAAATATTATAATAAAATGACAGCAAAAGGAAAATTAACACAGAAAAGCATTCTATAAGCAGTATTGCCAGATATTAAAGATAGGCTATGAATTCAACTCTGAGCTTCTTGGCAGCTAAGGTAAATTGGTAAACAATGAGATTCACATCCCTTTTAGGATTTATAAAACTTTTCAGTTCCTCAAGGTAGCAAAGTTTTGTGGCTCTTCTGAGAAGACAGTGCCATTAATGGACACCACCATCTAAAACACCTAATAGCAATACGATGTTGAGTTTTACACTGCCGTTGCCTGCAGAAACACCAAAGGAGGATTCAGTAGGTCCTAAGCTTGTTTTATCAGAATCACCACAATTTAGCTCAAATGTGCTCTCTGCTGCCACAGTTTAAAATAGGGCTCAATTTCAGACTATCTAAATGGACAGATGGATGGTTTATTCTTTACACAGTTCTCTGTGAATGTTATTTCTCCAAATGCCACTTCTGATGAAAATTGGGCAACATTTAGTTATACTTTCTAACAAATGGATGGATTATAGATATTCTGTTTTTAGTTGAGAGCAGATCCTTTGAAAACTTTAAAAGCTGTCTTAAATGTGGATACAGTTGAGATATAAATATTTTTATTTTTAAACAATATTTTAAAAATCAACCAAAAAGATAATATAATGGAACATGATATAGTTTTTATTAATCCAGCCATTCATTCAGCAAACACTCAAGCATCCTCTGTGTGCCGAGGACAGTTTTAGGCACTGAGCTAGAGAAGTGAACAAACTGGCACAAATTTCTGCCTTCACGTTACTCGTATCCTAGCAATAGAAACAGATAAAGCTAAATAACTACCTACCTACATAAATAAATTTCACAGCATTAATTAATATAACATTTCATGTTAGGGGCAAATGCTATGGAGAAAAAATAATTCATTAGGGTAGCATTGGGAAGGTGTATGTGTAGGTTTCAATGATAAATAGAGTGATCAGAAAAGTCCTCATTCCTAAGGTAACTTCTGAATAAAGTCATGAAAAGTGAAATTGGAAAAATATTTTTATTGACATGGAAGAATGTTTCTGTATCTTACTAGGTAAAAAAGAAAATAGAGTAGAAAACAATATATACAGTATGATTCCATTTTGCTAAAAAAATGTATACACACACATACATATATATATACCTCTATATGTATTTGTGTATTGAAAGTTTGAGGAAGAGCATATGCCAAAATATCAGTGATTATCTCTGGATGGTGGATTTTATGGGTAATTTTATTTTGGGGGTATTAGTATTTTTGGAAATTTTGGTAAGGAACACATTTCATAAGGTACAGCATATTAAAACAAGATTTTCATGGCACAAAGTTTTCTAAAAGTTAACCTAGCAGAATGGAGATTAAGCAGCCCAACAGAGGCTCCTTCTCATTAATGGCAACCCCACTTCACCTCAAGGTTGGACCTAGGGAGTTAAGGTAGGCCATGGCAGACTCTGCATTAGAAAATAATTGGAATGGACTCAAAACAGAGGTAAGTAAATGATCAAGGCTCCAAGGTTCTGTGTCAACACTGTCCAATAGAAATAGAATGCAAGCCACAGAGGTATTTTACATTTTTAGTAGCCTCATTAAAAAAGCTAAAAGAAACAGGTAAAACTAATTTTAATAGTATTTTTACACCCAGTATATAAAGACTACTATAATTTTAATGTGTAATTAATGTTGAACAGTTATTAAGTCATTTTAGTCACTTTTTCATCCTGAGTCTTTGAAATTCAGTGTATATCTGACAGTTGCAGTACATCTCAGTTCAGACCATTTCACATTTTAAGTGCTCAGAGTAACCATGTGTGACTAGTGGCTACCATATAAAACAATGTACTTATAGATGAGAGGGAATTATTGCAGCAGTCAAGGTAAAATTTTCAAAGCAGGAGTTAAAAATAGGGATGAAACTATATTAGGAACCTAAGTATTTATATGTTTAGTGAGAAAACTTTTCCCTTCTGGACAGAACTAGACATGCCCTCATCCGTTTTTATGGATTTAATTCTCCTTTTCTCAACTAGACTGACCATTAACTTTCCTTAACGCATTTTTCCTCCTTCTAGGGCACAACATCACTGAGTTACAGTTCTGAAACTCCATGGCCTTCTATTTATAGGTTATTACTGAAGGAAAGGGGGCTTCTCTAGTAGCTCAGAAGGTGCAGAATCTGCCTGCAATGCAGGAGACACTGGTTTGATCCCTGGGTCAGGAAGATCCCCTGGAGAAGGGAATGGCAACCCACTCCAATATTCTTGCCTAGAAAATTCCATGGACAGACCATGGGACCCCAAAGAGTAGGGCAGGGTTGAGCAACTAACACTTTCACTTGCCCTGAAGGGAAAGTATACTTATAATGGGTGAACCTTGTATCATTACATACCAACTTTTTAAACACTTCATTCACAGAGGAAAAACATCTCTTTGATGTTCTCTATGCATCAACAAATGTATAAAATTATTACATGTAAAGCAATTATCCTCCAATTAAATATATGTTAAAAAGATTATTACAGAAGATCCATTCAGTTAGCACCTACTGAGCACAGTGATAGCCAATGGCAATGCAAAGATAATTAAGAAGGTGCCCCTGCCTTCTACAGTTTACAGCCTAATATCTTACAAAACACCATTCAAATATCTTTTAAAAATGTGTTTGTAAAAGTAAATGTTTATTGAGTAAGTTGGGAAGTTGGAGTGTTTTTTAAATTTTAAATAAAAATAATAATTGATATTGTGGAAAAATCATAGAACATGGGAAATTATAAAGAAAATCAATCATAATCATAATCCTACTATCCAGAGAGGGATCACTATTAACATTTTGGTATATTTCTTTTCTGTTGTCTGTGCTTGTATTTTATGATCATACTGTATATATAATTTTGTATACTGCCATTCTGCTTGTCATTCTATTGCGAGCATTTTCCTTGTCATTACACATTTTGAAGACATAATGACTATATAAAATTACAATATATGCTTGTATAATAATTTTCCTGAAAAATGCCCACTTGGACAATCAAGTTGTTTTTTTTCACTTTGATGAACATCATTATTCTCAAAATTTTATCTAGGTTTTATATTATTTCTTTAGAACAGATTAGAAGAAACACAATTACTGGGTTAAAAATTTCAGTATTTAAAAATATGTTGCATATTGCCATAGAAAAGATCATCTTAGTTCTTATTCATTTTTCCCCTCCAATGCCCAAGTTGTTTTTTTTTTTAACCAGGTATACATAGCTTTAATCACATTTTATATACAATTTTACATTCTACTTTTTGGCCTAACAAAAATTTTTGCAAGTTATCATAGTGTAAGCCTTTTTTAAAAAAACCGTGCATAATCTTGTGATGTAATTATAGGTTGCCTAAACATTTGTCTATTGTTGGAATTTAGTCTTTTTCCAACTTCAGCATCGTACATAATGTTCTCTTTGTATATTAAAACAGACTTTATAGTAATTTTTATCTGAGCTTTTAAATCTGGTTTTGAATTCCCTACTCACTTCTAATTAGTTCCATGACTTGGACAAACTACTTCATTCTTTTCTCATCCCTAAAAAGACTATGGTTTTGTGATTCCTTACTTCATAATGTTGTTTTGAGAATCCAATGAGATAACATAACAAGGAGTCTAGGATGGTGCCTGTTACAAAATCAAGTGCTTAACAAAATTGGATTTAAAGGCATTATTTTAAAAATCCCATTTCCCTTAATTGGCTTTCTTAAACTAGGTACCAATGAACATCCAAGTCTTGACTTGGTTAAAATCAGTAGAAAAGATTTTTCTTCCAGCCAACTCAGTTTTTTAGAGCTTGTCTTTGGTGCTAAGTTCAGTTCTCCCCAATCAGTGAAGCTGAGATGGTTCATGAAGTGGTTTTGGTGAAATTTTAAGCAACTGTGACTCTGCTCCAAGTTCTCCTGTTCCTGAGGTAAGGATCTGTGTAGGAGGGGAAAAAATTGAGGGTGAGGGGAAGAGTGGGGGTATATTGTGAAGCTCTGACTTTTTGGTTTGCTAATAGGAATCTCCTCTTATCCAAAACCCACTACCAAGCTATGCACATCCTCTCTAGGTTGTTTCAGTAACTATTTGGTTAGGCTCAGGTGAATCTGGCTTTCAAACTGTAGCTTGGTCTGACTTTATCTTGCCAACTTAGCACCGCCATTCCTTCCTTTTAAATAAATGTATAGGAGCACCACTAAACTATGGCAACCCTGTCTTGCAGGGCTCGATTTCACTGGTATCTCAGAGTGCAATGGTGTGGAGGAATTCCTCTGGGGTCTGAACCAGGGTCTGAAGTCTCGGAAAGCATGGTAAATGAAGGGTGACACCCAGATCCCCAGTCAGTGTATCTTCTGGTCAACAAATATTTATCTGGACACTTACTATATGCTAGGCATATTGCCCTAAGATGGAGATGCAAATATAATTAGAGACCAGCCTTTCATCTCCAAGCTCTCACAAGCACTAGCCAGGAAAGGCTGCACAAAATGATTAACTGTTCAGAGGAGGTAGGCCCGCCTGTAATGGGAGAGGAGGGGAGGTGATGATGAGGTTTGCTCTGGCTGAATAGGGACTGCATATGCAGAGGCACAGACTTGGCTACAGATACACCCACTGGAATGAGAAGCGTGGAAACAACATTCACGAAGTAGCCTGGTCTGGAGTTCTCTAAGATCTAGTTAAGGAGTTTTGAGATTTTATCTGGTGTGAACTGGGGTCGTGACCCACTGGAAGCTGATCCATTAAGGGGCTGTAAATAAGCAAGAGAAGAACAGGCTGAAACTGGGGCATGAACAGAATGCTTGGAAAGTATGCCTGTGCAGAAAGACAGCACATAGAGGACTCATGACTGGTACTGGAGTGAGGATTACTCCCTGCTTTCTGGTTTGGGGAGACCTGATAGACGGTGGATAGATAGTGGTGCCAATAACCTAGGTAGGAAAGGTAAACTCCTTTCTGGACAACGCCGTTCAGAACCCTCTGCTGCAACACCCCGTCTACTGGTGCATTCCCGATAGAAGACCGGTTTCCAGGAACAGCCGCAGTTTCCGGCCTCTACCTTCCAAGAGCTCACTAGTTGGCAACCAGTAGCATCAAGATGGAGGCCTCCTAAAGACTAGTCATGTGACCTCGGGTTTCCCTCGATGGGAGCCTGGCAGTCCGCTCGGGGGCAAGGTTCACCTGTCGCGAAATGGGTGTCAGCTCTGCGAATCTCGCGAGCCAATTGGCATCTGAGACTGAGCCACTTCGGCGAGGCGATCTGAAGACTGTTCCTTTCCCCGTCGCCTTGCCAGCAGCCAATCACCGAGCGTTATACTTCACAGAGCCTCCCTTAGGCGGGGGAGAAGCAGTAACGTCGTCACAGCTTGGCGTTATTGTTACCTAAGGACTTGAGAGGAGGTGGGACGTGTGTTGATTGACAGACCGACTTCCCCTACCGGGATTTGAGAATTTGGCGCAATTCCCCGCCTTAGGGGTGGGGTTTTATTTGATTGCCAAGTAATACCCCCAATGGAGCCCTAGCTCGTGATGACGGGCAGGCTGTTTGACTAATGAATCCTCGGCGAAGCCGGCGCAGCTCTCAATCGCTGGGCGGCGGGCCCCAGTCTGAGCGGCGATGGCGGCGGCGGCGGCGGCGGCAGCAGCAGCGGGGGCTGCGGGCGGTCGGGGCTCCGGGCCGGGGCGGCGGCGCCATCTTGTGCCCGGGGCCGGTGGGGAGGCCGGGGAGGGGCCCCGGGGGCGCAGGGGGACTACGGGAACGGCTTGGAGTCTGAGGAACTGGAGCCTGAGGAGCTGCTGCTGGAGCCCGAGCCGGAGCCCGAGCCCGAAGAGGAGCCGCCCCGGCCCCGCGCCCCCCGGGAGCTCCGGGCCCTGGGCCTGGCTCGGGAGCCCCCGGCAACCAGGAGGAGGAGGAGGAGCCGGGACTGGTCGAGGGTGACCCGGGGGACGGCGCCATTGAGGACCCGGTGAGGGAAAGAGGGCGAGCGAGGAGGCCGGCGACCGGCCGGGTCACGGAGGGCACAGAGCTCGGGCGAGCGGGAGGCGGGAGGGGGTGGGGGGTGGGCGGGGAATAACGTGGCTGGGGCCGGGCCGGGGACGCAGCCTCGACCGCCAGAAGGGGCCCAGCCGGGTTGATTCCGGCGTCATGGGTGCCTAGTGTTGTACTAGAGAAGGTAGCTTTCTTTTCTTTTCTTCACGACCCTCGCGTGGGGCGAAGGAAATGGCCGAGCATGGCTGGGGCCGCGCGCGGATCGAGAGCAGGGCAGAGCCCCTGCGTTGGTTCCTCTTAAGCTCTTCTCCATACCCTTCCCACTCATTGTAGGAGCTGGAAGCGATCAAAGCTCGAGTTAGGGAGATGGAGGAAGAAGCTGAGAAGCTAAAGGAGCTACAGAACGAGGTAGAGAAGCAGATGAATATGAGTCCACCTCCGGGCAATGGTGAGTAACTGGCGGTTGCACGCGGAGCCCAGGTCCTCGGATGGGAAGGGTTATGAGAGTACGGTTTATATGGAATTAGATACCAGGAGCCTTGGAGCTGCTCGTCTGAGCAATTACTGGGCAGCTGCCGTGGTCATAGTCCATTGTGCGTTTCTCTGACCTTTGTGAGACAAGGCCTGTGTTTTCGTGATGGTAGTCTTGTGCCTCCCTTTGTCCTTGTTACAAATGTGTTGCTCTTTGTTCTTAGTCTTCCTCTACTCTCTGTAGAGGTTGCCAGCTGGTGTTTGACCTTCAAGTCTAATAGTTTTTCGTTCAGTCGAAGACCCTTTAGTTAGGAGTTCTAAGAGAAAAGGCCCAGCTGCAGGGGCCTTCTCCTCTAATCTCAAAATGTCCAGTCTCAGCCCACTTAATTTTGTTCATTTTTCAAATCATTTCAACCAAGGGTACAATAGGGACTTGATTTGGAAGCAGGAGGGGATTCATCTACTGTTTCCTTTGAATTTTAAGAATTTATTCATCTGTTCAATAACTTGTCAAATATTTAGTAAACACCTACTATGTGCTAGACTTTCCTAGGTAATGGGTACAGCAGGGAACTGAACAGACCAAAATCTTTGCCTTTACTAATGGTGGTGAGGTGGTGGTAGTGGTGCATATATTGCCCAAGTAGAAAACAAAGGGTTGTTTTCTGACTATTTTTTTCTTCAAAGCTGGCCCAGTGATCATGTCCATTGAGGAGAAGATGGAGGCTGATGCCCGTTCCATCTATGTTGGCAATGTATGTATGAGGGCCTTGATTGGGGTTGGGAGAGCTCTTAGTTTGGGAAATTATTTAATAGGAGTCTTGATGGAAACTCTTTCCAGGATAGGTGGAGGATTTAAGGAGTGGAGGGAAGGTTAGAATGATGTGAGAGTTAATGGTGATTAGCAGAGGCTCTGGGGTTGGAAGGAGAAGAGTTCCTTAGAGAACTAGATTTGATGTGCTTTGGTGTATACTGGAGACTTCCCAAGTGGCACTAGTGATAAAGAGTCCTCCTGCCGCCTCAAGATGTGGGTTCTATCCCTGGGTTGGGAAGATCCCCTGGAGAAGGAAATGTCAGGCCACTCCAGAATTCTTGGCTGGAGAGTCTCAGGGACAGAGGAGTCTGGCATGGTACAGTCCATGGGGTTGCAAAGATGGCTCAGCCCAAAGGCTTGGCAGGGTGTCTGTTGAGATGGGAGTTTGCCTATTGCCTGTGAAATGTACCCCCAATAGGTGGACTATGGTGCAACAGCAGAAGAGCTAGAAGCACACTTTCATGGCTGTGGTTCAGTCAACCGCGTTACTATACTCTGTGACAAATTTAGTGGCCATCCCAAAGGGTAAGTGTGGGAAAGCTGAGGTCATTTTAATCACAGTTAAAATGTAGGTAAATTATGCTTTATATTGAGCAGTAAGTTAACTGTATGTTAAAGTAAGCAGTCTTCATCTTTTAAGATAACGGCGTTAGTGTTATGTATCAGGGATTATACTTAAAATTGCTTTCAGAGGCCCAAGAGGTAACAAAGATGAGGGTTGGGTGTGGGTGGGATCATGAACTAGAATGGAGCGGTGGCTTCTGCTTGGCTTCACTTTGTTCCACCCTCTGGAAATCCAGGGCCCTCTGTATCCTATTTTATAATTTTCCAGGAGTAGGTGCAAATTTTGATTTAAGAACTCCATTAAGAATTGTTTTGGACAAGTAGTTAAAAATATGAACACATTGTACTCAAAGCATGCCTGCAAATTGGATTTTACCTATGAGCTACTGTTTTTGACCTCAGATAAAATGACAGTTACTCTTTTCAGGTTTGCATATATAGAGTTCTCAGACAAAGAGTCAGTGAGGACTTCCCTGGCCTTAGATGAATCCTTATTTAGAGGAAGACAGATCAAGGTAAGCCCCATCCCATCGTTCTGGTTCTCAGTAAACTACCCGGGTTGACTCTAAGGCTTTCTGTTGTGCTTGTCACTCTCAGGTGATCCCTAAACGAACCAACAGACCAGGCATCAGCACAACAGACCGAGGTTTCCCACGAGCCCGATACCGTGCCCGAACCACCAACTACAACAGTTCCCGCTCTCGATTCTACAGTGGTTTTAACAGCAGGCCCCGGGGTCGCGTCTACAGGTCAGGATAGATGGGCTGCTCCTCTCCCCCGCCTCCCGTGAACCCTTCCTTTTCTCCTCACCTGAGGAGCCTCCCTCCTTTACCCTCCCCCTTGGTTCCAGGGACTTGGTCTCCTGCCTGTGCAGGGTGAGGAAGGTAGTTGCAGGCCAGGTGGCCAGTCTCATCTTTTTCTGGAGCCGGAATTGGTGATAAGGGCTGGATCTCTCCACCCTTGTTCTGAGAGATGCTGCTTCTCCCAGCCTTTTTTTTTTTTCCATGAAAGTTGATGGCAGTGAAAATGTTTACACAGGAGGCTGGGGAAGAACAGGGCCTCAGAACAGTGAAAGTACTGCTTGGACATTTGCTTCTTTTCTCAGAGATAGGGAAGGGTTGAAGAAAACCAGAGGCTAGCTGATCCTCCTGGAACGCTATGTGGGAGGATCAAGATACTTACTACTGTAAGAACTAGCCAGGCTTTTGCAAGGTTAACATGCATGCTGAGCCTGGTGTGGCATCCATGTTGTTTTTCTGCACTTCCATCTTTATACATTTAAATAGAGGGATTAGGTGGATAGATCTTGTCTTTGCACAAGATTTAACCTCTCTGCTCCATGGAGGAATTAGGGAAGATCTGTTGGTGAGAGCCTAGCTGTGGAGAACTGAAAACTGGATAAACAAGGAGTCCTTTTTCTTGCCCCTGTGTCTCAGATGTATTTTTTTATTGCCACTGTTTGGCGAAGTAATAACAGTTAATTTCCCCTCTCACTTGCCAGGTGTGTTACTGTTTCTGGGATTGTGGGGATCAGTTTTAGGACTTGGCAACCTCTTTCCCCTCTTCCCTTCACAGTAACTGGGGCGAGGGCCCACGGGGGAGGGGCTTGTGCTGAACTCTTTAGTGATCATGTTAACACCTAACTCTCCTTCTTTCTTCCAGGGGCCGGGCTAGAGCGACATCATGGTATTCCCCTTACTAAAAAAAAGTGTGTATTAGGAGGAGAGAGAGGAAAAAGAGGAAAGAAGGAAAAAAAAAAGAATTAAAAAAAAAAAGAAAAACAGAAGATGACCTTGATGGAAAAAAAAATATTTTTAAAAAAAAAGATATACTGTGGAAGGGGGAGAATCCCATAACTAACTGCTGAGGAGGGACCTGCTTTGGGGGAGTAGGGGAAGGCCCAGGGAGTGGGGCAGGGGCTGCTCATTCACTCTGGGGATTCGCCATGGACACGTCTCAATCGCGCAAGCTGCTCCCCCTGTTTCCCTGTTCCCCTTTGCCTCCTCGGGGGCTGCTCAAGGGTAGGTGGGCATGGGTGGTAGGAGGGGTTTTTTTACCCAGGGCTCTGGAAGGACACCAAACTGTTCTGCTTGTTACCTTCCCTCCATCTTCCTAACTTTCACAGTCCCCTCCTGCCTGCTCCTATCCTGCCAGGTCTGCCACCCACCCTGCCCCTCTTTTCTGGCTCCCTGCCCCTCCAGATTGCCTGGTGATCTATTTTGTTTCCTTTTGTGTTTCTTTTTCTGTTTTGAGTGTCTTTCTTTGCAGGTTTCTGTAGCCGGAAGATCTCCGTTCCGCTCCCAGCGGCTCCAGTGTAAATTCCCTTTCCCCTGGGGAATGCACTACCTTGTTTTGGGGGTTTTGGGGTGTTTTTGTTTTTCAGTTTTTGTTTTGTTTTTCTTTGCCTTTTTTTTCCCCTTTTATTTGGAGGGAATGGGAGGAAGTGGGAACAGGGAGGTGGGAGGTGGATTTTGTTTATTTTTTTAGCTCATTTCAGGGGGTGGGAGTTTTTTTTTTTAATATGTGTCATGAATAAAGTTGTTTTTGAAAATAAAAAATGTTTGGCCTTTTGGGTGTATGGATTGTTTATCTACCTGTCCTTTCTTAAATCCCAGATGGCTGCTCATTTCTGGAAATGCTGGTGGTGTGGAGGGGAAATTGCAACCTAAATTAAGGAGCAGGAGTTACAATTACAACTAGCAGGAACATTATGTGTTTAGTTTGAGTTTTCTGAAAATCATGCAGTCTTGATTGGCATTTGAGAGGTGAATTAACTGAGCCTGGGAATATAAAAGAATGGCTAGTAAGATTTATGTACAATTGAATTACCCATACCAGCGTTAGATTCTTATGTTGGGATCTGGGTAGCCTTTCTTGGTTTCTCCACCCCAAGGTACCCTCAAAAAATGAAAAGTAATGTTTAATGATAACTGTAAAGCTTACATTGTCTAGCAATTTGTGGCCACTTAATATGTTCAGCTAACTTATTTTGGGTGGTTCCATTAGGACAACTGGTCATTGAGTATTTTTTAGTTCAGCTGCTTGGTCATATTAATAATGTGATTTCTCCATTTTATATTCTAAGTAAAAGTCCTTGGGTGCTGCATCACACCCCCCAACCCTTTGTAGGCTGCATTACTTAACAGGGTTTCTAAATATTTAAACCTCTGTTTTATTGAACCATTCACTTCTGTTCCTGTGATGTTTTGTTCATGATTGACTTTGATGGAGATGCTCTTCTTGATAATCTTAGGTTAAAGAAACAACTTTCCATATTCATGGAGCGTTCGTCTGCCTCTGAAATGGCTTGAAATTTCAGGTCAGTATTAACTATCCAGTAATTGAGCATTTGATCATTTGTACTACCTGTTGTTATTGTCCTTTGTTAGATATTTGGGAGTCTTCTCTATCCAGATTGAACTAGAACAGTGTCTTCTAAGCTGAGTATGGAGATTTCAGAGGCTGATTAGCGAGAGACTGGATAAGTCATTTAGGAAAATGTGCAACATTCTGATGCTTGATGTTCCTAATGCTGGGGAGGTATTTATCCACCAGGGGGCAGTAAGTCGATGTATAAATTCTATAAACTTGTTTGATCTTGGGTGAGTTGCTTTTTGAACCTTAGTTTCTATAATTCTGTGTTCAGTCAAGTTCTCAGTATCCTATATGTCTTCTGCTTTAACTGAACAACTCTTACCTTCATTATAGTGGTATGGCAGATTGGTGGCTCCAATTCATGTTTCTGGAAAGGCCCATATGCTGTTAGGTGTGGAACTAAGTCTTCTCTCAGTTTGATCCTGATTTTTCCTGCCACATCCTGCTGCACATCTAATACACTGTGCACTCCTGTTGAGTTTTGACTTTATGTTCATGTATTGCTCTTTGCTGTTCAGCCTGCTGTGCATGTCACAGCTGCTCTGTCCGAATCCTAAGATAGAAGCCAAGGTGTGTGAGCCAAATGCCACAACCAGGAAACTAACTCGATTTCCTGGGCAGAAAGAATCATGTCTGTACTCAGGGCAAATTGCTCCTCTTTTTGGGACTTAATGGTTTCATAATTTAAATGATTCCATCCCTGTTTCCACTAGACTAAAAATTCAAGGGCTTGGATTGTGCCTTTGTATTGCCTCAGAGCACCTGCCACTTAGGTGGTCAGAGAGTGTTAATTCACCTTAGATGGTCCTTTTATCCTGGACCTGCTGATTCATATCCTTATAAGAATTAAATTTCCTGTTCTACCTGGTCTCTTCATTATTCATGTATCATCCTCAGTGATTTTAGAGGAAGTAGCTTGAGAAGCAAGTTGCTTTCCTTGAAAAAGATTGGTTGGTTTTCTGTCAGTCATTCCTAGTAAACTGTCTTAACCAAGGGGCAGCAATAAATCCAATCTCATTTGGATTCTGTAGGCAGGAAGTGTCCTTGAGGGGAGATTAGGGAAGCCAGTCTAAGAGTGAGTCTGAATCAGAGGCAATGTGTGATACAAAATGAATGAGGACAGCCCAGTGCTTTCTCAGAATTTGCCCAACTTGTCACCAGCAATAGAAAAAAGCAGTGGCTGGGTTTTTCCATAGTGCCATAGCTTTCCTCAGTTTTATATGGTTAGATGAGTAGCCTTTCTCAAATTACCTAGTTTTAAAATGTTGACCCAACTAATGCCTTTTTCCCCTTTATGCCTATGGTAATTAATCATTCAACAGACATTTGAATATTTCACCAAGTACTGGGCACTGTTCTAGGTGCTCAGATTTGTCACAGAAAAAGGAGATACTAAAGGACACTTAAGGAACTTGAGGGACTTGCTTGGTGGTGTAAGTGTCTAAGATGCCACGTTCCCAGTGCAGGGGTCCCGGCTTTGACACCTGATCAGGAAACTGGTCAGTCTTCTCTGGTGGCTCAGATGGTAAAGCATCTGCCCGCAATACAGGAGACCCAGGTTCAATCCCTGGGTTGGGAAGATCTGGAGAAGGAAATGGCAACCCAGTCCAGTACTCTTGCCTGGAGAATCCCACGGACGGAGGAGCCTGGTAGGCTGCAGTCCATGGGGTTGCAAAGAGTCGGACACGACTGAGCAACTTCACTTCAGGAAACTGGATCCCTCATGCTACAACTAAAGATCCTGAGTGCTGCAACTAAGACCTAACATAACCAAATAAATAAAAATTCTTAAAAAGATGTAAAAAAATTTTTTTAAGTAAACGAAATTGTGTTATTTGCTGAAGAAAGCTTGCAATATTTCTGATTTTCATCCCACCAGAAGGCTTGATGGATTTCTTTTTTTTGAGAGATAATTCTTATACCATAAAATTTGCCTTTGAAGTGTACTTAAATTTCAGAAATATTTAGTAGATGTATTTATAGTAACCATATTATTTATATAGGTACATACGTATAGAGTAATCATCACTGTTACCTAATGGTGCATTACCTAATTAGAGCATTTTCATCACAGTGAAAAGAAACCCTATACCTATTAGCAAGCATTCCCAATTTTCCCTACTCTGAGTCTCAAGCAACCACTGATATACTTTATTTACAGGTATGACTTTTCTGGATATTTCATGTAACTGGGCTCTCATAATGGCCATTTCAGCCTGGCTGCTTTTATTTAGCTTAATGTTTTCAAGATTCATCCATGTAGCGTTTACCAATACTTCATTCCTCTTTATGGCTGAATATCTCATTATACAGTTGATCATGAACTGCATGGGCTCACTTAAATGTGGGTTTTTTTCAGTAAATATGTACTAGAGTAGTACATGGTCGATGGTTGGTTGAACCCATGGATGCAGAGCTATCTATGACATGGAGGGTAGGCTGTAAGAATTTTGCAAATTTTGAACCACATGGAGGGTCGACATTCTTAAACCCCCAAGTTCAAGGATCAACTGTATAGATACACCACATTTTGTTTATCCATCATTTGTTGGATATTTGAGATATTCCCACTTTTTGACCATTAGAAATGTGTGCTCCAAACATCTGTGTTATGAGTTTTTTTGTGACCATATGTTTTCATTTCTCGGGTATGTCTTGTCAGGTACTTGCTGACCTTTTGTATATCTTCTATGAAGAAATATCTAGTAAGAATCTTTGCCTACCTTTTAATTGGCTTATTTGTCTTTATTGTTGAGTTGTAAGAGTTCTTGATATATTCTGAATACTAGACCTTTTCAGATAAATGATTTACAAATATATTTTCTCCTATTTTGTGGGTGTTTTTTTTCACTTTCTTGATAGTGTCCTTTGAAGCACAAAAGTCGCTAAGATTTATGCTTATGTTTTTTTCCTAAGGGTTTTATAGTTCTGGCTGTCATAAAGCCTTTGATCCATTTGAATTAATTTTGTGTATGGTATGAGTAGAGGGCCAACTTCATTCTTTTGCATGCAAATCATGGATTTGTTCCAGCACCATTTGTTAAAAAGGCTATTCTGGACTTCCGTGGTGGTCTAGTGGTTAAGACTCAGCCTGCCAATGCAGGGGACCCTGATTTGATCCCTGGTCTGGGAAGATCCCATACGCCATGAGGCATCTAAGCCCCTGCACCACAGCTACTGATCTCACGTGCTGCACCTGCTGAAGCCCACACACCTAGAGCCCTCGCTCTGCCTTGGCACCACTACCAGAGAGCAGCCCCCAGTCGCCACGACTAGAGAAAGCCTGAGTACAGCAACGAAGGCCCAGTGCAGCCAAAAATAATAAACACATAAATAATTTTTTTTTAAAGGCTGTTCTTTCCCCATTGACTAGTCTTACCCTTGTTGAAAATCAGTTGACTGTAAGTGTGCAGGTTTATTTCTGGAGTCTCAGTTTTGTTCCACATATCTATCTGTCTATGCCAGTAGGACACTGTTTTCATTACTGGAGGTTTTTTTTAACTTTTGGCTGTACTGAGTCTTTGTTGCTGCGAGGGCTT
Source organism: Nanger dama (assembly GCA_917880005.1). Classification (NCBI taxonomy): domain Eukaryota; kingdom Metazoa; phylum Chordata; class Mammalia; order Artiodactyla; family Bovidae; genus Nanger; species Nanger dama. The sequence goes on along the minus strand of CAKJTW010000036.1, from coordinate 21,624,439 downwards.
TTCTCTAGTTGCAGTGGATGGAGGCCATGCTTTGTTGCAGTGCATGGGCTTCTCATTTCAGTGAGTGGCTTCTCGTGGCACATGGGCTGAGTAGTTGCAGTCTTCGGCCTCTAGAGCACAGGCTCAGTAGTTGTGGCGCAGAGGCTTAGCTGCTCCACACCTCATGGGATCTACACCTTGGATCTATCCTACCTTGCCAGGTAGATTCTTTACTACTGAGCCACCAGGGAAGCCCCTTGTAACAAGTTTTGAAAGTTAAAAGTATGAGTTCTCCAGTTTTGCTCTTTTTCAAGGTTGTTTTAACAATTCTGGGTTATTTACATTTCCATGTGGATTTTAGAATCAGCTGGTCAGTTTCTGCAAAAATGATAGCTAAGATTTTAACAGGGATTGCAACTGATTTTTGCTGATTATCCACTACTGTCTGGTGCTGCCTCAGGTCTGGGGGGCATGGTCCTGGCCTGCAAGAGCTCAGAACACTGGGAAATAATTACTGTCCTATACAGAACATGCAGAGAAAGGCATTTCTGTAGAATCTATAGATCAATTTGTAGAAGGTTGCATCTCAACAATATTAAGTTTTCCAATCTATGAACACAGTGTATAAGTCTTGCACTTCTTTTATTAAATTTATTCCTGAGTATTTGGGGTTTAACTATTTTAAATGGAATTATTTTCTTAATTTCATTTTCAGACAGTTCATTGCAGTTATTATAAAAATACAATTAAAAAATAAAGATACAATTGATCTTGGGAATTCCTTGGTGGTCCAGTGGTTAGAACTTCGAGCTTTCACTGCTGGTGGCCCAGGTTCAATCCCTGGTTGGGGAACTTAAGATCCTATAAACTGCATGGTGTGGTTTAAAAAAAAAAAAATGTACAAAACCCAAACACCCCAGTTCATTTTATATATTGATCTTGTGTCCTCCAAGTTCAATCTCAAGTTTAGTAACCTTGCTGAACTTGTTTAGTTCTTAAAGGTTTTTGTTTGTTTTCTTTTTTGGTGTGGATTCTTTAGGATTCTCTATATACAAGATCATGTCACCTGCAAATATAGTTTTACATCATCTTTTCCTTTCTTGGTGCTTTTTACAGGCATATCTCATTTTATTGGGTTTTGCTTTTGCACTTTGAAGATAATTACATTTTTTAAAAATGAAGGTTTGTGGCAACCCTGCCTTAAATGAGACTGTTGGCACCAGTTTCAGACAGTATTTGCTTGATTCATGTTTCTGTGTAACATTTTGGCAATTCTGGCAGTTCTCACAATATTTCACTCCCTCTACCAATGGAAAGATTACGATTTACTAAAGCCTCAGGTGATGGTTAGCATTTTGTAACAATGAAGTATTTTTTAATTAAGGTATGTATATTGTCTTTTATAGATAGAATGCTATTGCACACTTCATAGACTACAATACAGTGTAAACATAACTTTTATATGCACTGGGAAACCAAATTTGTGTTAACTTGCTTTGTTGCAGTGGTCTGGAACTGAGCCCACAGTATCTTCAAGGTATGCCTGTATTTCATTTTCTTGCCTCATTTCTCCAGCTAGAACCTCCAGGACAATGTTGAATAGAAGAAGCAGACATCCTTGTCTTGTTCCTGAGCTTTCAGACCCTTGCTGATGAGTACAGTGTTATCTCTGGGTTTTCACAGCTGCCCTTCGTTCCGTGGTTCCCTGTGTGTGCCATGTTCTCCATTCTGTGCTCTTCTCCATGTATACCATGTTCTGTCATGTCTAGTCTGCGCTTTCTCTTCTTTCTTTGTGTCCTTGGCAAACTCAAGACTTTACCTGTAGGGTCCAATCCAAGTATCTGAGAAGCGTTCCTTGACTTCCTCCAATAGGATATATCCAATCCTCCTTGAGGCGCTACAGCACTTGTTCCATTTCTCTGCATGTTCTGTGTAAGATAGTAATTATCTCCCAGTGTTCTGAGCTCTAGCAGGCCGGGACCATGTTCCCCAGACCTGAGGCAGCACCAGAAAGTAGTGGATAGTCAGTAAAAATGAGTTGCAAGATAGCCAGGCTACGTTGACTGAATGAAGAATGGAAGTGGCTTTCATACCACTTTATGTAACTTTTAAGGTTAGAAATGTCAACCTGTATATCCTTTATATTTCTCCCTCAATAATCTATTGTGGCTTTTAGTTGTGAATCCAACTAAAACATTTCTAAAGCAGTTCATATTTCATCAGTACAGCCTCTTCAGGGAAAGTAGCTGTTTGCTTATTTGTCTGAAAATGATCTCCAGGTTCCTGGGGGTACCTTCTCAACTTAATATTACAGGATAAGTAATACTTTCTTTCATGGTGTTTAGAATTATTTACTATGCGGTAAGAAGACTGCAGGCTCTCATTTCTCAAGATCTGGCTAGTCTAATTACCAATCACTGCAAAAGTGACTGAGGTCCAAACCTCAGTCTCTCCATCTGAAAAAGCATGAAAATAACGTTTCATGCGGTATTGATAAGGATCCAAGGAGACCCTGTGGTTGGTGAATTTTAGAGCAACTGACAAGGTGCCAGTTGCAGCGACACAGATTGTTCCTTTCCACATAGACCAAGAATTGCTTGAGGAGGAGGGACTTTCCCTGTGCTTCCTTGATGCTTCCCAAATGCTACCATTTTCTTTTGCCTTTACCTCTTTGCTTGAAGTCAGAGAGGCTTGCTGTCTCTTACCTACCCTGCTACAGGAGCTGCACTAGCTTCCTGAGTATTTTTGTTTTCCTTACTTGGACCTTTTTCTAGCGGTATGCAAAGAATGTGTTCTTTGAAATGCCTCTTTGACACTGTTCCTCACAGTGTGCTTTGGAGAGTGTCATCAGCATATAAGTAACTCCTTGGCTTTACATGGGATCTTCCAAAATGTATTTACCTACCATTCTGTAGGTTCTCACAGAATCTCTGGAGGCAGCGATGAGTATGCTGTCTTGTGTTACCATGGACCACTCAGAGCTAAAAAGTCAACATTGGGATGTCCCTGGCAGTCCAGTGGCTAAGACTGCGCTTCCATTGCAGGGGGTGCAGGTTTGATATACCCAGTCAGGGAATGAAGACCCTGCATGCCACACGGTACGGCCAAAAAAGTCAACATTGGAGTCAGTTCAGAAGACGCAGACACTGTTGGGCAGAATGTATGATGTAGAATGTCTAGCTGTGCAGAAACTATGGTAGTAAAGAGGACAGTCAGAAGGCCTGGGTTTAAGTCCTGGCTCTGCCTTTCACAGCAGTTCCTTCCATTTCTCTCATTTCCATTCCCTCAGTAGCTAAATAGGATAAAACTAGTAATACCTATTTCAGGGTACTGTGAAGACTAAATGAGAAGGATTCCCATGAGTTCTGCAGAGGCTGAGCACTCAGAAGCGTGGCTTAGTTCCAGCACTCTGGGCCTGGGACATGGGCTGGCAGAGGGGAAGGAGATAGGAACTGCAGGAATCTGAGCCTCCCTTATGTGGAAGAGGCTGGTCTCAAGACTTGTGTTTCCTAAGAATTCCTCCTCTAGGACCACCTCACCCTTTCCTCCCCTCCAGGCCTCTGCTCTCCTTGTTATTTAGTCACTCAGTTGTGTCTGACTCTTGCGACCCCATGGACTGCAGCCCACCAGGCTCCTCTGTTCATGGGACTTCCCAGGCGAAAATACTGGAATACGTTGCCATTGCCTTCTCCAGGGGATCTTCCTGACCCTGGGATTGAACCCACGTATCCTGCTATTGGCAGGCGGGTTCTTTCCCACTGAGCTACCAGGGAAACCTCCTGCTTTAAGGCCTTTGAATTGAGAACAATGTACCTGTCTCCTGGGTCTTTGCCTGAGGTCTTCTGCCACTCTGAGTCCCACTTCCTTCAAGAGGCAGACTTTCGATGCTCCAAACACGGCTGTCTTCCTCCTCATTAATATTCCCAGTGTTAGGTGGATTTCAAGCTCCTTGAAATCCTAATATCCAGGATAGTACTGTCTGTAAATCTGGCACAGGAAAGATTTGCCAGAAGAATGAACAAATACAACTTTTTGAACACCCATCATGGGTCAGGCTTTGGTGTTTCAAAGTTGAGTAAGACAAAGTTCCTGTCCTCAAGGAACTTACCATCTAGTGTGATAATTTGAGGCACATAAAATATATTGTCTTGTTTAATCCTCATAGCATCCCTTGAAGGAGGCTGGAGGTTGAGGGTTAATCAGAGGCAGGCCCTAGCACTGAGGTGGAAGATGTCTCCTACTGCCCCCTCCCGGGCAGGGGCTAGAGACTCATTCCTCACTCCTCGATTCCAAGGGTAGTGTACAGAGATTGGAAGGATTGGGAAGGTGGCCACAGTGTGCATCACTAGAGAGCACCAGCTCCAGGATCCAGTTACACCCCAGCGATCACTCCTTAACTTTGTAATGTTGGGCAAGTTACTGAGTCTCTGAGTGTCAGTTTTGTCATCTGTAAAAGAATACTGTGGTGGGCATCTGCCGTTTTTACCTGTACAACATCCTGCCTTCTGTGAGCAGCGCTCAGGTCCTATTCCCCCTCTGCAGTTGGCAGTAATGGGGGTGGGATGAGGTGGTGGTGGTTGTGATAGGCAAGCTAGCCAGTCACTGACTCTCTTGCCCTTTCTGATTCTTGGCCTTTTATAACTAGTTCTGCTTTTCCTTCTACCCTATGAGCTTTCCCATAAGGTAGAACCACAGCCTGCCCCACCGAATCCCTCTAATAAATTTGCTTTGTTGCTCTAAGTTCATTAGAGTCAGTCAATTATTACTGCTTGCAAAACCAACAACAAAAAAAACTTTAATAGATCCAGACACCTACCTTGCAAGGTTGCGAGGATTAAATGATTAAATGAAGTTTGTGAAGTGCCTAGCCCAGTTCTAGCAGCAGAGCAAGCAATCAGTAAGGGGTGGTATTTGTCTGTAAGTTAACATGGAGGTGGGGGCAGGGTGGGAGGAGAGGGCAGGGCACAGGGAAGGAGAAGGGGATGGTTAACGGTTCGGATTCCACTGAGAGAAACCTTCCCCCAAGAGACAGGATGACAGAAGGGAGGGAAGTCCAGGCTATGGTATGCTCATTTATTCAAAATGTCTTTATTGAAACAGAGTGATAGAGCAAGAAAGAATGAGGTCTGGGAGGATGTGGTTGGGCACAGGATGGAGCCCAGACCTGGTGGTACAGTGTGGAGCTCTCTCCCTGCCCCCTGACTCTAGCCAAGGGAGTGAACACCAAGCAGCAGTGGGGGAGATGGGGTGAGGGCAGCCCCCTGAGCGCCCCTTCGTGTCTGGCCTGAGGTGCCTCTGAGCCTCACGGGCAGCCCTGCCTCGCTCACACAGTCCTCCCACTCTCCTTGCCAGGGCCTTGTGCCACTTTTCGGTGTGGGCCAGCCTCCTGCCAGGGTGCTCAGAGGTCACTCAGAGGGCGGGGTTGGGGGTGGCAAGCAGCGGGACGTGGTCACAGCGGTTGCGGGGGGCTGCCGCAGCAGGGAAGGCCGGGCGGCACAACTCCCCATCCCGGAGCATCTCCGGCAGGAGCTTGCGCTTGGTCTCCGGCAGAAGCATGATGCTGAGGATGCAGAGGAGCGCACAGGCCGCCAGGACCACGTGCTGCAGGAAGGCCCCGTGGCCCATGTGGAGGCGCTGGGCCGGGCCACTCCAGCCCGCCAAGCGCCCCCAGTGCCATGATGAGGCCCAGGCCTCGGCCCCTGGGAGAGACGACAAGGCACTGAGCCTGCGGCTGTGGGCCTCATCCCCACCCTTCCCCAGCAGCCGCTCCTCCGGCATCCCTCAGGCCCTGTCCTCAGATAGAGGCCTGGAGGACGCCCTGGCAGCACGCCTGCTCTCACCGGACCGTGGTAGGGATGACTTCGGCAGCAAGGAGGGTGCTAAGGATGCCGGCAGCTTGGGAGGAGAAGAGCCCAAGGACAGAGAAGGTGGTGATGGCAGCCTCGTTCAGATCTGGAGGGCCAAGACGGGGTGTGTGAGTGGAGGCGGCAGATCATGCTTGGCCTCATCTCTGCCATCTCCCCTTCTGATCCCTAGCTGGGTGTGTCTGGGCCTTCACTGATCAGTTGGGAGAACAGACTGGAGTGTGTGGCCAGGGGGAGGGTTGTGAAAGATCTGGGCAGGATCTGGTCTGGTCCTGGGAAGCCTGAGCCAGAAGCAGTGGCTGAGTCCATGTGGGGCACCTCTGCTGGGGTTCCTAAGCTGAGCTCACACTGCAGGGAAGGGAGGGAGCTTACAGTCCCACAGGCCCAGCAGGGCCAGGGATGCAATGCCAGTGAGTGTCATCGAGAGAAGCAGGATGCCCCGGCGGCCGAATCGGTCCACGGTGACCCCCAGGAAGACACAGGCCAGGGCCGCTGTGCCGCTGGCCAGCAGGGAGCACAGGTAGAAGTCTGATGGGCTCCCTCCTCCTCCCACAGGCTGGTAGCAGTGGCGAATGGCGTGGGCAATAAAGCTGTGAGACAGGGTGGGGAGGCACAGAACAGCGTCTGTGGCGTCTGCATTGCCACCTGCAGCCTTTCACCACCCTGGTTGCCCTCTGCAGGGGTCCTCAGGCCTTCCCCCACCCAGCCAGCCCCCATCCTAGCTACCGGCCTGGCCCTTGGCCCCAACACCCAGGCTCACTTGGTGAAGCCCAAGATAAGCAGATTTTTCCAGATGTTGCGGTAGTTGAGGAGGGAAGCGAAGGAAAAGGAGGATGTTGCAGGGAGAGGGCAGGTGTTCTCCAGGTCTTGGGAGAGAGAGAGGAGGTGTTAGAAGGAACAGTTGAGCACTCAGGGTCCTCCTGCATGGATGGGACCCCTGTCTCTTACCCTGCAGGGCCTCCTGGGCCTCCTCTCCCAGCATCTGCCCATGGGGCCGGTTCCGCTCAGCCAGGATCCTCAGCACAGACTGGGCCTCCTCAATCTGTCGCTTCACTATCAGCCACCGCGCAGACTCCAGAAACAGACCAGGCCAGCTGGGGGAGGGGGAAGGGGGTGCACTGTGAGGCTTCCCATCTTCTGACCCAGAATGGAAAACTCCCACCTCTGAGGGGCTGAGGTTGGAGCAGGCCTGGATGAGGGGCAGTGGAGAAGAGGGCGGGTCTGCAGGCTAGAGCTACAGGTAGGAAGTAGAGATGGGAATGGCCAGACAACAGGTGGAGGGTGATACTGACCCATAAAACAGGAAGAGGATGCAGGGAGCGGTGATCATTCGCTGAAGAAATCGCCAGTCCTTAGAGACAAGGGCCAGGCCCAGGAACAGGAAGTGCCCCCCTACCCCCACCAACTCCCCCGCCAGGGCCACCCGAAGCCTCTGGGTTGGGTCGCACAGCTCCAGCCCTGGAGATACAGCAGGGGTAGGGAGGAGAGGCCGGGGGAGGAAGGAGGTGTGGGAGAGAGGAGGGGAGAGGGAGGGAGGAGGACAGAGAGCAAAATCAGACCCTGCGTGGAGGCTGCAGCCACTACCTCCCACAGACTAACCGCTAAGGCAGAGTGGAGAGGCTGTACGGCCCTCTCCTTCTCCTGCTCAAACTTGGGAGGGCTTGAGGCTCAGAGTCCCTGGGGGGCTCAGCATTCCCAGTGTACGGGCCCTTCCACATCAGACCTCTTATTTGACCTTCACATTAACCGTTGTTCAAGCGCCTACAGCTACTCAGGATTTCATTTTTAAAATAAAGCTCATTCCCTGACAGCAGTAAGTCCAGGGCAAGGAAAGCTTTAAAGATCATGGAAGGAGAGGGGCATATGAGAAGCAAGACCCCTGGATCCTTTAAAGGACTGGCCAGAAAGAGCCGAGATTCCAGACAGCTGAAGAAGGGACTGAGGGGGTCCCAAGGAGCAGTGGCAATGACCTGGGGATACAAACAGGCAGGCATGAGCCCCTAGGGAAGGAGCTCTGGAAGGGTGCCACTCACGCATCAGGTAGACACCAAGGTCAACGCCAGCAAGCAGGAAGCCCAGGAGGAATCGCAGGGCCATGACACCCGTGGAGGAGCCTGCAGCAGCGCCTCCCACTCCACAGGGGCCCACCAGTCCCAGAGTCAGCAGCACAATCCCACGTCGGCCAAACCTGGAAAGCAGGGAGAATCTCTGGCCACCCAGACTCCCTGAGGGAGGAGTGGCTGGGTGGGGTCCAGCTGCCCACTTTAGAGATGGAGATACAAGGATGAGGCCCAGGGAACAAGGATTGGACTAAGGCTACAGGAGATAAAGAAGGATGGGGACCCTGGCTACTGGGCACTGGGGCATGGCTATTGTTCTGTGGGGGATGGGATCACTGACTCTCAGGGCTATTGGTCAGAGATGAAGGCATTTCTTCATGGAAGTGAGAACAGCCATCAGTGGGGATGGGATATTGCTTAGGGGAATTGGATCCATGAGACCTTGGGAATACAGATATTGGTCAGTGGGGATGGAGCTTGTCTTGCTCAGACTGATCAGAGGAGATGGGCTTATTGACATACAGGGTTGGAATTACTGATCTAAGGAGGCAGGCCATTGGCCACTTGTCCATGGGGATAGTATTTGTCAGTGAAAATGGAGCTCTTGATCTTTGGGAACTGAGTAATTGATTTTTGGGGATGAAGCCATTTTTCTATGGGATTGGGACATAGGAGTGGTCAGTGGGATGGGGTCACTGACCAGAAGATGGAGCCATTGATCCATGAGAGTGGAGCTCTTAATCCATGAGATAGGACTATTAATCAGTGGGGCTGATCACTAACTTCTGAAGATTGGACAGTTGATCTTTGGGGATGTAGCTATTAATTCCTGGGGTAGGGATTTCAGTCAAGATGGATGGGACTATTGGCCAGTAGGGATAAATCTATTAATCCATATGGATAATCAGTAAGCATGGGGTCACAGAGCAGAGGAAATGAGAGACTATTGGTCAGCGGTGACGGTCACAGACTGTGAGTCAGTGGGGACAGGGTTCCTGATCCTTGGAGGGTAGGCTACTGGTTTTTAGGGATAAGAGCACTGGTGTAATGTGGATGTAGACTGGGGTCACTGGTCATTGGGAAGGGGACACTGATACCTGACAGTGAAACTACTGACCCAATAGGGTGAGACCATTTTCCATGGGGTTGAGCTTACTGGCTAAGGCTACTGAATTTAGGAGACTGAATTTAGGTCTTTGGGTATGAGGCTACATATTCCAGAGGAATGATGCTACTGGTCTGTGGATATGAGGCCACTGATGCATGAGGATGGGCTATTGACCTATGGGTTTAGGATCATTTACCCACAGGGGTGTATGACTATTGGGCAGTGAGGATAGGTATTGTGTTTAGGGAACTGGACTATTGAATGGTCGGCTGCCTTTGAGCCATGGGAGTTGAACTATAAAGCCATTTGGATGGGACTGCAGACCAGTGGAGATGTCTAATAATCTCCAGGGATGGAGCACCTGGTCAGTGGTGATGGAGTCAAGGATCAGAGATGGAGTTTTGACCCCTGGGAAGAGCTGCTGGTTGGTGGGGATGGGTTTGTAGATCTTTGAGATGAAACCACTGATTCCTGGAAATGAGGCTTTTCATCTGAGAGGATCTGAGAGCACTAATGATCCATAAGGATGGGACTATTAGCCTGGAGTGAGGGGTGCTACTGGGTCATTGATCCATGGTGGTTAAACTATGGACGCTCCCCCAGAGGGTAGTCATTTGTTTGAAGAGTTGAGCTACTGGTCAGTGTGAATGGGGCTGTTGATATTTAGAAATTAACATAATGATCTTTAGGAATGAGGCCACTGAGACAGAGCTAATAGTCCAGGTAGACAGTACTGTTGACAGGGATTAATCTATGAGGATGGCAAGGGAGGAGCTTGGTGGTAATATGACAACAGAGGAAGAGTTAGGACTTCTGTGGACCTAGGTAGGGGTTTTGGTCAGGAGGGATGGGGGCCACTGATTCATGGATGTGGGACTGGCAGTCGGGGGGGTGGGAGGGGGTGGGGGTGGGCAGTTATCCTCTGTGTGGAAGAGGTACGGTAAGAGTATTTCTTGGTGGGGAGTGAAGTTGAGACAGTGCTGGGGCCGCCTGTCAATGAACAGGAGAAATCCAGAGGACAGTGCAGAGCTGAGCAAAGCCTCTTCAGCCTTTTGCGAAGGCTAGCTGCCTGGACCAGCCTCGCTAGCAAGCCCTCCTCTCTACTTGCTGAGCCCTCACCTGTCTGCTGGGTAGCCCAGGAACAGGTAGCCGGAGGCGAAGCCCAAGATGAAGAGGATCTGCTCCAGGATCACCTGCCAGCCCAGGTCACACACCAGATCCCACTGGGGACGCGAGAGGGAGGAGCGGGTGTGAGACCCCTCGCTGGTGGCGCGCGGCCTGCCCCTAGACCCGCGGCCCAGCGGGCCGTCTCACCTGGCCGATGGCGTTGGTGGTGAGCACCGGGAGGCCGTTATAGTCCCAGTCCTTGAGACAGTGGTTGAAGTCTGGCGGAGCGAAGCCGCTGCACGAGGGGTCCGTACTGGTGGCGAGGCGGCTGGCGGCGCTGGCGGCTAGGGCCGCGCTGGCGACGCTGACGCCGCTGGCGTTGGGGGGCTGCTCCCAGCCGGAGACGTTGGGGGGGAAGGCCCCGTAATGGCAATGCAGCGGGGGTGCCAGCGTGAAGATGGGGTCGGAGGCCAGGCCCAGCGCCACGAAGAGCACGGGCAGGCAGCAGAGGCCGAGCTGCAGCTGCTGGCCGCCGCCCAGCGCCCCCACCTGGGCGAGCAGCGCCTCGAAGCTGAGGGGGCCGGGGGGCACGGCCAGCGACAGGCTGCTGCCCATCCCGTCGCCGCCCCCCGTGGCCCTCCCCCTCCCGCTCGCGTTCGCGCTCCCGCTCACCCTGCAGCTGCTCCGTGGGCACCGCATCTCCAAGGGTCCCGACCTGCTGCGGGTGGGAGTGTGGGTTGGAGGGGTGGCGGGAGAAGGGTGAAGCGGAGAAAACCGCAGGGTAAGGGGGTGAAGCGGAGAAAACCGCAGGGTAAGGGAAGAGGGCGGGCGCAAGAGGGAGGAAGGCAGTCTGCCGCGGGGGTTGCGCGGGAGGAAAATGCCAGGCGCTTGTCCGGGGGTGCGGGGAGATGATGGCGTAGCCCCCAGGGCGCGGGCACTTACTCCGTTGGGGCTGGGGGTGATCTCTACAGTGCTGTCGATCTTGCTGCCGCCCCCGCCATTGGGCTCGGGGGTCCCGGTGGCCACCCGGGGAGCCAGTTTGCCGACCGCAGGGGCCCAGGCGGCCCGCACGGAAAGGATGGGCTGTCTTCTGGCCCAGTGGCGCGCCCGTTGCCCGGACACAGAAGCCGAGAGATCCCGCTCTGCAGCTCTGCAGCCGGGGGCGCCTCCTCCGTCTCTGCGATCTCTGCGCCGCTTTCCCCACCCCCTTCCTCCAGACTCTCCTCCCCTTTCAACGTCAGCAGAACCTTCGGTCCAGACTCTTCGTCAGAGAGAGGAAGGGGGGCCAGGACCCAGGGGAGGGAAAAGACGGGGCTCTGTCTCTGTTCCCTGGGTCTGCGGGCCATTGCGGTATAAATGGAATAACTAAAGGATAGTACATCCCAGGCAGGTGCCAGCGATTCCTCTTTTGCTTCCAATTCTTCCTCCTCATCCATCCATCCATCCATCCACTCACTCAGTACAATTTATTAAGTGTCTGCTATATTCTGGCCTTGTGCTGGGCTTTGGGGATAACAGGATGGGCAAGACTGATATCGGAGTGGCTTACTGAGGAGAGAGACAGGTACACTGGAAAGGACGCATGCATATGGTGGACTGCACTGGGTGCTGGACTCAACCTTGGCTTTAGTAGTCTACAAGACCACTTCTTTGGTTTCACAACCCACCCTGGCTGAGTCTCCATCATTTCTCAACAGCATTTGGCTTTGTTGGCTACCCCTTCCTCTAAACTCATTCTTCCCTGGCTGCCAGGTCCCATACTCTCCAGATTTTCTTTCTCTCGCTACTCTTTTCTCTACCACAGACTCATTCTCCTCACCATCAGTCAGTGCCTGTGATCTTTGGAGGCTTGCTTCTAGGTCCTCCTCTCATCTCATACTGTTCTCTCCGCCTCAGAATCTCACTTATGCCCACAGCTTCTATCACCATCAGTATAAATAATATGAGCCAATATAAACCCGGTTCCCATATTTACATCTCCATTTCCCACCTCTCTTCTGAGCCCCAGACCCTTGAAGCCACTTCTCATTTGGTTTCTTATCCTGGATGAATCACAAGGATCTCAAAGTCAATATGTCCAAGACCAAACTCATGGTCGTGTCTCCCCCCTCCCCTGACTAGGTTGTCTTCTAGCCCTTCTTTCCTCACTGAATGGCACTTTCACCATCCAGTTGTGGCCAGATGCTCAGGTGACAGCCCTTAGAGTGCCCTCTCTTAACCCCCGCTCTCCACCACATGTCAAATCCTCTACAAAATCCTATCCATTTTATTTCCTGTGTAGTTCTCAGATATTCTGCTTCTTTCCATCTATCTCTGGCACCACTAGTCAAGCTACCTGTTGTGCAGACTGCTTGAGCCTCCCAGTTCTTAACCAGTGCTCTGTATTTGCTTTGTTTCCAATCCTTTTCCCCCATCTGTTCATAACACAGATGGACTGATCTTTTCAAAAGGCAGATGTTTGTGTTCCTTTCCTGTTTAACAGCCATCAGCATCTTCTACCGTCAAGGTAAATGCAATATTCTAGACTTCATAGTGATCCCATACTCTCTGCAGCTCTCTCTCCAAATTCTGCACACCAGTCAGGCTGACATTCTTCCAGTTTTTCCAGTGCTACAGGGCCCTTGCATAAGCTGGTCCTTGTGCCTAGAAGCCTCCTCTACTTTAGTCAAGTTCTCCTTCAGCTGTCAGTTCAAGCATGTTTGCCTCAGAGAAGTCTCCCCTAATTTCTTGAATTGCTACTCAAAGTATGATTTACAGACCAGGAACATCCACATCACCTGGGAACTTGCTGGAAATGTAGAATCGAAGGCTGTTTTCAGATACTTTCCATTTTTAACCAGATCCCCATGTATATGTACATTAAAGTTAGAAATGCACTTCTCAAGGAGATTTGATGATTTCCTTTTTTTTTTTTTTAGATTTGATTTCTAATAGGTTCTTTATCCTGTCAATCTCAAGACGGAAATCCATTCTATTTTGTCTTCACTGAACCACACTTCTAATTTGTCCCCTCTGTTCAGAAATTTTCCAGATATGGGAAAGTCTTCTAATGCAATAAGCAGCCTCTCCCCAACCCCCAACCCATTTCAGCATCTCTTCAGTATTTACTTTGGTGCTGTCACAGGCAACATTCCTTGGGGATTTATTTGCTAGTCTCCTCATGTCTGTCTTGGAATTGTAATCCATGTAACTTTCTGCGTTGCTGGGCTGTTCACATGCATTGTCTTGTTAGGGCCTCACAACAGCCCTGGGAGGAAACTAGGACTCTGAGGATCTGACAAGATTTACCTGCAGACACAGGTACATGGAAACTTGCACTGAGACCTCTAACTCTAATTTCAGGCTGATCTCTTGAAATTCTTTCTGGAAGGTGGTGGAGGATGGCCTCTGTTATGTCTTTAACGCCAACACCAAGGGGTGAATTTTGGTGGCCCCAGCCTCTGGAAATGACTTTGAGAGTGAAATGAGAACAAAGAACCTCAAATGGAGGAGGCACATGCATGGGGAGAGGGGCCAAGGGACTGACTGTGATTGAATTTTGGCTTACCTCCAGTCCAATCACTGTGCCAGGGCAGAATCTTGGGAAAGCAGAGCTTAAGCAATGGATCTGTGGCTTGGACTTCTCCCCTTGTGGTGAATGGCTGAAGTGATCCCTTGTCTAGGCCATGGCCCATCAATTTCACCAAGGCCCTGTGGACTATGGACTTCTAACACACTGAATTCATTGGCCTCTCAGCTCCTCTAAAAGGTGGTGTCTGGAAGGACAGTCAGCAGGAAGTGGGAAGGGGAGTTTAAGGGACTAGACCCTCTTGGGTTAGTTAACCTGAGGGAGAGGGCACCCAGGCCAGCAGTCCTCTCCAGAGGGTCAGAGCTGGCCTATGGCACAAAGCTAAGGACAGCTGGGGTGACCTCTTCAGCAGGGCACCATCAAGGCTCTCTCATGGCCTCCCTCCCCATCTGTGCACCTCTCTAATTACATCATCTGACATCAGTCTTGGAGGAGAGGCCTTGGGCAGGAATCAGGGCCTGCCTTCCCAGAATGCTATGTGGCAGCTTATTCTTGGTTCTCTCATCCTCGGGGTCTCACCACAGATACCACCTCCCCTGCAATCCTGTCTGAAGTCTCCAATGTCCTCTCCCCATCTACTCAGTCACATATCACCCTGTTCATTTCCATTACCAGCAACTATCAACTCTGTGGCAGGTTCCTCTTTTTTTTATTTACTTGTTTCAGGGGACTTGTTTCTATCCAGCCCACCCCCACAATGGACCTTCAGAACTGTGCCTGGCACATCATGGGAGCTGAAAACCTGCTAGATGAACAGTTGGAGAAACAGCAGAATTTCTCCACAAACCCTAAAGGCAGACTACCCACAGTGTGTGTCCCAACAGTTTGGCCAAGGGTGCCGGGCCTGCCCCCCAGGCTCCCAGGAAGCAGAGTCGGGGAACCAGAAAGCCCGGTTTATTGAGGTGCACCATGTTAGAGGCCCAGCTCTCCTGCTTCTGCGTGGAGGAGTCCTCTGGCCTCTCCCAGACCTTCCCACTCCCGGGCTGCCAACGTTCTGCCCTCGCTCTCGGCTAACAGGGAGGTGCTGATGTTCCAGAGCCAAAACACAGGACAAAAAAAGGGCTCCTGGTGGCTCTAGGTTTCAGCTACTTGGCTCTCTGTGGGGTTAAGATTCCAGAGGGGTTGGCCTTGCAGTGCCCAAGAACCTCCACCCCAGGCTGAGGGAGGAGGAAGGTCCCTGGAGGGCCTGGTGCCTGTCCCTGACAAAGCAGGGAATAATATTAAATATAAATAATTTATACAAAATGGCTCGTACAAAAAGCTGTGGGGTAGGGGAGGAGGCACCTCAGTGAGAGGCTGAGATGCCTGGAAAGGGCAGTAAGGGGGAAAGATGCCTCAGTGTCTCCTAGTCCCGAAAACAGAGCCCTCCAGCCACCTGAGGACTGGAGGCGGCTCTGGGAGGCAGGTGAAGGCAGAGCAGAGACAAGGGGCTCAGGGGGCCAGGCTGGTGAGCAGAGTGGTGAATTGCAGGGCCCTCCCTGCCAGGTCCGCCACGCACTGCGCCATCTCTTGGGCTGCAGGGCTGGATGGGTAGCCCAGGGCAGCCCCCTTGATGGCCAGCACGGTGGCCCGCAATGCCTGGCCCAGTGCTGTGCCCGCGGCCCCGACCTGTGCTCGCAGAGGGGCAGAGGCTGCCAGGCGGCCCAGGGTATCCCCCAACGAACACCAGGCGGTGGGCGGCCACCAGCACCCGCTTGCCGTGGGGCACAAAGAGGCGCGGGGGTTGCTTTGCCTGGGTGCTGGACATCAGGGCCGCCACGGCCGCCTGCAGTGTTGAGTAGTGGCCCTGGCACTGCCCGGCGTAGAAGTGCAGGAGCTGTAGATCTCCAGTGGGCAGAACCAGTGGCTCCCCGGGGGACAGGGCCTCCTAAGGGCGAGAAGAGTGTTCAGTGGGACTGCTTGGCCAGTGCCATTTCCATTCTTATTTCCTTTCTCCTTCCCTCCCTTTGTTCCTCATGCCTTCCTTTCTCCCTGAGCTTGACCCCTTTAAACTGTACCTTCGCCTATCAGACAATTTAGATTCTCTTAGTGAGTGACAGGAAGATGCCCAGAATTGATGTCTGATAAATCTGGATTCAAACAACCTCAAAAACAAGTCTCTGAACGTTTATCACTTTTATCTTCATCTTCCTTTATCTTCTTTATCTACGGGGAGCCTAGTACTACACTGTCCAATGTAAACATAATGCCAACTACATATGCTACTTCAAATTTCCAAGTAGCCACGTTAGAAAAGTTACAAAGAAATTGGTACATATTTTGTAATTCCATATATTAAAAATGGTGTAGTTTCAACACTGTAATCAATATAAAAATTATTGAAATTGCTTTTCATACTAAGTCTGCAAAATCCGGTGTGCATTTCATATTTACAGTGCATTTTAGTTCGGACTGGTCACACTTGGGGATCAGTAGCTGCATGTGGCGTGTGGTTACCACACTGGATAGTGCAGTTCTTGTTTCTGCCTCCTAACGCTGCAGTGAAGATTAGTTGATCTTCACAAAAAGAGCTGAGAACACAGCACTGCAAACTGTAAGCACCGTATGAGTGCTAACTATTGCTATGATCAGTGCTGACAGGTGCAATGTACTGAGCACAGGGTCTGGTGCTTGGTACAAATGTGACAGATGGTAGCTACGGTGATGAGGACCATTCTAGACCATGAGTTGAGGAGACAGTCTCATTTCCTTGAGACCCAGAGAGATTAACTGGTGGCTTCGGAGGCCCTGGCTTCTTAGTGGTGGAGCTGGAATTAAGAGCAAGGTCTCTTAGGAACCCAGGAATTCACAGTTGGAAGGAGCCTCAGAAGTCACCTGGCCCAGAAACACTGTTCCCCTGACTGCTCGGTTTTCTGACTCCTCTCCAACACATTCTTTCCTCTCTGAATTCTTGATATCCTTTTCTAAGTTCCAGCTCCTTTCTGGATCCTAACTCCTCTCCACCCCAACTGTCCTGTTTCATTGAACTCTTTACCCCCTCCTAAATAGATTTCCCTCGATGCTTCAGTTAAGAATACCCCTTCTTCCAGGTTCCTGCTCCTCCTCCCCTGCCCCCTTCTCTAGCACCAACCACACCGGGTTACCTGCTGCTCTGGCAGTCCCCTCTCCAGCTGTTCAGGATCCCCTGAGGAGGCCTTATCTGGAGGCCTGGCTTCCTGAACTTTATCCATGCCCTGCAGTAGGGGATAAGGGCCTCAGTGCAGGGGTAGGAGAGCAGGGAAGGCAGCCCCCGTGGTCTTCCCGCTCCTCCCCACTCCCACTTCCTCCTGAAGGTCTCTCCTCCCATCGGATCCACAGCCTCCTGACTCTGGGTCTGGGAGAGCCCTAGTGGCAGGTCAGAGAGCTTGGGGACCCCAGGTTGGGTTGCGGCACTGATACAAATGATGTGGCCTAGTACAGGGGTCACAGGCCACAGGGTGCAGGGTCAGCGGAGGGGAAGAAGGGGATGGAGGAAGCCAGGGTCTGCTCTGGGACCTCAGGTCTTGACCCCCATTCTCCTGGAGGCATTCTGGGGGGCTGACTGAGGCAAGCTCACCTTCAGGTGGACGTAGTCATACTCCTCGGCCACTGGGATGCCTTCGTACTCGTTGTGGTGTTCTGCTGGGTGGTCCTCCACCTCCCTGCCCTCTGGATCTCCCTCCACCTTGGGGCCCCCGTAGCCAGGCAGGCGCGGTGGGGGTGGGGGGCAGGGGGCCTGTCCTGGATGCTGCCCTTCCGGCCCGGAGCAGGAGAAGGAGCCGGGGAAGGGGCTGGGGGCCTCCGGCACAGGCAAGGCAGGCAGGGGGCGACGGGACAGACTCTCGGCTGAGGGCAGCCGGGGCCTGTGTGGGGCCGGGGGGGCTTCTGGCCAGAAGGAGGGCCAGGGTGTCCATGTCACTGGAGGCCGAAGCTCCCAGGGGCTCTGGAGAAGGGGGGTGTCTCCGGCCCCAGCAGGGGGACGTCATAGATGCCCTCGTCAGCGCCCCCGCCTTCCCCATCTGCCAGCAGTTCCTCTGGTGCTTCATACAGATTGAGCAGGGCTGACGCTCGTTTCAGGTTGGAGGGGGCAGCATAGAGGGGGGACCTGGTTCCCGGCCCCCTCCCACTCTAGATCTAACTCCAGGTCTGATGGTGACTTTGGGGCCAGAGGCACATCATAGGGAGCTTCATCTTCTCCAAGGGACTGGGGGGCAATCTGAGCCAGAGGGCGGGCAAAGGAGGCCGGGGAGTCATAGGGGCCACTGAAGGGAACTCGGAGGGCAGTGGGGGGTACGTCGTAGACCTGCAGAAGAAGTTAGTTACTTTCAGGCTCAGCAGTGTGCCCCCCACTCCCCTAACCCATCTCCGAGAGCCATCTGTCCCCTGTCCAACAGACACACGAACCCCTAGCCCTCACCTCCAAGGCAGCTCCAGGGGCAGCCAGTTGGGTCCCACCGCCTCTGGGGACCTTGTAGATGGGGTCAGGGGAGGGTGGGCAGGGTCCAGTTGGAGGTCTTGAGGTAGGACAGAGTCGAGCTGGGGGTGGCACCACGTATAACTGGGGGATCGACAGGCAGGTGGGTCAGGTAGAGTGGGGAGCAGGGAATCATAGTGTGCACCTGGGAGGAGCTTAGACACCTTCCAACCCCTCCCTGTGCCAGTGGAGAAAGAGCCCAGAAAGACTTGGCAGACGGGATTTGAACAGCAGAGTCAGTGCATGGCTGGGGGTCTCAGGGCTCTTTCTGTGGCCCCTGCAGCAGCAGAGAGGAGTGAGTTGTCCAGAATCCAGGTTGGGGGGCTCCAGTGCTCACCTCCTGGTCCTCACTGCCGTGCTCTGGGGCTGGCTGTGGTGAGCCTGGCTGGGCGGGGGTCGCCTGGGAGAGGCCGGGCTCGGGCGCTGGGCCAGCGGGAAGGAGCTTCACTCTGTTGGCAGGCACGATGCCCCGCTGGCCATGCAGGGAGCAGAGGCACCAGCCGTCCAGCCCACCAGCGCCTTCCCCCTGCAGCACCCGCAGAACGTCCCCTCGGCGGAAGGACAGCTCCTGCGGGGACTCAGCTGTGTTGTCGTACAGTGCCCGGGCCAGCTGGGCCTGGTGGGTGAGGTGGGAGGAGGGAGAGGGGGCTTCATACACATCATCAGGTCACGTTACCGCTGCTCAAAATACAGAGCTCCCTGGTTTCCTCAAGCTAAACATGTGACCTCCCGACTCAGCTCTTCCTGATGGGCCCGGCCTGGCTTCAGTGCCATTTCCTGCATCCTCACTCTCTATTCTTTGATCTAGACAAGCTCTTTCCCACCTCAGGGCCTTTGCTCTTCCTTTACCCTTCCCTAACTCTTCAATTGATTAGACCTTGTCATCTTTCAGTTCTTCTTCTTCTTAATTTCTTTGTTTTTCACTGTGCTGGGTCTTCATTGCTGCACAGGCTTTTTCTCGAGTTGCGGAGAGTGGGGGCTACTCTCTAGCTGTGGTGCGGGGGACTCTCATTGCAGTGGCTTCTCTCACTACAGAGCACAGGCTCCACGTGAGTGAGCTTCAGCAGCTGCACCACATGGTCTCAGTAGCTGAGGTTCCCAGGCTCTAGTGCACAGGCTCAATATTTGCTCTAAGGTGTGTGGGATCTTCCCAGACCAGGGATTGAGCTTAAGTCCCCTGCATTGGCAGGCAGAATCTTTACCACTGAGCTACCAGGGAAGCACCTTCAGTTCTTAAATGTCTCCTTCTCCTGAGACTTCCCTGGTGGTTCAGTGGTTAAGATTCTATGCTCCCAATACAGATAATGCAGCTTCAATCCCTGGTTAGGGAACTAAGATTCTGCAGGGCATGGCCAAAAATAAATAATGTCTCCTTCTCACTCTTCTCCCCACCTCTTTCTGTGTCTGTCTCTTCCTTCACATTCGTTTATATGGTTTGTCTGAAGTGAAGTGAAGTGAAGTGAAAGTCGCTCAGTCATGTCCGACTCTTTGCGAACCCATGGACAATACAGTCCATGGAATTCTCCAGGCCAGAATACTGGAGTGGGTAGCCTTTCCCTTCTCCAGGGTATCTTCCCAATTCAGGATTGAACCCAGGTCTCCTGCATTGCAGGTGGATTCTTTACTAGCTAAGCCTCAAGGGAAGCCCATACTATTTGCCTACTTACTTTTTAAAATAGATTTCTTCCCTTGTACTGTTAGCCCTGTGAGAAAAGGGACTATTATATTCCTAGCCCCTGCAATAGGCTTGACCCAGAATCAGTCCTCCATGAACGTATGCTGAATGAATTACACAGGGAAATGTTGCAAAGGTCTCCCATAGAATCTCCATCACCTTCCCTGTTTCCTGGTCAGTATCCCCTACAAGCAGGTTAGATTAAGCAGCTGCAGAGATACCTCATTCTGAGAGAGACTGGGAGAAGTCCAGCCCAGACAGAGCCTCGGCATAATAGGGAAGAAAACAGAAACCAAAGCAATTGTTTTGTTCTTAGTCTTAGCAAGTAAGGTTCTCCCAGCAGAGGCTGAAGTTACCATGAAGAGAAAAGTATATACACTCAATGTGTGTGTGTGTGTATTTGTGTAGGGGGGGTCCTGGAGGACCAACCAAGAGCAAAAATTTATCGGACTGTTTCCAGTTCTCCTGGTAGGGATATCTAAGCTTTTTCCTTTGAGAGCTATGTGCGTGTGTGCTAAGTCACTTGAGTCGTGTCCAACTCTTTGCGACCCCATGGCCCATAGCCCGCCAGGCTCCTCTGTCCGTGGAATTCTCCAGGCAAGAACACTGGAGTGGGTTGCCATTTCCTCCTCCAGGGGATCTTCCCAACCCAGGGATCAAAACCGAGTCTCTTGTGTCCCCTGCATCAGCAGGTAGGTTCTTTACCACTAGCGCCACCTGGACACGATTAGGCTCAGGTGAATCACAGACACCAAGTGCGAATTATATATCCAGACACTGAACAAGTGTTTGTACTAATCATCTCATCTCATTTAATCCTCAACCTGATAAGGGAGGAGCCATCATTATCCCTGTTTGGAAAGGAAATTGGAATAGAGAGCTTAGTATGTTGCCCAATGACATACAGCTAGTGCAACGTGATTTGAATTCCAGGCTGTGTGATTCCAGAGGCTGCACTCACACTCCTTTTCACAACCATAAGCACAAGGATCTACTTTTGGGGAGTTCCCTGGTAGCCTAGTGGTTAGGATGCCAGACTTTCACTGCCGAGGCCCACATTCAATTCCTAGTTAGGGGAACCCAAGATCCTGTGAGCTGTGTGGCATGGCCAAAAAGAAAGGATCTACTTTTTTCTTCTTGTATAGTAACAGTAGTAAAGTCAAGAGGGCCTGTGACATATATCTGGACAAAATTATAATTCAAAAGATACATGCACCCCCTAATTTCATAGCAGCACTATTTACAACCGTCAAGACATGGAAACACCCTAAATGTCCATTAATAGATGAATGGATAAAGATGTGGTGTATATATCCACATGGAATACTATTCAGTATTGGAATGGAATGGAATACTATGGAATTCTCCTGTAATGGAATACTACTCAGCCATAAACCACACACAGAGACACCCCCAATGGAATATTACTCAGCCATAAAAAGAATAAAGAAATGCCATTTGCAGCAACATGGATGCAACTAGAGATTATCATACTAAGTGAAGTCAGAAAGAGAAAGACAAATATACGACATCACTTATACATGGAATCTAACATATGACACAAGTGAGCCTATCTGTGCAGCAGAGATGGAATCACAGATGTAAAGAATATACTGCTGGTGCCAAGGGGGAGGGTTTGGGAGAGGGATGGACTAGGAGGTTGGGGTTAGCAGATGTAAGTTTTTATATATAGAACGGATAAGCAACAAGGTCCTAGGGCAGAGCACAGAGAACTATATTGAATATTGTATGATAAACCATAGTGGAAAAGAATACTAAAAAGGAATGTGGGTATATGTATAACTGAATCACTTTGCTGTAGAGCAGTAACTAACACATCATTGTAAATCAACTACACTTCAAAAAAAAAAGATGATCCATAGCTTAAATATGATTTAAGTTCATAGGAAGTTTTCACGACGTCCAAGTTCCCTTTACTAGTCACTCATCACTGGACTCTGCTTCCACCAAGTCGTTTGGCAGAATCAGGCTTAAGCCACTCACACTATCAAAATATATTCCACTTCCGATATGTTTGCTAGTGGCTTACACAGTGATGGTAGAAAACAGGCAGTTAGGCGCTGAGTAGTTAGTACTGAGCAGGTAATCCATGTGGATTGACTAACATGGTGAAACTTCTCAAGCTCAAGATATCGGGTAGGCTGCATTTGGTCAATAGACACTGGGGGAAGGATGGCCTGCTCAGAGAGAGTGCATGCTCCTCTTGACTGATATTTCCCTCAGGTGGAGAGGTTGTCCAGCCCTTTATGGCTGGATGAGATTAACAACAAACTGACTTCCTGCCTGATTCCAAATTCATCAAACTCTTTTTGATTACATTTTGGCTTCTAAAGGCAATTGTGCCACAGAAAGCAAACATGCTAGCCAGATGACACAAATTCCTGGTTAGCCTGGCAATTTTCTAACTATAAATTAGAAATCGGTGTTTTGGATCTAGGCAGGCAGTTAAGGGCACTGTTTTTAAGGCAGACAGACCTGAGTTTTGAGTCCTGGCTCTGCTGCTTTTGAGCTGGGTGACTTTGGGCAGTCTGTTTAACCTCGCCAAGACTCAGCTTCCTCCTTTGTAGAATTCCATATCCATAGCTGGATATTCACTTTCAGATAATAACAGTACTAGCTTCAGAGTTGTTGTGAGTACTGGATGAGACAATGCATCAAAGAACCAGGACAAACCAAGACAAAGTTTAGGGCCAGTAAATACTCGAAGAAGATTAGCTGTTATCAGGGTCCTGTGTGTTTCACACACCAACACTTTCCCCTTTCAAACAAAAGAAAGATCTACCTCCTGGAACTATAAAGATGATCAGCTGGCTCCTGAGGCAGCATCTTTATGTCGGGATACCCCACCTCCCCCTTTCTGGTTCTGAACTAGAGTCTTCTCATCAGCATATAGATTGAGAAGCTAAGAGGAGTTTGGTCTGAGAAGGAGTGAAAATCTAACTCATCCTCGAGGGGTGTGGGAGGAGGTGAGCAGTCATGCTTCTCTTCCCAGCGTCACAATCCTCCTTCCCAGAATGCCCATTCAGAGGAGTCCAGAAAGCAACCTGGGCAACCTAAGGCCTAGGGAAGGGTAGAAAGGGGATACAGTTGCTGGGACTCAGGCTACAGAAGTACAAGACAGAAAGCCGGGGCGGGGCTGTGAAGAGCTCCTCCTCGTGTTCAATTTCAATTCTGTCCAATGGGATCAAACCTCCCATGCAATTGCGGGAATCCGGCTAGGGTCGCTGATAGACTGATTGATGATGGGTGTGGCCACCCCAGCTCTACTTCCCCCTCAGGGGCCCAGCTGACTTGTGAGGGAGTGGCTGCCTTAAAGAGGGGTGGCAGTGAGCCACACGTTCCCTGGGAGACCTCCCCCACTGTCCCATCATGCCAGCTGTCTCCTCCCTTTGTCCCCAGTCCCAGGAAAGTGGCCAGAGGCTGGCTGACATCACCTCCCCTCCTCTCTCTATTTTCCCTTGCTCCCAGTCTGATCTCCATCTTTTACTGTATTTCCCCTCCTTTCCTCCATCCCTCCTCTAGAGCAGGGCTTCCTTGGGCCTTTTGCCCTCCAGTTTTCCTGGAGTCACCTCCATTCTTTCAGCTCCCTTCCAACCTTTTACTGCCCTCCCAGTCACAAACCCCTGCCAACCTCCAGTGGCCATAGGTTCCCACCCATAGAAGAGGAGACAGGACTGAAGCTTGCCCCTTCCCCTCCTTCCAGGGGCAGCCTCCAGAAAGAAAGAGAGGAGAATGGGAAGGGGAGGCCAGACCCAGTAGGAGTAAGGGATGAGAGGCGAGAGGAGGCAAGGGAAACCAACGTGCCAGAAGGGGGACACAGTCTCCTGAAGAAGCAAGGCACGAAGGAGCGAGACAAAGAGAAAGAAGAAATAAAAGTGACAGGAGTGCAGGACAGACCGTGGCGGTCTCTGCCCATCAGCCTCCTCTCTCTGGTTGGACTCACCGACGTGGCTATGGCCATGGCCTTGGCCTTCCTCGCGGCCAGCTCCAGGCCAGACTCGGTTTCGCTGACTTCAGCAGCGGCTGACCCGCACCATGGAGGCGGCCCCCGGCTGCGGCGCCTGAATCGTGGCCTCCCGGAGGTTGGAGGAGGAGAAAGAAAACCCACAAAACTTCCCAAATGGGAGGCAGCTTGGCCGGGCAGGAGGAGGAGCGGGGCGGGCCGGGGCGTCGCTGCGGGACCTCATCCAAGGGCGCGAGCTCTGCCCCGTCCCCGCGGCCTCCCTGCGGCTGCAGGGTGGGCCAGGCCCCAGGAGCTGCCTGTCCTAGGCCGCGGGGGCACGCCGGGTCCGCATGGGCCCAAAGCTCCGTTCCAATGCCAGGACGGGCGAGGAGGTGGGAGCTGGGGCTGCGCTCGACGCCTCTCCGGGCCGCTCAGGACGGCCCCGAGAGCAGGGAGAAGCCGCTGGGGCGGTCGGGCTGGACGAGCGAGTTTAGGGGCCAACCTTCCCCACCCGGAGCCTCGCCGGAGATTGGTGCTCCCGGGGCTGAGATTCGGGCGTCCGGCTGAGCAGCAGCCCGGCTGAGAGGGATGGGGCGGGGGGCAGTGGAAATCAAGAAGTTTGTCTCTCTTCAAAGTCGCCCTACTTGGCAGCGGAGGCCAGGCTGGAGCCAAAGGCCTCGGAGAGCAGGGCGGCTGGGCTGGACGACCCCAGTGGCGCCTTTCTGCCCCAACGCTCGAAGACCCCAAGGCGGGCTCCCCAGCACGCACCCTCGCTCGCAGCGCGCCTGGGGCCCTGGGGGCGCCGGGACCGTGCCTCGCTACGCGCACGCGGGCCAGGCTCGAGGGGGGCGGGATGGCCTTCCCCACGCGCCCCCCTCCAACCCTCGGCGCCAGCACTCCCGCTCCCACCCTCGGCCCCTTGGCCCAGGACGCTGGCCCCCGCCGCCCCGCTTACACGCACCCTTGGCGGGGGCCTTCTGAGCGCCCCAGGGCTCGTGGCAGCCCAGGTGTCTCTGGGAACCGAGAGAAAGGCCACAAAGCAAAAGGAGCAAACAGAAGGCTTAAGAGGCGCAGCGGCTACGGTCCTACGGACTCGCCTGGAAGTGGGGTTGGGGGGGCACTGAGAGGGCTGGAAAGGGTCCGGGGGTCGCGCGCGGCTTTCAGGCTCAGCCCCCCGGCCCGCGCGGCTCCGCTTCCCTCCCCCTTCCCAGGCTCCCAGCGCCCTCTGGGTGCAGCTCCTTTCTCCTCCCCTCGGGCCCTCTCGGCTCCGGCGCGGGGCTCAGTCCCGGGGATTAAGAGAAAGGAGGGAGGGGAAAAGGGAGGGGATGGGAAGGGGCGGAGGAGAAAGGGGGACGAGCCCTCCAAAGGCGGGTTTTGAGTTTCAGCTCAGGACCCTCGGGCTAAATTGCGCGCCCCCTCCCGGCTCCTCTCCCCCGCCTGCTCCAGCCCGACGTCGCGGCAGACCTCCAGGTGGTACGGTTCTCTCCCTCCCCGGAGCTTTCGTCTCCCCGTCACGCCCCCCGCTCTCGCCCGCCAGCCCCGCGCCTCTCTGCTTCCCTTTCATCAGCCCCACAACTGTCTTTCCTTTGGGAGGGAGCGCGCTCCCTCCGCCTTTCTGGGGTCCTCCGCGGAGCCTCTCTGCTCTCTTGGCGTGGCCTCCGCAGGGATGGCTGGCCGGGGGTCTGGAGCTGACAAATTCTAGCCTGGGCGAGGGAACGTGAGGCCAGAGCGGCTGGTCCCAGAGCTGAGGGCGGGCGAGCTGGCGGGTGCTGACGCCTCTTAGGCTCCTCTACCAGTCTAGGCCTGTCCCCTGCCCTCACTCCGGCTCACTCCTGCTGCCGAGTGGAGTAGAAGTGGGCACTGCGGACACAAAAGGGCAGGACTCTTTCAGAGAAGCTGGGATTTGGACCCCCAGGAGCTTCAGCTGAAAGGACGGGGCTCTGGTCCCCACACCTGTCGGCCCCATTATTGCTCCCTCGCGTGCCGGCATCTCTCCAGCTCCCCACTCCCTCTCCGCGTTCTTTCTCTTGGAAAGAAGACTTCAAAGCCCCCTTTGGGGCACTGGAGAAGCCGCCTTCTGTTTTTGAGGTTTCTAGGATTTAAAAAAAAAAAATGAGATGCCAATCTGGATTGAAAAGCTGTAGCATATTTTCAATATTTACGTTTAACACATTAACACTTCAAACACAATAGACAATGGCTCTATGCATAGCCTCATTTGGAGATAACATCTGAAGTCTAATTTAAGGTCCTTTGTGAACGTGAGGCCTTGGATAGAGGCTCCCTACCTCCTCTTCCATCCACCCCACCTCCACATTCCACAGGGCCACAAGTCCAGGAGGGAGAGACCCCTGCCCCAGCTCCTTCCTTTCCCTATTGCTTGGGCACCTATGAACAAACTCAGACTCCTTTGGGATGGGCAAGGAACTTTTAAATTTTCAGATGCATCTGATGGGAGAGCTCCCTTTTCCAGCTCCAGCCTGGTCCAGCCTTTTCAGACCCCAGCCCTAGGGGCCTAACTGCCTGGAATACAGATAGTCGGCTACTGGGGAGTGACTGGTATAATCTCTGCCCAGAGGACTGACAAGGCAAATTGGGGCTCAAGATGAAGGTAGGCAAGAAACCCAGTTCTAAAGATGAATGCTTTGACTGGTGCATGGGAAATAGAGACTGGAAAAGACTAAACAGGAAGGAAGTGCTGGGACCTGGCAGAATGGTGGTTTGGGAGGTGGGCAAGAAGGCTCACTGCCTTCATTGTAGCTGAGGGTCTAGCTAGTGCCTGTAGCTAGGTGAGGGGAAAGTGAAAGTGAAGTTGCTCAGTCCATGGACTGTAGCCCACCAAGCTCCTCCATCCATGGGATTTTCCCAGCAAGAATACTGGAGTGGGTTGCCATTTCCTTCTCCAAGAGATCTTCCCAACCCAGGGATTGAACCCGGGTCTCCCGCATTGTAGGCAGATGCTTTACCATCTGAGCCACCAGGAAAGTCCCTGGTGAGGGGGCAGAGTGCAAACCTGCAGGAAAATGAATCTGTGCTTCTGGAGTGCCCAGACAGGGAATGGGGTCAGTCAGACGTGGGGAGACGTGAAGTGAAGTGGAAGGTTGCTCAGTGGTGTCAGACCCTTTTTGAGGCCATGGACTGTGGGCTGACAGGCTCCCCTGTCCATGAAATCCTCCAGGCCAGAATACTGGAGTGGGTAGCTGTTCCCTTTTCCCAGGAATCTTCCCGACCCAGGAATCGAACCCAGGTCTCCCACATTGCAGGCAGATTCTTTACTGTCTGAGAGCCATCAGGGAAGCCTAAGAATACTGGCGTGGGTAGCCTATCCCTTCTCCAGGGAAACTTCCCAACCCAGGGATTGAACTGGCGTTTCCTGCTTTGCAGGAGGATTCTTCACCAGCTGAGCTACCTGGGAAGCCCTGGGGAGAGGTGGGGGTGGGGGTGAACCCTGGTTTGTCAGCTGTGTGAAGTTTGTCAAGTTCTGGAACATCTCTGAAGCTCCGTTATTCATCTGGAATAGTGACTTTGCTGAGGTCTGAATACATGTGAAGTGCTTAGCACGATGACTTTCCCTCTTCACCTTGGCTCCCCGTGACCCCCACCCCCACCCCCACCTTCAGCTTGTACCTTCACAAAAGCTCCCAGCGTTTCTGTGTCAATGGCAGCTGTAGTCTTCTCTTTGTCCTTATGACTCATCTCTGCCCTCTCCTTTGCAAACAGAGGTTTAACGTGATTCTAACTTGTTCAGGGAGGATTCTGGGTCCTAGGTTAGGTTGGAAAAAACCCCAGACTGTATGGGTAGCTAAGACCCTGGGTGGGTGGCTGCCTCAGATGGGGCCCCTTGACTTTGGGGCTTGCCTTTGCCACTGTTCACAGGGTAGAAAGGAAGGAACTCCTCCATTGGGTTTTCTGGGTCCCAATCTTCTCTCCCACTCATGTCCCTTCCCAGCAGAGCCCTCCAGCTGATCTCATCCTCATCCTTGGGATCTTTAGTTGTGACAGGTGGGATGTAGTTACCTGACCAGGGATTGAACCCAGGTCCCCTGCACTGGGAGCAAGGAGTCTTAGCTACTGAGATCCCTCTGCCCGCTTCTTCACTTTGTCTCATTCTACACTCTTCCTTAGCTTTTGTTTTCCAGCTACAGCGTCCTTTCTGTTTCTTAAATGTGCCAAGACCTTCCACCTCTAGGACTCTGTTGTCCTGTTTCCTCTGCCTGGACCACTTTTTCCCCAGAACCTTTCCATCATCATGTCAAATTCCACATCTTCAGAATGGCCTTCTCTGACTTTTTAAGTTAAAGTTGCCCTCTTCCTCTGCCAATCTCCCACCCCAGTAATTACTTATCTCTTAACATTGTCTCACTTTCTTCATAACACTATTATCAAAAATTATCTTGTTTCCTTATTTACCATCCCTCTCCTCCTAAGACATGAGGTAGGAGCCTTAGCTGACTTGTCCTCCTCTGCCTTCCTAGCATTTAGAATGGTGTCTGGCATCTAGTAGGTGCTCAATAAATGTTTGGCAAATGGCTGAATGAACAGGATGAATGAAATGGATGAATGCTATAGCCATGAGCATAGGACTGAGAAAGGCAAAGGCCCAGCTGGGGGAGGAACCAGCCCTTGGCTAGGGGAAGGAGTTGCTGAGTTTTCTGT
The DNA here is from genome assembly GCA_917880005.1 of Nanger dama. Classification (NCBI taxonomy): domain Eukaryota; kingdom Metazoa; phylum Chordata; class Mammalia; order Artiodactyla; family Bovidae; genus Nanger; species Nanger dama. The sequence goes on along the minus strand of CAKJTW010000036.1, from coordinate 21,596,026 downwards.
CCGGTTCACTCTGATTCTCTGCACGTCTCCCAGGCAAGAATGGGTTCTCTCTTTTTAAAACAGCTATAACTTCTTTTGTAAAATTTATTTTTATTTTCTATTATTTTTTTTTACTTTACTATATTGGTTTTGCCATACATTGACATGAATCTGCCACAGGTGTACATGAGTTCCCAACCCTGAACCCTCCCTCCCACTACCCTCCCCATATCATCTCTCTGGGTCATCCCAGGGCACCAGCCCCAAGCATCCTGTATCCTGTATCGAACCTAGACTAGTGATTTGTTTCTTACATGATAGTATACATGTTTCAATGCCATTCTCCCAAATCATCCCACCCTCTCCCTCTCCCAGAGTCCAAAAGTCTGTTCTTTACAATTGTGTCTCTTGCTGTCTTGCAAGAAAAACACCAATTCAGTATACTAACACATATATATGGAATTTAGAAAGATGGTAAGAATGGGTTAAAGAAAAACACCAATACAGTATACTAACACATATATATGGAATCTAGAAAGATGGTAAGAATGGGTTCTCTTTGAAGGCAGGCTCCTTTTGAAGGGAGGGGAATCTTTGTAAATAAAGATGATCCTATAAATAATTAGCAACCAGTGCCATCATGGTGTCCCTATCAGGTCATGGGAGTCTGTTCTGAAGGCCTCTGTCTGGGCCAGGCAGTCTCCAGTCAGCTGTGGGGTCACAGGGAGGTTGCCATGTGGGGGTGCTTCAGGGCTGAGGACAGCATCTGTTTACCAGCAGGGGGCAGAAGTATTTCTGCATTTTGACCCCCCCTGCGGCCCTATGGGCCCCTCAGGTGAGTGCACCTGAACGTCCGCGACTCTGCTGAGCCCTGTGGTTCCAGCACTGTTTCAGGGGCTGCTGAGCTGGTTGGCACTTTTGTGCTAGTTGCTCAGTCATGCTTGGCTCTTTGTGACCCCATGGACTATAGCCCACCGGGCTCCTCTGTCTGTGGGATTCTCCAGGCAAGCATGCTGCAGTGGGTAGCCATTCTCTTCTCCAGGGCATCTTCCCAACCCAGGGATCGAATCTGGGTTTCCCACATTGCATGTAGATTCTTTACTGTCTGAGACACCAGGAAGATACTTTTGCGGCCATCCTTGTTGCCTGCTTCCCCTTCAGCCTCCCCACCAAGCATGCCCATCTCTATGAACAAGGAGAAGAGAGGGCCCTCGGTGAAGAGCTGATCAGAGGCAGGGGCAGGACTTCAAGACAGTGGATGAGAACTCGAATGACTTTCTGAGGAAGGGAAGGACAGCCATCGTAGCATCTTTCAGGCTTTCTTGGCCCAGGTAGGATGCCCCTTTTCACATCTTCCCTGTTCTTTCCTGCTAGGGGCTGACCTCGTGTCAGTGGCTTGGGGTGGCATGCTCAGACCTCCCCTGTGGCTGCCAGGTCAGCCCCAGGCAGGGAGGCACCCTTGATATCAGGTACTGGACGAACTTGGCTTCTACCTCCACATTCTCCCCACAGCCACCCTCGTCTCTCTACACCCCCAGGGATTCCCTGGAAGCTGACGTGACTCAGGGATTCTTAGTCACCCCAAGAGGAAAACCCTCTGGAAAATGTGTCTCATGGCAGGGAGTCACCCTGAAGAGACCCATAGCTGCTCCTGAGATAAGGGTGGAGGCTGAGCAACTGCAAGGAGGTGGGCAGGGGCGGGGGGGCAGGGGTGTGTGTCTCAAAGGGCAGGTTCTGTGTCAGCCCTGGTCATCACAGGGGAGAATGCCCCTCAGCAGTTTTCTCAGAGGAAGTCATGGTACAGAGGCAGGGGGACAACCCAAAAGCCTCTCCTGGAGGAAACATCCCATGCAATCAGTGTGGGTCGTTTGCAGCGTCAGCAAGTGAAACAAGTGTTTGGAATCCCTTCCAGCTCTTCAAGCATCCTGTCCTGGATGGGGGCCAAGATCAAGAGGTCTGGGCCTGTGTCAGCCTCTGAGACTTTGTTCAGTTTGGGGAAACCCGAGGGATCCAGCACTTCTGGAAGGTCCCCACAAAGCCTTTGCTGGGGCTGGGGGTTGCTTGGGGACACCAGAAGCCACTCTGGGGGCCATGGGGCAGAACTGAGGCTGGGGGAGAAGTAGCCGGAGCCGTGGATCCCAGCCAGCTGGGCTGTGCCTGAGTGGGCAGGAATGCCCTGTGGCCTCGGGCAGGTTTAGGTGAGACCTGTCCAGCCCACATCTGGGTGAGTAGGAAATCCCTTACAGGAGGGGCTTCCCTTCCATCCAGAGGTCACCACAGTGTGACATTTCCATACCAGGAGCTTGCTTAGCTTTGGAGTTTTTCAGGGCTGGGAGGGAACCAGTTCGGCTTCCTCCTAACTGTGCAACCTTGATGAGGTTACTCAATTTCTTTGGGTCTCAGTTTCTTCATCTTAACGTGGGGACAGTAATTTCCATCTCATGGTTTTATTGTAAAGGTAGAATGAGCTGATGCCTGTGCAAGGCTTGGCACCATCCTGGCACATGATCTCAGGAGCTGAGGGGGCGGATGGAAGTGAGAGGGTTCCTGGGAGCACAGGGCCAGAGAGTGGGCCAGTGAGAGTGGGGCAATGTATTGCTGGCCCCAGTGCTCTTCCTAAGTGGCCCCGCTCTCCTAGTCATCACCTGTTGACCCTAAGCTCTCACTGCCCGTTCACTTCCAGGCCCCCAGAACTCACCAGGTCAGCTTCTCCCACTTCCAAATGCCCTCTGACTTCATCATGCCTCTATTTTAGGGCTGCTTTGCTCTAAAGCATTCAGATTCCTTATCACTCTGCCATTTAAGTTATTCCTGGTTCCCTTTGTTTATTTCCTGAGTCGTTGGTTACCAAAGGAGTATTTTCTAAGGAAAGCACATGCAAATCAGGAAACATCACTCTAGAGACAGTGTCTGTATATGAGTGTGTTGGAGTGGAGGGGGTTGGGGAGGGGATGAGGGGAGTTGTTGAACAAGGATGCAGAGAAAAAGATTGGAGCAAAATAGGCAGAGAGCCCCCCAGATGGGTGGCCCCTGACTGACCTGTGTCTTTGCGGCCAGGCCCAGCTGGAACCTTGCCAGAGCACACATATCCCCTCCTGGCCGACAGTGGTCCATGGACCTGTGACTGCAAGACCTTACCCCATGGCCTGAGAGTAGCGGCTCCCCCTGCCATGCTCCTCCACTAGTGAGTAGGGGTGGGGCAGGCTGATCTGGGAGCTGGGTGCTTCTGTTGCCTCTTAGCTAAGGCTGTCAACTTGCCTCTTTTCTTGGCTCTGCCTTCTCATTTTGCCGTGGGAACAGTCACCTACCACTTCTTCCATCAGACCCTGCACATCCAGCCAACAAATTGTTGGAGTCCAGGCCTTCCTGGCAGCCTATGTGGTTAAACCTGTATCCTGAGTCCCGAGGAGGTCAGGGGATGTACAGGAATGGGAGTGGGTGGCCCTTGGGGAGGGCAAGGGGAAGCTGGGGAGAAATAATGGACATTGAGAAGTCATAAATGATTGTGGTCATAGAAGTTGGGGTCATGGAGGATGAGGAAGGGATCAGAGAACAAGCAGACAGAGGGAAATGTTTACTAAAGTGGAGGATCCTGAGGATATCTGAGAAGAGAGGGAAGAGAAGAGACAAGACCCTGGGTGGGAGCAGCAGGGATTATAGCAGCAAGGCCTCTTGGAGAGAGTCCAAGTGATGTTCCCTAATATCAGATATCAAGTGACCCATCAGAATTCTCATAATGCCTGTTCCCCAAGGCACAGAATAACAGGATACTATTACTTTGACCTCACGCCCAGAAAAGGGCAAAGAACAAAGTTTACTCAATAGGCTTACGACGATGTTAATCACAACTTCCATGAGTCTAGCATTTAAAGCAGCTTTTGGAAAGACTTTCAAGTTTTTTTTTGGGGGGTGTTTGTTTTGGTTTTTAATCTCAGGTCACACCCTCCAAAGGTAGTGGAAATAAATTTGAATAAACAAAACAGGTTTGCTGAAAATAAAACCAGGACTCCCAAACTGCTCCAGTCAAACAGCTTCCACAAGGCCTTCCACAGCCAGCGTGGCACTAAGGCTTGGCAAGCAGCATCCAGCATGTACCAGGTAAGTGTGCAGGGGCCTGGCCGGGACGGCGCTGAGTGAGGCAGGAGTAGAGATGTGGCTGGGGATGGAGGGAGCTCTCAGTTTGGGGGCTGTGGACCAGATGGGGCACGAATTAGAATCTCAGAGCACAGCTGGGGGAGAGGGCATGCAGACTGGGCGGGAGCACTTTTCTCACCGGCCTTTTCCTACAGGCGATGGCGTTCTTGGCAATGGTCATGGGAACCCACACCCTCTGTCTGGGATCCCAGAGGCGTTGCACCCACTGGCCTGGCTGCTGCCCCAGCGCAGGACAGAACCCCACTGAGGAGTGGCTGAAGTGGAACAGTGTGCTCATGCCTCCCCCAGAGACCACCAGCCTCGCCCACCACCCAGAATCCTGCAGTTCCAGCAAGGATGGACCCCTCAACAGCCGCTCCATCGCCCCCTGGAGATATGAGTGAGTCTGCCAGCCCCTGCCCCCTCCTAAACGCCTGCTCATGTGCTGGTCAGGATGTGTGTGAGGGACCAGGGAGTTCCAGCCAATTCCAGCCTATCTGCCCCCTTTTACCTCAGGGAGGTTATCAAGTTTGGGTGTTAGACAAGGTCTAGCCCTGACACATTTTTGGTGACCTTGGGCCAATCACTCAAGGGTTCAAAGCTTAGTTTTTCTCATCTGTAAAGTGAAATGAAATTCTATAGCCTAATGATGCAGATCATATGAAACAGTGAAAAATCTAAACTTAGTACAGAAAAGGTAGGTTTCCTTCCTTTCTTCTTCTTCCTCTACTTCTTCCCCTCCTCCTCCTTTTCTTTTTTTTTTTTTCCCCCTCCTTTTCTATCTTTCCTCCTCCTCTCCCTTCTCCTTTTCCTTCCCCTACAATGGCTGTGGTTTTCTAACAAAAATATCAGGGAATAATGTACAATATGGGAACAAAGCAGCCCAATCCCAAATGCTAGTGCTTTGAGCCATGAATGGGTTCTAATTATACCCTCTTTCTGCTCTGGGGGGACAGTTGGGTGGCTGGACCTCCAGGCTGGTTGTCTTTGATCATGAGCTGTCTTATTCGTTCTCCATGTGCTGCCACATATTATAATTCTCTATTTATGTCATGATGTAAACAAATATTAGAAAGTACTGAAGTTGGGACAATGAATTAAAATACTAAAAATTAGTACTGTAGGGATGCCAAACATATTTCTCCTCCCGTTTCGCATTCTCATGGGGTATATGTGTTTCCATCCACTGTAAGTCTATTTCTGGCTTAGCCTTGGCTTTGGGGATGAAAGGAGAAGGTCATTGGCTAGGGAGGGGCCAGCTTTGATTGAGACTAGATCCAGGGTGGAGACTCCAGGCCACTATGCTTTGAAGTGGTCTCAGTAGGCTGGTTAGCTTCTAGACTAAATCTAAAGAGGCTGGGAACCCCTCTGGGGAGGCTGGGTACCAGAAGGCTGACTTGGCTGGGGGTCTAGACACCCGGACTGTGAACCCTTGGGCTGGTCTTCCCCGAAGCACGTGCTTTGCAACATGTGTCACACAAGCTGTTCCTCAGAAAAAAGTGATGATATCGAGTAAGTGGGGGAAAACTGCTGCAGTCCCCACCCCCTTAGAGGTTCTCTGCGTGTTCAGCACATTCACAGCGAGAAGTCTGCAGAGAAGAGCCCATTACACTCAACGCTTCCTAGAACCATCTGACCACAGACCCCTTCTGCTACAGCGCATTAGTCAGGGAATCCACTCTTTGAAATGCTACACTAGCTGAGCCCCAGTTTGCGAAGGCCTGTCTGTTGGGAGAATGGTTTTCCAACCTATTGGCTGTTTCCTACTGCGCTTCTGGAGCACAGACCTTTGGAGCACTGACTTTTCACATCTTCTGGGGGCTATGAAACCTTTTCAGAATAAGTCAGTAAGTCTTACCATACACCCGAACATGTGCTTATTACACATGCACAGTTGGAATCTGGAGGACGGGCAGGACATGGCGGACAGTGGCTCCCTCAGGGAGTGGGGCTGGTGGGAGGCAGACTGTCAGCCTTCACTTCATGCTTTCTTATACTTGGATATAAGAGCAATTTTTACTTTTAAAATTTAAAAATACATATACACTGACAATCACACAAGGAAACCTGATGCTAGAACCCAGCATATGGATCACATGGAACCACAGCTGGTCTGGTAGAGGCCCCAGTGGAGCTCCCCACCTGGCCCATCCCCCCTCAGGGCTCTGGCACTGTTTGGAAAGTCACTCTTCCATCCCCGACCCTCACAGTTCAGGAGAATAAATCCCAGGGAGAGGGGGTGACTTGTTCACAGCCACCTGGCTTGTGGGCACGAGGGCTGGAGCCAAAGCCACTGACAGCAGCCCTGGCGTTTCCACCCTGGGGCCTCACTGCTCCTGGCCAGCCCTCCCTCCAGGACCTGACTCTTGCCGCCCCGCAGGTTGGACAGAGACTTGAACCGGCTCCCGCAGGATCTGTACCATGCACGCTGCCTGTGTCCACACTGCGTCAGCCTCCAGACGGGCTCCCACATGGACCCCCTGGGAAACTCAGAGCTGCTCTACCACAACCAGACCGTCTTCTACCGGCGGCCATGCCCTGGACAGCAGGGCGCCCACCATGGCTACTGCCTGGAACGCAGGCTCTACCGTGTCTCCTTGGCTTGCGTGTGCGTGCGGCCCCGTGTGATGGCCTAGCTGTGCCGACCATGGGTGGTCCCTGGGCAAACACTGGAGCTGGTTGGACAGCCACCTGCTGTGGTGAACCAGGACATCCAAAGGCACAGCCCCTCCAAAGGACAACCCAGAGCAGCAGGATCTTGGGACAGGATGGGGGACCATGGGGGACCGCACTTTGCACTTTTTGGAGTGGGTGAGAAATGCAGGGCAAATCCAAGGCAGTAGTGGCTGTTTATGGTCCCTGGAAACTGGCATCCTGTCATTTCCTCCTGGGAAAGGTCTTCAAAGCTCTGCTATGTCGTCTCTTCTTTCCTCCCACCCCCAGCTGCCCTGGTGCAGCACAGGCACTTTCAGATATTTTCCCTTCGCCAGTGGAGAGCCCTTCAGTTCATTAGTTTGTTGCTCCTTCCTTCATTCATCAAACGCTTAGTGAGCATAGACTTTGGAGCATCGACCTTAAACCTCCTGGTGGAGTTGCTAGTCTTTTGACACGAATGCTGCTAAGGAAGAGGCTGTTATTGAGCAGGGAGAGAATTGTTCAAATAAATAATCTGTACTTAAAAGTGGCCTAATTTGTCTTTGGCAATCCCTGGTGGATGAGCATCTTGTGGTCCCCAGCCTGCTCCCATTTCCTCCCCACTGTCAGCCCCCACCTGCTGCCCTCCAGAGTTTCCGCTGTGGTCCCCCATCCCTCCCCTTCCCTGGCTCCCTGGCCCAGCCCTAAACACCGGGGTGGGGGTCAGGCTGCCCTCCTGGCATACTGGAGAAACAGAGGCCCATTGAGGCACTGCAGCAGGCACACAGCGCCCCCTTGTCCCCCAACAATCTGCCTTTGTCCTCAGTTTTGGCTGCTATAGCTTGGTTCTGAGGGGTGCTGCCTGGGCCGGGCTCCAGCTCCCACCCTTCCTGAAAGGAAAAGACAGAAAGGATGGTGAGGAAGAGGGTTAAGCTTAGGGAAGGGAGGACGCAAGCTTCCTCAGGCTTGGGTTCTCGGGGGCTCCTAGCCTGGCCCATTTCTCGGCTCACCTCCCAGCTCCTCCCGGTTTCTTTGCAGTCCGCCCCCTCTCGCCTCCCTTCGCCCACCCTCGGCTGGTGGGCGGGGTCAGGCTCCAAGTTAGAGGAGAGCTGACCCCTCCCCTCTTCCCCGCCCCCTCCTCTTCCACGTGCCTCCCGGGGACCAGTGCAGGCACCAGCCGGGCGCTCTGGGCAGCTGGGTGAAGGCCTATCTGTGCAACCCGCCCCCCTCCGCGGCCGCCCTCTCCGGGCCCCCACAGCAGCCCTGCCCGCTTCACTCTGAGATTTCTCGCAGTGCCTTTCCGGCTCCTGTCTACTTCCCCGTCCTGCCAGGTTCCCATCCTCCTGTTTTCCTTCCTGGGCTGGTGGCAGTGGGGGGGCTGTACCCTGTGGGCCTCGTGGAGATGTTCAATGCTTGGAGTCGTCGGGACCGCCCCCCCGAGGAGGGGGCAGCTGCAGGGCTTGAGGGCTTCGCGGTGGACAAGACCTTCCTCTCCTCCCTCAAAGGCATCCTGCTGGAAACTGAGCTGGTAACAGCTGCTTCCTCAGCCTAGAGCTTCACCTCCCAGCCCCAGGCCCCTCAGGGGTCACCCCTCAGCAGCCTCCCTCCCCCGCCTCTCAGACACCCCGCTTGCCCCGGCGACCCTCCCGGCATCTCCTCCCCTGCCTTCTTGCTGCTACTCCACCTGGAAGCGGCAACAGCAGCTTTCAGCGTCTTCAGGAAGGATTGAAGCTAGACAGCGGGCCGCTCTCTGGGACACTGAAGGAGCGTGAGGCACAGGGATGGGACGGCGGTAACACCAGCCGGCCTCCTCCCGGGCTCTTAGATGGCCGCTTCTCGGCATGTCCAAGAAGCTCAGTTACCCATAAGGGCAGGCTTTCTGCAGCCCCGCTTTATCTGTTGCCTGCTCCCTGTGAACATCTGTCCTCAGGAAAGTACCTTCCCTTATTCACTTAGCAAGACCTCAGTGTAAACTTGAGTCTTCGGCATATGCCTCGTCCTACATTTGAGAGCTGAGGGGACGCACATCCACTCTGGAGCATCTGCCTTCTAATCCTTGCCTCTTGGCATGGAACCAGGGGCTCTCATCCTTGTTAGAGGAGTTTTAGGCATCCTGGAATTATTATGGGGCATGGGGTACCTCCTGGGGGCACAGGCTGATGTCCCACCACTCAAGGGGCTGGTGTTCCCCAGTGCTAAAGGGGGACCCACTCTCTTTTGGATTTCATGGAGTGGTGTTCCCCAGAGCCATGAAGCTTGGTTAAAATGCTGGGGCTGCTGGGGCCCCGGAGCAGGAGGAGCCTGGGCTGGCAGAGGTGGGAGGCTGGAGTCGACCCTTGATGGGCAAAGGCCCTGGGCATGGCTCCTGCCACCAGGGTTGGCAAGACCTCCGAGGGCAGGCGGTGTGCTGGCTGGGGAAGCTTCCTGAAAAGAGGGAGGCAAAGGCCTGTCCGGGCCTGTGTCCCCTTCCTGGTAAACTTCCCACCTTCTGCCCTGCAGGCCCTGACCTTCATCATCTTCATCTGCTTCACGGCCTCCATCTCTGCCTACATGGCTGCTGCGCTGCTGGAGTTCTTCATCACACTGGCCTTCCTCTTCCTCTATGCCACCCAGTACTACCAGCGCTTTGATCGGCTGAACTGGCCCTGTCTGGTGAGGGTCCCCACCCCGTGCTGCCTCCCCCACCCTGTTCTGGGCCCTTTCTTCTTTCAGCATTGAATTTTCCTCTTCCAGCCTCTCTCCTTTTCCTGGGTAAGCAAGGAATCCAGCCCCTATGTCCTATACTCAAACATGGCTTTGACCTCATCCTTCAGACTGCTCCCCGATGCAGGTCCAGCCCCAGCCCAGCCCCCTTGGCTTCTTGTCTTTGTTCCTGTCCCTCTGCGTCCATCTGTGTCCCCCCCTGGGGAGCTGTGTGAGCTCTCTCTTGCTTTCTGTCTCTCGGCGCCTTATGTTGTGTCCAAGGATATCTGCGTGTAGGGATTTGCAGTACCTGAGGGTCAAGCCGCTGACTAGCCTGGAAAACTTCAGGCTGATGCCGCCTGCCCTCTGCTTCCCTTTGACCCTGCACCCCCAACCCCCAGGACTTCCTCCGCTGTGTCAGCGCCATCATCATCTTCCTGGTGGTCTCCTTCGCGGCTGTGACCTCCCGGGACGGAGCTGCCATTGCTGCTTTTGTGAGTCCAGCCCCGCAGAATTCTCCGGCTGCCCCCAACCCCCAGGGACCTCTGGCTGATGGTCCCACACTTCCTGTGCTTCTGTCCACCCCAAGCTCAAGTCAGTTCTCAGGGGCTGGCTCACACCTTGCCCTGTATCACCCACCTCCCTCTCCCTGGTGTCCAGTGGCTCGCTGGCCTTTGTTGTGGCATCCCCCCTCCTGCTCTCACAGGTGTTTGGCATCATCCTGGTTTCTGTCTTTGCCTACGATGCCTTCCAAGATATACCCGGACTGAGATGGTGCCCAGGGCTGCCCAGGGTGAGTGCCTATCCTCTGGGGAGAGGAGATGCCTCCTGCCCCCAACCCAGCTACTCCCTCATGCCCTATCCCACCTGGATCCATCTTCACAGGGGGCCAGCAGTGACCCTGGGGATACCTGGCTTCTGAGCCCAGCCAGAAAGTGGGACAGGGGAGCCCAGACTCATCTCCTTTGGATTCACTAGCTCCCTAGCCTACTGTCTACTGCCCCAGCCTACAGTGATGGAGCCAGGCCTGAGAAATCACGTGGACTTACTTGTCTGTGGGGGCTAGTCTGGCATTTGATGAAGCTCGGCCAGGGAGGGGGTTTTATGGATGGACTAAGGGGGTGTGCAGGAGGAAGCTGGTCATTCCCAAATTAAAAGATTGGAATCCTACTGGTGAATCTCTTTCTTCCTCAGAAATTAGGCAGATCAGGAATGCTAGGAATATTCATGGGAATGTTGCGTGGAGCAAGTCATGGTCCTTTCTCTGGGACCAGGTCTGAACAATGAGCAAGTGGGGCTTTAGACTGAAGATGCTGAGGATATCTTTCAACACAGAATATCCATGCTATGACTCTTGGGTGCAAGGCTACCTTGCCTGGTGGGTGGGCACCCCAGGTCCTGTGTCTGAAAAAGCACAAGCCTTCCCCAGGTGAATAAAGGCCCACCTGTCCAGCCCTTCTAGTGGGTTGCTTGCCTGGGGCATGTGTAGAGCTCCCCTAGTGGTGTGGGGAGGACTTGACCCACAGGTCACCAGGGAGAGGTCAGCATCCAATGTAAGAGGGAGGTTCCCATGTTGCTGGAGCTGGACAAGCCCTCAGCTGTCACCTGGTTCGATGCCCTCATTTCACACAAGAGAGGACATGCTCAGTTAGGGGACGTGACCTCTTTATTTGTGACAGAGTTAGGGTTGGAGCCCCGGCTTCCCTGGTGGCCCAGTGGTAAAGAAAGTGAAAGTGAAGTCGCTCAGTCGTGTCCGACTCTTTGCGACCCCATGGACTGTAGCCCACCAGACTCCTCCGTCCATGGGATTCTCCAGGCAAGAATACTGGAGTGGGTTGCCATTTCCTTCTCCAGGGCATCTTCCCAACCAAGGGATCGAACCCAGGTCTCTTGCATTGCAGGGAGACGTCTTAACCTCTGAGCCATTGAGGCCTGACAACCTTTCGAGGACCTGATCCCTAGGCAGGTCAAGGCGTGATGACCTCCTGGGACCCCTGGACTGGAGTTTGGGCATCCCCAAGGTCTCCAGTGTAACCAGTACTGGGTAGGATTAGGGGTTGCATATTACAGAGTATTTCCCTCCCAAGGCCAGCTATTTTCTGGTTGTCTCTCCAGAAGATTGTAGAGGCAGCCTTGTGGGTCTGGATGGGGCTCAGGCAAAGAGCATGGAAACAGGAGGGAAGGGGGAAGATCACAACCTTTGAAAGAATGACATAGCACAAAGGTATAATGTAAACCAATTAAAATCAATTGGGTCCAAGATGACAAGTCAAATTCAAGTACTTAATCCCCCATCTATAAGCCAACAGACACACCCAGAGGTGGCAGGACAGCTGCAAGGCAAAAGAGGGAGGAGTGGGTGGTTCCCCAATGGTAGGGATGATCCTCCCGCTCATTAGCATATGAACTCTACCCCGGTAAAGAATCTGCCTGCAATGCAGGAGACCCGGGTTCAATCCCTGGGTCGGGAGGATCCCTGGAGAAGGGAATGGCAACCCACTCCAGTATTCTTGCTGAGAGAATCCCATGGACAGAGATGCTTGGCAGGCTACAGTCCATGGGGTCGCAAAGAGTTGGACACGACTGAATGACGGAGCACGCACACACAGGGCTGGAGCCCAGCACTCCTAACGCCCAAACAGGTGTTCTGGATATTATACTGAGCCCCTTGAAGCTCATTAAAAACGGCCCAGCTTCATTTCCAGCTCTCTCCATTAGTAGGGCCACCTTCCCAGGCTGCCAGCACCCCCAGCAGCATATTTCCTGAACATCTCATGTGCAGACCCCGTGCTGGGCCCCAGGGATTCAGAGGTGGCTGGCAGACGCCCCCTCCTTGAGCCTCACAGGTGGGAAAGGAGACCAGCTAGTGAAGGCAGTCACAGCTCAGGGGAGTTTGGAGTCAGCCCTTCCTGGCCCAAGAGAGCCCAGTGTGGCCGGGATGACCCTGCACAGCCTTGCAGATCCCCAAATGGCTGAGCTCCTCCAAGCTGACTTGCTCATAGCCCCTCCCCAGCCCTCGTGTGTTCCCGCCCTGAAATGCCCTCCTCCTTCTCGCGTGTTCTATCCAGATGCAGGCCCTGGCCCCCAAACCTGCCTGAGCCTGAGCTCTGGTAGAGGCACTCTGCTCGCCTCGATGCTATCCACCTGCCTCTCTTGGTCTGGCTTTTCCTGCCCCCATGTCCTGTTCTCCAGTCCTCACATCCTGGCTCCTCACCATGGCTGGTGGCCTTTCTAGGGCTAGAACCGACTGAATTTTGTGTTTCTTTGGTTTTTGCTCATGGTTCTCCAGACTTTCTGTACAGGCCATTCTCAAGACAGGTGGTGCTGGACATCCTGGACAGGGGGTGGTGAAGGCCTCAGAGGAGGGATCAGAAGGACTTAGCTGGGGAGTCCAGGAGATAGGGGGCAGTGAAGGGATGAGAAGGTGGTCAGGAGAGCCTGGCTGTAAAGCACAGCAGGGGGCAGGGGTTTGGTAGCAGAGGGGGCTCAGGACCCGCCCTGTCCCTTGAGCAATTGTGTGACCCAGGCCAGCCTGTCCCTGGTGGGAGCTTGGAAGGAGCAGAGATGTGCTCTGTGGGGTGCACCTGCGTGTGCTCTGCTCGCGTGTGTGAGGGGTCAACGTGAGGCACGTGAGGCCCAGGATTGGTCCATACTGCACTTCAGTTCAGCTTGGCATCAGCTGGCTCCAAGATGCCCTATGGGAAGGGGGGCCCACACACCCAGGCTCCAGCCTCCTGTGCCATCCCATCTCTATCCCCAGCCAGCTTTGAGCTTCTCCTAGCATCAATGGGGAATTCATTTTGGAGGGAACAGGACACATTTAACCCCCGTGGCTTCAGAGGCGGGGTAGGTGGAGGTGGGCTTCAGTTTCAGCAGTGCACCTCCGTGTCTAGGCGTCTGGGATGGGATCGCCCTCTGGTGTCTTTGTGCTCTTCATTTGTGAAATTCCTCCCTCTCGTCCCAGGTGGTTGGTTGATGAGCAGTATGGGGACTCAGGTGAGGCAGGCTGCCGCACCCCTTCCTCCAGCTCTGACGAAGGGGCCGAGCCACCCTCCCCCAAGGAGTCCAGGACGGCTCCTGGCCAGCCAGTGGAAGGACAGGGGCTCAGGCAAAGTCTGGCACTCATGTTTATTGGAGGGAAGCTAGAGTGAGGTTCGGAGGCAGCGTCACTCCTCGTCATGCATTTTTGCTGAGAAAGAATAAAAGGTGTGAGGGGAGCCGCTGGTGAGAGGAAGGAAGGGTGTGGGGAGAAATCTCCAGGGCTTTCAGGGGCCTAAAGGGCGATGCCCTCAGGGGGAGAGGTTCAGGCCTTGGGAGTCTTGGGGTCCCCTTTAGGTCTTTGTGGTATAGGCGGGGTGGGACTGGACTTTCTAAGGAGGTTCCAGCTGTATGGGGCTTGTCCGAGCAGGAGGGGGATGCCCAGGTGTGGGGGCATGGGACCCTCAGGACTAACCACATACAGGATGCAGTGCCCACTCTTGGGGCCACTGATGTTGGGGCTGCGCTGCCATGGGGGGTGAGTAGCAGGGCCTGGGGAGGGACCCACCTTGGCGCCGATGTCGCGGCTCTTGGCCCGCAGCTTGTTGACCTGGGACTCGGCGATGTCCGCCCGCTCCTCCGCCTCGTCCAGCTCATGCTGCACCTTGCGGAACTTGGACAGGTTGGTGTTGGCCTGTTCCTCCTGTGGGGGTTCGGGGGATGGGAGGATGAGGTGAGGGGTGCCCAGGCTCCTAATCCAGGGGGCTCGCTGTCATCTATCACCCATGTTCCTGCAACAAAAGTGTCCTGCTCCTGGCTTGGCAACCTCCACAAAGGTGCCTGGCACCTTACCCAGTGCTCAGAATCCAGGCTACCCACTGCCCAAGAGGAATTCCATGCTGCCTGGTCCGCCCCCTCAGAATCCAGCTTGACCGCCCCTGTCCAACTGCTACCCAGACAGATGCTCCCCAACCCCTGAGGGTTTCTGCACACATATGTGCATCAGCAACTCACTTCCGCACCTCTGTGCTCACCCGATGTCTTCCCCACCATGCTGTACCTGCTCAGGCCACTTTCCAGGCCCACTTCCCCTGCCACCATCCAGCTTTCAGCACTGGCTGGCCCTCTAAGCTGCATTAGCAGCTGCACTGCCTTCTCTTGGGCTCACTGCTAGATGGATTATAAGCAGCTTGTGGGTAGGTCCTGGGTCGAATAAACTTTGCTTTTGTTAACTCAGGAGTGCCTGCCACAGCTCTGAGTTTGAGAGTTAAAGTGAACAGCAATCCCTCCATCCGGTCCCACACTCGGGTGGACCCTTGTCAGCGCTGACACATAGGGAAGGAGAGAAAACCATGAACTCACCGCCTCCTCGGCCTGGCGCTTATAGGCCTTGACCTTCAGCTGCAGCTTGTCCACCAGGTCCTGCAGCCTCAGCAGGTTCTTCCTGTCTTCCTCCGTCTGGGTGCAGATGGGTGGAGAAGGCCAGTTTGGGGGAAGGAGCAAGAGCAATCGTCTTTCCCTCCCTCATGACCCCATTCTCTTCCCATGCCTCAGCTGCCCCTCCCTCCCATGGGCCAGGCCAAAGAGGTTGTGCACAAATTTCA
Source organism: Nanger dama (assembly GCA_917880005.1). Lineage (NCBI taxonomy): Eukaryota > Metazoa > Chordata > Mammalia > Artiodactyla > Bovidae > Nanger > Nanger dama. The sequence goes on along the minus strand of CAKJTW010000036.1, from coordinate 21,581,015 downwards.
TCTCTGAGGAGACTTATAGGCCAAAGGGCATGGCAAAGTTCTCACACCAGGATCTAAAAGCAAAGAGGGCTGTGGCCCTGAGGTGAGAAACAGGAGGAGAGGCTTGGAACCAAATGGGATTTCTTCATTTGATAATGTGGAGACGTCAGGGCTGTTCCAGATCTAATCTGGAGCACCACAGATGCTCTCAGCAGTGGGTCTAGAGTGACCAGAGAGGACTCAGGAGGAAAGCAGAAAGAAGGGATTATCATAATCCAGATCATTCTAATTATCATAACCCAGTATATATTGTTCTGGGTCAGGTATTGAGCACCAGGATCAATGGTTCCTATGTCACTTGATCGCTCCTGATCAGTTTCTGCTAGGATGCTATTTCTATTTACCCACACAACACAGGTGCAGTTCTCATTTGTACCTCTTTCCCGTGCCTCTCAAATTCAGCTGTCAAATGAACCAACACCTCGGTTTTTTTGTCCTTCCTGCCCAGGCATATTGGGAAGTAATAGGTCAAGAACAAAAGCTCTGAGCTATGCAGATGGAAGGCTTAGACCATTCTGGAATCTTCTTTCTCTAAGACCTTCTATCTGTTGTCCCAGGAGTTCCATGGAAGATCTGAGTCTTTTCCCATCCCTGATTTTATCACTAAATGCCACACAACACCCCTGCCTCTGAGGCTGGTGGAAAGATGCCTTGGGCGGTTCTGAAGCCTTCATGGTAGCACTTCAGGTTATTAAACATCTGGGAAAACGCTGGTTCAGGAGCTTTCAAGAAGTAGAAGCAGATTCTCCCTTTGCTAAAAAAAATTCATAGACTCAAGCCAACTTGTCTTCAGAGAATGTGAAAGAAAACTAATCCCAAGACAGGTTCTCAAGAGGCAGGTGGCAGGGGGGGCTCTGCGTGGGGCCCGTGTAGGTCAGGGGGGTGGGGCAGGGCGTGGCCCCAGCGCCCGCACCTGGTACGTGAGCTCCTTGATGCGCCGCTCGCTCTTCCTCATGCCCTTGACCGACTCCACGTTGCGCTCTGCTCGGCCTCCAGCTCGTTCTCCAGCTCCCGCACCCGGGCCTCCAGCTTCTGAAGCTGCTTCTTGCCGCCCTTGAGCGCGATCTGCTCCGCCTCGTCCAGCCGGTGCTGCAGGTCCTTGATGGTCTGCTCCATGTTCTTCTTCATGCGCTCCAGGTGCGCACTGGTGTCCTGCTCCTTCTTCAGCTCCTCCGCCATCATGGCAGCCTGCACACGGGAGAGTGTAAAAGAACAGGGCCGGGGGGTGGGGGCGGGGGTTCTTTCCCATAAGGGCCACCTCTTTCTCATCCTGACATTTGGTCTTGGAGGCCCTCAAGCCCACACAATGGCAGCGTCACCGTTGTTACAGCACAGTGGCCTGGCCTGGACCCAGAGCCCTTGTTTGAGTCTTTCATGGAAGCAGGAAGGTGCAGTGACTCACGTCCGTGATGGCCTTCTTGGCTTTCTCCTCAGCGTTCCTGCACTCCTGAACCGCCTCTTCCACTTCTGATTGGAGATGAGTCAGATCTGACTCCATCTTCTTCTTCTGGTTGATAAGGCTGGTGTTCTAGATAAGGGTAAGGAAAACTGTTGGATGTATATACTTTGTTACATGATTCTACACATTTATCCAGAGAAAATTAGACCTAGTCATTAAAAAAAAACATGTCTTGCTTTTAGTATTTTCCTTGTTTTGTCTGCTTTCTTTTTTCCAATGAAAATATATGTACTCTAGACATTATATGTAAAATGACTCAGCTCTGAAGACTTCAAGCAGGAAAGGGTCTGTAGTTCTACTCCTGAGCTCTTTAGTAACATGTCTACGTAGGGAATGAAAGGAAATTCCAAGGAATCCCTCCTTGCAGGGAGTTCCAAGAAAAACAGGTACAACTGTTTTAAAAGGACTGTATCCAAAAAAAAAAAAAAAAAAAGGACTGTATCCTGGAAGAGATTGTATTTATAGAAAGAATGTAATGAGGTAAGGAAGAGAGGATGACGTCAGTGGGTGATGTCATTCCCATATGTACTAGATTATGGAACAGAATTCCACAGGACAGTGCAGTAAGATGGACATAAAAACTCATTGCTGAATATAGCTGAAAACAGTGTATATAGGATTGCAGAAAAATGATGCTCTGTGGAGAATCTGACTTGCAAATAGATGTGTGTGTTAGTCGCTCAGTCACCCAACTCTTTGTGACCCCATGGAAAGGCTACTCTGTTCATTGAATTCTCCAGGCAAGAATACTGGAGAGGGTAGCTATTTCCTTCTCCAGGGGATCTTCCTGACCCAGGGATGGGTCTCCCGCATTGCAGTCAGATTCTTTACCGTCTGAGCCACAAGGGAAGCTGTCTTTAAACTCCAAAAGTCCCATTAACAGAGCAAATTGAGGCTGGCTTTTACGTTTAGACCCCTTTCTCAAGGTAGTAGTTCTGCAGCCATGACTGACAGATGTAAGTGGGTCCAAGAGAAGAAATACTGTATGATCCTGGCTGGACATAACACTTTCTCTGGGCATCTAGTTCAGAACCTCGCTAGACATCCTGTCTCTGGCCTTCAGCAGGTTTCCCCTAGCTTCCTCGCCTGGGAGTGCAGCAGCTGCACCCGCTCGCTGGTCTCGATCAGCTCCTGCTCCGCCAGCTTCCGGGACCGCTCTGTCTGCTCCACCATGGCCCGCAGCTCCTCCAGCTCGGCCTGCAGCAGGTTGTTACGCCGCTCCACAATGGCGATGTTCTCCTTCAGGTCATCGTTGGCACGGACCGCGTCGTCCAGCTGGATCTGGGTGTCCTGCCGGAGACAGGGGTGATGTGGGAAGGCCCCCATCAGGGCCTGCATTTGGGATCTGATACATTCTTCCTATAGTTACAAAGCTCGTGTTAACCTCAGGAGACACATTCAGGTCTCCAGGCCCACAGGCGGGATTGGTCCAAAACATGCTCCAGGGCCTGCTCAGTTTTCCCCTTCAAGTCTCCAAATCCAGGAGGTTGGTGCCCCCATGCTCTCATATTTGTTAGCCCAGGACCCTTGCCTCATGCCTTCACCATTCCTGTGAGCAACCCTACTTATTCCTTTCTGAGAGCCCTCACTTCCGTTACCTTCAGATGGGCTTGGGCAACTTTCAGATGCTTCTGGGCCTCTGAGGCTGTCCTGTTAGCCTGGCTGAGCTGGATCTCCATCTCATTGAGGTCGCCCTCCATCTTCTTCTTCACCCGCAGGGCCTCGTTGCGGCTGCGCGTCTCCGCGTCCAGGGAGGTCTGCAGTGAGTCCACCACCCGCAGGTGGTTGCGCTTGGCCTGCTCCATCTCCTCATCCTTCTCTACCAGCTTCCGCTCAATTTCTGCCTTGATCTGGTTGAACTCCAGCTGGGCCCGGAGGATCTTGCCCTCTTCATGCTCCAGGGAGGCCTGGAAGGGAGAGGGACCAAAGTAGACAGGGCACAGGGCCCGTCAGGGAGGGAGGCCGAGAGGGTGCAAGGTGTCAGCTGTAGACAGCAAGGCAGGACCTGCATCCCAGGCCACTTGGGTGCTGTGGGGGAGGACATGCTGGATACCCTGGGGTTCCTTCATCAAGGAAATATTTTGACCTCACTATTGCCAAGACACTCCAACATTAACATTGCATGATCCTGACCCATCTAAAATATCATAGAAAAAGGAAGGATTTCTACAACTACAAATTCAAACGTTTCTTTGTTTACCCTCACTCACCCTATAGTGAAAAAAAGTCAGAAGCCCCAAATCTCAGGGCTATCCCTTCGCTGTGCTATACTGTCACTGTTGTGTCTGAATCTGTGATTCCATGGACCTTAGCCCGCCAGGCTCCTCTGTCCATGGGGATTCTCCAGGCAAGAATACTGGAGTGGGTTGCCATGCCCTCCTCCAGGGGATCTTTCCAACCCAGGGATTGAACCCAGGTCTCCCACATTGCAGACAGATTCTTTACCGTCTGAGCCACCAGGGAAGTCCCAGGTTCTTAAAAATGAACAGTAAACAATGGCTAATATATATTGAATTCTTAAGTGTGTTACCTCATTTAATCATCATAACAATCATGCATAAAAAATCCAACCAGTCAGTCCTAAAGGAAATCAGTCCTGAATGTTCATTGGAAGGACTGATGCTGAAACTGAAACTCCAGTACTTTGGCCACCTGATGCAAAGAACTGACTTATTTGAAAAGACCCTGATGCTGGGAGGGATTGGGGGCAGGAGGAGAAGGGGACGACAGGGGAAGAGATAGTTGGATGGCATCTCTGACTCAATGGACGTGAATTTGAGTAAGCTCTGGGAATTGGTGATGGACAGGGAAGACTGGCATGCTGCAGTCCATGGGGTCGCAAAGAGTTGGACACGACTGAGTGACTGAACTGAAAATCTTATGAAAGTATGAAAGTGTTAGTCACTCAGTCGTGTCCAACTCTTTGTGGCCCTATGAACTGTAGCCCACCAGTCTCCTCTGTCCATGAAATTTTCCAGGCCAGAATACTGGAGTGGGTAGCCTTTCCCTTCTCCAGGGGGATCTTCCTAACTCAGGGATCGAGGTATGTACAATTAATGCCATTTTACAGACGTGAAAACAGGTACAGAGAGGTTAAGGAACTTGCCCAGTGACACAGTGGAGGTCCTCAAGCCAAGTTTCAAAGTCAGATCTGTTTGACTCTGGAGCTGACCCTCCCACCCCGTCTGAGGAGTTGTTATGATGGCCAGGTTTCAACTTTATAAATCCAGTGGGAAAGAAAAACCTATGATCAAGTTGTGGCATTTTCCTCTGTGCAGACTCTGGCTTTGGAGGTAGTAGTGGGTACTGGGTATATGACTTTGGACTAAGAAAATGATCTAATAGAGTTTGTCTTCGGTCACCATCACCCCCAGGTGAGGGAAAGTAGAACGTCAGAGATAGGAGGGTGATGGGTGGGTAGGAGAAGGTCAGAGGCAGGGGTCCAGGCAGAGCCAGGCCCTCACCTCGGCTTCCTCCAGGGCCGACTGCAGCTCTAGCTTTTCCACCTCCAGCTGCTTGCGGACCTTCTCCAGCTCGTGCATATTCTTCCCTCCTTCTCCCAGCTGCTCAGTCAGGTCGGAGATCTCCTCTGTGGGAGGGGCGGGCGGCTCAGTCGGCGGCTGCCTGCTCCAGTGCGGGAAGGCCTCGAGGAGCCGCCGCGGGGCGGCGCCACGTGCCGGCCCTCCCTGCCCCGCCCCTCCCGGCCTGCGCCCGCACCCTGCAGATTCTTGTTCTCGCGCTTGAAGGTCTCCAGATGCTCCAGGGACTCCTCGTAGGCGTTCTTGAGCTTGAAGAGCTCGGTGCTGAGGGAGCGCGCCTCTTTCTGCGAGGACTCCAGCTCCGACTGCGACTCCTCGTACTTTTGCTTCCACTCGGCCAGGATCTGCGGGGACCCCACGGACGGAAGCAGCTCAAGGGGCAGCCCCGGCCCCACCTCCGGGACCCAGGTCCCCCTCCTGGGCCCAGCCTCGCCTAGCCTCAGTCTCCTGGGAGGATGCTCCTGACTCCCGCCTGCCCGGCCTGCTGTGCCCCCCTGGCTGTGGCCGGCAGCCCGGGCCCACCTTGTCGGAAGTTCCTCTGCTTCTTGTCCAGGGCGGCGGCGGCTGCGTTGGAGCGCTCCACGTCCACCATCAGGTCCTCGATCTCGTTCTGCAGGCGGTGCTTGGTCTTCTCCAGCGAGGAGCACTTGGCGTTGGCGGCCTCGGCGGCTTCCTCGGCGTCCTGCAGACGCTGGGCCAGCTTCTTCCTGCCCAGGGTGGTTGGGTGTGTGTGTGTGACTCTACCTGGGAACGGTGGTGCCTTGGGACCACCCCTCCCAGAACTGCCAGATGAGAAGAACCAGGCCCCTCCCTACAGCTCCTTGGGATGCTCTGGAAGCCCAGCTTCTAGGGAGCCAAGGCTGCGGATGCCTACAACAGTCTCCTCCCTACCCGTAGCGGCCTCTGGGTGGCAGTCTCCACCCCTCCCCACCCAGGCTGATCGGCGATAGCTCCTCTGACCAACAAGCTTTTTGCTCGTCTTATACGTGAGCATCAGGTATAACCCGGGCCAAAAGCTCGCCCGTCACAGGAAGTGAGTCGGGGCCAGCCAGGGGTCACCCAAGAGTGCAGGATCCAGGCTCCCTCCCAAGCACCTCTGTTGCCCACCACATTTCTCCCCACTTCCTGTCTTCCTTCTTAAATCTGCCTCCCACGCCCACTCTGCCTGTCTCCACCAAGGTCCTTTTGCTCCTTCCTCTCTTAGAATTGGGGTGGGGCTGCTGCCCGGGACTCACTTGGCCTCCTCCAGCTCCTCGGTCCTCTGGATGGCGTCTGTCTCGTACTTGGTCCTCCACTGGGCCACCTCTGAGTTGGCCTTGGACAGGACGCGCTGTAGCTCGGCCTTGGCCTCAGTCTCCTCCTCGTACTGCTCCCGCAACAGGTCACAGTCGTGCCGGGCCGACTGCAGTGCGTGGGCCAGGGCGTTCTTTGCCTGGGAGGAGGCGGAAGTGGGCTCAGCTTCTGGGAAGGTGGGAGGGAAGACCCTCTCCCCATTTTCGGATCATTTCATATCTATGACCTTGCATCAAATCCTAGCCTCCTTCAGGGTGAGGGCTGGTGTTGTGGAAGCTCAGTCTTGAGGTACCTTCCCAGTTTGCCCACCTCTTCCCATATAAGAAAGGAGGGGACTTCCCAGGTGGTCCAGGAGCTAAGACTCTGTGCTTTCTGTGCAAGGGGCCTGGGTTTGACCCCTGGTCTAGAAACTAGATCCTACATGCCATAGCTAAGAGTTTACATGCCACAGCTAAAGATTCCAGATTCCAGGTGCGAAAAAAAAAAAAAAAAAAAAGATTCCCTATGCTGCAAGTAAAGATGCCTCAACTAAGACATGGTGCAGCCAAATAAATAATTTTTTTTTTTTAAGGGAAGGAGTGATGTTTGGGTGTGGCTTAGCTGAAGAATAGAAGAACCTGGCCTGAAAGTCTTTCTATTTCGGGAGGCCTATCAGTAGTCTCCAGCCTCACTCCAGCCTCCATTCCTGAGGTTGTTTGCCCAGGGTGGCTCTCAGTCCTGTCCACTGCCTACCCAGCTGGCCTCACCTTGCCCTCCTCTTCCAGCTGCCTCTTGAGGTCCTCTAGCTGCTGGGTGTGGGACAGCTTCCCTCGGGTCAGCTGGGGAGATCAATGCCTCCTTTTCCTCCAGCTGCCGAGACAGCTCACCTGCAGGTGGAAAGGAGGGTTTGTGGGCTAGGGAGGAGGGCAACTGATGCTCTGCCCCCGGGCAGGCACAGGCCTGGTGAGGGGCACCCACCGTTCTCGGTCTGCAGCTTGGCTCGCTGGGTGGAGAAGTCGTTGAGGGAACGCTGGGCCTCTTCTAGCTTCGCCCGGTACTCATTGGCCTGGTCCTCCAGTGTCCGGGACATCTTCTCCAGGTTGGCCTTCAGATGGTATGGGACATGGGAGGGTGAATGTGGGGGTGGTTGGGTGGATTGGAGGAAGGACAGGTGGGCCAAGGTGGGGGAGAACACAAGGTTGGGGGATAGGGGAGGCGACGGGTGGGACTGGACGGACACAATCTGAAGAGGGTGTATGAATTAAAGAAGGGAGAGATGGTGAGACGGAGATGCAGAGGGAGGGCAAGGTGGGTGCAAGGGTGAGAGGGAGAGAGACCAGAGGGTGATGAAGGGAGTGAGAATAAGAGCGATGGCAGAGAGAGGAAGTGGAGGGAAGGTACCCTGCGATGCGGTGAGGGAGGAGAGGGTGAGGAGAGGAGAGCCGGGCCCACCTTGGCCTTGATGATCTGCTCCATGTTGGACGTGACGTCGTCCAGCTCCAGCTTGAACTCGCTCTTCTCCTTCTCCAGCTTCTGCTTCACACGCTGCAGGTTGTCGATCTGCTCGCTCAGCTCAGCCACGCTGTCAGCGTGCTTCTTGCGCAGGGCGGCCGCCGTGGCCTCGTGCTGCAGCGTGGCCTCCTCCAGGTCCCGCCTCATCTTCTGGAACTCAGCCTCGCGCTTCTTGTTCATCTCGATCTGCACGGACGTGGCCCCGCCCGGCCTCCTCCAGCCGCTCGCTGATCTCCTCCAGCTCCCGGGACAGGTCTGAGCGCAGCTTCTCCACTTTGGCCCGAGCCGTGCGCTCGGCTTCCAGCTCCTCCTCCAGCTCCTCTATGCGTGCCTGTGTGGGACACAGATGGGGCTCAGACCCAGCCCCCTGGCCTCTCTATCGGAGCCCCCCTCCCAGGGCTCTAGAAGGCTCTTGGCCAAGATGCCCAGGTCCTGCGGAGCAGTGGTTCCCACCAGGGGACATTCTGTGCCCCAGAGGACAGTTGACAAGGTCTGGAAACATTTTTGATTGTCATGACTTGGAGAGGAGGTGTTGCTACTGGCATTTAGTGGGCAAGGCCAGGGAGGCTGCTAAACATCTGATAATGCACAGGCTACCAATAAGAATTTGGGTGAAGCCATAACTCCCATGGACAGAGGAGCCTGGTAGGCTGCAGTCCATGGGGTCGCTGAGTCGGATGCGACTGAGCGACTTCACTTTCATTTTTCACTTTCATGCACTGGAGAAGGAAATGGCAACCCACTCCAATGTTCTTGCCTGGAGAATCCCAGGGACAGGGGAGCCTGGTGGGCTGCCGTCTATGGGGTCGCACAGAGTCGGACACGACTGACGTGACTTAGCAGCATACCTTTAAGGCATTTCCTGGAGGGCCATCTCAGACCCAATCTGAGCATCTCTCACCCTGAATCCTGAGAATCTGTGTTCAGAGAGGGATCTTGAGATCCTGTGAGATCCTGAATCTCAGAAATTCCACAGATTTACTAGACTCTGCTAAGACGGGAAAGCTGGTGATTGTGTTTTACAAATATTTACAATATGCCTCAATCAAAAACTTTTATAATCCTCTGAGTTAACTACCAAGTCTAATCAACCTATTTCTCGCTCTCTGAAGCTTACTGTATTTATCCCCATGGCTGAGTTCCAGCTTGATTGTTCCCTTCCAGGCCAGGTGAGTGCTAGCAGGATGCCCTCTTCCGTATCATGTTCCCACCTCATTTTTTTGGCCTTAGCCTTGGCCCATCTACCTTTTCATCTGTTGTCTGACTAATCAGGAGCAAAAGGGAGGTTTGGTGGGGTCCTTTCATCTGTGGTTATGGGTGGTGTTGATGGAATGTGTATGTGTGGGGAGGGGGACTCCTGGGAGCAGGAGAGACAGGAACACCATACCTCTGCTCCCAGGATGGGGCAAGAGCTTGGACAAGAAGAAGAAGGAGCCACAGTGCATTTCCAGGATCTGGTGAGGATAACTGCACTGTTGTTCTGGGTCCAAGAGGCTGCCCAGACCCAGGGTAGAAGAACCTGGGGATGTTCTAATATTCTGGCTAAACCCCAGAAAGGGCACTCAGGAAGATGAGAGGTAAGAGCATCACTGAAGGCAGGCCAGCCCCTGAGCAGCCCCCAGAGGAGTGGAACTGTGTTTATGTGTCACTTGTGGCCTGGACCCTCAGCCTGAATGCGGAGGGGATATTAGCCCTCTCCACCAGCTGCGATCTCTTCAGGAAATGAGGGGGCCAATAGCTGAGTCCCCTTGGCCTAGGAGTCACTGTGTCCAGATGCGGTCATGCAACTTTGAAATGAGGAGGAGAGTACCTGCCTCCCTTGCCTCCAGGGCTCTTTTGACAAACACAGGACTAAAAGTGCGTTAAAATTCAGGGTGCGTGAAAGGCAAGGGAGACTCTGGCTGTTAATTCAGTCTCCTGCAGAGGGATAAGAAAGCCATGGGCAGACAAAAGAACATCTTCTTGCAAGGGGCTGGCTGACTTCTGTAACCTGAGCTATACTAAAATCACATGTATATATAGCCTCTTGGTTGGCAAAGTGGGTTCCTATACAGTATCTCTTCCAGTTCTCTGCAAGGCAGGGGTCATTAGTCCTGTTTTACAGATGAGAGGAGAATCTGAGGTGCAGGAGGGGAAGAGACTTGCTCAGGGTCTCAGGAGTTGACTCAAGTGCTCTGTGGGGATTCAGCCCCAGTTAGTGGCAAGGCAAGTACCTGGGAAGAATAAGAACAGAGCTCCCCATGAGAAGGGGCTCCATGAAGGCTTTTCTCACCCCACGACGGGAAAGTTGCACCAGAGGAAGGGTTAGAGGAGAACCAAGCCCTACCAGTGGTCCCAGGGCAGAAAGCTCACTGGGCTTCCCTGGTGGCTCAGACGGTAAAGAATCTGCCTGCAATGTGGGAGACCTGGGTTCAATCCCTGGATTGGGAAGATCTCCTGGAAAAGGGCATGGCAACCCACTCTAGTATTCTTGCCTGGAGAATCCCCATGGACAGAGGAGCCTGGCGGGCTGCAGTCCATGGGGTCACAAAGAGTTGGACATGACTGAGCTACTAAGCACAAGAAAACCCATTAGGCAGAGTATAGCTCAGCAAGAGAAGCTGTTTTAGTAAGTAAGATCCCCACCCACCTCCCCAAATAGCCCAGATGAAATAAGACATTATTGGTCTAATGGGGGAAGGCTGATGTTCCCAGGTGCCTGGAAGTCAGGGCTCGCAGGGCCTCTGGGTAGCTCAGAGTTCTAGATACCCTCTAGAACCCTAAGCAGCTCCTGCAGTCCCAGCTGTCTCACTGCCATTGAGCTCCCCGTGGCCACACCCAGAAGAACCTCACCTGGTTTTCCTTCAGTTTCTTCTGCAACTGAAGGGCCAGTGCCTGCTCATCCTCAATCTTACTATTCAGCTGATTAATGTCAAACTCCTTCCTGGAGAAGAAGGAGGTGACAGGTGGTTTTCTTTCTCTGCCCTCATCCTCTCCTCCTGCCTCTGCATGCAAGGACCACTCCTCTTCCTCTGGCCCCCAAGAGAGAAGGCAGGGGAAGGGCTGTGATTGACCTGCTTGCTTCCACTGTGCCCTGGGCAGCCTTGGCCAGAGGCCGTGCAGCACCCTGAGCTTTAGCCCTCAGGCCAGACACCCCCAGGACCCCCTCCTGGCCTCCGTAGGCTCCTACTTCTTGAGCTTTTCTTCCAGCTGCAGTTTGTCATTGTCTAGGTCCATGATGCTCTCCTGGGTCAGCTTCAGGTCACCCTCCAGCTTCCGCTTAGCTCGCTCCAGGTCCATGCGTACCTTCTTCTCCTGTTCCAGGGATCCCTCCAGCTAGTGGAGAAAGTAAAAATGAACAGGGTGTAGAAAACCCGAGGTCCACAAAACATCCCCCTCTGCTCCCTTCTAAACCCAAAGTCCAGTGGAACTGGAAGTCAAGCCAGCAGAGTCATCCTGGCAGACATGAAGGATTCAGAGACTCAGCCTAGTGAAGAACTGTAGAAAGAAAGGGGCTTTCACAGGTGGCTCAGTGGTATAGAATTTGCCTGCAATGCAAGAGCTACAGGTTCAATCCTTGGGTCAGGAAGATCCCCTGGAGGAGGGCACGGCAACCCACTCCAGTATTCTTGCCTGGAGAATCCCATGGACAGAGGAGCCTAGTGGGCTACTGTCCATAGGATTGCAAAGAGTCAGACACAACTGAAGCGACTTAGCATGGGGAGGAAGAAAAGGGCCCCGGTTGGGATGGAAATTAGTTTTAGGGATTGCAAACCCCTTGCCATTGGCACTGCTTGCGAAATTCTGATCTGAGAGACACAAAGGAAGCATGGTTGTTCCTACTCACATCATCCACCTGCTGCTCCAGCTTGACTTTAGACTTGGTCAGGGTGTTGACCTTGTCCTCCTCAGCCTGGAGGTCATCCAGGGCCTGCTGGTGGGCCTCTTGCAGAGCTTTCTTCTCCTTGGTCAGCTTGGCAATGATCTCATCCAGCCCAGCCATCTCCTCTGTCAGGTTCTTTACCTGTTGACCAAGAACCCCATCCCCTTTAGGGTCAGACATCACCTGGAGACATCTATGGAGACCTCCAAGGCCAAGGGCCAGGACCACACTCAGGTCTGGGAATCCTGAGACTTGGTCTGGATTCAAAGGGAGCTGCCTTCACCTTGTTCTCTGTTGCGTGCTTCTCCTTCTCCACCTTGGCCAGCGTCAGCTCCAGGTCATCGATGTCCTTCTTGAGCTCAGAGCACTCATCTTCCAGCTTGCGCTTCTTGGCAGTGAGCTCAGCATTCATCTCCTCCTCGTCCTCCAACCTCTCGGTCATCTCCTTCACCTTTGCCTCCAGCTGGATCTTGTTCTTGATCAGCTGGTCACAGCGCTCTTCTGCATCATTCAGGTTGTCTTGTTCCTGAGAGGAGAGGACAGAGAGGAGAGCTGGTGATGAAACAGAGGAGAGATCTAGAGTCTTAAAGAGAGCTGAAGTTGGAGACTCATAGTTCCTGATGATGAGATGGGTTAGGATCCAGGGGAGGGGAAAGAGAGATGGTCTTACTGCCTGCACTTGGAGCTGCAGGTCATTCTTCTCCTGCAGCAGGGACACCATCTTCTCCTCCAGCTCCTTGCGCCGAGCCTCTGACTTCTCCAGTGTCTCTTTGATGCGCCCAAACTCCTCCTTCATGGTGGCCATCTCCTTCTCAGTCTCTGCGCTCTTCAGCAGTGGTTTGATCTTGAAATAGAGCTTCATCCAGGGCCAGTTCTTGACCCCCATGAAGGCCCGAATGTTCCACTGGATTACCAGCAGGGCATCCCTGGCAAAGGAACATGGAGGCAGGGAGCCACACTGTGAAGGAGAACTTTCGAGTCATGGGGCCAGCTGCACTGGGATCCCAGCACATCTGAACAAGTTTTTGGGCACCTGAGGGCAGGAACCTGCTCTCGCAGCATTGATAGGCGACCCCACCCCAACATTACCACACTGAACATGGAGTTGCTCCATAAATGTTTATTAATTGATCAATTCAACAAAAGGGCAGTTTATATCTTCCTTACTGGGATAGTAGTAGCTATGGAAGTGACCAATTATAGCATCTCTACTGTGTTCAGTGTTTCTAATCTCCTAAGAACCTCAAATATGTTAAGAACATGGTATTTTCCATTTAAGAATGTCCATAATGTATGTGTAAGTTATGAAGAATGAAGCAAAATGATTTATCTATGAACTCATCAGCCAGACAAGAAATAGAGCATTGCCTTCATTGATGCTACTTGTAGACTTCACTCCATCCCCTTTCTGGTCCTTTCACCAAAAGCAGTCACTACCTTGAATCTTGTGTTTTTCATTTCCTAAGTCTTTCAAAAATATTTAAACCATATGTGTATGTGTTTTTAAACAGTGTGTGTATATGCTCAGTCACTTCCAATTCTGTGACCCCATGGATTGTAGCTTGCCAGGCTCCTCTGTCTATGGAAGTTTCCAGGTAAGAATACTGAAGTGGGTTTCCATTTCTTCCTATGAGGTATCTTCTGTGCACCTCCTACTTTGCAGGAAGATGCTATTTTAAAATTATTACTGAGTTTTATAGAAATTGCATCACACTATATGTATCCTTCCATGACTTGCTTCTGTTAACTCAGCAATATGCTTTTAAGGCTCAAGTGTATTGTACCATGTAGTTGTAGTCTCCTCCTTTTCATTACTTGATAATATTCCCCAAACGAGTATGCTACTATTTACCCATTCTCCTGCAGATGAGAATTCAAATTGTTTCCAGATCTTGGCTATTTTTACCAACGCTGCCATAGATTCATTTTTGTCTCATATTGTGAACACGTGCAGGTATTTCTCTGTGGGAATACACTCAGGAGTGGAAAGCTATGTAACTTCAACTTTCAAAGAAAATGATAAATTGTTTTCCAAAGAGACTGCACACATTTCCCTGGTGGCTCAGACAGTAAAGAGTCTGCCTGCAATGTGAGAGACCCGAGTTTGATCCCTGGATCCGGACGATCCCCTGGAGAAGAAAATGGCAACCCACGCCAGTATTCTTGCCTGGAAAATCCCATGAACAGAGCAGCCTGGCAGGCTACAGTCTAGTGTTTTAAAATGGTATCTCATTGGAGTTTTAATTTTCATTTCCCTATGGGGAATTTTCTTTTTGAAAAAGAACTCAAAATGAGACCCAGACTGGTCAAGTCACTTGTCCAGACCAGCTAGTAAGTGATGGAGCCAGGATTGAACTTAAGTTTTTGGCCCACACCTCTGGGCTCTGCTTGTCTGCCTCTTACATCTCTGACAGTGTGTCTCCTTTCCCTCCAGCCTCACCTGCGCTCCAGGATCTTCTTGAACTCAATGCGCATGAGCTGACCCCGGGCTTGGGCCTGGATGCGGGTGATGATGCGGCTCAGCCTCTCGTCCCGCATCTCCTCCAGCAGCCCTAGCAGCCCTGCCTTGAAGAACACCTGGGGGCAAGGGGTAGAGCCAAGGGGGCCGCAGCCTCAGAGAAGGGTAGCCAAGGTGGAGGGAGAGTATGGGAGACCCTAGCTGAGCTTCCCAGGGCCCATCACCTGCATACCCTTGACCTGGGAGTGAAATGTGAAAAACAAGACAGAAAAGAAGCTGGGTCCCAATTCTTGGTTGACACGGGAAGCCAGGAGTCAGGGTCTGCCTTCTGAACTCTCAGCTGTTTCACTCAGTGTGGCTGGGTATCCTATACCTCTACCCTAAGGGCCTCCAGACTCACCTTGGTGTGGCCGAACTTGTACTGGTTGTGGTCAATGTCCAGGGAGCCCAGCAGCTTCTCTGTCCCTTTCCTGCTGTCAATGAACTGACCCTCGGGGATGGCCGCTGGGTTCAGGATGCGATACCTGGGAGGGAGGTGCCTGGAGTTACCCATGTTCTGCACTGATTTGCTCTGCCCACAAAATCAAGGGGCTTCCCTGGTGGCTCAGACAATAAAGAATCTGCCTGGAATGCTGGAGACCTGGATTCATTCCCTGGGTCAGGAAGATCCCCTAGAGAAGGGAATGGCTACCCATTCCAGTATTCTTGCCTGAAGAATTCCATGGACAGAGGAGACTGGCAGGCTACAGTCCATGGGGTTGCAAAGAATCACACACAACTGAACAACTAACACTTTCACAGAATCTGAGGCCAGCTGCAGACTCCTCTTCCCCTAAGGCTGCCCAGGGTTTCCCTGTTCCCTGAGCCCTGCGGCACCCCAGTACTCACCTCTGCCTGAAATCCCCGTAGAGGATGCGGTTGGGGAAGCCCTTCCTGCAGATGCGGATGCCCTCCAGCACGCCGTTGCAGCGCAGCTGGTGCATGACCAGGGGGTTGTCCATCACCCCTGCAGCAGGAAGGGAGAGGCAGGGGTCAGCCTTAGGACAAGTGGATGCCAAGTGCCCTCTCCAGACTAGACCCTTGTGCGCCACTCACCGGGGGCCTTCCGTTCATTGGGGATGATGCAGCGTACAAAGTGAGGGTGAGTGGTCCTCAGGTTGGTCATTAGCTTGTTCAGATTCTCCTGGAGGCAGATGAGAGGTGCAGGTCAGGAGCCACAGGGACCATCCCTTTAGTCCCTGAGCCTGGGCCCCAGACAGCCTGTCACCAAAACCCTCTAAGGGATTGGGAGATGATACATAACTTATGACGTGAATTCAGGCTTGTGTAGAATTTACATGCCAAAAACAGCCACATAACTCTAGCTTCTTTCCTCCCCAGACTCAAAGCATCAAGTTAAGGGTTGTGCAGACAAAATGCTCTGGGCTGGGTCTGCCCACCACAAGTCTGTTTGTATCTCTGGGCCCTTCTTACCCGATGGAGGGCTGACACTGTCTGAAATGATGAACCCTTTTTCTTGCCTCCTTTGCCTTTACTGCTGTCCCCTAATAACAAGAGAAGGAATGATGAACCAGGGCTTGAAATCGGAGACACTGTGAGCAGGAGCAGGGCTCTGCTGCTCACTAGCTGTGTGACTTTGGACAGTTTATCTCCAAGTCTCAGTTTTTCCATGAGGAGGAGAGTCATTCCCTTTAAATGGAATAGAGAAGATTAGAAAAGATCAAAGCTTCAGTCTGCCTCTCCACTGTTTGGCACACAGTAGGTCTTGAAATAACATTAGTGCTTTCTCCTCCCTCTCTATGCTTACATTTTTCCCTTTTCTACTTTTCTTCTTGTATTTTACCCTCCTCATTTCAGTCCACACCCTTTCTCTTCCTTCTCTGAAGGCGAGGCTGATTTGTTCTACCTTACATTCAGCAATGCTGTCACATTCACTGCGGCCTCCTGCAGAGGATGGTTCTATGCCAGGCCTGCTGCAGTGACGTGGGTGCCTCTGGCACTGGTCTTCAGTTGCTCTGAGTCTTGAAGAGGCACAGAACACGTATACCAACATCCATGACCCAGAGGGGAAAATCACACTCCCACAGAAACGGCACAGATAGGCTGCTGTGGGCTCTCTTGACACCCCCTCTTATGGATCCCTCCTGCCTTTATTTCTTTAATTAAAAAAAAGTATATATATATATATATATATTTTTTTTTTTTTTAATTTGGTTGTGCCAGTCTTAGTTGCGGCATGTGGGCTCTTTGGCTGCAGCACGTGAACTCTTAGTTGTTGCGTGTGGCATCTAGTTTCCTGACCAGGGATTGAACTCCCACTCCCCGCCATTGGGAGCATGAAGTCTTAGTCACTGGACCACCAGGGAAGTCCCCCTCCTGTCTTTGGAGTCACGTGCTTTGAAGCAGTGGGCCCCTGGACCCTTGCACCTCCAGAACTGCTCTGGCAGTGGAGGGCTGCCCTCTTACCGACATCAGCGGAGGCATACGAGGAGAAGAGTGTGGCCATGAGCTTGAGGGAAGACTTCTGGTACAAGCCCACCACTGTCTCGTTGAGCGGGTCTTTGTTCTTCTCCAGCCAGCCTATGATGTTGTAGTCCACCGTGCCGGCGTAGTGGATCAGGGAGAAGTGGGCTTCCGGCTTCCCTTGATGTTGCGCGGCTTCTGGAAGTTGTTGGACTTGCCCAGGTGGTTGTCGTACAGCTTGGCCTTGAAGGTCATGTCGGTGGCCTTGGGGAACATGCACTCCTCCTCCAGGATGGACATGATGCCCATGGGCTGAGGGGGGAGGGGAGAGCGTCACTGAACACATCCCCAGGCTTGCAGAATCCCACACCCTGACTGAGGAGAAACTGCAGCTGTGTAGCTGGCAGGCCATAGAGAGCCCATGCTGCCACCTCAAGTCCTGGTACAGGAAGCCAATATTCCTGAAAGTGAAGTCGCTCAGTCGTGTCCCACTCTTTGTGACCCCGTGGACTGTAGCCCACCAGGGTCCTCTGTCCATGGGATTCTCCAGGCAAGAATACTGGAGTGGGTTGCCATTTCCTTCTCCAGGGGATCTTCCCAACCCAGGGATCGAACCCGGGTCTCCTGCATTTCAGGCAGATGCTTTATCCTCTGAGCCACCAGGGAAGCCCATTAACATTCCTAAAGTTAACCTAAATCTGAGTACATTCAGGTCTGGCCTAGGGAACATCTTCCTGCCACAGTGGACCCAAAGAAGAGCCCTGTACTCCCAGTCCCTACCCCCAGGGCTCACAGCACAGCCCCTTCTTCCTGGATGTCCCTGCCCCAGAGAGGGATGAGGACAGGACAGAAGGGATGGTAGGCGATCAGACTGCAGGGCAGGCCAGACCTGTGCCTGAATGTCAGGGAACAGTGTTCCAAGGAATAGTTAGAGGGATTCAGGTTCTGCGCGATGTCCTGCACTTCAGAAAGTGTAGCAGATTTTGACTTTTCCTGGGACAGGGATCCTACTGAGAATTTGGTGAACCCTAACACTTCCTCCCCCAGAATTTGCATACACACATACACTTGCGTATGCACCCCTACCCAACCAGTCCACACATGTTTTTCCATACAATCTTAGGGGAATCCGAGGCTTCCAGAAGAGCAAGGCCCTGGATCACTAGGCAAAGCCTGTGCGGGGAGGCCCCTATTTCTAACTGGTCATGGCTGGGCTGGGGGACCATCAGTTGCTGCGGGCTCTGCCTCCCTCTGCAAAGGCTCACTGAAAGCAAGTCAGGATAAGGAGCGTCCTCATGAGGCTGCTCCATAGACAAGAGGGCCTGAAGACAGGCTTATCCTCAGCCAACTGGGAGAGAATGGGAAGCCAATGTATCTAGTTTCAGCCTAGGTCCTTTCCACGAATGATGTTTCTCATGGGGCGTCAGAGGGGCTAGGAGTCCCTTCCTTCACTACATCTCTCTCTTCAGGTCCACCGTATGGGACAAGGTCCTACTGCTGGGAGAGAAGGAAAGACTAGACCTGTGTATGCCCACAATGTCACAGTGAGGGGAAGCAGGGCCTGGAGGGAGGCTGGGGGAGTTGGGGACTAGTTTCCTGGGTGTAGAGGGATAGGGCTGCCACTTCATCTGGGATGGCAGGTGCAGGGGTGGAGGGGCCGAGGCAGCACCTTCTCAATGAGGTCAATGCAGGCCTGCAGGTCCATGCCAAAGTCGATGAACTCCCACTCGATGCCCTCCTTCTTGTACTCCTCCTGCTCCAGCACGAACATGTGGTGGTTGAAGAACTGCTGCAGCTTCTCGTTGGTGAAGTTGATGCAGAGCTGCTCGAAGCTGTTGAACTGCAGGGCGGGGACAGGGAGGAATGGGTCAGGCAGGCAGGGGTCTGTGGGCCGAGGGGTCGGCCCAGGGCAGCGTCCAGCCTGGCAACTGTGTGGCTGGCCTCTCTCCAGTCAGGGCACGGAGGGAGCACCCCCTGAAGACGCATGGCTGTCTCCACCCCTGGGGAGCCCGTGGCCTTCCCGGGGCTTGGCCAGCAGTGGCTGCCTGTGTGAACCAGTGAGTTCCCATTCTCCCAGACCCTGGGCTCCCCACTCACGTCGAAGATCTCGAAGCCGGCGATGTCTAGGACGCCTATGAAGTATTGGCGAGGCTGCTTGGTCTCCAAGGTGGCGTTGATCCGCGTCACCATCCAGTTGAACATCTTCTCGTACACCGCCTTGGCCAGCGCCCCGATGGAGTAGTACACCTGCTGGACATTCTGCCCCTTGGTGACATACTCGTTGCCCACCTTCACCCGAGGGTGGCACAGCCCCTTGAGCAGGTCGGCTGAGTTCAGCCCCCATTAGGTAGGCGGACTTGTCAGCATCTGGTGGGGAAAGAAAGGGAGAAACAAGCACTTTCCATAGACTGTCCTTCCCTGCCCAGGGCCACTAGTTCCTAACCCTCTCATTAAAGAGCTGCACACTGAGGCCTGAAGGGCACAGGGCTTGCCACAGTGACACAGCCAGTGTGTGCCTGAGGCCCCCCGTCACCCCAGACTTCCCACCTCGCTGCCAGCTCGCCTCCATCTTTACATCTCCTGCGTGTCTCTGCACCCGGCCCATGGCCAGCACTGCTGTAGGCGTGTCCCCTGCCCTTATTCATCCTCTCCTCTCTCAGCACAGGGACTGTGGCTGATGCTGTCCTCTGCTCCTTGCTGTCTTTGTGCCCAGTCCCAGGATCTAGCCCAGGACTGGGCATGCTCTGCAGTGAATCTATGTGTCCACCAAATTGATTCGCTGGAAAATGTCAGCCCACCAACCCTCAGCTCTCCAAATGTGCTATCCAACCTATGAACTCTATTTGTGTGTGTGTGTGTGTGTGTGTGTGTGTGTGTGTGCATGCTCAGTTGTGTCTGACTCTTTGCAACCCCATGGACTGTAGCCCACCAGGCTCCTCTGTCCATGGGAGTTTTCAGGCAAGAATGCTGGAGTGGGTTGCCATTTCTCCTCCAGGGGATCTTCCCCACCAAAGGATCGAAGCTGCAGCTCCTGTGTCTCCTGCATTGGCAGGTGGATTCTTTACCACTGAACCACCTGGAAAGCCCTATGATCTCTATTTAGAAGAGACTTTCTTGGTTTAATTTTGAGAGTTTTATGATAACTGGTGACATGCTATTGTGAAACTCAGGTTTGACATTTGATCTGGATAGATACAGAGAAGGGATCCTTGAAGGTAGGTCAAGAGGAATATTCTCAGGCGTTTCTCCAGCCCTGTTTACACCTTCACATCTCCTTCTCAAGGGATTCTCGAATCAGCCTCAGAGGGAGCTGGGAAGGGCTACTGCTCCATTCCACAGAGGAGGAAGGTGAGACCCAGTGATGTAGGTGATGTGCCAATGCCCAGAGCTGTGTCCTGACCCCTGGCCTCCTGTCTCCCAGGAGAATATGGCACAGAGCCTGTGAGGGGCTCTCCTGAGGGCTGGGCACCCTCACATACACACTACCTTAGTGATGGGGATACTCAGAACTGAGGTCCGTGCTTTCCTGGGCCTGGTGGAGTCTTGGGCACAGGAGGAAACCTCTCCATTTCACTTCTGCTTGGTCCAGCTGGGGTTGAGAAACTAGCGGGACTGTGAGGTGCCTCCTGTCTTCTCACTTCTCCCATGTCCCTGCCCTTGCCCACCCATAAGCCTCAAGTCCTCTGGGATCCAGCCTTTTGGGATGGAAGGTGGTGTCTGGCTAGGTTATAATGAAACAGAAAGCCTCGAGTCTAGATCAGGTGGGGAGAGCCCACCCTTGGGAAAAGGCACCACCGTCCGACCACCTGCTTCTCCTGCTCTGTGTTTCCTCCCGCTTTCTGTATCGTGGTCCTAACATTGCTGCTGTGAATGTTGCTCCTTAAGAATCAGCGAAAGGCACCCTGTTTGGACGTGGCATGGAGGAGACTCTGCTGCCGGAGTGCTGTCCCTGCATGAGAGGCAGACACGCTGCCCCCCAGGCCTTCTCAGCCTGCCCTCCTGTCCTCGAACCTTCGGTGCCGTCCGGCTCCGCCTGCTCCTCCCGCTGCTTCTGCTTGAACTTCATGTTTCCGTAGTGCATGATGGCGCCTGTCAGCTTGTAGACACCGGCTTTCTCCTCAGGAGTGAAGCCCAGCACGTCGAAGGCGTTCTGGGGCAGGGCGAGAGAGGCAGAGTGGGTGATGGGGCAGGTGGCCCAGGAGCCCCCGGAGCCCTCCCACTGCCTCCTCACTCACATCCGTGGCCATGAGCTCCTCAGAGTCGTCGATGGAGGCCACAGACACCTCCCCCTGAGACACGAAGGCGTAGTCGTAGGGGTTGTTGGTGACCAGCAGCATGTCTGTCCAGGCAAGGGGCAGGGCCAGGGACAAGGGGATGGGAGTGGGGCGCGATGGGGGAAGGGGTGGGGAGGAGGGAGGAGCAGGTAGAGAGGAGGACAGTCAGCAAAGGCCAAGGGGAGGGTCCAGAAGTAAAGGAAAAGTGGGTGGTGGGGACACGGGGAGAGAGGATGGTGGGGGGGTGACGGGGGAGAGGGGGAGACAAACACAGAGGAGAAGGAGAAAAGAAGTAAAGGGAAGGAGAAAGAAGACAAGGAAGGGTGTGAAAGGGAGGCAAGAGTTGACACAAGTGAGTCCAAGGTGAAGCAGGAAGAGAAAGGTACCGGGCAGGTGGAGGGAGGGAACAGGTGAGCGGGGGGCGGGGCAGGTGAGGAGGAGGAGGGGGGTCTTCCCTGCACTGCTGGGCTTGCAGGGGGGTGCCAGGGGCAGCAGGGACCTCTGATGGGGCTCACCCAACAGCTCTGGCTTCTTGTTGGACAGGATCTGATAGAAGATGTGGTAGTTCCTCTCAGCCTTCAGCTGGAAGATCACCCGGGACTTCTCCAGGAGATCTGGAGTAGGAGAGGCGGCGGAAGGGCAGGTGGGAAGGAAGAGAACCAGTCAGCGAAAGGGTGGAGGTCAGGAGAGAAAGGCTGTCATGGCAAGTGGAGAGAGACAGGGGAAGACTGGGTTTAAAGGGAAAAGAATGATAAAGCCAGGAGGCAAATGGAGACAGACAGGAGATGGAGGGGAAATGTCGACAGAAGACGGTGCCCAAGGAGTGAAGGCAGAGGTGGAGGACTCTGGAGGAGAGGGCCAGGCTCCCTGCATACTCACAGGTCTCTATGTCTGCAGAAGCCAGCTTTCCAGTGGCTCCAAAGTGGATCCTGATGAATTTTCCCTGGGGATAGATGGGACAAAGAGTGAGGGAGGGGTTAAAAGAGACAGATGGAGATCCTGGACCTCAGTGCAATCCAAAATGCCCTGGATGGTTTTGGAAATGTAAATGATTTCCTTGGAGCCCCAGTTTAGTATCATAAACAAAATAGAATGCATCCTGTTTGTGCCTCTGATATGATCTCACATCATCCTCCCAATAACCAGCAAGGTAGAAACTACTACCTCAGTCTCACAGATGAAGGACCTGGGGCTCCGGGAGGGGTAGAGACTTGCTGGACAGATGGAAGGCTGGGGAATTGGCTCAAAAGCCCTGCTGTCCTCCTTCCAGCTCTTCCACTTACAGCGTGGAAGAGCTTTGGGAATAGTCACTTAAAAATATATAGAATGTGACCCAAGTCAGCCCCATGACTTGGTTCTGCAACGAACAGCTCTGGTGGCTCTGGGTCTCTTTTCTTCAGTCCTCAGAACTCGGGGGCCAGGCTGAGTGGGGAGGGTTGGAGTGTGTGTTACTTGATATCCCAAAACCAAATGCAGGGCCGTCTGCCAGGTGTGGAGACTGTTGGCGAAACTGCGCCTCCACACCTTTTCTCATCAACGCTGCATGAAGCCTGTGGGCAGTGGGCAGGTGCACTCACGAAGCGGGAGGAATTGTCATTCCTGACAGTCTTGGCGTTGCCGAAGGCCTCCAGGGGCGGGGTTGGCCTGGATGATCTGGTCCTCCAGGGTGCCCTGCGGAGGGGGCAGAGCGCGGGGCTTCACCTCCAGGTGGTGGTGGGGAGGGTAGGGGTGGAGTGGGATGGACTGCTGGTGGTCTGCAGCTCGGGAGGGCCATATTCAGACCTCAGAACATGTTTCTCCTGCCGGGAAGGTCTCGGGCACTGGGCTCAGGGATGCTGTCTGCACTGTTCCCCAGGTCAGGGCTGGGGTCACCTGGTCAGCATGCCCCCTAACCCCTTCTGCTGAGCCTGCGGCCCCCTCATACCTTGTTTGCATTGACATTGTCCTTCTTGCCACGGTCACCTATGGCTGCGATGCTGGCAAAGTACTGGATGACTCGCTTCGTGTTCACAGTCTTCCCTGCCCCGGATTCTCCACTGGAGGCAACAGGGACCCATCAGAACCCGGATTCCCACTGTTTTCCATTCGAGGCTCAGCACTGCACCCTCCTCCCTCAGAGTCCTAGCCATCGAATCTCCTCCCCCAGGGGCTAGCTCCTTGCAGAATCTGCCCATCGCCGTAGGTCACTCTGGCTCTCCTCAGAGTACCCAGCTCCTGGCAGCCACAGCCTTCAACCATCTCTAGCACCCCAGGAGTCAGCCTCGGCCTCTCCCACACCAGGCCCCTCTGTGGATGGGTGCTGCTCACTCACGTGATGAGGATGGACTGGTTTTCCCGATCTGGAAGAGAAAAGAGGAGAGGCAGAGGGGTCAGGGCTCAGGGCCTCGGTCTATGGTGTCGGGCTGAGGGGCCACATGTCAGGGGCCGCCAGCCCACCTGTCAGCATGTACTGGTAGGCATTGTCGGAGATGGAAAAGATGTGGGGAGGCGCCTCGCTCCTCTTCTTCCCCCGGTAGGCAGCCACCACCTCGGCATTGTACACGGGCAGCCACTTGTAGGGATTGACTGTGACGCAGAAGAGGCCTGAGTAGGTCTGAAGCAAGAGACAAGGCAGTCAGGAGAAGTTGGAGGGGAGAGCCTGGGATGGGCAGTGGTGCTAGGCAGAGGCGTCCCCGGTTATACCAGCTGGCTCCTGTCTTCCTGCTGCTAACCAGGAATGGGGAGGGAGCAGAGGGAGCGTTCCAGTCCCCTCCCCTTGAGAAAGTTGCCCTGGCCGACTTTGGACCCTGTGCAGAAGACTGCCCGGCGTGTGCAGGGCTCACTCACGTAGATCATCCAGGCTGCATAGCGCTCTTTGAGGTTGAAAAGCACCGCAGGTTCATGCAGGAAGGTCAGCATGGCCATGTCCTCGATCTTGTCGAACTTGGGTGGGTTCTGCTGCAACACCTCGTCCTCCTTCACGGTCACTGTCTGTGGGGGCGAGGGGCAGTAGGACAGACATTTCTACCAGGACCCTCTCTAGCCTTACCCACTTACCTCCTCCCAGAACACAGGCTGTGACCTGGCCTTGTTCCCCTGGCTCTTTTCTCATAGTGCCTGGGCCCTACCCCCGTAGCTTCCCATGATGCCAGATAATTTACCTGCCTGCTGTCTGTCCCTTCTCATGGATTTCCCTAGAGTCCTTGTGTCTTGCCAGTTCCCCAGACTCTGCCCATGAGCATCACCTTTCAGTCCCTGCCTGAGGGTCTAGGGGCAGAAGCTCTCTGATCTTACCCTGACTCTTGGGGACATGCTTGAGGGCATCAATTGCTAAGGGCAAACCTTGCTGCTGCTGGAAAAACATCTCACCCATCTACTCTACACTCTTCATTGGTCACTGTCAAATGGTTTGACTGCCACTGGCCAGTTTGTCATGCCCTTGCATCACGAGATCCTGTGAGTAGGTAGTCCAGCATTTTTTTACAGTGAAGCAAATGATCAATGATTTGCTAGTATATGATGGCTGCTAGTGGCAGAGTTGGGGTCATAGTTAAAGCCCCCAGTGGTTGTGGCCTGTTACTGCACACCTCAAGGGGACGTGACAGTCAGCCGGTGTAGACAGTCGGCCTTGCAGTCAGTCTACTGGGCACACGGTTCGGAGCCGCTGCTGTTGACCGGTGGCAGTTCTCATGGCTGGCATGAGGGACCAGGGACTGTGACTTCTGAGTGCTAGTCGTCAGCCCTGGACTGAGCATTCTGCTCAAGAGTTCCTGCTTTGTGTTCATCTGTAAAATTTGCTCTTCATATGGTTGGGGAGCACTGGGGAGAGTTGGTCCGTGGAGAAAACGAAGGCACAGAGTGGAGGGATGCAGGTTTGAGAAGGGAGCTTCATTTGATGCAGTGTCTGGGCCCTCTTTAGCTACATAACCCCTCTGACGAGGAAACCAGCTGAGGTTCCCTGCCTGCAACATCCTCCCTGGCAAGGGGTGGGCATCCCTGGGGTGGGCTGGTTACACTTGCTCAGATCCAACAAGAATGGTCAGTTCTCACCCAGATGCTGGGCCCCTTGAGGGGGAGCTCGTCCTGGACCCTGGCTGGCTGGTCCCACTGCGCATGGCTCCGCCCCCTCACCCACCACCTGTGCTGTGTCCCACGCACCTTGCCAGTCTCCGTCTCGGCAGTGACCTTGCCTCCCTCCCGGGACAGGATCTTGGCCTTGACGAACTCCTCCTTGTCATCCGGCACGAAGCACTCGGTGCGGATGTCAAAAGGCCGTGTCTGGGCCTCCAGTCGCTCCCTCTCTGACTTGCGGAGGTACTGGGCTGCTGCCCCAAAATCGGCCATCTGGGCATCGGTCATCTTGTCGCTCCTCTGCGGTGGAGACAGGAGAGCCCGGGCCTCAGTGGGTGGCCTTGCCCTCTGCAGCCCCCCATTCCCTGCCACATCTCCTCACCACCTGGGTCCTGTCACTCTCACCTCCCCAGCTGAGAAGCATCTGGCCTGCATCCAGCCCCCTCTTGCCCTCTGATATGAGGCTGGAGGGAAATCTGTGAGGGGTTTGTGTGGGGGTGGAATGGACTGGAGATTGCTAAGGCAAGGTGCTGAGCCACTCAGAGGAGAGACAGGGCCCCCTGGTCCAGCAACCTGGCTTCCATGAGAAAATTGCGGTGATTCTCACCTGGTGACTTCTTCACAGAGAATCCTGAAGACCCTGGACCATGAGCCACAGAGGTACAGCCGAGCAGAGAGAAGAGACAGGAGAATGAAGAACAAGGGAGGCAGCCCATGGGGAGAAGTAAGCTGCGAGTCTCAAGCCAGAGTCACCCGAGCGGGACAGATGGAAAGGGGCAGTCAGGGGCAGGAGAGACAGAGGTGGGGAGACAGGGAAGAGAGGATGCGAAGTTAGTCAAAGTGCAAGGAGTGGGGTGTGGAATCTGCTTTTGAAACAGAGAGATGCAAGGAGATTAGAACATACAGCCAAGAGGGGCAGGAAGAGAGACAGACCAGGAAGTATGCTGGTGACAAGCGCTGACAAAAACCAAAAACTGAACTGCCCGTGGCCGATTCATGTTGCTGTATGGTGAGAACCATCACAATATTATAGCTATCTTCCCTTTAAAAACAAAAACAAACAAACAAACTGGATTGCAAAAGGGAAGCCATCCAAGGAGGGACAAAGGGGAAGAAAGCGCATGGAAGAGACGAAAGCTGGGAAGGACATGCCGGTAGGAGAAGAAAAGAGGTTTCTGGTTTTCCCCTGGGAACCTCCCCTCTGTCGGGGGCAACTTCCCAGGGCTGGAGCAAGACAGTGCAAGCAGAACCCTTGGGCCTCCGACTGATCTCACCCCATTCCCTTCGAGATGGGGGGCTCCCACCCTGAGCCCACCTTACCTGGTTCAGAGGAGTGTCAGTCTGTCCTTGGAGCACACTCCTTTATATTTTGCTGCCCCTACCCCCTGCCTAAATTTGGAGTCCTTCCGGAGGGACCCTCCCTTCCACCTCTCTCTCCTCCCAGCCCCTCCTCCCTTGATCCCTTGGCTCTGGAGGTGACAAGAGGACACCCGGGGCCTCCAGATTTGCCCATGAAAGGTCTGTCGCCCCAGCCCCTCTGGCTCCAGGGCCTTTTTTAGTCCTTGGGCACATTCCTCCCCTCCAAAAGACTGATGGGCAGATAGTGGCAAGACAGGACTTCTCACACCACCTCCCCCCGCCCCTCCCCATCAAGCCCTTACCTTGGTTATTTTTAATCTGAAGGGTGAGTTGAGCACACGGGGTGAGGGCCACCTTCTCCTGCAGACCAGAGGCTTGTCCCCTGCCTCCCAGCCACAGGCTCCCCTCCTCCTTTCCTCCCTGGCCTGTCCTCACACGGCCCCAGGCTGGGAGCAACTCTGCACCCTCTCTGGACCTGGAACCCCATGGTGCTGGGGCCTGGCAGCTGGAGCCAGGATGCCCAGGGAGGGGCTCCACTGCCCGGGTCGTGACTCAGTTTCCCTTTGTCAGGAAAAGAATTTCGTGCTGCCCTCTCTTTCTATGTGTTCCCTTGTCTGCAGGCAGGTGTCCTCCTGGGAATGTGAGGTTGCATTACATTAGGGACACATCCGGAGCCCCCAGCCCCTCCCTGATGCTCCTAATACAGTGGCCACTGTCTGACCTGTCAAGCAGAAGACGGAGTTCCCCCATGCCACCATGGCAGATGTGCACACAGACCCGCAGTCCAGCGATCTACTGTCCAGACTTGGCCACGACAGGTCCATGCCCAGTCTTAACACACACATGAGGGTTTTCCACTCTTACATACTTCAGTTTGCAGATTTTCCTCTGCATTGTTTTGCACACCCAAACACACACTTGCACACAGAAGCTTTTACCCTTCACTGCCATCCTCTGCTCCCATTGTGGGATGGGATGGGGGGTGGGAGAGGCGTTAATCCCCGGGGCCTGAGGCAGGAGGGGTGAGGGTGGGGGTGCTCCCTTCCGCCTCCCTGGGCTGCCAGAGGGTGCAGGTGCTGCTGAGGCTGGCTGGGGCCCTGGCAATCCCCGGGATTTACACCAGCTGGGCCCCAAGCTTGGCATTCCACAGAGTGGGGGCTCTGCAGTCCTCTCCCATCTCCCCAGGTAGAACCCTGGTGTCGCCTCTCAACCCTCGTGGGGCTCATACTCACATGTCCTTCTTGGAGAGTGTCCCCAAGTGCCTCAGGCCCTCGTGGCCCCCCTCCCCACCTCCAGTGATGCCACCTCTCAGAGGCAGTAGCCGTGCCTGTTATGACTAAGTGGACATTGTGTTCAGGAAACAAAGCCAGACTCCGCTGCCCTGGCTTTCCCTACACCCTCACACCCAGGAACATGCTCCCAAGCTCCCCCTCCCAAACCATCTCCTGTCACTTCTCAATATAGCTCTAGAGTGTGGAGGTGGGTAGGACGAATGGGGGTCGACTTCTCTGCTTTCCACCAATTATGTGATCTCTCCCCCATGGTCTCCAACTCCCTAGGGCCCTCCACGGCCCCGTTGTGGGACTCAGGAATACACATCTGTCTCCAGGGGACTTGTACCCTATATCCATGTCCTTGGGGGACCGTAGTCAACCCCACATTCCCATCTCCAGCAGGTGCATATGCCAACTCATTTCCCCCTGGGATGAAAGCTACTTGTCCCCATCTCCAGGTCACTCGAGGACCCAGTACGCAAGCTGGGGGTTTAGTCTGAAGCCCAGTGCGTCACTGCCTAGTTCCCATTGCCCTGGGAACGTGATAAGGGGGCTGGGAACATCAGGTCAGGCTGGGTCAGAACCAGGTGACAAAGACTAGGCTTTGTCCTCAGAGAACCTTATGTCCTGAGCGAGCCAGACTGGGTATAGATGGAGTCGGGGGGTGGTGGGGGTAGGCAGGCGGTTCCCACTGTCTCCTATGGAAGGGGGGAACAGGGGAGGGCTTAACACAGTTCCAGGGTTCTGCCCCACCCATCTGGTCTGGTTTGCCATCCTCTCCCTATCCTAGCCCCCTCTCACATCCATCCCTACTCTCTGTCCTCCCGAAACAGCTCCTCATTCTGCCAGGAGTCCTGGAGGGTGAGCGTGCCGGATGGACACTCCTGCTGCAGGTAAGGGGCCAAGGAAAGAGGCCAGCCTTGCCCTGCTTTTGCCTGGCTCCCTGTATGTCTGTCCTTCTCTGTGTCTGTCTCCCTTCCCCTCTGCCTGGTTCCTTGTCTCAAAGCTGGACCTGGGCTCCCGTTCTCCCTGGCGCCATATTTCTGCCCATCGCACGGTCTGACATGCCTGTGTTTCCACACGTCTCTGCCTTTCTCTGAGCCCAGCCTCTGCTCACCCTCTGCTTGTCCCATCTCAGCCTGCACATCCTGCTCCTGGGTCTTCATCCACTCCTCTTGAACCTAACCGTTCTCCGCTTTCCTGATTTTGCTGGCATCTGAGGGTGACCCAGGATTCTTTCCTGTGCCCAGTACCAGACCCTTGGCTCTTCCAGCTTCTCTATCCAAGGCTCGCCCTCTCTGTCTCCTCTCCCATCCCCTCTCAGCACCCTCCTTTGGGAGCCTGTCTGCTGCGTGGGCACTGGCTGTTCTCTCTGCCTCTGTTTTCTGCTCTGGAAGCTTGGATTCTCTGAGTATCCCCCGCATCTTCCTTTTCACACATGTCCTCTCTCTTTCCTCCAGGTATTTCCTCGTTGTTCTCCAAGTCTTTCCTAGGAAGACTGATGCGAGGCAGGGAGAGTGGAGGAGGATGTGAAGAGAAGGATGGGATAGCCTGTGGGTCTTTCAAGGGCACCCACCTCACTTCCTCTCTCTTGGGTTCCTTGTTCACCATCCTCCACGTTCTTGAACCTTCTCCCTCTCTCTCTATTGCACACCTGTTTAGGTCTTTCCTTTTCCTTCCCTGTTCCCCTTCTTTCCTCTTCCTCTCCTCCCTGGAATGGGCACTTACTCTAGCTGCTGCATTGGGAGCTCAGAGCCCAGAGGGGCTGGGAGTGGCCATGTGCAGCACTTTGGGGAGGATTCAGGCCAGGGCCTCCTCAGTCCCCGGGCTCTGTGGTCCAGGCCTTCCCTAAGCAGCCCAGGTGTGGCAGTGAGTCTGGGGGAGGTGCAGGACTGGGCTTGTTTAGCTGAGAGGGAGCTTACTCCTCCCTCCACTTTCCAGCCCTCTGGTGATCCTCCCCAGCCCCTTCCTTCCCCAGGGTCCTGCTCACCGTGACTTCCCCCAGCCCCCTCATTTGCCTGCCTCCCCCTCAGATGACCTGCTCTAAATGGGCCAAAGAAACTCCATCTTCCAGCAAGGCCAAAAGCTATGGTAGGAAGTAATGAGGGAGAAGAATAGAGTGTCCCAGGAGGAGATGGGAGGTGGGCTGGAGTGCAGTTCTCCTGGTCATGATGGGGAGGTAGTTGGAGACAGTGGAGGCTGTGTCTGGAAGGAGGAAGAGCTACGGATGCCAGTCCTGTGCCCTCTCAGACACTCACCTCGGATGGGGACTGGGGGTCATTACTCTAAGTGGGTCATGCCTTGGAGGGCACCTTCGCACACTAAACCTCCTTCCCATGCCCCAGCCTGGGTATTGTCAGCAGTGGGGGTGGTGTTGATCAGATCAGGGGCATAGGTCAACACAGACGGGCTCATGTGCTCTAGGAGAGCTTTGAGGGCTTCTCTAAATCTCCTTTAACCCCCAGGGTCTCTGGGCCAGGGAGAGGGCTGACAGGAGAGGTGTCATCTGCTGAGGAGGTGACGGGAGACGCTGGCAGCGCTGCACCAAGGATGCTCGGAGCCTCCCAGGCTCCCCAGGGAGGCCTCCCAGGCTGGCCTCCTCCCCTGGAGCCCCCCTCCCCGTCCCGTGGTCATGTCCTCGTGTTCCTGTGGCTGGCAGGCTGTGAAGAAGAGTCTAGAGGCAGGATCTCACTTCAAGGAAAATTGCTTTATTCTGCTTCTTCCAAAGGGGCAGCTCTCCAGGCTCCGGGACTGGGAGCTTCGTTGCACCCTTAAGTCGGGGCAGACCAAGAAGATGTGGCACGGCTACTCCTCATTCAAGCCCTTTGGGAAGGAAACACAGTCCACGCTAGCTCTGGAGAGGTGGTATTGGGCAGGGATGGGCACAGGCAGCAAAGCAGTGGGCACTGCTCAGATGGGCACTGAGGCGGGGAGTACCACAATGTGGCCTGAGGGAGGCCCCGAGGTGGTGGGAGATGGGTCCTAGGGGTCAGTGTGGAGGGGAGGACTCTGGAGGGAAGGGCCTTGGCGTCAGACAGAGGGATGCTGCCTCAACAAGGACAAGGTCCTCTGGGACATACAGCTTAGGTGGGAGTTAAAAGACTGAAGGCCAAAGCAGGTGGAAGAGAAGTGGAAACAGCAGTTGGGGGAAGTCGGGACACACTGAATATGTGTCAGTTCGGGTTTCTGCTGACCACCGTAGGGCTGGGAATCACAAAATCATTGAAAGTGAGAGTGGGAAGAACCTTAGAAATCATGGAGGACTGAGTTACCTCGCCTCTGGCGCTGTGGGGTTCGGCTGCAGGAGTATGTGAAGGGGAGGAATCCTGGTGTGAGGGGGCTATGTCTGAGCGGCTGGGGCGTTGCTGCTGTGGGGGGAACCCACCTTGGCGCCGATGTCACGGCTCTTGGCCCGCAGCTTGTTGACCTGGGACTCGGCGATGTCCGCCCGCTCCTCTGCCTCGTCCAGCTCATGCTGCACCTTGCGGAACTTGGACAGGTTGGTGTTGGCCTGTTCCTCCTATGGGGGTTCAGAGAGATGGGAGGATGAGGTGAGGAGCCAGGGGTTATGAGACTGCCTGGTCCCCTCCTCCAGGCCTGGGCCCCTCCTCCAGGCCTGGGCCCCTCCTCCAGGCCTGGGCCCCTCCTCCAGGCCTGGGCCCCAGCAGGATCACTCACCGCCTCCTCAGCCTGGCGCTTGTAGGCCTTGACCTTCAGCTGCAGCTTGTCCACCAGGTCCTGCAGCCGCAGCAGGTTCTTCCTGTCTTCCTCTGTCTGGGGGTCGTGGGGAAGTGGGTGGGCAGCAGTGAATATGGCATGGTCATAGGAAGCAGTATGGCCCCTCCCGCATTCATGGGCTTTACCCTGAAGGTAATATCCTGACCCAATTCAACTTTCTGATCCTCACCAAACACTTGCGTTCTCCTTACAATTTTTTACCAAAAAACATATGCATACTTTTAATAGTATGTGCCAAGAAAGAGTCTAGGGAGCTGATGGGCCTCCTGAAATTGCGCACAAAATTGTGCATGGGCCTTGTTCTGGAAGTGGGCCCTGGGGGATCCTGGGGCCCCACGGAGGATAAACCCAGCATGTGCTGGCAGGAACTCTGGGACTGCAGGCCTGATGGGATTTCCTGGACTGCTGGGAAATGACATAGACTTGATCTAGGTTAAGGACAAGTATGCATAGAGGGATGGAGACTTTCTGGACTGGAATGGAAACAAAATCTAATTGATAGCCTGATTCTGGAAAACACTGCAAAAGCTAAGTCTATGCTTCCCTGAGTAACTGAAAAGTTCTGAGATTCACTCCAATGGCTTTGGTGTTTTTTGGTGGTGATGATGCCAGGCTAAGATTTGGCTACATATTTGCTTTCTGGTCATCTGTGCTGGGTGAGCTCTGCTGGAGCTCCCGGTGTGTCCTGAAGGGACAGGTTGATGGTGAATGTTGATGGGGAGCTTGAAGGCCAGAGCGCTCAGAGACTGCTCCCTGAGCCAGGGGTATTCAGTGTAGAACAGGGCTGGGCAGAGTAGAAACAGGGTAGCCATAGGCTGTACTCTGGCTCTTTGCCCTCTAAGAGGCTGAGAACACTTCATCCCTCTGGGGTGGTTGTCACCCTGGCTTCAGGCCATGATGCAGAAGGCCCGGTCTGGGGGCAGCTGCTGAGCCCGCACCTGGTACGTGAGCTCCTTGATGCGCCCGCTCGCTCTTCCTCATGCCCTTGACCGACTCCGCGTTGCGCTTCTGCTCAGCCTCCAGCTCGTTCTCCAGCTCCCGCACCCGGGCCTCCAGCTTCTGCAGCTGCTTCTGCCGCCCTTGAGCGCGATCTGTTCCGCCTCGTCCAGCCGGTGCTGCAGGTCCTTGATGGTCTGCTCCATGTTCTTCTTCATGCGCTCCAGGTGCGCACTGGTGTCCTGCTCCTTCTTCAGCTCCTCCGCCATCATGGCGGCCTGCACACAAGAGAGAAGTGATACTCGGTCTAAGTCTTCCAGTCCAAGAAAACCCTGACTTGGAGTAGGCAGGCCAGGCAGGGGGACTCACATCCGTGATGGCCTTCTTGGCCTTCTCCTCAGCATTCCTGCATTCCTGCACCGCCTC
This sequence comes from Nanger dama, assembly GCA_917880005.1. Lineage (NCBI taxonomy): Eukaryota > Metazoa > Chordata > Mammalia > Artiodactyla > Bovidae > Nanger > Nanger dama. The sequence continues at coordinate 21,548,354 of CAKJTW010000036.1, read as the reverse complement.
CTCCACTTCAGTCTGAAGCTGGGACAGGTCTGCCTCCATCTTCTTCTTCTGGTTGATGAGGCTGGTGTTCTGGGGTGGGCCGAGCAGGAAAAGCAGCACTGAGCATCCACATATGTCTCCTGAAACTCACCTGTGGAGACCTGCCTGTGCTCCTCTGGGACCGCCCTAGGGCATTGCTCACCTGGGAGTGCAGCAGCTGCACCCGCTCGCTGGTCTCGATCAGCTCCTGCTCCGCCAGCTTCCGGGACCGCTCCGTCTGCTCCACCACGGCCCGCAGCTCCTCCAGCTCGGCCTGCAGCAGGTTGTTACGCCGCTCCACAATGGCGATGTTCTCCTTCAGGTCATCGTTGGCACGGACCGCGTCGTCCAGCTGGATCTGGGTGTCCTGTGCATCAGGAAAGTTGGCATGAGAGAGGGAGTTGGGCTCAACCCATGAGAAGGCTGTTAGCTGAACTGGATGCTGCAGTGAGCCTGTGGTGGTGGCTTGGGGTCAGTGATGGCCCAGGGGCAGGAGGGAGCTGGTGCTATGATGATGGGATGGCACTGCCCCTCTCTGGATGAGGTGACTTCCTGCTTCCAAAAGTCACCGTGTACCTTCAGCAAGCTCTGGAGGCTCTTGACTTGCTTCTGGGCCTCGGCAGCCAAGCGGTTGGCATGGCTGAGCTGGATCTCCATCTCGTTGAGGTCGCCTTCCATCTTCTTCTTCACCCGCAGGGCCTCGTTGCGGCTGCGCGTCTCCGCGTCCAGGGAGGTCTGCAGTGAGTCCACCACCCGCAGGTGGTTGCGCTTGGCCTGCTCCATCTCTTCGTCCTTCTCTGCCAGCTTCCGCTCCATCTCTGCCTTGATCTGGTTGAACTCCAGCTGGGCCCGGGAGGATCTTGCCCTCTTCATGCTCCAGGGAGGCCTGGAGGGGTTGGGAAGAGAAGGTCTGAGGCAGTCAGGGCACAGGATGGGGCCAGGGGGCTGTCCATGAATCGTGACTACAAAGTGAGCTCAAGAGTGGTGAAAGCGCTTCAGTCAAAGAAGCAGGAGGACGAAGAAAAGAGAATTCGAAAGGAAAAAAAGGCCTAAGAGAAGGTGATTCAGGCTCTCACAGAGGAGAGTGAGCTATAAAGACAAAGAAGAAAATGAAGAGAGTGGTGTTGCCAAGGAAACAGAGGCAATCAGGCACAGAATGTAAAAGCTCAAAGAGGGAGGCAGGGGTGAAAAGAGGGGGAGTGAAACAGGAAATCTTGTCTAAGATGTAATAGGTAAAATGTCTGTGTGAAGGAAAGTGAGTGACCGGTTCGTTCGTTCCTTCCACAATATTTGTTGAGTGCCTACTAAGTGTCAGGCACTGTTCTAGGCTCTGAGGGTGGACCCGTGAACAAAAGATAGGGGAGACGAGAACAGGGACCATAGCCTAACCTCTCAGCTTCTTCTCCCACCCCCTGCACCTCCTCCACTCCTGCGTGCGCACCTCAGCCTCCTCCAGGGCCGACTGCAGCTCCAGCTTCTCGGCCTCCAGCTGCTTGCGGACCTTCTCCAGCTCGTGGATGGTCTTGCCACTGGAGCCCAGCTGCTCAGTCAGGTCGGAGATCTCCTCTGTGGGAGGGGCGGGCGGCTCAGTCAGGGGCTGCCTGCTCCAGTGCGGGAAGGCCTCGAGGAGCCGCCGCGGGGCGGCGCCACGTGCCGGCCCTCCCTGCCCCGCCCCTCCCGGCCTGCGCCCGCACCCTGCAGATTCTTGTTCTCGCGCTTGAAGGTCTCCAGATGCTCCAGGGACTCCTCGTAGGCGTTCTTGAGCTTGAAGAGCTCGGTGCTGAGGAGCGCGCCTCTTTCTGCGAGGACTCCAGCTCCGACTGCGACTCCTCGTACTTTTGCTTCCACTCGGCCAGGATCTGCGGGGACCCCACGGACGGAAGCAGCTCAAGGGGCAGCCCGGCCCCACCTCCGGGACCCAGGTCCCCCTCCTGGGCCCAGCCTCCCCTAGCCTCAGTCTCCTGGGAGGATGCTCCTGACTCCCGCCTGCCGGCCTGCTGTGCCCCTTGGCTGTGGCCGGCAGCCCGGGCCCACCTTGTCGAAGTTCCTCTGCTTCTTGTCCAGGGCGGCGGCGGCTGCGTTGGGCGCTCCACGTCCACCATCAGGTCCTCGATCTCGTTCTGCAGGCGGTGCTTGGTCTTCTCCAGCGAGGAGCACTTAGCGTTGACGGCTTCGGCGGCCTCCTCGGCGTCCTGCAGCCGCTGGGCCAGCTTCTTCCTGCCCGTGTTGGTGAGGGCCGGGGAGTGGTGGTGGGAGAGGGTGGGGAGGATGGAGGGTGTGGATTTGGACAGGGGAAACACGGTGAGTCTTCTGGAAGACAGTCTTTGAAAGCTCAGAAGTGTTGCTGGAGAAGCCTGAGGACAGGCTTCTCTCCAACAAGGCTGTTGGAGAGTCTGGGGGACAGGGTGTGAAGACCCCCAGCGCCCAGGGGGCCTTCTGCGAGGCCGCGCTCCCACCTTGGCCAGCCTCTAGGCTTGCAGACTTGGAGGACGCATGCAGTCCCAGCAACCCCCTTTCTCACCTGCCATGGCACCCTGCCCCAGGTGGGTGCACTCTGCCCTCAGACAAACCTTTTGTTCGTCTTATATTCGGATGAGAAACATAACGCGAGCAAAAGCTTCCCTGAGAGGAGAAGGAGGTGGGGCCGGGGCAGGGTCCTCTGCATTGTCAAAAGCTAGCTAAGCATCCATCCCCGCAGCCGGCCCCAGTGAGCAGTGGGCTGGGCTGCAGCCTGCTGACACAGGGGCCCCTGCCACAGGCAGGCCGCCCAGGACTCACTTGGCCTCCTCCAGCTCCTCGGTCCTCTGGATGGCGTCTGTTTCGTACTTGGTCCTCCCACTGAGCCACCTCTGAGTTGGCCTTGGACAGGACGCGCTGTAGCTCGGCCTTGGCCTCAGTCTCCTCCTCGTACTGCTCCCGCAACAGGTCACAGTCGTGCCGGGCCGACTGCAGTGCGTGGGCCAGGGCGTTCTTTGCCTGGGAGGGGGGTGGCACCGAGGGGTGGGCTCAGCTTACCCTGTGTTGCACTGCTTGTCTCCTCACTCTAATTTCAACATCCTCCCACAGTCTCACCTGTTTCCAAATCCCTAGTGGACCTGGAACAGTTTAGCAAGTACTGTTAAAGAAAATCCATACAATGCCGCACTGTTTACAAAAGGCTTTGTGCCCATCCCCCTCATGCTTCTCAGGCGGTAGGCTTTATCATCCTCACCGCCATTTACAGCAGAGGAGACGGAGGCTCAGAGATATTAGGCAATTTCCCCAAGATCACCAAACTCTTAAGAGGCAGATTAGGATCTGAGCCCTGACCTTTTAAAAAATTCATATTCTTTCCCCTTTTTAATGAGCCCAGCAAAGTGCTCAAAATAGGATCCAGTTGAGTTTCTTTCTCCAGTTTTCAGATTTCCCTGCAAATCCCAGGACCACTTGTACAGTCCCTGCATCCCATACCTATGCCCAGCCAAGGCCATCTCACCTCTCTAGTTTATTTCCTCTCTTCACCTCATTCCCCTCACCCCTACCCCCACCTCTTACTCCATGCCCTCCAGAGATGCTGCAGAACGGCAGAAGGCTTCTGAATGGGAGGTAGAATTAGGAGGCATATGGTAGGGCCTGGGATTCCCAGGGGGCTCAGCAGTAAAGAATCTGCCTGCTAATGCTGGAGACACAAGTTCAATTACTGGGTCTGGAAGATCCCCTGGAAGAGGGAATGGCAACCCACTCCAGTATTCTTGCCTGAAAAATCCAATGGACAGAGGAAACTGGCAGGCTACAGTCTGTGGTTTTTCAAAGACTGGACTCAACTGAGTGTGCATACACATACACACGCACATGGTAGGACTGGGCATTTTCTTTTTGGAAAATGGGAAAATACTGGATAGACAGCAAGCCTCATTCTTGGGAAAGAAGTGGTGGATGCAAGGCCAGCCAGTACGCTGGACAAGTGGCCTGACTCTGGGCCTCACCTTAACTTCCTCTTCCAGCTGCCTCTTGAGGTCCTCCAGCTGCTGGGTGTAGGTGAGCTTGCCTCGGGTCAGCTGGGAGATCAGCGCCTCTTTCTCATCCAGCTGCCGGGACAGCTCACCTGCAGAGGCACCGAAGCACACTCAACTCTCAAGGGTCAGTCACTCCTCTCTCTCCTACCCCCTCCCCTAACCCTCAGGTCCCATTCGCTGGAGAGATGTGTGCATACCCAAGCCTGGACTGGCTCAGGAACTCAGAAGACAAGGGTAGGGCTCACCGTTCTCGGTCTGCAGCTTGGCCCGTTGGCTTGTGAGGTCGTTGACAGAACGCTGGGTCTCCTCAGCCTTGCTCCGGTGCTCATTCATCTGGTCCTCTAGGGTCCGGCACATCTTCTCCAGGTTAGCCTGAGATGGGAAGGAGAGTTATACGGGGGGCTGATGGGGTGCGCGTGGTGCAATTAAAAGGAGCAGGGAAAGAGGAAGGCATAAAGGAAGGGTCCAAGAACAGGGTAGAAGAGGAAAGCAGGAAACTGAACAAGACAGAGGAGATGTGGATAGAAAGCAGAGGCGCGTGGAGGGAATTGGAGGAGAGGGGGAGGAGAGCTGGGCCCACCTTGGCCTTGATGATCTGCTCCATGTTGGACGTGACGTCATCCAGCTCCAGCTTGAACTCGCTCTTCTCCTTCTCCAGCTTCTGCTTCACACGCTGCAGGTTGTCGATCTGCTCGCTCAGCTCGGCCACGCTGTCAGCGTGCTTCTTGCGCAGGGCGGCCGCCGTGGCCTCGTGCTGCAGCGTGGCCTCCTCCAGGTCCCGCCTCATCTTCTGGAACTCAGCCTCGCGCTTCTTGTTCATCTCGATCTGCACGGACGTGGCCCCGCCGGCCTCCTCCAGCCGCTCACTGATCTCCTCCAGCTCCCGGGACAGGTCTGAGCGCAGCTTCTCCACTTTGGCCCGAGCCGTGCGCTCGGCTTCCAGCTCCTCCTCCAGCTCCTCTATGCGTGCCTGGGTGGGACACAGATGGGGCTCAGACCCAGCCCCTTGGCCCCTCTATCGGAGCCCCCTCCCAGGGCTCTAGAAGGCTCCTGGCTTGTCAGCTTAGTCCTACCAAGGGACAAGTAGAAATAAAAGGATCGCCTCAGTGAGATGGTTTGGATAGTTGAGTTAGCCTGCCTTTGGGCCAAAACATGCTACATTTTCTTTATGGGAAGGAAAGTGGTTGCTCTTGAAGAAGGACAAAGAGACCAGTGTTCCAGGGATGGTTTAGGGAGTTTTTTGGCAAAAATAATTGAAGTTGCAATGAGAGAGCCAGGTTCGTCTGACCGGACAGCTAAAGACCCAACACAGTGTCCACTCTAGAGGTAAGAACTGAAGTCACAGCCCAGCTGGGCTGAAGGGGCCTGAAAAACCATAGGGAAGAGAAGAGGACACATAGATCCAGAGGCTGGCAGTGCGCTCCCCACGGCCACCAGCTACACCACAGCTGACCCAGGAAGCTGGGATTTCTGTGCCCAGACCGGTGAGTATTTCCAGATCTCTTCCTATGTTGTCCTTGGATCAGCTGGCCCTCCTGGAAGTGTTCCGTGGGAGATTTGTGATAGCCAGCATCTCCCTTCACAGACACAGAGCCAGTGCCTGTGATGCTGGGCGAGAACGGCGTGGAAGACAGTCGGGAGGCTGAAGACCAGCCCAGGGGCCTTACCTGAAGCTCCTTGAGCTTCTTCTGCAGCTGACTGCCCAGGGCTTGCTCATCTTCAATCCTTGCATTGAGGGCGTTCAGTTCAAAGTCCTTCCTGTGAGGAAGAAGGGACCGTGAGGCAAGGAAGGCTAATCGGGCTCAAGGAGAGGCTGCCAGTGGTTGGAGATGGTAATGAAACAAATGAGGAGCAGGATTTCATGGAAACAACAACAACAACCAGCTTCCAGGGCTGTTGTAGGGTCCTTGAAAGTGTAACACCTGCTGGAGAATTGAAGTTCAATAGGAAGTACAACAGGAAGAGCGCTATAGGTGGAGTGACAGGACCTGGGCTCCGAGATGCTTCCTTCTTTGGTCTGTAAAATCAGGGCATTGGACTAGACCGACTCAAAGGCACCTTTTAGCTCTGATGGTTTTTAATACTGTGTCTGTTACTTTGGGCAATTTGGTAACATTTCCAGGCCTTCCTTTCCTCTTTGGTAAGTGGGGTTAAAGTACCATTCTTAAAAGGTTGTTTGAGGATCAGTAGGATCATATATTCATTCATTCAACAAGTACTGTGCCTGGGGAAGTGTGAAGACTTTCTGGGGAGGCTGTTGATCAGGATGAGTCTCAGAGCCTTTCAGAGTCCTGACCCTAAAGCAACAGAAGATCTTTGATTATCTGAATATGTGTGCAGACTCTCTTTGCCAAGTGTGAAATGTGGATCTACATATTTTGGAAGGTCTTGCAATAAGAATTGGAACCTCAAGATCATTGAACAAAGAAGTAGCCAGACTCTGCACTGCTCACACGTGGTGGCTGACCACGTTTCTCTGTAATCCTCTGGGCTCTCTGTGAAGGACCTGAAAGGACATTCCTGAGAGGCTTTTGTCTGGAACTTTCCTCTGTGTTATGCAACTGGTCTCCAAAGAGGCTTGTATATAAAGGGGGCGAGTGCCCAGCAGGAAGAGAGGGCTGGAGGGATCTGGGTTAGACTTTTGCCAGGGAAGCCTGCTGGGCCCTGATGTGTGTGTCTGGGGGAGGAAAGCTCGCTTCCTGGAGGCTCTGCCCACAGTTTTGCACCCCCTTATGGAAGCTGCATGAGGCTGTTGCCTCTGAAGATGGATATGCTGAGTCAGCTAGTACTTCCATGAGTGGACCAGGCTGCCGGGTTGGGGAGGAGGATGGGTGATGGGGCAAGGAACACGCTACTTTTTGAGCCGCTCATCCAGCTGCTGCTTGTCGTTCTCCAAGTCCATGATGCTCTCCTGAGTCAGCTTCAGGTCACCCTCCAGCTTCCGCTTAGCTCGCTCCAGGTCCATTCTCACCTTCTTCTCCTGCTCCAAGGATCCCTCCAGCTGATGAAGAGAAGGACCAGTGTGACCTTAGGCTAAGTATCCTGACTTGATAATTTAGGAGCTCATTCTTTCTGGGGTTGAGGGATCCTTAGAGGTGTCAAGACTTGGGAATACTTCCCAGAATTGGCCAAATGTGGCCAGGGGACTGTGAGAGCGCCTAGCATGGGGGATGCTCAGTAACTATGATAAATTACTGAATGAATGACTATAGGGTAAAATCCCAAAGCTACTTTCATTTAATCTGCATCCTGTAAGCACCTACTGGGTTCCAGGCCCCATCCTAGACACTGCAGATGCAAAACGGAATAAAACCAAGTTCCACCTAAAGGCAGCTTCCAGTCTATGGATGGGACCAATACTTCAATAATGATAACACAGAGCGATAAAGAATGATTCAGTAGAGATATACTCGAAGGGCTACCTATGGGAGCAGTGATCACTGAGGACCAGATCCTGGCTAAAGCATTAGAAGTCCAAAGATCCTCCTTGAAGATCTTCACAAAATTCCCAAGGAAATTTATCATGTTCTTATGAGATAACCCTCTAAATTCCGTGGTTGAACTGAGACATATAGGCTTGACCCTAAAGTGAAATAAAAGCCCATCTCTACTGTTGATCACATCAGCAAGGTGAGATACATAACTCTGAATTGATCACCCTCTCCTTGTCTATTCCCCAGTTCCCTTTAAAAGTTATCAGGAGAGGAGCACTCTCTAACCCCGCTCCCCCAAACACACATATGCACACACAGACACTGACGGACCTGGTACATCTAGACCCTTGTGATAGTGTACTTACATCGTCCACATGCTGCTCCAGCTTGACCTTGGCCTTGGTCAGGGTGTTGACCTTGTCCTCCTCAGCCTGGAGGTCATCCAGGGCCTGCTGGTGGGCCTCTTGCAGAGCTTTCTTCTCCTTGGTCAGCTTGGCAATGATCTCATCCAGCCCAGCCATCTCCTCTGTCAGGTTCTTCACCTGTTGACCAAGAACCCCATCCCCTTTAGGGTCAGACATCACCAACCTGGAGACATCTATGGAGACCTCCAAGGCCAAGGGCCAGGACCACACTCAGGTCTGGGAATCCTGAGACTTGGTCTGGATTCAAAGGGAGCTGCCTTCACCTTGTTCTCTGTTGCGTGCTTCTCCTTCTCCACCTTGGCCAGCGTCAGCTCCAGGTCATCAATGTCCCTCTTGAGCTCAGAGCACTCATCTTCCAGCTTGCGCTTCTTGGCAGTGAGCTCAGCATTCATCTCCTCCTCGTCCTCCAACCTCTCGGTCATCTCCTTCACCTTTGCCTCCAGCTGGATCTTGTTCTTGATCAGCTGGTCACAGCGCTCTTCTGCATCAGCCAGGTTGTCTTGTTCCTGAGGGCAAGGTGCAGAGGGGAAGCTATTCGGTGGATGGGGTGGATGGCAAAAGCTTGGAGGGACAGGCTCCACCTTCACTAAGAGGGCAACCCCAGGATCTCCCCAGCTGAGAAGAACCTCAGAGGGATGGGGAGGAGAGGAGTTTTAGGGCAATGTGACAGGAGCACTGGGGAATGAGAGCAGAGAGGAAGGGAACCAGAAGTCTCTTTATCTGGCCCTCTTCCTCTGGTCTCCTCCATCAAAGAGGAGGGAACTGTATTTGTTGATGCCAGCGCTTTACATATTTATAGCCTGGTGAGAAGGGCAACTTTATTCCCTGTCTAGAGATGAGGACATGGAGACCCAGAGATAACACATCATTTGTCCAAAGTCACAGAATTATTAAGTTATGGATCCAGGTTAAATCCTGATGGAAAACTTAAAAAGCATTTTAAGTTAATGCTTTCTCCCCTTCCCTTTCTTTCTCTAGAGACCTCTGTGGAGGCCTTTGAAAGTGTTAAGTCCAGAATCCTCTGCCTGTGAGGGCACAGGATGGTAAGCCTCCAGGTAGGGAGGTGCAGGGTGTGTGGGAGATGTGGGCAGAGGCCTGGGGGTCTCACCGCCTGCACTTGGAGCTGCAGGTCATTCTTCTCCTGCAGCAGGGACACCATCTTCTCCTCCAGCTCCTTGCGCCGAGCCTCTGACTTCTCCAGAGCTTCTTTGAGGCGCCCAAACTCCTCCTTCATGGTGGCTATTTCCTTCTCTGTCTCTGCGCTCTTCAGCAGTGGTTTGATCTTGAAGAAGAGCTTCATCCAAGGCCAGTTCTTGACCCCCATGAAGGCCCGAATATTCCACTGGATAATCAGCAGGGAGTCTCTGCAGGGGCCGAATGAGAAGGTCAGTGAGACAGCCTCTTCCCTCCTTCCTGCCCAGAGGCCCTGGCTCCTCCATCCATCCTGTACTGTGACAGCGAGGCACATCCCCCCACGCCCACCACTGATGTTTGTAGCTGTGTTGTGGCCCTTTGTCACTTGAAAGTCTGGGGTGCGTTTTCTCCTTCCACTTCTCTGAGCCAATCTGGGCCTTAGAGGCCTGAGACCCTCCCTTTAACATCTCTCACCTGCGTTCCAACAGCTTCTTGAACTCCATTCTGGAGAGCACACCTCGGGACTGAGCCTGGATGCGGGTGATGATGCGGCTCAGCCTTTCATCTCGCATCTCCTCCAGCAGCCCCAGCAGGCCCGCCTTGAAGAACACCTGCAGGGAAGTTGTGTGTGGACATGACTGGGACAGGCAGGAGGGGGATGAAGAGGGGCTTATCTTAGAAAGGGTAACAAGGCAGGGAAGAACTGGAGGAAGGAGGTCAGTGGCAACTGGAGCTGGAATGGGGGAGCAGGGCTGTCTGGTCCACGGGGAGGGCTAGCACATGGTTCAGTAATGCTTGTGAGATGGTTGGTAAAAGGAAAGGAGCCATAAAGTAAAAGGACAAGAGAGGTCTCCTTGTAGTCAGTTTGTTTCCTCTTTTTCTTTACCTTGGTGTGGCCGAATTTGTACTGGTTGTGGTCAATGTCCAGGGAGCCCAGCAACTTCTCTGCCCCTTTCCTGCTGTCAATGAACTGGCCCTCGGGGATGGCCGCTGGGTTCAGGATGCGATACCTGGGAGGGAGGTGCCCCATGTCACTTGTGTTCTGCAGTGATCAGCTCTGCCCACAGAATCCAAGGCCACTTGTGGTTTCCGCGTCCTGCCAAGGCTGCCCAGGTTCCCCCGTTCCCTGAGCTCTACAGCGCCCGGTACGCACCTCTGCCGGAAGTCCCCGTAGAGGATGCGGTTGGGGAAGCCCTTCCTGCAGATGCGGATGCCCTCCAGCACGCCGTTGCAACGCAGCTGGTGCATGACCAGGGGGTTGTCTATCACCCCTGCAGCAGGAGGGAAGGGAGAGTGTGTGGGGGAGAGCATGGAGCTAAGAGCTGAAGGTTCTGGGTTCTGATCTTGGCTCTGTCACAGACTGGCCTGTAACCTTAGCAAGTCAGTATTTTTTTTCTTGCCATAAATTTTGAGAGTAACCAAAAGGCTTTCACAGTCCTTATTTTATATGGTTTATGCCTGTTTTCATAGGTGGTAGCCAGGGCCAATATAGACCATTTTTTAAGCCCTGACAGGTTAAGGGACTTGACCAAGGTCACTAAACTTAGCAGAGTCAGGCACCCGAATCCAGACACCTGAACTCCTCCATCTCCTTATGATTCAGAAAGGGAAAAACAATCCTTACTTGTCTCATCAGGGGCTGTAAGGCACTTAGGAGGAATGTCCATCAAAGTAGTTACACATGACCCTGAGCTACACGTTTTAAATGGAGAACAGTGCTGGGGCTAGTGGGGGAGGCTGTGTTTGAGCCTCTCTGGGGAATGGGAGGGGAAGAATGTGATCTGGAAATCTCCACGGTAGGAGCCAAGAGGTGACCTAAAAGACCCCACCCTTGGGGCAGTGCATCTCAGCAGTGGGCTGGGCCTCGCTGCTTGGGCTCACCTGGAGACTTTGTCTCATTGGGGATGATGCACCTCACGAAGTGAGGGTGTGTGGAGCGCAAGTTGGTCATCAGCTTGTTCAGATTCTCCTGTGGCCCAGAACCCAAGAGGGATAAGTTAAGAAAGTGAAAGAGAAGTAAGAAAGGGAGCAGAGGGGAAGGGAAGGAAAGAGAGAATGCAAGGAGCTGGTGAAGGAGGGCTAGGGGAAGACACGGAGGAGGAGACAGTGGGAGGCCGAAGGATAAAGAAGCCAGAGGAGATGAGAAAGGAGTAAGAGCCGAGGCCAGCAGATATAGGGGAGAGAAGAGAGGGTGGAGACAGTCAGGAAGGGCCAGAGGAGATGGAGTGGGAGGAGTCAGGGCTGAGCCAGGCAGGGGATCAGGGCTGGGGTGGCGCCGATCACACACTCACCCTGTGCAAAGCTGACACGGTCTGAAAGGATGAGCCTTTCTTGGCCTTGCCTTTGCCCTTCTCAATAGCTGTAGAAGAGAGAGTCAAGTAAAGGGGACAAGTAGGCATGTGCGGAGTCAGGAGAGCGGGTAAGGAATCCCAACCTCTCTCCACATTTGGTTGCAGGCCATAGTCTTCACTGTGGATGCTCCAATTTCTCCACCCAATTATCTCCCTGCGTCTGTAATCCCTGGGGCCCAGCCCGACATGGAAGTGGTGGCAGGGCGGGCCCCTGACCTGCCTCAGAACCACAGCAGAAACCTGCTCCTGGTCCCTGGGTCCCAGTCTCCACTTACGTGTGTCAAACCCAGCATAGTTGGCAAAGAGGCTGCTGAGCATCTTGAGGGAAGACTTCTTGTACAAGTCCACCACCGTCTCGTTGAGCGGGTCTTTGTTTTTCTGCAGCCAGCCTATGATGTTGTAGTCCACCGTGCCGGCGTAGTGGATCAGGGAGAAGTGGGCTTCCGGCTTCCCCTTGATGTTGCGCGGCTTCTGGAAGTTGCTGGACTTGCCCAGGTGGTTGTCGTACAGCTTGGCCTTGAAGGTCATGTCAGTGGCCTTGGGGAACATGCACTCCTCCTCCAGGATGGACATGATGCCCATGGGCTGAGGGGGGAGGGGAGAGCGTCACTGAGCCTGCTTCAAGCAGATGGAGATGGACCCTGCCTGCTCTAGTGTCGATGGAGATGCCCTTTGGCTGTTAGCTGATACTTCAGCTCTGAGCAGTTACCTATTGACTGGCACCTGTTCAAGCCTTCCCAAGGTGGCACTTTGATTTCAAAGGGACCTTTGTGAAAGTCTGGGAACATGGATGCTATAGGTGCTTTACACCCTACTTCATCACCCACATCCCTGAGATGTTGCAGTTGAAAAGAAGTGCTCTCTTATGATTCCCCATGCCAGTCTCAGACTTCCTGCTCCTTGATGGGTAAACCAGGGTGGCTAAACACACTGATGTGGGAGGCCATCCCTGAAGTGCCCATCCTCTGTGCGTCCACTCTCAAGCTTTTAAACTCAGCTCTCCAGGACTACCCTGTCCTGAGTGGCCGGGATAGCACAAGGCTCTGGAAACTAGGGCTTGGGATTCTTCTATTAGCTAGATCATGATGCCCCGAAGGGTGGGGCGGCCGTTCTTCTGGGGCGTTCATGTGTGTGGGGCCTGAATGGAGAGTTCAGGCAGAGGGGCCGAGGCAGTACCTTCTCGATGAGGTCGATGCAGGCCTGCAGGTCCATGCCGAAGTCGATGAACTCCCACTCGATGCCCTCCTTCTTGTACTCCTCCTGCTCCAGCACGAACATGTGGTGGTTGAAGAACTGCTGCAGCTTCTCGTTGGTGAAGTTGATGCAGAGCTGCTCGAAGCTGTTGAACTGCAGGGTGGGGACAGGGAGGAATGGGTCAGGCAGGCAGGGGTCTGTGGGCCGAGGGGTCGGCCCAGGGCAGCGTCCAGCCTGGCAACTGTGTGGCTGGCCTCTCTCCAGTCAGGGCACGGAGGGAGCGCCCCCTGAAGACGCATGGCTGTCTCCACCCCTGGGGAGCCCACGGCCTTCCCGGGGGCTTGGCCAGCAGTGGCTGCCTGTGTGAACCAGTGAGTTCCCATTCTCCCAGACCCTGGGCTCCCCACTCACGTCGAAGATCTCAAAGCCGGCGATGTCCAGGACGCCTATGAAGTATTGGCGAGGCTGCTTGGTCTCCAAGGTGGCGTTGATCCGTGTCACCATCCAGTTGAACATTCTCTCATATACGGCCTTGGCCAGCGCCCCAGTGGCATACGCCACCTGGAAGGTGGGGGAGAAACCCGAATGAGAGAGTGGTGGGAAGAGTAAATTGCAAAGCTCCCCAGCTGCGCCGGGCCAGCCCCTCTGCCATTTAATGTCTGAAGATGACCCACCTGCTGGACATTCTGCCCTTTGGTGACGTACTCGTTGCCCACCTTCACCCGAGGGTGGCACAGCCCCTGAGCAGGTCGGCTGAGTTCAGCCCCATGAGGTAGGCGGACTTGTCAGCCTCTGGAAGGAAAGGGCCGATGGCAATTGGAAAGGGGATGCCTCCTCCCAGACGGAGGCTTCACGGCTCCATAGCTGCTCCCTGCACCCCTGACTCCCACCTTCGGTGCCGTCAGGCTCGGCCTGCTCCTCTCGCTGCTTCTGTTTGAACTTCATGTTTCCAAAGTGCATGATGGCGCCCGTCAGCTTGTACATGGAGTTCTTCTCCTCAGAAGTGAAGCCCAACACGTCAAAGGCGTTCTGTAGGCAGGACCCGTGGTGGTGGACCCCAGAAAAGGGAATATGGAAGGTAAATGAGACCCCTCTGCAGTTGAGCGAGATCTTATCTCCTGAATCTCTGTGGGTGCTGAGATTCCCATCCCCAGTGGGGAACCCCAAAACTAAGCTGGGAAATATAAGAGCAGGGTGGGTGTGGACTGCCTTGGCCGGGTGCCAGCGGTTAGGCTGTTCTCTGGAGCTGCTCTGGGTGACCCGCTCACGTTTCCCACTGCTGTCCCTCTTCTAGGCCCTTCCCTTACATCCTTGCCTGGATCTCCCATATGTGTCTGCACCTGTTCGTCACCTAACAGCCTGCTCTGGCCCCACGGCAGCTGCATGACCACCACCCGCCCCTTTCCCTTAGTAATGCTTTGTTTTTGGCTTGTCTGTTTCTCTGTCCATGGCTTCTAACCCTGTTTGCTTTGATTGAAAATACCAGTCACTGTCTAATCTCACCTGTATCCCAGCACACCCAGGTCACAGGGCACATTCTGGCCCTCAGGAAGGAACAACAGACAGCCAGGGTCTTAGCTCTATTTCTGGGCCAGTGAACTGGACCCATTTGCCCCCTCACCGCCAATCCCCTTGCCTCTCAGCTGGGTCCTCACACACTTACATCAGTGGCCATGAGCTCTTCAGCGTCATCAATTGAGGCCACAGTGGTCTCTCCTTGGGAGATGAATGCATAGTCATAGGGGTTGTTGGTGATCAGCAGCATGTCTGGGGGGTGGGGGAGAGACGTTAGAATGGGGGCACAAACTCCTGGCCCTCCCTGGGGCTATCTGCCATGACACATGACCTGCAAAAGAGCACATGACAAGGCTTAACGGGGTCCTGCATCCCACAGAACTGAATCCAGCAGTGCGATAAACCCAGGGCCTGTCAACAAGCAGCTGCAAGTGGAGGGGACCAAGTTGCCATGGAAATAGTTGGTCTCAGTTGGTAGCTGTGACTCACCCAGCAGCTCAGGCTTTTTGTTGGACAGGATTTGGTAGAAAATGTGATAATCTCTCTCTGCTTTCAGCTGGAAAATAACTCTGGATTTTTCCAGAAGGTCTGTGAATAGGAGGGGAGAAGAAGAAAAAGTTTGGATTTAAGTATAAGGAAATAGAGAAAAAGGAATGATAAATGTAGAGAACAGGACAGAGGGAAAGGGAGAGACAAGAGAGGGAGAGAGATGCACCCACAGATGCACAGAGATCACACACAGAGATGGAGACAAGGCCCCAGGAGCAGAGAACGGTCCCAGAGAAAGATACAAACAAGCAGAGACAGAGATGGAGGGAGACCAGTGGAAGTCTCACAGGGAGAGGATTATGTAGACCTAGAGACACAGAGACAAAGAGAGAGGAAGACCTCCTGAGGGGCAGAGCCATCAGTGACACAGAGAGAGCCTGAGAGGAGACAGGGAGAGTGAGGGCGGGGTCAGGATGAGCCCTTGAAGATCTGGGACACTCACAGGTCTCGATGTCTGCAGACGCCAGCTTTCCGGTCGCCCCCAAAATGGATTCGAATGAATTTCCCCTGGAGACATGGAGAAAAGTGGTGATGAGTTGAGGGAGGGCTGCTGTTTGACACATCCCTTGACCAGCCCAAATCCCAAGTCCAAAAGCAGGGCCCACTCACGAAGCGGGAGGAGTTGTCGTTCCTGACGGTCTTGGCGTTGCCAAAGGCCTCGAGGGCGGGGTTGGCCTGGATGATCTGGTCCTCCAGGGTGCCCTGCAGAGGTCAAGAAGGATGGCAGGTGAGAGGCCTCCTCTTCCTCCCCTTTCTGTGGCACAGGCCCTTGGAGGACAGTAGGCCTACCTTGCCTGGGGTCTGCTCCTTTTTGCTGCGGTCGCCAATGGCAGCAATGACCGCGAAGTATTGGATGACTCTCTTGGTGTTGACCGTCTTCCCTGCCCCGGATTCTCCGCTGTTGGGACAGTCGGGCTTATTAGGCAGTGAACAGACATTGTTTGAGACCACAAGCCTCGAGTCAGGAGAGATTGCCTAGCTTTATTTGGCAGGGGGAACCCTGCAGCAGGAAGCTTCCAGATAATATGCATCCCAGCAACACAGCTGTGCTCTGACATACACAGGGTCAAGGGTAGCAACTAGGAAGGATGTGCTAGAAGAAGTGGATTTGGGCAGGTGGGAGACCTGGGTTCCATCCTTGAGTGGGGAAGATCCCCTGGAGGAGGGTATGGCAACCCACTCCAGTACTCTTGCCTGGAGAATCCCCATGGACAGAAGAGCCTGGTGGGCTACAGTCCTTGGGGTTGCAAAGAGTCGTGCACAACTGAGCGACTATGCACAGCTCAACATAGTGTTGGCTGGGCAAGGTCAATCAAAGGAGATGGGCCTAGGCCATTTTGGAAAAGAATGGGTGGGGCTGGAAGAATGGGGAGGGTTTCTGAAGGGAAAAATGAAGGAAAATGGAGAGGGGAAAAGGACATGGTGTTCCCAGGCTTATGGATAGATGCATGATGAGTTAGAGGGGCATGAGTGAAGGAGATGGGAGAGGAAAAATAAGAGGGATGGGGAGGAGAAAGGAAGGGGAGGAGCAAGGAGACGGCCAGGGTCAAGGCCAGAGAAGACATTAGAGCTGGCATCAGAAGGTGGAGGGAAAGAGAACTGGGGGTCTGTGCGTGGGGGCTTGGGTCCTGATGGGGGTGGGCTCAAGGAGATTGTGGAAGGGAACAGGAAGTAGCCACACTCACGTGATCAGGATGGACTGGTTTTCTCTGTCTGTGGGGAGAAGATGGGGCGGACAAGTCAGAAGTTGCTCAGGATGCTTTGTCATCTCCCCACCCTGCCCCAGCTCCCTGCATCTCTCCCAGAGGCCTGAACCCCTCGGGAGGAGGGGCCCCCAAGAAGCCCTCCACTTGGGGCCCATCACCTGTCAGCATGTACTGGTAGGCATTGTCGGAGATGGAGAAGATGTGGGGCGGTGCCTCACTCCTCTTCTTGCCCCGGTAGGCAGCCACCACCTCGGCATTGTACACTGGCAGCCACTTGTAGGGGTTGATGGTGACGCAGAAGAGGCCCGAGTAGGTCTAGGGGAGGAAAAGAAGTGAGTTGCCAGTGATGAAGTGTGAGAGGTGGCAGTTTGGGGAGTTAGAGAAAGGTCTTAGGAGAGGGGGAGAAAGGAAACTGTATGAATGCAGACCATCTGAGCAATCCCAGCCCTCAGGTCATTAGAACTGCACCAAGGATGTAGGTGGGCTTCCCAGGTAGCGCTAGTGGTAAAGAATCCACCTGCCAAGCAGGAGACATGAGTTTGATCCCTGGGTTGGAAAGATCCCCTGGAGAAGGAAATGGCAACCCACTCCAGTATTCTTGCCTGGGAAATCCTATGGACAGAGAACCCTGGTGGGCAACAGCCCATAGGCTCACAAAGAATCAGACATGACTGAAGCAGCTTAGCATGCACAAGGATGTAGGGATTCTGACAGAGTGAAGTACTGCCTGGGCAAAGGACAGACACACCGGGCCCCAGGAGGTGGAAATGCATGGAGCAGGAAGCCACTAGATTCAGAGGGATGTCCAGGGGTGCACTCACGTAGATCATCCAGGAGGCGTAGCGCTCCTTGAGGTTGTAGAGCACCGCAGGCTCGTGCAGAAAGGTCAGCATGGCCATATCCTCGATCTTGTCAAACTTGGGCGGGTTCTGCTGCAACACCTGGTCCTCCTTCACGGTCACTGTCTGCAACAGCCCACGAACAGGGATGGGAGTTAGGCAGGTTAGAGGAGAACCGCGTTCATGAGAAAAGAATCCAGAGTCCCAGAGAAGATAGATGGGATGTTGGGGATGAGAAGGGCTATTTGGAGAGTAGATCCCTACCCAGAGAAAGGGAGAACCAGGACTCTGTGGGGTGCTTCCTGGGGGCACCTGCCTCCAGGCACCCCAGGCATGGGGGCATCCAGAGTGGCCTTTCACGTTGGCCCTGCCACCCACCTTGCCATGCTCTGTCTCAGCAGTGACTTTGCCACCCTCTCGAGACAAAATCGTGGCCTTGACGAACTCCTCTTTGTCGTCAGGCACAAAGACGTCCTTCTTGAGGTCGAAAGGCCTGGTCTGGGCTTCCAGCCGCTCCTTCTCCGACTTGCGCAGGTAGGGGGCGGCCTCCCCAAATGCGGCCATCTCCGCGTCCACCATGGCTGCGGCTGCAAAGGGAGGGAGAAGAAGCTGACTGCCCTCCCCTCCACGCTTCTCCCCTGCAGCAGGAGCCCCAAAGCCTAGCCTAGCACAGTGCTCAGGGGTCAGCAGGGGTCACCGAGAGTCCCTCATTCCTTCAGCTCATCTCCTAGCCCTAGCAAATCTATTGGGGCAGAGGCGGAGGCTAACTTGGTCCAGCCTGGGGCCCTCCTAGCGGAGGGCAGAGTGCCCTGGGCTTCTGGGAACAGAAAGCTAACTATACACACTACACACATCTCTGAACCTCTTCACTACCTGACTCCTTCACTAGTCACAGGTAAGAACTCCTGGCCACCAGGCCGTGCTCCCTAAGGCGAGGCAGAAACTAGTTGTATGTCTTCTCAGATCGACTCTCCTTACCTTGGCTTCTCAAACGCGCCTTCGAGAGGAAAGGGGCTCAAGGTGGCAGGGGCCTGGAGAGAAGGAAGGTTGGTCAGGGCTGTGTCCCTGCCTCACCCAGTCCCGCCCTTCAGCACCCCTCCGCCCCAAGGCCTGAACAGGGGTGGAGGTAGTGGTGGGCTTCTCCGGTCCACTCTCTCTCTCGCTTTTCCCACCCAGGTTCTTGATGTCACCTCAGTGAGCCCCTCACTCCCCACTCCTGGCCGATGGCCCTGCCCTGGCCCCCTCCATCTAGTGAAGCTTGCCTTTTTGAGCCACCTGACACACAACCAGTGGACACATTGTTGGGGCTTTATAGCCTACAGAGCATTTTCATGCCCGTCCTCCTCAGTCCTCACTCCATTCTACAGAGGAGGAAATCTAGGTTCATGAGCTTGCTTGTCCAAAAACACGTCACAGTAAGTGGCGGAGCCAGGACCTGAACCCAAGTCTCATGAGTCCGGAGCCAGTTCTCATCCATCCTGTCCCCATTCTATGGTCAGTTGTGGTGGGCGTTGTCAGAGAGGAGCATCTTCTCATAGACACACCCATGGCACAGCTGAGCGCGCCCCACAACAGACATGTGGCGAGCTGTACATTCATTTTGTGCCCAGCACAGAGACCGTGTCAAGGGTATGGAGACAGTACACCATGTTCCTGTGCCCGGGAGCCACTTCTGCAGAGGGCACACATACTCCCACCACTCGACTCCCAGCTGCGCACATGAGCCATCCTGTGTATGTGAATGTGAGTAGTTACCCAGTGCAAACCTCACATAACTAGCTTTTATGCACAAACTTCTGAAATGTTCTCTGCCATCCTCTTCCCGCTTCCTACTTGTCCTCGGGCCTGATCATAAGCTCCTCTCTCAGTTGATATTTCTGTGTCTCAGGCAGTGAGGCACATAGCCTCCCTCACCAAACACTCAGACACACACACACATACACCCCTCTGGTCCCACATGTTCAGTCAGACACAGACATCTCCCCCTGTAACAGATGAGTCCCCTTTCCCCTGGCACGTACACACATGTCTAGACCTGCCCGTGTGTGCTCCGTGACCAGACCTGACACTTTGCATGAAGCCCTGAATGCAGCGTGCTTTTCCTGGAGGAGCCCCTTTCTAAACCTGGGCCCTTATCCCAGAGGAGGGCCGCCAGCTCCCAGCCCCTACCTGAGAGCAGCAAGGAGAGAAGACTGGAGCGCAGGAGAGAGCTGTGGAGCCGACCTGGCCAGGCGGGGGCTGTATATATGGGGAAGCAGGGCACCCCCACCCCCACCTGCACCCAGTCCCCAGCCGGATTTAGAAAGGACTGTTGTCACTAGAAGCATTTCCCCCAGGCTCCCCCCTCCTTTCCCAAACCGTGCTCCCCTCCCCCCCTCCAGCTAGGAAACAATTGGAAGTGGTCGTCATTGTTGTGGCATGGAGTGAGCAGGGTCTGATTCCAGGGGGCGGGGAGGGCTCCAAGTACAGCCAAAATATCTCCCAGGCCAGGCCTCACATTCCACAGCTGGTGGGAGGGGGAACTGACCACGACCACCTTGACCTCAGGCAAGCTGTCCCCCCACCTCCACGCCCTCTGGACTACTGCCCTCGCGGACCCTGCCCCCAGGACCAGCCTGGTCTCTTGCTTAGTGTCCTTCCTGCTCCCTGGCCTGGCTCCTGCACCCAGCTGTGAGATGGGATGGGGCTGAGAGCGAGCAACCCCAGAGCAGAGTTGGACCCAGGGTAGGGGCTAGGTGGGGGCAGCTGAAAGGAGGCTTCCCAGCCAAATGGCAAGACGTACAACCAGGGAGCTTAGAGATGGGGCCCTCTGGCTCAGGCACCAATTTCCTTGGACAGCCAGGCAGTGTGTGAGGTCACCGAGCCTCAGAGCCAGACAGGCCTTAGTGATGGGTCCAAGTCCTTCACTTCATGGGGAGAGGAAAAGCCTTCTCTGAGATCACGCAGTCAGTCAGGGCAGCAAGATTCAAGGAGGGTGGGGAGCAGCTCAGGAGATGGGGATGGAGCCCAGCCTGGGGAAGGAGCCTGAGAAGGAGGGCTGGGGTCCGAGCAGCCCAGGACCCACTGTGTGCAGAGGGCTGGCTCTGGATGTCCTTGGTTGGAGCCTTTGCCTGTTTTCCTAGCCCTGACCACAGGCACCAAATGCTCCACCTCAGGGCCTAGACAACACAGCTGCTGTGACCTAGGAGGGGGCTGTGCCTGCCTGCACCCCGCTTGTGCTCGGTAGGGGTGACCGCTCTCCAGCTCTGGTGAGATTAGTGTTCAGGCAAGGTGGGTAGAGGGACTGGAAAGGTCTCCCACTTTCCCTAGGGTCTGAGGAGCAGCCACAGAGGAAGGGAGCAAAGGGAGCTGGGGCTCAGCCTGTGATCACAGAGCACAGCCAATGCTTCGCTCCTCCAGTGTTTAAGCTTCACTGGCTCTGTGTCCAGGCAACCACTGCATGGTCTGGTTTGAAGCTCCCCCTCCTTCCCAGTCTCAACTCTTCAGCGCATGCGGGCTGATCCATCTGATTACTGTCCGCTTGGAAGGAGAGCTGCAGGCAGGGGGATGGGGCGCAGGTGCACTTTGAAGGTGCAGTGGGTGCAGCAGGGAAGGGCGATCCAGGTGGGGGCCTCGGTGGGGGCTGCCTGGCAACCACGACGCAGTCTGGGCAGCATTAGTTGGGCAGGAGCTGGCAAGTGGGAAGCCGACCATGAAACACAGGGGCTGTGCAGCTGCCACGGCTCCCAGGTGCCACAGTGTGCAGCCGCTGAGGCAGCCCCTGCAGGCACTGCTCAGCAGAACAAACTCTGAGGGTCCCGACCAGGCCCTGCCACATGCTGAGGGATTAGGTTCACTGGTAGGGACCTCAGGGACTGGCTACTAAGGGCAAAGTTTCTTTTTATCCACCACCTCGAGCTTTCCAAGCGGCTGCCCCTCCCTGAGTTCCCAGGGCTCAGACACAGATGCCGGCAACTGAGATGCACAAAGGATGCTTGGGAGCCAGCCGCACCATTTCAAAGCCAGTATCTTCATCACGGGCGTCTGTGGCGTGGAACTGGGAAGCCTTTTCTACAGTTAGTAAATCAATGATACTTTGTTCCCCTCCTGCTGAGTTGGGGGATCCTGTCTACTGGTGTTACAGTGTTACTCTTCTCAAGAGAGCTTATGAAGTGGGGAAGAGAACTCGCCTGTCTCTAGGCTTGTTGCTTCAGTGCCCCAGTTTGAAGCCAGATTGGAGGGTCTGACATCCTTAAATATCCCCACTCTTTCTTCAGCCCTCTGGCACCTACACTTAGCTCCATCAGGATTCTCTTCCTTCTACTCACTACAGTTTGAAGACCGCAGCTTTGCTGACTCCTTCATTCAACTAGTGTTTATTGAACACCTACGTGCCAGGCATTATTTCAGTCGATCAGGATGTAACAGGGACCAATAAAAGATCCTTCCTCCACACAGCTCTACTCAACTGTTTGGAGATGTGAAATCCAGGCCTGAACTTAGAGCCAGTGCCTTTGCTCACATGCACATTCCTGGTGGGAGGAGTGAGGGGCCAGGGGCCCCTGTGTGGGGGTGCATGGGGAGAGCGCAGGGTGTGTTAGAGTGATAGCAGATAAGACAAAGGAGAGCAGAGCACAATGCTATAAATAAAGAGGGGCTGGAGGGCGGACAGCTTCAGCAAGGTAGACCAAATAAGGCCTGCGGTGGAAGGAAGGCAATCTGTCTCCGCTGCCCTCCCCTCCCCAGCACTGTGACTGCTTTGTCTGGGCTCTGTCACCACCCTGATCAAGTGTCAGGCCCAAGCAGGGGCCATTTGCTGTGAGCATGCCAGCGGGAGTTCAGAGGAAAAGTTGCTAAAATTACTACCAGGAATGGGAGGAGGAGGAGTGCACCAGGGCAAGTCAAAGGAGACCTTGGCCTGAAAGGAGGGAAATGAGAAAGGAGCCCCCAGACCTGTGGGATGGGAGCAGGAGAGCAGCAGAAAGAGGCAGGTGTATTCGGCTAGGAAGAGGAGGGGGGCACGGTTGTCTGTGCACGCTGGAGTGGGGCCCAGCACTCCAATCCGCCTGCCCCCAGAGTCTCTGACCTTGGGGAGACCCCTACCCTGGCTCCACACGAGCCTGGGCTTAGGGCCTGAGCTTTGTGCTTGTCTCAGGTTTCCTGTGCAAACAGCTGCTCGTTCTTGTCATTCTTTTGTCTTCCTGCTGGCTTCCAAATCTTTGCGCCCCTCTGCACCCTGCCCCCACCCCCCTTGTCCAGAGTCTCTGCTTTCTGACAAACAGTGGAGAGCTGGAAGGAAGGGGCTGAGGCTGGCCCTGTTTAATTTGGGGTGCGGGGAAAAGTAGAGCTTACCCTCGGGGAGTGTTTAGAGGGGCACAACTCACTAAAAGAGAGGCTTGGTGGGGCGTGAATAGTTTGGATCCAGGCTGGAGGCCTCAGAGAGCTTACGAGGGGCACTCTGGCAAGTTTTGGAGTCGATCCCAAAGGTCTACTTTGAAACACAGCCCCTCTGTTTCCCGGCTGTGTAATTGATGTCAGTTATGGAACCTCCCTGAGTCAGTTTCATCATCTGTAACATGGGGATAGTCAGGGGCTGTTAAGACCAGGACTTCCCTGGTTGTCCGGTGGTTAGGAATCTACCTGCCAATGCAGGGGACACAGGTTTGATCCCTGGTCCCAGAAGATCCCACAAGCCATGGAGCAACTAAGCCCATTTGCCACAACTACTGAAGCCTCTGATGCTGGGAGGGATTGGGGGCAGGAGGAGAAGGGGACGACAGAGGGTGAGATGGCTGGATGGCATCACGGACTCGATGGATGTCTGAGTGAACTCTGGGAGTTGGTGATGGACAGGGAGCCTGGCATGTTGCGATTCACGGGGTCGCAGAGAGTCGGACACGACTGAGCGACTGAACTGAGCTGAACTGAACTGAACTGAAGCCTGGATGCTCTAGAGCCCGAGCTCCGCAGCTAGAGAAGCCACTGCAGTGAGAAGCCCACACACTGAAACAAAGAATAGCCCCCACTCGCTGCAACTAAAGAAAGCCCTCGCAGCACCAGTTGAGCACTTTGGTGTTAGACCTGCAGCCTTGCACCCTGCCTGCGCTGTGCCAGACCCCAGCTGGGGGCCCAGCACAGACCCTCTCTCCCCCACTCGAGGCCCTCTACTCTGATCACAGGCATCTCTGGGGCAGTATCCTGTGACTGTCAGGCCTGAATCAGCCCAGGATATAGACAGACCATAGGATTTAATAGGAGTGGATGGTAATTCTCAGTGATGAACCAAAAGGCTGAGAAATCAGCCACTCTTTCCCAAGGGGAAAAGGTGTTCTCTGGGTTTTCTGCTCAGAAGTCCCCTTCAGCAGGCCTCCCTGGGACGGTCACTTGTCTCCCCACCTCCACTCCCACATAAACAAAGATGAGTGAACACAAGCACACGTGCCTACACACTTTACACAAACATGGGCGCGTGTGTGTGTATATGTGCTAATTGCTCAGTTATGACTGACTCTGCAGTCCCAGGGATGTAGCTTGCCAGGCTCCCCTGTCCATGGAGTTCTCCAGATAAGAACACTGGAGGGAGTTGTCATCCCCTCCTCCAGGGTCTATGTATACATCTCTGCAAAACACCTGTGGTACAGAGTCAGAGCTGTATCTGTAGCCAGTGCCAAGACTGTTTGATGAACTCACCAGGAATGCCTCTCTCCCAGCTGCTAGCCTGTCTCATTCTTCCTCTATGGGAGAAGAGGCTGGAGGCAAGGAGACCAGACAGGAGGCTAGGATAATCATCAAATTCAGGAGAAGAGTGGAGAGAGTAGATGCAAAAAGGAAAGAAAGGGTGAGGCTGGAAGAGTTTCCTTTCTTTTAATTGATTTTTTGTTGGAGTATAATTGCTTTATAATGTTGTGTTAGTTTCTGCTGTACAGCAAACTGAAGCAACTATATGTATATATATTTCCCCTCCCTCTTAAGCCTCCCTCCACCTGCTCCCCTACCCCCCCCGCCAATCTCACCTCTCTAGGTCATCACAGCGCACCAAGTTGAGATCACTGTATTATACAGCAGTTTCCTACTAGCTGTTTTACACATGGTAGTGTCTAAGGAATAAATCAAATGCCTTGCTGACAGATCGGATGCAGGAAATGAGGAAGGAAGATTCATGAGTGTGTGATCCTGGGAAGGATGAGAGTAGCAGCAAAGGGGAGCAGGCTTTTAGACAAGCAGGAAGAGGACAGGGCATTTGGTTCAGGGAGTTGGAGGTAACAGTGGGGAATCTGATGAAGACGGTTTGCATCCTTGTATGAAGTTGGAATTATGGGACTGGTGGGCAGGGCTGGTACATGAGACCGACTGCCTCAGGGGATGGCTGTCAGACTGGAGAGCATGGAGAAGGCAAGGAGCACAGGAAAAGGGCAGTTTCCTCGAAGCCAGAAGAAGTTCTTCAAGAGGAGCAGGTGGCCATGGTGTCAAATGCCAAAGGCAGACTGGATGTCAGGGAGGCGGAGAGGAGGAACTCGGGTTATCTTGGAGCAAGCGCCTTCTGCAGTCTCAGGACAGATCCAGGCTACAGAGAGGTATTAAGAAAAGGATGAGTGGACAGGAAGTGGAGGCAGTGGGTGTGAGCCCTGCATTTGAGGAGCTTGGCAGTGAGCTGAGAGATTAGACAGCAACCAGAAGGGGGAAGAAGGCCAAATAACATGATTTGTTTTGTTTTGAAAATTGGGCAATCCTGTACTTATGAAGGAGGATGATAAAATAGACCCTTGTTTTGTTCTCTAGTCCCTTTTACACTTTCTGGTTCTGTTTTTCTTTTTTTCCTTCTCTCTTTCTGGAAGCCAGAGGGGTGGTTCGGAAGTACTTGGAGGGTTGAGGTGCCCGCCTCCATGAAGTGGGCTTGCAAATGGGAGGATGCTCAGCCAGCTCACTTCTTATCCCCAGAGATGCATGCAGGGAGATCACAGCGGAATATGGGGGCAGCCACACTCTCATCCTGTGGCCCTCCCCAACTGGCCTGAGAAACGTCTGGGCCTTCTGTGTCCCATGGTGTGAGGACCAGCCCAGGGCTGGAGGGCAGAGTGTAGCTCTACAAAGTGATCTGAAAACATGAGTAGTACCCGTGACTCAGCTGCTTCTGCTTGCTTATGCCTCAGAATTTTTATTTCACCTGGAAAGATGATGTTACTGGCTTGACAATACAGGTACCCCTGCCTGTCTGAACCTGTAACCTGCCGTGGGATAATGGCTGGTCTCTGGGAGCAGGGCTCTCACTGGTGTTCTGAGAAGATGGACGGTAGAGGCCAGTCCTTCTCTCTCTGCCCACCGTGCAATGCTGGGCAGCATTCCTGCTGCTGGGTTTGCAAGCCTGGGTTTTAGTGCAGGGCTTTGATTCCTGTCTCTGCTACACACACCTGAAACTTCTATCCAAATATTAGAAACTCATTAAGAACACAAAGAGGTACACACATCACAAAGGTGCTTCCTGCCGTTGGGGAGGATGGTGAGCAACCTCCCTGGGTCCGATTTGCAACAAAGGAGCTACGGAGCTGGCTGCTGTTTCCTCCAAGGGAGCTTTTCAGGGGCAGTGGGCAACCTGACTGCCAGGTCACCCCAGATCCGTGAACCAGACCAGGGACTGAGAGCTGGTCAGGCTCCTTGATGTCTCAAGGGACCAGAGCTAGGGTCTTAGCTTCCCACCTGCAACAAGGAAAGAAGAGACAGTTATTGTGGGACTTTGGACTGACTAGATAGAAAAAGAGCCTGACCAGATAGAAAAAGAGCCTGACCCATACTGAGCAGGAAGAGTGGGGAGGAAGTAAGATGCGGAGGGAGTTGATTTGCTGGGAGTGGGGAAGAGCCAGGAAAGGGTGAGTGGGCAACAGAGGAGTAAGGGGTGAGGCAGCAGAGATGAGGTTCAGCTCTGTAGGTGTTTCAGACTGCAGAGAGAGCACAGTGCCAGAGCTGTGTGTCTGTGCACTGTGGTGGGAGGTGACCTTGTCTCAAGGGCAGAGCCTCGTGGCTCTGAGAAGTCAGAGCAGGGGCAGAGTTTCCAGCCCAGCCTCCCGTGCCTGGGCCCCTTTTCTCTGAGATTACAGCCTCTGCCAAGAGCAGCTCCTTGTGTGTGTGGGGGTGGTGTGGGGGGTTGGGAGGGTGACACAGCGCATAAGGCCCTTTTGTGGTACTGTGTTCCTAAGAATAGCTGTGGCTGAGTTCGGGGAGGTGTTTTCTATGGCCTGCATGTCCTGGGTCTTGTTCTCAGAGGTGTCCCTTTGCCTGGTGTCTGGTGCTGATGGCTTCTAGCTGTTAGGAGAGTGGAGGCTGTCCGCCCGCCTCAGCCTCTGCCACTTGTGCTTGTCCAGTTCAGCTTTGAGAGAGGGGACACAGGACAGAGGGAGAAGTGGACAAAATACTGGTCCAGAAAAGTTAGGAGAGGGGAGGCAAAGGCCAGCAGCCTGGAAAACCTGGTGCTCAAAGCTGAAGAGTGTGGGAAGCTTAGGCAGAGAGGTGGTGGGCAAAGGGGCCAGGCGGGAGACAAAGGTGGGAAAAAGGATGAATGGGAAGGACTTATGGGAAAAGGTGGAAAGAAGTGGATCCAGCCAGAGAAGGAGGGAAAAAAGGTGAAGGGGCAGGAGTTTAATTTATGATGAGGAATTAGGATGGGGCTGGAGAGGAACCTGAGACAGGAAGAGGGGCCGGGAATGGATGGACATTGGTGGTTCAGACAGTAAAGCATCTGCCTACAATGCAAAAGACCCGCGTTTAACCCCTGGGTTGGGAAGATCTCCTGGAGAAGGAAATGGCAACTCACTCCAGTACTCTTGCCTGGAAAATCCCATGGATGAAGGAACCTGATAGGCTATAGTCCATGGGGTCATAAAGACTCGGACACGATTGAGTGATTTCACTTTCGCAGAGCATAGCAGATGGAAAGAGAAGTGGTGAGAGACCTGTGGTGGTGCTCCTACAGATACTGGGCAGAGGAGAGGGTGGGGTGGCTCATAGAAGAGCTTGGAAAAAAATGCTCCCGAACAAACGCCATTCCTGTGAGATAACAATGCAGTTCCAATCCCTCCCTAATCTCCTGTCCTATTCTTAGCCCTGTGTCCTCTTAGCTGAGAGGCCACAGGTCCCTGGGCTCTGTCCTTTCCCCATGCCCTTGGCTAGAATTAGACAGACATGCCTGCATGCCTGCATAGTCATCTGCTAACCAGGGTCCTCCTGCCTTCTGGCACTGTCACTGGAGAAGAGCTTGGAGAGGTGGCGGGAAGAGGACAGGAAGGTCACTGCACACCCTCTGGACCAGGCAGCACCTAGGCTCTGAGGGGGAAAGAGGCAAGTCAGAGGCCCCTTCGACCTCAAAGAGTTTTCAGATCAATGAACACATGGCCCATGTGATCACAGGTCCAGAGCGGCAACACTTAACATGGGTAAAATACTGAAGTTTTGAGTCTCCAAATGTGGGAATGCAGAGGCAGGGCAGGGAGAGGAAAGGGCCATCAGGGAAGGTTCCTGCGTTTTACCAGTGAGCTGGATGTGGGTCTTGAAAGGGCTGGGTCTTGAGCAACCCCTTCTGCAGCCACTGTGCAGAGCTGTGTGCATCTGGGGGAAATAAGGAGACAAAGTCTCCTATGTTGACCTCTTGGGCCCAGCCTCCAAGGAACAAGGTTGTCATAGCTTGACAGGGAGCAGCAGCCTCCAGGATTTTTAGGCTGACTGCTATTTCTCGATATTTGCTTCAAACTACTGCTTCTTTCTTGCCCAATATATTCTTTATTTGTTTTCCCCTTGTCCTCCCTCTTGCCTCTGGTCTCTCTAAATATTGTTCATTGTTTTGATATTTTAAATGGCCAGAAGTGATTATGTATATTTTTATCTTGAGCTCTTTCAACTTTGATGAATCTAAATAAAATAAATGCATGATGAATAATGTGCCAAAGAGGGTGAACAGCTGCTGTTCTCTGTTCCTATGAGGGCTCCAATTGCTCCTGCAGAATAAGGGACATAGATGAGATTCCCTGGATCTTATTCAGGGAGAGGGTGGAGGAGGCCTTTCTTTCTTCCTCTCCTTTCCTTCCTTCCTCCCTCCCTCTTTCCCTCTTTTTTTCTTTTTCTACTTTTCTTCTGTCTCTCAAATCATTCTCATTTCTTCCTTCCTCCCTTCCTGTTTTTTTCCCTCCTCTCATATTATAAAAGTATGCTTGTTATTAATACTTCAAAAATACAAACAATAAATCTTCTACCAGGCAAGCAAGGTAAAGCTTCTCCCACTATTCACAGTCCCATTCTGCAAAGGCAACCATGGTTAATAGTTGGAGTGTATCCATCCAGATATACTTTTATATATGTGTGTAAAATACAAGTTTGGGGATTTTTCTTTTACTGGGATATAAAAAAATGAAATGTTTGTAGTTTTGGAGATTCCTTAGGTCATGGATGATTCCGGGGGTCCCTCCTCAAGTAACTTGCATTTTGAATGAGTACCAGTCTCTCTAGAGGCTAAACAGTAATAAACTCTCAAAAAAGAAACAAAATGAATTAAAAAATGAATCTAAGAGGCTCAGGAGGATGTGTAACAGACGCCAACAATCATCCTCTTTCTGTCTCAGCTCATCCTTGTCCCTGGATATCCTCCTCTTGGAAGGGGGGTCACTGTACAGAGGAACTCCACCTGGGGGCAGAAGCGCAGGAGTACGAGTGGACTCTGGGTCATGAGAAATCTCCTAATACAGCAGAGGCTATATCTGTCTCTGCTCTAAAAAAGATTTTCTCCCCCTACAACTGTAGCAATGATATAATGATGTCTGATCACTTATTTTGCAAAGCCAATTCTGAATTGTCGCATTTTTCATGCTCAGAAATTTATCTGGTTGTTTTTCTGTTTGGGGGATCTGTAACCTATTCTTTAGGTCACACTTGTACCTGTCCTTTGTTGTGGAAGTTCTGAAATGACCTCTAGCCAAAAGCCAATCAAAAGTTCTGACCAAGATCCTAATATAGTTGATGACTCTGATGCAGCCCTTGATCTGACAGCTGGTGTGGCATGGATGGCTGGATTCCTGCTGTGAAAATACAAGCCCAGAGGCATCCGAAATACCTTGCACCTATTCTCACCCTGCTCTGTGCTACTCCTGCGGGCCCCCCATTCCCCACCAAACACCCCAGACTGAGCCAATTCTAAGCATCGCTGGCTTCTGCCCCTTCCCAGATACCTCTACCCTGGCCATTCAAAGGGAGCAAGGCAAAAGTTAAGGTGATGGGAAAAGAAAAATTTAAGGTAACTTTTATGAACCTTGACAGAACACGGTCCACAGGATAAGGATCTGAAATATTGAAACATCCTGTCATTTAAACAGGGAGTTTGTTTGTAGAGGATCGAGATGGGAAGAAGGCTTGAAATCAAGAGAAGAGAAGGTGGAAAGGGAGCATGCCGGGGGTGGGATCAGTGGCTCCAAAGGGTGCTGGCGAGCCCTAGGGAGGCCTAGCCTCTCCAGGCCGTGCTGAGGATCCCAGGGAGGAGAGTGTGGAGGTGAGCTTTTTCTCCTCTCCTGTGTGACCTTGTCACATAGGCAGGATCTGTTCAGCTCCAGGCAGGAGGGGTAGAACAAGCTATTGCCGACGTTTGGAGTGTCCCTACCAAGTCATTCTTCCCGTTGTTCTGTAGTTCTGGGAACTCAGCTTCTATCTTGCTCCTGAGACTTGGGCCCCACCCTGTGCCCCAGACAGGTAACTGAGCCCTGGTTTTGTTCCCTCTGGCAAAGGCCCCGTCTTGGTAACCCTCTTAGTTTCTCTGGTGCTTATCTACTTCTCAGGGATTAGATTTTCCCCTTAAGTCCCAGATTCGAAGCTGGGGGTCCTGTTTCGTGCAAATAGAGGGAGACCGCATATCTTAAAGGACTTTCCAGGTGGCGCTAGTGGTAAAGAATCTGCCTGCCAGTGGAGGAGATGGAAGAGACTTGGGTTCTATCCCTGGGCCGGGAAGATCCCCTGGAGAAGGAAATGGCAACCCACTCCATTTTTGCCTGCAAAATCCCTGTGGACAGAGGAGCCTGGCAGGCTGCAGTCCATGAGGTCTCAAAGAGTCTGGCATGACTGAGTATACACATACTCACCAGCGTATCTTAATCATTAAGAGCATAGGTTTTGACATCAATTACGCCTGACTTATGGACTAGCTGTGTGACCTAGGTGAGTTATTTAACACCTTTGAGAAAAACAGTGAAATATTGTGCAGAGTCTTATGACTCAAAGTATGATCCACGGACTGACACGTCCTCAAGGGGGAATATGTTGTTGTTATTGTTTAGTCGCTAAGTCATGTTCAACTCTTTACAACCCCATGGACGTTATCCTGCCAACCTCCTCTGTCCATGGGATTTCCCAGGCAAGAATGCTGGAGTGGGTTGCCATTTCATTCTCCAAGGGTTCCTCCTGACCCTTTCACTGAGCCACCAGAGAAGCCCTGAGCATCAGTTTCGACCAGAGAGGCCTATGGTCAAAAACCCTGGCTTATGGGCTAGCTGTGTGGCCTAGGTGTTATTTAACCCCTCTTAGAAAAAAGTGAAGTACCGTGCAGAGTCTTATGACTCAAAGCATGATCCAATGGACTGATATAGCTTCATCAGTGGGAGTTTATTAGGACTACAGAATCTCAGGCCCCAACCCAGGCCTGAGTTACCTTTCTGCATTTTAACAGAATCTGCAGTTTTACAAGACCTCCCAGGTCATTTAATGTACATTAAAGTTGGGGAAGCACTAATGTAGAGAAAAGAGCACAGGCCCAAGAAGAACTATTATTGAATTCCAGCACTAACTCTCAGTCTTAACTGTAAAATGTGGATGGTAATACCTACCCGATTTACTTGGTTTAAGTATTATGTATATGAAGTTATAAAAAAAATCGGTACAACTATTATGAAAAACAATATAGAAGTTCCTCAAAAATTAAAAATAGAAATACCGTATTATCCAGCAACCCCTTTTCTGGACATATAGCCAAAGAAAATGAAATCACTGTCCTGAAGAGATACTGTTATATTCAGTAGCGTTCTTCACAATAGTCAAGACATGGAAACAACAGAAGTATCCACTGTTAGATGAATGGAAGAAGGATATTGTCCAGCTCTAAAAGAAAGAAATCTTATCACTTGTGACAATATGGATAACACTAATGGGTGTTATGCTAAGTGAAATAAACCAGACACAGAAAGACAAATACTGCATGATTTCACTTATATATGGAATGTAAAAAGATAAACTCTTAAGACTCAAAGAATAGAAAGGTGGTTTGCAGTGGTTGGGGAGGGAGGTGAAATGTTGATCAAAGGGTACAAAGTTTCAGATATGAAGGATGTAAGTTCTGGCCATCTTACTAATGTACAGCATAGTGACTGTAGTTAAAAGTACTGTTTTGTGGGACTTCCCTGGTGGTCCAGTGGTTAAGACTCTGAGCTTCAGTGCAGGAAGCAAAACTCCAATACAGGAGCCCCGGTTCCATTCCTGGTCAGGGAATTAGATCCCACATGCTGCAACTAAAGAGCTTGCACGCCACAACGAAGATCCAGAGTGCCTCACCTAAGACCCTGGGGGCAACCAAATAAACAGACATTTGAAAAAAAAAAGGACTGTTTTGTGTACTTGAAATCTGCAATGAGAGTAGATCTTTATTTTAAAAACAACAAAAAACAACGGAAGGGTAACTATGTAAAGTGATGGATACATTAATTAGACTGTCAACTTGAATGTGTATATATACATCGATATATACATATATCAAAATATTATTTTGTAAAAATATATACAAATTTTATTTGTCAAATATTCCTCAATAAAGAAGGGGGAAAATGGAGTTATAGGCACAGGGTCCAATAAACAGTGACTGCTTAATAAGTTGTATCTGTTACTTCCACTTGCCTGCTTGGATTTCCAAACTTGTTCCAGTGCCCTCTTATGAGAATATCTTCTTGATTCTGACTGCTTTAATAGACTGATTCCTTTTATCTGCTGCCAGCCTAGTCTGGACTTCTTTCCACCATCTGCAATGACAATGTCCCCCAGAATCTGCCCCATCTCAGTGCGCCCTGTCGAATAATTCCAGATCCCAGCTCCCTCCAGTTTGATTGTTCAGCTCATGTTAATGAGAATGATAATGTTAATGGGTGCAGGCCTCACCACAGTCCAGGAATGAACTTTCATTCCCACTAATATTGATTAAGCCCCAGCTTTGTGGCAGGCACAGTGCTGACTTCAGGAGCTCGCAGGTTACTATGGAGGGAACAGGCAGTGACAGAATAGTGTGTCAGGTATTATAACAGAGGAAGCAGCAGGCACTATGATGGAAGAAATCCTCGAGCACAGAGCAAGGGCACCTAATCTAGACTGGAGGTCAGGAAAGGTTCAGTGGAGGAAATGACTTTTAAGGTCAGACTTGAAGGATGAGCTGAGCTCAGTGAGCTACTCATTGAGCTGGAGTTGGTCAAGAAAAGGAGGAGCTGGGCAGAGTGACCAGCTTGTCCAATAACCTGAGAGGAATTGAAACATACTCAGTGTAGCTAAGGGCTTTCCAGGTTAGTGGTAAAGAATCCACCTGCCAATGCAGGAATCACCGGTTCCATTCCTGGGTTCTCCCTGGAGGAAGAAATGGCAACCCACTCCAGTGGGATTTTGCCTGAAAAATTCTTGCCTGAAAAATTCCATGGACAGAGGACCCTGGAGGGCTGCAGTCCATAGGATTGCAAAGAGTTGGACACAACTGAGTGACTGAGCACCATGTAGCTAAAGAATGGAAGTAACTGGGAAGTACCAAAGTAGAAGAGCCTGGGAGGTGGGTGAAGGCTGGTCAAAAGAACCTTATAAACCAAATCAAGGGAGTTTGGATTTTAACCAGCCATGGAGCCTCATTAACGTGTTTTAAGGTGGTGTTGGCATGTGCGGTGGTGGTGATGTTATCTGATTTTATAGAATTGGTAGGTATAACTTTTCTTGGGAAAAGTGACATTGTGTTTTTGGATTCATATGCAGAGGAGATTCTAGACTTGTGGTCATGAGAATGCAGGGAACTACTCTGAGAAACTGGGAAATAGAAATGATTGAAAGGGAAGGGAGCTCAGGAGAAAGGCACCAAACAGTATTTCTATTAATCTATAGACTCTGCCTTCAGAAGGTCCTACCTCCTTCTTTCCTTCTCATGTCTAGATAACTGCAACAGCATCTTACCTAGTCTTGTAGCTGCTCTTCTCAACAAATGACTGGCAGT
The DNA here is from genome assembly GCA_917880005.1 of Nanger dama. Taxonomy (NCBI): domain Eukaryota; kingdom Metazoa; phylum Chordata; class Mammalia; order Artiodactyla; family Bovidae; genus Nanger; species Nanger dama. Next base: position 21,514,966 of record CAKJTW010000036.1, on the reverse strand, counting down.
CTCAATTTTCTAAAGTGCCACGTCTCACATATCTATCATTCATAGAAACTTCCAGGGAGACAAAGCCTAAATACTTCTGAATGGCACCTAAAGACACTTTGTATACTGGCCTCAGATTGTCCCAGTTTAGCTCTTCACTTCCTGGTCTGACTGGTTCTCCATAGCACCCTCTCACCCCAGGCTGGGCCTTCCCACCTCTCTAATGTTGTGAGAACTTCTCCTGCCTGCCCTCTCCAGGCACTGCTCAGTGGCTCCTCTTTTAAAACAAACAAACAAACAAAACTATTCCACTATTAATAGAGAAATCACCAACAATATATCCAAGAATCATTTAAAAACATCATTCACTTGTGAAGCCCATAATAAATTATAATCTACTTATACATACATTGTTTCAGTAGATTCTCAAAAGTGAGTAACATATTGATATTTTTTCCATTTTCAAATGTGGAAATTCAAGTTTTTAAAGGCCTAAATAGTTCTGATTAAAGATTCAGCAATACTACAATATATATAACTAACAAAAATGCTAATGGAATGTATGGGATTCTCTGATGGTTCTTTCTAATTTGCATTTTTAATTGAAGTATAATTGATTTACAATGTCATGTTAGTTTCAGATGTATATCACAGTGACTCAATAATACATATATACATATACATAATCTATATTTGTATACATTAATAAAAATATTGAATATACTTCCTTGTGCTTTATACTAGGTCTTTGTTATCTATTTTGTATATAGTAGTCTCAGTGGTTCTTCTATGAACGTACTTTTCAATTCAGCAGGGCTGTTCCTGAAACACAAACAAAACTTTGTTGAAACTATGCAAGTACAGAAATGACACACAAGATCTCCTACCCAATCGCATTCAGTTCAGTTCAGTTCAGTCGCTCAGTCGTGTCCGTCTCTTTGTGACCCCATGAATCGCAGCATACCAGGCCTCCCTGTCCATCACCAACTCCCGGAGTTCACTCAAACTCACGTTCATCGAGTCTGTGATGCCATCCAGCCATCTCAGCCTCGGTCGTCCCCTTCTCCTCCTGCTCCCAATCCCTCCCAGCATCAGAGACTTTTCCAATGAGTCAACTCTTCGCATGAGGTGGACAAAGTACTGGAGTTTCAGCTTTAGCATCATTCCTTCCAAAGAAATCCCAGGGTTGATCTCCTTCAGAATGGACTGGTTGGATCTCCTTGCAGTCCAAGGGACTCTCAAGAGTCTTCTCCAACACCACAGTTCAAAAGCATCACTTCTTCGGGGCTCAGCTTTCTTCACAGTCTAACTCTCACATCCATACATGACCACAGGAAAAACCATAGCCTTGACTAGATGGGCCTTTGTTGGCAGAGTAATGTTTCTGCTTTTGAATATGCTATCTAGGTTGGTTATAACTTTTCTTCCAAGGAGTAAGCGTCTTTTAATTTCATGGCTGTAATCACCATCTGCAGTGATTTTGGAGACCCCCCAAAATGAAGTCTGACACTGTTTCCACTGTTTCCTCATCTATTTCTCATGAAGTGATGGGACCGGATGCCATGATCTTCGTTTTCTGAATGTTGAGCTTTAAGTCAACTTTTTCACTCTCCTTTTCACCTTCATCAAGAGGCTTTTTAGTTCCTCTTCACTTTCTGCCATAAGGGTGGTATCATCTGCATGAAGGTGAAGATGAAGGTGAAGTCGCTCAGTCGTATCTGACTCTCTGTGATCCCGTGGATTGTAACCTACTAGACTTCTCCGTCCATGGGATTCTCCAGGCAAGAATACTGGAGTGGATTGCCATTTCCTTCTCCAGGGGATCTTCCCGACCCAGGGATCGAACCCAGGTCTCCCGCATTGGAGGCAGATGCTTTAACCTCTGAGCCACCAGCTGAGGTTATTGATATTTCTCCTGGCAATCTTGATTCCAGCTTGTACTAGAGAGCCTCTTGATGAAGGTGAAAGAGGAGAGTGAATTTGTAGGTGGGTGGGGCTCCTGCTCCACACCACCCAGACCTGGGCTACATCCTACTCAGGGTCTAGCTCAGGGTCAGGTGAGTGGAGACCTGTTCTGTTATCAAAATATATGTCACCACAATTCAAAAAAATATTTTTTTTAAAAAGGAGAGTGAAAAAGCTGGCTTAAAACTCAACATTCAAAAAATGAAGATCATGGCATCCAGTCCCATCACTTCATGGCAAATAGATGGGGAAGCAATGGGAAACAGTGACAGACTTTATTTTCCTGGGTCCCAAAATCACTGCAGATGGTAACTGCAGCCATGAAATGAAAAGACACTTGCTCCTTGAAAGAGAAGCTATGTTAAACCTAGACAGCATATTAAAAAGCAAAGACATTACTTTGCTGACAAGGGTCCATATAGTCAAAGCTATGGTTTTTCCAGCAGTCATGCATGGATGTGAGAGTTGGATCATAAAGAAAACTGAGTGCTGAAGAATTGATACTTTTGAGCTGTGTTGTTGCAGAAGACCCTTGAGAGTCGCTTGGACTGCAAGGAAATCCAACCAGTCCATCCTAGAGGAAATCAGTCCTGAATATTCATTGGAAGGACTGACGCTGAAGGTGAAACTCCAATACTTTGGCCATCTAATGTGATGAGCCAACTCGTTGGAAAATACTTTGATGCTGGGAAACACTGAAGGCAGGAAAAGGGGACAACAGAGGACGAAATGGTTTGATGGCATCACCGACTCAATGGACATGAGTTAGGGCAAACTCCAGGAGATGGTGAAGGACAGGGAAACCAGGCATGCTGCAGTCCATGTGGTTGCAAAGAGTCGGACACAACTGAGCAACTGAACAACAACTCTCTTATTTATAGATGAAAAGAGTTCAATTGAGTAGGCTATCAAGCACCTGAACTTCCACTGGGCCTGAAACAGCAAATAAATGTTAGATGCAGAGGCAAGGGGACTGGATACTTAACTCCTGCCTTCTTCAGGAGTCCAGCAGATGATTTAGAAACCAGAATTTTCCCACCCTAGTTGCCAAGATATGGGAGTTATTCATTGTTTACTTTCAGAAGACTGCTCCAAGTCAGGAAATCTAATTTCTAGTCCTAGATCAACTCGACAGTTGTGGGTAAAATTCAAGACCATTATTTCCTCTTGCAGTGCTTATTTCCCAAGACAGACGATGCACACAGTTGCTCAGTTGTGTCTGACATTTTGAGACCCCACTTCCATTTCCAGGGAATCTTTCTGACCCAGGAACAGAACCTGGGTGTCTTGCATTGACCAGTAGATTCTTTACCACTGCGCCACCCAGGAAGTCCAAGGCAGAGGACAGGGGTAATTAATACCCAAACAGCTGACTTTACCAGACTGTAAAAAGCAGGAGTAAGCTGACATATTTGAAAATATTAAGAAAAGATGAAAAAGTTGGCTTAAAACTCAACATTCAGAAAACGAAGATCATGGCATCTGGTCCCATCACTTCATGGCAAATAGATGGGGAAACAGTGGAAACAGTGACAAACTTTATTTTGGGGGGCTCCAAATCACTGCAGATGGTGATTGCAGCCATGAAATTAAAAGAGGCTTGCTCCTTGGAAGAAAAGCCATGACCAACCTAGACAGCTTATTAAAAAGCAAAGACATTACTTTGCCAACAAAGATCTGTTTGGTCAAAGCTATGGTTTTTCCAGGAGTCATGTATGGATGTGAGAGTTGGACCATAAAGAAGACTCAGCCCCAAAGAATTGATGCTTTTGAACTGTGGTGTTGGAGAAGACTCTTGAGAGTCCCTTGGACAGCAAGGAGATTCAACCAATCCATGCTAAAGGAAATCAGTCCTGAATATTCATGGAAGGACTGATGCTGAAGCTGAAACTCCAATACTCTGGCCACCTGATGATAAGGGCTGACTCATTTGAAAAGACCTTGATGTTGGGAAAGATTGAGGGCAGGAGGAGAAGAGGAGGATAAGACGGTTTGATGGCATCACCGACTCAATGGACATGAGTTTGGGTAGACTCCGGGAGCTGGTGATGGACAGGGAGGCCTGGCGTGCCATGGGGTCACAAAGCGTCAGACACGACTGAGCAATTGAACTGAACTGAACTGAAGAAAAGATGAGGCAGCGCATAATGAAATACTACGTATGCACAAGCTGGGTTTGAATCTGTGTGACCAGAAGCAAGTCATGTAAATCTGAACTGGCTTCTTTTGTCAAACGTCCTCCCCTTCACACCCCCTAACTGGTAGGAGGCGGCAGCTGAAGGGGTCTTTACGCCTTGCCCCCAGGTGCTCACCATGCAGGTGAACGTGCTTATCTTCTGTGCCTAAATTCCGGCTCTGGGCTTCTCTGGCCCAGCTCTCTTATTTATAGATGAAAAGAGCTCAGAGATCAAATGACTTCTCCAAGATCACACAAACGCCTTGGGGGTCTATGAAGAATCTAGCACGGCCTGCGTTGGCACACCAGCCTGGAAAGGCGACTCCATAACGTGGCCACCTTCTCAGAGATAAGCTGAGGCCCGTCACCTAGCGACAGACTCAGGCAACGCAAGGGAAGAGACTCCGGGTACTGCGGCATCCAAGAGCCAATACGCTCTCAGTTCGCTCAGTTAACTCCTTTTTCCCATTGGGCCTTTAAAAGTGTCAATCAACCAATTGCCGGGTTTTTACTGGCTTAGCTCCACCCACTCTATTCAATTTACTAATTATATGGCGCTTTCCAAGAGCGTATTTACATTGGTAAAGTTCCTCCTAAGTCTGACGAGTTTAGCCGGTTCTTCTATTCCATTGGCTGGGTCCGGCCCCTCCTTCCGTACATCCTGTTTGGAGCGGAAATGAGAGAGCCCCTCTTCCTATTGGCTTAGATTTGCAAGCGGCCGTGATCTCGCAAGTCTATCATGACAACGTCCGCTCTCAGGAAGTACAGTTCCGGAAGGGGCGGGCTTTGGAAGATGGCGGCTCCGGTGAGTTTCGTGTGTTTGTTTCCTTGGCTTCATATTGTGGACGTTTCTTTTCTCCTCGGCGCCTGGAGGCAAATTATTGGCGCGAGGGAAGGATGGTGATGAAAATAGTTCTACCGAGGCGTCCTCCCAGCCACAACCGTAGTAAGGAGACGGGACTGGAGTTAACGCTCCTTTTCGGTAGCGTGAGAGGCTGGCCCGCCGTGAGGCGAGGCTGCATGGGCATCGGAGTGGGAGGGCAGGAAGTCTGGGCTGTTTGAAGGAGAGAGGGGACTTTTCCACCCCACACCTTCCGTCTTATGATCCTGAGGAAAGAAATGGCTTTTCTTTACTATCCCTTCCACAGGAGGTGTTGGAGTCAGACCTGCCGAATGCTGTGGCACTTCTGAAAAACCTCCAGGAGCAGGTGAGTAGTGCCACCCCTTTTGGAATAGATTAGTTGCAAATAGGCGCTGACTTTGTTTGCCTTACCTCTAAAGTTTGGTGATTTGGAGTCATGTGGTTTTCCTGGTGGCTCAGCGGTAAAGAACCCGCCTGCAAATGCAGGATACGTAGGTTGGATCCCTGGGTAAGGAAGAGCCCTTGGAGAAGGAAATGCCAACCCACTCCTGTATTCCTGTCTGGGAAATGCCATGGACAGAGGAGCCTGGTAGGCTACAGTCCATGGGGTCGAAAATAATTGGATACGACGTAGAGACTGAGTACGCATTTGAATGACCAGATACCTTAAGAGCAGGATGATCTAATGAAAACCTTTTCAGGCAACAATTCAGAGTAATTGATTCCTGCATCCAAAAGAATATAGGAAACTTCAGGGAAAAAAAGCATCTGAATCAATTTCCTTTATTCCTATAGATAAGGAAACCAGTGATGAGAAAGGTGATGTGATTTGCCCTTTGGGTGCCCAGCTGATATACGGTTATATACTAATTGATCTCACATTGCAAGTTCAGCTGCACAAAGGTGCGGTGCACTCATGACCACTTCCCATCCCCATCCCCTACCTCAAGTTTGGTAAGTCAGTCTCTTTAAGAAGAGGTTGAAAGTTTCTTCTTCTTTTTGAAGACGTATCAGCCTCTCCTGTACTTTCCCAGAACTGAAAAGATGATGGTATACTTTAGGCAGTGTCTCAGATATCAGTATTTTTAGGTGGCTTGTTTAGGTTTTGCCCTTCACAGCTCACAGAGATGACTTGATTGTATTCTGATCAGGGGTTTTATTTGGATTAATTTCAGGTGATGGCTGTCACAGCACAAGTGCAAACTCTGACCAAAAAAGTTCAGGCTAAAGCTTACCCTACAGAGAAGGTAAGATATACTGAAGAGTAAGCATCCCCTAACTTAATATTCTCAACAGCTCTGTCCATTGTCAACTTACTGAGTGTGTGGCGTGTCCTCAGTGTTGGAGCTCTGAAGATGAATAAGGTCCAGTTTCCATGCTGAAGTCTAGTAGAGAAGGCAGGTTAAAGCAGTAGGTATAAGCAGTAGCAGTCATGGTGAGCGGCTGTGAAAACTGAGGAGTGAGATTAAATGATCAGCAGAGAGCAAAGGGAGTTAGGCGACTTAGAGGAGGTAGCAGGATTGTGGGGAATAAACAAGGGTCAGAGGGATGGAAGGAAATAGCATGTGCAAAAACACGAAGACCTAACATGTGATGATATTCTGCAAAGGAGGTATGTCATGTAGCGTGCTTTTTTTGTACATTTTGTGTGTGTTTTGGGGGCAGGGATAGAAAATATGACTGGAAAAGTAGTCACTCTGTGAAGAGCCTTGTAGGCCGACTAAGGAGTTACTACTGTATTCATTTAATAAAAAATTTTGCTGATTGGGGGCATATTGCTTATTTTTTATACTAAGAAAAAGTGCTGCTTGTTAATCTGCGACATACTAAGATACTGTTGATTTAAAGATGTATTCTGACTATGAAAATCATGTATATCTTAAATCAGTGATTTTCAAATTAAGGTCTTGAAGTTTCCAAGGGAATAATTGGGTGCAGGACAGTATAGAAGGAGTCTTTGGATCAGTATAGAAGGAATGAGGGATTTCTGGATCCCTCATACCTGCTTGAACCGTGTTACCTGTTTTATGTATTGATTTTTTGTTCTGAGATATTTAAGCATGACATTCCATAGGTGAGCAGAAGTATGGAAATCATTATAGTAGGTTAATAAAAGTCATTGAGGGTTTTTAAAACACAAGATTTACAGCAGACTTGTGCTTTAGGAGGATAACTAAATGAATTTTTAATGTATCTTTTGCCATTTCCTTCTCTTCATTGATTTTTGTTCTATTCTCATTTTTAATCTTCGCTTCTCGTTTTGTTTTTGTCTTATATGCTTGTAACCCATACACTTGTAACTCATAAGCTTGCCAATACCCAAGCATGTCAGAAAATCCTGTTTCTCACATTCTTGGCTGTCTTTATTCTGGGTATGATGCTTTTATGCATTTTAATGCCTTTTTTGAGATGAGCTGCTCACATGTAACTTAGATCACTATGTACTTATTCATTGAACAGTTATTTAGTAACTTTGAGAATCAAGGACCTTTATCAGGTGTTTTATAGGCTACAAAGTACTTTCCCATCTTATTTGAGTCTCATGTTACATACTATAGATGAGGAGACAAAGGTTATAATTTACCCGATATTTGACTGTTGAATGCCTAACTCAGAGCTGAGCTCAGCTTATCTGTCTTTAAATGCTTTGCTGGTCCTCCTGTATCATGCTAGTGTTGACCTCAAGCATGTTGGTTTACATATACCCAGGGCTTGGGTGTTGGAGTCAGACTGAGTTTGAATCCCAGCTCTACTCCTGTTTAGGCAGAGATTATTTAACCTGTCTGAAGTAGGTCTTCCAAGGGCTGTGGACTTTTTCAGTTTTGTTTTATGCAGTCACAATGACTTTTTTTCCCCTATCACTATACCTAAAGTTTGCTTACACAAGTTACTTTTTTATTTAAAAGGATGCGCTTATAATTTATGATTAGCAAATCATAATACACTGTAATGTAATACACTTCTTTGGTGGTGGACTACCCTGTGCAGCATGTGGAATCTTAGTTCCTTGACCATGGACTGAACCCTTTCCCCCTTTCCCCTTCTGGAAATGCAGATTCTTAATCACTGGACCACCAGGGAAGTCCCTGTAATGCATTTTAATTTTAGAAAGTTGTGATACATAAAACCACAAAGAAGAAAATAAAAAAATCAGTGTAATTACCATTCTGAGATAACCATTGGGATACATTTAAAAATTTTGTTTGTTATAAAAGTAATACGTGCTTGATGGAAAATCACTTTTATAGAATACTCCATTTCTTCCTTTTCTTCATCTCAGTTCCCAGGGGTAGCAGTTGCTAATTGTATTATCTTCATTTTTCTATATATGTAAAATATGTGTATCATACTTCTCGCCTCCTCAATTTGAACCACATTATTCACTCTTTCTACATAGGTAGAAAGTGTGTTGACATAGAACTAAGTCCATGTCACTAGGTATAGATCCTTGTTTTTACCTGTAATATAATTTCATCATAGGGGGATAAAATCATGTATTCACTATAGTGATTCAACAGTCACTATAAAATCACAGTGACTGTTCTGGTTAAATTAATTTAAAAATCAGCACTGTGTGGAGATATTTTTGATTGTCACAAAATGAGGGGTGGGGTCAAGGGGTAGAGGTCAGGGCTGCTCTTGAATGCCCTCTAGTCCTCCTCTGTTCACTGTAGATTGAACAGTGCTCCACAGCAAAGAATTATCTTTTCCCAAATATCAGTAGCCCTTGAGTTTGAGCAACCTTGCCATAGTGATTTTGGGGGATACTTTATTGATTTTCCTGCTTTTCCTGTTTTCCATAATTCTGTGAGCTTTGCTTCCATCGTGTTAGCATAATTTTCTCTGTGGCCATTTTAGGTATAGCCACTTCCTTGAGACTACTCTAGATACTTTACATGAACTGCTTGGAAAAAACTTGAACTTGGAAAAAATTATCCTGTTTTCCCTAGGCTCTCTCTCCTTATTCTCTGGTTAAAACTGAATTTGCTTCTCTTATGATTCAACTCAGGGTCTCAGCCTTTTGGAAGTAAAAGATCAGCTGTTGCTCATGTACCTTATGGATTTGAGCCATCTCATCCTGGACAAAGCCTCAGGAGCTTCTCTTCAGGGACACCCTGCAGTTTTGAGACTGGTGGAGATTCGCACGGTACAAAGCATTTGGCATCATATGGGCTCTAAGTTGCTAAATACTGAACTCCAGGACTGTGACATGATTGCTCTCATTTAAGTGGGTGTTCTCATGTTCCCTGGGTCAGGAAGATCCCCTGGAGAAGGGAATAGCAACCCACTCCATTATTCTTGTCTGGAGAATTCCATGGATAGAGTAACCTGATGAGCTACAGTCCATGGGATTGCAAAGAGTCAGACAGGATTGAGCAACTAACACTTTTATTTATTTATTTATTTATTTCATTTTTCTCATGTTAAATGAGGAAACCAAATGGAGAAAAAGCATTTTTGTTTTCATTTCCTCTACTTTTTGCATATTTTAGGGGCTTTATCTGGCAGCTTAAAATAGGAACTTTCGGTGTGTGCTTATTTAGGGGAAGGTCATGTAATGGTTATTTAACCACATTTTAGGTTTTGGAAAAGCTTCGTCCTTTGGACCAAAAATTGAAGTATCAGATTGACAAACTGGTCAAGACTGCAGTGACAGGCAGCCTCAGTAAGTAGGGGAAGTTGTAAGGTTTTCTGGGGACCATTCAAAAGTTCCAAGTCTTGTAAAATCTCTTGCATCTTTTATTGTAGGTGAGAATGACCCACTCCGTTTTAAGCCTCATCCCAGCAATATGATGAGCAAGGTAAGAGGCTGCAGTGCCCTGATTTTCCTGAGAGATCTAAACCTGGGTGAGCTTTGTGGTGCTCCTGGACCTCCTGGGATTTCTCTTATTACTGTTGACTCCCAGCTTGTGCCTAAGAGTGTTGAATGTGAGATTCCCCGTTGTCCCTCTGGTTTGTATTCCCACTTTCCCAGGTGCTTCAGCTTTCGATTTCCTTGTCACTTATTTGACTAACTCTTCCTAAGTTTGTGGACATTATGTTCCTCTTATAGTTGAGCTCTGAGGATGAGGAGGAAGATGAAGCAGAGAAAGGCCAGTCTGGGGCTTCAGGGAAGAAATCTGGAAAAGGAACAGCTAAGAAATACGTCCCACCACGCTTGGTTCCTGTTCACTATGGTATGAAGTGTAGCTGCCGCTTCCTCTGTGTGAATTGTGTTTCTCTTCTCTGTTCTGGGATAACCCTTGCTGATTTTTAATCACATAGATGAAACAGAAGCTGAACGGGAGAAGAAGCGCCTAGAACGAGCCAAGAGACGGGCGTTGAGCAGCTCTGTCATTCGTGAGCTAAAGGAGCAGTACTCAGATGCTCCAGAGGAAATCCGAGATGCTCAGCATCCTCATGTTACTCGCCAGAGTCAGGAGGATCAACACAGGTGCATTAGAAGTTGTTTCTATGCTGTAGGGACTTGATTCCAAGAGAACCCATGTTATGTAGGAAATGGAGTACTAAACTTGGGTTAATTAATGATTTCTAAGAATTAGAGTTTTGAAGTACAGAATGGGGACTAGGGGAAAAATGTTTCCCCACCCCTCCCGACCCAAGCTGTTCAAGCTGAGCAAATGCTCCATGGAGAAAAAAATATGCATTGTCACTAAGGCTTTAAAGTTCTGTTTCACTGTCCCTGCTCTTTATTTTGTGAAGAAAGCAAGAAAATCAGGTTTTTAGAGAAGTTCAGGGAAGAAAAGTAGAAAAGCAATTGTTGAACACAAATTTGTCAGCTTTGCCTAGGTGACTATCTCTACAGTCGATAGATGTCAGTGAGAGGGTCCATGTAGGGGATCCTGTTTATGAAGCTGGAATACAAAGAATTTTCTTATATAATAATTTAAATATTCCTGTGGATGGCTGTGAGTTCATTTCTGGGGAGGAGGGACGTTTTAGCACAAAGAGCATTTCATTCAACACTGAGTACTGAGCATATAGTATCACCTCAGCAAATACTATAGTGACTAGCTATGAAATTTCTTGAGAACTGTCTACATGATGGCTGAGTGAACACCTGGGCCAGGTTCTTGGCTGCAGCTTTCTGCCTCAGTGGACTGAGCATGCTGGAAACAGTGTCTATGTTTCTCTTGTAGGATTAACTATGAGGAGAGCATGATGGTGCGTTTAAGTGTCAGCAAGCGGGAGAAAGGGCGGCGAAGCGAGCAAATGTCATGAGCTCACAGCTTCATTCCCTCACACACTTCAGTGACATCAGTGCCCTCACAGGAGGAACCCCTCATCTTGACGAGGTGAGGTGCTGATCCAGTGGTGGGAGGTGACCTTCATGCTTTCAGCTAAGTGTATGTGGGCTTATTGCCACGAGGATCTCAGAAAGGGGCACTAATACTTGAACGCGCACAGCAGTTCCTTCCCTTCTCCGTGCATCTCCAGGATCAAAACCCTACTAAGAAGCGGAAGAAGATACCTAAGAAAGGTCGGAAGAAGAAAGGTGAGTGAATGGCTCAGACTGGGTGATCAAGCGCAGCGTGGGCTTTATAAATTGAGATACCGGCTCTGGGTTTGCCATTCTAGTTCTTAACAACCGCTATAGTGATCTTCCATACTGGGCATTAATCTCTTTAGATGTGGGCCTAATTTTTTTCTTTTCCAAGATGAAAATCAGTATCATTCACAAAAGAGACTTCTGGATTCTGTCTCTGAAGTCCCCATAGCTCCTGTGCAGGCTTGCTTATGTAAATATTACAGCATCACTTGAAGGAACTGCTGTCCAGTGTCAGTTTCCTTCCTCCTTCCAGTCTTTCATCCTGGGAGGATACAGAGCACTGCCGCGGGGACCCACTCCTAAGGCGCCCTTTTCTCTAGATGGTCTTTTTGTCTGTCTCTTCGGTTTTTCCCAACTGTCCTTTGCCTCATTCTTGGTTTCCCTTCCTTTCAGGTTTTCGGAGGCGGCGGTGATTATGGGTGTACATACTTAATTTATTTTTGTCATCCAGGATACTTCTAATTTCATTGTATGTAGGTTTTTCTTTGGAACTCATTAATCATATACTCTGGACATGTGGAAAGATCTTTATTAATAAAATTGATTTTACTTAACAAATTCAAGCCCCTTTTGCACATGTATTATATGACTGGAATCTCTGGGTGTGGATATTTTTGATGAGAGGGTGATGGAAAAGGGAAAGAGGAGATCTTGGGGGAATAAGAAAGTTTGGCTTTATATGGTTTTCTTTGATAAATATGTTCCCCAGAAACTAGAAATGGGCTATTTAGTCAAAAAATATGGAGGGATTAGAGTAGTGTAATACATTCTTTCACCCCCATGTTGTCCCAAGTTCCTGTATGATTTATTGTAGTGATAATACAGATAATCTGAAATACATGGACATTTTAAGATTTATTACATATCTTACGGGAATCCCCAGGTGGCTCAGTGGTAAAGAACCCGCCAGCCAATGCAGGACATGTGGGCTCAATCCCTGCATCAGGAAAGATCCCCTGGAGAAGGAAATGGGAACCCACTCCAGTATCCTTGCCTGAGAAATGTCATGGACAGAGAAGCTTGGAGGGCCACAATCCATGGGGTGGTAAATTCTGTCACTACTGTGCACACAAGCAATGTGTCTTTTTGACCACCAGATGGCATTAGTGGTTCAGAAAACCTTTGGTTTTGACTGTAATCAAATACTATTAAATGGAACCTTTCCTCATTACCAAGTTTTTCTTGTTTCCACTTCTGTGAATGTTTTTCTTTTCTCTAAAACAGCGTGAAAATAGGGCAGCCCTTAGGTCAGTTATTGAGAGAGTGTATCTAGAGAAAATAGAGTGAATAAGAAGAGTGTAAGGAATCAGGATAGTCTTGTGGTTTTCTGACTTGTTGACGCTCCTTCGAGAAAGGCTTCAGTTATCAGTTAGTAAAGGTCAGTCCTGTTACAAAGACCTTGTGAAGTAATGCCAACGAGCAGGCAAGCAGAAAACTCCCAACAGACCAAAAGAATAAAAATCCCACAGACATCAGCCCAAGTCAGGAGACTCGTAGAAGTTATATATCTGAGATCTTATATTCAGTTCAAAGAATGACTTCTGTTAGTGAGAGATCCCTCTGGCCTTGGATAATACAGAAAATGAGGAGAGGAATAGGAAGGGAGTTGAGTCTGTAGAAATAATTCCTTGGAATTAATGATGTGTCATGGAGAGGGATATAATTTGGATCACTCTATCACTAAAACCTTGTTGATTCTAAGTCCTGTGAATTTGGACTTACACTGGTCTGGGGCAGGGCCTGCTTTCAGTCAGCTATAGCTTGGTAGAAAGTGGTTAAGAGAGACAGTCTAGTACTGTCTTCTGTTAACTATGTGATCTGCAAATACTTGAATCTCTGGCCTTTAGTTTTCCTCAGTTGAAAAATAAATGTGTTAGATTGAATCTGAAATTTCCTGCAAACCAAGGAGCCTAGAGGAGTTTCCTATGGATAATACCAAGATGCACTTACTGCTGGGGTCTCTGACTTAGTCCCTGGAGGTCTGAGCAAGCCTGATGTACCCTGGGCCTGCCTGTTGCCTGTCCGGCTGAACTAACCAGACAAGAGGTTAGGACCACTACATTCTCCTTTAGGACCAGCTATTGCATTTGCTTCTGATTTGTTAAGATTTTTGGATTGTGGGAACTACCAAGGGAAAGGAGGTGCTCTTTTTTTGTTGTTTTTTAAGGTCTGTCTTTGTGTTACATACTGAACTAAGTGCTTTATACTTAATCCTTGTAAAACATGTCATCGTAATGAGACAAGCCAGTGCTTTGGTAAATAGAGAAGGGTGGCCAAGTGTCCTGGGTTTATGAACATCTTCAAGGTTTTTGTTTTTTTTTCTTTTTCTTAAAAAAAAAAAAAAAAGGTAGGTAGTGTATGATGTCTAGCGCTCTCCTTACTGTACCATTTCTATTCAAGACCTTGTCTTCAAAGAAATCACAAGTTCCAGACACTGTTCTGGCCTTTTTGTATTATAGGAGTGAACTGAACAGACAGAAATTCCTGCCTTTGTGGATCTTATATTAATTCAATCCAGTCTTTAATCTCAGGAAATCTTGTTATCCCTGGCCTTCTAGATGACAGGTGCTATTTGAAAGAGATTTCCAACCAAAAGGTGAGTAACTTCTGAGAATATTTTCACCATAGTTATCAAACAATGTTTAAAGTACATTGTTGACAAAATTTTGGATTTTCACCCTGTAAAAAGACAAGAGAGGTTCTTTTGAAGTGGGAATGAGGGTTCTCATGTTCTTCGTGTTCTCATGGCCCACTTCTCCCACGGTTGCTGAGGAGCTCCTAGGAACCGTTAGAACTCCACATCATGTAGTTTCAAAATCACTTTTACAGTAGTATGGCAAGGAAGCCAAGAATTAAGATTTTAGGGTTTCTTTATGGCTGTCATTCGCCTTTCTTCTTTCCCCTTCTTCCTATTCAGATTTAGTTCTCTGGTCAGACCACATGAATGTCAGATCTGATCAGTGCAAAGAATGCATCACTTCCAACGTTAACTAAGTGAGGTATATCATTAGTGCACAGAGTACTTGTTCAGTTTTATCACATGGTGTCTGTTAAAAATGTGAAGGATCCTTCTTCCCTAGAAGCACAGCAGATAGCACTGATCATATCTCTCTCCCCCCCCTCTGCAGACCTTTTGCATTCTCTCTCATTCTTTCCACCCTATCTCCCGCCCGACCTCCACATCTCTGGTGGGGGACCATTCTCTTCTCAGAGCTTGGTGCCTCCCTGGGGTTTCTGTTGATGGTTGGAATTTCAAGGCAGTGCTGGGTAGAAACAGCTGAGTGAGTTCATTGCCCCATGGAGAGAGCTGTACTCCAGCAAGAGAGTATTTATTCTCTTGTATCAGTACTACTATCAGTAGTATAAGTATCAGTATTACTTATCTAGTACTGATACGTACTTTAGCATCTCTGCCTTAGTATTGTCATCTGAGGGGGGAGGGAAGAGGGTTTGATGAAGCCCTGTTTGTGCCTCTAAAGCTTTGTTTTGTTATGATTTTATGCTGCTGCTGCTAAGTCGCTTCAGTCGTGTTCGACTCTGTGCGACCACGGCAGCCCACTCTGTGCGATAGACGGCAGCCCACCAGGCTCCGCCGTCCCTGGGATTCTCCAGGCAAGAACATTGGAGTGGGTTGCCATTTATGAGGGCTTGGGAAATGTCTTTCAGGAGTATGCAGCAGTCTTAACGAATACCTTACTAGGAGAACGTGTTTATGAGGACTCCATAACATCCTTTTTCAGCACCATGGAGAGCACAAGCCTTTTCATTGTGCTCCTTGCCCTGGGTTGGTGGAAGGTACAGAGCTGAACCAATCCACTGAGCTGCTTGGTGTAGACCTGCCCTTTTGCATAGCCCAGTTTATCTGTTCAGTCTCCACTTCTGATTGGTATGGATTCAGTGAGAGGCAGCAGCATTCCTGAGTGTCCCCATACTCCCTGCAATCTATTAGGTGTTTAAACCTCAGATTCATGTTGAGACTTACCCAAGGATTTGTCCAACTTGATAGTGGCATATGAGTGAAATCCTGCTTTCTGCTCTATTGGTAACAATTCATATTGTGATGTAAAAGGTTTTTAACAGCTCTTGAGAAAAACTCTCACCCCTACTTTTCTTTGCTTCCCGACCCTTGAGGAGACTTGAAGTTGCTTTTCATTCCTTGGGTTTGGGCTCTTTTTCTGCCTCTGCATGGAGAAAGCCGTCATTGCTCTGGCTCTCTGCCCAGTCTCGCTTTTGTATTTCTTTGATCTCATTGTTCAGAGGGTCTCAGAGAAGCCCCAAGAGCCATGCCTTTGCATGTTTAAGCTATTGATGCTTTTGAAATGACAGAGTGCCACTGTGTAAGAAGTGTATTAAAGGTCTATCTTGAACAAATTTGGGTCAATAGGTGGCAGTAGTCTACCTAGTCCTGAGGCCCTGACACCCCCTGAGCACATTTGATGGCCATTATATTTAAGGTTGTGAGAAAGGAGGTCACATTGAAATAAAAATGGGGAGAAAAGCAGTCCCTTTTGGTGGGATCTGGGAAAGGCTGAAATGTACCGGCTTACTTCTGTGGGGTGTTGTGTATCAGCTGTGAAGGGCACTGGTAGGAAAGAGCGGGGCCTTAGATTAGGGAGTGTGAGGTGGGTACCAGGACGTCTCAGAGCTAGAGTGAGACTGTGTTCACTGAGGACCCATGCTGAATGGACTGAGTCTAGGGCCAGGGGAGTAGGGAGAGGTGGAGGAGGGAGGGGCAGAGCTGTGGGAAGGGACCACAGAAAGGGTGGGCTCTGATGGGGAGGACTGTGGGGGGGGCCGCAACACTGAGCCTGTCTGGTGGGGGAGGGGCTGGGAGATACTGGTCGGTGCTGCCGCCGCATTGGCTCCCCTCCCCCACACTTCCCCGAAGAGCCAGAGCAATGCTGGCAAATCTGTCTTCATGTGTTTATTATTATTAAAAATATGAAGGATCTTCCTCCCTGAAAGCACAACAGATCACGTTTTCTCTCTCCCCTCCCTCTGCAGAGCTTTTGCATTCTCATTCTCTTCCACCCTTCCCCGGTCCCCCACCCCACCCCAGGCCTGTTCGGTAGGGAGACCCTTCCCTTCCCTTCTCAGAGCTCAGTGGTCCCTGGGGGTTTCTAATGACGGTTGGGAGTTTCAGGGCAGTGCTTGGAGGAAGCAGCTGAGTGAGGGGCGGCCAGAGCCCCAGGGAGGGAGCTGCACTCCAGCCTCTAGTGGGGAAAGGAAATCACTTGGAAATAAAGAGAAAACCCTCTCTCCAGCTAATGAAGGGAGAAGCAGGTGCACACGTTGCCTTCAGTACCTGGCTTTCCTTCTCTTCCTTACCCTTCTCTTGTCTACTGTTTGAGTTCTGAAAGGGAAACCTTGGAATGGAAAAAGCCAGGAGTTTTCTCTGTCCGTGCCCATCACCCGCCCCCTACCCCCAACCTTGTTAAATCCTTATCTTCCCAGGAGAGCCGCACAGGATGTATTCTTGTAGCCTGCGTGTTGTGTTACTGAGAGGCTTGGAGGGCAGAAGCGTGGCTTCTCCCTCCCCACCTGCACCCCAGGCCTGCGTGTCCAGGCGGGGGCCTCTTTGTTGCTGTCTGTAACCCTCCGCCATGCCCATAGGTGGTGCTGCTGGTGCTCTGCATGGAGGGTCCTCCCCACCCACGGCGCCCTCCCCCTTCTCCCAGCCCTCTACTGCCTGATTGTTATTCCACCAGCGTCTCCTCTACTGTTCCCTTCCTCAAATTAATTTTGTGGCGCTCTTTTTCCCCCGCAGTGCCATCTTCTTCCCCTCCCCCAGCTCCAGTCCCTTGCTTTCTCTGTCTCTATTTCTTTCTGTCTGTCTGCAGGATTTTCATCTCATTCCCCTATCTTAGACCACACACTTCCTTACTCCCTTTATTTTTCTTTATCTCTTCTGCCCTTGGCATCTTTCAAAGGACTCTCCTAATGAAAAGGGGCCATAGTGAGGGTGGGTTAGCAAAGGGCAGCATCAAGGAACTCAGGGGTGAGTGTTGAGGGCGAGGTCAGGAGAGGGCGGAGACAGGAGAATGCATGGAAAAGGGAAAGTAAAGATACCCTGTGCTGTTCAGGTCTGTTCGGTGCCCAGATTTTAAATAGAGTTCACCTGACGAGGGACACTGTGTTATCTGAATCTATACAATTTGGTTCCACGTGCTGGGAAAAGGAGATGGGGAGTCACAGGAATTCAGATTATAAGGGCTTCATCCAAAAACTTTGGTTTAGATGGCTAAGGATAGCTGTGTGTTTGTTATCTTATATTTTATAGAATCTGGAGAAAAGCTACACCCTAAAACCTGTTTTATGGTCCTTAGGAAATGTCCTCTTCGACCTTTTGAGTCCTGTCCTCGCCAGGGCAGCTGTTAGGCCTACTTGATGGGCACCCTGGCTGTCTGGTCACCGCTGAGCACAATTCTGACTGCAGGATCTCAGTGTCCTGCCACTACTTCCTCCTGTCATTTCAGGTCTGTCCTTTATTTCAGCAAAGTTCATGGGGTTGCCCCACCGAGCCATAACCTTTCCAGAATATAATCCAGAGTCACCATACAGTCCCCTCACTCATGCACCGCCTTGCTTCTCAACTTTATCTGGAGACCACTCATTCAGTGTGTGACCAAAACAGTCCCTCAGCTAGCCAGCGCTGTTGTTGGTTGATAGGTTACCCAATTTCTAGGATGGCTCATTTTCCACTTACTGAGTTATTTTGGTGGATTAAAAGCATCCTGGTAGCTCCCTGGGAAAATAGTATTGAGTCTTTGCCTTGTGTATGACCTAGGAATTGTCCACAAGATGGATGGTGTGCTCTTTTTCCTTCATTCCTGGGTGGGAAGAGATCTTTCTTAGCTTAAATGGGCACCTTCAGAATGACTGGCTTCTATTTCCCATGCTTGTGTGAGTCAAGACTGACTCCTGGACTACGGAGACAGGCAGCGTTTGCCTGCAAGGCAGAGCCCTAGAAAGAGCTACAATTCAAAACTCCACATCCTTCACGTTATTGCCTGAGATTTGGAGGTACCTATGGAAACCTCTGCTGGCCTCTCCCGCCTTCCTGAGGTGTGTATGTCGGCGGAGGCAAATCGGCCAGTGGTCTCTTTGTTTCCTCAGCTGATTTTCATGCCGCCCTTTTCAGAGACCTTCACCCTATCTGAGGGACTCTAGTTAGGGTTGTGGACTCGTGTAACTTAGACGATGAAAGATGAAACCTGTTAAAGTCTCCCTCTCTCTCTTTTTTTTTCTTTCTGTCTGTGCTGCGTAGCTTGTGGAATCTTAGTTCCCTAATGAGGAATTGAACCTGGGCCCCCAAAAGTGAAAGTGATGAGTCCTAATGACTGGATCACCAGGGAATTCCCAAGGCCCCTCTTTTAAAAGCAAGGCCCAGTAAATATTTGTTGCCTGAATGGTAGGGACTTTTCAGCTTTGGTACCTTCTCCAAGAGTTATAAAATTTTAACTGTATCTTCTCTAGGTGCTTATGGTTACTGCAGCTAAAATTGTCTTGGTTAAAATTTTTGTTTTCTTCCACTTAGGGAGAAGTGGTTTGTCCAAAACTGTACAGATAAATCATTAGCAGAGCTGGTGTTAGAACCCACATCCTCTTGGACATCTGGGTCTGACTTTTTGCTAACTGCCCCACAGAAATCAGTGTTCCCGTTTCATCCCCAAATTCACTGAACGCTTTGGAGCCAGCCGTGCAGGTTTTGTAGTGAAGCCAGTTTTGGCCCCCAGCTGAGGTTTGGCGTCAGCAGTGTGAGAGCTGGGCTGTGGGGCAGAGCAGGTGCCTGGCTCCCTGGGAAGGGCTGGGACTCCCTCAGGTGTTACACAGCACAGCCTATTGGAAGGGCCTTGACAGTCCCAAAAGTAGAAAATTTCTAAACTGCTGGTTTCTCTTTTCCATTCCAGATTTTAATTTGACTTACTGCTAATATACTCCTTCCCCTAAGCCTTCTCCCCCTTATTATCTCAGGACTGGATAGCACACGGTGGTGGCCTGGAAGCTCTGATGTCTCTGTTTTCGCCTTCCTGCTCCTTTTCAACTAACTCTTGGATTCGGTATCAATAAAATAAAAGGCTCTGTAGACCACCCTCTTCCTCCTGCTACTGCTGATCATCTTCAATCTTAAGGAATTTGTCTACTGTAAAGCCATCACTCTGCCTCTATTACATGTTCTTACAGTTTGTGTTGTTAATGAAAGCCTAGGCTAAAAAAATAAGCTCAGAAAGCATTCACATATTTCCATTTGGACTGAGCCTGTAGCAACTTACTCTGAGAACTGGCTTTGTCTCATCTGCCAGCCTTGAGTTTAGCCCCATGGCTGAACTCTGGAGAATAAAAGCCCTTGAATGCCTACTTCTCTCCCAATTTCGATTCACTCACTGCTAGCTCTTGCGGGAAGCCCTAGGTGGTAAAGAGATCAAATCAGAATTCCTAGCCAGGAAAACCCTGTCTCTTAGCTACAGTGACCCTTGTCTGGCATTGCATTCAGTTCTGTGGCAGTTAACACCAGAGAAGCTTCATCTGGCTTCACACCCTCCTTCTCAGTCTCTCTTAGTCAAGCCTTAAGTAATCTATCACTGATGGCAGACTTCACTTGCCCTTTTGTTCCCTCCCAAGGCTTAAAGTGCCAAAGCTTCTTAGATGCCTCCCACCAAAAGGGTGCTTTCTGAAACCCAACCTTCCCTGTCTTTCTCATCCCTCAGATCCTCAAATGGATCCTCTAAGAGCCAGCTGGGTGCTGCTAAAAATCCCATTCCTCACCCATCTCCCTGCTGGAGCTCCAGGAATCGGATTCTGCAGCCTCCTGTCATCCTAGCCTCCTTTTCTGTTCACTTGGAAGCTTTTCTCCATTGCTTTTGGTGATGTCCTGGTTTGGCAGAAGTATCCAGAATTTAGGAAGATCTTCGGGATTAGTCCCCCATCTCCAGTGCCTTAGTTGACCCTCAGAAGGATCTGCTCCCACCCCCTCCCTGCAGTGTCGCTGTCCCCCATCTTGACCTAGGCTAAGCGAGATCAGGTGTGAAGTCCTCTGCACAGACACTCCAGCCCTCTTCATCCTTCTTGGCAAACAAAGCGTGGCTCTGCCCCTGACTTCCTCCTCTTTCTTTCCCATTATTTCTTCCTCTTCATCTAGTCACATTTCTGCCTTCCTTTCATGAATACCCTTCATTTCTCTTCCTTTAAATTTCCTCGTCCACTTGCTCACCGTTGCCCATCTGTGCCCATTCCCTCCACACCCTCATCTTTCATTTTCAATAGCTATATTCCTCATCGCCTGCTCATACTGAAGAAGCAGCATGTGAGGGGCAGAATGGCTGCAGAGTGGGTCCCTGGTTGTCAGAATAGACGATCCCTTTTTCTCCAGAGGATGCATGGCAGTCTTTTCCCATCTTGTCCTCAGTGGTCTTCAGGAGCCAGGGAGCCCCAAGACGCTGCCTCTCTTGGGGATGAACAAGCTCTCTGCTTCTCCCAGTCACTTGGCTCCGACACCACTTCTTTTGCTCTTCCTGACTGTGGTTTGTCCTCGTTTTTCCCACTCTTTCTCTCGCTTTCTCCCTCTTTCTATCTCTCCCCAGCACAAAGCGGCGGCAGGACTGAATGAGTCTGTCTAGAGGCTCTGCCAGGCTGTGCCCCTCACTTTTGCCCCTCCCCCTCACTGTGCGTGCTGTTGGGGCGGGGGTTGGAGGGCGGTGGCATGGTGCCAACCAACCCAGAACCATCTGCAGTGCCTTCTGCACTGAGACAGGCTCTGCCTCTCCCGCCCGCCTCCTCACCCACTCTTTCTCTCCCATTTTTAATTAACTGCTGAATTAATTAAATCCCGCATGCTAATTAACATTCCTACAGGGAAGAATGCTAGGTCAGAAAAGTGGGAGGTGATAAAGCAAGGCTTCTGTCCATTCAGGATGGGAAACTTAGGGATGGGCAGGTAGGGGGAAGGAGGCTGAAGAGTTGAAGAGGGAAGAACAGCCTAAGTGTGGAAAGAAATCTGAGGGAGGTGTGAAGAGACAGAGATGGGAAATCATGAAAAGTAGAACTTATTGAAGAGGGAAATAATTAGTAGCATTGGAGAAATGAGAGCATCTTGAAGCTTCTAAAGGTTAGAGGTAGAGCTGTGGGTTGCAAACATTAGCATGCTTGAATAGCCTGAGAAATAATGATACGGAGGATGCCGATTTGCTGCCCTGAATATCTCCTAAAGTAATAAATATCAATTTTAATGGGAGTGCTTTAGGTTAGAAATGAAGGAGAACGTCCTCCTTGCAAGTCAGTGACATGCTCTAGTGAAAGAACTCTTTAGGAGATAGATGCTTATCTGCTTAGAGTGGTTAAAGTTTGCCCCAAGCCAGATGAACTTGGAGGGTTTTTTCTAGATAGACATAGTCATCCTTAAATATGTACTGTGTCCTAGAGAACCAAGAAAATCCAGGATAGGAAAATTCAGGGTGCATTCTTAGTTCCCCTTGCTCATTGCATTCAGGGTGCACTTTGAGTTTGATCTTTGTGGTCTGTCAACATTTTAGGGATGAGACTTCTCTTCAAAGAAGATAATTGCTTCCCTGGAGGGTTTAGAGCACTGATTCCTAGCTAAGACTTCAAAGAGATGGCTCTCTGATGACTAGCATGGCTTCTGTCCTTGACAGAGGGCTGGAGAGGAGAACAGGAGAGCAACTGGAGGTATATATATGGAGCAGAAGGGAGGCTGGGGTGTGGATTGACAAGGGCGTGTTGTAGCTGGTGCCAAGGACTCTGTTAAGGTCACTACCATGGTCCACGCTGGAAAAAAGAGGGACAGCTTGCTTGCCATTGTTTTTGTCCCCTGAAGAGTGAAAGAAACTATTGAGTGCAGATCTAGACACCCCTATCTAACCCTTCACTAAAGAACTGAAGTCTGTGAGGACTCCACTGGGTGAGCAGAGCCTCCTGACAGCAGCCACCCCAACGTTTCCCACCCTTCTTCAGTCTGAAATATACCAGGAACAAGTTCTATCTTATCTATTCTCCTAACCACTGTGCACTTAGATGGTATTTCCAACTGTTATTCATACTGCAGTAATTAATTCACTCAAAATTTGCATATTCACTATACAAAGCATTAGAGTAACATAAATTTAAGAAACACTTATTAAGCACCTACTATGATGCTAAAGCTGAAACTCCAGTATTTTGGCCACCTCATGCAAAGAGTTGACTCATTGGAAAAGACTTTGATGCTGGGAGGGATTGGGGGCAGGAGAAGAAGGGGTCGACAGAGGATGAGATGGCTGTATAGCATCACTGACTCGATGGATGTGAGTCTGAGTGAACTCTGGGAGTTGGTGATGGACAGGGAGGCCTGCCGTGCTACGATTCATGGGGTCGCAGAGTCAGACATGACTGAGCGACTGAACTGAACTGATCTGCCGGACACACAAGGCATTAGGTTTAGATATGAAAAAAAGGGATGAGATAGAATTGTTCCATCAAAGGGGTTTATATTTTGGTTCAGGGGGAAAATAGAATATACGAGAATATACAATAAAGGGAGGTAAATTATTCTGTGTCTCTGTACAGACTCCTTGTAGCAGCTATTCCGTGTGCTGTTTTTAGGTCTTCTTGTGCTGTTTGTTACTTGGGCTCAGTGGTGAAGAATCTTGCTTTTTAATGCAGGAGATGCAGGTTCAATCCCTGGATCAGGAAAATCCCCTAGAGAAGGAAATGGCTACCCACTCCAGTATTGTTGCCTGGAGAATTCCATGGACAGAGGAGCCTAGTGGGCTGTAATCCACTGAGTCACAAAAGAGTTAGACGCAACTTACTGACTAAACAATAACAACAATACTGTTCCTTACTCTTTCTTGTGTATGTGTGTCTTAGCTGTCCACAGAGATGAGATGCTAGCTCCATGAGGGCAGAAATCCAGGTCTTCAGAGTGAAGTGCACGTAGTGCTAGCCTAAAGCTTGACAGTTCCCAGCTATTCAGCAAATGTATTGATTGGCATAGGTGTCTTAGTTGCTTTAGAGTCAGTGACATTCCCAGTTGTGGCAAGTATTTGTCCTCTGGATGGAGGACACAAAAAGTTACAGAAAGTATGAGTAAGATAATTCTGTGATGACTAAGGGAGGTCACTCCACAGTATAATGTGGCTTAGGCGCCTCAGTAGGGTTTGTTTTTAATATATATTTATTTATTTGGCTGTGCTGGGTCTTAGTTGCAGTGACCTTCATTGCAGCATGCAGGTTCTTCAGTTGCTGCACGGGAACTCCTAGCTGCAGCATGTGGGATCTAGTTTTTCTGACCAGGAGTCAAACCCAGGCCCGTTGCATTGGGAACATGGAGTCTTAGCCACTGGACTACCAGGGAGGTCCTTCCTCAACTGAAGCCAGTTTCTGAAAAGGGGCAAGGGCTGAGGAGAGGTGGTGGAGGGAAGAGTAAAGGGCACAGGCTTGTTTCATATATACTGTATTTCCTTTTGTGTTTTTATAGACATTTCTCACCATCTTCCTACTCCAAAATTATGATTAGGCTACTTGTACACATTTGTATCCTGTTTTGTTCACTTCATATTGTATCGCATTTTCTTATGCAATTAAAAAAATCAGATTAAGGAATGCTTAATGTGGAGAAGGAAATGGCATCCCACTCTAGTATTCTTGCCTGGAAGATTCCATGGATGGAGGAGCCTGGTGGACCACAGTCTAGGGGGTCACAAAGAGTTGGACGTGAGTTAGTGACTAAGCCCACACACACGCAGTATATAATATATACCTTTTAATGCTGTGTAAAGCAAATAAAGATCTCTCTCAAAATAAAAAATGCTTAAATGAACATGTAATATCTCAATCATGGATATACTATAATTTATAAAGCCATTTCTTTTTGTTAGACATTCAGTACGTTTGCAGGTTTGTTGTATTTTCCTTCTATGATGGACACCCACATCTTTATACAGAAATCTTTTGCAATTTTCTGAAGTGAAATTTCAGGGACAAAGGATAAAGAACACCATTCTGGTTTTCTGGAGTTTTTGAGTAGGTAAATAAAGTAAACACTACAAAAAGGGAGTAGGTACTACAACGAAATCTCCTACCACCTTCATCCCTCAGTTTCCCTCCCAGAGGTGTCCTGTGCATGTATAAGCACATGTATGGATGAAAGTTTGTAAATATGGAGATCACAGTCCCACCTCCCAGAAAGTCTAATGTGGTCTGAAGTGGGTCTTTGGAATGTCTGTTTTCCTCCCCTAAAGCTTTCTCACTAATCCTCCTCTGTACCCAGATTTTTTTGTTGTTGATGTTCAGTCGCCCAGTCGTGTCCGACTCTTTGCAGCCCCGTGAACTGCAGCACACCAGGCCTCCCTGTCCCTCACCATCTCCCAGCGTGTGCCCAAGTTCATGTGCCGTGCATCGGTGATGCTGTCCAGCCACCTCATCCTCTGACGCCCTCTTCTCCTTCTGCCTTCAGTCTTTTCCCAGCATCAGAGACTTTTCCAATGAGTCATCTGTTTGTATCAGATGACCAAAATACTGGAGCTTCAGCATCAGTCCTGCCAGTGAATATTCAGAGTTGATCTCCTTTAAGATTGACTGGTTTGATCTCTTTGCTGTCCAAGGGACTTTCAGGAGCCTTCTGCAGCACCACAGTTCGAAGGCATCAATTCTTTGGCGTTCTGCCTTCTTTATGGTCCAATTCTCAGAATCGTACGTGACCACTGGGAAGACCATAGCTTTGACTATACGGACCTTTGTCGGCAGCCAGATTTAGAAACCATCAAGTTAAATGAATTCCTGGGATTCTCTCCAGCTCTAAAATTTAATGACTAGAACTCACAGAATTAGTAATTTGAAAAATAATATTGATTAATGTTAAGACTCAATCATCATATATCATAAAGATTCTCTTTGAAATGCTCCCAGGGAACCAGTTTTTGATACTGAATTTATTATTGTTAATACAAATAATGACTACCATTTACTGAGTGCTTATCTATTCCAAGCCCGGTAAAAGTACTTTTTATACATTTTCACTTAAACTTCATGAACTAGGTAATCCTTAAACCAAGGCTTTGGAAAAATTAAGCAGCTTACCCATGATCAAGGGACTGTTAAGTGGCAGAGTGAAGGTATGAACTCAGGCCTCTTCTCCAGGCTGATGTTCATTCACCATCATTAGATTATACCATACCTGGTGTTTGGTAACTTGCTTTTTCACTAGAAATGTGTCTAGAACATTTTTTGTTTCATACATAAAGGTGGCTTTTATACTTTAGCTCATTTGTAGGTTTTTTTTTTAAAATCATTATTTACTACGCAAAAATACATTTCTAAAACAAATTTCAAATAATGCAGATAAGGAAACCCCCTTTGATCCTCACTCCCCAGCTCTTATAACCACTGCAATGGAATTCATGCATGTCTTCTAGACTCTTGGTTTTGTGTGTGTGTGTGTTGACTGTACTGGGTCTTCAGTGCTGTGCAGGCCTTTCTCTACTTGTGCTGACCAGGGGCTGTTCTCTAGTTGCAGTGTGTGTGGGAGCTTCTCTCGTGGAGCCCAGGCTCTAAGCGTGCGGGCTGCAGTAGCTGCAGCACATGAGCTCGGTGGTGAGGGTCCCGGGGGCTCTGCAGCATGGGCGCTAGAGCACAGCCTCAGCAGTTGTGGCTTAGTTGCTCTGAGGCATGTGGGGTCTTCCGGGACCAAGGATCAAACCTGTGTCTCCTGCATGAGCAGGCAGATTCTTTACCACCGAACCTCCATGGAAGCCCTTGTGAGGGTCTTATAGTTATTATTTTATTTTTACATGAATGAGAGCACACTATACATAGGGTTTTGTAACTTGCTTTTCTATCTTAATGATATATCTTGAAAGATCTTTCCATATCACTGCCTAAAGATCTTTCTCAATTTTTTCACTGCTCTGTAATATCTATAGTTTATGTAACTGTTTCCCTAATGAAGGGGGTCATTGGAACATTGGTGTTGTAAAGAGTGTTGGGTTTTTCTCATAAATGCCTACAGTTGCTGGATAGAAGTTTTAAATGTTAATGGAGATTGAAGTTGCCCTCCAAAAAGGATAGTAAGCCAGCAGTCCATGAGAGTGCCAACTCCCTTGCCAGTATAGGACACACCACAGCTCTTCCCATGAATTTGCTTTATGATAATTGCTTCTCCTGGATGGTCTCTTGCAGAACAAGCCAAATATTGACAGATCTCTTTTGATTAAACTCTAGGGTAACTTTTCCCCTATTATTTTTTACCTCTATCCTATTCTCTGGGCCTGTCCTCTGAGATAGAGACTTCTTTTTTAAGAGTCTAATTGTGTAAATCGTGTGTCTCTTCTGGAACATCCTCACTGCCTGTCTGCATCTCCCTCTTGCAGTCTAATACTGTGCCTGGTTTAGGCATAGCCCTGCTTACAGCCAGAATAATGTCTCTCAACTACCTGCTGGCACAGGGAGAAGAGAGTTGAAGAATTATATGACACTTGGTTTTAACACATGGCTTATTTTCTGCTTTACTATTTTGTTTGGTAGCTGCTATTATTTGTTATTTGTGATCTGTTTAGAATGGGTGGGTTGGGCTACCTTGAGTGGAAGCCACCAAAGGGTAAGATCATCACCAGCTCGTCTAAAGGCCTCCTGATTATATAGTACCGTTGGCTGGCACCCAGACTCAAACTGTGCCTGCCCTGCTGACTTTTGGGTCATAAAGCAGGCATTAGTAGACAACAAAGAGAAACAGTTAAAAAGTAAATGAGAAGAAATAAGCATTGTTTGCTACATTACAATGTTCTTTAGTAGTTGCCCTAAGTAGTTATTAGACAAAAAAGAAAGGAGACAGGCGAATTCAGGAAACTTTCTGTTCCTTCCCGGATAGCTCAGCTGGTAAAGAATCTGCCTGCGATGCAGGAGACCTGGGTTCCATCCCTGGGTTGGGAAGATCCTCTGGAGAAAGGAAAGGCTATCCACTCTAGTTTTCTGGCCTGGAGAATTCCATGGACTCATGAAGAGTCAGACACGACTGAGCGACTTTCACTTTCTGTTTCTTAAGGCCTTCCATGATTATTTTCCTTGTAAGTAATAGAAGGATAAGTATATGGAGGAGGTAGGTGCTCTTGCAGCCCTAGGGATCTTGGTGTGTGTTTATGTGAGGGGGTGTCCTTGAATAATTTATTGTATTTGCCTTTATGACCATAAAGCAGTTAGATAATTTAGCTTTCAAATCTTGGTGCCATGAACTGATGAAGGAGGAAAAAGTGACAGTGAGGCGTCATTCAAGAAATTCCAGAGCATTAGAGCTGAAAGGAAGTTTAGAGGTGGTTTAACAGTGGCATGTGGTTTAATGGGTTTGGGGATCTGAAAAATCCTGACCTTGACATTCAGCCTTTCCCTTGCTGCATACTTTTGGCAAGTCGCTCTGAGCCTCAGTTGCTTCCTTTGCTTATTGAAGGTACTTTGTACATGTGGTTGTCACACGGACCAGCACCATCATTTGCATGCAGAGACTGGTTCACGGAGTGATGTGGATGGCATAAGTTCATGAGCTTGTGAATAGCAGAACCGGGCCCCAGATTTAGATTTCTACTTTTAGCCCAGTTTCCTTTCTACCACCACACAAAGCAGTCTTTTTTCATTCTCTTTTTAAAATTAATTATTTATTTTTTGCTGTGCTGGGTCTTCGTTGCTGCGGCGCTTTTCTCTAGTTGCAGTGTGTAGGCTCAGTAGTCCCAGTCTCTAGAGCACAGGCTCAATAGTTGTGGCACACAGGCTTGACTGTTCCGGGGCAAGTGGGATTTTCCCGGATCAGGGATTGAACCTGTGTCTCCTGCATTGGCAGGCAGATTCTTTACCACTGAGCCACTGGGGAAAACCCATTCATTCTTTAAGTAGAAAAAGAAAAAAACATGCCACCAACACTCCTCTCCCCTTTCCCATACTTATTCTTTGCTCTTCTTTGGGTGTAGAGAGACAAACTGGGACAGAAACCCTTGAGAAGTACAGGACAGGAGGCAGTATTCAGTTGGAGAGGCTTCGCTGACTAGCTTAACAAAACTGGCAGCAAACCGGTGTTGCTGGGTCCAGCTCCAACTCTGAGCGGTGAGGATGCACTTTGAACGCCTCCCTTCTTTCCTGTTGCGCTCCCGTCAGCTGCGCTTGCCGGGACTGCCAAATGGGTGAGGCTGATCAGCCTCCTATGGGCCACCTCTGTCTCCTGCCAACCGGGAGCTGCTGAGAGGAAGATGTGCGGTTGGACTCTGTGATTTTTCTGCAATCTGCAGAGGGAAAAAATGGTACGAGGGGGTGAAACTGGAACATTCAAGGCTGAGGCTCTGGTCTCAGCAAGAAGATGCAAATGCCTGGGAATCCATGGCTCCCTTATGGCCAGATTCTGCACAGATCTCGCCCTGGATGAAGGGAGTCGGAAACGCTCACCCACTCTCCTTCCTGAGCTTGTGTCAGGGACTGTTGGATCCTGTGCTGATTAGCATGGCTGCCAGAACTTGCGTCCCTATGGCACCCTCTGCTCTAGACTTTTACCTGCCTTTCTGGATCATATTTTATTTTTTCACACCCACCCCCCTTTGCAAAAAGCCTTATTTTTGTTAGGAGACAATGAAACAGTGAAATAAGCTAATCACTGCTAATGGGTTTGATCTCTCATGGTATCCTTCCCAGGTCCCAAATGCCATGATCCCTGGTGGCTCAGAGGTTAAAGCGTCTGCCTCCAATGCGGGAGACCTGGGTTCGATCCCTGGGTCAGGAAGATCCCCTGGAGAAGGAAATGGCAATCCACTCCAGTATTCTTGCCTGGAGAATCCCATGGACAGAGAAGCCTAATAGGTTACAGTCCTCAGGGTCACAAAGAGTCTGACACGACTGGGCGGCTTCACCTCACCTTCACCTCACAGCCTAGGAAAGAGAAGTGAATCTGCCTGCAGAAGGCCTGAGGGAACGACTCCAGCCCTGGGTCACGGGGGCGGCATGGTGTCTGCAGCGGGCAGCATTTGCTAGGCAGGCCCAGTCTTTTCTATTAGGTACTGTCAGGCGCTGAGAGAAGACACTAGCCCTCGTGGAGAAATTCACGTCTAGAAGGGAGTCAGGGGCTCTCCTGGTGGCTCAGTGGTAAAGAATCCTCCTGCCACTGCAGGAGACACGGGTTCAATTCTTTGTCTGGGAAGATCCCCATTGCTGCAGAGCAGCTAAGCCGGTGTGCCACAACTACTTAGCCTGTGCACCCTAGAGCCTGTGCTCTACGAGAGAAGCCACCGCAGTAGCAAGTCCGCAGACTGCAACTAGAAAATGGCCCTTGCTCGCTTCAGCTAGAGCAAAGCCCAGGCACTAACGAAGACCCAGCACAGCCAAAAATAAATAAAGTTATTAAAGGAGGAAAAAGGAGGCAGGGATGCTAAAAGGGTCACTGTGGCATAGAGTGTGTGGTGGAGCAGACCATTTCTATGCGGCCCTATGTGAGACCAACTGAGCAGATCCATTAGCGGGGAGATCTCGGGGCCTCGGTCCTAGCCTGGTGGTAGCCATGGAGAGGCTCACTTTTGCTGCCTGTGGCCTCAGAATCTTACGAAGACCTGATACTGTGCTGGATGCGGAACTCTTGTGGGCAGTTTGTGCTGGAACAAGCACAGCCTGTCATCTGAGAGGAATTTTCTCGGTGGAGTAGAAGCCTTAGTAGCATTGTTCAGTCACACCCAGGGGTAGGGACAGTCTTCATATCTCATCCAGGCCTCTTAGCTAGTAGCAGTAGCGTAGTGATAGTCGCTCAGTCGTGTCCGATTCTCTGCGACCCCCTGATCTGTAGCCCTCCAGGCTCCTCTGTCCATGGGATTCTCCAGGCAGGAATACTGGAGTGGCTTGCCATGCCCTTTTCAGGGGATCTTCTCCACCCAGGGATCGAACCCAGGTCTCCTGCATTGCAGGTGGATTCTTTACTGTCTGAGCTACAGGGAGAAGCTCTTACCTAGAGAGTAACTTTAATGAGCACCAGTCTATGTGCAGAGTGGATATGGGAAACAGACATACAGACTCCTTCCTTGACCCCAAAGCCCATGGCCACAGTTCAGGGCAAAGCTTGTAGGACCTAAAAAGGAAGGGTGAGTGTTTAGTAATTACTGTTAAAACAACTTAATGGCAGGAATTGAGTTGCAAAAAATAATGTCTTTTTTTTCTTTTTTAATAAGTACTCTGTAGCTGTTTACTTGGAGCAAGTGTTAGTCACTCAGTCTTGTAAACTCTTTTGTGACTCCATGAAATGTAGCCCACCAGGCTCCTCTGTCCATGGAATTCTCCAGGCAAGAATACTGGAGTGGGTTACCATTTCCTTCTCTAGGGGATCTTCCCAACCCAGGGACTGAAGCTGCATCTCCTGCATTGGCAGTCAGATTCTTCACCACCGAGCCACCAGGGAAGCTCTTAATAAATAGTTGATTGAGTAAGATCAGTGAAAGAAAAGTTGTGTGTTTTTTTTTTAAATACTTTTTTTGGCGGCACTGCACAGCATATGGGATCTTAGTTCCCAGACAAGGGATTGAACCCATACCCCTTTCACTGGAATCTCAGAGTCTTAACCGCTGGACCACCAGGGAAGTGCCATCAGTTCAGTTCAGGTCAGTCGCTCAGTCGTCTCCGACTCTTTGCAACCCCACGAATCACAGCACGCCAGGCCTCCCTGTTGATCACCATCTCCCAGAGTTCACTCAGACTCACGTCCATCGAGTCCATGATGCCACCCAGCCATCTCATCCTCGGTCGTCCCCTTCTCCTGCCCCCAATCCCTCCCAGCATCAGAGTCTTTTCCAATGAGTCAACTCTTCACATGAGGTGGCCAAAGTACTGGAGTTTCAGCTTTAGCATCATTCCTTCCAAAGAAATCCTAAGGCTGATCTCCTTCAGAATGGACTGGTTGGATCTCCTTGCAGTCCAAGGGACTCTCAAGAATCTTATCCAACACCACAGTTCAAAAGCATCACTTCTTCGGTGCTCAGCTTTCTTCACAGTCCAACTCTCACATCCATACATGACCACAGGAAAAACCATAGCCTTGACTAGATGGACCTTAGTCGGCAAAGTAATGTCTCTGCTTTTGAATATACTGTCTAGGTTGGTCATAACTTTTCTTCCAAAGAGTAAGCGTCTTCTAATTTCATGGCTGCAGTCACCATCTGCAGTGATTTTGGAGCCCCCAAAATAAAGTCTGACACTGTTTCCACTGTTTCCCCATCTATTTCCCATGAAGTGATGGGACCAGATGCCATGATCTTCGTTTTCTGAATGTTGAGCTTTAAGCCAACTTTTTCACTCTCCTTTTTGCTTTCATCAAGAGGCTTTTAGCTCCTCTTCACTTCCTGCCATAAGGGTTGTGTCATCTGCATATCTGAGGTGATTGATATTTCTCCCGGCAGTCTTGCTTCCAGCTTGTGTTTCTTCCAGTCCAGCGTTTCTCATGATGTACTCTAGGAAAGTCATTTCTGAGGACCTTGGTTAAGTGATTTGCATCCCTTGAGATGAAATCTCCCTCAACTTTAGGGCACCTGGGAGGAGATGGTGAACTAAAGGCAGAATGCCATCATTACTCTGGCCCATGCTACTGAAAAAGGCTTCTGTGATAGACAGACAGATGGACATAGATAGCTAGATAGATATTAGTTCTTTTTTATAGATGAGGCAACTGAAAAACGGGCTGACTCCCCCAGATTACCAGACTCCCCCACTTACCAAACTTGCTGGTAAGTGGTGGAAGTGTGCATGGAACCCAGGTCTTGTCATTCATGATCCAAGGCACTTTTCTCTACCCCATGTGGCCTGAACTGAAGACACAGGCATCTCACATCTCATAACAGTACATGAAGTAACTGAGGCTGAGAAAGGCTCCATGACTTCCAGATTATGTTTTGAGTTGACCCTGTCTCTATTTCTGAGAAAGATGTTTAGGGAAATGTTGTATTCTCTGTGATCACTTCATTCAAAATCGCCCCTTGCCCTTCTCTCTCTGTAGAGACCCAATTCCCCCTTCTCTGCTTTATTTTCTCTACAGCATTATCACTATCTAACATTCATATATACTTAGAGAGGGCTTACCTACTGAACATTGCCTTATGGCACACTTCAGGCTGGCATTTCAGAAACTGAGGAAGGAATAGAGTGATCAGAGTGAGCCAAGGCAGTGTTAGTCTTGGGCCTTGTCTTCTGTCTGAAAAGGGATTCTGCTGAGCAGAAGGATCTTGGAAGTCTGCTTAGCTGAGCTCAGCTTCAGGTCATGGACAAAGCTAATAGTAGATAATATTTGGAAGAAGTGATGTGGGTGGTAGGACTCTTGGGTTCCTTTTCTCCTGTGCTTGGTCCTGGGCTCTGCTGTGGTGAGGGAGGCTGGGAGGGCTCAGATTCTCTAGAGTGAAGTCTACAGATTTGTCCAGTCATGGATAAACTTCAGATATACATAAGATGTGATGGTTATTGAGAGAGGGATTACTCACTTAGGAAAGGATTCTGGGCATCTGTGCTGTGAATGCCAGAATCCTCGACTGAAACTCAGCAGCCTCAGGCTCTCATCTCGGCTTGGCAGCTCATCTTCTGGGTGGCTTTATGGAAGGCACGTCAGTTCTCTAAGGCTGGCTTTTCCTGTGTTTCTTCAGGTTGTAAGAATCATGACAGGTTTAAAGGTCTTTAAGGCCTTTGAAGGAAGGAGGACAAGGAATATTAATTAGTACTTACTTGGTGATTCCTAAGTGTCAGCCATGGAAATCCCACGGACAGAGGAGCCTGGTAGCCTATAGTCCACGGGATCACAAGACTGGTCGGGGGACTTCCCTGGTGGTCCAGTGGATGAGATATCCAGCTCCCGATGCAGGGGACCTGGGTTCGATCTCTCATCAGGGAAGTAGATTCCATGTCCTGCAGAGAAGATCTGGTGTGGCCAAATAAATTAAAGAAAAAAAAAAAAAAAAAGACTGGTCGGACATGACTTAGCAAGTAAACAAATGTCAGCCACAACATAAGGTGTTTTCATCGGGAGAATTAGCTCAGATATTCTTCACAACCACTTTCCAGACAAGGGAACTGAGGTCCAGGGGTTTCTCCTTAGAGAGTCAGGAACTTTTTCAGGGTTCTGGATCTGCTGCATGAGCTCCTTCCTCAGACGTGGCCCTTGGCCCTCAGGAGACTTCCAGGTGACCCTGCCCTGTGTATTCTTTGGGGCACAACTGCTTCTCTACTGAGCTTCAAGATGAATAAATAAGTAGATTTTGTTATTCAGTGGTATTAAAATGGAGATCATAAAACACAGTAGTCCTAAGCAATGTTCTTTGTCAATAGCTGGGGAGTGGGGAAGTGTATAGGTTAGAGTGGTTAGAAGGTCTTGGGCTTTGCCTGAACCTCGTTGAGCCCAGCATTGGACCTGTTGATTGCTTCTCCTTGAAATGCGTCTCCCTTGGCTTCTGTGACCCACACTCTCTCTTAGTCTCTGGGTCCCTCTGTTCTTTCTTGGCCTCTTTTGGCTCAAGCAACTTCTCCCACCCTTTTATGTTAAGATATCTTAAAGAGTCTGTCCTCCTCTTCATTTCTTAGTTTACATGTTCTCCCAGGGTGATATCATTCATTCCCAAGGTTCCAACTCCATGAATTTCCTAATAATTCCTAAATCTCTATCTTCAGTTCAGATTTCTTGTTGAGCTTCCAACCCCATATTCATCTGCTTGTTGGGTATCTCTGTCTGGATGATCCAACAAACTTGAGCATAACATTTCTAAAGCCAGCTTCTTCATGTTGCCATCTCATCTACTTCCTGTATTCACTTTTCCAGGAGATAGTTCCATTATCTTCTTGATCACCCGAGCTCAGGTGCTGATCACAGAACCTGAGCATCATCTGGATGTTTCTCTCCACTCTACCCTGTACGCCTTCAGTTAAGGAAAGCCCTTACTACTTCCCCTTCCTACTTCAGTTCCCACTGTTTCAGTTCCTAATCGGCTCTAACTTCTACCAGCCATAACCTCTAGTTACCCCCGCGTCATTCAAATTTAGCCTCCAATTAAACACCAAAGTCATCTCTCTGAAGCACAAATCTTAGCATTATCCCCCTGCTTAAACTCCTTCAGTTGCTCTTAATAGGCTGCAGAGTAACACTGAGGTTTCTTGTGATGTGGTGTTCACAGGAGACCTCTGGACCTTGTCCCGTGTGTCTGTGTCTTATACTTGATGCTCCTCACCAACAATCCGCTCTCGGTCCCATGTGCTCACTGCTGCTTTTTGCAGGTGTAGCCCAGTGCCTGGAGTAGAATAAG
This sequence comes from Nanger dama, assembly GCA_917880005.1. Lineage (NCBI taxonomy): Eukaryota > Metazoa > Chordata > Mammalia > Artiodactyla > Bovidae > Nanger > Nanger dama. The sequence continues at coordinate 21,480,161 of CAKJTW010000036.1, read as the reverse complement.
TGCTCATTAGTCAAATGATAGTGAGTAGTATAAATACGAGACCCACTGAACCAGAAGTATCCCAGGGCTGGAGCTTCTAGAATAGGATGCTAGTGAACCAAGTTAGCCCGAAAGTTCCCCCAGCTGGGAGGGGGTGTGGACTCTACTGACTAGAAAATTGTACCACACAGCTTATGGGATCTTAGTTCCCCAACCAGCAATTGAACCCTAGCCCACAGCAGTGAAACCACCAAGTCTTAACCACTGGACTTCCAGGGAACTCCCTGTAAAATTCTTTTCTGCACTTTGATTTTGTGGTCGGACTTGAGTCTCAGCTCTTTTCTGAGTTCAGCACCCTTGGACCTAGTCTTAAATCTGTCACCTGAGGCAAATCGCATCCCATCCCCAAGCCCAGAAGCAGTGAGTGAGCAAAGGAGCTAAGAGAATGATTTCCAGAGTCCAAGCTGCCTGATTGGAACTCCTCCCCTATCGTTAACCTCTTCCTGCCTCGGTTTCTCCATTTGTAAAATGGGTGTAATAATAGTACCTATCTCACATAGGTGTTAAATTGAATGAGTTAATATAGTTCCTGATGTAGAGGACGTACCAAATAAATGTTGGTTGCTATTATTGTTGTGATTATTGAAGGAAATAATTAATATTTGGCCTTAGGAGACCTCCAGATGACAGATAGTTATGAGCTTAACTTAGCAGAGGTATAGAGGGAACTGAGGGCTCCTTTTCAGTCCCTAGTCCTGGGTTCTGACCTAGCAAATCATATCTGAGCGACTCAGCGGAATGGGCATGAGTAATGCTTGTCTCTTAAGTTCCTGAAGAGTAGAAGAAAGAGAACAGGGGTTAAAGAAGCCCTTAGGGTGTTCCCTGTCTCTGTTTGTGTCTTCCTCTTAGATGCTGTACCCTGGGCTCCCAGAGCCCTCATGTTGCTCCTTGGACCATGGGATGGCCATGATATCCCTTCTTGTTCCTGGTATGTTTCTCTTCTCCCAGGCCTGTATCCTAGAGAATCCAGGAGTCTCTGTGCTGAGGTCTGGTTGGTGGTTGTGCCATCCCTTTGGGAACACCTGCTTAGCAGTTACCCTTCCTGGACAGGCATAGTTGCCCTGGGGAGCAGTGGCCTCAGTGTTTGGAATACTGAGTCCCTTGCAGCCCCGTCCATTAGAACCTGTTGGGCAAGAGTGTATGTTGGACCCGGTACTTGGAAGCACTCCAGCTGAGCTCAGGCCCAGGCCCCTGCCATGATATATATGCTGGATTTCTCCATATAAAATGGACAGAGGCAGATGGTTCCATCATTCTAGTCATGGTCATTTTTACCTGCTTACTTTCCAAGATAAGATACTTAAACTTCGAACCTAACTGCTGAAGAAGCTGTGCAGAATGTGAGGTACGGGGTCAACACTGGGATGTGGGCGTGCTTTACCTTAGCTCTACATTCTACGCTGCTGCCTTCCTCCACTTCCTCTCTTCTTTCCATGTTTCTCCAAAGTGCTGCTGTAATTTTTTGCGCTTCTGGTAGAAAAGAAAATGGCAAACCTACCTCACAGGTCCATTTCTTCTGGTGCTAGAGCCACATCCTGGCGTTAGGGAGATGCAGAGGAAACAGAAATACAGCTCACTTAATCTATTAATAGCATCAGTCTGCACCAGAGTTCCTCAAGGTGTGGCCCAAACAATTCCTGTTACTACCATCACCTTGGGGAATGGAGAGTGTTTTTAAATGTATATTTCTGGGTCCTTCCCCTGTCTTATTGAATCAAAGTCTCCAGGAAGGTGGCTTGGGAATAAGCGCTGTAAACCAGCTTATCTGGTGGTTCCTGTGCTTATTCAAGCTGGAAAATCAGGGCTGTAGAGGTTGGTGTTTAGTCTGGGGCAGCCTGAAGCAGGAGACTGAAGTCTTGGGAGGAAGGCTTAGCAATCTGACTGAGCACCAGATAGCAATGTGCTTGGGGTTTGACAGAAAATGTCCCACTTAAATATCCAGGTTTTCCTGAGTGGCACATTCTAGAGGCTGTGATGGAGACAGGAGGATGTGAGGCATTCACTAGCCATCTTGCTGGAAAGCAGAGAGCACTGAAATGATGACCTATCTCTTCCTGTCCCCAACCCCAAGTGATGGAACTAGTCAGATGGGGCTGACCAAAATATGCACCCTTCTGGCTTTAGCTTCTTGGATTCAGCAAATCCTTTTGAGCTCCACCTATGTGTCAGGCAGTATTGTTGATGGGCTTACTCATGGACAAAGCCAAGATCCCTACCTTTGTAGAGTTTACCTGCTGGAGATGAGAAGTAGAAAATAAATAAGTCAGATAGAAGGTAACAAATGCAATGGATAAAGGGAAAAGTAGAGCCGGGTAAAGGGGTTGGGTGGGGTCCGGAGTCAGTATTAAATGGGAGACCTCCTGTGTAAAGGGCAGGAGGAGGGTGGGGAGCTGGCTGTGCCATTGTCTAAGGAAGTACACGGGGCTTAGAGAACAGACCTGCAGTGGGGAGCAGACGGTGAGCCCTTCGGTCTGCGGCTCAAAGTCTTAAGCCCTTTTACTAGGAAACTTACGACCATGACCCTAATTCTTTTCGTGCTTGGGACCAAAAGGAAACTGACAGTAGCCTTAGTAGGCATGGGCTAAGCTGCAGAATTGGGGGTCAGCGCTGGAAGGAACCTCGGCTCATTCCCTTCTTCCCAGAATACAGGACATCCAGGGCTGCGCTGAAGGAGTGGCAGAGGTGGGGCCAGGCTGTGGGCCCCCTTCCTGTTCACTGTGTTAGATTTTTCTGGGGAGTTCTGTTGGGGATTAACTCTCATGTTGGGCTGTGGAAGTGGTGGATTCAGAGGACTTTTCATCTTCCCTGAGGGTCCTTCCTCCCAGAGGCCATTGCTAACCAATCTCTCTCCCTTCTTTGCTCCTAATGGTGGGAGCCCTGGAGAGTGGCTGTCAGGCAGAATAATGGTTCTAGAAGACAATATACGCTTTATCAATATTGAATTTTGTAGCTCGCCTCTGCTGCCACTGTAGGAGGGAGCCGGCCAGGCTTGGCAATGTTATTTGATAATAGAATAATCATCATTTATATTGCAGCTCAGAGTGCCTCTGCTACTGACAGCAACTCAGTGCCTGGGTGTTGGGGAGATAAAACAGACTAGAAGGGAGAGTGAACTGGCTTGGGATCCATGACCCTGGAAAGTTGGACTTTGGCCTTTCTCACTGATCTCTGAAAGGGAAGAATTTAACAGAGATGTCCCCCAGGGATAAAAGCAGCCCTAAAATGCTTTCTATAAAACAATGTAAAAAAAGGCGGGGGGGTGGGGTGGGGTGCCTTTGACCACATCTAGGTCTTACCTCCTGCCCACCCTAGTTGGATAGTTGACTCTACTTTGTCCCCCTTCTATCACATCGTTCTTCAACTGGGGGTGTAGCCAGCAGCTGGGCAGTGGGGCACACTCTCAAGTGGCCCTGTGAGCCCAGGGATAAAAGGCCATCCTGTTGGGCACGTGAGAGGGAAGGAGGAGAAGAGTCAGCCCGTGCACTTATAGATTCTGAGATTAGAGCTCCGAGGGACCTTGTGATGTCTGCAAATTTGGATGTCGATCTCTTAAGCAAATCAAAATTATCAAAGCTATTCTGTCTTTAAATGGTGTGGTGAGTTATCTTGTTAAGAGGGCCATCATTCTTGTGTAGTTGTTGGGGAGTTTATATATTGGAAGCGTGGCTGTGAACTGGGCCAGACTCACACAATAGGACCCATGAAAGAAAGTAAGTCACTCGTTCATGTCCAACTCTTTGTGACCCCATGGACTGTAGCCCAATGCCAGGCTCCTCTGTCCATGGAATTCTCCAGGCAAGAATACTGGAGTGGGTTGCCATTTCCTTCTCCAAGGGATCTTCCCGACCCAGGGACTGAACCTGAGTTTCCTGCATTGCAGGGGGATTCTTTACCTTCTGAGCCACTGGGGAAGCCCTTAATAGGACCCATATTCCCCTGTATATTCCCACATAGTGAGACTCTCCTGGAGGCCCAGTGATTAGGACTCCAACTTTCACTGCCAAGGGCTCGGGTTTGATCTCTGATCAGGGAACTAAGATCCCACAAGCCATGTAGGGTGGCCAAGAAAAAAACAACAACCCACAATTTAATACTGTTCTTCAGCATTTGATATGTGCTTGACGCCATCTATCTCCATTGTCCGCCAGCTCCCCAAAGGTCTATGCTGGAAAAGATAGGCCCATGTTGTGGCAGAGGGATGGGTGTTCAGAAACTTGGGGGGCTGTGGGCCCTGGCACATCTCCAAGGCTGGCTCTGGGGTCTCCTCACTCTCGTGAGTCATGTGTCCCTGCAGGTTGAAGACAGCCCATCCTCCTAAGGACTAATGGCAAGGCCAAGCAACCTTGGGGACTGCAGGTGCCCAAGTGAGAAGGACAGGAAGAGGGAAAGCTGCTAGGAATATAGCAGGAGGTGTCCCGGAGATATCCAGGATTACCTGACCGGGATAGGGTGGAGTCTATGATGGGAGTAAAAGCTGGGGGTCAATAACAATGATACGTAGTGGGGTTGGGGTGTCCTGGAAGGGAGGGCAGAGATGGCTCAGAGCTGATGCTGTGAACACAGGGTATCAGGAACACTTGGAGAGAGTCTGTAAAATGGGAACCCCTGCTACCCATCTGCACTTCCAAGGAATACACTCTCTGAAGGCAGGTGGATGCTGTGGGTTCCTGCAAGTGGGCGGGGGGGGGGGAGGTTTAGAAGAGGGAGCCGTGAGGGCCAGGGCAGGGTGGGAAAGACAGGCCCAGGCCTTAGTCACAGAGGAAGAAGGGGGTCTGGGTGAAACTTGTAGATACACGTTTATGATAAAGCCTGTGCTGGCCTTGCCTGAAACTTTACCGGCAGAAAATAGAGGAGCAGAGCGAGAAGTCAGAAAGTCCCAGTCCTAACATCAGTGTCATCAGTGGCCTTGGACAGGCTCCGTTACCTTGGACTTCACCTCTCTGAGTCTCGGTTCCTTTTACTCTAAAGTGAAAGGATTAGGCTTAATGGTTGCTAAGGTGTCTTTCCAGCTCTGAAGATACAGGTCTGTGACCGTAAGAGTGGTACCGTTTCTCCACCGTGAGTTAGTTTGGTGCTTCGCTGTACTGCACTTGGAAGCCCGGAGCCTGGGCCCTGTGCTTTCTTTCTGGAACGCCACACCTGGGGCCAGCTTGTCCAGCTGCCAGCTTCCAGGCCAGGATCACCCCTGAGCACTTGATAGAGCTTTCCCCAAAGTGAGGCACTGCTTCTATGGGAATAAATAAATTACATTAGAAAGATTTTAAATCGGAGCTCCAGGTCCTAGTGAGTTTGAGAATTGGGGTTAAAAGCATTCAACACTTTTTTTTTTTTTTTTACAGAATTTCTCAGTGCCTTTAACACACCCCTATACATTTTGAGTCTCTTAAGAGGGAGAATATAGAGTATTTCCCAAATAATTTGATAGTGAGATCCATTTTTCTGAGGTGCAGCTCATCAGATTCGCATGTTATAGAGTACCCTCAGAAGTTTTGCTATACTGCCATCTCTTTTTCTTTAAAAGCAACAACTCAAAATTACTCCTACTGTCTTTTCCCCAAATTCTTGGTCTTCAAGGTGGGTAGGAGTGTCCACTTTTCCTCCTCTGGAATCCTAAAGGGACTGTCTTTGTCACAGTCTTCCTAGGGCAGCCTTGCAGGCAGTCGTTTATCTTCAGCGAACTGCTGTTGACTTCTGTGAAACTGACACCACTCATGAGTCCCCATACACTGCCGCATGTCTCCCAGCAGCAGAGGCTCACAGGTGCCTCCCCCACCTTGACAAAGGGTAGGGAAGGCCAAGTCAGGAGGGCTCCTGTGAGCCCAGAGTCTTGTCTTGGTGACCTGATCTGAGGGTCATTGTGGTTGGATGGAGAGGTAGTAGCTGTTGATTGGTTTGGAGTTGGTTTTCTCGAAGAGACAGGGAAAAAGCAGCCAGAGTCTCCCACCCCAGGAATATATACTGAGCCTTCTCCAGGCTGAATGGGAATGAGCAGTAAGCTGTGTCTCCTTTGGGCAGGAAAGCCGGGGTTGCTCTCACTTGGACTCAGTTTTTCCATGCCATTTTCCACGTCCCTGTCTCATCACTCTGTTCTCCCTCTCTTTCCTCTTCTTTTGGGTTCTTTCCATCTGCCCCCGCTGTGCTCCTAAGCAGACAAGCTCTCTTTCCTCCTCCCCCATCCCAGTCTCCTCTTCACACCCCTTCTGTCCCCCAGCCTGGCAGCCTGCCCTTTAGGAATGTTAATTAGCATTCATGGTTTAATTAATTCAGTAGCTAATTAATGATTGGGGGCTGGGAGTGGAGAGCTGGGGTGCAGGGGAGTTGGGGGCTGGAGGTGGCAGGGAGGAAAAGAGGAGGCTGCAGAAGGCATCGCAGATGGCTGTGCGGTGGCTGGCACCGTGCCCACCGCCATGGATGCAAACACTCACGCGCACGCACACGCACACACTCATACATGGAAAAGGGAAGGGTGATCGAGGAATAAAATCAAAAGCAGGGAGAGAAGGGCACAGGGGCCCTGGGAACTGGGGGTGGGGAAGGCTCTAGATCTATTTGAATCTGCTCCGGAAGTGGAAAAGGAGGAAAAAAAAAAGAAACCACCACAGGCGCAGAGAGAAGAGAGCTCTCCCGGTACCCCACCCCGCCCCCCACCCCACCCCAGCCACCCCTCCTCCCTGGCATGGGATTCATGGGCACCAGCTGAGGACAGGGTGCCCTCCCTTTGCCTGCCATAAACATTGGCACCGAGGACCCAGACTCAGAAGGACACGACATTCCAAAGAAAATAGTTTTCCTTTTAAGTTGCTTTGTAAAATATACATGTATCTGTTTTTTAAAAACATTGCACCCGTCTTGGTGTGAGGGCGAAGGCGAAGGAAAGAAGGTGACCGAGCCAGAAGGAGACAGCACAGATGGCTTGGTGGTGGTGTAGTGTGGTGAGTTGTGGGAGGACGAGAGGGGTCCGGCAGAGGTTGGGGGTGGGCGGAATGAGGACCCTGTTTTCCTCTCTTCATTTTGCTGTGGATAAAGGAGAGAGAGAGAAAGAAAGGGGGTGGGGGGAGAAGCGAGACAGATGGCAGAGTGGAGAGGCAGCAGCCAGTGCCGGCACTGCCCAGCCTGGGCGGACCCAGCTCCCTCCTCTGCCAGCCTCCAAATGCCACCCTTCCCCCATCTTCCCTCTCCCCATCCCCCCAGCTTGGCACTGATCTCGGAGAGAGAGGGAGGGAGGCTGGGCAAAGAGCATCTGTTCCCTCCATTCTCCCAGCTCCATCGGCTGCCAACCTAGGGCCATCGCCTGCCTCCATCACCCCTCCGCCCCGCCTGCCTGCCCGCCTACCCACCCAATCCCAAATGGGTGCTGGATCAGGTGCCGAATCTGGCTGCCTCCTCGGGTATACCAGTCACTATGCATTGCTGTGTGTCTGCCACCGCTGCCTGGCACTCAAGGGGCCGTGTGTGTGTGTGTGTGTGTGTGTGTGTGCGCGCGCACGCGCGCGCGTGTGCGTGCGTATATGTACGCAGAAGTGAGTGCTATATGTGAGCCTCCTGGGCATGGGTGGGGGTTGGCACTGCGGTCGCCAGTCTAGTGTCCCACCCGAAGGACAGAGGGATGGGGTGGAAGGAGGGGAGAGGTTTGGGGCCTGGGCGAACAGAAGCAGGTGCCTGAGTTGCTTCACGCTGCCTGCTTACAGGCATGGCACTGCAGCTGCCACCCTTGTGCCTGTGGAGATGGAAGGAGGCAAATGGGGAGGGGGCAGTGGCGGGAGTCTCGGTGCTCTGGGAGGAAGGCTCGGTACCTAGGAGCCATTGGCATCACATCTGTCAGGCTGGCGCTCTGAGCCGGTGCTGCGGGAATGGGCCCCAGGAGGCAGAGAGGAGGAGTAGGGATGTTTCTGATGTCGCTGTCCATCTAGAGCTCAGCTCTGGGAGCTGGTTGGACTGTGAGGTGGTTAGTCCTCTTCCAGCCTGGGAGCGTGAAGTGGTGGAGGGAGGAGGCCAGGCAAGTGCCCAGAGAGCTTCTAAGAGCCAAGAGAAGAGGTTGTGCCACCGTTCCCCAGGGATACTCTTTGGGCTGGCAGACCAGCCTTTTGTTGGAGCACTGAAGAGGCAAGGGGACCTGGCAGGAGGCGGGCGGGTGCTGGCAATGAATGCCCAGGGAGTCTGGCATAGGCTCTGGTGTTGTGTGGAGTTGGAGAGGGTGGCAGTGCCTCTTGCCAATCTGGTTGAGAGGCTTGTGCCAGCAGTGAGAAGGGAGGAGGCAAGATGTTGGGTGTGAGAGTGTGTGTGAGGTGTGTGTGTGTGTGTGTGTGTGTGTGTGTGTGTGTGTGTGTGTGAGAGTTGTTTGGGAACACAGACTTTTTTCTGCCAGGACCTCCTTCCTGTTCCCTCTTAGGCATGGGGAGCAGAGCGACAGACGGAGAGAGGCGTGAGGACACAAAGGAGAAAGCACGCCATTGCCAAGACCCCAAGGAAGGAGGATGGAGAGAGGCTGGCAGTCCTGCCTGGCCCCCAGCCAGTTTCCTGCTAAAGATGGCCAGATCTCTCGCCTGGTCTGTATATGTTACTCTGCGGGCGTGGCGGGGGAGGGAAGGGCTTGCTTGCTAGCCGGGATCTGGAATGAGAAGGGCACCTTGCCGCGGATCCCATTTGGACTCTCCACTCTAACAAGTGAGATGTCTGGTCTTCTCTCTAGGGCCCTCCGCCCCTCCCCTCTTCCCTGCACCCCAGCCCCGTTTCATCTCCATCACCACCTGGGTCCTACCACTTGGCACCCAACCAACTAGATGCCGCCACGCTTGGCAGCGCTGCACTGGCACGTGAACGGCATCCCAGACCCTGGCACTGCAGCAAACCCAAAGCCGCCGAACATGCTCACGACCGCCACTTGGCGGCAGGGAGAGAGGGGCGTACACAGGCGTGCCAGGTACTGGGTGGAGCCCTGCTGTGGGGCAGCACAAGGATGTCCTCCATAGCGGGGCTGAATCCGAGCCCTCTAGTCAGCCCCGACTCCGCCTTCCTCCCAGCCAGAGCCCCCTGCCTTCTGCCCCCACCACCTCCAAGAAAGGGGTTGAAATGGTGCCACTATCCATATCTGAACAGAATTCCGAGGGAAGCTAGAGCATGGAGGGACCAGGGCACGTTCAAGAGTCACAGCCAAGGCGCCAGGCTGGTGGACTCCACTCCTATCTAGGGAGCAAGGACAAAAAAAAAAATCTAAGAGGGCAAGTGAGATCTTGGAGAGAGGCCATCCAGCTCTGTTGTCACAAAGATGGTCTCAGAAGAGACTTGCAGGGATGGGCAAGAAGGAGGGAGGGGCCCTCAGGCCCCTGCTGCTGGATCGCGGGGCTGCTGGTGCCTGGGTGGATTTCGTTCTGCCCTCTATGTGTGATTGGCTGATCTGTGGTTGAGCTGAACTGGTTCTTTCTCCCTTGTGATAAGGCCCATATTCGATAACAGTCCTAGAAAGATGGAGAGGTGATCAAGGCCTAGAGTGGTGGAAAGGTGTAGGGAAGACAAAGGCTCCTTGAACTTATCCTTCCAGAAAGACCACTCTGGGAGATTTTGTGTTTGCAAATTTCTCCTTGGCTTTCCAGTTCAAGGTAGACAGATTTTTCTATTTTTGAAGTCCACTCTTGGAAGAGAGAACACAGATCAGCAATGAGCCCTCTGGGGTAGAGTGGAAGGCTCTTAGGAGCAGAACCCCAGCATCTGTGGTAACAGAGACTGTCCCTACACCTCCAGATGCAGTGCCACCCGCAGTCCTGCTAAACTGGACTATGGGCCTCCATGTAGCAGGTTGGGCTTTCCTTGCTTCCTGGGTAGTCAGTGACTAGGAAGGTCTTCAAGTAGAAGAACTGGTGGCTCTGGATGATGTCATGGGAGCTTGGGTGGCTCTAATGAGGGTAGAACCTGCCCAGAGGTGAGTAAAGCCATTGCCCGGGCTGAGGGTATTCTGATTTCAACACCTCTGGAAGTAGACGCAGCTTCAGAAGATGGTTTGCACAGCAGAGGAGAAAACAGGGAGAACTCAGCCAAGGGGGCGAGTGGGTGATGCCTGTAACTTTTTCCTGTTCAAGAACAGTCACCATGAGCAAAAGACACAGACTTCCAAATGTCAGGGTAATGAGGAAGACAATCTGAGGTGATGCTAGCCCCCTGTGGCAGCCCTGGGTGTAGCAGGGTTGAGCCTTGGATGCTGGAAAGTGGTGACAGGTCACAGATGTCTGTGGGGCTGAACAATATACATCAGTCATTCTCAGACTTCAGAAAGCACAGAATCACCTCAAGCCTGCGGAGATTATGGTGCAGGCTGACTTAGTTGGCTTGCGGTGTGGTCTAGAAATGTGCATTTAAGACAAGCTCTCAGGTGACTGTGATGCAGAGGGACAAAACTCTTGAGAACACTGTCCTAAGAGATGGCAGTCACCTTAGAGGACAATCAGGTCTGGATTTCCCATGTCTTTTGCATCTGCTTTCATCCTGCCCAACCGTTTTTGTGTCCTTATGTGGTCATTGTGGTGGGATATACGTATTGTGGGTTGTGGGGATGTATGTGTTAGGTGGGGGCAGCAGGAGGGAAAGGAGAGATTATGAGGTCAAATCAGGAAGATGTAACTTGTGAGAACTGGGTTTCTCACTGGCAGGCATTATTGAGAAGCCCTCATGGGGCGCTTTCAACCCCTAGGTTTGATGGTTGGCTGCCTTGTTTCTGAAACCTCACCACTGAGAACCCCTTAGGCTACTGTTGTTGGGAGATGGCTGTCTGCAGCACAGGCAGTTGGGTGTGGACCATGCAGCTCAGTACGGGCTGGGCTTCTTTCTGGAGGCAGGTGAGGGTCCCTGGAAGTGGAAGCAGGGCTCGACAGAGGCCAGTGAGTTGCAGCTGGTGCGGCTGTTTGAGCACTTGGCCGGGCTCTCCTGGTTTGAGCACAGTGGAGGGCAAGCTGGCAGAGAGGACATGCTGCAGGCTGGGATATCAGGGAGGGCCCATAGATGTGGGCAGTGCTGAACTCCTGCTGATGACTTGTTCCAGGCTTTTAGCCACTGTCTGTGTAAGAGTCTGTATGGCCAGGGTGGGTATGAGTCAATGCCGGTCACCTTCCCCCACCTCACTGTCTTTCTGGTCCACTGATAATCCACCTGCTTCTCTGCTAGCCTCTATCAGACACTTCTCCATGGCTGGGAGCTGCAGGAAGCATGAGGCTCAGACTGCTGACAGGGAATAATGCCGTTGACCCCTTGTCTCTCCTTTGTCTGAAGGCTGTGGGGATTCTCTACATGAAGGAGAATGGTGGGGTGGGTCCTCACTCAATTTTATGTTCTTCTCAGAGTTTATGGCTTTCCCTGGGAGGCTTCCCCTGAGGATCACTTCCCATCTTGCTCTAAATTTAATGAGTGGTAGTCTAGGTCTTCTGCAGACATCCTCTCTGGGTTTTCTTTCATTTGATCTTTTCACGATGTAGCCACGCTATAATGCTGTAACCCCTTGAGGCTGGGACACTAGATTTCTTATCAGAGCCAGAGCTTCGTTGGAATCAGGGCATTTCTTCCTTACTCAATCCTCTAGGAATGACATCCTGAGGGCTTACAAGTTTCTTATTAGTTGCTCCCCCAATACCTGGCCCTTCCTGTAACACAGGCTCCCAGCCCAGTTTACCCCTGTGTTTTCCCCAGAGTTTCTCTCTGGTTTCTCTTCTGCCTCCCTCTTCCCAGCATCACACAGCAGAGGAGTTTAAGGTCCTTTCCATGGATTAGTGGTCAACATTTGGTCACTCCTCCTGATACTGGTTATATTTCTCTGTTTATAAGGTTTTCTGAGTTAGTGTGTGAAGAAAATGACTGTGTATTGGAGGGTGTTTCTACTTAATGGGAGGGCAGTTGGTGACTCTGGGGCATGGTCCTTGTGCCTGTAGGCCCGTGCAGCCTCTCCTTGCTGGCATCTGTGTGTATCCATGCAGCTTTCTTCATGGTTCTGCTGCTGTTTCTGAAGGTGTGCTTGCTTTTCTGTTGGTGCAGTTGCATTGGCAGCATGCTGTATTTCAGGTGTATATATCTATATGGGGTGAATGATTAGATGATTGAGTGATCAGAGTGGCCAAGATTTGGGGAATCAGTGATGTGGTCTAAAAGCCCTGAATATGGGGAAGGAACAAATAGAAGGGATTAAACAGGTGGGTGCCACTGTGCCAGGAGTAACTGGCTTTCTTGGTTCTTGTGCGTGCTTCTGTAAGTCTGTGCCAGGGGCCAGAGGGTCAGGAAGAACAGCTTTCTTTCTGTGGTCCTCTTGCAGGCTGTGACCCATTTGGCCAACAAGTCTTCAGATTTTCTCATGTTCTTCTACAGACTTTGATTTTTGCTCATAGTTGAGAATTGGGTACCTTAAGCCATCCCCACATAGGCTCTGGCTTAGAGCAAAGACAGCTAAGATCACAATAAGCAGGATGGACCAGAAATTGGGTGCTTTAGGACTTATGTATGTCAGAAACCCTAGGCCTTTGCCCCAAGCCATGGAAGACCAATCTTATGAACCATTGATTCAGGCTCACTTTAGAGCTCGGGGGAGGGGGCGGGGTGGGTACTACAGGATGTAGTGGATGTACTGTATCCACTACAGGAGTGGATGTACTGCGCACAGAAGTTGGTCTACTGCTTCACAGAAGCTACACATTTTAATCTGGGCAACTTGGCGTTCATCTGTAGCATTTTTCACGGGGCCATGCCGACTCAGTCTCTCTCCACAGAACTACCCACTCATGTAATCTCCAGACCATAAGTGGAGGACTTGTCTCGGGAGGAGGTTGGGGAGGAATGCTTCATGCCACTGGGAACGTGGAATGGCACCTTCCAGAAAGAAGCATGTTGACTGACTTTGATCAGTAGTTGGCCAGACTCTTGTGTCCCCAGATTACAGGATTCCTTGTAAGGACAGCTCCATAGTCAGCTCCAGTTCACGACTGTGAATGTACATGGTGTCTCCGTACCAGGGAATCTGGGTTTTAAGAAATTTTGTTGAGCAAGAGGAGGATGAATCTGTGGCTATATTAACTCCTGGAGAAAATATTCATGGTTCATAAAGCCAACCTACTGGCTGTAAATCCTAAAATGCATGATACCACACCTCTAATCATGCCACACCAGGTGTTTGCCAGTGTGTTTTAAAAAATATTTCCTTTTTTCTTTCTTCTAATTTTTGTTTGTAACTTTTATACACAAATCACATTCCCAGAAAGCACAGAGTGAAAAAGCTTCTTTCCTCATATACATGCTGCTAAGAAAATAATTTTATACACAGAATTTCAACAGGAGAGAGCAAAGGATGGGAGGTGTGGATGAGAGAAAAGGGAAAGGTGGGGAAAAGGGAAAGGTGGGGGCCGCAAGAGAGAGCCCACGGTTGGGCAGTTTCACTCCTCTTGCCTGTATTTGTAACTGGCATATTTAGCATCGTAAGGATAACTAATCCACCCAACCCCTGATTTGCTAGAGTTGGAGCTTTTAATTTCAGAAATGAATGGGCCCGGAAGTGAGATTCACAGAACATATGGGGACTAGGGACCGAGCAGTTTTCCCTCCCCTTCTCCCCTCCTATCTTTTCTGCACATGAGCCACTGCTTCATCATGAATGTGTTCGAGGAGTGACTGACAGACCACGAAATGGTCTGACAGACGGACAGACACTCAGTCCCAGGGATGGCTGGATGAGCGTGTGTGTATGTACGAAATGGATAATGGTAGCAGAAGCAGCCTGAAGGGAGCATGTGGAAGGAAACCACCTAGAAAGGGGAGGTCTTAGGGGCAAGGGCTGGAGGAGAAGCCATCTGAAGGACTGGAAAGTTTCTGCAGGCTTTTCTCTGCTAAAATACCTGCTTCTCCACCCAGTGCCACTGCAGATAGGCTTTGAGGTTGCCACAGTTACCACTTGATTCTTACAGAAAAACGAGGTTAAAGGTTAAACCCTTCTTCTAGCTGATTCCTCATCTGGTGGTTCCCTGGGGGATCTCATCCTATCAGATTGGCCTTGGGCTTCAGTCATCTCCTTGCCCACCCAGCTCCTTGGATGTCTCAGCTCTAGGCCCTGTGAGCCTCATAGGGAGCACCTCCTTTGGGGGTACCTCCAGAAGCTGCTGGTTCCTGGAGGAGGTAGATATGGCTGGAGGAAGCTGGAAGCTAGGGCAGAGGATAGGGTTGGGGGTTAAGAACACAGAAGGGGAGAAAGGGTCCCCACAAACAAAAAGTTCAAGTGCCAGAAACGTGAAGGGGGGCACCAGGAAGGGAACAGAAGAGTTTTGTGAAAGAAGTGAATGAGAAGATGGAGGCAACTACATGAAAGATTCAGAAACCTAACTGCCCAGTCCAGTCCACCCCTTTCCTTCCGAGATGGCCAAGCCACTTTCAGTGACACTGACTTTTCTAACCAACAGCTGAGAATGAGGGGATGTTATCTGTCCTGAGAAAATACTCAGTTCAGGGGCAAGGATGGGTCTCTCCCAGCTTCCAGGTTAAAGGTGGTTAAAGGTTAAACCTTCAACCTTTTCCCCAATACCAGCTTGTGGCTGGGCACACGGGGCAGGGCTGTACCACTGGCAGTCTCCAGGACCGCTGTATGCAAGCAAGGACTAAAGCCATTGATCTCCCAGAGACAAGGTGGTTCAAAGAAACCCTTAAAATGGGATGGGGTGGGGAGTGACACAAATAGGAAAAAAAAAAAACCCACCACTTGTTTGATGGGAGAGTTTTCAGGCTTTTTTTTTTTTTCCTGTTTTCCAAGTTTGTCATGAGTTCATTCCTCTGGTCTGGTCTCTCCATCTCTCCCACACGAGAGTTCGTACTCTCTCCTTTTTTTTTTTTTGGGTGTGTGTTTCAGTTTTTTTCAAAAGAACTTTGGATTTGCCGTTGGTGGGCACCGGTCCCGGGGGCTGGATCCCCACGTGGCAGGGCTGGGACAAGGGGCAGGCCCACGGCTGCTTAGAGGATCTCTGTGTTTAAAGCCTTTGAGAATAAGTTAACTGCAGTTCCCAGGGTGCAGGGTCGGGGTTGGCAGAGGGGTTCCTGGTGGCGGCTTTGCCTAGAGTCCAGGCCGCAGGGGCTCCCCTGTCCCATGAGGTGGGCGGGCTGTGAGGAGAGTAAGCCGGAGCACCTCTCCCTGCTCACCTCCAGTTTGGTTAGAGTTTTGTGGGCTCCCTGCCCATATCAGGCTTCAGCCTTGGGAGCCAGCTGAGTATTTGGGAAGAGTTTGTGAGCCGTATGGTACTCTAGCCGAGGCGGGTAGGAAAAAGAAGGGAAATGGCAGTTTATTTTCCTTCCCCCTTCTTTGTCTTGGGTTTTCTTGTTTTCCTTTCTTCTTCCTTTTTTTTTCTTTTGGCATTTTCTCAGTCAGTGGAACAGCATGGTTATAGGAGTTGGAGGGGTGACTGGGAATTCGGTAGGAAAGAGGCTGCAGGAAGATGAACCAAGGAGAGATTTTGTGCCTCCTGGGCAGGCAGACATTAATGGATAATCGAGATGGGAAGATGGGTGTGTGCGCCCATGGAGACCAAGGGGCAAGAATTTGCGAAGGATCGGCGTGTCGGCAGGGGTTGGGGAGGAGGCAGGATTCTGCTGGAGGTGAGGTGTGAAGCCCACTGGGGGTGGGAATTGAGATTCCCATGAGGTGGGCGGGGCCGGGGGTGAAGGATTTGAGCTCCCCACACACCCCTTGGAGGAAGAGGAGACCTAAGGCCCTCCCTTCCCCCACATCTTGGTTTATCTGTTTATAAAGCTAGAAGTGTAGAGGTAGTAGTCGTTTTGGGGTTGGAGTCCGTGTGAGGTAATCTTGCTTCCTCTTTGGCAAAAGCCACCGCAGCCGTGGCAGCAGTGGCAGCGTTGGTGGCCGTGCCAGGGGCCCCCGGGGCGGGGCCGCCTTGCGCCTGTGGGCCGAGGAGCGCAGGTGCGAGGCTAGGGCCTCTCGCCCACTCAGCAGCACCTCACATGCCAGGCAGTGGTAGGTACAGACGGGCACCCGCAGCGGGGGGGCACGGAGCCCCCAGAGGCCCGCCCAAAGAAGCAAAAGGATCTCTGGTGAGCAGTGGCCGGGGCCTCCCCGTCAAACGCCATCTTGCACTGGCGGCACAGGTAGCGGTGGGTCACATCCACGGTGGAGATGCCAGGGCTGCCCGTCAGCAGCTCATCGGCCTCCCCAGCCTCCCCCCCCTGGGAGCAGGCAGTTCGGGTGGCTTCGAGGGGCGCTGTGGCCGTGGGCTCGGGGGCCTGGGGCGGTGGCTGGAGGAGGGCGTTGGGGAGCAGTCCGATGAGGGTCTGAGGTATCACCGGGTTCATGGGGAACAGCCCCCTTCTTCATGCTGTAGAGCTGCTGGAAGTAGGCTCCTGGCAGCTGGGGGCCAAAGACCGCTGGCGGTGTGGCACCCCCTGCAGGAGGCAATGGGAAGGGCAGGAACTGGCCCCCAACAGGGCTGGGACAGTAGCCTTCAATGCTTTGAGGTTCTTGAGGGCGTCAGCGGAGGAGTTGGTGGGGGGCTGCAACTGGCTTTCGCTCACCAGAGACCTTGTCCCCAGGGGGTTCGGGGGGTGTGCCCGGGCAGAGTCAGTGGTGCCTGCTGGAGAGGGCTTGGTTTGGTCAGGAACTGGTCTCTGAGGTAAAGGGCAGCCTGGGCCAGCAGTCTGGACCACTGTGGTAGCAGGTAGGACCGAAGTGGCGAGGCCAAGTAGGCCTGAGGAGGCTGCAGGGCCTAGGAAGATGAAGAGTGTCGATCAGCCACCTCCCGGCACCAGCATCCCGCCTGCCAGAGATGACCTCCTGCACACTCACGCCTTCCACCACCTCCTCCATGCCCCCTTCCCTCCCGCACCAGCAGGAAACACAGGGCGGCCCAGGAGGAGACTGGAGGCAGAGGAGTCAGGAAGGACACCCCATTAAAGGGAGATGCCCTCTGAAGCCCAGCTCATCCCAAAACTCTCACTCACCTGAACTGAAAGGAGCTAGGCTGCCCAGTGGGGGGCTGGGCCAGAGCTGGGCCAGACAAGAGGACCGGGGCCAGGCGAGGCAGGGCCGGGGCAGTCCCGAGGGGCACAGAGGCAGGTGCGGTGGCGGGCGGAGCCTTGGGAGCCGGGGGTGCCTCAGGTGCCGGTGCCAAGTCATAACACTTGCTTTCACTCTTCAGCTGGGCTCGGACTGCCTCCTTAAGCTTGGCCAGGTGCTGGCGGGAAAAGAGGTGGCCTCGGCAGGAGACATAGAAGTCATATTTGACGTCACAGTAGGGGCAGTCAGTGCGCTGGGCTGCCAAGGGGCTCTCACTGCTGCCCCCAGCCCCACCAACTGCTGCCCCTTGGAGCTTGGCCTTCTTCTCCTTGGCGCGAGCATTCTGGAACCAGACCTGGATGACTCTCTTGGGCAGCCCGATCTCCTCGCCCAGCACCTCGCACTCCTGCATGGTTGGGGTGCGGTAGGCCTCATAGCAGGCTTTCATGATCTTCAGCTGCAGGCTGCTCATCTGGGTCCTATAGCGCCGCTGCCCCATCCCATCTGGGACTCCACCCCCACCTCCTGGGCCCCCACTGGTCCCTCCAGCCCCAGGGGATTCTGGTTCGGCCAGACTGGAAGCTGACGAATCACTTAAATCCCCTGCTGATGGACTGCAGGCCTCACTCTCTGGAGAAGCTTTTGATGGCTCCTCCGGGCCCTCGTCCTCACAGGGTGGAGGGGGAGCTGGGAGAGGTAGAGGTGGCTCTGGTGTCAGAGCGGGGGCCTCTTTCCCAGGTGGCGGCAGGAAAGGCAGGGGCCCAGCAGCCGGGGTGACTGTGGGGTAGGGTAGAGCAGGTGCATCCCTCTTAGGGGCCTCCCTCCCAACCCCGTCATCTGCCTTGCTCAGCAAGAGGTTGAACTTGGGGAAGGGTGCAGGGCTGGGTGTAATGGGGGGCTTGACTGCCGGATTGGGCACTCCCCCAGGGGTGCTTCGAAACTGGCCCTTGCGCTCGCGGGCCCTGGTGTTCTGGAACCAGACCTGCACCACGCGCTTCTTGAGCCCCACCTCCTCGGAGATGCAGTCGAGCATCTTGCGTGTGGGATTGGAGTCTTGCATGTACCAGCGGTACAGGATCTCCAGCTGCTCGGGCAGGATGGTGGTGCGCAGGCGCTTATCCCTGGGGGGCTCACCCTCCCCACCCACCCCCCGCTTCACTGCCCGTGGGGGACAGGCTACCGTCCTCGTGCTTCCGTTTGAGGGGTGGGCCTGGCACTGGCGGAGTGCCTGCCACCAGGGGGTTTCGCTCCCCAAACACCAGCATGGGCAGGTCTAGGAGGTGGGGGGGCAGCGCTGGGCTGCACAGGTGGCAGGAAGTGGAGCCGGTGGTGGTTGGCCAGGAGGTCCTGGTTGGGGAAAGACAGGGCGCACTGGTCACACGTATGGACTGGGGAAGGTGAGGGAGGGGCCCTGCCTTCAGGCTCTTTGCCCTCTGGCATTGTTGCCTCTGCCTGGCCCAGCTCCTCCCGGTCTGAGGGTTCTGGTGGTGGGCCCTCAGGCCCTGCTGGGGGCTCCGGGCCCTGTTCCTCTTCTGCCACATCTTCTGCCTCTTCCTCTTCTTCCCCTCTCTCTACTTCTTCCTCCTCCTCACCAGCAGGCTGGTCGTCATAGCATTTCTTGAGGTGCCGCACCAAGTCAAAAACACAGGAGAAGGTGGGCGTGGCAGCGCCTGCAGCCAGAGGCTCCCCGGTGCCTCCTCCACTGGGTGCAGGCCCACCATCGCTGGCATTTTTACGAGCTTTCTGGCGGGCGTTCTGGAACCACACCACTACCACACGGCTAGCCAGACCCAAGAGGCTTGCGAGCCGCTCCACCTCGCCGTCCTTGGGGTAGGCGCTGGTCTCAAAGAAAGACTGCAGGGCTTGGGTCTGAAACTCTGTGAACTTGGTTCTGGAGAAGCGGCGGCCTGCAGGCACCAGGGGAGGAAGATTCCCTCTGGCACTTTCATCCTCCTCTGGGGGCCAGCGTCCTCCGGCCCGACCTCGATCCTCAGGAGGACAGGCCCCCCTGCCTCAGGCTCTGGGACCAGGAAAGGTGGGCCCAGCTGGGGAGCAGGGGAATCCAGGGGCCCATCAGGTGGTTTGGGGGACTCTGCAGGGGGTGGGTAGAGGCTATCATAGCTCTTTCGAAACTGAGCAGCGTATCGGCTCAGGGCTTCGAAGGGCAGAAAGCGGCGGTGCACATGCTCCTCATGTGTCTTGAGGATAAGCATATTGGAGAAGAGTTTCCCACAGGCCCTGCAGGCCAACTTGTCCCCGCCCCCAGGGCCTCTGGGGGAGGTGGGGTCGGGGGGTGGGGGCACAGCCTGCTTTCCTTCGTTGTACTGGATCACCAGCTCAAACCCGAAGTTTTCTAGAAGGGCTTTGGCTGCAGTGCGGGCTGCCTCGTTGGGTGTTGGGTGCGGGGGTGAGGGGGGCCCTGCCTCAGCCCCCTCTTCTGTCCTAGGGGGCCGCTCCCACTCTTGCTCAGCCAGCTCAGCCTTCGGAGGCGGGGGTGGGGGAGGAGGGGCAGCCGCCGGCAGGGACAGCAGGGGTGCAGGCCCAGCCAGTGCTAGCTTGGGCCCTACCTTGAGGTCGTGGAGGTAGAAGGGCAGGAGCAGCTGCTGCTGCTGGAGCTTAAGCAGTGACTCGGGCATGAGAGGGAAGGGAGGCAGGACTGGGGGAGTGAAGAGCGGGGCTGGGAATCGGTGCAGGTCCAGGGGAGGCGGGGGAGGGGATAGGAAGGGCAGTCCAGATAGGAAGCCGCCAGGCTCAGGGCCCTTCTTCTCAGGGCCTGCCTCCCCCTCAGTCTCGCCTTCCTTGGGCTCTTCAGGGCCTCGCTCTGGCCCCTCAGCCTTGGCGTCGGTCTTGGCTCCCCTGGAGGCGAGTCTGGTGCAGGACGGAGCGCATGTGGATCTCCAGGGTGGAGCTCTGGTTGTAGGAGACGCGGCAGACGGTGCACTTGAAGGGCTTGTCTGTGGCAGCAGCGGTGGCAGGTGTGGCGCCAGCTTCTCGTGCTGGGCCGGAGGGGTCGATGGCGGCCTTCTTCATCTTGTGCAGGTGGGAGACCGAGTTATAATGGACCAGGAGAATGTTCTTCTGTGTGAAGGACTCCTTACACACGGTGCACTTGTAGGGCCGAGCAGGGTCGAGGAACTTGTCCAGGGCAAAGTTGGTGGTCTTCCGATAAGTCAGAGGGTGTCGAGGGTCAGCTGGAGTGGGCTCTGCAGGGCGGGGCTCCCCACCAGCCCCCTCCTCCTCCTCAGCCATGGCGGGTGGAGGTGCTACTTCCTCAGCTTGGGCATCAGAACGAGGGGCTGGAGACTGGGCTGGAGATGGGGGGCTGGTCAGGGCTTCCTGTGGGCTTGTCTGGGGCCTCGACTGAGGGTGGGGGAGGCTCAGGAAGAGGATCAGGACTGGCTTCTGGGGCCAGGTGAGGGCCTTCTAGGGGAGAGAGAAGGGGGCGCAGTGAGAAGGGAACCATTTCTGAGTCATACCCCACCCACTTAACATCTAGGGTAACTCCTCCTGGCTTCGGGCTTCCCAGGTGGCGCTAGTGGTACAGAACCCGCCTGCTGATGCAGGAGACGTAAGAGACCTGGGTTCGATCCCTGGGTTGGGAAGATCCTCTGGAGGAGGGCATGGCAACCCACTCCAGTATTCTTGCCTGGAGAATCCCCATGGACAGAGGAGCCCGGTGGGCTACAGTCAATGGGGTCACAGAGAGTCGGACACGACTGAAGGGACTTAGCACACATGGTCCTTGCCTCAATTGTCTTCAGATCTACTTTGTTCAAGGAACCCAGGTCCCCTGTCCTGCCGCCTTGGGAGGTCTGCCATCCAGTCCTTACCTGCGGCGTGTGCTCTGCTGGGCACAGGCTCCGGTGCGGGAGAGGGGGCTCTGGGCCATCTCCCAGAGGGCTTAGAGCAGGCCTGGGCAGCACTTTGGTCGTCAAGGTCATCTCTACAGTTGTGGCCTGAGATGGAAGAGCGGTCAGTGACTTCCCCCACTGGCCCTCTACTCCAGACCCCCGGCTCCACACCTGGTTGTGCCCAGCCTAGCTCCGGGCTCCTCTAACTTCCCACCTAACCCCTGGCTGCAGCCTCTGCTGTCCTACAGCCTCAGCCGTGCCTGCAGTGGAAGCCAGCTCCTCGAACGCCTCAGTGGTGCTTCTAGTATTCTTGCCTGGAGAATCCCCAGGCAAGGGGCTGCCAGACAGGTTCAGCCCCCAGGTTGCCTCCAGCTCTCAACTCCTGTCAGATCCCCACAGGGCCACTTCCTTCAGCACACACTCCCAGCCACACAGCCGCTGGGCCCCGCCCCCCAGACTCACCACTAGCAGCAGCCTCTCCACACACTCGGGCACCACATTGTGGAGGTGGCTGAGGTGGAAGTGCAGGGCTGGCCGGCCCACCAGCTGCTCCTGGCATAGTGGGCACCGGAACGTGGGCTGCACCGCGTGCTGGGAGAGTGCGTGAGCCCTCACCTGCTCGGACTCCGGGCTCAGGAAGCTGCAGTATGGACAGCAGAATGCCTGGGGGGCACACGGGTGGGGTGTCAGGGATGGGGGGGCTCCACCACCTTTGGGCCCTGGGGTTTGTGGACGTGGCCGGGTCCCCACTCCTGATGGAGGAGGAGCCCCAGTCCTGAAAGCTGACTCCGCCCTCACTTCCCTCCTACGGGAACAAAGGCCCAGGCTGAACTGCCCTTGCCTGCCTTCCTCAGCCTGCCCTCCGCTCCGGTCTCCTTCATCCCTGTTCCTCCCAGTCTCTGCTGCCTACTCAGGTCTCCAGCCGACACGGGGCCCTGTCCCTACCCCTCTGGTTTAGTTTTCTTTTCTTACCTGCCCCTACCCTGCCTGTATCTCCTCCATGAAATGGCCCCTTCCCCTCTGGCACTTCCTGGACCCCACAGGCTCCCTGCCTGCTCTGCCTCTCTGAGGAGCGGGCGCTCCCTACCTGTCTGCTCAGAAGCCACCTCATTCTTCCTCAGAGACTCAGCAGCTCCCATTTTCTCCGCCTGCCTTTTTCTCCCCTTCCCTTTTTAATGTAAACAAACACGACAGCTCCCCCAGTGGCCCAGGAGAATTCTGGCCTGGCTTGGCTGGCACATTCCTGCCCACGCCTCCAGATGTGGGGCAGCGAGGCCCCTCTGCTTCGGCCTTTGTCGCCTGCTGCCTGACCTCCAGCCTGCATTTCTGTCTTCCCGGCTCACTTCCTCCCGTTGCCAGTGCCATTGGTCCAGGGCCGCACATCAGGGAGGGAATGGCCAGAATGGAAGGGTATCCAGATGCTCAGCTTCATGCACTCAGGCCTGGGAGTGGACATCTTGAAGTCAGGATGCAAGGGAGCCGAGGGCATGCCGTTACTGCAGTGTCTGCAGTCGTAACATACGCGGTGTGTGCGGTCCAGTGTGGAGAGCTGGGAGGCGGGGGGTGGCACCTCAAGACCGGAGGCTGGGGATCCCCTCAGAGTCAACCTAAATTACCCTTGGGCCCTGCCTAGGTCAGGCATCCAGACTGGCAGAGCTTGGTGTCTGGATCACCTGGGTCAATGGGCCAGTTTCTGCCCCAGGAAGGAGGTGCCAGGGCAGCGCCAACCAGGGCTCTCTAGGAGGTGAACTTCACGCCTCATTTTTCTGCTCCCAACAGAAATAAAGAGCTGGGCAGCAGCTAATGTTGTATTTTTGCCTTTCTCTTTTCATGTCTTTACTTCTTCCCTCCCTCCATCTACTTCCAGTCTTTCCTCCCCTCAGTAGAGTTTCTTTTGTCATCTTTCCTCAAACTCCCACCATCGCTTCCTGTTTGTTATCTCCCTTGTGCTCCACCCCTCAAGGTCCACTGTGCTCACATCTGTAACCAGACCTGGGTGTGGAATTGTTGTATTCAGAGTGACATGAGTCACAAGCATGACAAAATTAAGTCTACCTTTGGTCTGAAATCCCTTGTCTGTAAAGATCTATATTTCAGCCTTTAGAGTGTGAGCAGATCTCAGTAAAATCAGAAGCCCCCCCGCCACCAGCTCTTCCCCGTTACCCCAGTTCTGACCGTGGTCTGGTTGGTACTGTCTCCAGGAGGGCCAGTCTTGTTCTCTGCCTCTTCAGAAACTGAAGATGAAAAAAAGAGACTCAGAGACTGTGACAGCCCTCCCTCTTCCTTTCTCAGACCCCGGGCCCTTAGAGATGGTCTGATTTGTAGTGCAGGGCTTGCAAGGTAGAGGGTAGGCCCTGGAGAAAGGGCGGAAGAGCAGGAAACTACAGAACTGCACTTGTGCAGGGCGCAGGGCTTGGCAGGGCTGACCCCAGGCTGGCGGGATGGCCCGAGGCGGGAAGCACCCAGCTGGCCCTGGCTCCGCCTCCCTTCCCTCTGACGAGCCGTTTCTTTTGATCATGGTGGCTCCTTCGGCACAGGAGTCCTTGCTGGGTGTCTGGATTACCGAGAGGTTCCATGAGCACCTCAGAATATATGAGAATTGTGGGGTGGGTGTGGGGGAGGTGGTGGTGAGGAGGACAGGGGATGGAGGGAAAATGGACCAGATGAGCAACTCACCCAACTGTTCTGTCTTATTCTGGGCATCTTTCTCAGGGGTGGGTGGCCCAGCTAAGAGGGTGACAGGAGTCTTCCCTGTGTAGGATGAAGGGAGAGTCAATTTAAAAGGATGAAGCACTACAGAAGGGAAGAAAAAGGGCAGAGGAAGCAGGACAAGCAGACAGGCAATAAAGGAGAAGATGGGTAGATAAATCAGTAGGCGGAAGACAAAAAAACTGCTGAAAATACAGAGAATGAGGGGCAAAATTTGTAGCCTATTCTTTTGCGACCCCTTGAACTGTTGCTTGCCAGACTCCTCTGTCCATGGGATTTCCCAGGTAAAAATACTGGAGTGGATTGACATTTCCTTCTGCAGGGCCCAAGAAATCTTTGTGAGTCTGGCCCCAACACTTAAAGACAAGGGAACAAGCCCAAACTCAGCTCCTTGTCTTGACTGATCCTGGAAGCAAGGGAGCCCAGAAATATAGTGAGAGGCACCAAAGTGGGGAGGTGAGGTTGAAGGGAAGCAGCTGCGTTGAGTAGGAGGCAGCAGGTCTGGCTGGGAAAGGAGATTACCACTCAAGCAAGAATTGACAGATGTGTAGGAATTTATTTTCAGTGGCGGCCTAATTAAAGTGTTAAAGTTCCTTAACTCCATTCAGCCCTGCGCCAGAATCGTTAGCTATTGATCTGGGCCCCTCCGGCACTTAACTCCAGCCAGTGTATTGGCAATTCAATTAGCACCAGTCAATGCTGCCTGTTCCTGGTTCTTGCTGCCTGTGCCCTCACCCTCACCCACCACCGGCCCCCGCAAATCCTGGACGCCTGTGCCCCCGCAAATCCTGGACGCCTGTGCCCACGTCTCATAGTCCCTTTCAGGCTCTTCTGCACTCCCTGGATCAGTGGCACCTGGAAGGCTGTTCCCACTCTCTCTGGTACAACCTCCGCTGCCTAAGGGGGGCCCTAAGCCCAGCCTTGGGGCTGAAGAGTTCCTCGGAGACAGGAAGAGGCTGGGGAGCTCATCTAGAGCATCCCATCCTGCTGCCTTCCAGCCATGCCCCCAGCTCCCACCTCCTTCTGACAAATCCTGGCCCAGCCCAAAGCTGTCTATTTTTCTGCTCTTCTCCCTTCTCCTTCTTAACCAGCTCCTGCCACCTCCCCCAAACCCCAGCACTGCCAGCACACGGTCACTACTCAGACTCACTGGGTGGTTCCTTCTCACCTCCCTCCCTGCTCTATTTCTCCATCCCGCAAAATCTCTGCTCTTCTGTTCCTCCTCCTCCAGTAGCCTCTTGTCCCTACTTCCCTTGACTGCCCCAGTGTCCCTGAAAGCCACTTTCAGCACCCTTCACAGCACCTTTCCACTTGCTCTGGACTGCTCTCAGACCCGTTTCTCGTCCCTGGGCCACTCTCTCCTGGGCCCCCCGCTCCCGCCTGGGCCTCCTTTCCCTTCCTCTCCTGTCCCCTCTTCCTTACCGTGAGGCTGGAGCTGCCCATGGCTGAAGCTCAGGATGCTCTGAAGAGCCGGGAGCCCCTCGTCAGCCGCGGGGCCGCTCTGTAGCAGCTGCAGGCGCCGCTGGGCCTGGGCATCTCGGTGGGCAGGTGCCCGCAGGTGCTGCAGCACCGCGAGGCGGGAGGGCGTCTCCCAGGCGCACAGCAGGCAGCGGAACAGCCCCAGTTCCGGCCCCGCGGTCGTGGTCCCCTCCATCTCCAGCAGAAACTAAAAGCACAGAAAGAGGCTGCTCAGGCCCAGAAGGACGGACACCCCCGAGTCCAGGGGGCTCCTCTGCTTCCCCCAGGGGAGCCTGGCCAGCAGCAGCACCCCCACATCCCTTCCCCCCTCTCGCGCCCTTTTCTCTCCTTTGGCCACCTTAGTGTGACTGCTGTTGCTCCCCCGCCTCCCTTTCCTCCTCCCACCAATCCTGGATTTCCTCCTAGTGTATAAATAGAATCGGTCTGTCTTCTTGAACTTCTGGTGATGAGATGGACTGAGCAGACATGAGAACCCTTCCCCCTAGTCCCAAACACCAGAAAAGCTGAATAAAGTACTGGAGTCACCTGGTCAGAATCCACCATCCTTGTTCTTTCTCCACATCTGACTCCAAATAGCTTTTACCCTGGTGCCTGGGCCTTTTTCTCCAATTCTGCTCCCCTGGGTTTTTGCATCACTTTCTTACTCTGCATCTCCTCACTCCATCCCAGTCCCCTTTTCCTCCTCTCTCTCCCCCAGGCTCTGCGCAGTGTCCTTCAGATTCCAGACCTTCCTGCCCCACTCTCACCTTATAGATCTGGCTGTTCTCTTCATGGGCCGCCCCGGCATGCAGCTGCATCTTCTCCTTGCTGTTGGACTCAAAGTCACAGATGTTGCAGCGTAGGTGCAAGGTGGGGATAGAGCCATAAGGAGCCCCATCTCCCAGAGGCACTGGGGAGGGGGGTGCCCATGGCCCCACCCCCTCCCTCAGGTGAGCTGCCAGCTGGTACTTCTGAGCATGTTTGTCAGTCTTGAGGTGGAGTTGGAAGTTGGCCTTGAGCTGGGTGCCATAGCAGCAGAGCTTGCAGCGGTGGGTGTCACCGGCCACCTCCTTCCACTCGGCCTCCGGGAGGCTCCGGCCCATGCTGCAGTGGTACAGCAGCAGCTCCAGGCTGTCTGTGCTGAAGGCCTGGCACACCAGGCAGCGGAACACCTTCAGGGACGGGCTGTCATCTGGGGGCGGCGAGGTGGGCAGCCCTTCAGACAAGGCTCCCAGGAGCTGACTTTGAGGCAGGTGGGTGTCTGGGGAAGGGCTTCCAGGGGCTAGGGAACAGAGACAGGTTAGTGACGCTGGGAAAGAATGGGGCAGGATGGGCTTGCTGTGTGGTAATGGAGGGGTGGGTGCTGAGGGAGCTAGCATTACCTAAGGGCGGGGGTGCTGGCCCTCGGGAGAAAGCAGGGAACCAGGTTTGGCCCTGGGGCAGGAAAAAAGGTGAGCACCCAGGGAGCTTACCAGGTGCGGGGAACTTGCGGGCAGGCGCTCCGAGCTGGTGGAAGCCATTGAGAAGCAGCTGGGCTTCCAGGGGGCTTGTCTGGCCTCAGCCCGGGGCCAGGCAAAGGAGCCTGAGGCTGCCCTAGGGCCTGCGGTCCAAAGTACTGAAAGAGGTCAGGGGGGTGGCAGGGGCAGCCCCTGCCTGGGGAGGGGGCTGGGCCCCACCAGCCCGGGCGGCAGGCCCAGCGGCAGCCCCTGGTGGAGCATGAGGACGTTCTGCAGGTGCTTCTCAGAGGTCATGTGGATGCGCAGGTTGCGGGAGATGTTGGTCTCGTAGCTGCACACCTTGCACTGCCAGGATGACTTGGTCTTGGGCTCCTTCTCCCCTGCAGGGGGGTGGGACCGCGGCTTCCTGGGGGCTCCCCTGGCCCCCGGGCCCGGCCTGGAAGCCCTGCAGGTTGGCCAGGTGCTTGTCAGACTGCATGTGGATGCTGAGGTTGCCCTTGGTGGTGGTGGAGTAGTTGCAGACCTCGCAGCGGTAGGGCTTGTAGCCGCAGTTGTAGCTCTCTCCCGGGCGAGGCGGGGTGCGCGCCCCCTGCACTACAGTAGCTGCAGTGACTGTTGCTCTCAGGGTGCTTCTCCCGCATGTGCACGTCCAGGGTCTGCTGGTACTTGTAGTGCCAGTTGCACTTGGGACACTTGAGTGTCTTGCAAGAGTTGCGTGAGTGCAGCAGAGACATGTGGCTGGACAGGCTGAGGCCCTGGAAGGCTGACGGGGCCAGGCTGTAGTCATCGGCTAGGCGATAGGGCTGGGCTAGGTCGCCAGGGTCTTCAGGGAGCCCCCAGGGCAGGGAGAGTGCCCCCCTCCTTGGAGGCAGGTGAGCTTTGGTTGAGTGGGGGGCAGAGCCCGCCATCTTCCTCGTGCCCCTCGGGGAACCAGTCTGGCCCCGCCTCGCCTGCCAGTGTTGGCGATTCTTTGGCTTGGGTTGGGCTGGGGTCCCAGGTGGCTGGAGTGGTCTGGGGGAGGGTGGGCTAAGGGTCATGACTTCTTCCACAGGCAGGACAGGGGCGTGGGCTTCTGCCCCAGGGGGCCCGTTCTTGGTCTGGGCTGCATTGGCTTCCGCGTTCACGGTCCTGCTGTTGTCAAGGGGTCTCTCTAAAGGGCGAGCAGGCAGTTTTGGTTCCAGGAAGCTCAGCAGGGCCATGCAGGCCTCGTCCCCATCCTGGAGCACGGCTGGGTTGCCCAGTAGGCCCTGGTGTTGAGTAGCGGTTAGCTTCACCCCCGTGAGACCGTGTGTGACCCACAAAGGCCTGGGGCCTGCTGAACCCCAGGCGGCACAGGAGGCAGAGCCAGAAGAGCGCCCTGGGGTCTCCTCCCCTGCTCCCCGTGGGGCCATCTTTGGGATCTCCGGGTGGGTTTGGAGCCAGCTGGTAGCTCCAGAAGGCTCCGTCCCTTCCCTCACAGGTGGCCGGAGATGGCGCTGAGGTATCGTGGGACAGAATTTGGTCAGAAGAGCTAAAGCCTTGGATTGGGTCAAAGCCATGTTGGACGTGAAGGGCAGTGAGGTGAACAGGAGGTGGGTGGGCAAGGAGGGGCAGGCTGGACTCTTGCTTGACGCCTGCCTCACCCCAGGGGAAGCCCTTTGGTAATGCGAGCTCACTGTCACCTGCCGGGAACAGCCTGGCCACTAGACAGGCCTCACCTCCAGCTGTGAAGAGTAAGTGGTCACTCAGGTCCACGGGAGGGAGTCCTCCCTCCTCCTCCTCCTCCTGCTCCTTGGCCTCGTCCACCCCTAGGTCCTTTGGTGGGAAGCCACCACGGCCAGGCTCCTCCTGGGGCTCCCCTATCTCCTTTGGTGGGACGAGGCCACAGCCTGACTCCAGGGACTGGCCCCCTGCCTCCGAGGACCTCATGCTCTCAGAGGGGAGGGGGCATCAGGGGATCTTTGGTGACAGGATCAGAAGGGGTGCTGGGGGAGGAGGTGTCCGGAGGCAGGGACGGGGCATCATGCCCAGGGGAGAGGGTGGTGCCAGTGACAGAGGACAGGTTAAGGGTGGCCATGGCAGACGGAGGAGAGCTGGGGGTTCATTTCAGCGTGACAGCCAGGACCCTGTGGGGGAGACAGGGAGAAAGCGGAGCAGTGAGGTGGCAGGGGAGACGCTCAGCCAGGCAGCTGATTCTCCCCATACTTCAGGCCCACCCTCTTCCCTCGGCACCATTCAAGTATCCATTTGCCAACTTGAAGCTTCATTACTGTCTAACAGACTTCAGACTCAACATGTCCAAAGTCAGAACTCTACTTCCGCCCAGAACTTGTTCGTCTCCACCTCTCCTATCTCAAAAATTGGTACCACCATTTATCTGGTTGCTTATTCTAAAACCCCAAAGTTTCCTCTCACCCCTGCCCACAGGCAGGCCATTTGACAGTAACCTCTCAAGTGAGCTTCTCAGTCCTCCATTCGTCCTCCCCACGAGCACCACCTTGGCCAAAGCCACAGCTGTCTCTTTCCTGAACTAGTGCAAGAGCCTCCATGTTGGCCTCCATTTCCACTACAGCCCCTCCTTCCACTCAGAATGAGCTTTCATTTAATTATTTAATTCTCAATTATGACAAACGCCAAACATAGATAAAGATAGACCAAATATAAGGAATCCCTTTGTTTTTACTGATCACCCAGCTTCAATGGTCTCCAAACTTGGGCCAATGTGGGTTTTAAAATTTATTTATTTGGCTGCACCAGCTCTTAGCTGCTGTGTGCAGGATCTAGTTCCCTGACCAGGGATCCAAGCTGGGCCCCCTGCATTGGGAGTCCACAATCTTAGCCACTGGACCACCAGGGAAGTTTTGTTTTTGTTTTTTAACTAAAGTATAGTTGATTTACAGTGTTCAGTTAATCTCTGATGTATAGCAAAGTTACCCAGTTATAGATACATATACATTCTTTTTTATATTATCTTCCATCATGGTTTATCACAGGATATTGAATATATAGTTCCTGTGCTATACATTAGGATCTTGTTAACTCAGGGCCAGTCTTGTTTCATCTGTATCATCAGGCACTTCCCCCTTCCCTGTACTGTTTAAAAGCAAAATTCAGACATTATAATCACCTTTCAAAATGTAAACCATACTATATTCTTACAACCCATCAGTGATTTCTCACTGCACTGTGAATGAAACCCAAACGCCACTCCCTGATCTATAAAAAGGCCTATTTGATGCGGCACCTGCCTACTTCCAGCACATCTTTAATACTCTCCACCCCACCTGGCTGGCCAATGCCAGCCGACGTTCTTGGTTCCTCAAACACAGCAAGTTCATTCCCACCTTAGCGGCTGGCCGGAGCTGTTGACTCTGCCCGCAGTGCTCTTCCCCCAGTCTCTGCCCAAGGCTGCTTGTCATGTCTGCTTAAACAGCACCTCTTCCAACAGGCCTCGCCTCTCTGCAGAAGCTAACATAGCCTGGGGGTCTGTTTTCTCCAGAGTCCAGAGATCTTATCACTACCTGATGTTTCCTGGTTTCCTTATTTTTCCCTTCTAGAAACTAAGTTCCACGAGAGAAAAGACTCTGCTTTATTGATTGTTCCATCATGGGTACCAAGAAAGATGCCTGCCACATATCCATACATATCTGTTGAGTGGATAAACTCTGGAAAAGACCCTCAGATTTTCTACACCCTGAAGAGGTAATTTCCCTAAGTCAAGATCCTCTTGCCAGAGAGGCCACAGTGAATTTCCTCTGGCCCGCAGACCCCATGCTACTCTCAGATGCCTTCCAGTTCATTTCTGGTCATAGGTGGGAGCTTCTTGGCCAGTTGAAAGACAAATGCTTGTATGAGATAAACCTCCTCCTCCCCAGAGATTTAAAAAAAAACAGTAACAATATTAAGCTGTCAAGGTACATATACTATGGTCCCTACACTGTTAAATACTTTAATCAGTTATCTCATTTAACTTCACCACCTTATTTTATGGGTGAGGCAACCAAGAAAGAGAGGCTGAATGAGCTGCTGACTGTCACGAAGTTCCAAGGTGAAACTACAAAAGGACTGGTGGATGCAGAGCTAGACCCCAAGCTGTGGCCTGGGCTCCGCCCTCTACCGGGAATGGCCCTCAGACAGAGTACTGGCAAAATGACCCTCCAAGTCTAGAAACCAGGATTCCTGAGCTCCCTCCAGCTGATTAAAACTACCCAGCCCTGCATGCTGCTCCCAACCTTTTTAATCTTGGTTTCCTACCCCTCTAACTCACCAGTTTCCCATGCCTCACCTTCTCATACCTCTTCCAGTGTCCTAACGCCTCTTCAGTGTGTAATATCAGCAGGTCCCTAATGATTAAACCTTTAGTGCTCAGGCCAGAGTGTTTCCAGGAAGTGGTGGGGCTGGTGGGGCTTCTCCATGCTTGGACCACTTCTTACCCTCACCTTCAGATTCCTTGATTTGGAATGGGTCCTCCCTCTGGCCCCAGTCAGCCTGGAAGCCTCCATTCCCACTTTCCTCCTCCTCCTGGGGACCAGCCAGGCATGAAGTCAGAAGGAGCCATTAAGGAGCTCTGCATGGGGCTGGCTCGGCATGCTAATGAAAATGCAAATCAGCACCTGGGCCAAGGATGGGGGGTTTGAGGGGGAGGTTGGAGAACTAACAGGGAAGTAAAGGAATTGGAAGTAGGGGCGAGGTGTTATCTTAGATAACCAGAAAGCAGAAGCCCGAAGCTGTGGGATACAGGCATTCCTCCTATGGAATCGTTGGGGAGCAGAGGGAAGTCGGGGGATGCATGTGCTGGACTGGAGGGCCTGATATTCCACTGTCACCCCCATAATGGGGCTCACCTGCTAGGAATAACTGAGGCCTGGCAAAAGACGCTGAGGGCTGAACCTGGTGGGTGCCATGTCCCTGCCGGCCCACCTCAAATCCATCAGCAAATTCTCCCTAGCCCCAGACTCACAACTCTATATCACTGCAGAGGAGGGCTACGAGGGCCTAAGCCCCAAATCCTCTCTCCAAGCTTCCACTTCCCAGGACAGAAAAAAGACAGCTCATTCCTAGCTAGAAACCAAAGGAGCTTAGCTTTGGCCTAGCTAGTGGGTGAGACCTGGATCAGCGGAGGGAGGGTAGGTCTGCAGCTGTTTAAAATCGCAAATCTCTTCCCCACCTCCCCCTCCTCCTCAACAGGAAAGAATTTCAATTGCAAATCTATCTCTGCCTCAGTGCATCTTCGCCCCCCCAACTCCCCTCTCCCCCTTTCTTCTCTGTGCTTCTCCCATCACCCACTATTTATTACAAACCTTTAACTGCAGCAATTATTTTTTCACTTGTTCCCCTCCTTCCATTTTCCTCCGCCTCAATCCTTTCTTCTGCCCCGCTCTGAATCTGTGTCCCTTTCTTTGCCCTTCCTATCTTGACCTCAATTTCCCCCTCCTTCTGGAGATGCTGTTCAGTCTCTAAGTCGTGTCCGACTCTTTGCGAGCCCATGGACTGCAGCATGGAACCATATAACAGGTCCCCACTCACCACCCGCAGGACCAGAGTCCTGCTCTCCCTCAGACCACAGCCATCCCTGCTGTGGCTCCAGGCTTTCCCTACGGGCCTCTCCTCTCCCTCAGGGTACATCTATGAGGATAGGGAGAAGGCAAGCCCTCCACAGTCTTGGCATTCCTGTGTGTGGAGGACGGAAGAAGGAAGAGGGCAAATCAGGTGCAGGGGCGGAAGTGGGGGCAGTCAAAAGGAAGGGCCTGGGTAGAGGCGAGGGCCGGGGGCTCTAAGGAGAGGGGTTAGGGGAGACAGAGCAGGCAGTGGCGGTGGCGTGATTAGAGCAGAGATTGATGTGAAGGGGCGCCACAGACGGCAGAGAGAGTCAATAAAACGAGAGGATCACATTAGAGGCGACAGAGAGAGCTTTAAATTACAAGGCTGCTGCCACCAGAGGGGATGGGAGGAGGCAGCCCTGGAGCCAAGGGAGGGTGGAGAGTTCTGAGGGTGTAGTCATCCCCGGAGATGAATCTTCCAGCTCCAAAATGGCCCTCAGTCTCCAGAGCCCCCCTCACTGCCCCTCCATTCCATCTCCTTCCCTAACGCTCCCTTCCCTCACAGGGTGGGGAGAGAGGGAAAGATGGAGAGGAGGCTGTGGGGGACAGAAGAGATTGGTTTTGGTATTGCCTCTGTCTTCCTTGGTGCAGACCCCGGTCCGTGGCTGTTCCTCAAGGTGAGAAGGAGAGGATGGAGTGCTTTCACGGGGTGGGGGTGCTGCTAGCTGCCCCATCATGAGAATCTCTGAACAGATATTCCTCAACGGGAGGAGGGCTGAGAAGCAACCTGTAAAGAGCTGGACAAGAATTCCTACTTCTTGATATACCCTCACTGTTCAGGGGGCAGATACACTGTACTTAGAACAGGAAGAAACCAGGCAGCTTCCAGGAACCTTCAGTACAGCCTGTAGGACCTGAGAGCTACTGAAGATGTTATGAGAGTGACAGAAAGGTGTGGATGTGAAGTGGAAAACTGCAAAGGGGGTCTCTGAGACCACACTCGGCAGAACAGACTTCAGAATCTTGAGAATTACAGAAGCCAAAGGGACAAGGGCAAAGGAAGGAGCAAAAAAGTGAGGCCTGAGGAAAGAATGTGCCCCCCACCAAGAGGCATGGGGCCAGGCTGGCCAGGGGCGTTCCCTCTGGAGCTGGAGCCCCCTCCCATCTCGGGCGGAGCTGGGCAGGAAAGCAACGGGAGTGCTCCCTAGTGGCTACAAAGGGAACATCACTGAGGAGGGGACAGGCCTGCCTGGTGATAGAGTAGCTTTCTCCTCCCAGCTCCCCTCCTTTTAAAAACAAAGCCTCCTCTCCTCACTTTTCTTCAAACCCACTGGCAGGGCAAAGTCTTTCCCAGCAAAGTCAGCCAGAGGGCATCACACATATTTGCTTATAATTTGCATACAGTGATTTCCAGTCGGAGTCCTCCAGACTTGTTTGCCAACTTTTCAATTGTTCCATCTATTCTCTTTCCTTGGAGCCTGTCTTGGGAACTTTCCTTTCCTTTCTCTGAAACCCCTCACTCCAGGCTGCCCCCTCCATACTCACTTTGCCCCGCCTTTCTCTCCTTTTGGTTTCAACCTGTTGCTTTCAAGAGGCAGCCTGAGGGAAGGGGAAGATGGGAGTCTGTGTGCCCACCTTAGGGGGATCAGTTGGTACCAAGAACAAATAAATTCTAACCAGATGAGATTTCTTTTCTAAGGCAGTGGAAGAACATGGGCTAAGGATTCATGCAGACCCAGGTTCAGTCCTGGCTGCCCCCCTCACCAGCCATGCAACCTTGGTAAGTTACCTGTCCAGTCTGCTTCCTCACCTGGAAACTCCCTGACCCTCTAGAGTGCTCACACAGAAGAAGGGTTCAGAGCTGGCTTCGTGTCCTTTGCCGAGCCTGGGTCTCTCCAGTGCATCTGCAGGATCACACAGCTGTCTTCACCTGGCTTTTGTGAAGACTAGTGCAGGTAACCTGAAAAGTGCCCGTAACTGGTGCCCATCAGGTCAGTTCCTTTCCTTCTCTCTGGCTTTCCCTGCACTGCCCCCCATCCCACCCCACCTCTCCCCGAAGAGCTGGGTAAGATGTGTGCAGCTAGGCCAGTGCTTTCCTTTGGCCTTGCCCCTTCTTGACCTGGCCTCTTCCTTTTATCTTGCCCTTTAACTGAGGGCAGATTCTTTGGTGAGCAGGATTTCAATCTAGTCTGCTCAGCAGCAGTGTTCATTTCTCACAGGCCCTCTTGATGGCTGGGTCTAGATACACCCCATTATCCCTAACCAGAGACTGGAAGCTCTGCCCAGGCTCATACTTGGATCAAAACTCTTATGTCTTCTCCCTGCATTAAAATTAACACTGCCTCTGTCTCTAAAAGCTCACCTTCTATATTTAAAAAGAAAACAACAAAAAAGGTATTCCTATTCCTCCATTTTAATTCTACCTATCTCTTTTAGATCTCTCCCCGGCACCCCAACATTTAGGGAGTGCTTACTTTGTGCAAGAGAAGTTTTGTCCAAAGAGAGAAATAAGAATGGCAGGGATTGAGGCAGGCAGGGAAAGGAGTATCAGAGAGAGTGAAGAAAGGGACAGCCAAGGCAGAGAAGAGGAGGGAGGGGAAAGGGAAGGAGAGGCAGGGAAGGGGCAGGAGTTGGGTCTTGATCTGCACAGGTAAATGCTGCAATCTTGAGTCTCCTCAAGACCTCCCAGCTTTGGCATCATATTGGGCAGGGGCCTGTCCCCAGTGAGAAGGATGGGGCAAAGAGGTTATCTCTTACACTTTGCAAGATGATGAAGGTGGACAGAAGGGAACTGGGTGGGGTGTGAGGAGAAAGGAGAGGCTGAGAAGAAGAAGATGGGAGAGGGAGGAGACGGGGCTAAAAGGGAAGCTACGGATTAAAACCACAAGTGGAGAGGGACATCCGTGCACACTTGCGTCACTTTGCTGAGATGTGCCGCAGCATGCCGGCTGCTGGAGTTGACGAAGTCCCAGAGAGAACAGGAGCCTCTTGCCAGTGTGTCTCCCTCAAAGATGCTGCAGGTGTGAGGAAAGCAGTGCGGAGCTGTGTGGTCTTCAGGTGCACTGGAGAGACCCAGGTTTAGATAACCGCACCAAGTCAGCTCTGAACACTTCTGTATCAGCACTCCACACTGAGACAACAGGGGGCTGCACCCTTGAATTCAGATTCCAGATCCTGTCTGATCCTCGCATGGGGGACCTCTGGAAGATCTTTGCTGTCCCTGAGCTTGAAAAGAATTACATGCAATTCTTCCTGAATTATTTGGAAGGATACCATTGTAAATGGCTGTGTATATAAAATCCTTCTTGTTCTTTCTCATGAACCCTTGTGATGATAATGACTATTTAAATACTATTAAAACAATAACAACAAATAATACTATCTTTAAATGTTCATCATGTGTCAGGCACTGTGCTGAGCCCTCTGGAAGCATCATGCCACCTAATCTGCCACTACAATCTGATAAAATAGATACAGCTAGTCATTCCCATTTACAAACATGGCAGCAGACTTAGAGTGAGTGAAGTCGGCTCAGTCGTGTCCGACTCTTTGCGACCCCATGGACTGTAGCTTACCAGGCATCTCTGTCCATGGGATTCTCCAGGCAAGAATACTGGAGTGGGTTACCATTTCCTTCTCCAGGGGATCTTCCCAACCCAGGGTCGAACCTGGGTCTCCGCGTGGAGGCAGACACTTTAACCTCTGAGCCACCGAGGAAGCTTAGATGGGTTATGTAATTTTCGAGGTCTCTTACTTGGAAAATAGAGTTGAGATTGGCATCAGGTAGCCTGACTCCAGCACTCTGCTCTCAAGTTAATTTGTAAGCCTTTAAGCTTGGGCTGTAAGTACTTTGAATGAGATCACTGAGTCTGAGTGTGCCACTCTGCCCTGGTGTGTGTTGCCTTGAGCATACGTGCTGTCACACTCTTCTCTGAGCTTGTCAGGGCCTTCTCCCAGTTGTTACAGTAAGATGGGCCACAACAGGCCACTGTTTGTGCACCTCCAGGAAGTGCTACTCACACTGCTGTCTGTGCAGGGGCCCTGGCCATTCTGGGTGCATGTTTGTGTCTATCTGGCTACTGGAGGTGAAATGGAGATAGCTACCACAGATTTGTGATAAATTCTGAAAGTCTACACATGTGTATTCATAATATATGAAAAGTGAAAGTGAAGTCATTTAGTCATGTCCCACTCTGCAACCCCATGGATTATAGCCTACCAGGCTTCTCCATCCATGGCATTTTCCAGGCAAGAATACTGGAGTGGGGTGCCATTTCCTTCTCCAGGGGATCTTCCCGGCCGCAGGGATCGAACCTGGGTCTCCCACATTGTAGGCAGACGCTTTTACCGTCTGAGCCACCAGGAAGTCTCAATAGTATATGAACTTCAGAAAAAAAAAAGAAAGGTATGGTATTGTCTGGAATCAAATTCTAGTTCTGTTCCCTATGATCTAAATGTCCTCAGGGTGGGTTGCTTAAAGCTTGTTTCTTCATATATAGAATGGGGAATAGTTCCTTATAGAGTTGTGCCCATTGAGATGATCATTACTGAGACTGGCACTTTGTATGTGATCAATACATGGGAACGATAATTGCTCATCCACCTACCTAACTCCCTGAGTTGGGGAGTGTGTGTTTACTGCTTTCTGCTCTTATGTGTGGCTGAGGGCCTGGCTAATAGCCCTGTCCGTTTACCCCTTCGGGTTTAGCGAAGGGCTCCCAGACTCTCGGTTACACCCCCTGGGGCCCTGGGTTTCCCGTTCAAAGGTGGGGGTGTCCTGTGCGGGTGTGTTGCCGCGTGCCTGTTTGTGCGCGGTGGCCCGGCTGGCGCGGGCGTGTTTGGGGTGGTGGTAATTACTGGGATGGCCCAGCCCTAATGAGTGTGATCTCGTTACACTCTCACCGCCTCTAATGGAGCTAACCTCATTTCACAGCCATTAGAGATGGAGATGAGGCCCCGCCCCCAACCCCGCCAGCTGCAGCTCCCACAGCCCCGGCCACGTTCTTCCCCCTCCGGCTCGCCATTTCCCCTTGCCTCTCCCTCCCGGGCCTCTGCTCCTCCTTCCAGGCTTCCCTCTCCCTTTCCCCATTGTTCTTTCCTTTCCCATCTTTCCGCGCTTCCCTCCCCTGCCCTCCTCTCTTCCATTCCTGGCTTCCTTTACCCCTCCCTCTGCCTCCCCCGGTCTGTCTGTCCGCTGCGTCTCCATCTCCCCGTCCCCTTCTCCGCTCCCCTCCCCCGCCCTTCCCTGCTGCTGGCCCTCCCCTCCCCCACGGTGCCCCGTCTGGCCAAAGGACAAATCTCAAGGGAAACCTGCAAAGACAAACAAGGAGCAGTGACTTCATTATCGTCGTTAATTTGCCACTTCAGTTCCTCCCACAAGGGTCAGAGCCGGCACGGCTTGAACTCAGGACAGGCGGAGGCCGAGCCGGCCGCCTGCCTTTTCCACCTTAAGCCTCTCCCACAGCCACTCGGCCTCCCTCCTCCTCGCGGCCTTCATTTCTCTGCAGGGGGTCCGGCTCCGGGTTTTCGCTTCCGTTTCGCAGTCCTCGCAGCCTCAGCCTACCGCCCTCCTTTTCATTTAAAGTGTGGCCTTCCCTCCGGCTCTCCTGGCTCCAAGTCACCCGGTTTTTACGTTTCCGGTTCTATTCTGCCGGTTTCCCCTTCCCCACTCTCCCCTGCCCTGACTCCCCGTCTTGGCCTTCCTCAGTCTCCCCTTCTCCTACCCTCAGGCACACTCCTGTCCCAAAGCACTGGGCTTTATCTCTAGGTCTGAAGGCCGCATAGCCTGGTGACGCTGGGAACGGGAGGAAGGAGCAGCCTGTGGCACAAGCAAGAAGAGTGACACAGAAGGTGGGAATGGCTGGACTGAAAGGAAGACAGCTGTGACAGGGGATGACAGGCACCGGAGGCAAGGCAAGCAGCACAATCCAGGCTCAGAGACTCAAGACACACTGGGCCCCAGAGAAACCACCTTACCAAGTCCAGAGAAAGAGGGGCGGAGGGCCCCGGGTGGGAGGGCTCACTGACAAAACAGGGAATGCGAAATCTGAGGATGGAAACGGTATTCACCCAGACAGTTCCTCAGGGAAACACAGACTAACACTCCCCCTCCCAGCCTCTGCCCTCCTCCACTGAGAAGCCAAATGACTGACAATCGACTCTTGACCTTTAGCCCAATCCCAGCCCCAAAGGGAGAAACTGAAGGTAGCTGGCTGTGACTGGAGGAGGCACGGCGGAAATGTCTACACAAGAAGTAAACATTTCTTCACCCACCCCTGCCCTTCCAATTATGCACTTCCACAAGCTACACAGGACCAGACATTGCATATGAATGCCCTTCTCTCTGCAGAAACCACCCGCTACTTATGCCTTCTAATTGCTCAGGCCCCAGTACCATCACTGTTCCAGTGGATGGCCCTGCTGTGATTCCCAACCTGGAACCTTGTATTCTGCCCCAGTACAGAGGCAGCTCCTATTCTCTCATTTGACTTTGAAAGAGATATTTTGAGGGGGTTCCATGCTGTCTTGGGAGAGATTAGAAAAAGGTGTCTTCTTGCAAGTATGTACAGCTTGGTGACAGAACAGATGGATCTCGGCTCTGTCAACCCCTTAGCTGGGTACCCTAGACAACTGGACACTGAGGCCCTGGTCTGCACGTGTGCCTATAAGGGGCAGTGAGAGTCAATGGGATTACCTCAGGGTGCTGAAAGGCACCTCTAAATCCTTCACCCTATCTCACTGGCCTAGGGTGGAGGAGGGGGCAGGCAGTCCCCTGGAGCTTTCCACAGAGAGGCAAGGGGCTCTGGAAAAGTGAGTGGTGGGATGACTGAGAAGCCAGAGAAGAAAGATGGAAAAATCAATGAAATGAGTTTCTAACGGTGAGGTAAAGGACCGCCGTGTCGACAGCCTGTCGCCTGCTGCAAAATATGAGCTGCCCAAGTCCATGGCAGCGGCTGACAGTGCATCCAGCAGCCACCGTCCTCGCTGGAGGCCCCCGCCCGCCAGACCCTTCTCCAGCTGCCCTGGCCATTCTTATTATAGACAGGCTCTCCCTCAGGGCTCCCAGTTTGCGACCTCTCTTCCAGGGCTTCTTTCCTAGATGCCTTTGATCCATTCAGGGCATTTTTGACTCTTCACCACAGGCACAGGTTATAATTCCTGATTGGGTGCATCCTTTTCCTCTACGGCTTCTGTGTTTAGCAGCCTGCTCACAGATCTCAGAGTTGTGATGAGCTGTGCATCTCTTGCCATCTCCTGTTCTACTCTATACCTCTAGACTCCCAACAACGCAATGCATAGTCAGACGTCAAGGCCATCCCTCTCAGGGCTTCTTACATATATAAGTCTGTGCCTCTTTCTGCCTTTTGGCCCACTTAGCCAACACTGCTTCCTTGTAACTGCCTAGATTTGGACAAGATTTTGGGTCTGTATTGATTTATGAACTCTGTGGCTAGCATGTTTGTGCGCACGCATGCGTGTATGTTTACATATTTACATATGGCAGATTCCATTGTGGTTTCATGACTGGGAATGGGGTGGGTTAAGGATGCTACTTCCAATTCAGATCTCCAAATCTGTCTTTAGAAACAACTCCTAACCTTTTCTGGAAACCACCTCCTTTCTCTAGCCTCCTCCGTATCTTCCTCCTGGGCTTCTAAGACTG
This sequence comes from Nanger dama, assembly GCA_917880005.1. Classification (NCBI taxonomy): domain Eukaryota; kingdom Metazoa; phylum Chordata; class Mammalia; order Artiodactyla; family Bovidae; genus Nanger; species Nanger dama. The sequence goes on along the minus strand of CAKJTW010000036.1, from coordinate 21,440,457 downwards.
TTCATTCATGTTTTCTCCCTCTTGGAGAAACATGAATGCAGACTCCCCAGATCAGCCCCTAGAATCAGCCCTGGATGCCTCTGAGTGTGCCCCTAACCCAGTGTCTCCTCTCTGCCCTCAGGTTTCACAGGCACCTCTGGTAACTGCCCTCCAGTCCTTTCCTCCAGTGTCTGCTTTCTCAACTCACCCATTTATGCAGACTTAGGCCTTAGAACTGGGGGTGAAAAGAAGGCGGGTAGCTCTTCCTTAGCCTCCTCTTATTTATTCACTGTCTTGATCATAGATATTAAGCATCTCCTGTGTGACAGACATTGTGCTAGGTGCTAGAAAACCGTCAGAAGCTAGACACAGGCAGTGCCTGCTCATACGGCCGTCAGGACTAACCCTGGATCTCTCACTGACAGCTTCTCTCAGAGTCCCCCCCCACCCCCCTTTTACCTTCACAGCCAAGTTCCATTCAAGATCCTTCCTTTTTCTGTATCCCTGTTTCACACAGCTCTCACATGACTCCTATCCCCTCTAATCTGCATTCCCAGCTTCATGTCCATTCCTAAACCCAAAGCCAAAAGCAAGCTTCATCTAAATTTTTAGTAACTCTCCTTCCTGCTCACAAAGCCCTTCTCCTTTCACATTCTGTAACTGCCTGCCCATTTCCACTCTCTTCCTTCTTTGCCTGTTTTTGAGTCCTACCATCCCATCCTCAATGCCCCTGTCTCCTGAGATAATTTCCTCTTGCTCCTGCAGGCTCTAGTAAACCTCAGGTGCCCACAAACAAGACTTCATTTAGAGCTAAGAATAGCTGCAGGGAGGCAAGGTCAAGCTACCAAACTAGGAATCCTACAGATTTGACTATGGCCCTCGCCAATAGGTGTACAGCTCCCCAGCAAAGCAGCAAGTTGTTCCTCTGTGGGTCTTAAGGTAACACCGGCTGCTCTGACATCATGGAGGGAGGAACCCTGTCAGGTTGCCAAGGCAACACCAGCAATTTATGACATCAGAGGCTGTAGGTCTTTGGCGCTCGGGGCTAGAAAGATTCCAGTTCCTATCAGTTAAAGTAAATGGGAATTTCTAGTGTTTTTTTAATCTCGGTGCTTACGTTGCCTGGCTTGGGAATGAAATGCAAAGGCCTCCAGTAGGTTAGTGAAGGATTTGGCCAACGGAATGAGCCAAATCTCTCCTTCTCTTCACCACGTATCTTTGCGTTTCCTCTCCTCTCCTTTGGCATCTCTCTTGGGGATTCGCCCAATGGTGTTTCTGCTCTGCCTTTTCTCCAAATTGCCCCTCCTGCAGCGCTCTCTTTGCATCCATCATGTGTGTCCTTCTCACACCAGAGGCATTTGTTTCCTTTGATACCTCATCCTCTCCTCTTCCCTACAAAGCTCTGTGCAGCTCTGATCTGCTTCACCAGTCCTCTTTTTGCCTTCCATTCCCCTTTGTACCATACTGTTTTCCCACCTCATCTTATTCTTCAGTTCCTCCCCTCCCCCATCTTAACACTGTATTTATTCATTTCATATTGCTTTTTCTGTTGACCTTCCTCTTGAGAAATAGTCTATCCTTTCTCTCCCTGTCTCCTTCTGTATCATTAACTCATTTTTGTTTCATTCTCCCAATTTTTCATGAATCACCCCTTGATTCCTCCCCTGCCCCCATCCTGCAGGAATTTTCTTCTCTTCCTTTGCATGTTCCTCACATCATGCATTTCTCTACCCTGTGCATTTATTTCTTTCCTCTTCCTTTCTGTCGCTGTTCACCTCTGAAATCTTCTGTCTTCTGCCCATATCTACCTCCTCCTCTTACTATTCAAGCCTCTGAAGTCTGGAAAAACAATGAGGAGCTTAAAACAAGGTAAACTCTCTCACTCTTTATCCACCTTTCTCATTCTTTAGGCTGAATGAACCTGGCCCTTTGCATAAGATAGCTTCTGTAACATGGATGAAAACTGCCTCCTGAAGAAGCACACTGAATCCAAACATGATAAGATCAGGGACCCAGGAAGAAGACAAATTAGAAAGTAGAGAAAAAGCCACCAGGGTCTAGAATGAACCCGAAGGACAAGGGGCAACCAAGCAGTGTGGACCTGAGTCCCACAAAATGTCCCCTTACAAAATCAAAGTTGACAGTGAATGAAACATAATGGCTCTGACTGATGAAGCGGTGATATGCCCCTGGAAGCCCATTAACTTAATTTCTTGGCCTGTTTATGTGCCTTCACAAACCATACTCCCCAACTCTCCCAGCCCCTTTGCTCCCTGGTATCTTCTGCTGCTGCAGTTAAAATGCTGAGAGGGTAAGAAATACAAGAAACTTAGGGTGACCAAAGAGAAAAGGGAGGAAGAGGGCAGATTACAGGAACAAAGGTGAAGAATAGGCAAAGAGATCATCGGAGATGGGGATTGGGGAAAAAGGAGGTGAAACAAAATGGGGAAATGAAAAAAAAATATATAATGGTAAAGTGAGGGGAAGGGAGGAAAACCAAGTCAGTGATGAAGAGCTATGTGGTGGGAAGCTCCTGGAGAGGCAGGTGACATGCAGACCAGCGGTGAGGTCCTGATGGGGGACACAAGCACATGGCAAAGGGGACGGTTAACAATGCTAGGAAGTCCCAAAGTTCCCTGGGTGAAGACGGAAGACGAGGTCCGCCTGGCTGTGCGGAAAAGGCATTTCAATCCTTGAGGGAGATACACCTATCCCCTCCACTCTTCCAGGCCCCTGACCAGTGACTACCACAATCATCAATCATGACTGATAAGCAAACTCCAAGGCAGCCTGAAAAGGCCAGAGATATCCATTCAGACCCTGAAGGAAATGGCACGGAGTCCTAGATGGGTAGACCAGTTAGGCAGCCAAGGTGTGACACACAGAGACAAGAATACACAGCGAGAGGATCGCCCGGATAGGAAGTCACATCCGGAGACAGTGACACACAGATAGACCCAGACCCAGAGACGAATGGGTGGGGAGAATGAATGAGAATGGCAAAATTCAGAGGTAGGGACACGGACAGTGATCGGCAGGGCAACAGGCGCAGCGTGGTCCAGTGCTCAATGACAGAGCTATTCAGAGAGAGGGACAGACAAGAGCGGATGGAGAGTTGGGGGCCAGGAGAGGCACACTTCACCTTGAATAGGAGCGGTGGCCTCCCCTCACCTACTAGTAGCACCTTTTAAAAACCAAAAAGCAACAGACAACTCAACTTCAGGCAAAGCCTAAAAATAAAAGATTGAGGGTACCCACCTCCTCTCCCACCCTCCCACCCGTGGCGAGCTTGCCCATCCATCAGCCCGTCTGCTAGCCGCCGTTCCTCACCCATCCTGAGGCCGGCGGGGGACCGCCGAGACTCAGGCCCCTCCAGACGGATAGCTCCGAGTCCCCATAGTCACCCAGCCTCCTCTTCCCTCCGGGATCCCCGCTCCCCGTACTGCTCGGCGCGACCCGTCTAGCCTCTCGTTACCCTCCCACCGTCCGGCTGGCTCCTAGTCCAGCTTCGATGCCTTTCCCTTCCTCGCCTCTGCCTCCACCCCGACATCTCTCTCTTCGCCCTCTCGCAGGCCCTCTCCCTCCCTCCCACAACCCTGTCTCTCCTTCTCCTCAGGCTCTCGGTCTGTCCGTCCGTCGGTCTGGGTCCCCTCCCCCAGTCCCTTTCGCTCCCTCTCCGTGCCCTCCAATGGCAGTCTCCGAGCGCCTCCTCTCCCCTCCGTCTCAAGCTTCCAAAGAGCAAGGAAGGGAAGAAGAGAGGGAGAGGAGAAAAAAAAAAAACACCAACCAACCAACCCAGCAGCATCGGAAATCGATGCACTTACACCTCAGCTGGAAGCAGGGACGGGAGTCGAACCGCGGCCGCCGAGCAGCGCGAGGCGGGGAGGGGGAGGGGGTGGCTCTTGGAAGGGACTTCTCCGATGTGTTGATTCCTTTTTTTCCCCTCCTCCTCCCTCCCTCCAGCGCTCACTCCGGGGCGTCGGGGACGGAGGTGGAAAAAATAAATAAATAAATTCACGGCGGTGAGGAAGTGAAGGAAAATAATCAATGCTATTTGGCTGCGGCTGAAGTGTTTTCCCGGCTCCGTGAGGGGGTTTCCATTGATTCACCCTGGGCACTCGCTCGCTCCCTGCCTCCTCCTCCTCCTCCTTCTCGCCCTCCTCCTCCTCCTCCTCCTCCTCCTCCTCCTCGCCCTTACTCCTCCGCCTCATTCAGTGGCTGGAGCCGAGGCGTCCCACACAATGGAATAATCAATACCCAGGCGCCCGGGGCGGCCCCACTGAGCAGGTGCAGCGGCCCGCCCGTCGCGGAGTACGCCGGGAGTTGTAGTCCGGCTGCCCCCGCCCCCGCCCCCCGCCCGCCGGCCCTAGAGCCCGGTGTCTGCCTGCTTCACCAGACTGTAGGCGGGACCTATGATAGGCGGAGTGCGGTGCTGGCCACCTGCTTGACTGTGGCTCCAGGTCACTTTCCCGAGTTAACCTCCTCTTTCTTCCGTCTACAGAAATATACATGTGTTTTGTTATTATTACTATATATATATATATATATATTTAAATCAGCTCTAGAGCAAGCCATGGCTTCTACGAGCTTTCCAGAATCACCAGAGACCTCGCTCTCTCTTTATCCCCCCCTCACTTTAACTCCCTTCTTCTTGCCTTATTAATTTCCCTCCCTTCCAGTCACTATAGAACCTTGTCTGCCGCAGCAATTACTCTGGGTCACCGGAGCTTCTGTCTCCTTCATGCGGTCACATAGTCCCCAGAGTTGGGTGCGGGTAGGGTGGGGGAGAGGGCCTGGTTCCTCATCCTTATTTTCAGTCTATCAGCTCACATAAACTCCGTTATGTTCTAATAACTGCTGAAACTTAATGAGTGCTTAGGGACAGTACCATAGCACTTTAACGTATATTAACTTATTTAATCCCCACAACTAGTCTCATTTTACATTTAGGAAGGCCTGCATGTATGTTCAGTCCTGTCTGAGTCTTAGAGACTCCATGAACTATAGCCTGCCAGGCTCCTCTGTCCATGGGATTTTTTCAGGCAAGAATACTGGAGTGGGTTGCCATTTCCTCCTTCACGGGATCTTTCCAACCCAGGGACTGAACCTGTGTCTCTTGTGTCTCCTGCATCAGCACGCAGATTCTTTACCCTGGCACCAGAAACCAGGGCACAAACAATTCACTGGCCCAAGGGCACATGGCCGGTAAATGAACCAGCCAGGATTCAAATCCTGATGCTCAGACTCCAGAGCCCATACTAACTGCTACAGCCTACTTCTATTAATAGAAGGGGAAAAAAAAAATCCTAGAGTTCACAGGAAAAAGGAAGGAGAAAGAAACTAATATTTTGAATCTCTATGATGTGACAGTTTGTCATCGAATCCTCACACATATCTGTGAGGCAGTCTACATTTTACTAAAGACAAAACAGATTTCAGGAGGTGGAGTAGCTTTCCCAACACCAAACACCAATAAAGTGAAGACTGGAGTTGACTCCAGGTGTGACTGACTTTGTAGTCTAATCTTTCTTTCTCTTTAAACTGCTGCCTCTGCCCTACTGGATTTGGACCCTATAACTCAAGGAAGAGACTAAGTCTTCTTTCTTTGAGCAACAAAACTTAAAAGCAAAGGACAGATGAAAAGCAGGCCAATGAAAGGAGTTAGGGGCTGGGGTCTCTCTCTTCCTTGCACACTGGTTCCTGTCATCGGGTTGGGCGTGGGGGAGAATATAAACATTCAAAACATGACAGGTTCAAGATGCCATGTCTGTAAACCAGTGTCCTCTCCATGGTACCTCTCATGAGTCACGTGTTTCCAAAAATATACTGGGGAAAGGATAAGTGTAAAGAACCTAGCCCTTCTCACCCATCATAGGAGGGAAGCCAGGAGTTGACAAGAACCACTGTTTCTCAGTAAGCTACCTTACCCCAAAAACCAGACATACAGTAGATGCCTCCAGGTAATCATAATCCTGGGAGGGAGTAAGGAAGCAGCCTTCTTAATTTTGTCTCCCAAAGCAGTCAAAGGGCCATTCTCATGTCTTCCTACATTTTGAATGAACGTAATATTTCTCCTATTCCTGACAAAGCCTGCACAGGGGCCAAAGGAAACAGACGAGCTCCTCAGTTTGACATGCAAAGCCTTTTCCAGTCTGCTCAGCGGTATTTCCAGCTTCATCTCTTTTCCCTTAAACACTGGCCAGGTGCTCTCCAGCTTCTGGGTCTTTTCTCATGCTGTTTTTCTGTCTCCAGTCGTTGAAATCCCATCATGTCTTTAGTTTTCATCCAGAATATCATTTCCTCCTCTTACAGAAAGTCGTTGGGGGAGGGGGCTTCCCTGGTGACCTAGTAGTTAGAATTCTGGCTTTCACTGCAGGAGGCTGGTGTTCAATTCCTGGCCAGGAACTGAGATCACACAAGCTGCACACACACAAAACAACTCTCCCATCCACCGTTATCCTGAACATTCTTGGGGATGTTTTAACTCCCTTTAAAACTCCAGAGTCTACAGTAACTAGACTGGTCTTAACTTTCTTCTTCCCCAGCTCATTGCCATTGGCCTGCATTTAATGGGCCACCACAATAGTCAATAAAGTATCTGCTGGACATGGTCTGAGTGAGTGGCTTGTATTCCAGGCCCATCTGCCAACGAACCGAGAGGGGTGAAGGCGGCAATGGGGTCTGAGTGCCTTTTCCATCCGACAACTTTAGATAGACTCCCGCAGGCGTCAATCGCGGCTTTCCTGTCACCATAGCGACGAGTGGGGCAAGAAAGCAAAGTTTCCCTTCGGAACTACACCTCCCATCATGCACCCGGGTTCCAGGGTGCCGGGCTCAGCCTGCGGCCTGAGACCCGGGCCGCCCCTCGGGAGCTGGGAGGGGTCTGGAATGAGGAGCAGAGCGGAGGGGCCATCCTTGCTCTTGGCCCACCGCCGAGGTTGCGGCCCCTCATAACTCAGCAGGCTTCTCGGCCCAAGCCTGCCCTCGGCTTCGCTACATCGGGCCTAATATGGCCGCTTGTGCCGGGACCTCCCCCTTGCGCAGAGAACCGGGCCGAGGTCCGGAACCAGGGACTGCTTCCGGCATTCCTCGCGGGCGTGGCGTGGGCTTCCTTCCCCTTACTCCAGGTCCCGCGAGAGGGAGACCCTTGGGCTTTCAGGTGAGACCCGAGGCTCCGCGGGTCGGTGCTCTAGGGGATCGGGCGGGGTCATCTCCCGCAGTGAGTAGCCATACTCCCGGGGTAGCACATGTCGAGCGAGGGACGTTGAAAGGATACTCGCTACACGGCTTGCTTTCTAGAGAGCCCTTTGGATTTTCCAGGGAATCCTTTGGATTTAGAACATCAGCAGCAGAAGGGATCTAACTGGAGACCTGTGCCTGTTGCTGAGCCTTAAAAACATCAGAGACAGACAGGGCCATCCATCACAGGAGGAAAGACCCCCGATAGACAACCCTGCGACGATGTGTGCCCCTCACAAGTTCTTCTTGGGGGAGGAATCTTCCGGAGCTCATCAGTGTTTGTTGATTTAATGATTGCAGGTAGCATGGCCCAGGGCCTGATTGAAGTGGAGCGAAAGTTCGTTCCCGGGCCCGGCACAGAGGAGCGGCTGCAGGAGTTGGGGGGTACCTTGGAGCACCGAGTCACTTTCCGAGACAGCTACTATGACACCCCTGAGCTGAGCCTCATGCGAGCTGATTACTGGCTGCGACAGCGAGAAGGCAGTGGATGGGAGCTCAAATGTCCCGGGGCGGCAAGTGTCTCAGGACCCCACACTGAGTACACGGAACTCACAGCTGAGCCTTCAATTGTGGTCCAGCTGTGTGAGGTGCTGGGGACTGTGGTCCCAGGGGCTGGGGGCGTGACTGCTCTGTTGGGCCCCCTGGGTCTGCAGTTAGTAGCTAGTTTTGTGACAAATCGCAGTGCCTGGAAACTGGTGCTGTCCGGAGCTGACGGAGAGGAGCGGCTGCTCAGGGTGGACCTGGATACAGCTGACTTTGGCTACGCTGTGGGTGAGGTAGAGGCGCTAGTGGACAAGGAGGCTGAAGTCCCAGCTGCCCTGGAGAAGATCCACCACCTCAGCAGCCTGCTTGGTGAGGGAGACATGCTCTTCTGTACTCTGGTCTTCTGAGTGTACCCACTGGGCCAATTGTCGGGGGACGTCTCGAGGCTATTTCTTTAAGAGGAATTATTTTAGCAGTTTTCTAGAGGACCCAGTTTGCTCAGGGCTCTATCAAATCTGGTTTCTTCTTTACAGTAGCTGTCTAACCTGCATTGAAAAATTCCATGTTATCTCTAATCCTTCCCAGCCATTGGCTCATGTCATTCTCATACCTCTAGCCACTCCAGGTGTCTTTCGATTCCATTTGTCAGTTCTCTTCTTCTGTCTTTCCATCCATCCTTTCTCTCCCCAACTCCTGTCCTCTGATTTTTATAATGAAATCCTCATTGGTCCTACTGGCTTGAGTAAAAGTCAAGAATGAGTAAAAGTCAAGCAGGGCGAACGTTAGCAGTTTAGTTCTTCTGTTCCCAGTCTTAGCTCCCCTGTACACAGTTCATCCATGCAAGTACAGGGTCGTGCATCCCACGGAGCCTTACAGCCCTGGAATGTTGTTCTTGCCTCCTCAGCAAACCTACACTGAGTTCCTGCTATTGGCCCAGCATGCTGCCAGGCACTAACAATCAGACACTGGCTAATTGTGGCTCCACACCACAGAGGCTAGAATTCTCTGCAAATCCCACCTCATTCATGGCTGGAGCTGCTTCTCCTTTCTACACCCCTTGGCTTCTCTCTGTGTGCATCTCTGCATGTGCTTCATTACCAAGCTAATGAGCTTTGGCCTGCCTGGAGAGGCTTTAATCTTGACTGGGGGCAGAAGCAGTACCTGAAATGAGTTACTATCAAGGCACCCTCTGTCTTCCTGGCGCCTGAGTGCCCTTCACCACTTCTTGCCAGAGGAGAGGCTCGGTGCTTGGCTTCCTAGGCCCACTTCTGCCTCAAGTGGCCCTCTTCGACCCCACTTCCCCAGGCCAGTCCGGGGAGTAGGCTGGTGGGTTAGATAAGCTGGTTGGCCGGCGTTCTGAATCCCAGTGCTGCCTTGGAAACAACCTGGGGTCCAGCTGCGTGGGCAGGGAGAGGCACAGTATCTGCGGCTGTCTGGTTCTCTCCTCATTCTCCTTTTGCCTGTAGGTGTGCTGGCGCAGGAGAAGGCACCTGCCAAGCTGATTGTGTACCTGCAGCGCTTCCGGCCCCAGGACTACCAGCGCCTACTAGAAGTGTATGGCTCCAAAGAGCAGCCTTAGGGGACTGGAGATCTGGGCGTGACACGGGGCTGAGGCGCTTCGTTCCTGGGCTCACCGTGCCTTTCCCCTTCTGGCTCCCCTTCCCACAGTGACTCCTCTTGCTCCAGCTCGGCCTCTTCCTTCACCCTACCCTCAGCCATCCTTCCTGGAGCCTTCCCTGGCTGCCTCTTCTCCCTCATCCGTCAGATGCAATCTGTGGGCCGCCCCTCTCCCCTGGCCGCTAAGCAGCCTCCATTGATTTCCGCTCGTGTTTATAGGATTTCCACTTAGCCGTGATCAGTAGTTAAGCACAGGAAAATCCCTTGCCACCCCCCCCTCCCTTGGTCGATGCCATTGATTCTGCCAGCGGCTCTCGCTCTGCCTTACAGCTGAGTTAGAGAGGAGGGGAGGCAGCAGGGGATTTCCTGCCCTGGGCTACAGGGAACAGCAGCAGCTTGGGGAAGCTGGTGAGGATTCCTGTTAGAAATCTAGAACTTCTGGTTTGACATTGCCCCTGTGCCTAGAGAGTAGAGTGCCTCCTGTGGAGGTTTAGGGGACACATCTGCTCCCTAGCCAGAACAGGGGTAGAAGGAAAACCTTCCTTTGTTGAAACCAGTTCCAAAGGCTTAGGGCAAGATACCTACTTCCTGTATATGAAGGCTCTTCCCTGGCTGTTATTCACATACATTTTCTACCTCAAATAATGGCTTTGCCCCTAGGGCTTTATTGGGCTTTCATCATTTGTGGGGTTCCCCCCACCCCCAGATCTGTAGCAGCAAGGACAGGACCAGAGTGCCACCTGCTGGTCACCCTCAGATATGGATCCAAGTAGCTGAGGCTCCTGATTTGGGGACACAGGAGGATTTCAGGCTCTGAGTGGAGGCTGAGTTATTGCCATGTCTCCACAGGCAAGTTGTTCACCTCAAAGATTTCCTGTACCGACTGGCCAAAGTGGTCGTAGGTGAGGCGCAACTTCAACCGCAAGGGGGCCTAGGAATAGAAGAGCAAAGACCAGGGTAAGCACAGATGACTCCTCCCTGCCCTAGGTCTTAGCCTCGAGGGGCTCCCGGAGCTCACCTTGTTAGGATTGAGGATTCTGAGCAGCTGGGTCATTGGAAGGCCACCCTGGGCTGGAACAGTGTCTCCACTGGGGGCTTGTAGCTGCAGCTGGAAACTCTGAACACAGGAGGTGGGACAGAGCACACAGTAAGGCAGCTGGCTGGCTCAGGCAACCACTCCACACCCAGTAGTTTCAAACACTCTTCCTGCGACTCCCCAGGTGCCTGTCTCTGCAGTCACTCCCTTCTCATCTCACCCTCCCTCCACCCCCAGCACCTCCTCTACTTAGTGGCTTTTTCTCCTGGAGTATCCAGGCTACCTCTGAGTCCTGGTCTTCTACAAACCTTAGGTACAGCCGCCTGGCAGATGAAGTGGGTGACATCACCCCCTGAGGTGTTGGTGGCAGTGACAGTGATTAACAGCAAAGTAGGGGTCCCAGGGGGTCGAACAAAAGAAAGATTCAGCTGAAGTCCTTCACGCTCAAATACTTTGAGATTTGGGATGGGAGCTACAGTACGGAGAGACAAGTGACTCAGTATATGGGCTGAAAATAACTGTTCATTCATTCATGCAAGAAAAATTAAACGAGCACCCACTGGGTGCAGGGAACTGCTCCAGATGCTAATGATCGAGTGGACAAGAAGATGAAGTCCCCAGTGGAGCTCACAGCTTAGGAGAGAAAAACAATAAACAAGAAAACAATCACAGTCTGTAACTGGTGCTCTGAAGGAAATAACCTGTGGGGGAACTAACTTAAGTAGGAGAGGGAGGGGAAGTATCTGACATTTTAGCTGAGACTGAAGATGGAGAATGAGCCAGTGGTTTTAATGTGCTGGGGAAAAACATTCCATGTGAAAAGAATATGAACACCAAGGGCTTGAGGTGAGAGGACCTGAGAGTTGAGAGGGGGCCAGTGGAGCGGGTAATGGGAAAGCCTGTGAGATGGGCAGGGAGGAAGCAGGACCCCAGGCCAGAATTAAGAAACCTGAACAAAGGAAGGCACTGGAGGGTGTCCAGGAGGGAACTGGTATGATCTAATGAATCCTTTTACTAAGATGGGGATGTGATGGGAGCACACAGCAGGGAAGAGGGACTTTGAATCTCGGGACTCAGAAGGGGAAGCACCTATTTCCACTGCTCCTTCTTTAAGACATCTCCCTTTTGCTGAGGCTTACCAGGGGGTAGGGGAGGCGCAGGGAAGGTCAAGAAGGTTTATCAAAGTGTCTCCTGGGGTGGGATCCAGAGGGTGCTGGGCATTCTCAGAAGGGCCATCCAGGAGATCTAACAGATCCAAGAGCTTTGAGGCCTGGAGAGAGGGCAGAAGGGTCAGGGCTGGGTATGGAAGCTGGACCATGCCTTCCCCCACAGCTCCCAGGCCCTCTCACCTGGGTTTCTGTGGGGACAGGGGCTGCTTCCGAAAGCTGGGCTACTTCTTTGCTTTCCTTTGCTTCCTCATCGACCTGAGGGCCACCTCGCTCCACAAGAGGCATCTTTTCCAGGACAGCAGCCCTGAGAGGAAGAAGGCAGGTGTACTCCTCTGGGTAGACCCTGGGCTTTTCACAAGAGATGTGTAGGAGGAGGGGTAAGAATATGAGAGACCTGGGCTCATGGTGGGTCAGAAGTACCCCTCTGATATCCTAAGACGGAACAGTCTTGCTGGCTTTCAGATGAACAAGGAGGGTGGGAAGCCCACTTAGCGTCCATGGACTGTGGGTGGGCACAGGTAAGGCTGCGACCCCTGCACCCAGAAAGGGACATAGGGAGCAAGCTGGGGTTGGGTCCCACACCGTCAGCGGCGTACCTCAAGTGGTCGTACTTCCGGAAGAGGGCATTGTACTCCACCGCCCGCTGCTGCAGCTCCACGTCCTGGCAGCTCCCGTAGATGGACATCACCTGGCAGATGCGGCTGGGCCACGGGGTGGTCCGTGACTGGGACTGGCCATCTGCCCTGCCCTTCACCTCTAGGATGTGGCAGGGAAGGAAGAGGCCCCCACAGAGCAGGGAGACACCCACGATACTTGGCTCAAAAGGAAGGACCTAAGGACAGGGGGCTGGGGATGGAGGTGCAGGCCTGGAGGGAAACTCAGAAACAGGGGGGCACGGTGAAGGGACAGCTCTCGCTGGAGGTACCAAGAAGAGGTTCTGTGGGAGGGGCCGGGACCCAGTCTTACTTGCTGTCCCCATGGAGCCGGGTGCTGAGCTTCATGAGGGCCGTGAGGGCATATCCCCTGGTGGCTGGCAGGGACATCTGGGACTGCAGCACCCTTTCCAGCAGTGCCAACACCTCCTCTTTCTCCACCTTCCAGGGGGCACACAGAGTGATCCTGGGACCGGCCCTGACTCCCCTCACATGTCTCTCAGTGTTCCCCAACGCAGGACCTACCTGCAGGGGCTCAGTTTCCTCACAGGTCCCCTCCAGCAGGAGGTCTCCGTATTCCCCAATACACCAGGCTGCCACCTGCACCAGTGATTGCTGTGGGGATGAGAAACATGCTGGGCTGGCGTCTGGGTCCTTTCCTCACTTCCAGACCCCGTGACATCCTTTTAGGCAGTGCAGAGAGAGTGGAGTTTGCAGGGGTGGGGGAAAGGGAAGGGGCCTTGGCACAGGGAGCAGTTATGAGCAGTTGTGTTAGTTGCGGGCTCTGTCCTGGCTCCTGGGCTTCCTCTGCCCTCTAGTGGCCCAGTATAAGAACTACATGGCCTACATCAGATCTCACGATTATGATCCTAAGTGAAATAAGCCAGAGAAAGACAAACAGTATGATAACATTTCTGTGAGGAATCTAAAAGATAATACAAATGAGTCCATACACAAAACAGAAACTCACAGAAATAGAAAACAAACATGGTTACCAATGGGGGAAGGGATGGGAAGGATAAATTAGGAATATGGAGATAAACAGATACAAACTACTATAAAATATGCAAGGGTTTACTGTACATTCAATATCTTGTAATAATCTATAATGGAAAATAATCTTGGGACTTCCCTGTCAGTCCAGTCGTTAAGACTTTGCCTTCCAATGCAGAGGATATGTGTTTGATTCCTGGTTGGGGAGCTCAGATCCCACATACCTCAGGGCAAAAAAAAACAAAAATATAAAACAGAAGCAATATTGTAACACATTCAATAAAGATTTTTAAAAAAAAATGATCCACATTAGAAAAATAATAATCTTATAAGGATCCCTTTGTTGTACGCCTGAAACTAACACAGTAGTGTAAATTAACTGAGTTTTTAGAAGTACTGTAGGATAAAATTCAGAAAGAAATACCAAAAACAAAACAACCCCGCTTTCCCCCACCATGGCCTAACCACAAGGGTGCAGTGAGGATGAAGTGAGGGCGTCCTCCCTTGAGGAAGGGGTAGGTGGTTTCTGCCTGGCCTACTAAAGTAAAACATGGAAAGTGGTATTGGCATATTGGTTATTGGTTGGCATCTGTGAATTCACTCAGCATTCAAGGTAGTAATAAGAACTAATACATGCAAAAAGAGCTTTTATCTATATCCCGTTTGATCAAGACGGCTCTGGGGGGGTAGGCAGGGTAGAATGCTGAGTAGACCTGGTATATAGAAAGTTCAATGAGTCATCTGTGGTTGCACAGACAGTAAGTAACAGAACCAGGACAGAACCAGGGCTCTGTCCTTCAGTGACTTCTCTACTAAGTAGAAAGCTGTGAGGATAAAAGAGAGAGACAGAGGCTGTGACTCTGGGGAAAAACAGTTGGGAATCTGGTGTATGGAGCAGGTAGCCTAGGAAGGGATGAGAGGGATGGGCAGCCCTGAGCCTGGTGGAAGGAACAGTACCTGGGAGATGTCCTCAGCCAGGGCGCTGTAGAGGCGGCGCACAGAATAGGTGTGGAGCTCCTGGGCGCCCCCAATCAGCTGGACCACGTTGGCCACTGCATCATCGCGCACATAGGTACCTGCCTGGAGGGGTGAATGTGGCTGGGTCAGCGTGGTGAACTCTGCCCGCTCCCACCCAGCTCTCAGCCCAGCCCCTGCCTCACCGTCGTCAGCACACGGAGGATGGTATCTATGTGCCACCGCTTGGTTGGGGCAAACCTAGGGGACATCATAGCTCTTTAGTCATGGTGATGACCCTCCCTGGATTCCACCCTCTCTACCTCCTGGGCACCCATCCCCTCACCTCTCTGCTGCCAGTAGGATGCCGGAGGCACAGTCGGCCCGTAGATCAGGGGGGGCAGGACTCCAGAAAGCCCTGCAGCTCCTGGGTCATGGCTCGCACGTTGGAGCTATTCACCAGGGCCAGGCTCAGTTCCAGGGCCCGCCTGGAGAAGAAACGTGTGTTTAGACAAGCTCTCCCAGGTCACCCCATGACATTCCTTGGGGCCCCCCCTTTCCCAGGCACCTGTCTCCTTAGTCCCGTTTCTCCAGCTGCTGAGCTGGCCCAGGGTTTGGGCCCTCTACTCTTCACTACGGTTCCTCTGCCCTGCTTACCGGCTGAGGGAGGCATCAGGTTCCCACAGACATTCCACCACGGTGGGCCGGTGCCGCTGCACGGCACTGTGATCAGACTGCACCAGCTTCAGCAAGGACGTCAGCGCCACGTATCTGGTCAGAGCACGAGGGTCCTTAGCATACCCTGGCCGTCAGCCCTCTCCCCCACCCGTCCTGCCCTGGTATGGAAATAAGGGGCTGGTGAATCCGGAGAGTCTGGAAGAAGGAGGGCAGAGGGTCAAGGGCTCAGTGGCACAGCCCTGCCAGACACCTGGCCTATTACCTAATGTTCCTGTCACTGTTGAGTAGGAAGCGGCCAAGAATGTTGACAGCTAGAACCTATGGGAGGCAGAGGTTGGGAGTCAGGGAAGGAGCAGCCTGCTCATTTAGCAGTGAGGACTGTGTGGCACAGGGTACCCAGGGCGGGGAGGAGAAACCGGAGGAACAGGACCTGTCTGCCAGGATGGAGTGGGTGGGAGGGGGCCCAGGGGAGGGGCCTCGGGGAAGGTACCCTCAGGCCGGCGGCAGAGCGGATGTCCATGATAGTCAACACTGTCTCAAACAGAACCGCGTTGCCCGCATTGCGGCTGGTGTCAGTGTTTGTGGCTACCTGCGTGGATGGGAGAGAAGCTCTAAGGACTCCGCCCTTTCCTCATGTCATCTCTCAAACAGCTTACAAAGTCTATCCACCCCCCACCCCCCAACTATGTGCCAGGGACTGCTGCGCGGCAATAGACTGTGTCCCTGACCTCAGGAGAGGTCACAGTCCAGAAAGAGATGGAGACACGCTCATTTGGCCACTGCAGGGGCAAGGGTCATGGGAGGGACGCCCAGGCCAGTGGGGTCACAGAGCAACACCCATAACCCAGGCCCCGGCCCCCAACCCCACCTGGGCCAGCAAGTCATTCATGGCCTCACTGCTCTCCTCGTGGTTCCGGCCCAGAATCCGAAGCAGACGAAGTATCTGGACCTGAAATTGGATTAAATACAAGTTGGGGGTAAGGGGCTGAGGAGAGAAATCCAACACTGAGAGCACTGTGAGGGGTCTGGCTGGCTCCCAACGGCCTCCTTGCAGTCCCCCCTCCCAGCCTCCTCTGTCCCCTTGGGCCCTGGGAGGGTTCAGAGGTGAGTGAGGCCAGGAGATCTGGAGACAGTCTTTTGAAAAAAAAAAATTGTTACCAAGTTGGATTTTCTAGTTTTCAGGCACTCCCCCTCCCCACACTGGACCTGGGATGACCTGGTGCCTGCCACCCTCCTGCACAAGTTACTGATGAACCAAAGTATTGTCTGGGAGGGGACCACTGGCCATGGGCTGCCTAAGCTTTTTGTTCCAGGGATACAGCAGGGAAGGATCAGCCCACCTGCAGGAATGGGTCGCTGACTCCACACACGCTGTGTTCTGTAGAGCATCCCGTCATCACCAGAGTCCGGAGGGTGTGCACCAGCTGGGGTACCACCTGGAGGGAGGGCAGAGCCTGACCTGGGCATTTTTCCTAATCCTCTCTCCCTTCAGCCCCCTCCAAGCCCACTGCCCTTCTCCTCTTGGCCCGGGGCCCACCCCCTTCACCAGCCCACCTTTCGAAAGTGCTGGAGGGCTGCAGGGCTTCGTTCGCAGAGCTCGGTGATCAGCGTGACAGTGCCCAGCAGGATGCCTGGGTCAGGGCGAGGAGCGAATGGTGGAGAGGGCACAGGGGAGTCTACTGTGTGCGTGTCTGCATGCACATGCTGCCCTTCACCTGGGAGCTACTGTTCCTGTCCTAGGGCTCCCTTCTGCCCACAGCCAGAGCTGAGGCAGTGGGCGAGGCCCGTGGCCTTACCATGGTGGCGTTCATGAAGCAGCTGGGCACAGGGTGGGAGGAAGATGTCAGAGAGTTCAGGGACCTTCCGGATCATGTGTACTGCAGTCAGAACAGCCTGCAGAGGTCAGAGGGGCTCAGAGAGGGCGAGAGTCTGCCAGGTGGAATCCCCCACCTCTGTCATGTGGCAGACAGGACAGTTTGTGCAGGGCAAGAGCCTAGAACCTGCCGTCTCACCTTCTTGCGCACATAGGGCTGGGCTGCAGGAGCAGCTTCTCCACCTCGGGGGCCAAGTCCCGGCACATCTCAGCAGAGCCCATGGCACTCAGTGTGCACAAGGCTAGGCCCTGGACAGCCTCAATCCCCTGGCTCAGGTCACTGCAGAGTTTGGGGAGGACGTCAGTCAAGCCTCTGAGAAGTCCAGTCCTCCAGTACCTACAGCAGGCAACCCCCTGGGATTTCCAGTTCCCCACTCCTCCCCATCTCCCTGATTCCAAGTGCTTCCCAGAACCCTCTCACTTCTTGATGCTGTTGGTAATGAGCAGGTGGGCATCCTGCCTCTCATCCAGTAGAAGCATGGCCCCCAGGTAGCCCACCCTCTTGTCTGTGAACCTGGGGAGGCGATCAGTTTCAGGCACTCCATCTACAGGGAAGGGGGCAGACCAGGAAGGGGTAGGGGTGAAACCGGAGGCACTAGCGTGGCTTTCTTTTCTCCTTTACACCAGATTAACCTGTGGGGGCAGCATACCCCAGGACCGCCCCATTCAACAAGAAGAGAGGTTTAGAGTTAGTTTCAAGGAAACGGAAGAATGGGAGGAGAAAGGAGGGGCCTTGAATGGCGCTGGCCAGAGAATGAGGGGTTCGGTCCATCTGATGACCAGTTAGGGTTGTAAAGGGCAAGGAGATCTGCGGTACACCCTGTGAGGGCCCAGAAACTCCGCAGAATAAAGAAATCGAGAAACAAGTAAGTGAGGGAGGTGTTCGCTACCGTGCCCCACTAGCTTCTCTCATCAAACTCGGACGGGAGGCGTCCACGCCCAGTACCTGTCCAAAGTGGGCGGGGTAGCCTAACATGTGGACGTAGAGAAGTTTGGCCAGCTGGCGGTGGCTGTGCAGAGGGTCCCCATCGCGGAAGGAGGCCCGGATGTGGGCGCACTCTTTCTGGATCACCTCCCGCTCCTGGGCCTGGGTCTTGGCCTCACGAATCTCCTGGATTAGATCCCTGAAGCTTCAGCGAGGAAGGCACCATTCTGGCGGGCAGAGCCCGGAAACGGAGAGGGCCTTAACCCCCTGGCAGTAAGCATCCGGCCTTTTCTGCACAGGCTTGCAATAAACCAAATTCCTGAGGGCCCGGGTCCCCAGATACCCTAAAACTGATCCCTGTCCCCAAACGCCGCCCGAAACCTCCATTGCGCATGCGTCCTCGCCCCACCCCGCACCCGTCGCTACCGAGCCTGCGCTGGACCCCGCCTATTTCCCCCCAACGGCGTGTCTCCACCTGGCTTCCCATCCCTAGCTCAGTTATTCCCTTCCTTCTAGAGCCCGGCGCTGTTTCTTTCGCAGAGACCTCCGTCTCCTTCTCAGGCGGTGTCAGCTTCCCCACACCGGGACACCAGCCTCACCTGGCTTCAGTCTCAACTCCGCTCCTCTCCCCCAGCGCTTCCTGGTCCTAGCCCCGAGGAAGGTTGGGGCTTGGTCTGATCCTTCTCTCTCCCCCGCCCCTACCGCGGGACCCCGCCCCTCCTGCGCCGCCCGGCAGAGCAATCTTGAATCTCTGACCTTAGGCCTTTCAGATTTGAAGTTTAAGGGAAGGATCTTTTTAACTACTTCGGGCCGGAGAGAATGTCTAACAGGCCTGGGACTTCCCAAGAGGGCTCGTTCACTGGAGAGCTTCTGAGAGTTTGGGTTTGAATCCATCGCACCCAAAGGAGAGGACAATTCCCCCCTTTTTTTGAACTTTTTATTAATATATTTTTTTGTTAAATTTCTTTGTATTTTTTTTTCCTGCAAGACTTGGTGTTGGCGGCACTGTTGTTTTAACGTCAATCCCAAATTCCATGAAATAGAAATCAGAAGTAAAGGTTGGAGAGAGGAGGAAGGAGGGAGGCAGGCCAGGGAGTAAACAGAGTTTGACTAGAAAAAAAGAAGAGTTTGTGTGTGGTGGGCATTCCCAGGCAAGGCCATTCCTTGAGGGAGGGGGTTGGCAGGCAGCTTGCCTCTGCCTCATGCAGGGGAGGGAGGAAAGATCCCCTGGGGACCCTCAAGCCCCCTCTTCCTAGGGCTTCCTGTCCCCAGGGGAAAAGCTAGTACCAGGGATCAGCCACAACCTCCAACAGGGCTCTCTACCCACCTCTCACCCGTTTGACTCTCACCTCTCTGCTCTCCCTGGAAAGTGTGTGAGAGATTGGCTTCCTTGATCCCCTCCTTCGTGTTGTTTTCCCATTTCACAAGATTCTGATATGATGGGGGAAGGGATCTAACCCACTTAGAGACTACCGACCAGCTTCTCCTGCCCTGTGAGTTCCTATTTTCTTGTGTGGTTCATTTTCCAGAACTGCCTCCCCCGCCACTACTGCCAGAGTTAGGGAATGGGGTCCTTGCTCAGGTGCCCCTAACCCTCTGCAGTAGAAATGTCTTCTTCAGGTCCTTTAGGAATTTAATCAAAGGCCACACGTGAGTCCAGACCAACCAAATAAACTTTTAGGGGGGAGAGAAAGGTGGGAGAGGTCAGCAGGTAGGCTTGGCTGCATGGGACTTTATCTTTCCTTTACACATTGCTCTTGACATGGCATGCCACCCTAGGGGGTTGGGTGAGGGGCTGGCTGTTGGGGAAAGAAAGAGGGAGAAGATGCTCAGGAGCTGTTCTACTTTTCATTTCCCTTATCTCCTTCAGGGAAGGATGGAGTTTGGTAAGAACCTAGCTCAGTGCTTGGAGGTGAGATAGGCTCCTCCGAGGTCAGAGATGGAGGCTGCATCCCTTCCAGATTTGTCACTAGGCCTCAGAGGGACACCAGGCTCCTTGGGTCAGGGAGTCCTAGCAGCTCGGCCAGTGCCTTGCAACAGTCTTCTCCAGTATCCAGTGTACCCCTTCCCCATGTTCTTCCTTTCCATTCAGCTTCCTTTCCACTCAGCTTCCAGGAGACTCCTCAGGACACCAAAACCCCACCCTCATCCAAGTTCAGGTCTAAAGAAAAGGCAGGGAGGGTGCGGGGGCAATGGTCTGACTTAGAATTGTGTGTCTCAGAGAAGAGACTCTGAGCGAGAAAAGCCCTTCGTATGTAAACAATCTAGAGAGAGAAGGGTTGGGCAGGAAAGGGAGCGGGAAAGACAGAGACAGAGCCAGAGGGAATGAGAGAATCTAAAAGGAGAGAGGGAAAGAAAAAGCAAGAGATAAAACCAGAGAGGGACAGAAAAGAAAGGGAAGCGAGAAGAGAAAGGAGAAAAAAAACAACCAGGGGGAAGAAAAGAGAAAAAAGGCAGGTCAGAGGAGTGAAGAGGCAGCGACCAGAGCCGGAACTAGGCCAGGCAGGTGCCTCAGGTGAGGAGCTGGGAGAACAGGAATGCCAGGCTGAGGTCCAGGAGGGCCACGGCTCCCACCACCAGCGGGTTGGCAGCTCCCTAGAGAGATGGGGGAAAAGGCAGCCTCAGTGCCTGAGGACCAGGTGAGCTACGAGGTCCCACCTCCTGCCCTGGCTGAGGTGGCAAAGCAGAAGGGTCCCAGACACCCCTCCTCAGAGGCCAGAGGAGGGATATCTCCAACTTTTGCTTTGGATTGCAAAACAGCCCTCTACTCCCAGGTGGAGCCCTGCCTTCCCTCAAGTGAGCCCATCCCCCGCTCCTCTCCCCTCCCTGCAGCACGTGGCCCAGGCAGAAGGTGCCTGGCCTTAGTAGCAGACGTTGGCAGCAGGCACCTTTACTGCAGTGAAGCAGAGAGGGATGAAGGGGTGAGGATGTGGTTGCTAGGAAACAGGAGAAGGCCTGAAGTCCAATCAGAGTAGAGGGTTCTAGGCAAACTCCACCCTCCCAGTTTTCTGCCTTCTTCCCTATTTCCCTTCTTCCCTGGAGAGGGAGGGAGAGTCAGGGTAGGGAGGGAACAAGCTTTTCCTTTTTATTTCTGGGCACCAAAGAGAGAGAGTGTGGAGGTTGGGGGTGGGGGTGGAAATGATATGAAAGGAAAGCACGAGAAGATGTTCTGGCTCTACTGATAATTATTCATTTGTAACCTTGGTGAGTTACTGTAACTGCTCTGGGCCTCAGTTTCTCCATGTGTCAAGTGAAGGAGTTGGAATGTGAAGGTCTTGGAGGTTCCTCCCAGCTTGAAAATTCTCTGTTTTTTTGAGGTGGGATATAGTCCAAGACTGGGTAGGCAAAAAGAAAGCTAAGTGCAAATCAAAGCCCCACAGGGGATCAGAGAGAGGTCTGGAAGTGATGATAGGCCAAACTTTGAGGGGTAGCAGGGCCAGAAAGGATGGGAGACTCAGAAGGCACAAGATGTGTGGGGGGTAGGAGTTTCTTACCGGCTGGGCGGGCCTCTCCATTGCAACAGGCTCCTCAGCCTCTTCCACTAGGCACCCGGCTTCAGGACCCCTCGAGGACAGGCCCCTCAGGACTGGCAAAGCTGCAGGCTCTGGCTCCGAGCCCCCTGGGGTGCTCAGCTGGGGGAAAGGGCTCTTCATCCTCCCCCTCCTCCTCTCGAAGACTTCCAGAACTGTCGCTGCAGCCTCCAAGGAGTGGGGAGCCATCTCTGGGCTCTGGCCCTTGCATCCCAGCCTCATCCTCAGCCTCATAGCCAGCTAGTTCCTCTGCCTGCTCACCCAGGCCCCCCACTCCTCAGGCCAAGCTTTGGGGGCTGGAGAAGGGACCCCGGTCCCCTCCAGAAGGCAGTGGGCTCCGGCAGGTAGGGGGTCGCCAGGGTTGGTGGGAGGAGGCAGGACTGCTGGGCAGTTCAGGGAGCCCTCTGAGGGGGTCAGTCCATTCTCATATACCCCAGGGCTGTCTTCATCCAGGGGCTCGGTGTCAGAACCTTCAGAGTCCTGTCTGGGTCTGCGGCCTGGGGTAGGGACAGCTGTGAATCAGACGTGTTGAACTAGCCTTGGGCTGCCAAAGATACAATTTTCTATCTCTGTCTGGTCACTTCCCAGGACTCTGGTACCCCAACTTTTCAGCTTCTCAATGCCAGATCCCAACCCCCAGTCCTTATTACTTTATTTCTCAAATGCCTACTTTAGTCCTCAAACAAATGGGCTTGGTCCCCACCCTCTGTCCCCGTAGACTCTCATACCCTGGCTTTTCCCATCCCAGTCCCCTGCAGGGCTTCACTGCCCCCCTTTCCCAAGCCCAGGTCCCTCCAGCTCCCAGGAAGCCAACCCCTAGCCCGCCTTACCTGGGGCTTCCAACATTGGCTGCAGATCTTGGGCTATCAGTTTGGCCATTCGAGCTGCCTCCACAGCCTTCTCGGCAACGCTGCTGGCTGCCACTGCCTTGAGAGAAGGGCGTCTGCTGCCCTGTCGGGTTCCGGGGACAGGGTCTTAATAGACCTACTCCAGTCCCTTGACCCACCTCCCTCCCAACCCGCCACCCCCCATGTCACAGCCCCTAGATCTGAGATCACCTCTGGCAGCTGCTCCCCTTCCACAGCCTGGCAGGGCAGCTGGCCTTTGCTTTCCTCTCCGATACCTGGGCTGTGTTTGCTGTTGTCACACCTTCCTGTTCTCACACCCCTCCACCATTTCACCCAATAGTAACACTTCCCTTCCTCCAGCTGCAGGGGGCCAGGTCCTCCCTGCTGCCTGCAGCCCTGTTATTCCATTCCTGTCCTGCTCCTCCCAGTGACAAATGAGGCCTCACTCTCTTAGCACCTCTCTGCAGCTCACCTGCTCGGTGCTCAGAAGCTATGCCACTTTGCTGTGTCGATACCTCTTGTATTATGAGAATTTAAAATCTTTTCTTCAGCCACTTCTGTTACCACATCCTTCTCCCCTACCCCTGATCGCTGTCACTGCCCCTCACCCCATTTCCTCCTTTCTGAGCTCTGGACCTGGGTGGGTCTCCTGTTTCTGCCTCTCCTGGTAACATGCGTGCTTTCTCACCGTTGTGATCATACCTTCTGGGGGAGCGCTTAATCTCCCTTCCACAACCAGCCTTCAACCCTGCCCTGCTTCTTGTGTGTGAGTTGTTCAGTCGTGTCCAACTCTGTGTGACCCCATGGACTGTGGCCCACCAGGCTCCTCAGTCCATGGGATTTCTAAGCAAGAATAATGGGTTGGGTAGCCATTTCCTCCCTCCTGGGAGTCTTCCCAACCTAGGGGTCGAACCCAGGTCTCCTGCATTGCAGGCAGATTCTTTACTATGTGAGCCACCAGGGAAGCCCAGCCTTGCTCCTTAGTTACAGGTAACCTTGGAAGCATTATCAATCCTTTCCTCTTTGTTATTTCTCAGTTTTCCATCTGATGTCAGATGTTTCCTCAATTTTCCCCTCCCTTTTGCCCTCTGCTGTTATTCATAGATGCCTTATTAATTGATGTATTAGTTCTGTAATCTTGACTGAAGATGGGGTGTAGGATCAGAGGCAGAGGTAATCTTGACTGAAGAACCAGAGGTGAATGTAATCAGATATACTTGCCATGGGCTTGGATGTATCAAGACCCATGACTCCTTCTGGCCCCGGGAGGGAGCCCTGGAAAGTGGTCTGGGTATCAGGGTATGGAGAGGGTCATGGTGTCCCCTATCATCTTAGGTCTACTTGCTTTTTATATACCTTGGGAGATATGGTCAGCTTCCTCCTCTCAGACTTGGTCGGTCAAGGACCATTAGAATCTGCTTGGAGGGATCTCAGATAACCCTGTTCTGTCTTACGGCTTTCTGGATCTATATGCTTAGCCCTGTTCTGAAACTGAGCTGGTCTCAGAGTTTAAGGCAGGGGATTAGGATCACAGTTTGGGGTTACATTGTGTTCTGTTGGTGGCCAGAAACTGCAACATTGACAAGGGCCTGTGCTTTTCACTTTGGAGGGTATGGTTGGTCAGAGCCTGGCCAGTAGACCCAGTCTGTGCTCAGGAGTCAGGCCAGGCTCAGGCTACCTGAATGATGTAGTCTATGTGCACCTGCTGCTGAGGCTCCACTGTTTCCATGGCAACCAGCAGCCAATCAAGTTTGCCAGGCCTGTTGCTGGGGAGATCAACTAGCTTCCTCCTACTGCCTGATCTTTCTGGCTGCTGAGATGGGTTTTTCTTGCACATGCCCACTCCCTATCGAGCCTAAAGTGCTCCCTGGTGCTCTGCCCTCCCCCGTCCCTGGCTCAAGGCCCTGGACTCTAACCATCCAGAAACTCACGTATATCCACACATAGACATAGACAGTCTCTGGTTCAGGCCTCTACTCTGGATATGAACTATTCATTCACACACACACACACACACACACACACACACACACACACACACACACATTACACCCAAGTATATTTGGACATATCTTGACTTTCATCCTCTGAATGCCTCTCAGATTTCCCCTTTCAATAAAAACAATATCTAAAAATTCCTATGTGTAAACTGTATAATTAGGAGCTTATGAACTCATTACAAATAGATTTTTGGCTTTCTTCAGTCACAAGCCATTAAGCACTTAAAATGAGGCTAGTCCAAGTTGAATGTTGTACTCTAAGTGTAAAATATATACTGGATTTAAAAGATTTCAGAAAAAAAGAGGGGGTGATATAAAAATCTCTCCTTAATTATTTCATACTTATCTTAGGTTGAAATGATAAGAGTTTGGTTACATTGGTTTAAATAATATATATATTATTTAAATTCATTTCATGTTTCTTCCTATTTTTTTTCATATGGCTACTAGAAGATTCAACATTATGTATTAGGCTTAATTATATTTCTACTGGACTGCACTGCTTGAGATAATGAGGTTCCTGATGCATGAATGTAATCTGATTTACAGAAAGAAAATTTCATTTACAGGCAAGTCTGCTTCCTTCCAACCTTTATCAGTTGGGTTAAGGGAGGCCGAGGAGTCAGAGCTGAGAGGGACTATTTTTTTCTGGTGGGTAGATCAGCTGTGGGCTCGCCTGATAACTGGGTAAAAATCCGCCTGCAATGCAGGAGATCCTGGTTCAATTCCTGGGTCGGGAAGATGAGCTGGAGAAGGGATAAGCTACCCACTCCAGGATTCTTAGGGTTTCCTTGTGGCTCAGCTGGTAAAGAATCCGCCAGCAACGTGGGAGACCTGGGTTCAATCCCTGGGTCAGGAAGATCCCTGGGTCAGGAAGATCCCCTGGAGAAGGGAAAGACTACCCACTCCAGTATTCTGGCCTGGAGAATTCCATATACTGTATAGTCATGGGGTCCAAAGAGTCGGACAGGACTGAGCAACTTTCACTTTCCAGATCAGCTGTACAAACTAGACCTTCCTCAGGCCTAAGGCTGAAATGTTATCAGACAGTGGGCTGGCTTGGATGTGGTTAGGAATGTGCACCTTTTGTCTCTCTGCCTGGGGCTGTTGCTCCCAGCAGCAGAGTCCTGAGGCTGGATCAGCTACAAGAGAAAGACTAGGAACGTGTCTGAGTTCCAAGAGGTTTCCTGGGCCGGCACAAGGCAGCGCTCATTGCTACTCCCACACACAACAATGACACACTCCCTACAAAAGACACTGAGACACACTTATAGTCTAACAGGGCTTCCCTCAAATACCCTGCCACCCACAGTTACACCTAAGTCTACCTGTAGCCTCAGATATAAACACAACAAATACCCAGGGCTACAACTGCCAGGTCCTAGGCCTTGGGTCTTGGTCCCCCCTTTAAGCAACGGCCCCCTTCCGTATCCACGGCGTACATTCTCCCCTTCACCCAGCTTCGGGCTCTGCACTGGGTGCCCACCTGGCAGCGGCGATCTCCTGGCGCTGGCGGGCAGCACTCACGGCTCGACGAGCACCCTCGACCGCCCTGTCCACCTTCTCCTTGACTTTGCCCCCGGCGAAGGGCCAGAGGGGAGGAGGCTGCGCACGCGCCCCCGTGCACCAGCCGGTTGCGCTTGTACTTGCCCTCCTCGCGGGGAGCCATCGGGGCGGGTGGTGCGCCCGTAGCCGTGCCGCCGGTTGCCCAGCCACTCGCCCTCGTAGCGTAGCCCGTTGGAGCGCTGGCTCACGCCGTAGCCGCTGCGCCGGTCGGCGCGCCATTCGCCCGCATACACCTCAGTGGCCGAGCCCTCGATGAGGGCGGGCGGCGCTGGGGCCGGGGGCCCGCTGGCCTCGGAACCCGGGGGGTCCCGTGCTGCCCACCTCGCTGCTCACCTCGCTGCGCAGGGGAGCCCCGCTTGCTGCCCAAGGAGCTTCGGCGCCCGCCCGCCCGGAGCCCGCTGAGCAGTAGCGAGCGGCGAAAGAACCCGCCGGCCGCGGGGGTGCGCTTCGGGAGGACGCGCCGTCACCGTCCCCGGGCCCGGCCAGCACGAAGCCTCCTCGGGAGCCAGAGGCCGGGCTACCTCCTTCGTCGCCGGGCAGGGGGCAGGGGCGGGGGGCGGCGTCGGGGGTCACTGTGGCCGGAGTCCAGGGAGGTGCGGCGGGGCGAGCGCAGCAGCGCCGCCTGATGGTAGGAGCACACTCTGGCGCACCCCGTAGCCGTGGCGCTTCCCCGCCTGCCACTGGCCCTGGTAGGTGCCTGCCGGGGGCGAGGTACGAGAGGGAGAAAGAGTCAGGTCCTGCCGTTCCTTGCACCCCCCAGCCCCATGCGCCCCTGGAAGCCTCAGAGTCGGGTGGGAGAGGTGAGGGCAGTTGGCGTGGAGGTCGGGGAGGGGCACTAGGAGTTGGGGACTGGCCAGGTTGGGTCGCAAGGTGTGGAAGAGCCGAGTGAAGACTGGCAGGTAGCAGGAGATGCATGGATTAGGGACGTGCGAGTAGACAGGGGAAAGGGGAAGGGACAGGCAGGCTGGGGTGTGTGAAGGACAGGCAGTCCAGAGGGCGTGAGGGGGCAGAGTGACGGGGCTGTATAGATGACACATGGCAGGCAAAGAGAACTCTCACGGGCAAGCTGGCCGAGGAAATGTGAGGGGACAGGCAGAGCAGGGGCGTTAGGGACGCGCAGGTGGAGGGGGAGTGTGGGGGACTGGCAGACGGGATGACGAGGGTCAGACAGGCGGCATGTAAGGCTCAGGCATACAAGGAAGGGGTGAGGGCAGGCAGGTGGGGGAGAGGTAAAAACAGGCAGGGAACAGGCAAATGAGCAAGGCGAGTGTGATGATGGGAGGAGAGGGCAGAAAGATGGACGCAGGGGCGCTTATCGATGGGGGAGTGTAGGACGACAGTGGAGCACAGGGGCGTCTGATGGGGAAAGCATGAGCGGGGCAGGCCAGCGGGGAGGCGCACGCGGACCAGCAGACAGACAGTGGGCAGGGCCCCGCACCTCCGTCGGAGTAGGTCTCGGTGCCGTAGCCGTCCTGGAAGCCGTCCTTCCAGAGCCCGGCGTAGCGCAGGCCGGACACGCTCTCCCACACGCCGCTGCGCCCCTTCAGCCCGCCCAGCCACTCGCCGCGGTACGTCCAGCGGCTCTTGCGCTCCACGCCCAGCCCTTCGCGCTTGCCGTGCTGCCAGTGGCCCTGGTAGCTGTGTCCGCCGGGCCCCGTGAAGACGCCCAGTGACTCGAAGCCGTGCGCCCAGCAGCCGCTGTATTCGCCCTGGGCGCCGGGCCCCGTGCACACGCCGTAGCCATGTGCCCGCCCCGCCTCCCAGCCCCCCACGTAGCAGCCCCCCGTCGTCAAAGTCGAACTTGCCCCCGGGGGACATGCATGTAGTTGGCGCGGCCTCAGCCCCCGGTGGCTCAGCGCATCCTGGGGCTAGAGAAGCCGGCTGGGGGCCTGGGAGCCGGGCGAGGCCTGGGGGCGGGGGCAGTTAGACCGGGGCCGGGCGGGGGGCCCCAGCGCGGGCTGGCAGGGCCGGACCCTCATCCTGAGTGGCTGCAGAAAAAGAGGGGGGAAGTGGCGAGGAAGGCCCCTCCTCTTTGCCCGCCGCTCCCTGGCCCAGTGGCTCCGGGGCACCAGCACCGCCCCCAACCCCCACCATTCGGCAGCATCTTCCAGCAGCTCCTAAGCTTTGGAGGCACAGAGCTCCCCCACCCCTCGTTTCTTATAAAGGGCCGCTCCCAGGGTTTGGGGTCCTCACCCCTAGCGGGAGTCCCACTTTTCCAACCTGGAACCCCAAATTATCGAGTGTGGATGGCAGTAGGCGGGGGTCCTTAGGCGGGGGCTGGGCAGAATCGTAGGCCACCCGCTTCCCTGCCTGCTGTAAGGACCTCTCTGCCCCGGTTCTTTGGCTTCCCTGGCAAGGGTGGGGGGTGGTTGAAAAGGTACGGGGGAGATCGGAGCAAGGTGGGTAGAGGGTTTGGTGGGGCAGAGGATGGGGCTGGGGGAGGCTCTGCAGGGGAAAGGAGAGGGTGGGGACGGTAGACAGGCAGAAGGGAGGAGGCAGGTTACTCACCATGTGGGCTGGGGCTCAGGCTGCCTCCCAGGCACAGCATCCATGGCTGGAGACCTCCACTCCCACCTCGGCCCAGGCAAGCCAAGCCCCCTCCCCTTCCGGAGAGACTGCTCCAACCCAAACAGCCAAAGGTGGGGGAGCCGCCGGAGAGAGTCCCCCTCACTCCCCAGCTGGAGGAGCAGGCGGTGGAGGGAGGGGGCGCGAGGTAGTGGCAGGGGTAGGGGGAGATGAGAACAGTGTAGGGAAAAAAAATCTGCCTTGGATGGAGATAAGGAAGAGGAGCTGGGAGCTGGATGGGAAGAAAGAGGGGGCTATCAAGAGGGGTGTTTTTATTATTTTCTTCTTATGGTTGGGAGAGGGAAAAAAAATCAAAATTCTGATTCCATCCCAGCACAAATCAATGTTTGCTCCCTCCCAGCATCGCGGGGGAGGCTGGGCCAGGCAGATTTAAAGGGGCAGAGAGAAGAGAGGAGAGGGTGGAGAAAGGAGACCGGGCTGAAGAGACAGCGGCGGTGCTAGCGTTGGGGGCGGGGCAGGAAAGGATGCGTGCCTGCTCTACCTGCGCTGAGGGAGGAGGCCAGGAGAGTGGAGGATGAGCGGCACCGAGCCCCCAGGGGTGAAAAGAAACCCTGGGTGCGAGCCGGGAGTGGGGTGAGGCTGAGGGGAGGGGAGAGGAGCCAGGGGGAGGAGACTGAGCTGAAGACGGGGAGGCTGGGGGAGGCCGAAGCCAGCCGGGGGAGGAGAGATGCTGGCGGGGCCGGGAGAGGGCGAGAGGAATGCAAAGAAAGAGGTGCAGGGATGAGAGCTAAGGCGGTTGGGGCGGGGGGGGATTCTGTCGGAGAGGGAGAAAGGGAGGGAGACCCATTCCGGGGCTGGTGAGGGATGGCAAGCAGAAGAGAGGCAGGGGAGGAGGAGAAGGAGGGAGAAGAACTAGATACGGAGACTGAGAGAGTGAACTCAGGGCTGTGAGGGAAGGAGAAAGCTCTGCACGGGGAGGGCGGGCTTGGGCAGACATCTAGGCAGGAGGAGCCCAAGCAGAGGCTGGAGGGCCAGAAGTGGTGTTTGTGGGGCCCTGGAGGGAAGGATGGACCTGCCAGCTGCTTGGACTGAAGCTAGGAAGCCTTTGGGCCTGGACCCCTGTGTCCACCAAGTCCACTGTCCTCCCTAAGAAATCGCTGCAGTGGCCCGAGAGGCTCCGCACCTGCGCTTTCTGAGCAGCTTGAAATGGGGCCCTTCCAGGAGGCCTGGCTGCACCATCCTCCACCCCCCTCCATTTCTCCCTGGCTTCTTCCCAGGGAGGGAAGGGCAGACATGAGGGGATGCACTGTTTTCGAATAGGGAACAAAGGTCTTGCTTGGGCGGTGCCACGAAGAACCTGGGTGTTTGGAGTCTTCTCTTTTGCAAACCTAGAGGCAATGACGTGTTTTTTGGGGGTGCTTTATTGTGGCAAGGTCCCCTTCAGCCTTCTGCTGCTCCCTGAGGCTCCCTGACCAGAGGGGCCACTCAGCCTGGGTCTTCCCATTCACAGACAGAAGTAGGCACATTGGTCTTTCCTCTCCTCAGCTTACTCAGACACCAAATCTACCCTACCCTAAGCATTAGGAAGGAGAACACTGTCCAGTTACCCACAACAGGGTAGAGAGTCAACTGCAAACGAGTGCTTTTCTTCTTTCTTTTTTTTTCTGGCTGCTTTCAGGATCTTAGATCCTGGACCAGGATTGAACCAAGGGCCCCAGCAGTGAGAGCACTGAGTCCTTACTACCGGACTGCCAGGCAATTCTCTCAAGTGCTTTCATTTTCATACAAGTTCTGGTCTACACTATCATTTTACAGGGAAGAGAACAAGGCTCAGCCAGGGTTTGAGGGGAGATAACTCATGCAAGGTCACACAGTAGAGGTGGCAGAATTAGGATTAGGACAGACTTGAGACACCTTTTGAGCCCTATAATTCCTCCCAGGAATCCCTTGTACTTGAATCTGCCCTTAAACTCAGATCTATTTTGAGTACTGAGGTAAAATAAAGAGCATGAAGTTTGGAATAAAAGGAAATTTCTCTTGCACATTGTGTTTCTAAAGGTGGATATGAGGTTGGAGAAACATGTTAAGCCTTCAGGGTTAGGACCACATCTAAGAGCTTAGCACAGAATGGGGCAACTGTGGGTCTACTTGGAACAAGGCTGCTGATGGAGAGGTCCTCCCTTCCTCTCTCTCTCCCTTTCTTGCTGAATAGAGAGTCATGTACATAGTTTACAATGTATCAGGCATGTTGCATGGGAGACAGATCCAGTGGTGAACAGTCTGGTGCCTGCCCTCAAGGAGCTTATTATCCAGTAGAGAAGACAGACAACTAACAAGCAATTCTAGAGAAACTAGGGGTAGAAGTAGAGAACAGCCTAACTTCTGCTGGCTCCCTAGGGAAAGAGCATTGAAGATGAATCCAGAAGGAAGTTGTGGAATAGGCCCAACTGCATTGCATCGCTCACCCCTAGATATTGAGGCCTTCCTTCTCCACATAGCACACTGTACTATTCAGACCCTAAGATCCCCCTTTTCTCAAAAAAAAAAAAAAAAAAAATGGGGTAGGAAACAAGAAGAGAAAAACAAAGCTATGGGTCTGGGGATACTTGTGCCTTGTGTTTTAGGGAGGAATGGTGGCAGGGTAAGTGAAAAGTCGGGAGCAATGCTTATTGGCAGGGTGACTCAGTACTGAATTCTAAGCTGCAAATCAAGGTATCATCTGATGAAGTTCTTGGCAGGACTACCCTGGAAACTGCCGGGCACACACAGTCCTAGCCCCTCATATTGCCCTGAAAGGCAGTTTTCCAGCCCCTCTCTGGTCTGTCTCTATAGGTCCTATAACCCTTCTTTTAGGGTCAAGATGCCTTTTTTTTTTTTTTCCTTTGGAAGATGCAGTGGTTTGTTCTGCCACAATTTACTAAGGCCTGGAGGGTCATAGAAAAGGGAACCAATACAAAAGAAGCAGCTCTGGACTTGGAGCCCCACTGTGGGTGGTCTTCCACCTGTGTTACTTCACTCAACCCTCATTACAAAAGTGTAACTTTGAGCAGCCCAGATTGGAGGCCAAGAACTGGGCTAGCAAAGACCGACAGGCCTCAGTCTGAACCCTGACTCTACTGCCGGCTAGCTGGCTAAACCTGAGCACAGTCCCTAACTTTTCCGAGCTGCATTTTGTGTATTTCTAAAATGAGAACACCCTCACCTACACCTCAGCTGTTGTGAGGATTGAAATGATCATGTTTGAATAGCACGTATGATTATATAGAGAGGGAAAACTATTTGGTCTAGCGCCTCGTACATAGTAAATGCCCAGTAAATGGGGCTTGAAAAATAGATGGCAGTATGCTAGTTTATAGGTGAGGAATCTGAGACCCAGAAGTTAACTTGCTCAGTGTTGCACAGCTAATATATGGAAAAAAGGCCATGGCACCCCACTCCAGCACTCTTGCCTGGAAAATCCCATGGATGGGGGAGCCTGGTAGGCCGCAGTCCATGGGGTCACTAGGAGTCTGACACGACTGAGCGACTTCACTTTCACTTTTCACTTTCATGCATTGAAGAAGGAAATGGCAACCCACTCCAGTGTTCTTGCTTGGAGAATCCCAGGGACAGAGGAGCCTGGTGGGCTGCCGTCTATGGGGTTGCACAGAGTTGTACACGACTGAAGCAACTTAGCAGCACAGCTAATATATGGCAGCCATTGGAACTGAATATGTCAGACTCTCAAGGGAGTATTATTTTAACAAATGCAATTTTGGGGGTCTATTTATTAAAGTTAAACATGTAGAAATAGGAAAGCACAGTATCAAGAGTAAAAATCACCCATAGTCATTGCATGACTAGCACTCAAGTGTATTAATGTTTTCATACCGTCTTCTCCTCTATGCATTTTTATTTAACATAATTATTTAAATACTGCATAAACAATTTTGTATCCAACTTATTTGCTTTGCATTACACTAAGCAATTTTTCATATCATTAAAACATCCTTGAATTTTTAATGACTGCATAATATTTCACTGTTTGGATGCAACATAAATGGTGAAGCGTTCTAGCATAGCACATTTATGCTATTTATAGTTTTTATTATTAAATATTAACATCAATTTTTTTTTTCTTTTGACCATTGGATTCTTGCTCCCTGACCAAGGTTTGAACCTACTCTGTTGGCATTGAAAATGCAGACTCTTAACCACTGGATCACCAGGCAATTCCCCCAGATTAACACCTTTTATACAAATCCTTGCATTTCTGATGCTTTTCTTAAAAAATGTTTTAGGAACTCCCTGGCCGTCCAGTGGTTAGGACTTGGTGCTTCACTTCGTGGCCCGGGTTCAATCCTCGGTCTGGGAACTAAGATTCTGCAAGTTGTGCGGTGTGGCCAAAAATACATATAAAGTTTTATCACAGAAAATTTCAAGCCTATACCAAGATAAACAAAAAATAGAATAAAAAACTCCTATGTGCCCATCCCCCAACTTCAACAATTACCACTTTTGGCTAATCTTGTTTTCTCTTCTATTTATTTCAAAACCCAGGTATCATGTAATTTCAGTCTGTTGATTTCTTGAATTTCCCAGAATTACTGGACCAGAAGATAGAAACACTTGGTAAGATTTTGGATTTATTTGGCTACAATCACTTCTAGAAAGGTTGCACAAATTTGTACTCTCAGCAGTGGTGCATGAGAATGCTGGTCTTATTGCTTTCATGTATTTGTCATGTTGTAGCCACGCGTTCCAGGAAACAGACTCACTCAGAAAGACAACGCAGATAGTGGAGTGCCGTTTATTACACCGGCGGGTCCAAGGCAGAGTCTCCTCTTAGCCAAGGACCCCAGCCAGTTTTTGTTAAAACCTTATATACCCTAAGTGTATGTGCCCAAACCCACCTCCCCAAATTCCCTGAAACTAATCTGAATAAAGATACAATCAAAGGTAACCGGTGATTCATATGCCTTAAGCCTAGGTCGTTAACAGTGGGCAATTATCAATAGGCCTGTGGTCATACTCCAGTAAGTATAATAGAATGTATGCTTCTAATCAGTTACACAGTTAATTAGCGTATTCTTTTAGGCTGTGGAGAGTCTAGGAAACAGCCCTGGGGCTCTTCCTTCTAGGGGCCTGGTTTTCCAGTTGGTGTGTCGTTTCCATAGATACTGGGCATATAGCTCAAAGTCCACGGTCAGGCCCAAGATGGAGTACTGCTTTCAAGATAGAGCCTGTTTTGTCTATTCTCTCTTTCAGTCACACACACACACACACACACACACACACACACGCACGCACGCACACACGCACACATGCACGCACGCATGCACTCCTTTGGCCAACTTGACAGGTGAAAAATGCTTTTTTTCATGTACATTTGTTTGATTGCCAGGCTTAGACTGAGAAGGCACTGTAGTGGAGTGAACCCCTGAAGCACCCTGAGAAACATGCTGATATCTTCTGGGGACCCCAGCAGGGGCCAGTAGGCTTAGAAGTTCATCTTCCAATGTTGCTTCCCCTTCCAACCCCCACAGGGCAGGGAGGAGCTTGGGAAGCTCTCTCGCCTCATCCCATTGGCAGCCACCAGGGGTCAGGATGGGGCCAGAGATCCCCGTGGTGGGAGAGAGGGTAAGAATGGCATGTCCAGACACTGCATTCCCTCTGTCCGGCCACAGCTGTTGGGACACATAGCTTCCCCTGCTCATCAGATCATGATTCTAGAATGTTCAGGATGCTGTCTTTCCCTGTGTGACCACTCCTGCCTCTCTCTGCTCCCGGTTTTGGCTTGCCGAGAAGGGAAAGGGTATTTGAGACCTTATTTCTGTTTCTTTTCCCACACTCTCTGTGGGGTTGGGTTCTCTACAGAGCAGGGATTTTTAACCCAAAGTCTATGGACTCAGAGACCCAAGGATGGGCCTTCAGGGACTGTGAATCCTCTGAACATGGGCAAATGGGACCTGGATATCCATTTTTCCCCTGTGGGAGAGGACAAGAACTTCAGATTCTGTGAGGGGATCTATGCCCGGCAAAGTCCAGCATCATCTGGTACCCCCTCATCCTTCCTAAGCTCATTTGTTTCCTATGGTGGCTGTGAAGGGAGAAGCTTGGTGTTGGAAAGAGGGGTGGTCCTGGGGGGTTATGCTATGGGGTTGGGCCTTCAACATCATCCAGTGGAGCTGAGAGAAAGAACCCAAGTGTTTCCTGGGGTGGGATGGGAAGGAGAGGGGAAAACAGGCTGTCATTAGGGCTGAATTAGATTTGGGTGCACACTGAGGTACCCTGTGTCACACTGAGGAGCACACGTTTGCATGCTTTAAATGACTGGTGTGGGGATCAGAGGATCGAGGGAAGAAAGGCCCGGGTATCATCCAGGTCACTGGTCTTGGAGCGCATACCTCTGAGCCATGGGAGGTAGCAGGGTAAGATGCCCAATAGGCAAAGAAACCAGCCAGGCTACGTTCTGCCATAGCACTGCACTGTGCCTTATTTCATCACAGCTTACTCTGAGTCCTAGCCCCGTGCATGTGTGGATGGGAGGTGGGGTTCCGATCCTGGAGATTCTCAGAGCAGGGCAGGCAGGCCCTACCGCAGAGGGAGGAGCCGGGGCTTGGAGAAGCTGAAATTCAAGGCCAGAGCCATCCAGCATATCAGATATGAAGGGGAAAAAAAACCCTGTACCTTCTGAAATCCCACACTAGTATCCTGTTTTAACTCATAATAATGGTTTATATTTGTACATGAAGATAACCTGAGGATACAGCCAGTCCAGTCATTCCCCACATTCCTTTTTGGCAACTGCCCAAACAGCAGGAGGCAGCCAGTGGAGACCTTAAACTACAGTCATCACATGTGTGTGAACCCTTGGCATTCTGCTTCCGGTGTCTCAGTTTCTGATGCTCACTCTGGACTCAGCTGTGCTTCCCCATCTTATTTTCCAGGGTGGAATTTCACCTCTTGCAGCTGCAACTGCTACTTCCCACAGAATTTCCTTATTAAACGGAAAATTAGCATGTGTTAAAGACAGATTCACATCTACTTGACTCTTTCTCTCTGATGAAAATAGAAAAACTGAAAAAAATATTTTAAGTGACATCTTCGAAGAAAAATGGGAACAACTGTTCAAAACACAGTGTGCCAGGAATAAATGCAGGAAATATCCTTCTCTGTGAAATTCATTTTCAGGTTAAGAGGCTTCTCATCCTGCCCCTTGGAGCTGGTGGAAAATGGTCCCACCCTTTCCTCCCTTGCCTTTGTGGGATACCTCCTTCCCACTGTGGCAACCATGGACTCAGTTCCTGTGTTTACCTTCTGGTCCTTCTGGACGAGGCTGCTCTTGGTAACCATAGAGACCAGGATGTGCCCTTGCACTATCGTTAGGTGGGAGAGCAAGGGCATTCACACTGAGGTTAGCCTCCCCTCCTCATGTTTCAACTAATAACATCTCTGCACAAGCACATTTATCTATCTAATCCGTTATTTGAGTCACAGTTTTCTATTAACTCTGGAAGAGGTGGTGGTGGTGCAGGCTGCTGTGAGGCTTGGAGAAGCTGATTTTTACCCTTCAGTGAGGATGGAGCAGCCAGTGTGTCCCTGGTCCCCTGGTGTGGGACATACAAAGGGAAGCCCACACACAGCTGAGCTCCCTAGCTGGGACCTGAAGCAGGTTGCCTCCCAGTCCCCTCCCTTCCCTCAGTACACAGTGAACACCCCCCTGAAAGGGAGGTGCATTAGGTATCTTCCTGTTAGCACTGGATGCTTGAAAATGACACTGACTAGGTGGCCCAGGAAGAGGGTAACACTAGGCCCTGGATTCCCTTTGTTTTGCAGAATAGCTGGGAGATGAGAGTACTAATAACTGACCTTCACGGAAGGCTTACCAAGCTCTGGGCCAAGTTCTGTATTTGCAGTATCTTATTTAATCCTCACAATAACCCTATGAAGTAGGCACTATTATCTTCACTTTACCAATGAGAACAACTTTGCCTTAGAGAGACTGGTAACTGTTCTCAAACTCTGGCATGCAGCAGAATCAGCCAGAGTGCTTGATCAAACAGTGAGTGGGACCTTACCCCCAGAGTATGATCCAGAAGGCTGGGATGTGGCCCAAGAATCTGCATTTCTCCTAAGTTCCTGGGTAAGGCTAATACTGTTGGACCAAGGAAGGCACTTTGAGAATCACTGCCCTAGGTCATATAGCTACTAAGCCTAGCAAGTAAGCAAGCGTGCATGCTTAGTGTCCATAGCCCATGGACTATAGCCCTCTAGGCTTCTCTGTCCATGGGATTCCCTAGGCATGAATACTGCAGTGATTTGCCATTTTCTCCTCCAGGGGCTCTTCCCACGCAAGGATCCAACGCTTGTCTCTTGCCTCTCCTGCTCTGGCAGGCAGATTCTTTACCACTGAGCCACCTTTAGAACAGTTTCTTTGGTGTCTAAAGCTTGCAGGGTTTTTGTTTTGTTTGTTTTGTTTGCAAATGTTTTCTGTTATGGCCACACCTTGGGGCTTGCAGGATCCTAGTTCCCTACTGGGGACTGAACCCTGGCCCCAAGAGTGAAAGCACCGAGTCCCAGCTACTGGACCACCAGGGAAGTCCCTGAAGCCTGTGTTTTCTAGCCACTGCACACATTGCCTACAAAATAGACTTTTCCATGCAGAGTCCCCCAGACCCTGCCCTTGATGGGGATGGACTGGGTGCGGAGGGCAGTCAGATTCCTCCTAATGACCCCAATCACATCCACAACTTTCTCCCCACCTGGAAAGACCTGTCCCAGGTTCTCAGCTCTTTTTCCTTGTGGCTTTGTCACCCTGTGGGAATATCTGCATAACAGCTTGATCCCTCCCGCGCCTCTGCCCTCAGTTCTGGGAGCACTCCTGGTTCTGCCTCATGGATGGGAGGAGAGATGATTCCCATTTGTTAACCTGGCTTCAAGGCCTGTGGTGGCTGGCGTTGCGGTGAGCCTGTTGTTCCTTTGTATCTTTAGGTCTGTCATTGTGGCTTTATGCTCCAGACCACCTAGTGACTGAAGATCCTTCCCCAGAGCCTCTGGTGGCCAGACCACTCTTGTGCTGTCCTCCTGCTCACTGGAATCTTGCAAGTCCATCCCTGCTTGAGCGAGTGCTGTGTTTAAGCAAGGGCAAGAGCTGCCCTGATTATGCTGAGTGACTGGACATTCATCACCTGGGGGATATATATTAGATCATAATCCCATCCTTAGAGATGGGCTTCCCTTTACTTTATCCACCACTGTGTCCCTGTGCTGATAAGTACAGGAAAAGGAGACTCAGGAGGCTTTTATTGCCCTAGTATTTAGCAGCCCCTCCCCTGCCAAAGCAAAGTCCTAGGGTGGGAGTGAGGGAGTGGCTGACCTTGTGGTGTGACAGAAAGCACTGTGGACCCACATGCCACATTCAGCAGCTCCAATGCCTGGTAAGGCTTCTGTCGCCAAAGGCCACTGTCTCATCTTTAATAAATCAAGCATTAGATTAAGCACATTAGAAGGCCAAGTGTCTCATTTCTATTTCTGGCCTTCAGATATCAGTGACAGTGGTGACCTCAGGCTGTGGACGGGAAGGATTTGCCCCAAACCCTACCCAGGAGTGCCCTGAACAACTCAGGAAAGAGTCTGCCAGTTTTCATTTTGGCCAACGACACACCAGGCCCTCTGTTTTTGCCTCAGTTCAGATTTGATTTCTGGGCCTTTGTCTCTATGAGCTTCCCCTTGAACAGCCCCATCCATCACACTTTCACCAGTTTCTGGACAGCTCTCCTAGCAGAACACGGGACTTGGTTGTTAGGGTGGCCCTGGAGTTTTTGCCCATGTGTTGTTTGGGGTAGTTTTCCCCTCACCCCATCCCTAGGGCTGCCGGGACTCCATTCTAGGGTTAAGCAAAGCCTGACAAGGTGCAATAAGAGCCCAGAGGCTGTCACATGGCCCCGGGGACTACCAGTCCCTTCCCAGGTCCCACTGGGTTACCAGAGCCTGGTCATCTGGATTTGTTCTAAAAGTCAGAGCTCAAGCTACTCCAGTCAAATTGCCACCCAGGAGAGGAGGAGGCAGCCAGTGAAGGGGAGGTGGGTGAGGGGCTGCTGTGGAACTTTAGTGGGAGCTGGGGACTGTTCCTTATGCCAGGCTCTGGTGCAGGAATTTGGTGCAAAAAGGAGAGGAAATGCTGGTGGGTGGGAGACAAAGAAGGCAGGAGGCACTAGAGGCTGGCTCCGAGGCACTAGAGGCTGTCTCAAGCCTCTAGCCTTTGGGGGAGAGAGGCTTCTCTTAGCCCTAGCTGGGCTGGACCTTCTATTAGCATGCTTTCATTCTGTTGAAAACCATTATCAAATGAGTTCGGGATCTGCAGGCCTTACGGTAGGAAGGGCAGAAGGCCTGGGGCCCCTGAAGAGGGAGGTGAAGTCGCTCAACTTTTAACTTTCCAGTAACCATCTTCGCTTTGCCTCAGACCCGGCTTCTTTGGTCCGCAGGCAGACCTTTGCGTGGGCAGGTGGGTGCTGACTACCCTGCAGAGGGCTCTTTCCCAGCAGCACAGCTGTCAGAGAGGGAGCTGGCGCCTGTACATACATACACTTTGTGCGTCTTTGGGAAAGTTGTCACCCCTCTGAGACCAAACCTGCAGTATCTCTGAGGTATGCCTGTAGTGGCTGTGTGACCTTGTGCAAGTTACTGTATTTATCTGGTTCCTCAGTTTTCTCTTCTGTGAAGGAGGAATGATTATGGTATCTACCTTAAATGGTTATATGAGGATTAAAGAATTAATATTTACAAAATACTTGGAATAGTCCCTGGGACATAGTAAAAGCTATATTAGCATTATAGAAATATAAAAACAGACAGGTCATTGTTGAACCTCAGAGTAGATGAGTGGTTTGCCTCCTCCAGGTAATCATTACCATTGTGAGAGAAAAAAGAAAGGAAGGAAGAACTCCAGTTCCTTTTGAAGTATACTAAGTAGATTTGACCAGTTTTACATAATCTTTTCCAGAAAATGGAAAAGGAAAGAAAACTTCCCAACTCATTTTATAAAGAGATTATTTTGATACTGAAACCAGACCAAACATAGGAAGAAAAAAAGAAAAGAAAAAGAAAACGACAATCCAGTTACCCTCATGGAGGGGCTTTCCTGGCTAAGACTCTGTGCTCCTGATGCAGGGGCTGGGTTTGATCCTAGGTCAGGGAACTAGATTCCCACATGCCACAAAAGAGACCCAAGATCCTGCATGCCACAGCCTGGCACAGCCAAATAAATAAATAAATATTGAAAAAGAACCCTCATGAATATAGATACACAAATAGAAAAATGTTAATGAAATTTTAGCAAATAGAATTTAGCAACGCCTGGCAACCCACTCCAGTATTCTTGCTTGGAGAATCCCATGGACAGAGGAGCCTGGTGGGCTGCAGTGCACGGGGTCACAAAGAGTCGGACATGACTGAGCAACTTCACTTAAAAACCATTATACATCATAATCACCCAAGATGCAAGGCTCATTCAATGTTCAAACATCAGTCCATGTAATTTATCATATTAACAGGCTAAGGAAGATTGCTATATGTTTCCTTCTAAAAGTTTTATAGTTTTATGTTTTACTTTTAAATCTGTGTGCTATTTTGAATTAATTTTTGTGTACCATGTGAGGTTTAGGGGCAGGCTGACTTCATGGATACACCTGGAGCTGGAAACCCAGGAGGGAGATGAGATGCAGAGACTGGGAGGGCAGGAGGGAGCACAAGATGTGAGTAGAGTCCTGGGACGTTCTGTGTATTATGTTGTGAGATGAACGTCAGTGAGAAAAATAATTTATGACTCAGCAACAGTTTGTCGAGGCGATATTTAGGACTGACAGGGAGAATATATTCTCAGGAAAGAGGAGGATGGGGGTAAAATGCTCCATCTGGAATGTCCTTGGTATGCAGTCGTGGAGGACACACCATCAGTCTTTTCCTTAAACTGACCTATAGTTTCCAGGAGCCTGACCTGTGCTCAGCTGGAGAGACTTTGGGTATAGGTAGGGATTAATAGACCATCAGTGAGGGCAAAGTCTCCCAGAGGAGGAGGGGGGAGCTTTTCATCCGTGGGGGGATAGCAGGAAGTGGTGGCCGTGTAGGGAGCCTGCCCTCTGAGAAATTTCCTTGGGGCAGAAACAGGGTGGTGGGAATCTGAGAGGAGCTGTCAAGGGCCTAGTCTCTGCCCTGGTTCCCCTCCGCCCCAGGACGGTCACAGGGCTACTGCTCTGCCCGGTAGATTGTGGAGTGGGCTTCTCACTGAGGCTGGGGGCAGGAAGGCTGATGGGAAGTAGCTTCGGGAAGTCTCAGGCAGGTTGTGGTTGTCTCTAAGTCCTGTCTAACTCTTTGTGACTCCATGCACTGTAGCCCACCAGGCTCCTCTGTCAATGGGATTCTCCAGGCAAGAATACTGGAGTGGGTTGCCATCCCCTTCTCCAGGGTAATCTTCCTGATCTAGGGGTTGAACCTACATCTCTTGTGTCTCTTACATAGGCTGGCAAGTTCTTTATCACTAGCACCACCTGAGAAGTCCCAAAATTTACTGTAATAGAAATTAAAACTGAGAAATTTTAACTTATTCATTAAAACCCATTTTATGTTCATATATATAACATTTTCAGCTTTATTGAGTTATAACTGATAAAAGATTTGTAAGATATATTTAAAGTGTACAATGTGATGATTTGATATATGTATACATTGTACAAGGATTCCCCCCATTGAGTTAACACATCCATCACCTCACATAATTAACATTTTTTGGTGAGAACATTTAAGTTCTAGTCTCTTAGCAAATTTCAATTATACAACATAGTGTTATCAACTCTAGTCACCATGTTATACATATATTAGATCCTCAGAACTTTTCATCTTATAACTGAAAATGTACCCTTTTACCAATCTTTCCCTATTTCTCCCCAGCCTTGGAAAAGACTTTTTTACTCTTTGTTTCTATGAGTTCTTTTCTTTTTAGATTCCGCATATAAGTGACACCATGGAGTATTTGTCTTTCTGTGTCTGGCTATTTCACTGGGCATAATGCCCTCTAGATTCATCCATGCTGTCGCAAATGACAATATTTCTTTCTCTTTCTTTTTCAAAGCAACTTTTTTAAAGTATAGTTTTCTTTTTTTTAAGGCTAAAATATTGTGAGTATATATAATATACATGGTGGTGGTGGTTTAGTCACTAAGTTGTGTCTAACTCTTGTGACCTCATGGACTATAGCCTGCCAGGCTCCTCTGTCCATGGGATTTTCCAGGCAAGAATACTGGAGTGGGTTGCCACTTCCTTCTCCAGGGATCTCCCCGACCCAGGAATTGAACCCAGGTCTCCTGCATTGCAGGCAGATTCTTTACTGACTGAGCTACAAGGAATTCCCATATTATAAGTATATATCATATTTTCTTGATCCATCTATCCATTAACAGATATTTAGATTGTTTCTATACCTTGGCTACTGTAAATAATAGTGCGATGAACGTGAGAGTACAGATACTTCTTTCAAGATAACAGTTTTATTATCCTTCAATTAGAATTTTTGGAAAAGATAATTGTTTTATTTCCTTTGGATATTTACCCAGAAGCGGAATTCCTGGATGAAATGGTAGTTCTACTTTTAATTTCTTGAGGAACTTCTATGCTGTTTTCCATAGTGGCTGCACCAGACATTTTTTCACAAATATCATGTTAAATGAAAAATAGCTATACTTTCTAAAGCAAAAATATAGTGAGAAGAGTGGCATTGTTGTACATTTTTACAAGCCTCTTTAATGTCAGGCTTAATAATAGACAGCTAGCATCTCATACCTGCTTCTGCATTTACTGTTATAATACACTGTTTTGATAGAAGTAGATGAAGCATATCTGGACTCAAAGATATGCAGTTGGGAAGAGAGGAGTATCAGCTTTCTCAGATAATTGTGAATATTTCTCTTTCATACCACACCAACACTTGACAACTGATAGTTTCTTTGTAAAAAATTTTTACTTTATTTGGGATGCACTGGGTCTTCCTTGCAGTGTGTAGGCTTTTCTCCTGTTTGGTGCTTGGGGTCAGTTGCCCCCATGTGGGATCTTAGTTCCCTGACCATGGGTGGAACCTGAGTCTCCTGCATTGGAAGGTGGATTCTTAACTACTGGACCACCAGGGAAACTGGTAGCTTTCTTGAAGCTTAGTTTCAATGTGGAATGTGAAACCATATCAACACATTTTTCAGCTCTGTTATATTAAAATTCCTTTGATCTATCGTACAGTTTGGAGTGGATCGTTCACCTATGTGTGATGCTGTAACATCATGTGTTGGTCTTCTGGAAAATTTTGGTTCACTGAGCTATGCATACCCCTCCAAACGCTGATATATTTTATTGCACAATACTAAAAATCACATTTATTAATATCAATATTGATCTCATTGGAAAACTCTTATAGTGTCAAGCAGTTGTTAAATTC
Source organism: Nanger dama (assembly GCA_917880005.1). Taxonomy (NCBI): domain Eukaryota; kingdom Metazoa; phylum Chordata; class Mammalia; order Artiodactyla; family Bovidae; genus Nanger; species Nanger dama. The sequence continues at coordinate 21,397,930 of CAKJTW010000036.1, read as the reverse complement.
AGGATGGCAGATGCAGATTTCCTACAATTCTAATTTTTGTTGGAAAATTCAAATTGTATGAATGGCAGCAAGTATTGTCATTTATGTTCCTTGAATTGACAGTCTCCTTTGTTTATTTTCAAGAAAATACCTGCCAAATATCCAAATATAAATAATCATAGTTTTCTATTAGTCATTCTTTCCAGTAAAATAGTGCTACGTGAAGAAAGTGGACAGTTCAGTTTCTGTCTCAGATGATTGCACAAGTGCTTTTCCTTGAGATACCCATTGTTCTGCAGCATTTAGCAGCAATGTTTCATGTATACTTCCCATTTCTTCACAGTTCAGTTCAGTTTAGTCGCTCAGTTGTGTCCGACTCTTTGTGACCCCATGAACTGCAGCATGCCAGGCCTCCCTGTCCATCACCAACTCCTGTAGTTTACTCAAACTCATGTCCATTGAGTCGTGACACCATCCAATCATCTCATCCTCTGTCGTCCCCTTCTCCTCCTGCCCTCAATCTTTCCCAGCATCAGGGTGTTTTCAAATGAGTCAGCTCTTTGCATCAGGTGGCCAAAGTATTGGAGTTTCAGCTCAACATCAGTCCTTCCAATGAACATTCAGGACTGATTTCCTTTAGGATGGACTGGTTGGATTTCCTTGCAGTCCAAGGGACTCTCAAGAAGTCTTCTCCAACACCACAGTTCAAAAGCATCAATTCTTTGATGCTCAGCTTTCTTTATGGTCCAACTCTCATATCCATACATGACTACTGGAAAAACCATAGCCTTGACTAGATGGACCTTTGTTGGCAAAGTAATGTCTCTGCTTTTCAACATACTGTCTTGGTTGGTCATAACTTTCCTTCCAAGGAATAAGCGTCTTTTAATTTCATGCCTGCAGTCACCATCTGCAGTGATTTTGGAGCCCCCAAAATAAAATCTGACACTGTTTCCACTGTTTCTCCACTTATTTGCTGTGAAGTGATGGGACTGGATGCCAGATCTTTGTTTTCTGAATGTTGAGCTTTAAGCCAACTTTTTCACTCTCCTCTTTCACTTTCATCAAGAGGCTCTTTAGTTCTTCTTCACTTTCTGCCATAAGGGTAGTGTCACCTGCATATCTGAGGTTATTGATATTTCTCCCGGCAATCTTGATTCCAGCTTGGGCTTCATCCAGCCCAGTGTTTCTCATGATGTACTCTGCATAGAAGTTAAATAAGCAGGGTGACAATATACAGCCTTGACATACTCCTTTTCCTATTTGGAACCAGTCTGTTGTTCCATGTCTTCACAAAGAATGATAAAAAGACATGCTCTCAAGGGTCAAAGTTTTTGTGTGTGTGCTAACTAGTTTTTTTATTTGAACTATAGTTGATTTGCAGTGTTTAAGGTATACAACAAAGTGATTCAGTTACATATATATGCATATCTATCTCTATTCCTTTCAGATTCTTTTCCATTATAGGTTATTATAAGATACTGAATATAGTTCCCTGTGCTATACAGTAGGTCCTTCTTGTTTATTTTATATACAGTAGTGTGTATCTGTTAATTCCAAATTTATCCCCACCCTTTTCCTCTTTGATAATCATAAGTTTGCTTTCTTTGTGAGTCTATTTCTGTTTTGTGAATAAGTTCATTTGCATCATAGAGTCCACATATGAGTGACATCATCTGATAGTTGTCTTTCTCTGACTTGCTTTACTTAGTATGATAATCTTTAGGTCCAACCATGTTGCTGTAAATGGCATTATTTCATTTTCAGGGTTGAGTAATATTCCATTGTATATGTGGTACGTATTATGTACCACATATTCTTTAAAAGGTTAAGATTTAATGAAATAATCTTATGTTAAATTGGCATTTTTCCTAAACTGCAAATATGTGCAGTGAATAATTTAATGACAGTTTTGTGCCGCTGGTTTATTTATGCTAAGGTAAGGGCCAGCAGCTAAATATCAAAGCAATCATTTCAGGAGAAACCATGAGATTGAAAAAGTCAGCACTGAGAATTCACCACTATTTTTGTTTGCTGCCAAGTATTCACATAAAAGAAGATCTTTAATGATTAGTTAGTGCTGACATGAGATAAATACAAGAAAATAGCATGCTTCTCCTATGTATGTTGATTCATTCATTTATGAAGCAAAAGGACAGTTCTTCAGACAAGAGATTAACTCAGTCTTCATATTTGCTGCTAAATCTTTGATTTGACAAGTGACTGTATTGTTAAGTGGCAGCGCTCAGATTTCTTTCATGACTTTTCATCCAGCAGGTGTTCAGTGATGTCAAGGTACGAGGCTTTATTATCTCTCAGTTATTGTGTGCACTTCTCCAGCGAATGCAGTGTGATAACTTATCCTGTATGATGCTTCAGCAACTTTTTCATTTCTTCTTTGAAGGGCTGAAAGAAACAATTTTTAGCTTTTAAAGAACTCAACATACCTACATTTAAAATAGGCAATTCCTTTTCTCTAAACTGAGCGATTAGTCTCACAATGATGCTGCAGTATACCTAAAGCTATAATGCTATTCAAAATGTTCTGTTGCATAAGATGTAATAAAATAAACTATTAGTATCTATATAGTTGAGGGAAATATAAGTTTCATCATATTTTTGTTTCTTAATTTTGCCCAATTGCTTTGGAGTCTATTGTTCCTTTTAGCTACTCAGAGAACTCTGACATGTCAGTTTCATCTTTTCCAGTATTTTTAGACACGGATGGTGAAACTGTGGGTTGAAGAAGCAAGTCTTCTAATCTGTCTTTCTTAAGCCAATGGCAAATTCTTGAACGTAAGAAACATATAAAGAAGTGATGATGTGTGTTAGAATAAAATAGTGTAACATTTCAAAGTAGGAATTTTAGATACAATTACAAATTTTACTTTATTATTATTTTAAGTTAAGAAACTCTTCTTGGTCACACCTTGCAGCATGTGAAATCTTAGCTCCCAGATCAGTCATTGAACCCATGCCCCCTGCAATGGAAGCTCAGAGTCTTAACCACTGAACAGCCAAGGAAATCCCATAAAATGACACATTTTAGAAAGGTTTTGAAAAACATTAAAAATATTATTGCAAAACCAAATAAAGTGTACTTATTTCTTGTGTTTCCCCATGGGTCCAAAGAAAACATCAGGATTTCAGAATAACAATATTGTACAATGATACAGAAATTAAAGCAGGTACAATTGAAGTCAGTGAGGAATAACACAGTAGAAGTTCAGGAACAAGCTGAGTTCCTCTCTTGGAAATGCGCATATTTTTTAGCCTAAATTTACTTCTTTAGAACATTTTGGAAAATATTAGAGATACATGTACGTATTTCATTAGCTGTCAGAGCCATGATGTCATCACATGCCCTGGGGCCCCTGGAAAACTCCACTGTGTATTTGTGAGGGAGTGAGAGTGCAGAAGGCAAATAATGTCTTACTGTTATGAAAGTAGTTTTGACCTTATAGGCCCCCTGAAAGGATCCCCCAAGGGGTTCCCAGACCACATGCTATAGAGATATGATAAACTAGGGTAGTATTTGTTCTGTGGAATATTATGTAGCTTTTAAAAAGCTATGAGGTAGCTCTGTATGTACTGTCGTGTAACAAGAGTGACGCGATAGGGCTTCCCTGGTGGGTGGTCATAAAGAATCCTTCTGCCATTGCAGGAGACACAGGTTTGATCGATGATCTGGGAAGACCCCACATGCTGCAGAGCAACTCAGCTCATGCGCCACAGCTATTGAGCCTGTGCTCCAGAGCCTGGGAGCCACAACTCCTGAAGTCTGGGAGCTCTAGAGCCTGTGCCCGCAAATGAAGCCACCACAAAAAGAAGCCTGAGCACCGCAACTAGGTAAAAACTCCCACGGCAACCAAGACCCAGCACAGCCCCAAATAAACTGCACAAACAAATGGATAAAATTATTTTTGAAAAGAACCATGAAGTAGCATTTATAATATGATACACACAAACACACAAAACAACTCTACATATTCTGCACTTATATATATGTGTGTGTGTGTATATGTCTATATATGCAAGCACATTAAAAAGTTCTAGAAGAGCACACTGTTAACTGTGGTTATTCTGGGGAAGTACATGGGAATTTGGAGGCTTACTAATGGAGAACTTTTGCTTTATTTGTCTTTTTTAGATGGTTGCTAGAAGAATGTTCCCTATATTACTGGTGTCCTTTAAATATATTTTGTAGGGAATTTCCTGGTGGTTGCTCTGGTGGTTAGGACTTGGTGCTTTCACTGCTGGGGCCTAGGTTCAATCCCTGGCTGGGGAACTAAGATTCCGTAAGCTGAACATCGCAGCATTTCTGTGTGTGTGTATCTATATAGCTGTTGTTCAGTCACTCAGTCATGTTCGACTTTGACCCCAGTCATGTTCTTTGTGACCCCATGGACTGCAGCACATCAGGCTTCCCTGTCCTTCACTATCTCCTGGAGTTTGCGCACACTCATGTCCACTGAGTTGGTGATGCCATCTCATCCTCTGTCGTCCTTCTCCTGCTTTCAATCTTTTCCAGCATCAGAATCTTTTCCAGCATCAGAGTCTTTTCCAGTGGGTTGGAATTAGGTGGCCAAAGTATTGGAGTTTCAGCAGTTGAGATACGGAATATTTCCACCACCTTAGAAAGTTCCCTTGTGTCCCTACACTCAGACAACCATTGATCTGATTTCTATCACTATATATTAGCTTTGTCTGTTTTAGAACTTTATGTAAGTTGCACTTTTATTTTGCCTTGGCTTAGATAGTTTTTTCCCCATGTAGAAGAAAAAAATTACTGTGATTTTTTATATTTATGGTCTCATTTTTTTAATATTGAAATATTTGATCCATCTGATATATATTTTGGTGTGTGGTGTGAAAGACACAGATCTAATGTAATTTCTTTTTTCCCCAGAGAGCTACCCAGTTGTCTCAACATCATTTATTTATACACGTGATCTTTTTTCTCACTGATTCAAAATGCCACTTTTATAATATATTAAATTCTCAATGTGTTTTTATCTCTTTCTTTAAAAATTTTTTTTCCACTTTATTTTTTTAATTGAAGGATAATTGCTTTACATAATGTATCTCTTTCTGAACTTTCTTTTCCTTTGAGTTGTTTTTCCATGTATCAATACAACACTGTTTTAAATATGACTACATTATTTTTTAAAATATTATATTTTAGAATTTTCTGTTCTGTCTCTTCAATGAGCTAAATTTCTCCAAGTTTCCTGTACTAGTTATCTGTTACTGCATAGCAGATTACCCTAACACTTAGCAGTTTCAAAATTTATTATCTCACAGGTCGTGAGAGACAGGAATGAGAGAAGTATAGCCGGGGGCTCTGGCTCAGGGTGTCTAGTAGGGCTGTAGTTAAGTTGCCAGCTGGGCATCTCAAAACTCAGGCTAAGAGGTTTGCTCCCAGGCAGTGTGGTTGTTGGCAGCCCTCCGTTCCTTGCCATGTGGGTCTTGCCATCAGGTTGCTCACAACAGGGTAGCCAGGACTAATCCAGGAGGGAAAGAAAGAAATGGCGAGAGCCCAAGACCGAACACTCAGTTTAATATAGCCTACTCTCAGAGGTGACATACCGTGACTTCTGCTAAGCCTGGCGCTATGTTGGAGGAGACTAAACAAGGTTGTGAAGACCAGCCCACCGGGATCCCTGGGACCATCTCAGAGACAGGCAACCACATTCCAAATTTGGCTGTCCTTTCTTTCCATTTGATTCACTTCCTTGGGTTATCTCATCCATTTTATGAGGCTGCTTCTACCTATGATCAAAAGTTTGCAGATCGTTCTTCTGATCGCTAGCTTGTTCTCCTGAGTGCCAGAACAATTTATCCAACTGCCTGGGTACTTCCTCTGAAATATCCTTGGGTTCTAGGTTGAGTCTCAAACCTCCTTCCCTTGACACGCAGTGCTTTGTACTGCCTTGATTTGGCTCCTCCAATAAACTGTAAGCTTATCGAGGGTGGGACTCTGTCTTCAGTATTTTGATATTCTCAGTACTTGACACAGTGCTTAGCATGAAGTGTGCTCATTAAATATTTGGGCCCAGGTGACAGCTTGAGTGACCACACCTGCAGCTCTGTAGCCAGTAGTCTTGTGAAACAACAGGGGCCCAAGCTAGTGGGGAAGGGTGGGATCACTGGCCTTGGGACTGAGGCCCATGGTCTCTCTTAGGGGCTTACTTTGTACTTGGCTCTGCGTCCCCAGCCAGATGAGCCTGTAGGCTGCCCATACTGCCATTCACTCCTCCCACCCCACCCCCCGCCCAGTGTGGGGTCTGGAGTCTGCTTGGATGCACAGATCTGTCCATTTCTGTTGTTTGTGAGAGTCTGGGGACAGCTGGCCTGGAAGGACTCGGTCATTGTTAAGTGGTCTGTGCAGTACTCTGTAGAAAATTAGACAAATACCTTCTGTACTTCCCCCAAGGTCTCCCTCCCCAAGCTTCCTCCCTAGCCGTGGGGGTGGGCTTTTCTCACTTCCATCTTTCTTTTTTTTCGTATAGTTGCTTTTCAATGTTGTGTTAGTTTCTACGGTACACCAAAGTGATCACTTCCACCTTTCTTAATTCTAGAGCTATAAAGTCCATGCATCCTTTAGCTCTTCTGATAGTATCAGCAGTGCCTGAAACCCAGCCTGCTGCCTACTCACATCTTTGCACTTAGTTGCAGACTCCATAGCAGAGGAGAGCCTGACCCATGCTCAGGACAAACAGAAGCACAGCCCGGTAAGGGTAAGGCTGAGCTGGCCTCACCTTAGCTCAGGGCAGGAATGTTGTGCCCAGGGTGGGGTCTGTGATGCCAGAACTGCCCACTTCATTCCTTTTTACTTTTTGTGCTGGAGCTTCTTTCTCCCTGGTTCTGTCTGCAGCTCAATCTTGATTTCTTCTCTGATTCTCATAACAAAGCTCTTGGGACTGTCACAGCCCTTAGGACCACCCAACTTAGTTCTTATCAAGGTGCTGATGGAGTCAGAGACAGGAACAAACGCCCAAGATCACGCAGCTTTTGTTGATATCTCCCTCGTTTCTCTCTCCTGATTATCAATGTTTCTAATGACTGTGCATCTTTCCCTAGTCTTTGTTTGCTTTCCTTTACCATTCTCCTCTCTTTGGTCCCACCAGTGAAGGCCATCCACCTCCACTTGGGACTAGATTGAGGGTATGTCTATGTGACTTCCCATCCTCCACATTTGGGCATCTGAACTGATCTGCATGGGGAGGGGAATCAGAGTGGGCAGTGCCAGGCTCAGAGGTCACTTAGGCTCCCAGGACCTGTGCTTCAGAGTGAAGATGAGTGAGAGTGAAGGGAGAAATTGCCAGAGTCTGGGCCCATGAAAGTCACTCAGTCTCAGGCCTTGATCTAGGGAACTTGAACAGGAAAGGGAACCAAAGGAGATACAGGACGTCTCACCAGTCTCTCCTGGTGCTGCTTTTCCTTACAAGTAGGGCAGCTTTCCGGCAAACCACTTTGCTGCAAGTTGAAGTCTTGGTAAGAAGTGCTGGAAGCCGCAGACTTGCTGAGCGATGGGAACAGCTTCCCTGAGGTGCTATAAAACCAGCCTTCCAGCAGGAGGTGTCTTGCCCCGACAAAATGCGAATCCTCTTTTTCCTGCTGCCCTCCCTGCCAAGGAGACTGATTCCCCCTGGCACATGATGGGGTTAACCTGTGATCGCAGCTCCAGGGGAAAGGAGTCCCCCAGGGATCAGAACAACATTTAGAATCTGTTGTCCTGTTTAGGAAAGGTAGAACCATCAGAACCTGAAACCCCTCATCCCCTCAAAAGAAAGACCTTGCAGAGAAGAGAGAGGCAGAGTGAAAGCAGCTGGGATTTAACAACAACAACAAAAAGGAAGATCTAGGACCTGCAAAGGGTGTTTTTGGAAGTATGGTACCAGAAGAGAGACCAAAATTGACTATCAAGGCCGCCCTTCCCAAAGCAGACCATTTGATCGCCTGCATTATGACACTGATGCAAACTGATATTTACGCTGAAATTTCTCCACTATTCCTGAGCAGCACCCATGCACTTATCATGTATAGATACCAACCCCTAACTCCAAGGAACTGGGTTATGCAAGGGTTGCTAAGGAACGAGGGAGATGCAGTAGGTACGGCAGGGGTTGCTTAGTAACCAGAGTCCCTTGTGATGGAGTGGCCAGAGCAGGTCTGGAACAGATGAGGGGTCTGTGGACAGAGTCAGCCCACACCAGAGCCTCCTGAAAGGGCATGTTTGTTGGCCCCTGGACTCAGAGCTGCCAGAGCTTGCCTCTCTTCATCTCCCTGACTCTCCATACCCCAAAAGTATACCCCAAGTCTCTGAGTGTCCTTGACAATCCCTCGCTCCAACCATGCCTTCCCCATCTCCCTCAGCAGGAAGCTAATCAAATTCCTAGATTCAAGAAGGGACAGTGCTCCTCAGCAAGCAAATGGAATCTCATGCTGGGGGAAGCAGGAGCCTCGACTCACACTGATGTGGAGCAAGGAAATTGGGGTGGAGGGAAAGAGGGTCCCCTAGGCAAGCATCCCCGTGAACTGGAAATACATGATTCTCCCAAGCCAGTTCTCACCCTGTGCATAGGTAGGGTGGCATACCTCTTTCCTTTCCGAGTGTTTCCGTGGAGTGTGGGTCTCCTCACCAGTCTGGCTTGGGGCTGCTTTGGGGAGCCTGGGCTCCCCACAGCTGCCCTTCAGATAGCTTCACTTCAGCGCATCTTGGTGGAGTCATCATGCAGGCATTGGGAACCACAGCCAGCTTTCTCAGTCAAGGGTCCCCCCGTTTTCTGCTCCCCTGGCACAGAGAGGACCCTACTCTGTCTCAGCCACCATGGACATTCACAGCCCTCTGCTCTGCCTCTCAGTCTGTGCCCCTGGACTAGAGCACCCATCCAGCTACTTCCCTCATCAGACCCCCTTCATCTTCCAGGTCCTGTTTTCTGCAACCTCCCTAGCGACGGTTCTCCCAGCCTGAGCAGAAAGGAGCCAGGCACTCTGTACTGAGTTGGCCTGACCAAGCACCCCTGGCTTCAGGCCTGGCAGGGACCTGGGGCCCCAGAGAGGAAGCGAGTGGAGCTGCCCTCAAGGAGCCCACTGATCCTCTGCTTCCTCCACTTTCTGGCAGGATGCTCCCAGGAAACCCTTTGTGGATCAAATGTTTATACACAAAAGCTTGTTGTTCCAAACAAAGCCCTTTGCACAGAACATCTCTGAGAAAGTGTTTGAGACACTGGGATGTTTGCCTCCAATAAAAGAACTAGAAGATTTAGTTTATGAGTTAGCTTTGAACTGCTTGAATTTAAAAATTTACCATGAGTAGATAATCTTAACTTTTAAACATTTTGATTATGAAATATAATAAATACATGAAAGTATATATGAATGCACACACACAGACACACACATATATATATACACACACACAAGACATGTATCTTTTTTTTCTTATGGGAGTATATTTTTAAAATTTTTATTTATTTTTATATTTTTGATTAAACATTTTTATTGAAGTATAACTGATTTGCAGTGTTTCAGGTGTACAGCAAAATGATTCAGTTACACATATTATTTTTTCAGATTCTTTTCCATCATTCCATTCTACTGGCCTTTTCTGTGCGGAGGAGCTGGGCTTTTTTTTTTTAGCCTTGCAGTGCAATATGTGGAACCATGTGGGATCTTAGTTCTTCTTCCAGGGGCTGAATTTGTAGCCCCTCAGTAGAATCACAGAATCTTAACCATTTGACCACCAGGAAAGTCCCTATTATAGATTATAAGATATTGAATATACAGTAGGTCCGTGTTGCTATGCAGTAGGTCCTTGTTGTTGATCTACATTATACATAGTAGTGTGTATCTGTTAATCCCAAATTCCTTAATTTATCCCTCCCTCAAGTCACATATATCTTAATGGACACCATAGTCACACAATGGAACGCAACCAGCACCCCAGGAGCCACTAGGTTTGCCCCCGCCCCCAGTAGTAATTTCCCTTTACCCCAGGAATATTCACTGTCCTGACTTTTGTGATAACTACTGTTGTTTTTCTGTGCAGTTTTACCACCTGTTTGCATTCTTAAACAACACAGAGGGGTTTTGACTGCTTTTGAAACTCATGTATATAGCATCACATAATAACGGATGATTTTGTGTCTGATTTCTTTCCCTCAATGATATCGTTTTTTTTTTTTTAAGACTCATATATGCTGTTCAGTATGTAGCTTCAGTTCATTGATTTTCATTGCTGTATAGTATTCTGGTATATAAGTGCAACCCAATTTGTCTATTCTACCATTAATGGACATTTGGGCTTGGTTCCAGTTTGAGGCTATCACAAAGCATGTTGCTGTGAACGCTCATGTGCAGACTCGTGGTGCACACATGACCCCCCCTCCTAGGCTGTGAAAGTGCAGAGTCAGAGGGTTGTCTGTTCACTTTCCCTGGGCAGTGCTGAACCATTTTCCAAAGTGATTGTGCTTGTATTCTCTCCAGCTTTGACTGAGAGTTTCGTTGAATTCTGCTTTTTCAACCATAAGCAGCTCACTAAAACTGATGATTGGTATAATTATTGGTTTGGTATCTGGCATCCTCACCCTGCTGGGAAGCGCCATGGGTGGGGATCAGAGGGCATGGTTCATCAGGGTCACGACATCTATTGCCTGGTACCCGACGCACAGGTGCTCAGTGCTTGTTTATGGACTGAATGGGAAAATAGCCTTGTCTACTGAATTCTGGGTCTCCCATTCCAATTTGCCCCTTTTATAAACAGGAAATTTTCAGAAAAGTTTCCCTGGCCTGAGGCTCACCTGTTGATTTCCCACTCTCTGCTGCTGGCCCTTGTCTGTCCAGAGGAGCTGGGGGTAATAAGTTTTAAGTTTTGATTCTTTCCCTCAGGGTAGAGTTTAGCAGGGAGCAGATCAGTCACATGCTCCAAGCAGTGGCCTGGGCCCCTCAGAGCTTGTTCCATCCTCTGCTGAGCTCTCTGGACAATGTAGCAACAGAGGGAGAAAACAAAAGTGCACCCTGGCCGGTGGGGTAGCCGCGGCCACGGCGTCCACTGACGGGTGAGCGCCCATTGCCCTGTGGGCCCTGACCCCTCACAGGGATCCTTACCACAGAGGGACCTCGGGGCTGCGGGGTAGGGCATGGCTTTGTTGATTTTCAGAGAGGAAGGGAGGAATGGTAGCAGGGAGCTGGGGCTGCCTTGTTCCTTCCATCTCTGCCACAGGATCAGCTTCAGCATGATTCAGTGTCTGGCAGCAGAACATGGACTGGGCGGCGGCAGAGCTGAAGGGCGAGCGGCTGAGCATGACGGGCCCCACGTGCCCCAGGGGATGGCAGAGACCGGGAGTGGCTGGTGGCCACAGTAATGGGCCACAGAGGTGGAAGGACACAGAGGAGAATGTGCAGAGCTTCTGCTCCTTGCTCAGCCCTGGGGGTGAGGGGGAGGCGGGGACTGGGATGGGGGCCTGGAGGCCCTGGAATGTGGCCTGAGACCATGGCTCTCATGGTCTAGCTAAGCCCACCTCACCGCTCACGCTGGTGCTCTGTAAAGGGACCTGTTGATGGGAGGGCCTCACTCCCACCCCAGCTGGGAGATCTATGGTTGAAGAGGGCTCTAAGGGGATTCCCCGTACTCAGCCTCCAGAGGGCTCCTGGATAGGACTTTCCTCCCCTGAGGACCTCGGCTCTGGAGAGCCTGGCCCGGGCCTGTCCGAGGCACTTCCCTTCACTGAGTTTGGTTCTCACAGAGCCTTGACAGCATTCCTACTGGAGACGGTGTCTAATTAACAAGCTTTGTCCCGACGCCCCTTGCACTGGACTGCTCTGGGAGGGCAAGGCCTGCTCAAGCCATCTCCAGCTTACCCAGCCTTACATGCCACCCTGCTCTGGAGCACTGCGGGGGCGTTGACTCCCTGGTGTGCAATGCAGTGGTCAGCCCATTGTGGGGAGCACCCTGGGGGCCAGTGGGAAGATGGGGGACAGGTGAGAGGCTGCCCCTAGGAGTTGGCAAGGGGTCTGAGGCACTCCCCACTGAGACCTGTAAAAGCAGGCACGAACCACGTGTCCCTGGGAATGTGCCATGATGTTCCTTTCTGGCTTTTAAAGCTGATTCCTAAACTCTCTGCTCTCCTTTCTCATGTCTTTTGCATTTATTCATTCAGCAAATATTTTTCAAGGGCTTGCTCTGTGCTAGGCCCTGTTCCATCCTCTGTGGGTAGAGTTATGGATTACATCTCTGCTCTTGTAAGAGTCAAGAACAGAAAGGTGTCTGCTCTCTGCCAACAATTTATGTTTTTACATCCTTTGGTGGGGACATACGTTGGTGATTGTGGTCCTCTTTGGTGACTGTACCTGACACTAAGATTCTTCACCTTTTTTAGACCAGGGATTCTCTGTGTCCCTCAGATGGATCTTGCATTAGACCCACCCCCAGCCTTCCATAAGCTCAGGTGTTCCAACCCACTACAGTCCACCTAGGCGTCCTGGCACTTGGCTCACCTGAGTCCGTGAGAGACCTTGTAAAATGCCTTGAGGTCAATCTCTGGCTTTGTTATTCTCCTACAACTATGTTCTGTTCACTGGGGCGGGGGCGGGGGGGCGGTTGTCACCTAGTCCCCTCTGATAGGCCAGATGGCCTAGGATGAGGTCACAATTGTCCTGCCATTGTTGTCATCCCCCTCTGCCCATGCACTGGTCAGAGCTTGCCTTCTGCCTCCCTAGTTCTCTGTGCTCTGCCAACATCCTTCTCAGACTGATCCCTCCTGTGTATCTGCCCTTGGCCAAGTGCCCTTGCCTCCATCCTCAGAGATGACCTGAAATCCGAGCTCCCTGTGGCCTCCCCAGTCTCTTCAGCTTCCTTAATGCCTCTGAAGGCTCATTTGTGAGTCCGTAGCTGAGATTTCTTTGCTGACAGTCTACTAACCCTCCTGAGTCATTTTCCCTTTTAGCATCTCAGTTCAGGGAATCATGCCTCTTCTTGGAACTGTTTGCAATCTTCCCTCCTGAAGCTGAGCACACTCGATGATGGCCCGCCTTACGTTCTCTGCTGCCCCCTGTTCTCCAAGGGCTTGATGCTCTACAAACAACTCTGGCCACGGGACGGAAATCTTCCCCCATCATGTCTGCCACCATAGAGGTGAAATGCTCACAAAACAAGCTGCTCTACTTTCAACTGAACCCAGTTAAAAAATTTTGGGGGTGCTGTATGGTGAGGGGAATTTCTCCTTGCTCATCTTATCCGTGATCCTGTTTGTGCCCCACCCTCAGGCAGACGCCATGTCTCCGACTGGGAAATCTCTCGTCTGCCACCCCATCCACCTCTTCTCCATTCCTTCCCCATGCATGCACCCTCTTCAGATTCACAGAGCTCTGCAGAGATGCACAGGGCAAAGTGTGGGGCAAAGGGCAAACCCTGGTGGTCCAGTGGGTAAGAATCTGCCTTCCAGTGAAGGGAACATAGGTTCAATCCCTGATCAGGGAATTAAGATCCATATGCCTTGAGGCAACTAAGCCTGTGCATAGCAACTATGACCCAACACAGCCAAATAAATAAACAAATATTAAAAAAAAATAAGGTATGGAAAAGAGTGCAGAGCTTCCTTGACCTCTTTAGGCACCGCTGTCCCCAGATCTCCATGTGTTCACCAACCCAGGAGTTCTCTGAATCCTGACCTTTGTGTTTTTATGAAGCTTCATTGCACAGGCACGATTGATTAAATCATTGACCAATGGCAATTTATTCAACCTCCAATCACTCTCCTCTCCCCAGAGATCAAGGGGATGGGGCTGAAAGTTCCAGCCTTCTAATCACATCGTTGGTTCCCCTGGCAAGCAACCCCCATCCTTAGGAGTTTTCCAAGTTGCCTATTAACATAAACTCAAGTGTAGTTGAAAGAGACACGTTCTGAAGATCAAGCCACCTTTACTACTTCCGTCACTTAGGAAAAAGCTGTGAAGTCTCCCTGGGGTTGGGACAGTTCCAGGCCACAGGTTCAGAGCAGGGTGCCACCTGCAGCAGCCTCACTGAGGGCTCTGAAGTGGGGAGCCAGAATTTACCAGGAACCAGGAGTATTTAAGACTTCAGTCCTTGCAGAGTAGGTTTTACAGACCTGGAAGAACTGGGGCCTCAGGGAGTGGTTATGCTGGTGGTTATGCAGACAGGCAGGGTAGGACAGAATGGTTCCGTGAGAAGGCCAGGCCCAGAGAGGGGACTCAGTGGGGTGTCCCCCAGCCCTTTAGTAGCCAGGGCCATGGGCAGAATCTTGCCATTGGATCTCCAGCCCCAAGACTGCCTCATACACTCTGCAGGGGCTGAGGCAGGGGAGGACAGTCGCCAGGCAAGCCAGGTCAGTGGCCCCGCAGGCCTGCAGCGGAGATACTGAGAGTGGTGCAGGGGGCCTGCAGGGAGAGAGAGGCCGCAGAGAGGAGGTGGACAATAGGAGCCCGACAGCAGAGTAAGGGCTACTGACCCCTCGCCTCCTGCAGTTAGTGAGAGAAGGTGCTGACTTTCGGGGTAGCAGTGAGGATGGCTGTCACTGAGAAAAATCCCATGTGCAGGAGGCACGGAGTCGGAGAGATGAGAACTTTGCTGCCAATAGGGAAATGCTCAGAGAGGGGATTTGTGTGTGTGGCTGTTGGTGTGTGTCTGTGGAGGAAAGACCTCAGGGATGGGAAGGGCTGGGGGAGAGGGCAGGAGAATGGGTAGGAGTGCAGAGGGAGGGTTGGCACCTGACCTATGGCCCTAGCCCCTTCTTCCATCTGGAGAAGCCCAGCCTGGCCTCAAGTTGCCTGTGAGATGAGGCTCCCTCAAGAGCTCTGTGGGATGAGGGAGTGTCCCCAATGCGGAGGCGGCTGTGAGAGGAGGAGGGGCAGAGAGAAGGACCGGCCCTCGTGTCCACCGCTCACCTGGCTCTCACCTTGTTGCCTCACAAGAGGACAGGGGCTGCGGGAAAGGCAGCTGCCCGGGTTGGGTGAGGACAGGGGCTGCACTCTTTGGGACTCTCCATCCATTCTCCCCAGAGTCCTCCTCAGGTCAATTTCAGCCAGAGGCTGTGGATTGTGGATAACCAGACCCAAGTGCTTCCTGGGAATAAACCACCTCAGTATTTATTTGGTTCCCAACAGCCCTTGAGGTGGTATGAGATGCTTTATCCCGGCTAATAAGTGAAAAACAAAAGCCATGGAGTTTGGCACATCAGAGAGTTCCTGCTGTTCTGCAGGTATTTGTGTGCTGGGAGGCCTGGGGGAGAAGGCGGGAAGCCTGTTTGGGGGGAAGGCAGAGTTGGGTGGGGTGGGGACTAGTTAGCTTGCAGCTCCTACAGATGTGGGAGGGAGGGCCTCAGGATGGGTCAGACTCCGGCGCTGGGGCTTGGCATATGTGACTCTACCTGGGAGCATTTTGTCTGCGTTTACACATTTCAGGTTAACCTCTTCCTCTCTGATCCCTTAAGAAAGATCTGGAAAGAACTCTTAGGGCAAAGGGGAATTCTGGGGTGTCCTGAGATGGCCATAGGTGAGGGTTATGATAAACAGGGGTGATGCCCTTCCAGCCTGAGGGTTCTCTGTCTTATTTGGATGTGGGGTCCCTTGGGAATAAAAAGTGGCATAAGCTGTAGCCTCTGGCCATTTTACTCTTGTTTTTACCCCAGACTACTGTGCTGGTCGGCCCCTTGTCCCCCTATAATGCCACATTCACCCCTGTTCTGACATCCCTGGCTGCCTCTGCCCAGGTCCCACTCATGGGGCTGAACTTACGGGCAGGAGGCAGCTTGAGGGTCAGTGCCTGGGTGGACAGTCCTGGAGCAGCACTGGAGCAGAAGAGGTAGTCCCTGGCTGGCCTGAGGCAGTGTACCTGGGCCAAAGAGTCCATTACCCGAGTTTTCATGGAGGCTGGGTTCTGTGGGGTGAGGGTAAAAATCTGCCGTATGGTGCAGATCCTGGGTCAGATTCACCAAGAAGTTGCATGACCCTTTCACCTAAAGTGAATGCTCCTTTTGGTTGATTAAGCAGTGGGCCAAACATTATTTTATTTAAAATACTTTTATAGTCTTTTTCTTAAAATGGTTTATTTATTTTTGGCTGCGCCAGGTTTCCATTGCTGGCGGGGGCTACTCTAGTTGCAGCGCGCAGGCTTCTCATTGCGACGGCTTCTCTTATTGCAGAGCACGGGCTCTAAGGCGCAAGGGTTTCAGCAGCTGTGGTTCCTGGACTGTAGACCACAGGCTTTAATAGTTGTAGAGCATGGACTTAGTTGCTGCATAGCATGTGGGCTCTTCGTGGATCAGGGATCGAACTCGTGTCTCCTGCACTGGCAGGGAGGTTATCCCTGAGCCAGCAGGAAAGTTAAAAAAAAAAAAATTGTACTCCTCATATTCATTTTTATTTCAATCTTTTGGCCACACCATGTAGCATGTGGGATATTATTTCCCCAACCAGGAATCGAACACCCCCCCTGAACTGGCGGTGCTGAGTCTTAACCACTGGACCGCCAGGGAAGGCCTAAACATTAGTTTATTAACAGAATAAATGAAAGATTGGGAATAAAATAGGGATGGAGGACAGGAGTGATGAAGGAAAAGGTTCAGGACTAAGGCTCGAGGCCATAGTGTGCCCCTGGGCTTCCTTAGGGATGGGACACCGTGTGGAGATGCGGGAGGGACTGAAGGAGCCTTGCTGGGTGGGGCTGTTGCGTGTGCCCTGGCTGGACTCCGCTTAGAGTCTCCACTGCCTTAGTCATTGAAGGTCAATAGATGCTGTTCTTCTGCAGGATGGGTCCCTATGAATCCCAGTGAGTAAAATGGCTCCCTTTGCTGATCATTTTATCATTAGTCTTTGATGTTTTCCAGTTGCTGCTGGCTCCAGAGAGGTTAATCTGTCTAAATACATGTAGCTTGTAAAAGGCAAGGCTGAGATTTGAATCCACATCTGTCTCTCAACCACCCTTCATGACAAACTGATGGCCAGGCTCTGTCAGTCCACTTCTCTCTTCAGATCTGTCTTCTTTTGAAAGCAATGACAAGGGCTTTTATACAGGAGATAGGAGGAAGCAGGAGTGAGGGAGTGAGTGGTGAGTGATCATGGAAGCAAGGAAAGCCCATACAGGGATGTGTAGTGATGGGTGCCATTCCTGGTGCAGACTCCTTCCCCCGCCACCCCCGACTTTCCAAGGAGAGTAGAGAATGCCTCTCAGACTGGAAGTGTCCACCCTAAGGCTGGTAGGCAGAGTGTTTACCCAAGTGTTTCATCTCCCATCCACTGAGGGCTGCACTGGGTTTATCAATACTCCCATACTTCCAATCAGAGGAAGATGTTCTCTGCAGTGTGACGAGTCAAGACCCACAGGCACAGTTCACAAAATCATGTCAGAAATCAGGATGAAGACAAGAAGGATGAGTCAGGGCACATAAGTGTCTACCTCCAGTCTCCAGGAAGTAACCATCTGTGGTCTCAAGTATCTTTCAGGGACAAAACACTCAACCATTGCTCTGCTGAGGCCCCAGGGGAGAAATACGATCTTCTCCTCTTCCCCAAATAGCAATTAGTCTACTTCCTCCAAGCAACAGCCTTCAGAAAATTTCACTAGAGGCTTTAGAGCTGCCAGATCTCGTATCTGTGGTTAATGGTTTGAGCAGTCCACGTGGCTGTCCCATGGGATTCCCAGAAGAAACCAGATTCAAAGGATGAGATATTTGCAGAGCAGCAATGGAGACTCAGACATTGAGAACAGACTTAGGGACATGGCTTGGACTATGGGGAGGAAGGAGAGGGTGGGATGAATGGAGAGAATTACATGGAAACATATATTATGTGTAAAATAGAGTGTCAGTGGGAATTTGCTGTATGACCAGGGAACTCAAACCAGGGCTCAGTAACAACCTAGAGGAGTGGGATGGGGAGGGAAGTGGGAGGGATGTTCAAGTGGGAGGGGACATGGATAAACCTATGGCTGATTCACGTTGGTGTTTGGTAGAAACCAATGCAATACTGTAAAGCAATTATCCTTCAATTAAAAATAAATAAATTAAAAAAAAAAAAAAAGAATGAGGAGGCAGGGAAGGAAGACGAGAAAGGAAGGTCTGAATAAACTCATTACACACAAACAGAGCTGGGCTGGGGTCTTTCAGCAACTGAATGTGGTTGAACAACTTGTCAAAGAATCATTTAAATGCAACATTTGGTACAGTGAAATTTACATACTAACAATTCCTTTTACTTTTCCCTGAGTAAAAATCAGGACAATTTAGAATGTGAAGACCAGGCAGGGGAGGAAGACAGAGTTTCCTTTTGTCTCATTTCTGATGACCCAGCTTCTGGAGACAGTTGACAAAAGATATTGATGGTGAAGCTGGGGCCTTGGTGACTTCTCGTACTCCAGGTGTGGGACTGAGATGGGGGGCTTGGGGCTAGTAACTGGATACCTTGACAGGAATCCTGACCAGAGCACTGGGCATTTTGGGTCTTGAGTGTCCTGGGTCAGATTTTATCAACTAAAGCACATGGTCCCATTGGCCAGTTAAACAGCTTATTGAGAGTACAGTTGGCTCCTTTTAACAGGCACCAGGAAGGAGTATGGGGTGCCAAACAAAATAAACCATCACCCCCACCACCCAACTTCAAAACAGACCCCAATTGCCCACATTAGATGGATCTGTGTCCTTAATTATCCTCTAACTCCTTCCTTCTCTTCCCCATTCTCCTGAAGTTCATCATCTAACTCCATGTCAAACATTTCGGTGTCCTCCTCCTTGCTTCACTTGTTGGTAGTTAAGAACTGAAGCAGGTGTGGGGAGATGTGGCTCCCCGAAGAGTTATAAAACCCAAGCCACTTGCTTGTCAGAGGCTGTGTTTTTCTTGCTGAATTTGCTGGCTTCTCTCCAGTGCACCTGGTCTCTTATCTTTTCCAAAAGAGGTTGAAACCTGCTCATCACCTGCCTTGGCAACATCTGTACCCCAGAATCAAGGAAAATAGAATTAGAAAATGTCATACAAAAGATCTGGTTTACCCCACCTTTCCTCTCCTGTCATTTTACAGATGAGGAAACAGTCCCATAGACGGTAAGGAGCTTGACAATGTGATGGGCTGTTTAGGAGAAGTGGTCCCTGAATTGGGTTTCTGCTCCTCATTCCTAGCTTATCTCAAGAAAGTCCTGTGCCAGGTTCTCTTGGCCCATTACCTCTTGCACTGATGTTCCCCAAGAAGTTCTCTTTTCCAGGGCAGGAGCTTCTGGGTTTGAACAGGGAGTGTTATGAATGGACGATTTGTGTGCCTCCCCCAATAGTGGTGTGTTGGAACTCTTACCTCAGTGTGATGGTGTTTGGAGACTGGGAGGTAATTTGGGTTCGATAAGGTCACAAAGGTGGGCCCTTCATGGTGGAATTAGTGCTCTTATAAAAGAGGGATGAGATCTCTTTTCCTCTCTGCTGTGTGAGGACACAATGAGAAGATGGCCAGCTGCAAGCCAGAAGGGTGCCCTTACTAGAACTTGACCAAGCTCACTGTGGGCTGCTCTGTCAGAGGTGGTGGGTACAAGGCGGTGCTCTGGGCTGCTGGGAAGGACATCATCACACTAGACCGTGGAGGTAAAGTCCTCCATGGTGACTCCATGCTTAGCTTAAGTGAGGCAGGATTATTTTAAAAATTTTGTATTTTGTCCACACCATGTGGCATGTGGGATCTTAGTTCCCCCATCAGGTATGGAACCTGTGCCCTCTGCATTGAAGCTAGGAGTCTCAATCACTGGACCACCAGGGAAGTCCCCAGTGTAGCAAGATTTTATAAGAAATCACTTTTTTGGCTTTACAGATAGTGGGTAAGACAAAACAAATTTCCTTTATCATCCAGGCAAGTCACCAAGTACAAAGAAATGCTTTGGAGACAAGAAAATCCATATAGTTTCTCTCTTTTCCTTTCTAAGAGTGAAGTCCGAACACTACTCTTTGAAAATCTTCCTTGAAAATCCTAAAATTCCACATAGGAACTCATTCCTCACAATTTAACTTCTGATCTCCCTGAGATGATACACTTCAGTCTGTTATTAGTCACCTTCAAGTGTGAATCGGCCTCTGATCCTTCTGTGAAAGCAGGTAGTATCGGGAGAGGTAAGGGGTTAGGGACCTGATGTAGGCCATCTCAGCCTAGCTCAGCTCAATTCCAGGTGAGAGAGTGTTGGTTTTGAAAGGGACTAGGCATTTCAAAGAACCCTAGTGCCCTCCCTGTTGGACTGTGAACCTGAACAGTACAAAAGCCAAGATGCTTGGTATGAAAGGCAGAAGAGAAAGATGCAGACACAGGGCAGAGAAAGACCGGAGAGGACCAGCAGAGATCTGTTTGTTTTGTTATCAAAGAAAGGTTCTGGGATAAAGCACAGGTATCTGGGCAGAGAGGAGGGAGTGCCTCCAGCTGTATTAGCTCATATCTTAGCAGGGAGAACCCAGGTCCTGCCATGTGGGGAGAATGGAGGGGTGCAACCCAGGAGAAGTGGGGTGGGCAGGGACGCTACCTGTGGACCCTAAGAAGGGCAAAATTGTTCTCTATCTCAACCGTCCTCTCCTGACTTGCAGGGTTTTTTTTCCCCCTCTAACATTTATGTGTTTAGCTACACCAGGTCTTAGCTGAGGCACATGGAATCTTTACTTTTGGCACATGGGATCTAGTTTCCTGACCAGGGTTCGAACCCAGGGCCCCTGCACTGGGAGTGAACAGTTTTAGCCACTGGATCGCCAGGGAAGTCCCCTGACTTGCATTCTTTACTGGTGCAGCCAGAAACCTGGAGCTGCCGTCCTCTGTGGCTGGAGAGTAGAAAGGATGGTGGCACAGCCATTACCAAGCCAGGCTCCCCAGGCCAGTGGAACGGCTGAGAAACTGCATCTTCAGGAGGGGAATGTCTCCTGACCCCCTAAGAGGAGCTTATTTCCCAGGAGTATTCCTGTGAGTTAATTTCCAAGGCCAGCGTCGTTTCTCCACAGATCCTTTTTATTGCCATGGAGACAGTCTGCACAGCTCTGTCCAATGAAAAGTCTGAGCAGCAGGCACCATGACAACCTGTGGGGGCTGGAAGGAGAGCTCCAAAGTACCTCGCAGACCAGAGCAAGGACGGAGGCCTGGGGACATTATGATTGTCACAAGTGTGGTTGATGAAAGGATATGGCTTGATGCTTCACTGCCTTCTTCTCTGTGAGCAGTGAGCAAGGGATGGGTGTGATGGTAGGCCTGTGGCTGATGTTGTTGAGGTTTGGGGCTACCGAAGGCAGTCAGCATCATTCTTTTGTTGACTCCATGCTGTGTTTATCCCCAGCCAGGCCAGTTCATATGTGTCTGAAGCTGTGACAAAGCCAGAGCAGAGCAGATCTGTCTGGCTCTGGGTGGGGGGTGAGGGTGAGAAGGAGGAAACAGCGCACCCTAGGAGATGTCTCAGGGCTAAACAAGTGCTTCTCTGTAAAACCACCCCACCCCTCCCAGCACTGGAGACAATTTGCTGCCAAGTTGACATGAAGCTCTCGGATTCCCATCCTGGCTTTGCTGATGGTGAGGTGTCTGTGGTGTGAGGCCCGAGGCCGGCCCTACCCTCCCTGCTTGTCCTCGGCACTTGCCTGACTCCTGCTGGAGCCTGTCAGACACACGGGGGTCCCATGACCTCTGTGTTCAGCCCAGAGCTGGCTACTTTTCTGAATAAGCTCAGAAGCCTTGCCCATCTCCCTTCCTTCCTCCTCCCAGGCTCTCTCTCCATTCTGTCTGTCCCCTGGCCCTGGGCTTCCTCACCCCTAGCCCAGCACTCTTACTGCCACTATTCCGTGCTTGGGTTATTCAGAGAATCAGCTTGTGTCTCTACACCAGGCCTCATCCCAAAGGGCTGGGAGGAGCAGAGTGGTCCTGAGATTTCTCTGCTCCTGGAGGGGCTTAGGAAAGTCACAGACATGACTTAAGGCCTGCTTGTCCTACTGGGAGCTATCCTTGTGAAGGCTATACCTTAGGGGATAGACAGCAGATGGTCTCTAAGAGCAACTGTTAGGACTAAACTCATAACCAAATTTTGATAGTAGGTGCAAGTTACATGACTCTAGTTCTGGAGAGTCAAGCTCTGTGTGACTCCTTTTTTTCATGTGCAAAAAAATGGGTATAAACTTGTGAGGCTGGGATGAGAATTAGATGAATTAACACCTGGGCCTGGTTTATGGTAGATTGCAGCTGTTATTTTGATTCTTATTACCAAGTCCTCATACAGTGCTTGTTGTTCAGTCACTAAGTCATGTCCAACTCTTTGCAACCCCATGGACTGCAGCACAGCAGGCTTCCCTGTCCTTCTCTATCTTCTGGAGTTTGCTCAAACTCGTGTCCATTGAGTCAGTGATGCCATCCAACCATCTCGTCCTCTGTCATCCCCTTCTCCTCCTGCCTTTCTCTGTAGATGCTCTCGCATCTGTCCAGCAGGGGCTTTGCTTCTTTCCGTCAACTCCAGTGCTGAGGAGCAGACCCTGGCCTACTCTTCCACTGTGTAGGAAGTGGCTATCTCAGCTGGAGAGTGGCTGTCTCAAGCTGGAGCAGTTCATCTGCATCTCCCAGGGATCCCCAGCTGGTGGGATCAGCACCTCCACCCATCTTGGATAAGAGAGCACCTCCCTCAGCCAGTCTTTATGGTTGATGGCATCACCTTTCTCTCGCATGGCATCTTCCATCTTCTATCCACCAAGCACAGATCACAAGCCTCTAACTGCCCATCATAAGCCCTGTATGTTCTCACATAACCAAAGGATCAGTTCTGCGTTCAGCACTCTGATCTGACTCCTGGTGGCCTTGCTTCTTTGCTCATCACCTCACTTAGCACGAGTACATACCTCCATTCCTTCCAGCCCTCAGCTGACCCACTTAGCCTGCAGTGGTTCTTCTGAACCATTCCATGAGACAGGTCTCAGCCAGTTCACCCAGAATTTGTCATCAGAAGCTTCTTTTCCTGGGTCATCACTGTTTGGTGCCTCCCATCATTGTACCTACGTGATGTCTTTCGCCCCTCCCCGTGTCAAAACCTGCTCTTAGGAAGTTTTGCAAACTCATTCATTCTGATGGGTGAAAGTGACTATTAGGACTTAGTCATTCTGACAGTTACAAGGCTTCCAGTTAGCCATCCTTAATGCGTCATGTCAATTAACTGCATGCTCGTACATTCAATAAGCATACCTTGATGGCATGCTCCAGTGGATGCTGCTGTATCATGATAACTATTTACGAGCACCTACTATATCTCAGGTGACCATAGTAGAGCGAAATGGTCAACATCTGTACTGGGTCTCTACCCCATTCATTTTGCCAAAAATTCCAGAAGGACCAACAATTTATACGTAAAGTGATGTAACTTGTGTTGAGAGTTAGGGACAAGAATACACTTTATAGCCCCATGTACAATAGCAAAAGGCAGGAAACCACCTAAATGCCCCTCAACACAGCATCATGAACAGGGGAGGATTAAATAAATTATGGTATATCAATTTATGGACTACTCCGTTTTTTTTTTTTTAATGGGCTTAGATTTGTAACTACTGATAATGGAACAATCCCCAAGATAACAATTAAAAGGAAAAAAGCAAGTGTGTAGCACAGTGTATAGAGTGTGCTGCTGTGTGTGCAGTGAGGGCAAATCCGTAGAGGGGTGTACGCAGAGACTATTTTTGGAAGGAAAAGAAAGTTGACAAGAACGGCTGGCTTGGGGAATGGGACTGTTGATCCAGGTAGGAAAATAGCTTACTTTTTATCCTTTAATGGAGTTTGGGTTGTTTTTATTCCTTACCACATTCAGGTATTATTTCTGAGTTTCAAAAGCTTAAGAAATGAGCAGATGCTATGGAATCGGACACACTTGGATTGAGGTTGAATTTCTATCAGTTTCTACCTGCATGGTCTTGACTGTGTTACTTACCCTCATCTAGTCTCTCTTTCTGCAGAATGGGAGTAACAGCACCCACCTCTTGGGTGGTGGTGAGGATTAAGAGGGAGTGTGCCTGGGAAGTTCTCAGCACAGTGCCTGGCACAAAGCAAGCCATCAGTCATCAGGCCCTTTACATAATCATCTCCCTATTATCATTCTGGGTCCAGTACTATTCCACAAATCTGAGTCCTGAGCATCAGGCACCCAGCAAAGTCTGGCGATAGAAAAGCAATGGGAGAATCAGGCCGTGGAAAACCAACCATAACAATCCTGGAATAAGAAATTTCAGAGGAAAGCATGTTGAACTCTGCCTGAGGGGCAGAGGGCAGGGGTCCCGGAAGGCTTCCCTAAAGTGACACTTGTGGTGGGGGTTTCAAAGGATGAGAAGGAGCAGCTCCAGCAGAGATGCCCAATGAGGAAAGGCACAGGTGTGGGGGCTTGGGGCCCTGGTCCCTGCCACAGGAGCGCATTAGTGTGAGGGAGAGAGTAGGGGCAGCACCCTCAGATACCATGCTGGAGAGGCAGAGCACCAGTTCCTCTCAATAGCAGCGCCTCACTCCCTCCTTTTCCCTGTGGTCACCTCCTTGAGATCCTAATCTTTCTCCAATTGCTGTGGTGCAGTCTGGGGCAAAAGCACCAGGAGTCTTCATGCAAATGTGCTCTGGGGACTCCTCTTCTAGCCCCAGCTCTCGGAAGTGGCAGAAACACCTGTTCTTCAGGGCAGGCGTGTTTCTATTCCACATGCTCCTGATACTGCAGTCACTTACCTCTAGACACTTTTCTTCTCTGAAAGATTCACACCGGGGGCTTGTATGGATGTTCTGCTTTCTCTATCAATTATATATCTGCCTATAAAATATAGAAACATTTCTTCCTTTCTGGATAAGCAGGGAAGGACCAATGCAGGGAACCTTGATTGAACCAGACACTCTGGAAAGAGGAAGAGCTGGAACAGCCGATGACTCTGGCGGTCATCCTACAACCGGAAAAGACAGCCCACTGTGTGCTGTCAGATGACGACTTAGGCACGCCTGGAGAGGAGCAGAGAGTGCAGCCTCCCTCCCTGTCTCCCGGGTGACAAAGTCTCCCAATGACCCCACCAACAATGAGATGAAAATGAAGAGCCCTGCAGTATAATGAGTGTGATAAAAATAGAGACTTGCTGAGTAAAGGGCAGGCCACAGTGGAGGAGTGGGAGGAGGGGGATCCCTGCCTGGAGCAGGTGGACGGGGCCTCCTGGCCTGACGCCCTGCTCTGTCGCTGTGACTCAGACAGACCAAGGCTGGTAGAGAGGGTGGTGGGAAGTCAGAGAGGGGCTGAAGAGTGGGCTTTCTTGACTGTCCCAAGCAGACTCTGTCCTGGTCGCTGTGACTCTGACCTCCACAGAGGCTGAACAAGGTGTGGCCAACACACACACTGATGGGGGCTGGGAAATTCCTGCCCTTATCTTGAACCTCTTGCCTGCCAATAAGCGTCAGAAAATGCATTAAGAGCTAATGTGTCATTTTTCTTAAAACATTGCCCCTCTTGTCTGTAGTACAGAGTGGAAGAAACATGCTAACTGCCTCCTTCCCTCCCTCCTTCCCTTCCTTTCTTCTCTCTTCAGTTGGCAGCTTGGAGTGTCTGCCAGCAGAGGCAGCCGCTCCTACAGAATGAAGGCGCTAGGTGAGCAGGGACAGCTGTCTGATAAAGCTTTCTAGCACCTTGCCCCTCTGCAGTCTTGCTTTTTAAAGCTATCTTCTAAAAAATTAGAATTTACTTGGATATTCAGCCATGAGAAAGGAAGATATCCTCCCATTTATTTGTGACAACGTGGATGGACTCTGAGTAGTTTATGCTAAGTGAGATAAGTCAGGCGGAGACAGGTACTACATAACATCACTTACATGTGACATCTAAGAAAGTTAAACCAGAAAAAAACAGAGAGTAAGTGGGGGTGACCAGGGGATGGGAGATGCTAAGGGTGAGGGTGGGCTTCTGTTTTAATTTTGGCTGCACTAGGTCTTTGTCGGTGCCTGGGCTTATTTCTAGTTGCAGCAAACGGCGGCTCCTCTCTCGCTGTGGTGCTCCAGCTGCTCATTTTGGTGGCTTCTCTTGGGGAGCACAGGCTTAGTTGCTCAGAGGCACATGGGATCTTCCTGGACTAGAGATCGAACTCCTGTCTCCTGCATTAGCAGATGGATTCTTTACCACTGAGCCAACAGGGAAGCCCCAGCGTGAGGGTATTTAGGGGTACAAAGTTGAAACAACTAGTAAACAACCCATAAAGATCTAATACACAGTATAATGAATAGACAATGTGATATTATAATACTATAAATATGTAATGTGATCATTAGTGCTACATCGCAGTTATGTTGCAATATATAAACGTATCAGAGTCGTACAGTGCACAACTTACACTTGCAATTTTACACGTCAAATTCATTTTAAAAATTCACAGCAATTATTTTTTGAGTAATACATACAAAATTCAGAAGGAAAAAAAAGTATACAATAAGATAATTTCCCTCTATCCTGCTCCCCGACCCAAGCCGCCGCTTGCTAGAGGCAGCACCGTTAGTGGTTTCTGTGCAGCCTTCCAGAGCTGTTAGCATGCATAAGTGCATGACCCCAATCTCCCCAACTTGCAGGGTTTTTTTACATAAGTGCTAAATACTGTATCAGAGTCCTGACAGAAAACAGGTGGTGGACATAGACATGAGTCATTTGAGTTGAGTTTAACGAATGGCCTGCTTATAAAAGTGTGGGCAGGACCTAGGAGAAGCCCAGGGAGGTGCAGTAACCAGGCCAGCAACAGTTGAGCTGGTGACTCAGGGTGAGTGACAAAGCCAGCTGGAGCAACCCAGGGAGGAGGCAGGCGCCAGAGTCCAAGGGAGTCTGCCCTTGTAGTTTACAGAGGTCATTCTGTAGAAAGGGGGCAGAGAGGGGGGAGGGAGAGGACAGGTGAGGAGGGAGAGCGGTGCTATGACACCGGCACGTGCACCCAGCCCCTCCACCTGAACTTGACAGTCCACCCGTATAGCCTCATTCTTTCTGCTGGCCTAGCGCATTCTACAGTATTCCTGTTCTGGAACACTATACCATGTATGTAATATATATAATAATATATACCACATATAATGCATCTCTGTAAATATAAATACCTATGGTATATAGAAATCCAATATTGTATATTGTATGTTATAGTGTATGGTTATATAAATATAGAGGTATATATAAATTATATAAATAATTCTATCTATTTGTATACCTTAACATATATATATATGACTTTATATATATATAATCCCTCACTGATGGGCTTTGAAGATTGTTTCCAGTCTTCTGCAAACAATGCTGCAAGGCATATCCTTTTACTCAATCATTTCACATGGCAAGAATATGTAGAGAATAAATTCTAGGAGAGAGATTGCTGGATCAAAGAGCGTATGCTTTTGAAATGTTGATGGATACTGGTACATCACGCTGCAGAGCGTTTGTACCAACTTACACTCATATCAGCAATGTATGCGATGCCTGTGCAGTGTCTGAACATCTGGGTTATCAAGATGTGAATAAGCCTATTAGAGCACCTTTCTGTCAGTGTCTGTACCTTAAAATGCGAACTTCTCTTTTTTTGGAAATTATGAAAATACACGTTTCCCTCTTGTTTTCTGTCATTTCTTTCAAGTTTACTCAGCAGCAATAAAATTCCTCCACCCATGAATGGAATTCTGCTCCTTCTTTGGGTACAGTATTGTGTCACTTTGAGTCACAAATAGCAGCCTCAGCTTAGAAAAAGTTTCTAGTTTATCTTTCTGTGTGTGAACAAACCAACTACATGTATGTATATGTATACACACACACACACACACACACACACACACACACATATATATAATAAAAGGCATCTAGGAGACAGGTAAGGAAACTATGTATGTGTCTGGAGGTACCAGGGGACTCTAGAGGATCACCATTAACCCCACTAGGTATGACAGCATTGCTGTGATTGCAAGAAAGTGCCCCAGTTCTCTGCAGAAGCAGCCTTAAGTATCCACAGAAGTGGATGGAATCCCAGAAGTCTGCAATCTACCCCAAAACACCTTAGGAAAAACAGGGAGGCAAATATACAAATCTTAAATAGTCGTTAAATCTAGGTGATGGGTATTTTTGTATGCTCAAACATTCTTATAATTAAAACTGTAAGTATCCAAACAAGATAATAATCAACTCTTCACACTGTGAGACTTCTCCTTCTCCTCCTCCTCTCCCACTTCCTCTGGCTTCTGCCTCTACCTCCCCCACACCATCCCTGGATCCGGTGGTCACTGGTACACCAACGACTGAGGTCTCTTCACTCTCCACCTGGTCTTCTTGGGAAGCTCTGACAATGGGTCCAGCCTGGTTTCCCCTCTGCTGAGTGGCAAACACTCCACAGAAAATCCTCGACCCTCCAAAAACCCTGGCAATGCAGGTCCCCTGTCCTGTGGCCACAGGCAGCTTCCACTTTCTCAGGCCCAGGTTAGACAGGAGTCTCAGATCCCCTCCAACTGCAGAGGTGCACAGCAGGCTCTCCAGTGTCCCCTGGAAACCTGCTCGCAATACATTTACATTGGAAAGGAGCTTTCTATCCTCTCCCTGGAGATGAGGGAGTGAGAAAATATCAGCATTCTCCAAAGAAATCTCATAAATCCTCAGGTAATACACTTTCCTCCCACCTTGATGTTAAATATATCTTAGTTATTATTAAACTTTTACTTTCCACTACATACATTTAGAGTTTTGTCCATATTTACATAGTCGGATTTACTACATTTAACTCAATTTGTTTATAACTGTGCTGCTGCTTCTGCTGCTAAGTCGCTTCTGTCATGTCCGAGATCTGTACAACCCCATAGACGGCAGCCCACCAGGCTCCCCTGTCCCTGGGATTCTCCAGGCAAGAACACTGAAGTGGGTTGCCATTTCCTTCTCCATAATTGTGCTGCTGCTGCTGCTGCTAAGTCACTTCAGTCGTGTTCAACTCTGTGTGACCCCCTAGACAGCAGCCCACCAGGCTCCCCTGTCCCTAGGACTCTCCAGGCAAGAACACTGGAGTGGGTTGCCATTTCCTTCCCCAATGAATGAAAGTGAAAAGTGAAAGTGAAGTCGCTCAGTCATGTCTGACCCTCAGTGACCCCATGGACTGCAGCTAGAATAATCTTATTTTTCTTACCTATTGCTACAGTAACTTAAAACAGCCAATATTTATTATCTCATACAGTTTCTGAGAATCAGGAATCTAGGACTGTCTTAGTTGATGGCTCAGGATCTCCCATGAGGTTGCAGTAGAGAAGCTGGCCAGGACTGGGCTTGACTGGGGCTGGTGGATCCACCTCCAGAAGTTTCACTTATATGGCTGAGCCTCAGTTTCTCACCAATCAGGCCTCTCCACAGGTCTATTCAAGACAAGCAACTGCTTTTCTCTTAAGCGAGTGATCTGAGGGTGCAAGGAAGAAGCCATGATCTTGGTCTTTCATGGCCAAGCCTTGAAAGTGGCATGCCATGGCTCCTGCCATATTGAAGCTGCAGAAATGCATCTTGGGGGCTCCGAGGAACCCCAGTTTTTATGTATCAGTGCAGAAAGAATTCAGCAAGAGGCAGAGTGATAGATAAGAAGTGGCTTATTAGAATAAGACACTTGTGAGCTTTACAAGCAGGTGGGCAAGGGAGTGCCACACCCAGAGCTTAATGGGCTTCGGTTTTACAATCAAAGGAAGAGTGGAGAGGTAGAGAAGATCACCTTCTTCCTGACTTTTTGAGTAGATATCCTCTTTGCATCATCAACTTTTCCTCTATGTTGGGTGGGGGAGTTTTCTTGTCCCTACATGGTCAAACTGGGACTGTCATGGTGCAATGGAAATGAGCAAAAGGCAGTAGCATATATTAAAATATGGTAAATCATCTCAGGTTTCAGTATAAGGTTACATTTTCCTTAAGTTCTGTTTTTAGTGAGCATAGAGGAGCATGTCCTAGGGATCATAAACTGAATGACCTCACTAGGTGGGACGTGGGTCTCAGTCCGCCGTTCTTGTATTATTCTGGAGCATGTCTTCACGCTTCTGTTGCATGGTTTTGCTGATGAGAAAGTCTGCTTGGGTCTGTGGGTAAACAAACCTGCTTTCTTGAATGCTCTTTAACTTACAGGGTCTACCATGCTTTTTCCTCTGCTTACGGTCCCTTAGTGGGACTAACAATTTAATCACGTGCTTTTTCTCCCTGACTCTATCCCTATCTGTATGCTGTTGGCCCTGCGGTTCAACAATGACACATGTGGAAAAGGACAAGGATGTGATGCCAAGAGGCAGGGGCCATTGGGGTGGTCTGGGAGGCTGCCCACCATGCTTACCGACATCATCTTGCACGTGTCTTAGCTGTAAGTGTCCACTTTGTCTTGTGGACTCGTGACCCACAGAGTTACATTTTGTGCTGGAGAATCTCGCCAAGGTTTTCAGTGTGGCCCTTGGTCACTGGGTACCAGCACTTAATGGAACCTGTCCGTGTCTTCCAGAGGGCATCTTGATAATAGCACCAGCACTCTGCAGTGAGTCTGGGCCAGAGAATAAATCTTCCAGATGGACCCTGTTCTGTGTTCCTAATTTCCCTCTGTAGTGCCCAGTGCTCTTCCATGTCCTTACCATTGAATCTCTTATAAAAAGAAGACCTGGGGTGGCCTGGCATGTCCAGATATGACTGAATCTTAGTAAAGATTAGGCTCAAGAAGGTACTTCTGACTGCTCCTCGGCAATCCCCCAGCACACAAATAAGGAGCTCTGTCTGCAGGGATCAGGGTGATAGATGGGGACAAGGCAGGAGTGGATTTGTGCTCAGGTTGGGACCTAGGACATCCATCTCCCTGTCACAGGAGAAGTGAATCCTAACACAAGGCTGCTTCCATTGAGGGGAAGAGGAGAGACCAAAACCAAAGGTATAGAGGGTACACCCTTCCCCTCATAGAAGACTGGTAAGGAGTCTGTGAATTCAGTTGTCCTGTAGCAACAGGGACCCAACTCTGTAAGAGAAAGAAAGGGAGGGAGAAAGGGAATTTCTTCTTGAATCTGGGGAGAAATTCTGCATTTGGCACTTTCACAAAAATATAAACTTTATTTGCACATAGTTTCTTGTAGATTAGTTTTACTGGAGATTGAAAAAAAAGGGAGCTTCTAGACCATCAAAGTTGAGAACTAGGTTCAGAACTGAGATGGCCCCTGAGGCATTTACCTGAGGGAGTGGCAATACTGTGCTGAAGCAGGTTTTATGGCCACACCTCACGGCTTGGAGGATCTCAGTTCCCAGGCCAAGGACTGAACCCAGGCCACCACAGTGGAAATCTGAAGTCCTAACCACTAGGCTACCAGAGAACTCTGTAGCAGGGTTTTTGTTCGTTTGTTTTGTTTTTTGTTTGTTTGTTTTTGCTGCATTGGGTCTTCGATGCTGCGCACGGACTTTCTCTAGAGAGTGAGGGCTTCTCATTGCAGTGGCTTCTCTTGTTGCAGAAGAAGGGCTCAAGGGCATTCAGGCTCAATTGTTGCAGTTTGCTGGTTCTAAAGAGCAGGCTCAATGGTTGTGGCACACAGGCTCAGTTCCCCTGGGACACATGGGATCTTCCAGGAACAGGGATCGAACTCTTGTGGTCTGCACTGGCAGGTGGATTCTTAACCACTGGACCACCAGGAAAGTCCACTAGCAGGTTTTTATCTTAGTAATCAATAATAACAGCTGTTTACCAAAGGCTAACCATGTGTTATAGAGTTGGACATACCAAAGGTTAACTGTAACCATATAGAGTTGGACTATAAAAAAAAGCTGAGCACCAAAGAATTGATGCTTTTGAACTGTGGTGTTGGAGAAGACTCTTGAGAGTCCGGTGGACTTCAAGGAGATCCAACCAGTCCATCCTAGAG
This sequence comes from Nanger dama, assembly GCA_917880005.1. Taxonomy (NCBI): domain Eukaryota; kingdom Metazoa; phylum Chordata; class Mammalia; order Artiodactyla; family Bovidae; genus Nanger; species Nanger dama. Next base: position 21,366,108 of record CAKJTW010000036.1, on the reverse strand, counting down.
GAAATCAGTCCTGAATATTCATTGGAAGGACTGATGCTGAAGCTGAAACTCCAATACTTTGGCCACCTGATACGAAGAACTGACTCATTGGAAAAGATCTTGATGCTGGGAAAGATCCAAGGCAGGAGGAGAAGGGGATGACAGAGGATGAGATGGTTGGAAGGCATTACCAACTCAATGGACATGAGTTTGAGCAAGCTCCGGGAGTTGGTGATGGTCAGGGAGGCCTGGAATACTGCAGTCTATGGGGTTGCAAAGAGTCGGACATGACTGAGCGACTGAACTGACTCAACCATGTCCAGGCACTGTCATCTAAGTTAGTCTTTTCCCAAACTCAGAGAGGTGGTGTCACTTTATTCTATGGGTGAAGAAACAGGCTTGGAGAAGGAACATCTTGCTAAGTTATTCCTAAAGCCAGGTGGAAAGCTGATACCCAGATGAGAGGAAGCACATCTTAACTGTTGTGCTAAATTTTCTCCCAAGCTGCTAGAGATGGATTTTACCAGTGCTTGTCATTTTCTTACGGACCATTATCCATTGTCTGTGCTCAGCAGCACCTTTCATGTGGTCACACTCTCTGGTGAGAAAAGAAAGCACAACCTGAACTGACTCACCACTTTCTAGATCATTGGTCTTTCCTGCCTTGTCCTTCATTAAAGGTGCGCCTTGTAAGAAAACGCCGCGGGAAGGAAAAAGCCACCTCTAGGGACCGTTAGTGGAAAGGCCTTTATTGGGCGGTCGCTCCCGGGGGGCAAGCGAGCGAGGAAACAAAGGGAGTCTGCAAAGCATGAGGGGGTGAGGAAGGGGTTTTTATAGCCAGGGCTGGCATTCAAACCCGGTTCTTCCATATAAGGTAGAAAGCGTGGGCTGTAGCAGTGATTGGCATTTGGGGGCTCCGTGCCAGCGCCTGATTGGGTCAGGATACAGGGGCCGGTCCCTGGAAGTTTGGTCCGCCCCGGTTCCTGTTTGGGCGTCGGCCGACTCTCGGGCTTGTCTGGGGCATGTCTTGACATGCCGACCTCTCATCCCGGCCTTTTTGATATAGGAAAAGGGGGCGCCGATTCTCTCTGGCTACTTCCTGCTGAACAGGGGCGACAAGGGGTAGGGTGCGGCCGGGATGACAGGAGGCGGACGTCTGTTAGGTTGGTCACAAGTCACTTGTCAGAAGCCCTTGGTACTGCTGTCACAGTACCATCAGTTGGACCGTATTGAGCCGTTGTTTGATAAAGGCCAAAAACCTTGGCCATGGATTCCCTCACCACCCCCATATGGTCAGCGTAAAAGCAACATTCTTCCTTGAGGGCTGCACAGAGGCCCCCTTGTCGTAGGCCCCAAGGGAATAGCACCACAGGAGTAGAGTGCAGATGGCTAGGTAAGCAAGGGCCAGCGACAGCCGATGTGCAGATGACCAGTCTTGGGGAGCTGTGGCCGCCAATCCAATGGCAAAGAGTATGGCCAGAACTGTGATTGCCAGTAGCCACAGCGGATGGTACCAGGCAAACATTGGATAGGGACGTGTTTGTTCCTGGTGGAAGACGGTGCCTTGATTATTTTAAGATTGGCGAAAGAGGGGTTTGGGTAATGGTTATTCCGGGATCAGGGGAAGGGGGGTCCGGCTGATGGTTAGCTTGGTTGGGCCAGTAAGGACAGAGCGGTAGGATCCTCTCCCTTCTAGGTCAGGTTTGGGGAAACCTGGGGGTGCGGGCTTAAGTTGGGTCAGGTGATACCAGGGGTCGTGTCCCAGGAGTTTAGCTGCCGTGGGAGTGGTGAGGATTACCGTGTGGGGTCCCGTCCAGCGGGGTTGTAGCGGGCGAGGTTGAGAGTTTTTAGCAGTACCTGATCTCCTGGGGCCAAAGGCCGGATCGGCTCTTTGTCGTCCGCCGGTTGCGGCAAGGCGCGGTCAGCGCGTTCCCTCAGCAAGGATCGTAGGAGGGAAAAGAGAGGGAGGTACCCCACGAGTGGGGAGTCTCTCCCTCCGGGAGGTAGGTTAGGAGAAATGGCCTTCCGTAAAGCAGCTCGAAGGGGGTCAAACCTGTCTTTGAGTGAGGTGTGGTGCGCACATGGGTGAGCACCAGAGGAAGGAGGTCGACCCAGGACAGCCGCAACTCTAAAGCAAGTTTGGTCAGGTGTGTCTTGATGATTCCATTCACCCTCTCTACCTTGCCCAACGATTGAGGCCGATGAGGAATGTGGAGATGCCAGGCGCTGCCCAAGGCCGCAGCCACCTGTTGGGAGATCTGTGAGATGAATGCAGGCCCATTGTCAGACTGAAGGGAGTTAGGTAACCCAAATCTGGGAATGAGATGGGTTGTTAAGACCTCTGCCACCACCGCCGCGGTTTCTCGGGTGGTGGGGAAGGCCTCAACCCAACCTGAGAAAGTGTCCACTAAGACCAGCAGATAGCGGTGACTTCGATGTCTAGGCATGTGAGTGAAGTCTATCTGCCAGTCCTGCCCAGGCAAGTGTCCCCTGAGTTGGTGCGTGGTCTGAGGGGGGCCTAAGTCCTCCCTGAGGAGAGGTGGAGGCGCATGTCAAGCAAGACCGATGAACCTCATATACCGCACGCCTAAGATGCCAGGGGGCAAAGATGGGACCAAGGAAAGAAAGGAGGGCCCTAGGTCCGATGTGCAGAGTGTTATGGATTTGGGATATGATGTCCTTTGCCTGGTGCTCGGGAGCACCGGCTTATCGTAATACAGTATCCATCCCGATGAATGCTTCCGAGTCCCCTCCTGCGCCAGTAATATCTGGGCTTCGTCATCAGCGTATTTGGGTATAAGTGTCGACCTTAAGATCAACACGGATTTGGGGGTTCCTGCAGAGCAACCTGTCGAGCTACTTGGTCAGCCATGTTGTTGCCCAAGGCAACTGAGTCATGAGTACTCTGATGTCCTTTACAGTGTGTGATAGCCACTTCTACGGGTAAGGATAAGGCGTCTAACAATCGAGTAATGTGGGAGGCATTGCAGATGGGGGATCCCTTAGTGGTCAGGAAGCCCCGCTCTTTCCAGATTGCCGCGTGGGAATGGGCAATCAAGAAAGCATATTTAGAATCGGTGTAGATGTTGGCCCTCTTTCCTTTTGCCAAATGTAAGGCTCTAGTTAAGGCTGTTAATTCTGCCTTTTGGGAGGTCGTCCCTGGAGCCAGGGGCTGGGCCTCTAGGACTCCTCGAGTGGTAACCACAGCATAGGCCGCCCTCCAGATCCCATCAGAGTCTTGTTTTGAACTTCCATCCACGAACAGTGTCAAATCGGGGTTTTGTAAGGGCTTGGCGAATAAATTGTGAGGCGGCTGCATGAGGGACTCAAGGGTCTCAATGCAGGAGTGAGCTGAGGGTTCCATAAAGGGAAGAGAAGGCAATGACGAGAGAGGATTTAGTTGCGGAGAACGATCTACAGAAACTTGTGGGTTATCTAGGAACACCAGATGGAACTGCTGGAGCTTAGAAACACTGAGATTGGAAAGATACCTGGAAGCTAAAAGGTCATTTAGGCGATGAGGTGAAAAAAATGGTCAGAGGTTGACCGTGGATCAGCTTTTTGCATCTGCATACAGCGTGGCCGCTGCCGCTAGTGCTCGCAGACAGGGAAACCATCCCCTGGCTGTGGGGTCCAGCTGTTTAGACACGTAAGCAACAGGCAGCAGCTCAGGGCCCACTGGTTGCATCAGGGCTCCGAAAGCTATTCCCCCTTTTCATCCGTATATAGATGGTGTGGATAGTTTGGGTTTGGGAGAAAGAGAGGAGGCGAATCCAGTAAAGTGGAGCGTAACGCATGAAAGGCCTGAGCTACTTCGGCAGGGGAAGATGGTGGTCCTGTGGGAGTCTCTTTAGCTGCAGCATACAGAGGCTTGGCCAGCGTGGCGTAATTTGGGACCCAGTGTCGGAAAAATCCGGTCAGTCCTAAGAAAGATAATATCTGGTCTCCGTTAGTTGGAGGGTTAAGGGACCGGAGGAGGCTACACCGGTCTGCTGTCAGGGCCTTAGCTGTGGGAGTAATTTGAAGGCCTAAATAGACCACAGAGGTCTGAGTCAGTTGAACCTTGGATTGTGAGGCTCTGTAGCCCTGAGAACCGAGGAAATTAAGAAGAGTCGCAGTGTGTTGTCTAGAAGTCTCTTCCGAGGGGCTACAGAGGAGTAAGTCGTCTACGTATTGGAGGAGAGTGCTAGGGTGAAGTGAACATCTGGCCAGTCTCGAGACAGGGCTTGCCCAAAGTAATGGGGGCTGTCTCTGAACCTCTGAGGAAGTACCGTCCAGGTAAGCTGTGTGGTCAGCCGAGTGTCGGGGTCAGTCCAGGTGAAAGCAAAAGGAACTGACAGTCTGGGTGGAGTGGGATGGTAAAGAAGGCATCTTTAAGATCAATAACAGTAAAGTGAGAGGTTTTGGGAGGAATGGAGGAGAGGAGAGTGTAAGGGTTAGAGACAAGCGGATGGGCGGGGACCGTTAATCAGGCGGGAGGTCTTGTACCAGCCGGTAGTCGCCTGAGGCCTTCCGGACAGGAAGGATGGGCGTGTTACAGGGGAGGTCGTAGGGATTAGGAGACCCTGTCCCAGGAGTCGGCCAATGACGGGCTTCAGTCCCCTAAGGCTACGAGCAGACAAAGGAAATTGGGGTCTAGCCGGGAAGCAGGCGGGGTCCCTTAGCCAGATGAGGACTGGGGGTGGTGCCGAGCCACCACCGGGACTCGTGTATCCCAGACCTCAGGACTAACCGGAGGAGTCAGGGGGTCCGCGAGTAGCATCAGGAAGGCCCCCGACGTGGGGGCTGATCCGGGAGTCAGGTGGAGGGTGGCTTTTAGCTTAACGAGTATATCTCTCCCCAAAAGCGGGGTAGGGCAGGAAGGAATAACTAAAAAGGAGTGAGTGAACATGCAGGAATCTAATTGACAGGACAGTGGTTGGGTTTGGAGAGGACATGAAGGTCGGCCATCAATTCCCATAACCGAAATCTGGGAAGGATGCAAAATGCCCCCAAAGGAAGGAAGGACCGAATAGGTAGCCCCTGTATCAACCAGGAAGTTGATAGACTTATCCGCTACCTGGAGCGTTACCCTGGGCTTGGCTTGGGTGATCGGGGTCCCCGAGTCTGGGCGGCATCAGTCATCGTCGAAGCTCAGCAGCTCCAAAGCCGGAGTAGGGCCGGAAGCCTCCCTGGGGCGCTCTGGTCCCCGGCCCCTAGGGGTCGGGGCCCAAGAGGCCTGGGGACAGTCGCTGGCCCAATGTCCTCGTTGTTTGCACAGCGGACATGGCTTGGATGGAGGGCGCGGGTTGGGGCATGCCTTGGCCCAGTGTCCTTCTTGGCCGCACTTGAAGCAGGCCCCCGGAGGGGGCTTTTGGGACCCCGAGCCCACAGCCGGCTGCAGGGCCGCCACCAAGGCTTGGGTTTGCTGATTAAAGAGGTTTGCCTGCTGGTTGAGGAGGTTAGCCTGAAACTCGGCCTTCTGTTTAAGCCTCGCCTTTCGGCTGGCCTCAGCAGTTTCCTCACGGGCGTTGTAGACTTTAAATGCCATTTTTACCAGATCTCGGATAGGGGTCTGAGGGCCATCCTCAGCCTTGGCCAGCTTTTTCCGGATATCAGGGGCAGACTGAGAGATAAAACGACTGGCCAAGGTGGCTGCCCCTATGGGGGACTCAGGGGACAGCCTGGTGTACTGAATGAGGGCCTCAGTAAGCCGATTGAGGAACATAGCTGGATTTTCATCAGGCCCCTGAGTCACCTCGTCCAGCTTAAGGAAATTTACAACCTTATGAGAGGACACCTCCATCCCGTCAATAAGGCACTCTATCATATAGCGTACTCGTTGCTGGCCACCACCCCCCCTCCTGATAGTTCCAATCAGGGTCAACGTCAGGGACCACCCGAGACCCCAGGGGGCGCTCGGGAGAGGGACTGGCAATGTGCCTCTGATCGGCCTGAGCTCTGGCTGCCGTCCAGATGGCCTGCCTCTCTTCTGGGGTGGTGGAAGACCCCAAAATAACATAGATGTCCTGCCAGGTCAAAGCATAGGTGCGAGTCAGGCCCGTGAACTGTTTGATATACTGAGTAGGATTGGAAGAGAAAGATTCCAGTTTGGCCTCAATCTGGGCCAGGTCCTGGAGGGAAAAGGGGACATGGACCTGGGCTAGGCCCTCAGCTCCGGCCACCTGTCGCAAGGGAAATAGCGAGGCTGGGGCAGAAGAAGGAGGGGTGGAAGAAGGGGGTTCCTGTGGGCTGCTGTGAGAGCGAGTGTGGGAACTAACCGGAGAAGGCGGGGGGGGGTGGGCCGCCGACGGGAGGGGAGGAAAAAGAATAGGACCAGGCGTTGCCGGAGTCGGTGCTGGGGGAGGAGCCTCCAGGGTGGGCGCAGAGGTTGGAGTAGGCGAGGCAGAGGGAGTAGGCGGGTCGGAGGAGGTAGGAGCCCGGGTGGATGCATATGGAGGAGGGGCGGTCAGTTCTTCTGGGGGGATGGTAAAGCCGAGGCTTCGGAGGAGGAAGGAATGGGCTTGGCCTGGGGGGAGGGGTCGGGGGAGCCATAGTGAGCAAAATCTGGTTAGGGGCGCAGGTAGTGCATAGGGTAGGGCGGGAGCGCAACGCCCAAAAGGCCTGGACATAAGGGACCTCAGACCATTTTCCCATTCTCCGGCAGTAATTATCTAAATCACGGAGGACGTTAAAGTCTAATGTCCCTGCGGCCGGAAATTGTGAGCCATTATCTAGAGAATACTGAGGCCAGGCCTGCGAACACAAAAAGTAAGCTGTTTGGGGCGGATATATCCCTTTAGTCCCAGGGTCCGCAGATTAGCTAACAGGCACTCCAAGGGAGTGGAATATTGGGGGTCGGGTTTGGAGGCTGTCGATCCCATGGCGACCACGTACAGCGGAGGCGAACCCTGGTATCCAAACGTCTTTGGACACGCTGAGGGAAGCCGGAGGTCCAGGCAGCCGGTTGGAACGCCTTCCTCACGGACTGCCGGACCGAGAGGAGGCCGGGCCGGAGGTCCATGCAGTCAATCGGGACGTCTCCCTCACGAACTGGTGACCTGGGGAGGGGGGCCGAAGCCGGAGGCCGAAGCCGGAGGGAGGCCGAAGCTGGAGGTCTATCAGTCGCTAGGGACGTCTCCTCACGAACTGATGACCGGGAGGGCCCAGTAAGTGCGCACCCGTTACAGGGCCCTAGGAAGTGGTCGCCAGGGAGGGCAGGCCCCAAAGCCGAAGGGACTTACCCCGTATTCTGCCGTCCGGGGAAGTTGGTCAGTCGCCTGGGTCCAGGGGCTACCGCGGCGGTGGAGCTCGAGGGGACCTCAACGGCAAGTGCCGGAGGCCCTCACCTCGAGCCCCACGTTGGGCGCCAGATGTAAGAAAACGCCGCGGGAAGGAAAAAGCCACCTCTAGGGACCGTTAGTGGAAAGGCCTTTATTGGGCGGTCGCTCCCGGGCAGAACTCCCGGGGCAAGCGAGCAAGGAAACAAAGGGAGTCTGCAAAGAATGAGGGGGTGAGGAAGGGGTTTTTATAGCCAGGGCTGGCATTCAAACCCGGTTCTTCCATATAAGGTAGAAAGCGTGGGCTGTAGCAGTGATTGGCGTTTGGGGGGCTCCGTGCCAGCGCCTGATTGGGTCAGGATACAGGGGGCCGGTCCCTGGAAGTTTGGTCTGCCCCCGGTTCCTGTTTGGGTGTCGGCCGACTGTCGGGCTTGTCCGGGGCATGTCTCGACATGCCGACCTCTCACGCCTGTCCCTGTTAACTTATTGCTGCAGGTTAACAATGCTACGATAGTGTGGTTTCCATGCATGTTACTCGCCTGGAGGTCATGGTTGATGTCAAAAGAATAGATGAGCTTTCTCTTTCAACCTTTTTGAGGCACCTTTCAAAGTCTTTACTCTTCAAACAGCATTGAGCTGGATTAAAAAAAAAAAAAACTGATCTGACACATCTCATTTTTCTTTTATTAATTGCATTTATTATTCATTTATTTTTGATTGTGCTGGGTCTTTGTTGCTGCTTGAGGGCTTTCTCTACTTGCGGTGAGTGAGGCTGCTCCTCGCTGAGGGGCTCAGACTTCTCACTGCAGCGGCTTCTCTTGTTGAGGAGCACAGGCCCTAGAGAGCAGGCTCAGTAGTTGTGTTGGAGGTAGTAGTTAGTTGCACGGTGGCCTGTGGAATCTTCTCGGACCAGGGATTGAACCTACGCCCCTGGATTTCTATCCATTGTACCACCAGGAAAGTCCAGACACACCTCATTTTTAAATAATTGACTTTAGATTGCAATCCCTGATGTATTTGGATTTTTTTTTACCTTTACCAAGGTTTTTCCCTTCACGTTTCTTTTTTTTTTCTTTTCTACCTTCCTGCCTTTTGTTGAATTAATAAAGTTTTCTTGGTTCTTCCATTGATCAGAAGTAGTAACTTCTATTTCTAGACCCACTTTTTGTGGCTAGGTTAAAACCATGCGTACCTAACTATATTTTTCTATGTAAGTCAAAAGTTAATGAAACTGGTGATTCTTCTCCTCCACTAAAGATATAACATGCTTTAACTTTCCTCTGCAATCTTTCTTCTTAACTTCCACATCATAGTTGTCTAGTATTTAAATTCTTGTATGCTTTTAACCTCTCAATATAGGTTTACAATTTACCATTAATCAAAGATTAGATTTGCTAACATGTTTTGTTGCTATTTTGGCCCACTACTGCCTCTTGCATTCTATTCCTCCTCTCTGATTCATTTTCCTTTTTGCTGAAGTAATACTTTTGAAGTTCTTTCAAGTCATTCTTTCTCTCTGATAGTCTGTAATTGCACTCTGATGTCTCCAGCAGAAGTGAGGATTTGTCTTTAATCATGTTGCTTGATATTTCATGTATTCCTTCATTTCTGGAAACCCTCAGCCATATTTCTCCACAGGACAATGTCTTAGAAGTGTCTAGAGATAGGGACAATGTTACAGAATCATAGAAAGGTCTCTATGGAGGGGATATGGAGCCAAGATATAAATGACAAGGAAGGGTCAGCCCTGGTGAGAGAAAGTTCCAGGCAGAAAGAAGGGGCGATGCATGGGCTTGGTGGGATTCAGGAAATTCAGGAAATGAAGGAAGGCCCATGGGATGGGGGCAGGGTGAGTGAGGGTGTTGGTGGCAGGAGATTGACTGGATTGGAGAGGGAGGCAGGAGCCAGCAGGGTAAGTGTTCCTGGGCGCTTCAGAGAAGTTGGTGTTGAGAGGTGAAGCCTTTCTGTGTGAGCTTTTGTGGCAGAGACACACAGTTGTTCACCAAAATCCCCTGATTCTTTTTTTTTTTTTTTTTCAGGCTGTCAGCAATATTATTTGCTGTGCCGTTGGGTGTGGCCGTGTGACTGAGTTATAAAGCCAGAATGGGAGAAGAAGTGATGTCCCTACTGCCTGTCCTGGCCTGCAAAACATGCCTACAAGTTCTCCTCTTGCTCCTTTTTTCGCATCTGGTTGACTGAGATGGAAACAACCACAAGAGTGGTGAAAGCCTTGTGTTGAAGATGGCAGAGTGGCCGCTAGTGTGGGTTCGTGAATGACTTCATGGGGCAGAACGCCCACCCCCAGCCTTACCCCAGCCTTTCTGACCTGAAACTGCCCTGGAGTGCAACATGTGAAAAAAAATCAACACTCTGTTCTAACCATGGAAAGCTGGTTATTGCAGCACAGCCCAACTAATACTGCCAGGAGGACCTTGGCAATGAAACCTGAAGTCCCGTGGGTCACAGGGGAGAGAACAGGATCTTTAGGGTAATCTGAAAGTATACAGATTAATAATGTGAGAGATGGAATGACTAGTTGAGGGACCGTGACTCCAAGCCCACCGTTTAACAGATGAAGCCCAGAGAAGTTAGCCACTCTTTCCAAAGACAATGGTAAAGGCCAGATTATAAACCAGAATTCCTAGTCCAGAGTTGTTTCCTTTGGGATTGCAGGAAGGAAGGTGGGGAGACTTGGAGGAGTGGGGGTGAGAGAATCTCGATTCATTGGCCACCTGAGGGCTACACTTTTCACTGGTGCCTTTAGGACACTTCAGCTGCCCCTCTCACTCTCTGGACAAGTTTGCTCAGCCTCCAAATCCTCACAGTGATGCTTTGGACTCTGGGTCAGTTTAGAGTCTCAACAGGAAATGGGTAATAACTCAAACTGGGTAATTGGAAACAGTCCTTTTATTAAACAACACTCAAAGGTTTGAGTTTAGAAAATCAACTAGGATGGAAACATTGTCACCTCTAAGGGGTATGTTTGTTGGTGTGGTAAAAGTTACTGCAAAGTGAGTGGCTTAAAATAGCACAGATGTATTATCTTACATGTCTAGGGGGTCAAAAGTGTGAAACGGACCTCACTGGGCTAAAGTCAAGGCGTTAATGGGGCTGGGGTCCTTTCGGGAAACTCCGTGACTTTTGAACATTCTTTGGCTCACAACTCCCTTCCGTCTTCAACGCCAGCAATGGCTGGTCGAGTCTTTCCAACGATAGCATTTCCCCGCTTCTGGCTATTCTGCTTCTTTCTCAGACATTTAAAGAATCCTTGTGATCACACTGGGCCAACCTAGATAATCCAGGATAACCTCCTTATTTAAAGCCAAATGATTAGCAATCTTAATTTCACCTGCAACCTTACTCCTCCCCTTGCTGTATAAGCTCACAGACTCACAGGTCAGGGAGTTAGGGACATGAATATGCTTGGGCACCGTTATTCTGCCATTATAAAGAGGCAAGGGCAAGGGGTAGTCACTGGAACCTAGATGAGGTAGCTGTATGGAAAGAAAGGGTCACCTGACAGGAAAGTGATCTTTGGTGAGAACAGATCCCCCAAATCAGAAGTGGTAGATATCTTCTGGCCACCTTTCTCCATGACCACAGTGGACCAGGAAGCCAAGGAAGGACTTACTGTGTTAGTTGGGTGATCAGTGAGGAACTAGGGTTGCTTCTATGCAGTGAAGAGAATCTGGGTGTCTCTTAGTATTGCTATGTCCTGTAATCACCTTGGAAATTAAAACTACAATCCACCAAGGGCAAGGAAAAACAGGAGCCTGAAGGTCTGGGTTACACCACCCGGCAATCAACCTTGATCAGGTTAAATGTAGTCAGGAAATAAGGACATTTAGAATGGATGGTGGATGGTGATGATTATCAATTAGGACCTGGGACCAGCTGCAACAGCAACAGCTCTTGTTTTTGACTCTTGTGTCTGAATTGCAGCTGGCGGCCAACTTTAAGGAACGTTGACTGATTGGACCCCATACCTCCCTATCGGGGAAGGGGTTAGAGCAGCTTGTACTCACGAGAAATGGAGTCCCTACAATGCAGTGTGGCAGTCAACAATGGAAACTAGTGAATCTGAGTGGTGCGAGGAGTGGGTTATATTTAACTCAAATCTATGTTCATCCTCAGATTTCCCCGGCACCGATAGCCTCCTGGCCTCTACTGACGCTACCAGAGGCTGACCACAGCTTTCTCCGGAAACGGTAAGTCCTTCACCTTGACTGCCACCAGGCAGCCAGGCTGGAACGTCCAAGAACCCAGAGTTTCCGGGTCCTCCCACCACATCCAGACTTGGATGAAACGTCACACTGATTCTTACTGCCAAAGGGCCACCTGACAACACCTAGCAGTGTTGGGGAGCTAGCTTCCTCTGGACTGAATCTTTGCTAATGGAAAACAAGAGATGAGAGGGAGACTGGCAGAGGAATCCCCCTTCCTCCTCCCTGCCAGGGCTATCGGCTCTCTCTGCAGCCCTTTCAGAGACAGCCATATGCCAGCCAGACATGCTTGCTGAGTACCCTGCTGTGACCTCTGAGGCTTGGCATAAAGTGTCAGCCAGAAGGACAATGCACCATTTCACACATCCTCATATTTCTTTGCTTTGCTTTTCCTTTTCTCAGCCTTGCTGCCTTTGTTTGCACTTCCTAAATGTAATAGTTAATTTTATGTTTCAACCTGTTGGGGCCATGGTGCGCAGGCATGGTATCAAACATTTTTCTCTGAAGAGATAAATTTATATATTTGGGAGGCTATTTTGGGGGTGAGATTAACATTTAAATCAGTGGACTTTGAGGAAAGCAGACTCTTTCCCATAATATGTGTGGGCTTCATTCAACCAGCTGAAGGTCTGAACAAAATAAAGGGCCAACTTTTTTTGAGCAGGAGAGGGAGGTTTTTGCAGCAGACAGCCTTCAGAGGGAAAGACAGCATCAAGCCTGCCCTGGGCCTCTACCCTGCTGGCCTGACCTGCAGATTTTGGACTTGTCAGCCCATAATTGCAATCGTCAATTCCTTAGAATAAATCACTTTCTATATAAATCTTTACCCTGTTGGTTCTGTTTCTTTGGAGGACCTCGGCTAATACATTAAGTAAGACTTGAGCTCTCCCTTCCCTGCTTTAGCCTCTGTTTTAGAGGGACTAAGACCAAAAGAAAGTCCCTGGTTTTCATGAATCTGAGGCCTTACTTCCATCCCCACGTGGATATTAAAGCCTCAGACCCTGGACCCTATGGGTCTGTCTGCAGGTCCAACACTCCACAGATGGCCCTAGTTTCTCTTTCCTTACCTCCTAGCTTTGGTTTCCATCTTTTTTTCTGAAAATTGAAAATTCCCTACTATTTATTGTTATTATTATTTAATTTTTTTAATTTAAAAACTATTTATTTGGGTGAGCCAGGTCTTAGTTGTGACATGTGGGATCTTTAGTTGTGGCTTGTGCACTCTTGTAGCATATGGGATCTAGTTCCCTGACCAGAGATCAAACCTGGGCTCCATGCATTGGGAGTGCAGATTCTTAACCACTGGACCACCAAGAAGACCCTCCTATATTTATTATGTTCTTATTGTTTTATGATAATATTCCTTTTTATTAATTTCCTTCCTCAACTACGTATTTCTAATATTACTATATGTTATTCGATATCTTTCTGTATTTGTCCATAGGAAGGTCACCCTGGCTCTGTCCAGCACATCAATTAGAATTCCTTGTGTAATTTGCAGGTTGTCTTTTACACATGTATAACAATATAAACAACATATGTTATTTAATGGAAACAAGCTCCTGATACATGTATGTGTATGTATATGAGCCTCATACTTTCTTTCACATGGGGATTTAATTTTCCTGACCATTACACTAGAGTTAGATATTTAGACTGAGTTTTATTTTACTATTATTATGAATCATTTTATGATGAATATATTTATGGGCAAAGCTCTTTTAAGTATTTAGTATTATGCCCCTAGTATAGATTCCAAAAAGAAGAATCACTGCATCAAAGAATATAAACATTTAAAAATCCAAATCGTTCTCATCAATTATGCCTTCATGTAACTTCACTCTAGACATCTTGATTGAAGTTTGCATCCGCTTGTCTTTTCTAACTTTGATCTGTTCTCTAAAGTGAATTCTTTAGCTAGCTGCTCTCATCCATTAAAGATTTCTTTTTACTGGTGTAAGTCTCAGAGGGCAGGCATCTACAAGTCTTATCTTTCTGGGTCTAAGGACAGAGTCACGTTCATGAACAAATATCGCACATGCTCTTCTGTAGCTATTGCTTTGGATTATATCTTAATGCCAAGATAATTGTGTGGACATTTACTTCAACTTATTAGATAATCACATTGCAGCAAAATGGTTAGGAGTCTGGGGTTGGACATACCTGGATACAAATTATAGTTCCACTGCTCACTTGCTTTGTCATTTTGACAAATCATTTACACTCACTGAGCTTTAGGTTTTTCATCTGTCAAACGGGAATAAAAATAACACCTAACTCAAAAGGCTGCCATGAGAATTAAATGAGATAATGTATATCTCATTGGATATACACAAAATAAGGCACACAACCAGTTCTCATAAGTGTAGCTGTCATTAATAAGCAGACATCAGGTTCTGATGGCCTCTCCCTATGGCCCTCATACCCTGACAGCATATCCAAACTCCACCAGGGCACCTTTTGCCATGCCCTCTTTTTGCTCCTAACAGCACTTTATAGATTAGCTAAGTGTAACATTAGTACCTGTTTTCTTCTATTTTCATTTTAGTCTTAAAAAGATTTTTTTAAATTGAAATATTACAGATACTGCTAAAGTCCTTAAAAAATTTTTTTAGTGTAGTTCAATACACTTAAAATTTACCATCTTAATCATTTTGAGTATACAATTCGTTGGTATTAAATGCATTCATAATGCTGTGGGACCATTACCACCATCCATCTTCACTGCTCTTTGCATCTTGTAAAACTGAAACTCTATACCTGCTAAACAATTAATCTCCATTTCTCCCTGCCCTCAGCCCCAGGCAACCACCCTTCTACTTTCAGTCTCTATGAATCTGACCCCTCTAAGAACCTCACAGAAGTGGAATCTACAGCATTTGTCTTTTTGTGACTGGATTATTTCATTTAGCATGATGTCCACCAGATCTGTCCATATTGTCACATATGTCAGAATTTCCTGCCTTTTTTAGGCTGAATAATATTCCACTGCATGTGTAGACCACATTTCGCTCATCTCTTCACACTAAATTCCCTTTGGCAACATTCCCACCTTCAACGCTTCTTCACACCTGAATTATCCAAACTCAAGAACTTAGTATTTTTTCTTCCAGACATAAACCTTTTTAACTCAAATATTCGTATTCACAGAAAATGCATAGTATTATAACCGTTTAACAGTTTATATAATTAATATCACACCGTGTATAATATTTTGCATCTTATACTTTTCACAATTTTTAAAAATTTACTCATGTTGATCTAAACAAATCTAGTTGCTCTATTTTAATACTGCATAATTTTTCCAGATTACGGGTATATTTCAAGTTATATTACCTATTGTCCTATTGATCCCCAAGATTTGAGCCCAGTAACTTTGATAGCTTTCTACTACCTCAAAATACATTAAAAATATTTTGTCTAGTTTTCTTAGTCCTGAGAGAGAGAGCTGATCTTGGCTTTGTCTGCAGCTTTTTATTCTGCAAACCAAATACACAATATGCTCCTGGAATTCTTTACAATAAATGTCATAGAAAAGTAAATAAATAAATGCCACAGAAAAATGTCAAAAAATTTTCCAGCCAACAGAGAGAGAGATTTGAAAGAGAGAGAGAAATGCAGCTACATGTTTTTTTTTTTTTTTGCTTCAATTCAGCAAAATTAGAAATGAAAATAGCTAACTCTATTAAGCATTTAATAAGTGCTAGGCACATATCTTGATGCTGTAAACCTTGTTGTTGTTCAGTCACTAGGTTGTGCCCAACTCTTTGTGGCCCCATGGACTGCAGCGCCCCAGGCTTCCCTGCTCTTCACCATCTCCTGGAGTTTGCTCAAACTCATGTCCGTTGAGTCTGTGATGCCATCCAATCATCTAATCCTCTGTCATCGTCTTCTCCTCCTGCCTTCAATCTTTCCCAGCATTAGGGTCTTTTCCAGTGAGTCAGCTCTTCGCATCAGGTGGCCAAAGTATTGGAGCTTCAGCTTCAGCATCAGTCCTTCCAATGAATGTTCAGGTATTTCCTTTAGGACTGATTGATTTGATATCCTTGCAGAGTCTCTTGGACTGCTTTAAACATAGTAAGCCATTAAATTTCATTTAATCAGCACAGTAATCCCTTGAAGTAGGAATACTGTATTATCATACACAAATGAAGAAACTGATGTGAAAATGATAGGAGCAGAGTAAAGGGAGAAAGTAGCTGATTAAACAGTTAATACAACTAGGGGATTGTAAGTAAATAAAGAAGGATGGGAGAGACCCCTGTAAGTTAATAATAACACATGAAAGCAAGCCTCTTAGCAATGAAACCATGCAACAGAAGCATGAGCTATGCCCCAAATAATAAAGCAATAGTAAAGCAGGATGTGACCTGAGACCCACATCCTGCCCAGTAAGCTTAATAAGTTAATGACCCTAGGACACACTCTCTGCACCCATAAAAAACAATCATTTATGGAAAGGGTGATATTTCAAAGTGAAACACCCTCAACATACTGAGACCTGAGATAATTTTTCCATAGTGCATGACAGTCCCAACTTGACTATGTAGGGATAAGAAAACTCCCTTGCCCAACCTGGAGGAGGCACTGATGATGAAAGCGTGACATCTAATCAAGAATGAAGAAGAAGGTGGTCTTTTCCTGCTCTCCACTTTTCCTTTGATTATAAAACTGTAGCCCACTGAGTTCTTGGGGCTCTGCATTCCCTTGCCCACGCACTTGTAAGCCTCACAATAAATCACTATCATTTTTCCTCTTCTGAAGTCTTTCTGTGCTGAGACTTAAAGGACCAGAGTTTCTCAAAGCCCCTCGAAATGGCACCTAGTGGTTTCAAAATAACTTGCCTCACTTCTCACAAGGTGTCATAGGTAGAACAAGGATTCAAAAACAATAGCGATCTGGTTCCATAGCATTTAATCATTTCATTATACAGCTATATTGAAAGTAGAATTAGAAAGAAAGAATGAACACTTGCAAATTAAAAGTCAAAGAGAGACAGCAAAGATGATCCTACGGTGCGCGTGAGTGCACACACACACACACACAAGAAAAGGAAAGCCTGGAAGGCTCCAAATATGTTTACTGGAAAACCAGAAGACTGATTACTAAATGAAGGCAAATGGAGAGGGGAGGTATAGGAAGCAAGAAGCAGTGGTAATTATTGAATTCTGTAAAATGTTTTGGTAACTGTATTTTGAATGGACAGTAAATTCCTTGTTAAAATACTTGATGTGTTATTTTGAAGGTGAAATAAAATCTCTAAGCAAATGGTATCCAAAACGGGGTGCTTGCACACCAGAGGGTTAGCAAAATGATCTCTTGGTGTTCAGAAAAAAATATTAGAATTTTTACCTTTATATTTCTTTTTTATATTTTTAATATTTTATAGTTTGTATAATATGTTGCTGTGATACATGTATATAAACTAAAAATAAATGAAAACACAAACACTACAGCTGTATTCTTAAAGTTTTCTGATTGGGTATTTGGAATTTTTGAAGACCATTATTCTAGACAAAATAACAAAGAGGATTGGGTAGAGGGTTATTCAGTGATAAATGAAAGTATGCTAATTTGGGGGTCTACTCTGTGGAATGTAAATACTGAAAAATAAAATTTCTTTAGAAAGTTTTTGGCTATTTATATGTTAAAATTTAAGGATACTTACCAAAATTAATGTAAAAGCCATCGCTTCTGAACAGAGGTAAAAAGATGAACCTTTATCAATATGACATTAGTCAAGAAAGAACCCAAAATTTAAAAAGCAAAGAATAAAGAATAAGAATGGGCCTGAATGATAGCCCCCAAAGATATACCCACATCCTAATTCCTGGAATTTGTGAATGTGACTTATTTGGGAAAAATGTCCTCGCACGTGTAATGAAATTAAGGATCCCAGGACTTCCCCTGTGGTCCAGTAGTTAAGAATCTACCTTCCAATGCAGGGGGCACAGGTTCAACCCCTGGTCAAGGAAATAAGATCCCACCTGCTGCGGAGCAACCAAGCCCATGCATCTGCAAGTACTGAGCCTGTGTGCCACACCCAGAGAGAAACTTGCTCATTGCAGCTAAGACCCAATGCAGCCAAAACCCAATGCAGCTAAATAAATAAACAATTATTTTTTAAAAATTAAGGATTCCTAGATGAGATCATCCTCAATTGTCTGGGTGTGACCTAAGTCTATTGATAACTGTCCAGCAACACATGGAACAAGGAGTTGATGGTCATATCGACTGAAGACAGAGGCAGGATGGAAGTGATGCAGTGAGAAGGCTATGGATGTCCCTAGCCACCAGACACTGGAGGAGGCAAGGGATGGAATCTCCCTGAGAGTTGCTGGAGGGAACTCAGCCATGCCAACTTCCGATTTCAAACTCTGGCCTCCAGAACTATAAGAAAATAAATGTCTGTTTTTAAAGTTTGTGGTAATTTGTTAAAGCAGCCGTAAGTAAACATGTAGTTGATAAACGAAAAGTGCAATAAAATATGGTAAAAGTCCAAATTTATTGCTAAACACATAAGTGAGAAGTAAATAAACTCATCCGTTAAATGACTAACAGATTGGACTTAAAAAGGAATGTAAAATCCAGTTATATGCTGATTATAAGAGGCTGAGTGGAAAAAATGAGTGTAGAGGTTGTAAATATAAGGATGGAAAAGATATACTGGGCCATTACTAACCAAGAGAAAGCTGGAGCAGCAATATTAAATCAGACCATATAAAATTCAAGACAATAAAGAATTAATGAGAATAAAAAGGGATAGCACGTAATTATATAAGGAAGAGTCCATCAAGAGAACTTTATTTATTTGCAAGAAAAGTTAAAATAGAAATAACAAGTGAGAGGAAATTATTTGCAGCTCATATTGTAGACTAAGGTCTGAACTTCCTAATGCATAAAGAATCATTAAAAATCAGTAAGAAAAAGACAAGAACTCTTAGAAAAAATGGTCAAGGAAAACAAATGAATGTTCACAGAAAATGTTCAATTTCACTAGTAAATATTCAATTTCACTAGTATAGAAACAAAGGCAGTTTTATTATTTTTAAAATTATTATTATTATTTTGGCTGAATTACATGGCTTGTGGGATCTTAGTTCCCCAATGAGGGATTGAACCCAGGCTCTTAGCAGTGAAAACATGGAGTCCTAACCCCTGGATTGCCAGGGAAGTCCCAGAAATGCAGTTTTAAACTGAAATACCATTTAAAAATGATCAAGTTGGTAGTGATTCAATAAATTGATTAAACACTGGGTTAGCCAGTGCTTAGGGTATGTGAGGTTTGTCTCACACATTGCAAGCAGCAGTGCAAACTGATATAACATCTACAGAGAAACATTCATAAAATGAAGATCATGGCATCTGGTCCCATCACTTCAAGGGAAATAGATGGGGAAACAGTGGAAACAGCGTCAAACTGTTTTTTTTGGGCTCCAAAATCACTGCAGATGGTAATTGCAGCCATGAAATTAAAAGACGCTTACTCCTAGGAAGGAAAGTTATGACCAACCTAGATAGCATATTCAAAAGCAGAGACATTACTCTGCCAACAAAGGTCCGTCTAGTCAAGGCTATGGTTTTTCCAGTGGTCATGTATGATGTGAGAGTTGGACTGTGAAGAAAACTGAGCACCGAAGAATTGATGCTTTTGAACTGTGTTGTTGGAGAAGACTCTTGCGAGTCCCTTGGACGCAAGGAGATCCAACCAGTCCATTCTACAGGAGATCAGTCCTGGGTGTTCTTTGGAAGGAATGATGCTAAAGCTGAAACTCCAATACTTTGGCCACCTCATGAGAAGAGTTGACTCATTGGAAAAGACTCTGAAGCTGGGAGCAATTGAGGGTAGGAGGAGAAGGGGACGACAGAGGACAAGATGGCTGGATGGCATCACTGACTCCATGGATGTGAGTCTGAGTGAACTCCAGGAGTTGGTGATGGACAGGGAGGCCTGGTGTGCTGCAATTCATGGGGTCGCGAAGAGTCGGACACGAATGAGTGACTGAACTGAACTGAATAAAATTACAAAAACATACACCTTTTGATCTGCCAATTTTATTTCTCCTAATTTTGTCTATAGATATAGCAAATGATATATGAAAAATGCTATTAATTGCCCTATTATAAAAGCAAAAGATTTATTGCACTATAGCAAACATCCATAAAATAATATTATTCGTAAGTATTAGAAAGAATGAGTAATCTCATTGTAGTGATTCATCATCTCCAAAATATATTAAGTGAAAAGCATAATGGGACAGACAGTGTGCACAATATGCTGCTCTTTTATAAAAGGAGTTAAAACTACATAAGTGTGATTCGTAAATGTATGTAGCTGCTCACACAAGCACAAAATCTTTCTGGAAGGGTACATTAAAAACTGGTGATGTTGGTTGCTACTGGTGAGGGAAATTGAGAGGCTGGTGGAACGGAATGGGAGGGAAACTGAAAACCAACCATTCAACAAGCCCAACAATTATAACACCAAACCAAACCTCTACCAGCATCCTCCAGTCTTCATAGAAAGAAAAATTGTAGGGATGATCAGTAAAACTAGGAGTTGATTCTTTAAAAATGACTAATAAAATAGACAAACCTCAGGGGAAACCTGAGGAAGGAAACAAGAGAAGGGACAAATAATATTTGGTGAGGTGTGTCTGTTCTTGGTACCCGCTTGTCGTGTGTCAAGGTTGCAGATGAATTCCATATCATCTAAAACAGCAGTCTCCCAACCTTTTGGCACCAGGGACTGGTCCTGTGAAAGACAATTTTTCCACAGACTGGTCGGGGGATGGGAGGGTGGTGAAGCTGGGGGCGAGGAGTGGGAGATGAAGCTTCCATCATCATCTGCCGCTCACTTCCTGCTGTGTGGCCAGGTTACTAACAGGCTGAGGACTGGGGTTTGGGGACTCCTGATGTAGATCAGGTTACAGAGTAGTCGTCACTGGGAAAAGGATCACTTACAAAGCCAAGTTGTCCAGAAAAGGCAGAAGTCCCCAGCTCCTCTACCATCCCATAGAGGCTAGTAACAGGTTGCTCTGGCCACAGAGTGGTCTGCATCGCCATGAAGGTTCTCTTCCCCATGATACCCTCTCAAAGTGCAAGCAAAGAAGCAACCTTATCAGTGGCAGAACAAATAGATTGTTTGGCATAGAAAAAACTTGAAAAGCTTTTGGACTCTGAGGGAGAGGGAGAGGGTGGGATGGTTTGGGAGAATGGCATTAAAACATGTATACTATCTTGTAAAAAAAAATAAAAAAAAAAAGAACATATTTAGAAATTATAAAAAAAACTTGAAAAGAATTTAAAAATTAGAGAAAAAGAATCAATAGTCAAATTCCATCTCCCTGCTTCCTCTCAATAAAAACACTACAACAAGATGGTTTCATAGCTGATCAATAGCCAACTAGAAGTGGATCATTCCTTTTTTATATACAAGTTGTTTGGCAGGGGTGAGAGAACATGCATGAGAGAACAATGACACTTGTTTGCATCTCCCAAAGTTTGGCATATTGTGTTTTCATTTTCTTTCTCCTAAAACATTTCCTAATCTCTCTGGTGATTTTTTGTTGTTGTTCTTGGCCATGTGGCTTGTGAGATCTTCCCTGACCAGGAATTGAACTTGGCCCCCTGTGCATAGAATCCTAACCTTCCCTGGGCCTCCAAGGGAAGTCCTGATGATGATTTCTTTTTTATGCAAGAGTACTTAGCAGTGCATTGTTTAATATCCAGAAGTTTAAGGATTTTCTAGGTAGATTTTTAGATATCTAGAGATTTTCTAGATATCTTTCTAGATATCGTTGCTGGTTACTTCCAGTTCAATCCTCTTGAGGCCACAAAACATACTTGTATGACTTCAATTCTGTTAAATTTATTGGTATTTGTTTCATGGTCCAGAATACAATCTATCAGGATGAGTGTTCCAAGTGTGCCTGGAGGGAAAAGCCATATATTCTGCTCTTGTGTAAGGAGAAGGTTCTATACATGTTAGTGAGGACACGTTGGTAAATAGCACTGTTCAGGTCTTCCATTCCTCTTTGATTTTCCATTTACTTGCTTTAGAAGTCACTGAAAGTGGACTATTGAAGTCTTGAACTATAAATGCAAATTTTCCTATTTCTCCTAATTCTATCAGTTTCTATTTTATTTTGAAGCTCTTTTAGATGCATACACATCTAGGATACTTATATCTTTTTGATAATTTGATCTCTTAAGTAATGTAACATTTATTATTAAATATTATATAATACTTATTCAATATTGTCTTTTTTCCCCCAGAAAAATTCAAGGGAAGAAGAGAGGAGAAACTACACAAACAGAGAAGTGACTATAATGACAGAATGTGTATTCTAAGCCAGATAAGGTAGGAGGTGAGGACATGAAGGAGTGGGGGATGTGAAAATTGGTGGATCGATGGATAGCAGGTTCCATTAAGGTTGCAGAATTATTGAAGGTGGGCTGTTGGAGAGAGTGCACTGAAAGACAAACAGCGACAGAGTGGGATGCTTGTCATCAAGATAACGGAGGGAATGCTAATGGCAAGGTCTGGGGCATGACTGTGGAGCAGGCAGCTTGGGGGAGGGGATCAGAAATAAAGGAGATCATCCTTGTGAATTTCGAAATCCCTAATAATTAGGACAAGGCTAGTGCTGGAAAGAGAGACAAGATCCCGATGATAACATTTTCAAGGAATGAGGATTGATAACCTGATGTCAGATGATTGCAGAAAGTAAGGGGAAAAGAGGACAGTCTATCAAAAAGGATGAACATTCAGAATATGCAAATAGCCCTTAAAATCAATAAAATACAGACATACAATTCAATAAACGGTGGACAGAGAATGAGCCGGCAATTTACAGCAGAGGAACCCTGAATGGCCATCAAACAAGTAGAGACCCAACTGCATTGGTAATTAGGAAAACAAGATTCTGTTTCACATCTATCTGAATGAAGAACGATGTGCGGGGGGGTGGGGGAGGGGAGCTCTCATATGGCTTCAGAAAACAAATTTGGTAATATATACTAAAGATCAAGATGTGCGTGCCCTTTGACTCAGCTTCCCTCTTCCAATATAACTTTACAGAATGCTCACATGCATATGGTGCAAGGAGATGGCAGCATTATATAAAATACATAAAAATCAAAACAACCCCATGTCTATGGACAGGAAAACGGGTAAGTAAACAGTGTCTGTTCAAGCAATGAGAATTCTCATTCTATGCAGTGAACATGAATGGACTAGAGATGTATGTCCTGTGCTTGGATTCCCCAAATACAAAGCTGACGAAAATAGTAAAATGATGAGCATAGTGCGGCAATGTCACTTTTGGTAAAGCATAAAAATAAGCAAAACAATGTGTATATTACATAATGAACATATATATAGTAAAAATGTAAAAACATGGGGCAGAAAGATGCACACAACTTTAGGACAGTGGCCACCTCTGGGGAGGGGGATGGAGAGAGGGAGTGGGATCTTGGAGAAGCACAAAAGGGGATGTCTGTTCAATTTGGAATATTTTAATTTTGAAAAAGATGAAGCAAATAGGGCAAAATGTTGATATTTGTGAAACCAGGGTGTTGGCTATATTACACTGTTCTTTCCCATTCATTTGGAATATTTCACAGCATAAAAACTTCATGGCATATGTAGGATGACAGCACTTTCCCAGATCAGATAAACACATTTTTAAAACTCAAGGAAGCCCAGTATTCAGTGTCAGCCTGTCAATTTGCAAGCATTTCTGGAGCACCTAAAAATCGCGTAACAGTGCTCTCCGTGTCCAAACACCTGCAGAGAATGAGCACAATTTCCAAACAGATGTCAGATATCTGAACTGGCCACTTGTAAAATATATAATTCATCACAACAAGTGCACATCAAGAGGAGATGGTGCTGGTGACTTGGCCTAGAATGGGTTGAATTTCTCCACGGCCATTGCTCTCCAATTCAATACGTGACTGCGTTCCCCCAGGCTCTCTTTGGGCCATTAAGGGACATTTGGATACATGTCTCTCCTTTTTCTGTGTAATGTGTATATACACAGACATAGACACAGGCACACGCATGACTCATGTATGGTCCACTCCCTTTCCTAGGTCCTCTCCCTCTTACTGTAGCAGTCACCCCATGCCCTTCTGCCTGCCCTCTCCTGGAGATCGAACCCCTGTCTTCCTCCAGAATGTTCTGTTACTAGAAGCCTCACTGGGACAATTTTGGAGGCAGGATGTTGCCTTACAAGGGCTTGTTGTTGTTGAGTCACCCAGGCATGTCTAACTCTTTGCAACCCCATGGACTGCAGCATGCCAGGCCTCCCTGTCCTTCACTGTCTCCTGGAGTTTGCTCAAACTCATGTCCATTGCATTGGACAGGAACTGAGTCATATTGCATATTACATACGGGTTACTCAGTGATATTACAGGTGACTCTAAGGAAATCACATTTTGCTTAGATGTTTTCATGACTCAACAGAGGGCTTGGGAGTGTGGTGGGCAGGGACCAGGTGAACTTCAGGGCAGTGTCCCAAGAGATAAGAGGAAAAGGGACGACTCTCTTATACAGCAGAATACTCTCAGGGTGATCCCACAGAGCTCCACGTCTGCTGCAGCCCAGGCTTCTGTTCCAGGAGCAGACAGAAGCAGTCCATCGCTCCCAGGTAGGCATATTTATGTCCTTCAGGAGACCGCCTAGGGACAGAGGGCTGTAGACACTGGAGAGGCCAGAGTCCTCCAGTGACCCATGCCTCTTCTCAGCAAAATTCCTGCTCTGCAAGGCTTAAGATTGGCTTTGGGGGCATGGGGGCGGTGGCCAGTGACCTGCACTGGCCACCACCAGGAGGACCAGAGTAGGGAGAGGGAAAGTCTCAAGGTGGGGAGCCAAGTTCTCATCAGAGAAGAGTTTACCTCCTTATTTTCTTCGTACCCAGAGAGATCAGGTGAAATCCCCAGTCCTAGCTGTGGTTAAAAGTATCAGCTACTGCTAGAGGACCACCAGCCTCACTGTTCCCACCCTTAGAGACCCAGGCCAGGAGGGCTCCTGCCAGACTAGGGGGCTCCAGCTGAGCCTTCTGTTTATTCTGCTGCCCTGGAGGTGTGTCTGGATGTTTCCACAGTGAGAGTGGAACATATTCTTTCAGAAAATTTAAGAACAGCTCAATTCTCACATTACCTAAAATCGTTAAACGCACAAAGTTCTGAAATTTTAGTAACAGATTTAGCTATTCACAACTTTAATAATTATTGCCAAATTGACATTCAAAATGTAAGAAACAGTCTCTCAAAATCTGCTGAGCTATGTAGAAAAATTAGCCTTTTATTTTGGATTAACTTTAGATTTACTAAAAAGTTGCAAAGATAGTACACAGAGTTCCTGTATACTCTTTACCCAGGCTCCCCTAATGTTAACATCTTACATTAAACAATGGCACATTTATCAAAACTGAGAAATTAACACTGGTACAATATTACAGCTGAGCTATCTACTTGATTCATATCTCATCAAGTTTGGGTTTTTTTCTTTCCCTACAAATTTTGGGATCTCTGTTCCCTAACTAGGATTGAACCTGGGCCTTTGGCAGTGAAAACTCAGAGTACTAATCACTGGAAAGCCAGGGAATTCCCCATCTCTTTTTATATGTAAAATGTTTTAGGTGGAGGTCAAGATTTGCATAGATTCCCATCAAACAGATTGGGTCATTCCATATCTACTAATATATAACACACAAACACATTTTACATATAATTCGTGTATATTTATGTAAAAACAATGTGCATAGCATGGACTAAATATAACACATATTCTCAGAACATGCAAGTCTCTCATTGTTATTACGGTTCTTTTGGATTATATGTCTTTGAAAACTGATAGTAAATCAACTACAAAACAGGCATAGTCCAAAACTGGGAATGTGAAATGTTATGTGAAATGTTATATCACAAGGATTCCTGCAGGCTGCTCTTTCTTGCATCCTTCTTTGGGAGAGGGGAAGATGTGCATAATAATAGTGACCACATTTTCCGGACCAAAAATGAGGATACATATTTTTTTCTGTGATCAGTCTCAGAAGATCAGGGATGGAGTATAGAACTGTAGATGGAGTTTTTATTTTTTTACCTCCTCATACCATATTCCTTTGACTTTCGGATACTATTCCAAACTATAGAAATACAGTCTATTTCATCTACATCACCATAGGAACCTTTGTTTTCCTCAGAATTCCTTTGTGAATCTGAAGCTCCTGGTTTCCATTCCATTCTCTTTTTCCTGGGGTTCTTTTCACTGGTGAGAAACCCTTAGGCATCTTCTCTCATTTCAGTTCAGTCGCTCAGTCATGTCCGACTCTTTGCGATCCCTTAAATTGCAGCACGCCAGGCCTCCCCTGTCCATCACCAACTCCCGGAGTTCACTCAGACTCACGTCCATCGAGTCCGTGATGCAATCCTGCCATCTCATCCTCGATCGTCCCCTTCTCCTCCTGCCCCCAATCCCTCCCAGCATGAGTTTTTTCCAATGAGTCAACTCTTCTCCTGAGGTGGCCAAAGACCTGGAGTTTCAGCTTTAGCATCATTCCTTCCAAAGAAATCCCAGGGTTGATCTCCTTCTGAATGGACTGGTTGGATCTCCTTGCAGTCCAAGGGACTCTCAAGAGTCTTCTCCAACAACACAGTTCAAAAGCATCAATTCTTCGGCGCTCAGCCTTCTTCAGAGTCCAACTCTCACATCCATACATGACCACAGGAAACAACATAGCCTTGACTAGACGGACCTTAGTCGGCAAAGTAATGTCTCTGCTTTTGAATATGCTATCTAGGTTGGTCATAACTTTTCTTCCAAGGAGTAAACGTCTTTTAATTTCATAGCTGCAGTCACCAACTGCAGTGATTCTGGAGCCCAAAAAGATAAAGTCTGACACCGTTGCCACTGTTTTCCCATCTATTTCCCATGAAGTGATGGGACCGGATGCCATGATCTTCGTTTTCTGAATGTTGAGCTTTAGGCCAACTATTTTGCTCTCCTCTTTCACTTTCATCAAGAGGCTTTTTAGTTCCTCTTCACTTTCTGCCATAAGGGTGGTGTTATCTGCATATCTGAGGTTATTGATATTTCTCCCAGAAATCTTGATTCCAGCTTGTGTTTCTTCCAGCCCAGCGTTTCTCATGATGTACTCTGCATAGAAGTTAAATAAGCAGGGTGACAATATACAGCCTTGACGTACTTCTTTTCCTATTTGGAACCAGTCTGTTATTCCATGTCCAGTTCTAACTGTTGCTTCCTGACCTGCATACAGATTTCTCAAGAGGCAGGTCAGGTGGTCTGGTATTCCCATCTCTTTCAGAATTTTCCACAGTTTATTGTGATCCACACAGTCAAAGGCTTTCGCATAGTCAATAAAGCATCTTCTCTAGCTAAAGGAAAATTGAGGGAGATTAACTCATTGGAAAAGATTCTGATGCTGGGAGGGGTTGGGGACAGAAGGAGAAGGGGCCGACAGAGGATGAGATGGCTGGATGGCATCACCGACTCGATGGACATGAGTCTGAGTGAACTCCAGGAGTTGGTGATGGACAGGGAGGTCTGGCGTGCTGCAGTTCATGGGGTCGCAAAGAGTCAGACACGACTGAGCAACTGAACTGAACTGAACAGGTAATAATATAAGAGGCTATTCACACATATGACATTAAAAGAATATTATTAAGGTCTCTTCTTTTACTAGTTTGCCAGGCTGCCATAAGAAAATACCACTGACTAGGTGGCTTAAACAACAAGAAGTTTGTTTCTCACAGTCCTGGACGCTGGTAAGTCCAAGATCAAGGTACTGGCAGATTTGGTTTCTCCTGAGACCTATCTCCTTGGCTCGTGGACGGTCATCTCACTGTGTCCTCATGTGGCCTTTAATTTGTGTGCATGCATTCCAGCTGTGGCTTTTGTTTTTGGCTTTGTCACTGTGAGCAAGGATTCTGCATTCCCTGCAGCGGAAGTGCAGAATCTTAATCACTGGACCTCCAGGGAAGTCCTCCCGGTTTTCTCTTTTGTGTGTCCAAATGTCCTCTTCTTCTAAGGACAGAAGTCTGACTGGATTAAAGTTCATTCCAATGGCCTTTTTTTTTTTTTCTACTTAGTCACCTCTTTAAAGGGCCTATTTCCAAACACAGTGAGGGGTCCCGGCTTCAACATTGGAGTTTTGGGATAGGTTTGGGGAGAGGACACTATTCAATCTATAACATTCCATGAGGTCAGCAAGATTGAACTTGCTTTGAAACCCAGAGATTAAGGTAGAAAGTGCATGGTTGTTTAAAGCTTTTATGCTGAAGTACAGATGTGAACTTTCTATTTTCAGAGCCCTATGATTTTGTTCCCAAGGAAGGGTTAGGTTAGCTCTGTTTATTACTCCCCTACTTGTACAGGGGCTTAATAGTGGTAGAAAGACTGGGATAGACCACTCAGAAAGTGGAATAAGAATTAAGACAAAAAATGAGTGTTGGAAAAGCAATGATTAGCTATTTTAGTCATTAGGGCCTAGAATGAAGTTTGTGCCTCCCTGAGTGGTCATCGTTCATCTACACAAAAATGATCAATTTCTAAAAACCTCCATGGGCTTTTGTTGCCCATAAGAGAAAGTCTAAAATCTCATGGCCTTCCCACACCACCCCAGCTTACCAAGCCCCTCTGCTCTTCCTCTGTGTTCCACCTCAGACCCAGTCTTGCTAGGCTCTGGGGTGTTTCTCAGCCTTAGCTACCGAAACAGACTCCTCTAGGTTCAAGTTTCATCCCATTTCTTTCACAAACAGATGTTGTCTCTCCTCTTCTACCCCTGGGCCGGCACTTTCAATTCTTACAATGATCCTTTGATACCAGAGGTCTCACATCATTCATTTCCTGGGGATGGGACGCTTGTTTTTATTGTGATATGTCTCAACTTTGTTTCCCATCTCTGTCAAATGCAAAGACTAATGATTAAGGATGTGTCTACATTATTAAGAGTCAGGAGTAAAAATTACTGAGTAGATGTCTACTTTAATAAACACTTACTTTAAAGTGACTCTAGAAATATGAAATAACACTGATTATGAATTTGTTTTATTCTTTTATATATTTTAGCCCAGTTGTATTCTCTTATATTCAAAGCTAAGTGATTTCTTAAAAAACTGTTAAGATTTTATTTTATTTTATTGGCCATACCAGGGAGACTGTGGGATCTTAGTTTCCTAACCAGGAATCAAACCTGTGTCCCTTTCAGTGAAAGTAGAGTCCTAACCACAAGACCACAAGGTAATTACCCCCTTTAAAAAAACTTTTAGTTTGAAATAATTTTAGGTTCAGATGAAGTTGCAGAAGTGTTTTAGTGAGGTCCTGTCTATCCTTCATCCAATATTTCATTTACCTACAGGGAAGATTGGAACTCTTCCATAATGCTCTTGGAGCCTGCTCTGCATACAGGTCAGTGGGCTGGAATTACTGCCACTCAGGAGCAGGCCTCAGTGACCGACAGGAGCTTGATACATACCTCCAGAGGATAACCACCTGTCCTGGTTTGCCTAGGGTGAGCAGTTGCATGGAATGTGGGTCTTTTAGTGATAAACCTGCTGTCCTGGGAAACTGGGGAGTTGGTCACCCTAAGTCCCAAGTACCCTTTTCCTGTGGGTGGTTGACTCTGAAGCTCAAAACTACTTCTCAAAATTCTTCAGCAGGATTGGCCTTCAGTTCCCCTTAGAGGAACTGCCCATCCGCCTGATAATGGACCTTTGATGGGGTATCTTTCCTTCTGTCTCACTCCCTCCATTCCTCTACCATTGCTTCCCAGGGCCATCTCGGTGAAGAGCACGCTGGGGTCCAGTGAGCAGGTGTGGGACAAGGTGAAGCTCCAGGTAGAATCTTCATACCCTGCGTGGCTCTCTGTTCACCATGTCTGCACATACACACTCACACACAGTGCCTGAACTCCCACCTACCCCTGTCACTACCGACTGATGGGTGGGGGTGGCGCTCGCCAGGGTCAGACTGGCCCTCAGTGAGCTGCGCAGGCTCTGACCATGCCGAGCCTCTGCAAGGTGCCAGCAGCACCCCTGCTTTGTGGTCACTACCACAAAGTCCTGAGAGGCCAGAAGAGATTTCTGGTCTGCCTGTGGTGATGGTTTCTGAGGCGTCCAACCTGGGCTCTCTGGCACTCCCTCTGATCCTTTCAGATGGGCTGTCCCATACATCCTCTCTGGGCTTACCCTCAGCTACACCCAGACTTTTCCAGGGAAATAAAAAGTCCTACTGTGAACATTTCCTGATACAGACTCAGCTCCATCATGGGTCTCTTTGTCTTCTGGCACCCCCTGAGGCAATCACTAGTCACTAATAAGCAAGGGACCCTGAGTGCCCACCCCACCTCGCTTCCCCAGCCTCCTCTCTGGAGGGTGATGTTGTCTGGGGATGGACAGTGGGAGGGTTTCTGAACCACAGATTATTGATGGCTCCCCCATGGCCTGGGCTTCCCGGAAGCTGAATAGTAAGGAGTCTGCCTGCTAATGCAGGAGATGCAGGTTCGATCCCTGGGTTGGGAAGATCCCCTGGAGAAGGAAACAGCAGGCTCACTCTGGTATTCTCGCTTGGGAAATCCCATGGACAGAGGAGCCTGGTGGGCTGCAGTCCATGGAGATGCAAAAGAGTTGGACTTGACTGAGTGACTAAGCAATGAAAACAGCAATATCCATGACCTGGAAGGGCAGGAACCGCAGGATCCTACCCTCGGAGTCCTTCCCCCAGGACTCTGTTCCTCACACACAGTAAAGGGCCACAGTGTCTGAGCCACTCACCATGGTCACAGTGCTCCAGTCACCAGTGAAAATGGCCACTGAGCAGACTGCACCTCCTGTCCCCGTGTCTTTTCTGATGTCAGGTCCTGAACCTCAGTGTGAAGTCCCCTGCACTGCTGCTGAACCAGCTGCTGCCCCTCGTGGAGGCCAGGGAGCGAGGGTGGGAGAGGGGCTAGGGGCACTGGGGCCTCCGTGCACTGGTCTTTTCTGCTCCTCAGGAAGCACTTGGCAGGGGCCCAGGAGCAGAGGATGGTGGGAGAGATGGGAGATGTGTCCTTTGGGAAGAGTTCCCCACTGGCTGTGACAGTTGGGATGCAAGGTTGGCCGTGGGAGGGAAAGACCTGCTTTCCAGACCCTCAGAGGGCCTTCCACTGGCCCTCGTTTCTTGACCTCAGAGAATGCTGCTTTGGCTCCCTGGGCTCTGCTCCCCCACAGCGCTGCCTCTCAGTCTTGGGTCTCTGTCCAAGGGATACCACTCTTGGCTGTGCTTATGGTGTCGTTGCCCCTGCCAGTGACCTTAGTGTGGCCATTAATTTAGAGGTCCTGCTTCTTCCCTGTGTTCCAGGTATAATAGGTATTCTCCAACCTTCTCATCACTAATTTTGAGCTGCTTTCCTCTTAGCATTAAAACACGATTTCCTGGCTCATCTGGTCTCTTGGTTGAACTCAACTTTCATCTCATCACATCTGCCTTTCTCCTTACAGAGAAGGCCCCGTGGATCTGGTCTCATCAATCGTGGTGTATGTGCCAGTACTCCTGGGTGTAAAACCTTCTGGATGGGGCTGGAGGTGGGGCAGCTGAGTCTGATTTCTTGTGAGTCCCTGCAGTGTGGGAGAACTGGCTGTTGATCACAGATATGGAATTAAGACATGTGACACCACTGTGATACCCTGACCGCTACAGACCTGCTGTTACAATGGCACTTTGCCTCAACGTCTCTGAAACTCAGGGATGTTAAGCCATCTACATCCTTAGTAGGTGGATGTACTAGTACTGGTTCAGGCGCAGTAGTCATGGTGTGCAGGCTTTAGTTGCCCTGCGCCATGAGGAATCTTCTCAGGTCAGGGATCAAATGTCCCCTGCATTGGCAGGCTGATTCTTATGCACTGTACCACCAGGGAAGTCCTAATTATCTTTTCTTATAAGGACACTTATAAGGCATAGGATTAAGGCCCACCCCTAATGACCTCATTACCTAATTACCTTTTTAAGACCCTGTCTCCAAATATAGTCACATTCTGAGGTTCTAGGTGTTAGGAATTGGGGCAGGGAACACAGTTCAGCCAATAACATTGGTCCTTCCTCAAGCCTGTTTCCTCACCACCTCACCCTCTATCTTCATAGGTGAGGCAGAAAAAAATGGTCTGAGAACTCTAACTTCTTGTCC
This sequence comes from Nanger dama, assembly GCA_917880005.1. Taxonomy (NCBI): domain Eukaryota; kingdom Metazoa; phylum Chordata; class Mammalia; order Artiodactyla; family Bovidae; genus Nanger; species Nanger dama. Next base: position 21,334,458 of record CAKJTW010000036.1, on the reverse strand, counting down.
CTCACACTGCCTGTGAATCTGTCTGTGAAGGTTCTCTCCTTTCCTTCCTCCTTCCCATCAGTGAAAGGTGTCCTCCTCCACTCCCCCACAATCCAAGGTGTCTCCCGCCCCTGTTCTGGCTTGGTTTCCCTTCCACCTCCCTGGTGTCCTTGAGCTGTTGGTTATTCTCTTACTGGTTTCTTCAGGATCTCCAACGGCAAAATAAAGCTAGAGCAATTGATCCACCACATCTGCCCAGATTCAGTGTCTATGCCGCCGGGCCAGGTCCTCTTCCTGCTCTTTTGTGTTTGAGACTCTGCTGTGGGCTCTTGCCGGGAGCAGGTGTTCCATGGAATTGTTTCCCTTCAGCATCTGGGAGAGGATGAAGTCTTACCGATGGCTTCTCCTCTTGGCGCCTCTATTCCTCTGCCCACTTTGGGGAGAGAGGCTGGTGGGAGGCTCAGTGACGACTCGCTCCCTCCTGGCTTGGGAGGCTGTCGGCAGAGTCATTCCTCTACCTGAGTCAGGAGTGAGAGTTTCTGGGTTCTGACTTCTTGGCTCTGTCATTTCCGGAACCATTTGTACTTCCCCTCCTTTACATTGCTGCTTTCATTTTATGTCAGAAAATAATTTAAAACTTGGCAATAGGCAGAAGAGTTGGCAGAATATTTTCAGTGCCACATTGGGCTTGACTTTCTATCATCTGTAAGCACAGATTAACATGTACATTTTCATCTGTTGAAGATGCAAATAATTTCTCTCTATTAGAACCAATAATCATCAAGATTATGGTTTATTGTCTTATTGGACATAAATCAGTTTTTTGTCTAATCCCCAAATCTTATTCTAACATTTTCTATAAATATCTAATTTCTCAATTGTCTTTTGAATTCATTGTAATATCTTATTTGTTCTCTCATTAATTAATGAGCTGAATAAGATTTTGACACCTATTCATTTTATATTTGTATGAGAGTCATGTTATTATTTTTTTGAAAATTATACTTCAAGACTGATTTATTGCATGTGGGGGTAAACAAAATGGAGAGGTTATTAGACTTCGCAATAGGACTGTTTTTATTAATTATGCTGCTGAATTTCTCCCTTCCTACAATTTGTTTACCTTTCACATGAAAAATGTTTAAATTCTCTCTCATTTATAAAAAGAAAGCTTTCCCAGTAATCCTTTATCCTTCTGTAGTTGCCATGTAATACTTACCTTTTCTTTAACCCAGTGATTTTAAAAAGTTATCCAAGCTGTTGGAAAAGTTGTCTCAGACCAGATGTCTAAGGCAAAACATGAAGAACATCATTGAACATGGAAAGGTAATGTTAGATGGAAGTGAAAAGTTTATGCCTGAGACTAGTAATTTCAATGATAAGAAATGAGTTCTTTATGCTTTCCTACTGACTCCTTTAGAAAAATTTATTTATTTATTTATTTGGCTGCTCTGGGTCTTAGTTGGGCCAAGTGGGATTTTAGTTACAGCATGAGAACTTTTAGTTGGGGCATGTGGGATTTAGTGGGATTTAGTTCCCCGACTAGGGATAGAACTTCAGGCCCCTACATTGGGAGCTCAGAGTCTTTGCCACTGGACTACCAGAGAAGTCCTGCTTTTCTACCGACTCTTAAGTTTGCTGCAAAGCTCTGGCCTCTGCTGGGCCTTTGTAGGATCTCCACTGACCCTTTACCTCAATCAGCTTTAACCGGCTCTTAAAGTGAGTGAAAGGTTGCCATTGAAACATCTTTGTACAGATTTCCTCTTGAATCACCATAGATACAAGACCCTTACTGTGGGGGGCGGGGGGGAAGTCACATTGTAATGAGGAAGACTGGTGTAAAATATGGATTAATTAGTTGAACAGCAAACAGAGCAGGACTTGTAGTAGAAGGAGATGAGTGACAGCAAGGGCAGCTGGAGGAAGGAGACAGGTTTGTGTTTTTTCAAAAATATTTGTCTGGCTGTGTGGGATCGTCGCTGTGGTGCGCAGACTCGCTAGCTGTGCAGTAGTTGCAGCGTGCTGGCTTAGCTGCTCTGTGACATGTGGGATCTGAGGTCTCCAACCAGGAATGGAACCTGCGCTCTGCGTCGCACTGGGCCACCAGGAAGTCCCAGACGGGACGCTTCCTGGCCTCAGAATGGAGAGTTCTTCCGTGAGCCTGAGCTCTTTCCACAGTAGCTTGTCTGAGGCTTCCGTGGCAGTGATGGAACAGTGATACTGTTCTGCACAATATTCGTAACCCTGAGTTGTTTCTTCATGTTATTTTGGGAGATCCAGCAAAAACAACACTGGGATTTTTAAAGTGTTATGGACTGAAAGTTTGCGTTCCCCTAAAATTCATGTGCTGAGACATAATCTCCAGTGTGACAGTGTTTGGAGATGGACTTTGGGAGATTAGGTCTTGAGGGTGCAGCCTCCATGAAGGGATTTGTGCCCTATGAGAAGAGGCCAGTGAACTAGCTTGCTCTCTTCGCACCCTGTGAGGACACAATAAGAAGTGAGCAGACTACAACCCCTGCGTGTTCTCACCAGAACCCAACCATGTTGGCACCCTGATGTCAGACTTGCAGCTTCCAGTACTGTGAGAAATAAATGTCTGTTGTTTATAAGCTACCCAGTCTATGGTACTTGCTGTGAACTAAGACAGTAAGCTTAAGAAAAAGACTGAGAAATTAACATGAAAAAATACTAATGCCTAAATAAATAAATGAGCAATATTTATTTTAAAAATTGCACAAGGAAGTCTAACTAGCCAATAAACATTGAAAAATTTCAATGTAATTAGTAATCAAAGAATGGCAAATAAAAACAGTAATGCTTTACCATTTTTACCCATCGAGTTGACAAAGATTTTAAAAAGATAGCACTTAATTGTAATGAAGGGTAAGATGAGTGCATTCATATATGTTTGGTGAAAGGGGAAATCCCACACCTTTCTAGGAAAGCAACTTGCCATTATGAAATAAGAACCTGACCCCATTTAATCCAGGATTTCCACTTATAAGAGTCTATTAAAGAAATGGTTTATAAAATTTTGAGTGCAAAGCTATTTATAAAATAAAACTATTGGAAATAGCCTGAATGCCCCCAGACAAGGAAATTGTTCATTATTGTATGCTTACGGTCTCCCCCTTGCTTTCTTCACTTCAATGATATTGTCCTTGATGCTCTTTCCTGGGCATCCATACTGGCTCCAACATGAGGATGATTGAACTTGCTGTTCTCTCTCCTTGGAATACCCTTTCCCCAGATATCTGCATGGTTTGCACCCTATCTCATCAAGGTCTTTATTCAAACCCAGATTCTTAGTGACATCCTTTTAAAAGTGCACCCCTCTACCTATACTCATTTTTCCCTGGCTTCATTTTTCTCCCTAGCCCTTATCGCCATCTAACATTCTACATAGGACTGTGATTCCAAGTCAGTCTATCTACAAATTTCATCATTGTCTAGTAGCCTTGAAAAGGATTTAAAATTTTAAAGCCCAGTTAAATTCTACATTCCATTGCAGTACAACTTATTGCCTGTTTCTAAAAATATGACAGAACAAAGAACCTTGAGTCAAATAAAGATTTAAAAGGGTAGAGAGACTCCAAAATGTGAAACTGGCTAAGTGAGAGGCTCTTTCTTTGTAAGGTGATACTGCTGTAACTGGTTAAACTAACCGCAGTCTAACTGTCTTAGACCAAATGACTATTGGAGTTGGAACTTTAGGAAACTTGGTAGAAAAATACCAGGATGCCAGGAAATATTGGCTGTTTTGTATGTCTCTGTTTATTAAGATCTTTCAAAACAGAGAGCTTTATTTTAAGCTGAGAGGGCTGAAAGCAAAAAGGGGCAGTGCAGAGACCCCTCTGCCGGCATGCTTCTCACAGAATTGCCAAACCCAGGCTCTCTGCCCCTTCTAAAATTAGCATAAAACATAGGGAGGTAGGAAATCAGCTGGGAGATAAAACTGGACACCTAAGAGGCCAGAAAAATGAAGGAAGCCCGATTTCCTGGACCCTTCCCACATCCGTCCTTCCTTGAACTCTTTGCTTTAAGCAATCCTTCTTATGAGGAGCTGGCGTGTGGGCAGCAAGTCACAGGTACGATTATTGCCTTACCTGTTCTTTCGCAGTTGGATTTAAGCAAAGGGGCAAAGGGCAAAGTTCCAAGTCTTATGGCTAAGAGGGAGAACAGCAAGGGTGGTGTCCAGATCTGTGAATACACAGTTCTAAAGCGCAGAGAAGGTTGAGGGAGTTGACTAGCAGTGAAACCTCAAGCCTGGACAACATGGGAGCTTATGTTTCTTTAGCCTCAAAGGTGACCCTAGGCCCCCTGCCTCTCATAAATGTGCCAGCAGGATGTGGGCTACTGAAGAAATTCAGACTCTAATAGGGATCTTTTGATGACTCTCTTCTATTCCCCTCCCAGCCATGGAGAGCAACGGACAAAAGAGGTCTTTGAGTGGGTGGGACAATGGGCAGTGATACTGGCTGACTAGTAAACTCCCCCATTGCCAAGATAAGAGCTCCATCCTACCTCTGCCCAGAAATATATACTTTGAATTGGTGACTAGTGTTTCCCTTTCTTTTCCAGATTATAACTTTTTAATTAATTATTTAAAAATGTTTTCTACTTCCCTCCATCATTTTTTTTATCGGTCAGGAGTGGTGAAATGTATCGGTCAAAGTTTGCATAGACAAAAAGAGTAAGATATGAAAGTAAGAGTGAGGCACGTATTTCAAGGATCTGGACTTGGAGCTGGATGCAATAACTGGATATGGCATTCGGTTATTTCTCAACAAATGGTGCATTTTCATTTGTAAAGGAGACAGTTGCATTAAGTGGGGATCTTTTTTATTCTGTACATACAGGAAGAAGGAATGCTAAGCAGCTAAGGTGTAGAATATAGTAGACACGTATTGTTTCTCTACCCAGAATCTCCTCTTTGGGAGAAACACCCTTCCCCTGCATATAGGCTATGCAATTAGAACACTCCATCTATCTGGCCACAGGGATTGGTTTAGGGATGGGTTTATGATTTAAGATGGTCCAATCAGAATTCTTACTGGACTTACACTGAAGCTAAGATTTTTCCTATTCTTCTGATTTTATAATTCTGAGAATAGTGAAATGGGGTAGCTATCTACATGCTTCTTGAAAGAAGTCTATCTGAAGGAAGAGGCCAACACACGGATTTAAGCAGAGCTGAGAGAAGGCAAGAGAAGGAAGAAAAAAAGAGATACAGAGATAGAGATTTGATTGTCTTCTGAAAAGCAATTTCTGAGTGTCCCTGGATCTATGAATAACTAGGACAGAAGCTGATTCTATTCTGTACTTTCCATTGATATGACATAATAAATCCCTTTCTTGTCAAGCAAGTTTGAGTTCTGTCTCTGACACTTGAAACAGAGAGGATCCCAACTTGTATAGGAACTAACCCATTCAATCTTGCATATGTGGCAACCTAGCTTCTGTCTCCTGACTCCTCTGTAACTGCTCTTGCCATTCACTGTCAACTTTCTAGTTTCTAAATCTGATGAGCCCTTTTCAATCTTTATCTTCCTGGTTTCGAATTTGATGCTATGTATAATGGCTCTTTTCCTTGAAATTCTCCTCCACTGCCTTTTAAGAGACATGGTTCTTTTTGTTCTTCTTTTGTTTCTCCTCAATTTGTTTTCCAGACTAGTGTTTATCTCTAAAATGACTTGCTCCTCAGTGTTATATTCTTGACCCTCTTATGGTCTCATTATACAACTTCTCCGTGGGTAATCCATTTACTTTCAGAGCTTCTATTGATACTTATACACTTCAAGATCCTATCTTTAGTCTAGAGTCTCTTATCTCTCCACTCATATAGCCCATGGCATACCAGGACATCTTTTCTCACATGTGCTTCAGACATCTCAAAAGGAGCATCTTCTGTTTCTGTTTTCATCATTCATCCAGGGTTCCAATCACAGTGACTGGGACCACATTTTAGTATTTGCCTCTGTTAGAAATCTGAGCATCACTGCTGACTCCTTCTCTTCTTTGGTCTCTCAGCAAATTCTGTCAGTTCTATCTCATGGATTTCACAATTGTACTTCTCAAATCTGTGTCTGCATGCTGTACTGCCTTTGCCTTTGCTGGGTCCAGTGCTCTATAGGTGCTGCATTGCCTGGCTCCAGGAGTAACCACCCCTAGGCCTCGTGGGTGACGGCCCTGGTGGAGGCCCTCGTACTTTCTCACTTAGCTTACTGCTGCGGCAACTTTCTAGGATTCTCCTCACAGCCAGGCTCATTTCTCTTCAATCTTTTCTCTAAATGTTTCAAAAGATTTCTTCCAAGTGCAACTGGGAGGATACCACTTTTCTGCTACAAGTCTCATTGCTTGCCTGACCTTTCCACCTTAATTTTCACCACTTTAGCTCTCTATATTTTTTCCCTACTAAATATTTGGACTTCCCCAAATGTGCCATGTTTTGTCCTGCCCTCTATATTTGCACATATGCCCCCTGTGTTTTGAAAATATATCCTTCTTCTTCTTTCTTTCTTTCTGGCTACACTGGATCTTCACTGCAGCCCGTAGGCTCAGTAGTTGGGGTGTGTGGGCTTGTTTCCCCATGGCATGTTAAAATCCCCATGGGATTTTAATTCCCTAAATAGGTATTGAACCCAATTGGAAGGAGGCTTCTTAACCACTGGACTACCAGGGAAGTCCCAAAAATATACCCTTTTTTTATCTTGCAAGCTGATTTATCCTTCCAGAGGCAATCTAGGGTTAATCTTCTAGACCACCCCAGTTTGGGCTGGTAATCTTTCCTATGTCTTATAATCACACCTTACATTCATCTCTATCACAGCGCATATTACACCACATTGAAATATGCATTTACTATCAGTCTTGTCTATCAGATGTGAATTTCTTAGGGGAAGAGACCATGAGTTATTTATCTGTGTATTCTCAGGGCTTGGCATGTCACTGCCTATTAAATGCTCAATAATTTTAAGAAAATGGCAAAAAGAAAAACAATTTTTTAGCATCTGTCAACTGCCTCCCAGCCATTCCAGTCACATCTGTTAGGAAGATGGAAGGAAAGGAAAAATATTACTTATTGATTGCCATTCACTCCCTAAATGTTTGGCAAGCACCTTCCATTTTCAGTCACTATGCTAGGCACTTTCACATGATTAAATCATAGTCATGTGGACACAGTGGGAAAGGGAGAGAGTGGGACGAATGAAGAAAGTAGCATCAACATATATGCACTATCACATGTACAAATGGAGAGCTGGTGCGAAGCTGCTGTCTAACACGAGGAGCCCAGTCTGGCACTCTGTGATCACCTAGAGGGGTGGGCTGGGGGGTAGAGGAAGGAGGCTTTAGAGGGAGGGCATATATCTATAATTATGGTTGATTTGAGTTGTTGTATGGCAGAAACCAACACAACATTGTAAATATTAAAAAACAAAAAAGAAAAAAATCACTTTGTCAGTTCAGTCACACTGTTCAGAAAGCTTTATTTACAGAAATTGTATGCAGAAGCATGGCTTTTGAAGTTAAGCTACTTAAGTTTTAAGTTCAAAGACTTAGCCATTCAGCTAATGTTGCTGGGCTTACAACTAGGCGACCTCATTTCAAAAACCATGTTGCTATCAGAGGTTCATATTTTTCCAACTCTGCTTGAAAGGCTCCTCCCCCTTTTTTAATGGCACTTCCTGCTCAAGGGGCTTCCCTGGCGGCTCAGAGGTTAAAGCCTTTGCCTGCAAGGCGGGAGACCTGGGTTCAATCCCTGGGTCGGGAAGATCCCCTGGAGAAAGAAATGGCAACTCACTCCAGTAATCTTGCCTGGAGAATCCCATGGATAGAGGAACCTGGTAGGTTACAGTCCTCGGGGTTGCAGAGAGTTGGACACGACTGAGCGACTTCACTTTCACTCTCACTCTTGCTCAAGATGGAGGGCTCAGTACACATGTTTTTCTCCACTGACTCTTGAGACATCATTGAAATAGCAATATAGAAGCACAGAAAGCATCCACATAGCAGTGGAGTGAGTAGGAGAGAGGTCATCGGTCAATCGTGTCAGCTATGAGTTCACTGTCTTTCTCCTCCAAACTCACCTACTGTTGCCCTGCCTGTGGGCTAAAACACTGCCCCCTTGCCAGCTGCCGTGCTGTTAGACTTTATCACAGGGCACTGGAGTGACACTGGAGGAGGAAAGTATATTTCCTCCTGAGGCCCAGCACCTCCCCACATACACCTTCTCCCGAGACTCCAAAATGCAGTTTTCTAGAGAGTTCTGACAGTGCGGAACCTCTGTACACATATGGCTTCCACCACCACCTCCTTGATGGCTTTGCAGTGAATTCTGAGACTCAGAAATTTCCTGAGATGGCTTCCCCTGGCCCTCTAAAGGGTGACTTTTCAGTAATACTTTCTGGTGTGGTACCTCAGCCAATTTCTTCACTATCCATTGGACCAATAGCCACGCTCTCTCCACCCATATTGGGATCACAGTCCTGGGGCAGGGGACCCTTTCCCAGATTTTTCCTTCCTTGAGGGCTCTGCTTTGGCCCTGGGGTAGTTGCTGCTCCCTGTGTCTCCTATTCCTGTATAACCTCCCAAGACAAGTGAGTGTGTCTATTGTGAAGAGCAACAAGGATATACCAGTAGTCAGAATGCCTTGGCTTGCAGAGGTTTTGGCAGGGGCTAACTGATCACAGTGTTTATAGGTACAAAAGAGATGGACATCTCGTTAGAGGATTGTTTGTTCCATATGATAGAAAAAACTCTAGTCTGATAGTCAAAAACCTGACTTGAGTCACCACAGTGGAGAGTCATGATCTCCTACTTGGTTTCCAGATCTAGGTCAATTTATAGATCCAGAGCCCTTTGACTGAGAGGGGAGGTGAGTCCCCTTGACAAACAGCTCTGCAGGATTTTCAGAAGTGCTTACTAGCATTTCCACATATACATACCATAAATCTTCTCCCCTAAAGTACTTGTGATCATATTTTAGGTTAGTGTTTACTGGAGAAAGACAATACCCAGACATCTCAAGGATTACTAGACACTAGCTCTGAACTGATGCTGATCCCTAGGGACCCAAATACCACTGTGCCTACTAGCTAAAGCAGGGGCTTATGATGGTCAAGTGACCAATGGAGTCACTTGTGTGAGTTCAAGTGTGACTCACTGTAGGTCTAGTTGGCCCACAGACTCACTCTGTTGTTATTTTCTTAGTCCTAAATGTGTAATTGCAATAGACATAACTATTAACTTGCAAAATCTTCACAGTGATTCTCTAATCAATGTGTGGAGGGCTAGTGGGATATATATACATATGTATATATATATATATATATATATATCCCATAAAATCTAAATGTGGGCAAAATCAAAATTTAGAACAATATTTAGGTATAATCTTAGGATAGATAAGACATTCTTAAGCATAGCCTGAAACCCAGAGCTTATATATGAGAAAGATATATGGAAAAGATAAATGCATTTGGCTACACAACAATTTAACATTTTTGCCTGGCAAAAGGTACCATGAACAAAGTCAAAGACAATTGATATATTGCAGCAAATATGTACAGCATGTAAGACTGATAAAGTACAGAGAATGCCTATAAATTGATTTCTTCCCCAAACCCCAAAGAGTCCAATAGAATAATAGTAAAAATATGAATAGAAATTTACAGAAGAATATAATCAAATAATCAATAAATGTGAAAAGATATCTAACTTCTAGTAGTAAAGAAAATTCAAATTTAAACAAGTCTGCGGTAACATTATTAGTGTTAATAATATTATTAATGTACCTCATAACAGTTTTGGACTTCCTGGTGGTCCAGTGGTTACAACACCGTGCTTCCACTGCATGCGGCGTGGATGGAGGGAGGGTGGTTAGGGGCCACGAGTTCAACCCCTGGTTGGGGGACTAAGATATCACATGCCAAGCAGTGCTGCCAAAAATAGAAAAAAAAATTAAAACTGACAGCCTGTTTTCTACATTTTTGTTATTCTCTAGACTAGAAAATACATACAAAATATGATTACAAATATATACAGTTTGTTGCTGATGTTTGTTTATATAAAAATGGTATATATTTTTCTATAACTTGCTTTTCTCACTTGTTAATATGTAAGGATCATCCATTCAAGTAAATAATACAGACATGATTCATTCTTCTGAAAAGCTGCATAATAATCTTTTGAATGGATATGCTATAATTTATCTAACTTTTAATCCATTTTTCATTGCATAGAGAGTAAAGTAGGTAATATAAAAAGAATAAGAATTAGATTGGCATCAGATTTCTTGTCAAGAATAACGGATGCTAGAAGACAAAGCATTTAAACAGGGATGTTTCAACTGATAAAGTTTTATATTTCCTAAAGAAGATGCAGCAGTCGTAAACTTTTATGTTCCAAATACAATGGCAGCTTGACTTTTGCCAGGCCACATAACCTAGACATGGCCATACTGGGTTTGCACACTTTCTTTGAATTTCTATACATATTTTTACCCAAATAAGAAAAATTTGAATAGCCAGTGTTACCAACAGCAAAGGAAATGGGCCCGTACACACTGTTGTCTGGAGGGCAAAACGGTACAGACTTTTGAAAAGCGGTTTGAGAGCTGCAGTTTCCAACTCTCATTCAGAATAAGCAGTCACCCCAGTGAAGGAGTTGAATTATGCAGTGTCAGAAATACAGATAAGTATGTTATCAACTGAAACATACTTTCCAGGTAGCACAGTGGTAAAGAATCTCCTGCCAATGCAGGAAGCAAAAGAGATGCAGGTTCAATCCCTGGGTTGGGAAGATTCCCTGGAGTAGGAAATGGCAACCCACTCCCATATTCTTGCCTGGAAAATTCCATGGACAGAGGAGCCTGGAGGACTATAGTCTGTGGAGTGGCAGAGAGTCAAACACAAGTGAGCACACACACACAGCTAAAACATAGTTACTGTTATTACAAATGTGCATTGGGTAAAACGGGGTATTTATGAGTCATTGGTAAAAATGAGTAAAATGAATCATTTGTGTTGGTGGCTTAAACATCAAATGGCACTCGATGTGGGTCGACATACCTTCTAAAATCTCCCATGGGTGCCCCATTCTCCTCCCCTAACTTTTCACCCATTCCCTCTTGGAGCTTTCCCACCATTGTAGGTCATATTATGCTGTGACCCGCACTTCAACCTCCCTTCCTCATACCTCCAAAGATGAATGCTCTGAGTGTTGGAGCCAGTAGTAGACAGATTCAGAAGGCTGACGTTCTTGGGGTCTGGGCTATGTCCATATGTATGATCTGTGCATGGAGGAAGTCTGTTCTCATGCTCTAATGACTCAAAAAGAAGACTAAGAGGTAGAGGAGTATTCTGAAGGAGGAGGAGAGGGGAGGTGAGAAGAGGGGTTGGGGTTGAAGCTGGCCTTTAAATATCTGTGCCTATGGGAGACAGTGTCTGTGAATCTACAGAGAGGAGCTGCTGAGCTAAAAGCTCCCCATCCATAAATCAGAGAAGGGTCATTAGGACCCACATCTCAGGAGAGGTTCTGGTCTCTCCAGAAAGGCACCTTACCTTCTAGGAGGGTCAGTGGGAATATCCCCCAGGGCTGGGACTGCAGACAGGAATTTTTCTCTGCTGACTTACTCCATCCTGCAAGATGCTGGGACTGAGCTTTGGGAGCACAGAGGTGAGGGATCTGCCCTGTTTACCACTGTGAATGAGCAGAGTACAGCCAGGGAGGGGGTCCTCATAGTCCACCCAGACTGCAGTAGAGGGGTGTGCGTGTGAGTGTGTGTGTGTGTGTGTATATCTGTGCCCCAGGGCACAGGTTTGGTCCTGCCTGGTTACCCTCTGGGTATTAGGTATCCAAAATATTAGAATTAGGTATCCAAGGGAATGCTGACTTTCCTCCTTCTTTCCTTCCTCCCTCCCACTTTCTTTCTTCCTTCCTTCCTTTCTTTTCTTCCTTTTAAATTGACATACAGTTGATTTAAAAACGTTTTTCATTTTTTTTTAATCCCTGAGGATAAAGGCCAAATCTCCAGTCCAGGCTATAGAATCAATAGCCTCTGGCCAAGGAGGCACTACTGTAAAAGCTACGCTTTACTTTTAGAGTCTCCAGACTTCTCTCAGAATGCAAGATCAGGCAGGGGCTTCACAGGATTCTGCTCTGGGGGAGAGGAAGCCTGATCTTAGCCTTTAGGGAACTCCTTCTAGGGTTTTCCTACTGATCCCCCTGTCTAAGAAGTGTGGCTGTAGTTTGCAAAGCTGATTAGCACCATGGTAATCATTCCCCAAATCTAAGAACAGGCCAGCTTTCATACAATTTAAGTATGCAACTTAGCCAAAGTCATCAAACTTAAAAGGCAGATTTTACTACTGGAACTTTAATGTGTTTGCCATTTGAAGATAAATGGTCTTTCAAAATCCCCTGTGGTAAGCGTTACAGGACTTTTTCTTTAAAGAAGGTTTTTGTATCATAAAAGCAATGCTTTTCTTAGAAATCTAGCAAGAGAAGTAAAATAGAAAGTAAAGGAAAGAAAATACCTGAAACTCACCCGTCAAAGCTCCATCAGAAGAAAATTCCTTTTGATGTTTTTGGTAAATTTCACTTCAAATTTATTGTTGATTTGCTAATTTCAATCATTTTTGCCTTTAACCATTTTAATGTCTTTTATATTTTGAGTTTATTTGCTATCCTTTTAGTAGCTTCCTGGGTGGAAAACATACTTTTATAATTTTCAGTCTTTCTTAAATTATTTCTAATTACTGTATCTAAAATTATATATCTATATGTTTTTTCCTGAGTAGTACTTTAACCATATCCAACACACTTAAAGAAATTTGGCATGTTCTCAGTGCTCATTTCTAAATATTTATAATTCATGTTTTAATTTCCTCTTTAAGTGGAGAATTTTTATAAGTGCATTTTGATAAAATTTGTTGTATTTAATTGTCTAATACAGCAGCCACTAGCCATACATGGCTAGGGAGCTCTTAAAATATGGTCAGTCAAAATTGAAAATTTAAGGATAAAATATACACTAGCTTCAAAGATTTTGTGTGAAAATTTTAATTATTTTTATATTGATTACATATTTAAATGGTAATATTTTTATACACTTGACTCAAATGAAAAAAATAAGGTTATAGATTAACACGATTGAATGGAAATATTATATGAGTTACAACTGCAAGCCATATATGTGATTTAAATTTCATCTGTTTATTTAATGTAGCTACTAGAAAAATTAAAATCACATATGTGGTTTGCAGTTGTAACTAATAACTTTTCTATTCAATTGTGTTAATCTATAGCCTTATATTTTTATTTGAACTATTCAGAGGCAGGTGTATTAAATTCATCTACCAAGATTGGGATTTGACAATCCTGAAGTTACACTGTCAAATCTCAAAAGATTCATGACATACTATCTTGGTGGAGTGTACCTTTTATCAGTATAAAAAACTGTATGCTTATTTGCCTTTTAAAATATTTTTTGCCTTAAATTCTCTTCTGCTCTAATTTTAACGTTTCTGCATTTGTTTTCTTTAGGTTGACATTTTGTGTAGTATCTTTATTTTATTTTCAAATGTCCTGCATCGTTTGGTCTTCGGTGTGTCTTTTGTAAACTATATACAACTATTTTTAAAAATATAATTTGAAACTCTTTTAATATATTAATTTAATTAATTCACCTTTGTTGTGATTATTAATATTTCACAAATGGCCCCGGAAAAGTGCTTGTGTGTTTCTAACTCTGGGGGCATTGTTTTCTCTTTGCTGACTTCTGATGTGTATAATCAATGGCCTTCCATTCTTCTCATCCCTCCTCGCGGTGGGAGTGAGCACCTTTATTCTCAGCTGCCTGACGACGGCAGAGACTGAAGAGGCCTCATCAAGGGCAGCATCTGCAAAGAGCTGAGCCGCCACTGTCCCCTCCTGCGGCCTCTCTGCGTTTGCTGGCTCACGGCTCAGAGCGCCGTTGCCGTTCTCACCTTTTGACACAGTGCCTCTTCCAGGACTGGGGGATATGGTTTCATCTTTTAAGATGACTCCACTCCTTACAAATTCTAGTCCCTCCAGGACACTGCTTCATATTTTCATGGGCTTCTATTGATTTGTTCCCTTTTCCTTGTCTTTTAATCTTTTTAACGGTGATATAGTATGGAGAAACAGGTAAAAGTATGGCTTCATTTATCATCTTTATCTCATTATGGTATATTCAGGTTCTGCTTTTTTCTCTATATATTTCTTATTTTGGTCTAATATTTGCATATTTAATTTTGTGTCCTGATTTTCCAACTAGTATTTTAACTTAAGCAATTGCCCTGCACTATTATAAACTACTTAAAAACTTCACTTTTATTGTCTGTATAATATCCCATCAAGGAAAGCTTTTAGCATTTCCCTGTTATTAGGAATTTAGATTATTTCTATTTCTCTGCTGTTACAAAGTTACTTGTACATATGGCTCTATTTTATATTTTGAATTATGGCCTTGGGTGGGGTACTGTGGTTCTTATAGATTGTTAGTCTAGGTCATTCCATTAGGTTTACTCCAGTTTTAGTAGAAAAGTACATGTGCTTCAGTTCAGTTCAGTTCAGTTCAGTCGCTCAGTTGTGTCCGACTCTTTGCGACCCCATGAATTGCAGCACGCTAGGCCTCCCCATCCATCACCAATTCCCGGAGTTCACCCAAACTCATGTCCATTGAGTCGGTAATGCCATCCAGCCATCTCATCCTCTATCGTCCCCTTCTCCTCCTGCCCCCAATCCCTCCCAGCATCAGAGTCTTTTCCAATGAGTCAACTCTTCACATGAGGTGGCCAAAGTACTGGAATTTCAGCTTTAGCATCATTCCTTCAAAGAACACCCAGGACTGATCTCCTTCAGAATGGACTGGTTGGATCTCCTTGCAGTCCAAGGGACTTTCAAGACTCTTCTCCAACACCACATTTCAAAAGCATCAATTCTTCAGTGCTCAGCTTTCTTCACAGTCCAACTCTCACATCCATACATGACCACAGGAAAAAACAGCCTTGACTAGACAGAACTTTGTTGGCAAAGTAATGTCTCTGCTTTTGAACATGCTATCTAGGTTGGTCATAACTTTCCTTCCAAGGAGTAAGCATCTTTTAATTTCATGGCTGCAGTCACCATCTGCAGTGATTTGGGAGCCCCCAAAATAAAGTCTGACACTGTTTCCACTGTTTCCTCATCTATTTCCCATGAAGTGATGGGACCGGATGACATGATCTTCGTTTTCTGAATGTTGAGCTTTAAACCAACTTTTTCACTCTCCTCTTTCACTTTCATCAAGAAGCTTTTTAGTTCCTCTTCACTTTCTGCCATCAGGGTGGTGTCATTTGCATATCTGAGGTTATTGATATTTCTCGCAGCAGTCTTGATTCCAGCTTGTGCTTCTTCCAGTCCAGCATTTCTCATGATGTACTCTGCATATAAGTTAAATAAGCAGGGTGACAATATACAGCCAAATGTACTCCTCTTCCTATTTGGAACCAGTCTGTTGTTCCCTGTCCAGCTCTAACTCTTGCTTCCTGCCCTGCATACATGTGCTTAGCACTTACAAATCTTTCTGTGCTATTGCAATTCTTTGGGATCATATGTCACTGAAAACCAGGAGACCAGGGCAACTCTTCAATGGCATATATATCCGGATTTAGGATATAGTGTCCATATGTGGATGCCCACAGATGCTGGTAGAATGTTCTTTGTTGTTGTCACTCTCAGAAGGGTGAGTTATAGCAAAGCTGACCACATTTTCTGTGCCACAACAGGAACACATCTCATATATTGCCCTGGTCTGACAAAGGTTCTACATCTGTACTATTCAATATGATAGTCATTAACCACATGTGGTTACTGAGCACTTGAAATGTGGCCAGTCTGAGTTGAGAACTGCTATAAGTATAAAGTGCACATTGGATTTCAAAGACTTGGTATGAAAGAAAAAGTTGAAATACATCAATAATGACTGTATACATTGATTCCATGTTGAAATGATATGTGCCCCACATTGTACTTTTGTTGGACAGCACTGCTTTATTCATTGCTCTAAGACCCCTTAGAAGATCAGGGATGTATGGGAACACAGATACAGCTGATTCTTACCTCCTCTTGCTGTAACACTTTATTATTAATTTCCTGAGACTCTCAGTCCACACTGCAGAGGCACCATCTCTTTACCCCTATTAGCGGCTCCTCTGTTATCCTTTAACTGGAACATCTGAAAATTTAAGAACCTAAGGATGATGCTTTCCCACCTGCTCTCTACTTCCTAGCACTCCTGCCTGCTGAAGGTCATTGCAGGAGGTTCACAGGGACTAATGTAAGGTGCTGAAGAGCATGCTAAGTCTTTCTCCCCAAGGCAAACAAGTTTGGAATAACTTTGAAATCAAGAGCTTTAGCTTAAAACTGCACAATTGTATAAAGCTCTTACGTAGGAACATATAGCTGTGTCCATTTATTCATTCATTCAACAAATATTTATTGAGCGCTTACTATCACTCAGTACTGTCAGTCACTGTTCTGGACTCTTGAGCTACATCAATGAACAAGAGAGATAGAGATAAGTGCTTTCCTGGAGCTTATAGTCTTGGCAGTAGGTATGGACAATACACAAGAGGCATTATAAATAGTAAATGACATAGTATGTTGGAAAGCATTAAGTATGGTAGAAAAGTCAAGAGGGATCCAAAGTGATTAAGTATGGTGGAAAAGTCAAGAGGGATCCAGAGTGCTGAAAGGAGAAGGAGTAGAGAGTGGCTAGGTTGGCCTTCGTTGAGATCAGAGATGTGTGGGACAATGGACTTGACATTTAAGCAAAGCCTTGAAGCAGGAGGAGGTGATAGATATGTGGCTGCCTGAGAGAAACTCATTTTAGCAGAGGGAATAGTCAGTGCAGAAGCCTAAAGGCAGGAGTGTGCTCAGTATGTTCGAGGAACCCAAGAAGGCCTGTGTGCCTGGGAAGAGAGCAGTAGAAAGGTCAGAGATGCAAAGGGGCAGCACAAATAATTTGCAGCCTTCTAGGTCATGGTAACTCCCTTGGTGTCTCAGCACTAAAGAATCTGCTCACCTGCCAATGCAGGAGACTCGGGTTTGATCCCTAGGTCAGGATGACCCCCTAAAAAGGAAATGGCAACCCACTCCAATATTCTTGCCGGGGAAATCCCATGGACTGGTGGGCTACAGCTCATGGGGTTGCAAAGAGTCAAAGACAACTTAGCAACTAAACAGCAAGGGCATGGTAAAGATTTGGGTTTTGCTATGATCTGAATGTTTATGGCCCCTGCAAATTTCATATACTGAAATCCTAAACCTCAAGTAGATGGTATTGGGAGGTGGGAGGTTGGGATGTGCCTAGGTCATGAGGGTGGAGCCTTCATGAATAACAGGATTAGAGCCCTTATGGAAGAGACCCGAGAAGGCTCCTTCACCCTTTCCACTGAGTGAGGTCAGAGCAAGAAGCTGGCTATGAACCAGAAAGCAGCCCTTTACCAAAAACACATTTTCCAATACCTTGCTCTCAGATTTCCCAGCCTCCAGAATGGTGAGAAATTAATTTCTGTTGTTTATACACTACTAGTCTATGGTCCTTTTGTTATACCAGCCCCAACAGACTAAGACGGGCTTTTACTCTGCATGATATGAGGAGTCACCACAAGTTTTTAAGTAGAGGATTCACCTGCTCTGGCTGACATGTTTAAAGGATCACTCAGACTTCTGTGTCAAGGTCAGATTTTAGGCAGGCAAGGATGGAAGCAGGGAGAGAGATGGCCCTGCTCCCACCACCAATGCAGTGCAAGTGGCGAGAATGTTGCATTTTGGTGTGCAGTGAGAGAGAACCGTCAGGATTTTCTGAGAGAGCAGCTGTGAGGTCTGACACAGAGAAAACAAGGATGGCTCCAAAGTCTGAAGTCCAGGCAGTTCTGGAGAGGTGGAATTGCCATCATCTTTCCAAGGCTGAGCTTCTGTCTTAAATGCTCCCATTTCCCAGGGGGCAAAGTGAGAAGACAGAAAGGCCAGGTGCTATGGACTCTGACCTGGATTTGAATCTGGGTTCCAAATTTGTGTCCCTGAGCAATTTGTGACTTTATTTAACCACCACTGAAGAATATTATAATATTTGGATAGTAATACCTTTGTGATAGAATGGATGATAGAACAATGGAAGGCTTGGTGTATATATAGTAGGTGCTCAGTAAAAGCTAATATCTCTTTTCTGCTCAGACAGATTTGGAGGCTGGGACGTTGGAGAAGGCATTTTATGTCTTTTGATCAGGATTCCAAGAGGAGGGAAGGATGGGGCTAAAGCTGTCACAGTCGTCTCTGCCCACAAGGTCAGATTCACCATCCTCTGGCATCTAGCCCAGGACACAGTCCTCCTGGTAGGCAGCAGCTGCTGGTAGGCAGCAGCTGGCAGCAGCAGAACGTGGACGGGGCAGTGGCGGCACTGTAGGGAAGGGGCCGAGCACGATGGGCATCGTGTGTGCCATGTGGGGAAGGCTGAGGACCGGGAGCGGCTGGCGGCCATGGCGAAGGACCAGGGATGGGGGATGATATGGGTGCAGAGATGAGAATACACATGCCTAGCCTAGGGACGTCAAAATTCTGCTTTCCTCAACATAATTTAGGTTATTTCCCGTGTGCCAGACATATACCAATACCCCATCACGTTAGTCTCTAAGGCGTTCAATGTTGCTATAACTGCTTCACGGTGGGAAACACACCGCAAGTGTCAGGGATGATACTGAACCAAGGTCTGCCTCACTCCAAAACCCACATTCTTAACCAGGACGGTGGCTCTGTGCCTGGCAGGGCCCTGCAGGGTACAAATGCCCGAAGCCTCAAGAAGCTGGGACGATGCCCAGAGCAGGAGCTGCCCTGTGGACTGCAGCGGGAGAGCCGCCAGGCTGGGGGCCCACCGTGGTCACTGTGGAAGTGGGCGCTGTTTGGGGGGCTCACAGGGAAACAGTCGTTTTTGAAGAGTTTTGAAAAAGTGTGGGAGTCAGCCAGATAAATTTTCCAGAGAAGAGACTCCAGGTATATGGGACTTAAAGAGTAAAGATTTCCAGAAATGAGGGGAAGCTAAGAAGAGGGGTTTGCCTGGGCGTATAAAGGGTCCATGGCACCCCACTCCAGTGCTCTTGCCTGGAAAATCCCACGGATGGAGGAGCCAGTAGGCTACAGTCCATGGGGTCTCTAGGAGTCGGACACGACTGAGCGACTTCACTTTCACTTTTCACTTTCATGCATTGGAGAAGGAAATGGCAACCTACTCCAGTGTTCTTGCCTGGAGAATCCCAGGGACGAGGGAGCCTGGTGGGCTGCCGTCTATGGGGTCACACAGAGTCAGACACGACTGAAGTGACTTAGCAGCAGCAGCATAAAGGGTGAAAGGAGAGAGTCCAACAGGGCTGGGAGCTGAGTTCAGGTCAAGTGTAGGGTTCTAACTTGGGCACCGTCCAGTTTTCTCCCAGAGGGTCTTCGGGTGAGAGAAACCCAGCATGAGACCACAGTGAAGTGGGCAGCAAGTGGCCAGTGTTCCAGAATCCACCTGCATCGGCCAAGGCCTCCCGGGTAACTAGGGAGGGAGGGAGGGGTTTCTCTTTCTTTAAATGATTAAAATCAATGATTTTATTGAGGGTGATAAGTTACTAGAAAGTTAACTGGCATAGGCAAAGGGAAGAAACATGTCAGAAGTCAAGTGTGTTGGTAGAGGAGAGTACTTTATATCAGACAAATATTCGGATCTAGGGTTTCCAGATTTCTCCAAGGCTGGATTTGTCATGGGTCACTTTCCCGTCAAAGGATTCTGGAGACCAAGTTCAACAGGATTCCTTCACCTACCAAACAAGAGTCCTTGGGTCTTCTGTTAGCCAAGGCATGCAGTGGAAATAATGATCTGTTTTTCTGATTCCTCTGTAGGATTAGGATGTCTTTTGCCTTGTGTTGCCAGACTTGTTGCTCTTGTTCCTCTTGTCCATGTACTCATTCTTCAAGTATTTTCTCATCTTCTGATCAAGATTAAATGACCAGAAAATTTCAGACTGTTGTAATGTTTGTGACATTTCTTAAGCAAGTTGATCAAGACGTTGCACTCTTCAGCGTGTTAGGGGCAGATACGTCAGGATGCATCTTTAGGAAAAGGAGATGGAGCACAGCAGAGCAACACAAATTGTGGCCACACCCGGACAGCAGAATGGTCTTCACCAGCAAAGACTGCACCCAAAGGCCAGCGGTCCGGGTGCGGGAGCAAGGCCAGCTCTGGGTGGTGCAGGCTCTGTGCCCGCTACTCCTGATCCCTCTTGACCAGCCCTGCGAGGGGATATTTGATCCACAGTTTTGTCTCTTCCTCACCCTCTGTGCTACCCTCTGTCTCCCCTAGGCCCTAGAGTGCCAGGGACATCAACTTCCTGGTGTAAGTGCTGTGGGCAGCCCCCTGGTGGGGAGCTCCCTGGAGCAGTGAGCAGGTGGGGGACAAGGTGAGGCTTGGGAAGCACAGAGCTGTGAGGTTCTCCCTGTCTCCCAAATCTACTCACACTTCTGCACATGTTCCCAGGTGCCCCTGTTTACCTTGGAGCCACAGCTTCTGTCCCATTGGGTAGCGCACACCTAGGTCAGTCTGCATGGTGGCCAGATACACTGCAGCCCTCCCCTACTCCAGCCCTACTCGAAGCCCCAGATGTGAGGGACACTCCCCCTCAGGGCCTGGTCCTCTCTCTGGCTCAGAAACCTGAGGCTGTTGCACTCTGGACTCATTGGCACCCACTCTGATCCTTGCCGTTGGGCTGTCCCAGGGACGCCTCATGCCTGCGTGTGTGCTAAGTTGCTTCAGTCGTGTCCAACTCTTTGCAACCCCATGGACTGTAGCCCACCAGGTTCCTCTGTCCTTGGGATTCTCCAGGGAAGAATGCTGGAGTGGGTTGCCATTTCCTCCTCCAGGGGATCTTTCCGACCCAGCGATCGAACCCACATCTCTTACATCTTCTGCATTAGCAGGCGGATTCTTTACCACTAGTGCCAAGCATGCCTCACCTGTCCCCAGATGGCTGAGAAAAGGAACTCTGCCCACCATCCCAGATGGACTCTACCAAGCACTGCGGGGCTCCTGCTGCCTCTGCAGAACCCCTGCCCCTGCTGTTCGGAGGGCACGTCCTGACTTCTCCCCAGTATGGACAGAGGTGGGTCCTGTGTCGGGGTGGGCCGTTCCTCTTTGGGGAGTCTTCTTTCACTCAGCACCCCTACCCTTCTCTTCTGCCAGACACGGCTGCACTATCTTTCTCTGGTTCTCTCATTGCTGGCCTTCTCGGCCAAGTTCCTCTCCCTCCCTCCTTTGCCCAGCCTCAGGCTTCCCTAGGAAACACAAATTTCAGCATCTGCCCCTGCAACTGTTTCCCCTGGGTGAATCCTCACCTCTCCTCATTAACACAGGCACCAACACCAGCTTCCCTAATGTCCTCTCCTGATACTATTTTCACTGAACTGACTTTCTGGAGGGTTGTGCCCTGAGGAGAGTCGATGGGTGAAGGACAGTGAAGGCTTCACGAACCAAGTGCTCCCGGCGGGTGGGCATGTTCCTCCTCCACACTCTAGGGAGCCCCTGCTCCCCCACCACAGGACTCCAGCAAGCGGAAGTGGCTGCCTCCTCACCCGGTTCTGATGGCAGATCCTGGATGTGAACGTGAGAACCCAGCCGTGCTGACGCTGTCCCACCTGGAGGACAAGGAGGGCAGGGAGGCTGGTGGAGCTGGGGCGACTCTGCCTTGCTTGCCTCCATGCCACGGGGACACTCAGGGAAGGAGTCCAAAGTGGAATACCCTAAGGAGAGCAGGTAGAAAGAGTGTGATTAGGATGCCAGAGTCTGTCCTCTGTCACCTCCTGAACCGCCACTGCAGGCTGTTTGGTGCCAGGGGAATGTGGCCAACACAGCGAGAGGGACCACTTGGAGAGAATGTGGCCAGCAGACTCCACACCCTCAAGGAGACCAGATAGCCCCTGATGGATTCTGTCCTCTGAGTATGGCAGGGCAGGTGCCCAGCACAGGGCCAGGTGGTGTCACCCAGAGAGCCCAACCTCCCCACCAAAGGCCAGAGGAAGCCCCTTCCCCTATCTGGGGTCTCTTGTAGCTGAGCTTCTCCCTCTTGCTTTTCATTTCTTCTCATCTGAATCAGAAACAGTTCCAGGTTTGCAACTCAGGGGACTCTAAATGCATTTCCCCGCTCTGGGAGTGGCCATCCCCAGGCTGCACTGAGCTCTTTCTGACCGCTGCCTCCAGGCTCCCAGACTGTCCTCCAGAGACCCAGCTGCTAATTGGTCCCACCCTTGTGGCCGTTTCTGGGGAGTTCTGGGCTTTTCCAGCAGGAGAGTCTGTGTCAGCACCCCCAAAATCCCCAAAGGTTTTACTTCTTCCAGGAGACTCCCAGCTCCACCCCCACTTTCCCTCTTCCTATAGCTCAGCTCTGTCTCCTCATTAGAAGCCCGAGTTCTGGGAACATCTGGCTTCTCAGTTGTGCTCCACTTCCACCTCATCGCACCTGTCTGTCTCCTCACAGGGGAGGCTCTGGGGGGCTGATTGCCACTGCTGCCATCTATGTATCTCACACAGTGAGTGGGGAGCTTTGGAAGAGGGCAGAGGAGTAGATTCCAGGGTGTTAGGGAAGTGGATACTGATCCTGTGTGATTAAGACAAAAATTCATGTGTACAACACTGAACATCTGTCTGGTCTACATTTAAAATCACACTCATTGCCTTTATCTCATTCAGTCACCATGTCCTTAGGGCCACCGTGGATGGCTGTACAGCTTGTTCACTGTGCAAAGTCACCAGGTCTAGGGACAAATGAGAGCTGAGATCCAGTCCATGCTCTGCCTGCCAAACCACGGACCCTGGAGAGGCACTCTATTCTCCTAAAGGAAGGGGGCGTCTTGAACATGCATTCACCAAGCTAGAGGGGCTGTACAGGCTCAGAGGAGAGCTCTTTTAAAAATTCACACCAGGGGGCAGTATAGACTATCTGGTGTTCCCTACGTGGCATTCCTGTGACTGTAAAAGGGAGAGCTTTTTGAGACCTAGAAATCTTAAGTGACTTTCTCAAGGTCGACCAGGTCGTTGTAGAGCAGAGGTCTGGCCTTGGGTTCTTCAGTCCCATTTCCTGACCCTGCACCTAAGTTCTCTCTGGGTCGAGCATAGGCAAACACAACCTCTGCCTCTCTGACTTCTCATTAAGCCTAGGCTTCATTCTGCTCCTGCTCCGATTTTGCTCATTGGTAATTCCAAGGGGTGGAATAGGAGCATGAGCTGGGTCTAAGAGTTAACATTCATCCTCCACAGCCCTGGCGCCCAGGAGGAACCCCTGCCCTCACCAAGAGAGAGCATGCACGCTTGACAAGTTGCTTCAGACTCTTTGCGACCCTACTTACTGTAGCCCGCCAGGCTCCTCTGTCCATGGAATTCTCCAGGCAAGAATACTGGAGTGAGTTGCCATTCCCTTCTCCAGGGGATCTTCTCGACCCAGGGATCAGCCAGAGCCTCCTGCAGCTCCTGCATCGCAGGTGGGTTCTTTACTGCTGAGCCACTGGGGAAGCCCCACCAAGAGAGTACTTTTAGCTTCTTTTCTTCTTAGATACTGTACCTATACCACGAGCAAACTGCCTTGCTGGGACTTATCAAGTTCTTGGCCGTGAGCTGGTATCACAGGTCATCTGGGTGCATGGTGTGTCTCCAGGTCTCATCAAAACCAGCTTAGAAGTGGTTAGAATTCAGCAATAGTTAGCTACTCCCACATCAACTGCCCTGTGTTTCCCGAGCCCGGCAAGCCCCTCAGGGCTCTGAGACCAGCAGCCTCTCACTTCTCTGTAGCAGAATCGGGGCTCTGTCCTCTGTGAGAAAATCCCCAGCCCCAGTCCTAAGCAGAACCATCTTCCCCCAAAGACACACATCTGCAAAGAGCAGCATCTCTCACCCTTCACAGTCCTGTCTAGCACTGACTCTGAATTTTTTCAGTGTGAATATAATCTAGCTGTACAAAACTCTAAAAAAATTTTTGTGGATGGTAGAGGTGGGTGGTCTCCTCACAACATGGATTAAATCCTGACTTATTGATAATTCCTCTCATAGACTCTGGGGTTGCACAGCCCAGAAGCTGGAATCTAGAGGACAGGAGGAGGCTGGGAGGTGGGAACCAGGGATGGAGGTATACTGGGCCCTCCAGCAAGGTCAGCAGGGCCACAGGTTAGAGTTCATTAGCACATGAAACAGGAGACCATAACTCTGTCCTCCTTTCACACAGGGCAGGGCAGCCAGAGGACTGTGGACCTCTGTTCTTCCTGTGTTCTCCAGATGTCAGCTACATCACTGTGGAGAACGATGTGTTGACTGGCTTTTCCCTGAGCCTCTGATGTCCACTACGAGGACTGGAGGCTGTCTCTCTGGGTACAGATATTGCAGTTCACCCAGGGAACCAGATGATGATTGGATAGGAGAATGAAGGTCAGGCCTCTTGAAGGTGTTGTAGGTGAGTTCTAAGACAAATCTAGAGTAAGGAAGTGGTGGGATAGAGTTGCTGTTGAGCAATTGCTGAGCTGACGTCTGTTTGATTCTTTTTTTTTTTTTAAACTGGCAATGAACTTGTTCTGAAACTCCTAACTGTAGCTTTAATACCCTGGGGGAGAAAATGGCAACCCACTCTAGTATTCTTGCTGAGAGAATCCCATGGACAGAGGAGCCTGGTGGGCTACAGTCCATGGGGTCAAAAAGTTGGACATGAGTGAGCATCTGAGCACAAGGTAAGCTGAGGAGTGGATAAACAGATTGGTCCACTTTACCAATGGGGGCTTACAAAGGCAAGGCGATGTCCCCTGTCTCTTCTCCTTGGGCC
Organism: Nanger dama; assembly: GCA_917880005.1. NCBI lineage: Eukaryota > Metazoa > Chordata > Mammalia > Artiodactyla > Bovidae > Nanger > Nanger dama. Next base: position 21,309,583 of record CAKJTW010000036.1, on the reverse strand, counting down.
ACTGCACTTAGGTGTGGTGGGCTTAAATGACCTTTCTAGTCTCTAGTATGCAAGGCTTGCTTTTGTCCAACCAAGCCAGGGCTCTGCTCTGAGTTGAAGACATTTGACCTGAAATTTGCTGGGCACATTGGTTCAGCTCTACCCTGCCCGTTACCTTTCATTTAGAGGGGAGGTAGTGGAAAGGCCCATTCTTCAATTTAGCATTAACAGCATGAAGGTGACACTGACTGTGACTCCATCTGTCCCCTCCCATGTAATTCTCAGAGCTCGATAGGGAAGGAGGTGAGGGATAAGCTCCTTCCATGACCGTCCCGTGACAGGACACATCTTGCTTCTCTCCGCTTTCTTTTAACGTGGTGAGAACTCTGGCTCTGCCAAGATTGCCTAAAGGATGAAAGCCCCGCTGGTGCCACCACTGCCTGCCCCCACAGATGTTCGCACAGATGCGGAATATGCCTGTCTGTGCTAAGCGTGCGTGTGTGCTAAGTCGCCTCACTCATATCCGACTCTGTGACCCTTTGGACTGCGGCCTGCCAGGCTCCTCTGTCCGTGAGGTTCTCCAGGCAAAAGTATTGGAGTGGGCTGCTGTGCCCCTCCTCCAGGGGCTCTTCCTGACCCAGGGACTGAACCTGTGCCTCTTGTGTCTCCTGCATGGGCAGGCAGGCTCTTTACCACTAGCCCCATAAGTGTGCTACATCTCATTTGCTGCCCGGCTCTCTCAGGCTATTTCATATTTCTGCAGAAGTCGAAGGTCTTGACTGCTGTTGCCATGCACCCATTCTTGGGAGGGTCTGTGTTCTCAGAGATACAGCACTTCAGTTGTTTGTTTATTTCTTATCACATTACTTAAAAATGTTTACAACTTCACATACATCAACTACACCTCAATAATAAATGAATATTCTATAACTTCAATTTTTGTAATCCCCTGTTAAGTAGTCAGGGGTCCTTGAGATTGAATTGGAGGAAAGCTAATGACTGTGCCAGGCAGAATCTCTGGGGAGTCAGGATTCTTCTAAGACTGGTTGGGCATAATCATGGTGTTTTAGATAATGATGGGTGGGTCTGCTCCTTTCAGACTGGCATCCTTGTTTTCCCAGAATTATTAAGAAATGCCTGAATATATCATTGCTTTTAACAATAAGATGTCCCAGCTCCATCTTGATTTTCTTGTTCTGTGAGGCAGCACTTAGAGAAGCTGAGGCTCCTGTGGTGAACGAAATACAGTGAAATGCAATGTCCTAAGACGTACACACAGCCACGTGTAAACACATGCTGCTGAGTACAGTAAAATCTACATCACAATACCATTTGTGTTAATTTTAAAAGTATGCACACAAAATGACAATGCATATTTTAGTAAGAATGTGTATAAATCACATGTGTATACCTGTGAGGGAGGGAAATTGGAGAGGAGGCTGGGGATGAAAAAGAATACATAAGTAAATAAATAAAATAAGAGTGGAGGCTTGGACACACCTGTGGTAAGAATACACTATGAAGTGAGGAAAATAAACTGAACCTGCTGTTCCCATGATTTAAAGAAGCTAGAACATCTGGGAAGTGGAGAGTTTAGCTTAAGGAAGCTGAACTAATTGTTCCAATGGGTGATGGAAAGCATAACAAGATATGAAGAAATTTAAAACGATATGGGTGAAGTCTTACTTGGCATCCTGTGGTATACTGCCAAATGTGATTTTAAATCTCAAATATGATATTTAAATGGAGAATAAGTGAGTGCTTCCTTCCTATTTAATTAAATAAAAATAGAAAAATAAATAAGCTAGAATGACAGAATGATGGCTCTGGGATGAATGTTACAGCCAAGTCAGGTTCCGAAGAGTGGAACCAAAGAACTTGTAACTCATTCTTTCTCTCTCTGTAGAAGGAAGGATCTATGAGGCACCACTATCCTGAGAGGCTAAAGGGTGGAGATGCAGAATGATTCAACAAGCCAAGCAGACAGACTTCTTCAGAAGAGAGCGATAGGAAGGAAAAAAAAAGCAAGACCTTGGAGTTGAGAAAGGGACGCAGAGGGGGAGAAAAGAGAGAGAGTCCATAGGTCATATGCATGTGAGAAAGTGGTGACAGGTGGAAATAGAAGGTTGCTGGGGCCTAGACAGTGAGCAAATTTGCATAAGAAGCCCAAGGAGCATTCCAGGAGGAAATCATTAAGACCCATATCCCTTCTTGGGGCTTCCCTTTTGGCTCAGCTGGTAAAGAATCCACCTGCAGTGCAGAAGATCTGGGTTCTATCTCTGGGTTGGGAAGATCCCCTGGAGAAGAGAAAGGCTACTCACTCCAGTATTCTGGCCTGGAGAATTCCATGGACTGTATAGTCCATCAGGTCGCAAAGAGTTGGATATTACTGAGCGAAATCAGATATCCCTTCTTGATAGGTTTAAAAATCAGGATTACTGGGGACACCTTGACTAATAAAACTACTATAGACTATAGGGGAATATGTTCAGGATTTCCAAGCAGGGAAAGATTTCTTTAACAAGATGCAAGAATACCAGCCATACAGAAAAAGAGTAATACATTTGACTACATTAAAATTAAGAATTTCTTTTTAGCAAAAGACACTGTTAAGAAGATAAAAAGTAAGATCATAGTGTGGGAGAAAACACAGCTAACAAAAGAAAATGGGAGACTCCAACAGACATTTACAAAACAGGTTTTCCAAATGATCCATAAACATGTAGAAAAGGTATTCAACCACATTAGTAATCAGGGAAATTAGAAACAAAAAGTGATGAGATACACCAGAAAAAAACCCAACAATATCAAATGTTGGTGAAGATGTGGAGCAAGAGGAGTGCAAACACATTTCCACTGTTGGTGGTCATCTAACGGCATGCTCTGCAGAACTTAAAATATATATAATAACATAGATTGTATAAACTCAAACACAATATTAAATGGAATTAGCCAGTCACAAAATAGTCCATACTGTATGATTCCTTTTATGTGAACTTAAAGGGCTTCCTGATGGCTCAGACAGTAAAGCGTCTGTCTGCAACATAGGAGACCTGGATTCAATCCCTGGGTTGGGAAGATCCCGTGGAGAAGGAAATGGCAACCCACTCCAGTACTCTTGCCTGGAAAATCCCATGGACAGAGGAGCCTGGTGGGCAACAGTCCATGGAGTCGCAAAGAGTCAGACATGACTGAGCGACTTCACTTTCACTTTCAAAGGAAAAAATGCAAAAATAAACCATAGCATTTAGGGGTATACTGAGTACTTAAGTGGTAGAAATACAAAGAGAAGTAGGTGGTGATTTCCATGAACAGAATATTGGGGGAAGGAGAGTGGAGAGAAGTGTTGCATGGTGTTGGGGGAGGAGAACTTCTGGGGCGCTGGCAATGTCTGTTTACTGGCCTGAGTGATGGCTGTGTGGGTACTGATCTTGAGATAACCATTGTGCTTGCTGTACATTTTGTTTTAATCTCTCCATTGTATGTGCTCTCGATGTCACAATTTAAGTTTAAAAAGTGATGCTACTTATATAACAAAGGAAATACAGATGTTTGAAGTGAACCTCTTTGCAAAATCTAGGTAGGTTTTTTTTTTTTTTTTTTTTCCTTGCAATTGATGGAGGAATTGGTGACATTTTATTCTCCAGTATAGAAGTTGGAGCCACTTTTCCTTCCTTCGTCTTTCTGTTAGGGCTTTTTCACACCCATTTGTCAACTAATGCTGGAAAATCTGGCTCCAAAGAGAATTCAAGGACCTGGATATCCACCTAAGGAAAATCATTGAGTCTGTTCAAGTTTACAATATACATTAAGGATTCAAGTTCTCTACAAGTGGCAGGCATTACAGTCCATAAATGCTGCACCAAAGAGCCTGTAAAAACACCAAAGCCATCTTCCCAGAACTCAAGAATAGCAGTGTGTGGATACAGAAGTTTTCTGTCTTAGAGCAGTCTGCAAATGTTGATTTGTTTGGTGCAGATTGGATCTCAGGTCCAGTGCTCTAGGGCAATAAGGAATTGAAACTGCTCAAGATGAAGATGGTAAACCATTTTTAAAGGTTGAATGGTCTAAGATTCTTGGAAGTATGGGCTATTTTTCATGTTTGTCCAACATGATAAATTGTAGAACCCAGATATGGAAAGAAGGGAATTGATTAGGTATAACACTTACCATACATCATTAGGAACCATTGACCAAAAGAAATTACTTTGTTTTTATTCCGGTTATATCATGTTTATATAGTATTTAGGGGAAACTCTGTAAGAGAGGATTGTGATCAATTGTTTATACATTTTAACTAATGATCCAGAATACTTGTATTTCAGTTTGGGAGACAGTGATAAATAATAACTGTGAGTCCATGGGGACAGATCAGCTCAAGCCAGTTTATAAACCATAGTTTATGAGCTATTTTACAAAACCCTAAGATGTACTTATGGATTAAGACAAAATATCTCATCTGTACCTAAGTGGTGCATACGGTTTCACATAATTCAATTTCCAACAGTTCTGTTCTGCTGGGGGTTTTACTGTAATTGTCGAGGTGGGAGCAGGTTAGGATAGGAACTGTGGCATGAGTTGGCTGTCACCCATGCTGATAGTGCTCCCAGAGACGTGTGTACTTCTCATTCTTTTGTCCTTGATCTCCCTCAGACCATCCTTTCCTTCTAGAAAGAGGCACACATGTGCCCCAAATAACTGATACATTGTTAAAATAAATATGGTAATTGGTCTGTACATTCCTAAGTCATCACCTCTATCACTATCTGCTTTTATATCTACCTAGGTGTACATATTGCTGTCCATCAGTCATATCTAAATGTCTTTTTATTTGTCTAGATAACTGGACAATTTCTTATGGTTCAACTGTGTCTTTTCATCCATCTTGCAATCTGTTCAGTAAGGATCTGTCTTCTTTAGGACCCACCTGCTCCAGAGTCATCTCTCCCGCTTCTAAAGGGGTTATGGAGGTGGGTGGTGAAGGGCCACCGGAGTTGAACTCCAGGGCTGCTCCACCTGCGCATCTTGCATCTCACCCTGCCAAGCATATGTCTGGTATCGAGGGTGACAAGTGCTGGACCAGGAGTGCTCAGAACACGCAGGGGTTCACAGGCTGGTGGTTCTGGGAAGAGGAAGCGAGAGTATGTGTGAAATGAACAGGGGTGGATAGGACCATCTCCAGACTTCAGTCGTCCTTTTGCTTCTGTGCTGCATGGCTTGCAGGATCTCAGTTCCCGGACCAGGGACTGAACTTGTATGGCGGTGACAGCTCTGAGTCTTAACCACTGGACCACCAGGGAACTCTCTCCCAAACCTTAGTCTGTCCCTGAGGGGTTTCCTCCAGATCCAGACCCTTGTCAAAGGCCATCTTTCCTTCCTTCTCTTACGTTTTGGCTATTCCAGGGGCAAGCAGCAATCAGTCAAACAAACAAGAGCTACCCTCTCTTCCCCTCAGGATAGTCCAGGTCTTCCTTGCCCCTGGTGACAAGTCAGGCTGCCCTGGGGCTTCCACCAGGCAAACACTGGAAACACTATGGTTGCATTTGGGGTGGGGACACCTCAGTCTTAAAGCCTGCTGCTAGCCTTCTTGCTAGATGTGAGGTCCAAGATTCCATTATGATTTTGAGTCAGAGGCAAAAGACTAGCCAACTGGCCAAAAGGCAGAGCAGCTTCAAAAGCCCCCAAATTTAAGGAACACATTTTTCTCAGCTTTACTAGAATAATGTTTACAATTGTAGCCAAGTTTTATGTGTAGTCGAGTGGAGATACATACCTTAAAAAATTTAGGTGCTGTGACATTTCTAAATATTTTTTCAATAGGAGTAAATTCAAAAAACCTTTTTAGGTGAGATGCTTTGTTAAATATATGGCTGTTTTTCATGAACTTAACACATCATTCAAGGCTAGAATTGAGTATTTAACAGCAGTCACACTTCCTTAAACAAAACAGAGACATATGGCTTGAAAATATATGCTTATTTGTGGGGAAAATGGAACATACACTTGAAAGTGGGACCTTCCTGGAAAATCTGGGTCATAGAGTTGTGTCTTTTTAAGAGGATCCATGTGCCATCAGCAGATCCCAAACTGTTTAAAAATTTAGGCTTTCCACTTTGTTGTGTGTTGAACAATCTTGAGCACCTTGGTTGTCCTGGGCTCAGGTACAACCAATGTTTGACTGCAGAGGCAAAAGGGTATTCTTTACCAGCTCCTGGAAGTGAAAATCCAATATAAGTTATTATGATATACATGACAAGTCAATTTTAGTTGGTAGTGTTTTTGAACCTAATATCTGTAAATGCCAAGAGTAAAACAACTCTTCAATATATGTAGTTATTGTTGTATTCATTAAGCTGTGTGTATGCTCAGTTGCTCAATCATGTCTGATCCTTTGTGATCCCATGGAAGGAGGCCACCAGGCTTCTATGTCCATAGGATTTCCCAGGCAAGAATACTGGGGTAGATTGCCATGCCCTCCTCCAGGGGATCTTCCCAAGCCAGGGATTGACCCACGTCTCCTGCATTTGCAGGTGGATTCTTTACCACTGTGCCGTCTGGGATGCCCCATTAAGTCTTCCATTCACATTAATTCACAATTTCTGCTAAGAGCCAAATAAATGCCAAGTATGCCACAGGGTTTGAGGGTATAGAAAACTGTTCTCTGACTTCAGGATGTAGCCAGCTGGATAGGAAGACAAATATATTGACACATCAGAACACGACAAATGCTGTAACTGAGAAAAGAGCTGGGTTTATGGCCACATGGAGGATAAGCACGTCGAGGAGTATCACCTCCTAGTCTAGAGGGACAAGAGGAGGTGGAAAGAGTTAAGCCAGGAAAATAAGAGGGAGAACAAGATTCCTGACCAAGGAAATGACCTGTGTAAAACTGAGACAGACATTCTATGGTCTAAGTTTCAATACAAGTTTAAAAAATAAGTGTATAATCTGGGAAGGATTGGAGACGGTCTGTACAGTACAAAGATTGTCGTTCTAAATTCAACACAGAGTGACCTTGGGCAAATCATTGAACTTCTTTATGCTTCATTATTTTAATCTATCAAATGAGAGGCTGGGTAAGTTTCTAAGCTCCTGTGCACAGAAAGAAACAGAGATGTATTTGCAAAAACAGTTTCAAGTCAACAAGAGGTTGAGGACAAGCTTTGAGCTTGGGGAGTTGCCCTGTGGGCATATGCATGCATGCTGCTGCTGCTAAGTCGCTTCAGTCGTGTCCGACTCTGTGCAACTCCATAGGAGACAACTTCTATTAAAGAGCAGTCTAGAAAAAAAAATAAAAATAAAAAAATAAAGAGCAGTCTAGGGACTTCCTGGTGGTCCAGTGGGTAAGACTTTGCTTTTCAATGCAGAGTATGCAGGTTCGATCCCTGGTTGGGGAGCTAAGATCCACATGCCTCTTGGTCAAAAACCAAAACTTAAAACAGAAGCGATATTATAACAAATTCAATAAAGACTTAAAAAAAAAAGCAGTCTAGGCTCAGACTATCCCCCCAGAACATTCACTGAAGTCCGACTTGCACTTAGCCCTGGGCATGCCCCTGCTGCTCTGTCTCTTTCATTCACTGCTGGTGAAGACGGTGGTGGCTAATAGCGGAAAACAGGAGCAAACTGAGGCTTGCGGGTGTGGTCTGCTCCTGATGACCTCTGCCCCACCTTCCAGTTTCCCCCACTCTCTCCCACTCTCCAGATCTTTGTTCCTTCAGGTAATTTCAGCTGTTGAGTGCTTGAAACCCAGACTTACATGACATCAGTGTACAGTGATGAGACACCAGTTGCTGGGAGCCAGCTGTGAGGAACTCCGCCCATGGCATAGGTCACGAGGAAGGAGGCTTTGGCATATGCAAAGGCGGGATCGAGCCTCAGGAACACCCCCTGTTCCCGAGCATCTACCCCCAAAACCAGTCTACCTACTTTACTGTTTCATGCTCTCACCTATACCTCTGACTTTACGGAGGGCTGACCCCCATTACCTCTCTCGGAGAAGGAGTTAACTTACAGCTCCAAGTCAATAAAAATTCCTGGGTGTGACAAGAGTGTTTCAACTTACAAACTCCTCTGAAGGTTGTCTAGCTTGCCTGTACAGGTTCCTCTGGCCACATGTGATTGTTTACAGCCTCCCAACCGTGAGAGGCACGAGATGTTTTAGACTTAAAGGCAGATTCTTTTGGAAAGTTAGGAATTATTAGTATAGTGGATTGATTAGAAATTATATTGGTGAAGGGTTTTTTCATTTGTTGTATCAATAATTACTGCTAATTACCTGCCCTGGGTGTGACAAGGGTGTCTCAAGTCAAACCTCTCTGCTGGCAAACTAGCTTGTGTGACAGGATTATCCATACTCTTGCCAAGCACATGATTGTTTACTACCTTTCAACCATAAACAGCACAGAGAGTTTGGAGTATTTAGAAAATCTTAATTAGCATAGGGCTTTTCTCATAGTTGAGTCAATGATTGCCGCCAGGCCTCCATATCCTTAGGCACCTGAGAATATATTAATCAATGTATTTGGAATATAGAAAAGAAAATATAGTACTTTTTTATGTTAGCAATATTAGACTTTTTGAGTTAATGAATTTTCTCTTTTGTTATAGATCACTGTACTTTGTTATGAATCATTGTGTCCTTGCTATGTAAAAATGTAACTTTATCACTATCTTAAGACTAAATAGATCTAAAGGGGAACATTGGTGAAAGTGAGAGGAAAGGTGGATAAAAATAAAGGTTAAAGTTTCACTAGAGCCTTAGGGAAACAGGCCCTCCTGTTAATCTTAAGACAAACCTTTATCTCAAGAATGTGTAAGGGGCTCATGTCTAAGGCATGCAGCCTCCGGGGGATGTTTATCTCAAAAACCATTCCAAGAAATTATTTTCCAGAGAACGGGTTAACAGTAAAAATGCAGCTGGTCCAGCCATGTCGACCTGATAACAAATAAACCTATCCCTGAAAATGTCAAGACCTGTACACCTATCAGGTCACTCCACCCTAGCTGTACCCGTTTGTGGTTTTTGTGCTTAAAAACTGCTCTGTAACAAATGTTCGGGGTTCATCCTCCCCTGGTGGTGATCGAACCCGGCGCGCCAGCCTAATAAATCCTCTTGTGGTTTGCATCGAGTCCGAGTCCTGGAGATTATTTGGGCGATGGTTCCCTGAAAGAGGCCGAGAGGTCTAACAAAAGGTTTTCATTTGTTGGGCTGATGTTTGCTGCTAAATCTCCATGTTCCCTGCCTTTATAATGAATATAACTAGCATATAGGAGAAATAAGTATTAACCTTTAAGATTAATCATGTTAACCTTATGTTAAATAAATTCCTTTCTTAGTTGTAACCCACTACACCCTCACCCTATAGGAATGCAGCTTTATCTGGTACCTTCAGAGGGTGGCACCTAGTTTAAGAAAAAACACCCTTGGAAAAAATAAGTTTTTGGTTATCAGAAAGAAAGGGTCGTAAAATGTCAGGAGGCCTCATGGCCAGAAGATGATGTAAAACCCCTAAGACCTTTTTTATATATTTTATGTGAAGCACCTGATTTTGATAAAGGTCAGGACTGCTGACCCCACGTGACTTTAAAATTGCCATTTGTCTCTATGTGTAACAAAAGGTATATAGGCAAACCTAAAAATAAAGGAACGGATCAGTTTCTGGAAAGACTGATTCCCCAGTGTTGTTTCTTCCTTGCTCCCCATTTTTCTGGCTAAATTCCCATCTGGGATGTGGGTACTCACCAAGCCTACTAATTTTGCCTGGGTTTCTAAGATCAAACCAGGAAGGCCTCAGTGCCTCCTCTCCTTTGGGAGAACGGAAAGATGCTGTGGCCTACGTAGGTGGTGATTGGTATTCCACGTAAACCAAGTTATTCAGCCTCTTTTTCTCCACTAATATTTCCTACTACACTATCCGTTTCTAATCTCTCTATATATCTGTAATTAAATAAGTTTTTTCTAGGCCCTCCGACTCCACTTCACCTTTGAATTACCCTGAATCCACTGGGGTAGGACCCCAGCAACCAGTGACCTTAGTCTTAACTATAGTTAGGGAAGTTTACAGTTCTGATTAAGGATAAAATGTCAAACTAATTTCTCCCGTCTAATCAGTTACCTACCTGTTGTGGAAAGCAGCAGAAAAGTAACAACAGGATGTTAGAAAAGTGGAAGTCTATTTAAAAATGAGTGAACTTTAGTAACTTAGTGGCAAGTGAGGAACTTAAAATTCTGAGTATATGGAGATGAACTCCATGCAAACTGTTTTCCTCGATGGAAATAACTTTACTTATGTTCAAAATGTTTGGAAGGAGTGGAAATGCAGCAACACCTTCCAACATCCTGTGCAGAGGAGTTGTGGAGACTAGAAATCCAAAGCTACATAATTTATTGGGCTTCAGAGGAGAGAATCTTTGATAAGAAAGCAGAGCCTAGTAGAATTGGGATTTGTAAAGAATGAACAAATGTATGTATTGGGAGCCCCAGTAAATGCAAGATAAACAGGACTATTTAGGGGGCTGGTACTCCCTTTGAAGTCACACTTTTCTTTGAAAGAATTTATTGTATGACTCTAACAAGTGGAAAGAGAGATATCATTGATGAAGTCCTCAAGAAGATCACTACACCAAATATAGTATCTGGTTTCATAATCTCCAGTCTAATCATATAAGGGCCAGATCTGAAGCCTAGACACAGAAAAGACCTGTGATTACTGGAAGGCATTTGTCAAACAACTCTGATAGATGGAAGGAGGAAAATAGATCCTTCCATACTCATAAACGTGGCCATTGTGCTCCCAAAGGCTTCTATGACTCGGCTTCTGATGGCCAGCGCCACTGGCGTGCCACCTACAATCTTAGCCCAACCCTAGTTTCTATTTCAGTCGCCACTGAGGCGAGCCAGCATTAGTGATCTCAGTCTTAATTCATCCTCAGGCCCAAGCATGACTGCTCCTTCCTACTTCCCACATCTCTGCCCCTGCCGATCCACACAAACATGGGGCCAGCCCTCCCAACACCTCCTTTCTTGCAGGCTGACACAGCCCATCAGCCAGGGCCTCTGTTAGTTTCCAGGCCTGCACTCCGAGCAATCACATGTCCAGGATCTAGGTCAGGGCTCACACAGGTAGAGATCGCGCTGACTGTGGATGGATATCTGGGGGGGGGGGGGGGGGCCAACCTCCAGTCACATATCTGCCCCAGGGAATCTCTGGTCCTCACACAACCAGGATCATGCTCTCCCTTTCCCCAGATGCTGTTGTGAGACTTGGTGTGACTCGTTTCTTTGTTCATTATGTTCCTCACACACTTGACTTCCCACTCTAAGCTGAATGTCTGGAGTCCTCATGTCTCCTCATGTCAAGAATTTACCACTACTGTCTTTTAATGGTATCTGACAGATCTGGCAGATTACCTGAAGAATTCCTCAGACTGTAGAAAAGAGGGCACTCTGACAGATTCTCCTGCTTTATGTTTAACTACAGTTGCTACCACGTTCACCAAAAGAGGAACCTGTAAATCCTCTAACTCTGTTTGAAAATGGACAAGATCGCCCAGCTGCCGTCCTGTCATTCACCCAAACAGGTGTCAACTGGTCTTATTAGAGCAAGACCTCCTTGTTTGACAACTGCCATTGTGCATGGTTTCTTTACATTAAAAAGAAACTGCTCATCCCTTTATTATTCATAATTTTTTAGTATTTAGAATTTAAAAAGAGTAAAAAAAAAAAGTAAAATAATTCAGCAGAAGTTGTTAAATTTGAAGATCTGATTCCCAAATTAAAAAGATTTCCAAAGGTGAAAAATGAAACAAACAAAAGGATCAAAATCAATACTCAGAGAAAACATATTATATTTGAAAAAAGACTATAGTGAATATGTCCAAAGTTCCAGGCAAAATCAATAACAAAAGCAACACCATGACATAGTTTCATAAAAATTTTAAACTATAAGGGGAAAAAGAGAATTCTGCAAGTATCCAAGTAGAAAAAGTAGGTCATTTTCAAAGAGCAAAATATCAGACTAGCTTTGGCTTTTTCTGCTGCTATGAGCAATGCCTGATGACACTGTGCTGACATCTTCTATGGAAGGGATAAGCTGTGACTCAGGAATAATGGGCCACATCAAGCCATTTGTATAGGGAGGCAACAGAGAGACATTCTCAGACCAACCCAACTTAAAAAAACATGTGGCAGCCAGAGACCTCTTTTGAAAAGTGCTCAAAACCACAATATACAGTATGCAAGGCTGAAATTAGAGATAGAAATTTGAATGACTAATGGCTAAAAATGAGCCTCTGATAATTATTGACACCAACTATTGTTAAAGAAGTAAGGATAACTCTGAAAGAGTTATTTATGACACTAGTTTAATTATTTGAGGGAAAAAAAGCATAAAAGAAACATGAAAGAGAAAAAAAGTGAGAAATAATTACGAATGAGAAATCAGTATAGAGAACAAGAAGCACAGACAAAAAGAACAGTAGCAGCCTTGTCTTCCATGAAGGGAAGTGGAGCAATATTTTTGATTAGGGAAAGAGATCATTAGAATGCCTATAGAGTGGTTTAAGATATTCATGTATGTCTTTAAAATGGGGCTTTTGTCTCCCAAAACTTTTTCAAAGTTAAAGGGGATAATATAGTTCATAGAATCAAAGAGACAAATCCTAAACATTGAAAGAATTAAAAACCAAATGTACCAAATATGAGATTTAATGTAAATCATCTAAATCCACCCTTAAAAGGCTGTTTCTGCCTAAATTAATAAGCAAAATTAATATTCCAAAAGGTTAAATTCAGTAAGGTGGGCCAAGATAGGTCATTTAAAAGTAGTAAAAACAAAACAGAAAAAGGGAATTAAAATTGATCAAAATTAATATCAGATAATAGAATTGGAAATAAAATCAATTAAGAATAATACAAAGTTTCAATAACAAAAAACAGCCAATATTCAATTAAATAGAACTATGAAACAATAAATACTAACAATATAAGAAATTTTCCATTGCTATATTTTCTTTCATCTTAGAGAACAGAACCAAGCCCAGTAAAAATTGTTTTTCACTCTCATTGATCTGTCATAGATCTTTTATTCATGATTCTATGGACAACAGCTGGTTATATAACAAGATGTGTATTCTTGACTATTAATATTTCTGCAAACTTGTATGCTAACAATATTACTGTGAGGGTCAGGAGGTGAACATACATAAAGCCTACAATTGGGTAACATTGACCAGAGAAGGTTAATCTTGATATAAACTATTAAAACATCATTGGATAATGTTCACTAGGCCTTTGGTGAACTTTTGAGCATGTCAACAAACTCTGGTTCTTTTAGTGTAATGATGAATGTGAATGTGTGGATCACAATAAACTGTGGAAAATTCTGAAAGAGATGGGAATACCAGACCACCTAATGTGCCTCTTGAGAAATCTGTATGCAGGTCAGGAAGCAACAGTTAGAACTGGACATGGAACAACAGACTGGTTCCAAATAAGAAAAGGAGTGTGTCAAGGCTGTATACTGTCACCCTGTTTATTTAACTTATATACAAAGTACATCATGAGAAACGCTGGACTGGAAGAAACACAGCTGGAATCAAGATTGCTGGGAGAAATATCAATAACCTCAGATATGCAGATGATACCACCCTTATGGCAGAAAGTGAAGAAGAACTAAAGAGTCTCTTGATGAAAGTGAAAGAAGAGATTGAAAAAGTTGGCTTAAAGCCTCAACATTCAGAAAATGAAGATCATGGCATCTGGTCCTATCACTTCATGGGAAATAGATGGGGAAACAGTGGAAACAGTGTCAAACTTTATTTTGGGGGCCTCCGAAATCACTGCAGGTGGTGACTGCAGCCATGAAATTAAAAGACGCTTACTCCTTGGAAGAAAAGTTATGACCAAGCTAGATAGCATATTCAAAAGCAGAGACATTACTTTGCCTACTAAGGTCCATCTAGTCAAGGCTATGGTTTTTCCTGTGGTCATGTATGGATGAGAGAGTTAGACTGTGAAGAAGGTTGAGTGCCGAAGAATTGATGCTTTTGAACTGTGGTGTTGGAGAAGACTCTTGAGAGTCCCTTGGACTGCAAGGAGATCCAACCAGTCCATTCTGAAGGAGCTCAGCCCTGGGATTTCTTTGGAAGGAATGATGCTAAAGCTGAAACTCCAGTACTCTGGCCACCTCATGCGAAGACTTGACTCATTGGAAAAGACTCTGATGCTGGGAAGGATTGGGGGCAGGAGGAGAAGGGGACAACAGAGGATGAGATGGCTGGATGGCATCATGGACTCGATGAACGTGAGTCTGAGTGAACTCCAGGAGATGGTGATGGACAAGAAGGCCTGGCATGCTGCGATTCATGGGGTCGGGAAGAGTTGGACACGACTGAGCGACTGAACTGAACTGAACAGGATTTTTATACAGGAGAATAATATATTCTCAGAAGACCTTGATGCTGGGAAAGATTGAAGGCAGAAGGAGAAGGGGAAGAGAGAGGATGAGATGGTTGGATGCCATCCCTGACTTGATGGACATGAATTTTAGTAGGCTCCAGGAGTTGGAGATGGACAGGGAAGCCTAGCGTGCTGCAGTCCATGGGGTCGCAAAGAGTCAGACGTGACTGAGCTGCTGAACTGAACTGAACTGTTGAGATATCAAGCAGGCACCATCTTAGCCAAGTGATCTTAGCCAACATCACCAGTAATAAGACACATTAACATCATGAACCTTTTGCTAAGCTGCACTGTGGTGGGCACAGTATCCTATCTGTGGGATACTTGTGATAATGCACAACCTCGATCTAATCAAGAGAAAACATCAGGCAAACCTGATAGACATTCTACAAAATCACTGAACGGAACTCTTAAAAAGTATCAAGGTCATGAGAGATCAAGGAAAACTGAGGAGTTATTACAGCCTGGAGGACATTAAAGAGAAGATCAGTTAAATGCAATATGGGATCCTGTGCCATGAAAAACCAGTGAAATTGGAATAAGGTGTGTAGATTAGTTAATAGTATTGATTTAATGTCAGTACTTTGGTGTTAATCATCATACTTTGATCTTGATCATCATACTTCAGTTGTGTAAGAAGATATCCTGGAAAGCTAGGTGGAAGGCATATGTAAACTCTGTGGGTACAAGCCTTGCAACTTTTCTGAAAGTCTGGAATAATTTCAAAATAAAAATTTAAAAGAAATCTAAAGTAATAAACATCTCTTCTAATTGGCTTTTAAAAACTATTAATAAATAGGAAGAAACAAGAAATTCAAAGGTGTCTAAAAATATTTTTCTACTTCTAGGTCTTTAGGTAGTCACTTTCAGTTATTAGTGGATAGTCTTATTTTCTAGGTATTAACAAATTTAGTCCAATTTCATAATAAAGCTTTAATCTCATGCAATTTACACCTTCTCTGCAACCTCTGGCTCAGTCCTGACTCAGGCTCAGAAACTTGAAGCCTGGAAACGGGGCCCTTGGTTGGCTTTTCGTTCTTGTACCATGTTCTTTTCCCTCCATTTCTCCATGACCCTGTGACCTCCAGCTCCCCGAGGGTTGGCATCGGGGAAAGAGGGCACACAGGTGGAAAAGGTCTTTGGTGACTGGGACAGTTGTAATCTGGCTTTGGTGCCCTCTGTGTATGGCTGGTGCCCACGTGCTCATCTTTTGTGGAACAGCTTTGGGGCTCACTGGAGACCTTCATCTGAGCACTGCTGACTTTTGGGGCTCACTAGAGACCTTCACCTGAGCACTGCTGACTCCAACAGCACACTCTTCTGCTGATGGTCCTGGCTCCCATGCTCAGACCTTGGCACCCTGTCTACTTCCCCAACCCAGCACCTCCAGCCTCTTTTTACTGGGATCCTTTTCAATTCCAGCTCCCTTCCACAAGGAGCACAGCAGGTCCCAGGAAGCACACACCTTTGCCCCACTGTTGGAGCTGGATAGTGCTGCTCCCGTGACAGCCTCCTCGCACTCTGCTACAGGTGGTGGTCTTCACACACTTTCCCCAGCAGCGTCCCCCAAATGCCACAGGACATGTGACAAGCTCTCTGAGCTGCTCTTATGAACCGGCCTAAGCAACTTGCCTTAAACTAAGAGGGAAACTTAGGAAAGGAGAAACAGCACTCTGCTCTAAACACTCTCCAATTTCTCACTCTCTAAAGAAATCCTCTCTTCTAATATCCACTGTGCCTCTCAATGAATTCCTAGGCTTCTCTCTTACATGACCCCGAGGCAGAGGTGAGGCTAAGGGTGGAAAGAAAACACGTATTACCATCTCTTCACAGGTCCTGAATAGGTGTTTGTGACTTAGTTTGGTCTTTGGGGCCATTGTTGAAAATCTAAGACAACAGGAAAAGTCACGTCTAACTCCATCAAAATTTAAAACGTACGTTTCCTAGGGAACCCTCCTACATTGTTAGTGGGAATGTAAATTTATGCAGCCACTATGGAAAACAGTATCGAGATTCCTTAAAGAACTGAAAATAGAGCTACCATATGATCTAGCAATCCTACTCCTCGGTATATATCTGGAGAAGACAAAAACTCTAATTCAAAAGATGCATGTACCTCCATGTTCATAGCAGCACTGCTTATCATAGCCAAGACATGAAAACAACCTAAGCGACTGTCAACAGATGACTGGTTTGAGGAGATGTAAATGTATGCAGTGGAATATTACCCAGCCACAAAAAGAATGAAACGCTACCATTTGTGGCGACACGGATGGACCTAGAGAATATCATACTAAGTGAAGTCAGTCACACAGAGAAAGACAAATATTATATGACATCATTTACATGTGGAATCGAAAATATGATACGTACGAATTTATATACAAAACAGAAACAGACTCACAGATATAGAAAACAAGCTTATGGCTACCAAAGGGGAAAGGGAGGCAGAGAGAGGGATAAATTAGGAGTAGGGATTAACAGACACAAACTACTATACATAAAATAGATAAGCAAGGATTTAATATATAGCATAGGGAACTATAATCAATATCTTGTAATAATCAATAATGGAAAATAATCATATATATGATAAATTATTAATCATATATGTTATATATATCTGAATCATTTTCCTGTATACCTAAAACTAACATGATATTGTAAATCAACTATACTCCAAATAAATAAATGAATAAATAAAATTTTAAAACCTCACATTTCTTCCTACACAGTAGTTCTACCTCTGTGTATTTCTTCCATATGTACATGTATAGAGAGACATATATACAAAAATATTCATTGAAGCTCCATTTGTAAAAATAAAAGTTTGGAAATAATATGAGTGCCTATTGAGTGAGGATATATTACAGCGCATTCATTCAATAGAATACTATGTAGACTTTGAAAAGAAAGGCAGCTTCCTAAGATACAGTTTTAAGTGGAAAAAGCAAGACACTACATGCTAAATTTGATGCAATATACATCCTGTGTATATGTGTATGTTAGCAAATGTACAGAATATTGTTGGAAAGACAAAGAATTTGATAACAGAGTCTCTCACTGAGAGGGGAAACTAGGGAGCCGGTGGAAAAGTGGTTTATTTTTCACTGGGCATTGTGTGCATGGCTTGACTTTTTTTTTTTTTTTTAACCATGTACAGCTCTTCCAATATAGGAATCAATAACTTCCTTTCTGCCCCTTGCTAAGCTATACCTTCTAAGACCCTGAACTCTATGTAGGAGCAGAGCTTTGTGCTCATGATCTCTGTTTTCCTGCCCTTTAGACCTGGGTCAAGATATGGAGAAAGTAGCCCTAACCTTCACTTCTTCCTTTTGCCTAGAAGCCCAGGTTCTTGGACAATTATAAACATCCCAGCTGTTTGGATCCTGGTGCCTGCTATAGTCCTTCAGAGCCGCGCATCCCTAAATTGTCCCCACTTCCCCCATCACACCTTGTCCTCTCATACCCTATTGCTCCAGACGTTAAAGAGAAGGAAAGAAAGTGGAGAAGATCCTTATAATCCCTCACTCTGATGATTTCCCACCCTCCTCTCTCCAGGTCTGGGTCATTGTCCACTGGTGACTTTTCTGTAGATTCTTGCTGCCAGAATAATCCTTTCCTCTTTTCCCCGGGCAGGAACCTGAAGGATGCAGAAACAGAATATTAAGTTAACCCTTGGCTCCAGGCCTGGAGTTAGCCATGAGACCTCATTACTAGTAGAAATAATACTACGTCATCATGGAACCCCCCTGCAGACCAGGCTATATGCCAGGCCTCTTATATACTGTGCTCTTCAAATCTTCACAGTTACCCCATGAAAGAGGTGGGCTTCCCTGGTGGTTCAGATGGTAAAGAATCTGCCTACAGTGCAGGAAACTCAGGTTCCATCTCTGGGAAGATCCTCTTCCAGAGAAGATCCTCTGGCAACCCGCCCCAGTCTTATTGCCTGGGAAATGCCATAGACAGGAGTCTGGCAGACTTCAGTCCACACGGTTGCAAAGAGCTGGACACAACTGAGCGACTAACATTTATTGATTCCGTTTCCTAGATAAGTTGATAACCTTGCCCAAAGTCACATGGCAGAATTAGGGCTCCAAAACCTGCCAAGCATCTGAAACTGTTTACTCAAGCTTTTCTGTACTCTCGTCCCTCATGATGCAGGATGTCCCTCGTCCTGCATGATGCAGGAAAAAGGAAACAAGGTTTTCACGGTCCCTCCCAGCCCCAGAGACGCTCACACTTTAATGCTGTGACTCTCTAGAACCTGAGCCTTGCCCCCTTCTCTGTCCCCAGGGACCTCCCTAGTGTTAGACCAGGCACTTTGCTGCTCCGCCCAGAAACCTTAGCGGGTCTCTGGCGTCTCTGACACTTGCTTCTATGCTTCTGACTCCTTTACCTCTGAACCCCAACTCAGCCTCTGTGTTAAGTGTGTCTTGATAAAGTTTCTCCCCTTTCCCACAAGATCTGAAGCAGAACATCACGCTCTCCTCAAGTCCACTTGCCCCTGCACACCGGGTGCCCGTGTGCATTCCAGGTTTGAGAAGATACTTGAGGTGACCCCCTGTGAAGGGCTTCACATTCTTCCTCCCCTGACCTCCTCTGTGAATGTCTCTGATTCCCAAGGCAGAATTCAGGGCCTCTTCCTCTGACACTAGGCACCTCTATACTTGGTAAGGAGGACCATAGAGATCATACCTTACGTTACAGTGAACTCAAACTGTTTGTCTTTGTCCTCAAAAGATTATGAGATAATTGAGGGCAGAGACAAGGTCGCATTTATCATTGTCTTACCAGCAAGTTAGCACACAGCCTGACACACGGCACAGCCTCCATAGATGCAGTGAGGTTTTAAGCAGGGTAAAAGCTCAGCAATGTGCTGGTTTTTTTTTTTTTTTTTTTTTTTTAACACTCCAGTACTCTTGCCTGGAAAATCTCATGGACAGAGAAGCCTGGTAGGCTGCAGTTCATGGGGTTGCGAAGAGTTGGACACGACTGAGTGACTTCACTTTCACTTTTCACTTTCATGCGTTGGAGAAGGAAATAGCAACCCACTCCAATGTTCTTGCCTGGAGAATCCCAGGGATGGGGAAGCCCGGTGGGCTGCCGTTTATGGGGTTGCACAGAGTTGGACATGACTGAAGAGACTTAGCAGCAGCAGCAGCAATCTAGAGAATGAAATGAGAGGAATGAGATGAGAAAAAGAAGCATTAAAAGGCAATGAGGATGAAGAAGAGCAGCAGAGACTTGCATAGACTGAGTTCTTGGAACTACAGTCACATTGAGGATGAGAGAGGTGGAGCTTTCTGTCCTGACTCTCTGGTCCCTGGTTTAGGCTTTGGTGGATGGCACTGTCATTGACTGAAACCAGAAAAAGTAAATTTACCAAAAAATGTTAAATTAAGTTTTAGGTTGATTTTTGAAGTAAACTTTCCAGCGGAAAATTAGCTATTTGGATTCAAAACATAGAAGAGAGGTTTGGGTGAAAGATATTTGAAAATCACCAGTATCTGCAAAAATAATCATATCAGTTAGAAATTCAAGCAGAAGAAAGCAAAATCATGAAGTGAGAAATGTCACTATTTGATGGGGAAAAAATGTAGGTTCTTAGGAAGAAGGGTCTTCTGAGTTTATTGGATGTTCTTCCACTTCTACAAAGCTACAGCATAAGCTATCTATGGATAGAAACTACTGGAAACTATACCTCCCATGTGAAAGAGTTTTTCAGGGACCCATGGTGCCATTTTCTTAGCTGGACAGTAACCTGGGCCTTCAATGAACAAGGCACTTGTTACTAGAAGCTCAAAGACTCACTTACAAAAGGTAGGAAGCCAGCTTCTGATAGGAAGCTAAAATACTGTCCATAAATGCAAAGAAAGGATATTTAAAATAAATCCTGGCATATAGAGTGCTTGCTTTGCAATAATAACACAACACAGCAGCCAGTGGGTTGTCCCAGATGCTTTGTGTACGCTAGACGGCTGCAAGCTTAATTTCCTCAGATAACTTAAATTCCAGTCTTAGCAAGTCCATCTAAAATCAGGTTCATCATTTAGAAGTTGCTGGGAATGGATGTTTTCATCACTTTTAACTTGGTTCTGGTGCAGCAAAGGCTCAGTGAGGATTTGGCTTTGGCCAAAAGGACCAGTGAAGAAAATATCCATGACATTTTTGGTGTGTGCAGGCCAGACCCCTGGATTTCCAGAATCTGAAAATCAAGAAGGAAAATAGCTGTGGAAAAACCTCAACACACGCAATTGTTTCCGTTTCTATACTGATAGTTATTGATATCTCCAACCTCAACAAACGGAACTCATCAGTCAAGAGGAAATGATACAAATGGACTTATTTACAAAGCAGAAATAGACTCACAGAAATTAAACTTATTGTTGCCAAAGAGGATAATTAAGAGTTAGGAATTACCACATACATCAGTTCAGTTCAGTCGCTCAGTCATGTCCGACTCTTCACGACCCCATGAATCGCAGCACGCCAGGCCGCCCTGTCCATCACCATCTCCCAGAGTTCACTCAGACTCACGTTCATCGAGTCAGTGATGCCATCCAGCCGTCTCATCCTCTGTCGTCCTCTTCTCCTCCTGCCCCCAATCCTTCCCAGCATCAGAGTCTTTTCCAATGAGTCAACTCTTCGCTTGAGGTGGCCAAAGTACTGGAGTTTCAGCTTTAGCATCATTCCTTCCAAAGAAATCCCAGGGCTGAGCTCCTTCAGAATGGACTGGTTGGATCTCCTTGCAGTCCAAGGGACTCTCAAGAGTCTTCTCCAACACCACAGTTCAAAAGCATCAATTCTTCGGGGCTCAGCCTTCTTCACAGTCCAACTCTCACATCCATACATGACCACAGGAAAAACCATAGCCTTGACTAGATGGACCTTTGTTGGCAAAGTAATGTCTCTGCTTTTGAATATGCTATCGAAGTTGGTCATAACTTTCCTTCCAAGGAGTAAGCGTCTTTTAATTTCATGGCTGCAGTCACCATCCGCAGTGATTTCGGAGCCCCCCAAAATAAAGTTTGACACTGTTTCCACTGTTTCCCCATCTATTTCCCATGAAGTGATGGGACTGGATGCCATGATCTTCATTTTCTGAATGTTGAGGCTTTAAGCCAACTTTTTCACTTTCCTCTTTCACTTTCATCAAGAGGCTCTTTAGTTCTTTTTCACTTTCTGCCATAAGGGTGGTATCATCTGCATATCTGAGGTTATTGATATTTCTCCCGGTAATCTTTATTCCAGCTTGTGTTTCTTCTAGTCCACGTTTCTCATGATATACTCTGCATATAAGTTAAATAAACAGGGTGACAGTATACAGCCTTGACGTACTCCTTTTCCTATTTGGAACCAGTCTGTTGTTCCATGTCCAGTTCTAACTGTTGCTTCCTGACCTGCATACAGGTTTCTCAAGAGGCAGGTCAGGTGGTCTGGTATTCCCATCTCTTTTAGAATTTTCCACAGTTTATTGTGATCCACACAGTCAAAGGCTTTGGCATAGTCAATAAAGCAGAAGTAGATGTTTTTCTGGAACTCTCTTGCTTTTTCCATGATCCAGCAGATGTTGGCAATTTGATCTCTGGTTCCTCTGCCTTTTCTAAAACCAGCTTGAACATCTGGGAGTTCACGGTTCATGTATTGCTGAAGCCTGGCTTGGAGAATTTTGAGCATTACTTCACTAGCATGTGAGATGAGTGCAATTGTGTGGTAGTCTGAGCATTCTTTGGCATTGCTTTTCTTTGGGATTGGAATGAAAACTGACCTTTTCCAGTCCTGTGGCCACTGCTGAGTTTTCCAAATTTGCTGGCATACTGAGTGCAGCACTTTCACAGCATCATCTTTCAGGATTTGAAACAACTCAACTGGAATTCCATCACCTCCACTAGCTTTGTTCGTAGTGATGCTTTCTAAGGCCCACTTGACTTCACATTCCAAGATGTCTGGCTCTAGATTAGTGATCACATCATCATGATTATCTGGGTCTTGAAGATCTTTTTGTACAGTTCTTCTGTGTATTCTTGCCATCTCTTCTTAATATCTTCAGCTTCTGTTAGGTCCAGACCATTTCTGTCCTTTATCGAGCCCATCTTTGCATGAAATGTTCCCTTGGTATCTCTAATTTTCTTGAAGAGATCTCTAGTCTTTCCCATTCTGTTGTTTTCCTCTGTTTCTTTGCATTGATCGCTGAAGAAGGCTTTCTTATCTCTCCTTGCTATTCTTTGGAACTCTGCATTCAGATGCTTATATCTTTCCTTTTCTCCTTTGTTTTTTGCTTCTCTTCTTTTCACAGCTATTGGTAAGGCCTCCCCAGACATTTTGCTTTTTTGCATTTCTTTTCCATGGGGATGGTCTTGATCCCTGTCTCCTGTACAATGTCATGAACCTCCCATAGTTCATCAGGCACTCTGTCTATCAGATCTAGGCCCCTAAATCTATTTCTCACTTCCACTGTATAATCATAAGGGATTTGATTTAGGTCATACCTGAATGGTCTAGTGGTTTTCCCTACTTTCTTCAATTTGAGTCTGAATTTAGTAATAAGGAGTTCATGATCTGAACCACAGTCAGCTCCTGGTCTTGTTTTCGTCGACTGTATAGAGCTGCGTCTGCCGGGAGGAACTACCCCGTGTCTGAGGTCAGGGGCGGCCGGGAGAAGCCACCTCACGCCCGAGGCCAGGGGCACTGACCCTGAGGTGCCACCCCAAGCCTGAGACCAGGGGAGGCAACTGGGAGGAGCCACTCACACCTGAGGGCTGGGCTGGTAGCCGGGAGGTGCAACCCGAGGAATCCTGGCAGCCGGGCCTAGAGGAGCTATCCAACATTGAAGGTCAGGAACGGTGACTGTAAGGAGATGGCCCTTGTCCGAGGAAAGGAGCAGCAGCTGTGCTTTGCTGGAGCAGCCGTGAAGAGATACCCCACACCCAAGGTAAGAGAAGCCCAAGTAGGATGGTAGGTGTTGCAAGAGGGCATCAGAGGGAAGACACACTGAAACCATACTCACAGAAAAGTAGTCAGTCTAATCACACTAGGACCACAGCCTTGTCTAACTCAGTGAAACCAAGCCATGCCTGTGGGGCAACCCAAGACGGTGGGCGGGTCATGGTGGAGAGGTCTGACAGAATGTGGTCCACTGGAGAACAGAATGGCAAACCACTTCAGTATTCTTGCCTTGAGAACATGAACAGCATGAAAAGGCAAAATGATAGGATACCAAAAGAGGAACTCCCCAGGTCATTAGGTGCTCAATATGCTACTGGAGATCAGTAGAGAAATAACTCCAGAAAGAATGAAGGGATGGAGCCAAAGCAAAAACAATACCCAGCTCTGGATGTTACTGGTGATAGAAGCAAGATCCGATGTTGTAAAGAGCAGTATTCCATAAGAACCTGGAATGTCAGGTCCATGAATCAAGGCAAATTGGAAGCGATCAAACAAGAGATGGCAAGGGTGAATGTCAACATTCTAGGAATCAGCGAACTAAAATGGACTGGAATGGGTGAATTTAACTCAGATGACCATTATATCTACTACTGCGGGCAGCAATCCCTCAGAAGAAATGGAATAGCCATCATGGTCAACAAAAGAGTCCAAAATGCAGTACTTGGATGCAATCTCAATAATGACAGAATGATTTCTGTTCGTTTCCAAGGCAACCCATTCAATATCACAGTTATCCAAGTCTATGTCCCAACCAGTAACACTGAAGAAGCCGAAGTTGAATGGTTTTATGAAGACCTACAAGACCTTTTAGAACTAACACCCATAAAAGATGTCCTTTTCATTATAAGAGACTGGAATGCTAAAGTAGGAAGTCAAGAAACACCTGGAGTAACAGAAAAATTTGGCCATGGAATGCGGAATGAAGCAGGGCACAGACTAATAGAGTTTTGCCAAGAAAATGCACTGGTCATAGCAAACACCCTCTTCCAACAATCCAAGAGAAGACTCTACACATGAACATCACCAGATGGTCAATACCGAAATCAGATTGATTATATTCTTTGCAGCCAAAGATGGAGAAGCTCTATACAGTCGACGAAAACACATACATACCACTATATATAAAATAGGTAAACAACAAGGACCTACTGTATAGCACTATATTTAATACCTTGTAATAACCTATAATGGAAAAGAATCTGAAAAAGAATACATACACAACATTTATATACACATACACACATATAGGTTTGTATAACTGAATCACTTGCTGTACATTTGAAACTAACACAACATTGTAAATTAGCTATAATAAAGAAAAAGAAAAAAGAGAAAACAATCCTGACCATCTAAGAAAACTGATTAAACTGCGGAATTCTGAAGAGCAAAAAATGATGTGATTATGGACCCTCTTGAATCATGATAGTGGTTTAGTTGCTAAGTTGTGTCTGACTCTTGCGACCCCATAGACTGTAGCCCACCACGCTCCTCTGTCCATGGAATTCTCCAGGCAAGAATACTGGAATGGGTGCCATTTTCTTTTCCAGGACATCTTCCTGACCCAAGGATCACACCCGGTCTCCTCCACTGCAGGCAGATTCTTTACTGACTGAGCTACCAGGGAAGCCCAATGATGGATAAAGTGCTAAAAGTCAAATCGTGATCAAGATAAACTGCTAAAAACCAAATCATCTCTTGGCATTATCTGTAAAAAGCTGGGGACAGAGGCTCATTAAGGAGACTGCTAAGTCGTTTCAGTCATGTCCGACTCTGTGTAATCCCATAGACGGCAGCCCACCAGGCTCCCCCATCCCTGGGATTCTCCAGGCAAGAACACTGGGGTGGGTTGCCATTTCCATCAAGGAGACAGTATTTAGAAACTTTAAACAGTTAGCCAGCATGTACCTAGCAGGCTTCAGTCCATGGGGTCACGAAGAGTCAGACACAACTGAGCGACTTCACTTTCACTTTTCACTTTCATGCATTGGAGAAGGAAATGGCAACCCACTCCAGTGTTCTTGCCTGAAGAATCCCAGGGACGGGGGAGCCTGATGGGCTGCCGTCTATGGGGTCGCACAGAGTCGGACAGGACTGAAACGACTTAGCAGCAGTAGCAGCAGCAGCATTACCTTGTGCTTAGTCACTCAGTCATGTCTGACTCTTTGCAACTCCATGGACTGAAGCCCGCCAGGCTCCTCTGTCTATGAGGATTCTCCAGTGAGAATACTAGAGTGGGTTCCCATGCCCTCTTCCAGGGGATCTTCCCAACCCAGGGATTGAACCCAGGTCTCCCTAATTGCAGGTGTATTCTTTACCATCTGAGCCACCAGGGAAGCCCCTTGCATGACCTTAATTTTATTATTATAATGTCAGTTGACTAAGCAGCAAAACTCGGAAAAATGAGAATGTGATGCATCAGTAGATAAGGATTTTGGTGGAAAGCAAAATGTGACAACAAATGGGTATTGTTAAATTATTGTGAGAAGAAATTTCAGAAGCAGATCATTTCAACTTTGTTTCAGAATAAACAGTGCCTGAAAAGAAATGGCAAATATTGTTCTATAGACAAATGTAGAAATTATTCCAAGGAACAAGGCTCTAGGAGAATTTCTATTTCTTTAAAATCACAAATTTCTTGTAAGGTCTCACGCAAAGCAGTTCAAGACCTATTAGTGCAGGCCAGCAGCCAAGCCACACAGAGACATACCCAGCTTGAGTTGCTGATATTTTACTACAAAAAGTTTCTCCATCTAAAAGATCAAACTGGCCTCCATCTTTTTACATTCTGTATACACAGACAGTGTTGTACAGGGTGTTGGCTTAAATTTACCAAAAAAAGGGATAAAGGCAAATGTATTATTTTGTAACTCATTTATAAAATATTTAGTTATATGGATACTATGAGTTACCAAACCTTTCTCCCACTATTAAATTTCCATGTTATTTCTATTTTGCTAGTGCCACAATGCTACAGTGAAAATTCTTGTACCTTCTGCATTACTGAAGGATGACTACTGCATCATATGTTAGTCTTATAAATTCTGACACAAAATAATTGAGTAATATTTGCTTTAAATCCTTTAGCTAAGGATTTTTGCATTCTTTATGCTTTGCTTGTACAAGAACCATGCTATTCTAATGGTTTTATTTCACTTCCACACTCTGGTTTTGATTAATAAAGAATTACATAAACTTTCTAATTGTATGCTCAGAAATATATAAAATGTAAATTTTTATTTCATTTTTCTTTAAAAGTATTTAAAACACAAGGCTATTAAAATAATGACAGAGATATGATCTATCATTTGGGATTAATTTTAGTCTGCTGTGTTTTGTGTTTAAATGGGAAGAGAGAAATAACAGCTTTCGTTACAGATGCATTAATCAAATCATTCTCCAATAAGGAGTTATAACAAGCTCTAATATTCAAACATTTTTCTCTAGCTTTAATTTGCCAAAGCTGTACACAGGTGATTTTAAAATAAATAAATAAATTCAGAGGAAATATGAGTATTTAGGCTGTAAGCAAGAGTTAATACTATATAAATATTGTTGACTGTTCCCATCAATAATAATTAAATTACTTTCAAAAAGTATATTATCCTCTAATAAAATTGAGAAATAACTCTATTGATATTTACAAAAGATGACTTTTATAATAGTACCTTTGAAAGGAGATCCTGAAGAGATCACGTAAGCTGATAGGCATGTGAATATTACAGTGTAAAAATATTCAGCTGCCTAAATTCACCTGTCCTTGTAGAGTAGATGCATATGTGAAATTTAGTTATTTCATACTTAAATTTCAATAAGATGAAGGGGCTACACTTTTAAATGGAAGAAATCCCGTGGTAAAATTTTGTTTTAAAATATTCAAAACTTTGTATGTCAAAAATCATAAATAATGAAATAGTCTGATATTGAAAAGTAAAACTATCAGAACAGAGAGTCAAGAAACAGCTTCAAGTGTGTATGGGGATCTAATAAATGATTAAGGTGGCATTCTCAATCAGTGAGGAAAGAATAGAGTCTGTGTTTGGGGAAACTGACTACTAAATGGGAAAATCAATAAAGTTAGATCCTTGCCTGACATCAGTGTACAAATATATCCAAATGGATTGAATATTTAAATGTGAAAAATAAAATGATTGAAGTGCTGGGTCAAAATATAGGAAAATGTTTTTTATAATCTTGAAATGGTCCAGGAATGTCTAAGTATAACTTGAACTCCCAAAACTACAGAAGATCTATGGATTTTATAATAATAAAATTGAACACTTCTGCCCAGGAGAAAATAAACAGGGTGAGTAAGAAGACACGACGAATGTGTAACACATGTTGAGTGTCAGTTGATATTAGTGTCTAAGGAAGTCAGTCTCTTCAAGGCTCACAGCATTTAAAAGGAGGCACGCAAGTTCATTCCAGTTTCCACGCACACAAATGTACAGGGTGTGTGCTGGATGCCAGCCATGGGCCAAGGCACTGGTGATACACAGCTGAACTTTATTGTCAGGGCAAGAAGCTGCCACTGAAGTGTTTTAAAAGTTCAGAGAGGTTCATGCTGAGATCTAAATTTTAGAACAATTGTTCTGGCTATGGTGCAGAGAACCAGCTGGGGGTATTTAGGTAAGTAGATTTCAAGGTAAGAAAACCAACTGGGAGGCTGGTGTGGCAGTCACCCAGGTGGAGACGCTGCTGGCTTGTATGGGAGCTAAGAAGGATGTGAGATAATGAGAGAGAAAAATGGTGAATAAGCTACTTGGATGGTAAACTAGACAAGATACCGTCGATCACATATGTGAGTTGAAGTAGATATAGGAATAAAACATGATGTGAAAGTTTCTGCCTTAGTAATGGGGAGAAAATGGTACCAATTTACTAAGATAAAGAAACCACTGGAGGAGAAGAGAGTGGATGGAAGACAATGAGATCAGTTATGGGCATGTGGAGTTTTAGGTACATCCAAGTGAGATGTGCAGAGCAAAGCCTAGCAGAGCAATCTGGGCTGCAGGGTTATGTACCCCCGGTGCCTCAGGTTTCAGCATCCAGGGACAATAGATTCAGTTCCATTATTATTATTTCCCAAGTTTCCTGTGTTCAGATCTACTGTTATATGACTAGGAATTCTAGTCTCCTATATCTACTCTTTCTCCAAGAATTTCCAAGAGTTCTCATGAGATGCATACAAATGTCCAGGAATTTCACCCATCCTTGTTTTCCAGGATTAGAATTTCCCATCACCCCTGTCTCATTTATGTTTGGTTGAGATTGGAATTCATCACAAACAAGGCTGGAGAAACTGATAACACTGAAGGCCAGGACATCCCACCAGTCACACTCAGGTTTTGATGAAGTATTAGAATGAGTCTGTTTCAGAGTCCACAGCCCCTCTCTCTTAAGATGCATACACTCTGAGGAGTTTATCAGGGCCTGGGGAGCCCAGCCCGAGCCCCGCCCTCTCATCTGAGGCATTACTACTGATCCTGGTTCTTTGAGCCTAACTTTGTCCCATACGGTGAATTCTCTTCTAGGTTTCCTGATGTCTATTCCTGCAACCCACCTCCTTGGATGTCCCCCAGTCACTGAACATTTAAGTCTGAAACTTAGGGACCCTTCAGCCCTTATGGAAATAAATAGCTACAAATAGATAGGAGGAGAAGTGTCATTCAATCTTCCTCACTTGTTATATCTGTGCTCCACTTGTTGCCAGTACAGGATTCTATTATATTTTCAACATGACAATGCACTTTTTTTAAAGCTGAAGCCCTGTTTTAAAACTTAAGAACCTCTGAAAAGTATCATTCGAGACCCTCCACATTCTGGCAGGGGCCTGTCTATCTGTATAAGCTTCCATCAATTTCATACTACCTGTTGTCCACTGACACCAAATCGTGTCCCCTTCCCTAATGAGTCTCACACTCTGCTGACCCCTCTTGAGTCATCTTCCTATGTCCATCTCTCTAAGTCCCATCTGCCTCCCAGGGACTGAAGGCATCTGAAAGGCTACAGCACACAGTTGTCCATGGAATACAGCTATCTCATTTTATAGGCCTGTAGCAGTCTGCTTGAACTTTAGTATAAACCTCATTGTTTTTTTTGTCACAAATATTCTTTGGACAAAATTATTAAAAGACAATATATAGAGCGTGCTGCTGTTAAGTCGCTTCAGTTGTGTCTGACTCTGTGCGACCCCATAGACGGCAGCCCACCAGGCTCCCCCGTCCCTGGGATTCTCCAGGCAAGAACACTGGGGTGGGTTGCCATTTCCTTCTCCAAATATATATATATATATATATATATATATATATATATAAATATAAAATATAAAAATATAAAATATATTTACATATTCTATATATTTGTATATATTAAATATATTTTATATAAACATATATTTATATTTTATATATTTAATTTATACATTTATATTTTATTTATATATTTATAGATATAATATATAGAGATATATTGTATATATAATTTTATATATATATATATAATATAGAGAGAGCATAGTAGTAAAGAAAGCTAGAATCACATTGTCTGGGACCACAGCCTGGATTTGCCACTTACTAGCGTATAATCTCTGGCAAGTGACTCCATCTCTTAGTGCCTCAGTTACTTGATATGTAAAAATGGGGATAATTGAAATACCCCTTCCTTAGGGTTCTTATGATAATTAAATCAGTGCACTCATGCAAAAGGTCTTCCCTGGTGGCTCAGTGGTAAAGAATCTGCCTGCCAATGCAGGGGACAAGGGATTGATCCCTGGGTCAGGAAGATACTCTGGAGAAGGAAATGGCTACCCACTCCAATATTCTCACCTGGGAAATCCCTTGGACAGAGGAGCCTGGCGGACTACAGCCCGTGGAGTCACAAAAGAGTCAGACAAGACTTAGTGACTGAACAACTCATGCAGAATCACTTAAACCGGTGCCTGTACAAGTCAGCGCTCAGTGCTTTTTAGTTATTACTATATATTTCATATTTAACATGTAGCATGGCGCCTACTACACTAAGTTGCCTCTTGGGCACTTTCTTTGGGTCCGCATAAAGGACAAACACAAAGCTGAACATCTGCCTCTGATCATATCGTACCTGACAAGCTTTATTGAAAATGCTTTGACATCTTCATTTATAGCAATTTTTATCCAGCAGAGAACTGTCCCAGAGTACATAAACTGAACACTTTTTTTTTGTCCTGACTGCAACTTTTCTTGGCTCCGATTGATAATTATTTGAACTCTACTATATGCCGGGGCTGTGCTAGGACTAGATATGCCATTATAAGCAAAACGT
Organism: Nanger dama; assembly: GCA_917880005.1. Classification (NCBI taxonomy): domain Eukaryota; kingdom Metazoa; phylum Chordata; class Mammalia; order Artiodactyla; family Bovidae; genus Nanger; species Nanger dama. The sequence goes on along the minus strand of CAKJTW010000036.1, from coordinate 21,278,895 downwards.
CTATGGCCCTGGCCTCGATAAAACTTATGGGAGACAAGTACTCGATACATTTTTTAAAATGCACAAATATATATATAATAACAAGACTATGGTAAGTGCTTAAAGAAACAGGGCAGGAAGGAGGCAAAACCAGAAGCTCCTAATTTACACTGATAGGTTAGTAAAGATTCATTTAAAGATTACTGGAGTAGGTTGCCATGCCTCCCAGGGGATCTTCCTCCAGGGGATCTTCCTGACCCAGAGATCCAACCCGAATCTGTTGTGCCTCCTGCACTGGCAAGTGGATTCTTCACCACTTGCGCCACCTAGGAAGTCCCCCATTTAAAGAAGGGAGATTTAATGAGAGACCTGAAATTTGAGCAGGTCTTGCCTAGAGAATCCCAGGGATGGGAGAGCCTGATGGGCTGCTGTCTATGGGGTTGCACAGAGTCGGACACGACTGAAGCGACTTAGCAGCAGCAGCAGCCAGTGAAGACTGAATGGAAGAATCCGGATGTGTGCAAAGGCCAAATGGAAGGGAAGAGATTGTTGCTCAGGAAGTGAGATGAGATGAGAAGAAAGTTGGTGGTGAGGTCAGGTCACCTGGGGGCTCGTAGGCCACACCAGGGATCTGAGACTCTGTTGCAAGAGCACTGGAAAACCACTGAAGGGTTGTATGCAGTGGGGTGACAAATAATTGGATTTATATCTTTAAAAGATTGCTCTGGCTGCATGTGAAGTGTGGATTGGAATGCAGTGAAAACAGATGAATTACACTTTCCTGTAACAATGGAGCTGACTCCCAAAACAGATTGCTAAGCTTAAAAAAAAACAAAAAACACCGCAAATCACAAAAGAATGCATTTAGATTGATTTCATTTGTATAAAGGTCAAAAAACAGGCAAAACCAAGAAAAAAATTAAGAATCTGTACACATATGTTAAAATATAAAGAAATGCAAAGATACAGTTATTTCAACATTCAGGATAGTAGGAGGCATAACATAGCTTTTGTTTGGAAGGAGTATTTGGAAGGCGGAAAGGGCATTTAAAAATATTCTATTTCTTAAGCTGGATGGTGCATACATGTTTATTTACTTTACATATATTCTTCCCTATGTGCAATATATAGTTGACCCTTGAACAGCATGAATTTGTATACACAACTATTAGTATTTTCTTCAATAAACACATATATGTATTATATGTATTTTCTTTTCCTCATGATTATCTTAATAACATTTTCTTTTTTCTTGTTTACTTTATTTAAGTAAATAGTATTTGATACAAAATACTCGTTAATTGACTATGTTATTGGTAAAGCTTCTTGTCAACAGTATCCTGTCAACTTTTGGGGCAGTAAAAGTTATACACAGATTTTTGACTGTGCCTCTAACACCTGCATAGTTCAAGGGTCAGCTGTATTTCATAACAAACATTTTGATGATCTAAGTCCAAAAACTTTAAAAATGTTAAATTACGAGAAAGTCTGATCATTGATGCATGAGTGCATGTTATGTTACTCTTTGTATTTTTCTATTTGCTTGAAACATTCCAATAAAAATAGTAAATCACAAAAGGAAAATAGATTCAAAGGAGAAGGAAGGAGGGAGAGCAGTGGGCAGGCAGCTTAGCAAGACTTGAAGGGCCTCTCCTTATTGCACCAAAGTAAGCGACTGAACTGAACTGAATGAACTGAGGAGAGTGGTGTGCTGGGCGTGGGGCTGTCTACATAGGCTGCTGTAGTACCTTTCTTCCTGGAGCTCCACTATGATGGCCATGGCATGGCACTGGTGAGAAGATTCTGCAGATAAACGATGACTTGCGTCAGTGTAGAGGCAGTGGGGATAGAGAACAATAGACGTTTTCAGGTTATATTTGGGAGGTGGAGGAGTGGACTTGGTAATGAATTGAATATTTCACTGTATCAGAGAGATGGGAGACACACCTGCTCTGTGTCATTTGGCTTTTCACAAAATGCTGTTCCAAGAGCGGGAAGTCTGCTGGGTCTCAAATGCATCATCAGTTCAGTTCAGTTCAGTCACTCAGTCATGTCTGACTCTTTGCGACCCCATGAATCGCAGCAAGCCAGGCCGCCCTGTCCATCACCAACTCCTGGAGTTCACTCAAACTCACGTCCATTGAGTCAGTGATGCCATCCGGCCATCTCATCCTCTGTCGGCCCCTTCTCCTGCTCCCAATCCCTCCCGGCATCAGTCTTTTCCAATGAGTCAACTTTTCACATGAGGTGGCCAAAGTACTGGAGTTTCAGCTTTAGCATCATTCTTTCCAAAGAAATCCCAGGGCTGATCTCCTTCAGAATGGACTGGTTGGATCTCCTTGCAGTCCAAGGGACTCGCAAGAGTCTTCTCCAACACCACAGTTCAAAAGCGTCAATTCTTTGTCACTCAGCCTTCTTCACAGTCCAACTCTCACATCCATACATGACCATAGGAAAAACCATAGCCTTGACTAGATGGACCTTAGTCGGCAAAATAATGTCTCTGCTTTTGAATATGCTATCTAGGTTGGTCGTAACTTTTCTTCCAAGGAGTAAGCGTCTTCTAATTTCATGGCTGCAGTCACTATCTGCAGTGATTTTGGAGCCCAAAAATAAAGTCTTACACTGTTTCCACCCACTGTTTCCCCATCTATTCCCATGAAGTGATGGGACCGGATGCCATGATCTTCGTTTTCTGAATGTTGAGCTTTAGGCCAACTTTTTCACTTTCCTCTTTCACTTTCATCAAGAGGCTTTTTAGCTCCTCTTCACTTTCTGTCATAAGGGTGATGTCATCTGCATATCTGAGGTTATTGATATTTCTCCCGGCAATCTTAATTCTGCTTGTGTTTCTTCCATTCCAGCGTTTCTCATGATGTACTCTGCATATAAGTTAAATAAGCAGGGTGACAATATACAGCCTTGACATACTCCTTGTCTTATTTGGAACCAGTCTGTTGTTCCATGTCCAGTCCTAACTGTTGCTTCCTGACCTGCATACAGATTTCTCAAGAGGCAGGTCAGGTGGTCTGGTATTCCCATCTCTCTCAGAATTTTCCACAGTTTATTGTGATCCACACAGTCAAAGGCTTTGGCATAGTCAATAAAGCAGAAATAGATGTTTTCTGGAAGTCTCTTGCTTTTTCGATGATCCAGCAGATGTTGGCAATTTGATCTCTGGTTCCTCTGCCTTTTCGAAAACCAGCTTGAACATCAGGAAGTTCACGATTCAGGTATTGTTGAAGCCTGGCTTGGAGAATGTTGAGCATTACTTTACTAGCATGTGAGATGAGTGCAATTGTGTGGTAGTCTGAGCATTCTTTGGCATTGCCTTTCTTTGGGATTGGAATGAAAATTGACCCTTTCAAGTCCTGTGGCCACTGCTGAGTTTTCCAAGTTTGCTGGCATATTGAGTGCAGCACTTTCACAGCATCATCTTTCAGGATTTGAAATAGCTCTATTGGAATTCCATCACCTCCATAGCTTTGTTCGTGGTGATGCTTTCTAAGGCCCACTTGACTTCACATTCCAGGATGTCTGGCTCTAGAAGAGTGATCACACCGTTGTGATTATCTGGGTCATGAAGATCCTTTTGTACAGTTCTTCTGTGTATTCTTGCCACCTCTTCTTAATATCTTCTGCTTCTGTTAGGTCCAGACCATTTCTGTCCTTGCTCGAGCCCATCTTTGCATGAAATGTTCCCTTGGTATCTCTAATTTTCTTGAAGAGATCTCTAGTCTTTCCCATTCTGTTGTTTTCCTCTGTTTCTTTGCATTGATCACTGAAGAAGGCTTTCTTATCTCTTCTTGTCATTCTTTGGAACTCTGCATTCAGATGTTTATATCTTTCCTTTTCTCCTTTGCTTTTTGCTTCTCTTCTTTCACAGCAATTGGTAAGGCCTCCCCAGACAGCCATTTTGCTTTTTTGCATTTCTTTTCCATGGGGATGGTCTTGATCCCTCTCTCTCCTGTACAATGTCGTGAACCTCATTCCATAGTTCATCAGGCACTCTATCTATCAGATCTAGGCCCTTAAATCTATTTCTCACTTCCACTGTATAATCATAAGAGATTTGATTTAGATCATACCTGAATGGTCTAGCGGTTTTCCCTACCGTCTTCAATTTCATTCAGAATTTGTTAATAAGGAGTTCATGATCTGAGCCACAGTCAGCTCCCAGTTGTTTTTGCTGACTGTATAGAGCTTCTCCATCTTTGGCTGCAAAGAATATAATCAATCTGATTTCGGTATTGACCATCTGGTGATGTCCATGTGTAGAGTCTTCTCTTGTGTTGTTGGAAGAGGGTGTTTGCTATGACCAGTGCATTTTCTTGGCAAAACTCTATTAGTCTTTGCCCTGCTTCATTCCACATTCCAAGGCCGAATTTGCCTGTTACTCCAGGTGTTTCTTGACTTCCTACTTTAGCATTCCAGTCTCCTATAATGAAAAGGACATCTTTTTTGGGTGTTAGTTCTAAAAGGTCTTGTAGGTCTCCATAAAACCATTCAACTTCGGCTTCTTCAGTGTTACTGATTGGAGCATAGACTTGGATAACTGTGATATTGAATGGTTTGCCTTGGAGACGAACAGAGATCATTCTGTCATTTTTGAGATTGCATCCAAGTATTGCATTTTGGACTCTTTTGTTGACCATGACAGCTACTCCATTTCTTCTGAGGGATTCCTGCCTGCAGTAGTAGATATAATGGTCATCTGAGTTAAATTCACCCATTCCAGTCCATTTTAGTTCACTGATTCTTAGCATGTCAACGTTCACCCTTGCCATCTCTTGTTTGACCATTTCCAGTTTACCTTGATTCATGGACCTGACTTTCCAGGTTCTTATGCAATATTGCTCTTTATAGTCAGACCTTGCTTTTCTATCACCAGTCACATCCAGAGCTGGGTGTTGTTTTTGCTTTGGCTCCATCCCTTCATTCTTTCTGGAGTTATTTCTCCACTGATCTCCAGTAGCATATTGGGCCCCTACTGACCTGGGGAGTTCCTCTTTCAGTATCCTATCATTTTGCTTTTTCATACTGTTCATGGGGTTCTCAAGGCAAGAATACTGAAGTGGTTTGCCATTCTGTTCTCCAGTGGACCACATTCTGTCAGATCTCTCCACCATGACCTGCCCATCTTGGGTTGCCCCATGGGCATGGCTTAGTTTCATTGAGTTAGACAAGGCTGTGGTCCTAGTGTGATTAGATTGACTAGTTTTCTGTGAGTATGGTTTCATTGTGTCTGCCCTCTGATGCCCTCTTGCAACACCTACCATCCGACTTGGGCTTCTCTTACCTTGGGCATGGGGTATCTCTTCACGGCTGCTCCAGCAAAGCACAGCCACTGTTCCTTACCTTGGATGAGGGGTATCGCCTCACCACGGCCCTTCCTGACCTTCAGCATGGGATAGCTTCTCTAGGCCTTTCTGACCCCACGCAGCCACCGCTCCTTGGACGTGGGGTTGCTCCTCCCAGCCACTGCCCCTGGCCTTGGACGTAGGGTGGCTCCTCTAGGCCAATCAATAGAAGAATCATCTCTCTTGGTGCCTTCAAAAGTGCTTATTGAGGTTTTTCCCTTGAGAGGCACTGGGTCAGACGATATGAAGAATGAACAAGATAGTCAAAATATCGCTTGTACTTTGTGAATGTATATTGAGTGTTCTGAGATCTAGTTTGGATAGTCACTGTCTTTCCTACATGCTCTAAATTTTTCTACCTTTCTTAAAAGTTTTGCTTATGTAACAGTCTTTTATCCATTTTACCAGAAGGGTTTATATTCAGTTAGTCTTTATTTTTAGCAATGGAATATTACTAAGCTGATTTTCAAAAATCAATGGGATATTTTCCATCCAGCAAGTATTTCCACAGGGAGTTTTTTAAAGCCTATGATCTTAAGCTGATGCTCATGATCTGACTGTATTTTTCCTGGCTTGTCTAACTTATGGCAAAGGAATATTAATGATGTTTGTTCTTGGGCTTCTGTATGTAATGAACAGGGAGCTAAATGTGAAGCAGCACAGTAGCCATATTCAGTTCAGTTCACGGGTGTGTATCGAGCAACCTACACTGAGGAATATTACAGTTTATAGTTAGGCTTTGATACTAAAATCTGACAAAGCAAGCAATTGAAATGAATATCAGAGACGAATTTTACTTGTGAATATAGATGGAAAAAATGAAATGTTAGTAAGAGGAGAGTCAACACCATGTGATGAGAATAATGACTGAGGAGTTTTGTTTCTGAAATGAATATATAGTTTATATAAAGAAATGTATTATATTTGTAAATTATAAGAGAAAAAAAACAATGAAATCACCTCCAAAGATGCAAAAAGGGGCTTAAAAGTTATTAGTATGTTACAATAAAAGAATATAAGAGAAACTAAAAGCAACATTAGATTAAGTGTGATCCTTCCATCAAAGTCAGGAAGATGATGGTACTCTCACTGCTATTTCAATCACACAGGAATTCAACTTAATAGGGAAACTGAAAATTCTAAAAATATTAGAAAAGACAAACTTTTCACTCTTTTCAGATGTTATCATTGCCTAAAATTTTTAAGAAAATGAGTTCAGAAATTATTAGAAAAATAGGAGTGTCGTATAGAGTGCTTGATTTGGGTATAGTGGCTCAGAGGTTAAAGCGTCTGCCTGGAATGTGGGAGACCTGGGTTCGATCCCTGGGTCGGGAAGATCCCCTGGAGAAGGAAATGGCAACCCGCTCCAGTATTCTTGCCTGGAGAATCCCATGGATGGAGGAGCCTGGTGGGCTACAGTCCATGAGGTTGCAAAGAGTCGGACACGACTGAGAGACTTCACTATAGAGTGCTTAGTTGCTCAGTCGTGTCTGACTCTTTTTGATCCCATGGACAGCAGCCCTCCAGGCTCCTCTGTCCATGGGGATTCTCGAGGAAAGAATACTGGAGTGGGTTGCCATGCCCTCATCCAGGGGATCTTTCCAACCCAGAGATCGAACCCAGGTCTCCCACATTGCAGGCAGATTCTTTTACAAAATAAATATTCTGAAATAAATGGCTTTCTATTATATATACTGGCAACACAGAGAAATAAAGCTGAGAAGAATCCATACACAGTTTTGCCAATAAAGCAGTCAAATATCTAAGTGTAAATTGAAAATAAATGTATAAAATCTACATGAATAAACCTTTTCAATGTTGCCAAAGAACAGAGAAGAAAACTTGAACATGTGGAGTGACATATCATGTTCATAGATCAGATAATTCCATATTGTCAAGATGTCAGTTTTCCTCTATTTTAAAATTCAAAGCTATTCCATTAAACATATTCTACATTTGAAATTGTAAAAATGTATAATCTACATAAAAGTTGAAAATAGTATAATAAACATCTGTACACCCCTCACCCTGGTGGTTCCAGAGAAGGCAATGGCACCCCACTCCAGTACTCTTGCCTGGAAAATCCCATGGGCAGAGGAGCCTGGTGGGCTGCAGTCCATGGGATCGCGAAGAGTCAGACATAACTGAGTGGCTTCACTTTCACTTTTCACTTTCATGCATTGGAGAAGGAAATGGAAATCCACTCCAGTGTTCTTGCCTGGAGAATCCCAGGGACCTGGTGGGCTGCCGTCTATGGGGTCACACAGAGTCGGACAGGACTGAAGCGACTTAGCAGCAGCAGCAGCAGCACCCTGGTGGTTCAGTGGTAGAGAATCTGCCTGCCAATGCAAGAGATGCAGGAGATTCAGGTTTGATCCTTGTGTGGGAAAGATCCCCTGGGAAAGGAAATGGCAACCTACTCCAGTATTCTTGCCTGGGAAATTCTAGGACAGAGGAACCTGGTGGGCATCAGTCAGTGGGGTCCAAAAGAGTCAGATATGACTTAGTGAGTAAACAACAATAACACCTCAATTTACCAGTCATTAGCATCTCAAATACTTTCATTTTCTGAACCTTTGAATGAAAGTTGCAGGCAGCAATGTCACTTTGCCCCTAAATACTTCAACATGCATCTCCTAAGAAGTCAAGCATTTTGACACAGCCATGCTTAGCGGGTTCACACTTAAGACAGTTAACAATAATGCTGTAGTTCCACCAAAAACTGTGCTTATTAGGTTTTACGATGCACGTGAGCCACTCGGGAATCTATCCTGACTCAGCAGATCTGGAGTGATGGCCAAGGTTCTACATTTCTAACAAGCTACCGAATGATGATGATGCTCGTCTGGCAGAACATAGTTGGAGTTTGAAGGATCAAATGTTGCTCTTTTTATACCCTCTTTTCAGCTATCACTCCCCTCTCCTCCTCTAATAAAGGAACCATTATCCTAAACTTGGTATAGTTTATTCCTATGAATGTTTTCATACACTTCTTAGATATATGTATCCCTTAACTATATACAGTATGCTTTCCATATTTTTAAACTTTACATATGGTATCCCATTGAACATATTCTCGGGCAACTTGCTCTCTTCATTCAATATTATATGAGGTTTTCCATGTTGATAAATGTAGCTCAGAGCCCTTCATCTTTATCTTTTTTTTGAAGACTTCAGTTATTTGTTCGGCTGCTTGGAGTCTTAGTTGTGGCACACAGGATCTTGCGTTGTGGTGCTCAGGTTCCTCCTTGCAGCTCACAGTTTTCTCCAGTTGTGGCGTGAGGGCCTCTAGAGCGCCAAGGCTCAGTAGCTGTGGTGTGCAGGCTTAGCTGCCCTGCAGCTTAGTTCCCTGACCAGAGATTGAACCAGAGTTTTACGCATTAGAAGGTGGGCTCTAAGCCACTGGACCACCAGGTAAGTCTCCTGAGCCATTGATTTTAACTTCAATAAATCTAAAAGAGAAAAAGGAGAGATAATTGAAAAAAAAAAAAAGATCATGTATTATCTTTGTTCAGGCTCTGTAATAAAACACCAGAGAAATGGGAGGTTTACAAGCAGAAATTTATTTTCTAACATTGCTGGAGGATGGAAGTCCAAGATGAAGATGCCAGCATGGTCGCCTCTGGTGAGAGCCCTCTTCCTGGGTTACAGCCCGTGCCTTCTGCCTTCTTGCTGTGTCCTCACCTGGTGGAAGGGATGCAGGACCTCTCAGGGGTCTGTTTCATAAAGGTACTAATCCCATTCATTAGGGCTCTGCCCTCATAATAATAATTTTAAAATATGAACAAACTATGAGTGAGCTATGAGACTTCAGATGATGTATCTGTCAAAGGCTCCACCTCCTAACATCACTACACTGGCACTGGGACTCCAACATATGAATTTAGGGGGACACAAGCATTCAGACTGTAATTAAATGTCCATGAAGTCTTCAGGCTGCAGAAGGGCCTTGCAACCTACTCCAGTGTTCTTGCCTGGAGAATCCCATGGACAGAGGAGCTAGGAACTTAGTATTTCCTTGCACTATGATTGGGTTTGATGTTCATTCTTTTATTCACTGAGTACTTATTAAGGACCTAAGATTATTCAGAAACTGTGTGAGACACTGGAAATACAATGATGCGCAAAACAGACTAAAATAGTTCTTTCAGGGATAGTATAGTTGTGAAGTAAGGGTCACACATTAATCAAGTAATCAAGGAATCACACTCATTTGTTAATTATGAACCGTGATGACTGTGGTCTCCGAGTTGAGATGGAACTAAGAGCTTGGAAAGAACAAACCAGCTAGAGTTTGCAGGAAAAATGATGGAGCAGAGAGAGCTGTAGAGGAGAATTTCACAGATCTACAGAAGGTGTCTCCTGAGTATTTAGAAGAGTACTGATCAGCACATACATGTGAGAAAAGTCACAAAGGTCAGAGAAGGAACCACCAGAAAAGGGCTTAGGTGCTCTCATGAGGCCAAGAATATTACCCAGTCCCATCAGTAAACCGAAAACCTGATAAACCTTAGGGCTTTGGGCAGAGTGTTCAGAGGGTCTCTCATCAGTAGTAGAGAATAATTGTCCCTAGACTGAGCACTGCTCTGATCCTATCTAACAAACCCTCAAGGCAAGATGCTAAGTAATTCAGCTGCATCCCAGAGCAAAATTCAAGAATATTAATAGGAATGCAAAAATATCCAGCATCTAAAATGCATACTGTATAGTTTCTAATCAGAAATTACAAGGCAAAAAAAAAAAAAAAAGGAAAAAGAAAAGAAAACACAAGGCATACAAAGAAGCAAGAAAATTCAATCATAATAAAGAGAAAAATAATCAATAGATTCCAACTGACACAATTGACACAGATGCTAGAATTAGCAGAACAAAGGCATTAAAACTGGTATTATAGATGTATTCCATATGTTCACAAAGTTATGTACAGACATGAAAGATTTTTTTTTAAGATCCAAACTGAGCCTCTTGAAAATAACACTAATGCAGGAGATGTAAACTACACTGGGTGGGAATAACAATAGATTAAACATTGCAGAAGAAAAAAATTGGTGAATTTAAAGGCATAGCAATAGAGACTATCTAAATAAAACACAGAAATAAGAACTTTAAAATATGAAAAAACTATCAGTGAGTTGTGAAACTTCAGATGACATATCCACATAATATTGGAGTCCGTAAAGTGTGTGTGGGGGGTGGGTAGAAACAGGAAAAATTTTGTAATATTATTCACAAAAATAATATGTTCTCCCAGGTGGCACAGTGGTAAAAAATCTGCCTACCAGCTCAGGAGATGCAAGAGACTCAGGTTTGGTCCCTGAGTTGGGAAGATTCCCTGGAGTAGGAAATGGCAACCCACTCTAGTATTCTTTTTTTTTTCACTCTAGTATTCTTGAATGGACAATCCCATAGAACAGAGGAGCCTGGTGGGCCAAAAGATTTATAAATTTAATGATAATTATAACCCCACATATCCAAGAAGCTCAGTGAAGGCCAAAACACACACAGAGTGAAGAAAACTATATCAGGGTTCATTCTAGTCAAAATTTTCAAAACCAGTGATTAAGATAACATTTTAAAAGGAGCTAGAGAGGTACCCCTGGTGGTCCAGTGGTTAAGACTCCAAGTTTTCAAAGCAGGGGACTCAGATTCATTCCCTGATCTGGGAACTAAGATTCTGTATGCTTGAGTGGCCAAAAAAAAAAAAAACCCCCCCCACAAAAACAAAGAGGTAGCTGAAGAAAAAGGGGCATGTTATATACAGAGGAACAAAAAGCAGAATCAGAGCACATTTCTCATGAGAAACAATGTAAGCAAGACAATGGAGCAACATCTTTAAACAGCTGGGTTGTAGCTAAGAATTGGACACGACTGAGCAACTTCACTTTCATGCATTGGAGAAGGAAATGGCAACCCACTCCAGTATTCTTGCCTGGAGAATCCCAGGGACGGCGGAGCCTGATGGGCTGCTGTCTATGGGGTTGCACAGAGTCAGACACGAAAGAAGAGACTTAGCAGCAGCAGGGAGGAAAATAGTCAGCCTAGAATTCTATACTCAGTAAGAATATTTTTTGAGAAGATGATGTACTATATTAGACAGGGCAAGGCTGTCTCTTCTTCAGTTCAGTTCAGTTCAGTTCAGGCGCTCAGTCGTGTCCGACTCTTCGCGACTCCGTGAATCGCAGCACACCAGGCCTCCCTGTCCATCACCAACTCCCAGAGTTCACTCAGACTCATGTCCATCGAGTCAGTGATGCCATCCAGCCATCTCATCCTCTGTCGGCCCCTTCTCCTGTCCCCAATCCTTCCCAGCATCAGAGTCTTTTCCAATGAGTCAACTCTTCACATGACGTGGCCAAAGTACTGGAGTTTCAGCTTTAGCATGATTCCCTCCAAAGAAATCCCAGGGCTGATCGCCTTCAGAATGGACTGGTTGGATCTCCTTGCAGTCCAAGGGACTCTCAAGAGTCTTCTCCAACACCACAGTTCAAAAGCGTCAATTCTTCGGCACTCAGCCTTCTTCACAGTCCAACTCTCACATCCATACATGACCACAGGAAAAACCATAGCCTTGACTAGACGGACCTTAGTCAGCAAAGTAATGTCTCTGCTTTTGAATATGCTATCTAGGTTGGTCATAACTTTTCTTCCAAGGAGTAAGCATCTTCTAATTTCATGGCTGTAGTCACCATCTGCAGTGATTTTGGAGCCCAAAAATATAAAATCTGACACTGTTTCCACTGTTTCCCCATCTATTTCCCATGAAGTGATGGGACTAGATGCCATGATCTTCGTTTTCTGAATGTTGAGCTTTAAGCCAACTTTTTCGCTATCCTCTTTTACTTTCATCAAGAGGCTTTTAGCTCCTCTTCACTTTCTGCCATAAGGGTGGTGTCATCTGCATATCTGAAGTTATTGATATTTCTCCCAGCAGTCTTGATTCCAGCTTGTGTTTCTTCCAGCCCAGCGTTTCTCATGATGTACTATGCATAGAAGTTAAATAAGCAGAGTGACAGTATACAGCCTTGACATACTCCTTGTCTTATTTGGAACCAGTCTGTTGTTCCATGTCCAGTCCTAACTGTTGCTTCCTGAGCTGCATATAGGTTTCTCAAGAGGCAGGTCAGGTGGTCTGGTATTCCCATCTCTCTCAGAATTTTCCACAGTTTATTGTGATCCACACAGTCAAAGGCTTTGGCATAGTCAATAAAGCAGAAATAGATGTTTTCTGGAAGTCTCTTGCTTTTTCCATGATCCAGCAGATGTTGGCAATTTGATCTCTGGTTCCTCTGCCTTTTCGAAAACCACCTTGAACATCTGGGAGTTCACTATTCACACATTGTTGAAGCCTGGCTTGGAGAATGTTGAGCATTACTTTACTAGCATGTGAGATGAGTGCAATTGTGTGGTAGTCTGAGCATTCTTTGGCATTGCCTTTCTTTGAGATTGGAATGAAAATTGACCCTTTCAGGTTCTGTGGCCACTGCTGAGTTTTCCAAGTTTGCTGGCATATTGAGTGCAGCACTTTCACAGCATCATCTTTCAGGATTTGAAATAGCTCTACTGGAGTTCCATCATCTCCACTAGCTTTGTTCATAGTGATGGTTTCTAAGGCCCACTTGACTTCACATTCCAGGATGTCTGGCTCTAGATGAGTGATCACACCATTGTGATTTTCCGAGTCATGAAGATCTTTTGTACAGTTCTTCTGTGTATTCTTGCCACCTCTTCTTAATATCTTCTGCTTCTGTTAGGTCCAGACCATTTCTGTCCTTGCTCGAGCCCATCTTTGCATGAAATGTTCCCTTGGTATCTCTAATTTTCTTGAAGAGATCTCTAGTCTTTCCCATTCTGTTGTTTTCCTCTGTTTCTTTGCATTGATCGCTGAAGAAAGCTTTCTTATCTCTTCTTGCCATTCTTTGGAACTCTGCATTCAGATGTTTATATCTTTCCTTTTCTCCTTTGTTTTTGCTTCTCTTCTTTTCACAGCAATTGGTAAGGCCTCCCTAGATAGCCATTTTGCTTTTTTTTGCATTTCTTTTCCATGGGGATGGTCTTGATCCCTGTCTTCTGTACAATGTCACAAACCTCAGTCCATAGTTCATCAGGCACTCTATATATCAGATCTAGGCCCTTAAATCTGTTTCTCACTTCCACTGTATAATCATAAGGAATTTGATTTAGGTCTCACCTGAATGGTCTAGCGGTTTTCCCGCTTTCTTCAATTTCAGTCTGAATTTGTTAATAAGGAGTTCATGATCTGAGCCACAGTCAGCTCCCAGTCTTGTTTTTGCTGACTGTACAGAGCTTCTCCATCTTTGGCTGCAAAGAATATAATCAATCTGATTTCGGTGTTGACCATCTGGTGATGTCCATGTGTAGAGTCTTCTCTTGGGTTGTTGGAAGAGGGTGTTTGCTATGACCAGTGCATTTTCTTGGCAAAACTCTATTAGTCTTTGCCCTGCTTCATTCCGCATTCCAAGGCCAAATTTGCCTGTTACTCCAGGTGTTTCTTGACTTCCTACTTTAGCATTCCAGTCCCCTATAATGAAAAGGACATCTTTTTGGGTGTTAGTTCTAAAAGATCTTGTAGGTCTTCATAAAACCGTTCAACTTCGGCTTCTTCAGCATTACTGGTTGGGGCATAGACTTGGATTACCGTGATATTGAATGGTTTGCCTTGGAAACGAACAGAGATCATTCTGTCGTTTTTGAGATTTATCCAAGTACTGCCTTTTGGGCTCTTTTGTTCACCATGATGGCTACTCCATTTCTTTAAGAGATTCCTGCCCGCAGTAGTAGATATAATGGTCATCTGAGTTAAATTCACCCATTCCAGTCCATTTTAGTTCGCTTGTACAGGGGTTCTGGGCAGTACAATAAGGTAAGAAGAAGAAACAAAATGTATCTAGATTTGGAAGGAAGAAATCATCTAGGTTGGAAAATAAGGAATAAAACTGCCTTTGTTAATAGGTAGCATGGTTATCTAGTGAAATCTACTATAAATCTATGAGAAGTGCTAAGTGAGTTTACCAAGGTTGAAGGATAAAGGACCAACATACAAAGATTAATTCAATCCTATATACTAGCAATTAACAACCAGGAATTTTTAGAAAACCACTCAAATAGTGTTAGAACATGATATATTAAAGAATAAATCTGACAAATATGCATGACCACCTGTACACTGAAAACTCTTAACACATTTCTGAGACAAATTAAAGACCTAAATAAAGTCTCCATGTTCATGGGCTGAAAGACAAACTGTCTTTTCTCTTTAGATTGACCTAGAGTCAGTGCAATCTAATAAAAATTTCAACAGCTTCTTTCATAGAAATTGATAAGCCGATTCTAAAATCTATATGGAAATACAAATAACTTAGAAATTCAAACAACTTTGTAAAAGAACAAAGCTGGAGGACTAACGCTGATTTCAAGATTTATATGAAGCTACAGTAATTAATACAGTTGATATAAAAATTGACAAATAGAGAGTCCGAAAAAGACCCACATACATATAGATGCAGATGTTTAACAAAGGCATAAAGGAAATATAGAGGACAAAAAAATAGCCTTTTCAACAAATGGTATTGGAACAATTGGATATCCATATATGAAATAATAACCAACCCACACTTCACTAACTAATACAAACATTAACTCAACATGGGTCTTAGAGCTAAGTGTAAGGCCTAAAACTATATCATTCTAGAAGAAAATATGAGTAAAATCTCTGTAATCTAGGCAAAGATTTATTAGAAACATGCCCCAAATGCCTACAATAATTTTCTCTTCTGGGAAGCCCTGACCTTGACCCTCCCAGACAGTTCTTTTTATTCCCACTGTTCTATCTGAGCACTTTACATACGATATTCATCAAATCATATTGTATTTGTTTACATCTCTCTCCTCCACTGAACACACTAAGAATGAAGATCACATCTTAATTATTTTACTATCTACAAAGTGTAATAAATGTTAGTTATATGATGTCTCTAACTCTGAGCTTAATCAGGGAGAAAAATCTTTCCTAGGAACCTCCCAGCATATTTCTTGATGTCTCACTGGCCAGAACTGGGTCAAAGGGTTACCTCTAAGCAAATCACTAGTTAATGGAATTACCATGATTTTCCTGGATCAGTTATGCTCTTCAGGGATGGGCTTACCTTCCCCAAGGAGCTGTGGCTGTTTGGGTAGGCTGGCTGCAGAGAACTTGCAGAGGTGTGGGGATAGTGGAATTAGTGGCATAAACCAGGCTGCTTCGTTTTCCATTGTGAGGGTGTAATTCACAAACAACCTAGACTTATACCTAGATTTCAGAAGGAAAAACTATTATATATCACTATCTTTGAAAATAAAAAGAACAACACAGCTCTGCTACAGTAGGAAGACTGAAATTATTCATCTGAAACAGCAATATTCTGCACTGGGCTTTTTATAACTTTTTAGATAATGCATCTATAGAAAAAGCTTGGTAAGCTTTATTGCTGAATCATTTACATCAACTCATACAATTTTGAATATTTATTATTTTTCACAGCAGCCATTGTTTTAGAGCATATGTTATTATATAAACATTCTTCACAAATCTTAAAACTAATTGAAGCATAGCTATCTTTATAGTAAGTGCTAGAATTAAAAAAAAAACACACCAAAAAAACTAGCCAGTGTTGTGGATCCCAGGAGTTTTTATTTTCACTATGAATATAGCAGCTTAGAGAAAATAGGGTACAAGAAAAAAAAATGTGTAAATGTTTCTAACCTAACCAATCTGGCCAGCAAGCAATTCACTGAGAAAAACTGGCTTCTTTTTTAAAGGAAAAATTCATATTTCTGATTTTATGTGTTTTTATCATTTGCTTGGTCCTGTTTTGTTAGATAGGATCTTGTATTTTTCTTCCACACTGTGAACTGCTGCTGCTGCTGCTGTTAAGTCACTTCAGTCGTGTCCAACTCTGTGTGACCTTACGGACAGCAGCCCACCAGACTCCTCTGTCCACAGGATTCTCTCGGCAAGAACACGTTACACATTATTGGGGCCCATTTTAGGATATGGAAGCCCTGACACAATCGTCCAGTCCAGAGTCCATGAAAGGACAGTTTTCAGGTTCTGGAACAAGCAAACAGGGAGAAGAGGAGACCCCGGAGCTGTATTTTCATCCCCTCCACAGACTGTACAATAACTTACACCTTTAGAGCTCCGAGGAAAAAATGCTCATAATCTGTGTTCACTGCCCTTCCTCCAATCCATATGCCAAAGGGAAATCTCTCAGCTCCAAGACTGAATTCCCTAACTACCTCGTTCTCCTCAAACCAGTTTCACAGTATGTCAAAACTGCCATCAGATCCACCCTAGCTGATCCAGGAGGAGACTGACCCCTTGTTTGACTGGCAGAGAGCCAGTTCCCAGAATCCATCAAGTATCAGTTCTGTTCACTGATCAACCAGGATTGAGCAGTGGTAGACTGACCATATCATTTTCTCCAGGTGCTTAGAAGGCATCACAGGGGTTGCACTTTCCTCCAAAGCTCTAAGGTGTGAGGATGTAGTGCTGCAGGATCCTAGATTCTGGAGGAAACATGGACTAGACTATGAGTCTGGAAGGTCCTGGACAATGATTATTGTTTAGTCACTCAGTCATGTCAGACTCTTTTGTGACCCCACGGATTGGGATTATCTAGGCAAGAATATTGGAGTGGGTTTCCATTTCCTTTCTCCAGGGGATCTTCCCAACCCAGGCATCAAATCTGAGTCTCTTGTGTTGCAGGCAGATTGTTTACCATCTGAGCCACCAGGGAAGCCCTGGACAATGATACCAGGGCAAATGAAGTTGGTTGTAATTGTTCTGCAGTATGGATATGACAACTATCTTAAATTCTCTGTGATGCTCAAAAGCTCATTGAAAACAATTTGCAGTATTTGCATAATACAGATCAACCCTATATTCATTGAACGGACTGAAGCTGAAGCTCCAATACTTGGCCGCCTGATGTGAACAGCTGACTCACTGGAAAAGACCCTGATGCTGGAAAAGATTGAGGGCAGGAGGAGAAGGGGGCGACAGAGGATGAGATGGTTGAATGGCATCACTGACTTAGTGGACATGAGTTTGAGCAAGCTCCAGGAGATGGTGAAGGACAGGGGAGCCTGGTGTGCTGCAGTCCACGGGTCACAAAGAAGTCAGACACTACTGAGAGCCTGAACAATAACAACAAAAACGCAAGCTGAAATCAGTCTGCCATTTCAGAGGAAAATAAAATAATAGTCAGGGTCATAGCATAAAAACTTTCCTCACTACTTAAACTATGGTTTCATAAAAGTGACTCTATAAATAAGTAAATAATAAAAAACTTCCCTTAAATCCTTGACTGTGCCTGAACAGAGCAAAATTCTAAAAATTCAGGAGAAAGCAACAGCTGGGTTTAGTGGTAGAGATTTCAGTAGCTGTCCGGTGCTCTAGAAAGGTGCTCCCCACTGACTTCTGTGTTTTAAGAATAAGGATCATGTTCAAGGACTAAGGACTTCAGGATAAAGGATGAGAAACTAAAATAGCCCCGTTCTAACACAGCTTAAAGCCAGACCTCCATAAGATCAGGGTAATCTTCCAATGATTTAACTGCTGCTGGGACAAATACAGGGCTCTTCAAAAGAAGGTGAAGACAATCCATAATCTCTTACAATGTATCATCCAAAATGTAGAATGATGTACAGCCAAAAGTCAGCAGATATGTGAAAAAGCAGGATTACGTGATCTATAGTTCTAAACAATGACAACAACAACAAAATGGGTATTAGAAATAGACCCACAGACCATCTAAATGTTTCAGTTAGCAAGCAAGAGTTTTTCAATAATTGTAAATTTTATCAAAGGATTTAAGGGAAAGGAGGATATAATGGGTGAAAACTGAGAATCCTGAAGGAAAAAAAAATTAAACTCTTAGAACTGAAAAACACAATACATAATTTTAAAAATCCATTAGATGAGATTAATAGCAGATAGAACAACCCAGAGGAATGGATTGATAACCTTAAAGATAGACCAATAGAAATCATCCAAACTGAAGTACACAGAGAAAAAAATATTGAAAAAACCTCACCAGACTCTCAAAGATCTGGGAAACAATCTTAAGTAATTGTAACTGGGGTTCTAGAAGGAGAAGAGAGAATGGGGCAGGGAATATCTTTGAAGAAATGCACAAAATTGTTTCCAAATTTTATTAAAAACATCACAGACCACAGATCCAAAAAGCCTAGTAAACCTCAAATAGTATAATTACAAAGAAAACCACATCTAAGCACATCATAATCAAACTTCTGAAAAATAAAGATCAAGAGAAAAATTGAAAAGCAGCCAGAGGGGAAGAAAGACACATTATGCAAAAGAAATAATGGTAAGAATTAGAGCCGACCTCTCATGAAAATAATGGGGGCTAGAAAACGGTCGAATAAACACTTTTCAGAGTGCAGAGATAAAAACAGTAACAAAACTATCAACCTGTAATTCCATTATGTAAAAACATCCTTCAAAATTAAAGGAGGAATGAAAACATTCAGATAGGCAAAGCTGAAAGAATTCATCACTAGAAAGCTTGCACCATAGGGATGCTAAGGAAAATTCAGGGGGAAGGCAAATGATACCAGGTGAAAACCTAGAACTACAGGAAAAACAATATGATCACTGGAAATTGTAGACATAAACATGAATATAAAGACATTTTCCCTTACTTTTCTTCAATTATTTATAAAATAGATGACTGTTCATAGCAAAAAAAAAAAAAACCCTTCTCCTCCTGCCCCCAATCCCTCCCAGCATCAGGGTCTTTTCAATCAGTCAACTCTTCGCATGAGGTGGCCAAAGTATTGGAGTTTCAGCTTTAGCATCACTCCTTCCAAAGAAATCCAGGGCCAATCTCCTTCAGAATGGACTGGTTGGATCTCCTTGCAGTCAGAGGGACTCTCAAAAGTCTTCTCCAACACCACAGTTCAAAAGCATCAGTTCTACGATGCTCAGCTTTCTTCACAGTCCAACTCTCACATCCATACATGACCACTGGAAAAACCATGGCCTTGACTAGATGGACCTTTGTTGGCAAAGTAATGTCTCTGCTTTTCAACATGCTATCAGGTTGGTCATAACTTTTCTTCCAAGGAGTAAGCATCTTTTAATTTCATGGCTACAGTCACCATCTGCAGTGATTTTGGAGCCCCCAAAATAAAGTCTGACACTGTTTCCACTGTTTCCCCATCTATTTCCCATGAAGTGATGGGACCAGATGCCATGATCTTCATTTTCTGAATGTTGAGCTTTAAGCCAACTTTTTCACTCTCCTCTTTCACTTTCATCAAGAAGCTTTTGAGTTCCTCTTCACTTTCTGCCATAAGGGTGGTGCCATCTGCATATATGAGGTTATTGATATTTCTCCCAGCAATCTTGATTCCAGCTTGTGTTTCTTCCAGCCCAGCGATTCCTATGATGTACTCTGCATATAAGTTAAATAAGTAGGGTGACAATATACATCCTTGACATACTCCTTTTCTTATTTGGAACAAGTCTGTTGTTCCATGTCCAGTTCTAACTATTGCTTCCTGACTTGCATATAGGTTTCTCAAGAGGCAGGTCAGGTGGTCTGGTATTCCCATCTCTTTCAGAATTTTCCAAAGTTTATTGTGATCCACACAGTCAAAGGTTTTGGCATAGTCAATAAAGCAGAAATAGATGTTTTTCTGGAAGTCTCTTGCTTTTTCCATGATCCAGCAGATGTTGGCAATTTGATCTCTGGTTCCTCTGCCTTTTCTAAAACCAGCTTAAACATCTGGGAGTTCACGGTTCACGTATTGCTGAAGCCTGGCTTGGAAATTTTGAGCGTTACTTTACTAGTATGTGAGATGAGTGCAATAGTGCGGTAGTTTGAGCATTCTTTGGCATTGCCTTTCTTTGGAATTGGAGTGAAAACTGACCTTTTCCAGTCCTGTGGCCACTGCTGAGTTTTCCAAATTTGCTGGCATATTGAGTGCAGCACTTTCCCAGCATCATCGTCCCAGATTTGAAATAGCTCAACTGGAATTCCATCACCTCCACTAGCTTTGTTTGTAGTGATGCTTTCTAAGGCCCACTGGACTTCACATTCCAGAATGTCTGGCTCTAGGTGAGTGATCACACCATCATGACTATCTGGGTTGTGAAGCTCTTTTTGTACAGTTCTTCTGTGCATTCTTGCCACCTCTTCTTAATATCTTCTGTTAGGTCCATATCATTTCTGTCCTTTATCAAGCCCATCTTGCATGAAATGTTCCCTTGGTATCTCTAATTTTCTTGAAGAGATCTCCAGTCTTTCCTATTCTGTTGTTTTCCTCTATTTCTTTGCATTGATTGCTGACGAAGGCTTTCTTATCTCTCTTTGCTATTCTTTGGAACTCTGCATTCAGATGCTTATATCTTTCCTTTTCTCCTTTGCTTTTGCTTCTCTTCTTTTCACAGCTATTTGTAAGGCCTCCCCAGACAGCCATTTTGCTTTTTTGCATTTCTTTCCCATGGGGATGGTCTTGATCCCTGTCTCCTGTACAATGTCATGAACCTCCTTCCATAGTTCATCAGGCACTCTGTCTATCAGATCTAGTCCCTTAAATCTATTTCTCACTTCCGCTGTATAATCATAAGGGATTTTATTTAGGTCATACCTGAATGGTCTAGTGGTTTTCCCCGCTTTCTTCAATTTAAGTCTGAATTTGACAGTAAGGAGTTCGGCTCCCAGTCTTGTTTCTGTTGATGTATAGAGCTTCTCCATCTTTGGCTGCAAAGAATATAATCAGTCTGATTTCAGTGTTGACCATCTGACTATAATAACTTAGTGTAGATTATAACCATGATCAGTTCAGTTCAGTCACTCAGTCGTGTCCGACTCTTTGCGACCCCATGAATTGCAGCACACCAGGCCTCCCTGTCCATCACCAGCTCCTGGAGTTCACTCAGATCCATGTCCATCGAGTCAGTGATGCCATCCATCCATCTCATCCTCTGTTGTCCCCTTCTCCTCCTGCCCCCAATCCCTCCCAGCATCAAAGTCTTTTCACGTGAGTCAACTCTTCACATGAGGTGGCCAAAGTACTGGAGTTTCAGCTTTAGCATCAATCCTTCCAAAGAAATTCCAGGGCTGATCTCCTTCAGAATGGACTAGTTAGATCTCCTCGCAGTCCAAGGGACTCTCAAGAGCCTTCTCCGACACACAGTTCAAAAGCATCAATTCTTTGGCGCTCAGCCTTCTTCACAGTCCAACTCTCACATCCATACATAACTACTGGAAAAACCATAGCCTTGACTATACGTACCTTAGTCAGCAAAGTAATGTCTCTGCTTTTGAATATGTTATTGAGGTTGGTCATAACTTTTCTTCCAAGGAGTAAGCATCGTTTAATTTCATGGCTACAGTTACCATCTGCAGTGATTTTGAGAGAATAAACATGTAATTAGCTTAAATGCTTTCTTACAGTCATCACAGAAGTGAATTTTAGAGGTAGAAGTGAGCCAGAGATTCTCTTGCTTACTTGGAGTATGAATTGGACTTTCTAGAACCATTCAAAGCCCTCCAGTATATTTCAAGCTGGTCTCTCCCCCACCTCACCCACAGCTCCACAAATTTTCTTTTAGGATAAGAAGAGCTAACTAAATACAGGAGAGACTTAAAAATCATTCATCAGAATGAAGGGAAAACTGTAACTTTTTAAAAATATTTACTTTTATTGCATCTTTTAAAAATTTATGTTTTTGTTTAAAAAATTTTATGCACAAAATATATTAGTATAGTACTATAGGCACACAATTTTAAATTTATAAATGTTCAAAATAACTTTTATAGATAATATTATAGACATCTGGAGACCCCTAGTATAGACATACCTCTAAATTTCTGTACGTCAGACAGGCAGGACACAAAAATGTAGCTCCGCTCTAATCCTCCTTGAAGGAAAGTCTCAGTTCCTACATCCCTCAGATCCCACTCTTCTAAGCTCCTTCCCAGGAATCTTCTTCTAATGGGTCTTAGAGCTTATTCTCTAACAGTAATTAATTGAGCTCTTGTTCTGTGCCAGAGCTAGTTCCTGGGTATATGAACAGTTCCTGGGTATACAGTGAACAAAAATAATTCCCAGGTATATAATGAACAAGAGTCCTAGGCTCTACCCTAAGGGAACCTGCAAGCTGTTTTAGTACTGGGGGGCTGCTATAACAGAATGAAATAACTTATGAACAACAGGAATTTATTTCCCACAGTTCTGGAGGTAGGAATTTCAAGATCAAGACTCCAGAATATTCACTCTCTGGTAAAGGCCTGGTTCCTGGTTCATGAATAGCTGTCTTGCTGTGTCTTCACATAGCAGGAGGGCAGAGAAAAGTAAGGTCTCTGATCACTCTTTTAAGATACTAATTCATTCATTAGGGCCCCATCCTCATGACCTTATTTAATCGTAATTACCTGCCCAAAGCCTCACCTATTAATACCATTACCTTGGAAAGTTGGGTTTCAACACATGAATTTGGGCGTCAGGGGGACACAAGCACTGAATCTATAGCACAGACTCTCTCGTCACATAACCCCATGCCTCTTCCTGGGAAAAGATAATATATCCACCTCCGTGAAGCAGAATCCCAGCTCTCATCCTTGATCTTGAGAGGACAGAACACTATATGGTTGCCATGGAAAACTCACATCCATGTTGATGCATTCATGAATCAGCAAACAGCTGTGGAGAGAAAAAGAGAAAACCCCAAGGGATGTTTCCTGAAAGAGAAAGACAAAAACATTCTCCTTGTCTGACTTTGCCTCACTCCACAGCTAGCACCAGCCTTTCCCAAATCACAGCTGGATGAAGAAGGCAAGTTGCTGCTAAGTCGCTTCAGTTGTGTCCGACTCTTAGCGACCCCATGGACTGCAGCCCACCAGGCTCCTCTGCCCGTGGGATTTTCCAGGCAACAGTACTGGAGTGGGGTGCCATCGCCTTCTTTGAAGAAGGCAAGTAGGGGAGTGCTCTAAGAGTGACAGGACAAGAAAAGAAGCTATCTCCCCTCCCATCCCTTTCTTCCCTCACAGGAGGGTGATGCCAGAGATCACTGGGCACTTGGTTGTACCCACAAGGTGAATACTCTTGATGGTGAAAAGAGAACTCACGCTTACATACATTTGGGCTGAAGAAAGCAATGAGTTAGTGCCATGAAGGAGGGGTGAAGGAGGAAGGAGGGAGAAAGGGCCTGTTCTTTTGATGACATCAATTTTGCTGTTGTTGTTGTTCAGTCACTCAGTCGTGTCCGACTCTTTATGTCCCCATGGACTGCAGCACACCAGGCTCCTCTGTCCTCCACTTTCTCCTGGAGTTGGCTCAAATTCATGTCCAGTGACTCGGTGATGCTATCCAACCATCTCATCCTCTGCCACTCCCTTCTCCTTTTACCTTCAATTTTTCCCAGCATCAGGTTTTTCTCAGTGAGTCAGCTGTTCACATCAGGTGGCCAAAGTACTGGAGCTTCAACTTCAGCAACAGACCTTCCAACGAATATTCAGGCATCAATTTCATTCTCACTGTTTTTGAAGAGTTAAATGGTTTCTAAAACACTTCACCACTTTCTTCCCTCTCTTCCATACTTTTTCCCCCTATTACTTTCTTTCTTCTTTGCTGTCCCCCAAACCCAAAGCTGTGCCAGAAATGGAAGAGGAAAAAGTATGCTTTTATAAGATGTGCTCATCAGTGTTGACAGGAAAAGAGACAAATGATTTTTTAAAGTTGGTATATTTGTCTTTTTATTATTGAGCTGTAAGAGGGTTTTTAAAAAAATATTTATTTATTTGGTTGCACCAGGTCTTAGTTGCAACACCTAGGATCTTCGTTGTGGCATCAATCTCCTAGGTGCTGCATGTGGGATGTAGTTCTCTGACCAGGGACTGAACCAGGGTCCCCTGCATTAGAAGCTCGACATCTTAACCACTGGACCACCAGGGAAGTCCTGAGACAAATAATTTTATTTCATTTTCTTCCTATGGACCAAGGGAAGCAAACAGAAGAGGAGAGGTGATTTTGTATCATGTTATTTAAGTACTGTTAGCTTTACATGATGGCTTTTAAGTTACAAGATATCCAGGAGAAGAGTAAACACAACCCAAGGACTTTGTATCCCCTTCTGGGTAAAGGATTTGTACATTTTCAGTTGATGCAGAATAGTTGTATCATGTTAGGTGGAAATATGACTTTGTCATTGTCTTCATATATTTAAAGATTAAGGAGATGTGTGTGGATGCCAAGTTGAAAAAGGGAGGGCTTGTGATGGTTAATTTTATGAGTCAGCTTGGCTGGGCCACAGTTCCCAGATATCTGGTCAAATATTATTCTGGTGTTTTTTGGATGAGATTACAGTTAAATTGGTGAGCTTTGAGTAAAGCAAATTACCCTCCATAATATGGGTGGGACTTGGCCAGTCAGTTGAAAATCTTGATAGCAAAGACCTCCCTTAAGCAAGAAGCAAGAAGGCCACCAATAAATGGCCTTTGCACATAAACTGCAATTCTTCCTTGGAGTCTGATAGCCTATCAGATCAGATTTTGGATTTGCCAAGCTTCATGATCCTGTGAGTCAATTCCTTAAAATAAATCTTTCTAATGTACTTGGCAAGATGCATGAACAATTTCTGGAAGCTCCATACTTGTATGAGCTGCCCTGCAGCTTGCACTGGGCTGTAGGTGCCCACCTGTCTTCATCAAAGGCTGTCTTCACCAAAGGAGACAGGACTGTAAGCCTGGAGTCTCATGGAAAGCAGATAGGATAGTTCAGTCCCCAATCCCATCTGATTGCTGCTTTGCTGCAAATAATCTCTCAAGTAAAGTCTCTTGTTTATCTATTACAATTCTATCATATTTCACCATTTGTTAAACTATTTCAGAATTTTTAAACAAGAATTAATAAAAACATGAAAATATTTTGGAAGATGTCGCCAACATAGAAATCCAACAAAAAGATCAACTCTCAATTTGCAGAAGTTTACAAAAAGAATAATTTAAGAACAAAAGGAGTAGAATTCTTTTTTTTTCTTTTAAGAGAAGGAAAAACCAGAATTATCCAAAAAAATATCATACATTGAAAATCACATCAGCAGAGTCTCTGGAAAAGAAAGCATCAAAAGAAATTCTGAGACACAGCTTCTTCAACATTTTCAACTACAGGGAAAGATAAACGGACTCTTTTCCAAACAAGAACCTTTGAGTAGTGTTCACAGGAACAAGCCCTCAGGCTGAGCTCTAGATTTCCCACCTCTCATTAGCAATTAGTCAGAGGTGGGGGGCATGGAGGAGAGGGGAGCTGCAGGTAGCATCTTCCCCTGAAGACTGAGTTGAAAGGTGTGACTTAAAAGTGACATGTTATATCTGGTTTTCATTTTTGCAGAAAGGTAGCAGACTCTTTGTACTGTCTAAATTCAGCCCACAGCCCTATGCCAAGGGAACTCAAGGAAGCACCACAGAATACTAAAGGTTGCAATTAGATAACATACTTTTGTATCTAGTTATTTTAATTGAAGAGAATGTATCAGTTCAGTTCAGTTCAGTTCAATCGCTCAGTCCTGTCCTACTCTGCAACCCCATAAATCGCAGCACGCCAGGCCTCCCTGTCCATCACCAACTCCCGGAGTTCACTCAGACTCATGTCCACCGAGTCAGTGATGCCATCCAGCCATCTCATCCTCTGTCGTCCCCTTCTCCTCTGCCCCCAGTTCTTCCCAGCATCAGTCTTTTCCAAAGAGTCAGCTCTTCACATGAGGTGGCCAAGGTACTGGAGTTTCAGCTTTAGCATGTATAGTAACTTCCAAATATCACCAGAAAAGTAACCGATTTTGCTTTAAATGTTGCAGTCAGTGAGGCCTCAAAGCAAATAAAGGAACCTAAAAGAGAAAAAATAATGGGGGATAGAGAGGAACTCAAATTCTTTTTTTAAAATTAATTAATTAATTTGGCTGCATCAGGTCTTAGTTGAGAGGTTGCAGCAGGGGCTTAGTAAACTTAGTTCCCCAACCAGGGATTGAACCTGCGTCCTCTGCATTGCAAGGAAGATTCTTAACCACTGGATCATTAGGGAAGTCCATCAGATTCTTAAGAACAGGAAAATTTAAGGAAAGTGACAAAACTATGTAGACCCAAAAGTCAATGTTGTTTATCTTCTTAAAATGAGCTGCCCCAAACTGCAATTAATGCAGTAGTTTTGAATTAAGAATGATTTATGTGGTACCCCTGGCACTGCACATGACTCTGCCTTTAGTAGACAAGAGACAGGACCAGATTTACATTTTAAAATGTCAAAAATAAAATGGATCCTTTTTGTTGCTTTATTTATGCTCCTGGTCTCTCACTTGAGCTAATATTGAGATCAGCATGTTTCCTGAATCAGAATAGAGTGTGTGCTGGCAGTATATCTCCGGGAGAAGGTGCCCTCAGCAAGTGTGGGCCCAGTGCAGTCATTATCACAGAAGCTGTATCTGGTTATCACCTTTAACAACCATAGCCGTTAAGATCTGAGTCCAGGATTACCAACAACCTTGATTATAAGTAACCTCCCTTAGAGCTTTATCTCTAGCAAGATACTAAGCTGATCACAGAACCTTATTTTTCGTTGTAAATCAAGAACTTAGCGTTATGCTTTTATTTTTCTTAAGTGTGTATTTCTATGAATTCCCAATCTGCTATCTTTCTTTATTATTTTGATATAAGCCTATAATCCCTTATCTGCTACTCTGAAATCCAAAAAGAGTGTTGTTTTTTTTTTTCATTTGGCAGCAAAACTTGACATGAACAGATGGAAGTCTATTTATAGTCTATCCTCCTCAAGAAGAATACTCATATTTTGCTGCAGAAATGTAATGTGTTTGATTACAAGGTATACTTCATCTGTATATATTGAGATAAAGTTGAGATAAAGTTTTTGTCCTTTTTCTGCATGTATTGAGATAATAGAGTGTCCTTTATGATGCTTTATTGTGAATTATACTGATGATTTCTTAATGTTAAATCTAATTTACTTGTAACATATTATTTTTAATATCTTGCTGGATTTGGTTTCCTGATATTTCACTTAGGATTTTTACATCTATGTTCATGAGAGATTAGCCTGAAATCTACTCTTGTAATATTTCTGTCAGATTTTGAAATGAAAGTTTATTCTGGCCTTATGAAGTGGATTGGAAAGTGTTCTCTATGTTCTGGAAGAATCTGTGTAAGACTGGCATTGTTTCTTCCCTAAATATTTGGCAAAATTCAAGGGCCTGGAGTTTTCTTTGTGGGATTCATTTTTTTGTTGTTGTTGTTATTGTTATGGAGCTATCCATAGTTTTCTATTTCTTTTGACATAAATTTTGGTGAACTGTATTTTTATAGGATTTTTCATTTCATCTAAATTGTTAATGCTATTGGCACAAAATTACTTATAGTACTTTTCTATTATGTTTCTATTATTCGCAGGATCAATGGAAATGTTTCTTTACATCCCTAGTGTTGGTTATTTGCATCCTCTCTCTTCTGTCAGTCATGTATCAGTATTATTAGTCTTTTCAGAGAACCAAATTTTGGCTTTTTGTTCCTCTCATTATGCTTGTTTTTTATCTCATTAATTCCTTTGATTTATTCTTTTCTTTCATCTACTTCCTTTGAGTTTATTTTACTGTTCTTATAATTTCTAAAAATGGATGCTTAGTTCATTTATTTTTCAGCTGTTCTCTTTGAATAATTCATTTAAAACTAATAAATTTCTTTTTAAGAAGCTTCATTACACAAGTTTTGATATGGACTATTTTATTACTATGCAATTCCAAATATTTTCAAATGACCATTATGATTTATTCTTTAACATGAGTTATGTGGAAATGTATGCCTTAAGTTCCAAGCATACATGGATTTCTAGTTTGTGTTGTTGGTGGTTGTTCATTGAGTTCTAGTATAACTGAAAAGAAGAAAAAAAATACGCTTGGTATGATTTCTATCTTTTTGAGATTTGTTTTATAGTCTTTCATTCCTGCCATATATTTTTGCCAGGCTGGGAATTGTTTTCTTTCAGCTCTTTGAAGATATCTGTTCATTGTCTTCTAGCTTCCAATTCTTCTGTTAAGAAAACCAACTCACTATTTGATTAGTAAGGAAACTGATTACATTGAACCATTTCACTCAAAAATTCATCCTGAAAATAAGAGTATATATATAATTGAATTGGTTTGCTGTGCAGCAGAGATGAACACAATATTATAAATCAATTATATTTCAATTTTTTAAAGGAAAAAATGCAATTTGATGGTGACTGACATGTGTTTGGGGTAAGAGGTGTGTCTCTCCTGCTCACCATGCCTGCACCAACCCCGTTAATCAAGAACTCATCCCAGGCCAAAAAATGTTATCCCAGTCCAAAAAACCCACTTTATGTCAAAGAGGATGTGACGAGAGGCACATGACCACAGGATCTATGGGATCTACCATATGCCATGTCACCCAGAAGCTGCTCATCTAAGAAAACATGGTAAGTGTTTTTTGAAGGCCTGCTAAGGAACCAGCATGGAGATAATGAGCTGTCTTTGAGGATGCAATGTACATTTTAAATCAATGGTCATTAAACCAATGATGCTGGATCCTTACAGATAGAACACATACGTCTAAGAACAAAGTAGGAGGAGTCTAGTGTACCATCACTCCCAGCATCTCCCATGGGTAATTTTTACTTCTTATCCCTATGACTTTAATTTCTGCAAGTCTAGAGGTATTGGTTCCACCAAAAACTGGCTGATCCCTAGTTACTGTGTTCTCCTCAGGTACACAGGTCAGCAGGCAAAGCAAGAAGTTGGGACACTTACAAGAACAATTGATCCTGACCCTCTTGACGATATAGTTTACTGCTACTTTATAGGGGCAAAGAGGAGTACGTCTGGAACTCAGGGAACCATTGAGGCATCTCTTGGTGCTCCTGTGCCCAGACTTAACTGCAAATAGGCAATTAGTATTAACCATGCCTGACAAAGGTGTGACAACCCACCTGGGAATATAGAGTGTTGTAGGTGAATATCTTATGGCATCAGGACCAACTGCAGTTGTGGGTACACAGATTGCCCAATTAACTCTCCTCTTCCAAGTTTTCCACATGAATGGTGACTAACTGCTACCTTGAAATACGTGTTGTGATAGAGTGAACTTAAAAGAAAACTTGAGCGGATAGGAGGGCAAAAGGGGTGGACTCTAAAGGACAATATTGGTGTCTTGCTCAACAAAGCTTCTTTCCCCTTGGTTTTCTTTTCAAGCTTTCTGTGTGTGCCCTTGGGCTAACTGTGATTTCATTTCCCATGGTCAGCACCTATGACATTCTTTTAAGGACTGCGCTCCATCCTCATTGAGAGCTAGAGGATCTGAGTTTATATCCTGCCTTACCCTCTCCCTAAGGAAGTCCTTCATCAAAAACTGTAGGCAGCAGGTTTATGAAAGCCCAACACCATTTCTTAGGGGTGTAAATGACAATCTACACACAAATCTTGAGACATCACAATTCTAGCACCTTTGTATCTCTTACAATCAACTCTCTGGTTCTCTCTCTCTCCCCACCCTCTATTGATTACAGTTAAGTGTTTTTGAAGTGTTACATTTGTACTGTGAATTTGAGATGGTATTCTTGGCCTCCGTCGCATAAAAAAGATCTAGGC
The DNA here is from genome assembly GCA_917880005.1 of Nanger dama. Classification (NCBI taxonomy): domain Eukaryota; kingdom Metazoa; phylum Chordata; class Mammalia; order Artiodactyla; family Bovidae; genus Nanger; species Nanger dama. The sequence continues at coordinate 21,248,862 of CAKJTW010000036.1, read as the reverse complement.
ATTTATAAAAGTTGATCAGCTCCTATTTATTCATCATTTAGCTGGAATGATTTTGGGAGCTAAGGCTGTCCAACTTCTCAGAGTTATGTGTTGTATGTGTTAGTTGCTCAGTTGTGTCCAGCTCATTCCAACCCCATGGACTGTAGCCATCCAGGCTCTTCTGTCCATGGATTTCTCCAGGCAAGAATACTGGAGTGGGTTGCCATTCCCTTCTCCAGGGGATCTTCCCCACCCAGGGATCCAATCTGGGTCTCCTGCATTGCTGGCAGATTCTTTACCATCTGAGCCCCCAAGGAAGCCCTCTGAGAGTTATAGAAGTCTGCAAAAATCATGTAACCTTTACTGATTCACTGATATATGGTTACCTTTGGTCCTGTGAACCATCCATACCCTATAATATCATCAGTCTGCAACATTCACATCATACATGTTTAGCTATTTTGTATTGCCTGGATGGGCCTGAGTATCCCTATTTTCATAAAGCTTCATCAGCATTCTTAACCTGCTCCTGCAGTTGAGAATTGCCCAGGAAAGAAGGAATCTGGGCATACACAGTAAAAGACCCATCCAGATATGACTCCTATGCATAACTTATTACATTTCTACCATCATCTTCAATTCTTATGTTGATTTTCTTCTTATCGAGGTATTTATTTCTTTGAAATTATTAATGCTTGATAGCATCTCTCACCCACTTCCTTTCCTCCCCTTCCTCATCCCTACAGTTTAACATTTGCACTAAATGTTCCTGATTAAAGGTACAAATGTACCTCTCTCAGTCCCCAAACCAGATGCTAGACTCCTAGACTCCTGTGGTGGTGGTTTAGTCACTAAGTCGTGTCTGACTGTTTGCATCCCCGTGCACTATAACCCACCAGGCTTCTCTGTCCATGAGATTCTCCAGGCAAGAATACTGGAGTGGGTTGCCATTCCCTTTTCCAAGGGATCTTCCCAATCCAGGGATTGAACCTGGGTCTCCTGCCTTGCAGGCAGATTCTTTACCTACTGAGCTACATAGGAAGCCAGATGCTGCTTCTGTCCAAAGGTAGCCTTCCTCTAACAGGACTTGTGTCCTCAAGAAATAAGGTGTGGCTGGGATTCAGGAAGTCTAGGGACAGGCCTGAGCATCCCCATCTTCATAAAGCTCTACGGGCATTCTTGACCTGCTCCTCCAGTTTAGAACCGCTGCCCGAGAGACTCTGCACCTGCTTCTCTCTGCTCCACTCCTCTCTTGCTACCAAATGGACACTCCTCACTCTTAGGAAGAGGACATTCCAGCTATGTGAGTAAAAGACTCACCAACTCTGAGAACTTTCTTTGTTCTGGGATAAGTTCCAGATTGGGTGAGAGTGTCCTTTGCAATCAAAAGAGGTTAAGTAATACAACCAGTAAACTGTGACAGCTAATTTTGTGTGTCAACTTGGCTGGGCCATGGTACTCAGATATTTGGTCAAACGCCAGTCTGAATGTTGCTGGGAAGGTATTCTTAACTCAAAATTACTATTTAAATTTACTATTTAAATTGCTATTTAAATCAGACTTTGAGTCACACAGATTATCCTTCATAGTGTAGGTGGGTCATATCCATCAGTTGAAGGTCTTAAGAGAAAATAGCCTGAGGGACCCCAAGGAGGAGGGAATTCTGCCTCCAGACTGTCTTGGAACTTGAGATGAAACACAGTTCTTCCCTGGATCTGCAGCACAGCAGATTTAAAACTTACCAACCTCCACAACCTTACAATCACTTGAGCCAATTCCTTAAAATCTCTCCTCTCCTTCTCTTAACAGGTAGGTAGATAGATAAGTAGATTAGACATAGAGGTTCTATTTCTCTGGAAAATCATAACACATGCAGTTCTTGGTTTTTCACCCACTGTTATCAGCTCCTGGAACAAATCTGACCTCTGGATGCACAGAATTGTGCCCTGAAAGAGGCTGCAGTTTCTGGATGACAGGAGACAGCTCATTGGAATGAAACCCAAGAAATGGATCAGCTGGTGGTGTTAACACTCTCATAACTGTTAGCGGACAGGTTTAACATGGTGTGCAATGAATAACTTTGAAGAAATGTGCATAAAATTTTAAAAGGTACTTTATCAATAATCAAATGTCCTGGTTTTGTCTTTTTTTTGTCTCTCTTGTCCCAAGGAGCAAAGTCCCTCTGACATTCGGGCTCATGACTCTCAACGATGAATTTCTGATACTATTAGCTTCTTTCTAACTGGTTTTCTTCAGAGTTCACAGAAACAAAAATTCTTTACAGCAAAAACCTTGTACTGAAACAAGAAAGACACCTTTTCTTGCTTTTCCCTTAAGCTTCCATGAATCTTTTTGTAAGTTCCTTTAGTTATGTGACACAAAAATGTATCTGAAAATGTGGCAACCTATGAATCAAAGTGAGAAACTACTCACCTTCAAGCCAGACATTTATCTTTCCTAAGTGCTTTCCTAAGATATATGCATCACTTCTGTGAGTTTGTGCTTTCACTCATCTTTCTATGCCTCCTCCCACCCAATGGTGCCTCAGTTTCCCTATCCTGTCCACACTCAACAAAACACAAAGGAATACAGATAGTTTCTAATGAATTCTTGGGTGAGCCATCTTTTTCTAAACAAATAAATAAGAGTCAAATGACTGCACTTTAACTAACTGAAGTGTTCTTTATTGAAATCTTTTGATCCATTAGCTAAGCTTGTCCGGTTTTTTCCTTCTTTTTCTTCCTGACATCTTTTTTTTTTTAATTAATTTATTTTTTTAATTACAATACTGTATTTGTTTTGCCATACATTGACATGAAACAGCCACAGGTGAACACAATCTCCCAATGCCGAAGCCCCCTCTTCTTTCACTCATCCAGAATCTTGGTGAAGGTGAGAATCATTCCATTAGTGCTGATTCTTTGGCTACAGTCATTAAAGCATTTCCAGAATAAATGTCCAGCTTCCTGCCTCCAACCGGCTGAAACCTGAGACTTGTCCCAAGCTTCTCAGCCTGATGGGGAGTCTCCAGGGGAAAGGCTAATAGAAGCAGAGAAAGAACTCTTTGTAGTCTTTTGTTTCTCACTGGTCTCCCTAAAGCATTCCCTTTAGGCAATAGCCCTTCTCCCTCCCCCAATGATTAAGTCATCACAAATTCTTAATCTAACTACTTGAGAGACCTTGTTTGTCAGAAGTGCAAGGAAGACAAACATTCTACATTTTTTAATTCCTGCCTGAACAGGGTCATAAACGTTCTAATTTCTAGCCTACCTGGTTGAGTATAGTAAATCAGTGTTGCAATGATCTGAGCAGAAGCGCATTTGAACCTAGATCAAGTCAGTGACTCACTTTTCAGCCCCTCACAAGAAGAACGTGATATTCTAGGCACACAACTATTTTGATGGAGTGGTGAGGAGACTGTGACTCATGCTAAGAAGGATCATCATGTAACATCAGCATTGCCACTGGACCCCACAGGAACTTTGGGAGTTAAGCTGTGATGCTGTGATGTCCACTGCACAACCTATCTGCAAATTGAAAACAACGCCCTTTAAATGGGGGTTGGATGGGAATTTTGGAAATCTAGAGTTTCGGGACAAATAGTACTTGTTTAAGGAAAACTGAGGTAAAGCATCTCCTTCCTTTTCCCAAGGTTTGAGGTGGGAGTGGGTATTAATAGCAAATAAATCTCTTCACAAATCTCCTCAGAAGTGCAGTATGTCCTTCTCTGTACTCTGATTCCTCTTTTGTGTCCTTAAAATGGGTGAGAGATTTAAAAGTCATAGAACACATTTGCATTTTCTTTGAGTATTTGCATATGATCACCCGGCTTTAGAATTTCTCAATCTAGAGCATCTAGGTGTCTTAATCAAAATTTCAGTTTTAACACTCTGCTACATATACAAAATAAAAATAGAATTATAAGGAGGTAAAATGAAAGTCGCTCAGTTGTGTCCGACTCTTTGTGACCCCATGGATTTTACATTCCATGGAATTCTCTAGTCCAGAATACTGAAGTTGGTTAGCCTTTTCCTTCTCTAGGGGACTTTCTCAACCCAGGGATCAAACTCAGGTCTCCTGCAGTGCAGGTGGATTCTTTACAAGCTGAGCCACAAGGGAAGCCCATAAAGAGGTAAGTTCAGTTCAGTCATTCAGTCATGTCCGACTCTTTGTGACCCCATGAACCGCAGCATGCTAGGCCTCCCTGTTCATCACCAACTCCCAGAGTTTATCAAACCCATGTCCATCGAGTCAGTGATGCCATCCAACCATCTCATCCTTTGTTGTCCCCTTCTCCTCCTGCCCTCAATCTTTCCCAGCATCAGGATCTTTCCCAGTGAGTCAGCTCTTCGCATCAGGTGGCCAAGGTACTGGAGTTTCAGCTTCAACATCAGTCCTTCCAATGAACACCCAGGACTGATCTCCTTTAGGATGGACAGGTTGGATCTCCTTGCTGTCCAAGGGACTCTCAAGAGTCTTCTCCAACACCACAGTTCAAAAGCATCAATTCTTCTGTGCTCAGCTTTCTTTATGGTCCAACTCTCACATCCATACATTTTACCACTGGAAAAACCATAACCTTGACTAGATGGACCTTTGTTGTCAAAGTAAAGTCTCTGCTTTTTAACAAGCTGTCTCAGTCAGTCAGTTCAGTCGCTCAGTGGTGTCTGACTCTTTGTGACCCCATGAATCGCAGCACGCCAGGCCTCCTTGTCCATCACCAACTCCTGGAGTTCACTCAGACTCACGTCCATCGAGTCAGTGATGCCATCCAGCCATCTCATCCTCTGTCGTCCCCTTCTCCTCCTGCCCACAGTCCTTCCCAGCTGTCTAGTTTGGTCATAACTTTTTCCAAGGAGTAAGCGTCTTTTAATTTCATGGCTGCAATCACCATAAAGGCAAGTCTAAAAACATAAGTGGAAATACTAAGATATTTTTAGGAAACTGAAATCAAGTAGACAGTATCAATCAATACATAAAAATATTTAGAAATAAATTTAACAAAACATACATAAAAATGTTTATAGGAAAAATTTAAACTTGACTGAAAGACATAGAACAAAAGGTGAATATAAACAGATGTTATGTTTCTGGATGAGAAACTTTAAATTATAAGGATGTCAGTTATTCCTCAAATTAATCTATGAAGTCAATGGAATCTCAAATGAAATCCTGGCAGCATTTTCAGGGAACTTGACTAAACTGTTCTGGAAGGCTAGTGGGAGAGTAAAGGTGCACTAATAATTTAGACAGTTTTGAAAGAGAACACAGGCATGTGTGTATGTGAGGGAGGGCCCTTGCCCAGTTAGATAAGATATAACGAAGACCCTAGAGTTTAAAACAGTGTAGTATCTGGGGAAGGCAGGGGGGATAAATTAGGAAATTGAGATGAACAGAGATACACTACCATATATAAAATAAATAATGAGGACCCACTGTATAGCACAGGGAATTATATTCAATATCTTGTAATAACCTACGTGGGCTTCCCAGGTGGCACAATGGTAAAGAATCTGCCTGCCAATGAAGGAGGTATAGGAGAAGTGGGTTCCATCCTTGGGTTGGGAAGATCTCCTGGAGTGGGAAATGGCTACCCACTCCAGTATTCTTGCCTGGGAAATCCCAAGGACAGAGGAGCCTGGAAGGCCACAGTCCATGGGGTTGCAAAGAATCAGACATGACTGAGTGGCTGAGGACACACACACAGTAACCTATAATGAAGAATAATCAGAAGAATATATGTGTGTGTGTGTGTAAATGAATTACTTTATTGTATACCTGAAACATTTTGAACCAATGATACTACAAAATGAAATAAAATAGTGCAGTATCATCACAGGAGAAGAGAAATTAATCAGTGGGATAGAATTGAGAACCCAGACATAGATCCATGCATACATGGGTGAACAGTAGAGAAGGCATCAAAACTCGACAAGGAAAGGATAAACTGTTCAGAAAAAGGGCTTGGAAAACTGACTCACCTTTTGGAATGAAATAAGTTTAGATCACAATCTTATAAGTCACATATGTGGCTCACAATCTATTTCTATTTCTATCATTGGTTAAAGATTGCTCTACAGGGCAGTAATGTTCCCACATGAACACCTAGCAATCTGTCTCTTGACTCTTCAGGGCAGTGGAGAAGCAGGACAGTCTTTTATCTGGGTCCAAATGTGGTAAGCAAGGCCAGCATCATGTTTGGCCAAAGCCCAGATGGTTTCTTGGCACAAGCAGAGCATCAGAAGGCAGAAATGAGGAGCTGGAAGTGAGGTTCAACCTGGAGAATCTTCTGGCCACAGAATTGAGCACAGGCAGAGCTGAGGACCCTGGTGCAGGATAAGTTGCACCATATTCATCAGATAGAGTGGAGGAGGTATAATGCCAATGCCTAAGCTTACAATCCACCAGCCGCTGGAGAAGCCACCATTCTGTAGTCCTCATGCTCTGGAAGATACCCTCCATGCAGCTGATGGGTACCCATGCAGTCTGGTGTGGGATAAGGTGAGGAGAAGCATTCCCCATGAGCAAAGGCCTAGGCCTGGACACAGTGTGTCCCCACAGGAAGGGGATGCATAAATGGGTGTAGAATGTCTTGTGACTCATCAGTTCCATTTAGAGCTACACGTGCTAAACAAATCTTCACACATATGTATGAAGAAACATGTTCATTACAGTATTTTTTGTAATAAAGAGAAGTTGGAAACATTTGTCTACCAATGGATGCATGTATGGCCTTCCCAGGTAGCACTAGTGATAAAGAACCCACCTGCCAATGCAGGAGACATGAGATGAAGGTTCTATCCCTGGGTCAGGAAGATCCCTAGAGAAGGGAATGGCAACCCACTCCAGTATTCTTGCCTGGAGAATTCCATGGACAGAGGAGCCTGGCAGGCTACCATAGGGTCGCAAAGAACTGGGCACGACTGAGCAAGTAAGACACACATATGCAACAGATCTAATAAACAAATTAACCAAATGGAAATTCTAGAACTAAAAAATCAATAACTGAACTTAAAAAGCTCCGTGGATGGACTCAAATAGCTGAGTGGTGATGACTGTCAACTGAGAATTCTATTTTTAGTGAAAAACATCCTTCAAGAATGAAGATGAAATGAAGACATTTTCAGATGAAGGAAAACCAAGAGAATTCACAACCAGGAGATCTGCTCCGAGAGAATCCCTTTAGAGAACTTCTCTGAAGGAAGTGCTTCAGAGAGAAGAGAAGTGATACAAGAAGGAATCTTGGGACATCAGGAATGAAGTGAGGGAACAGAAAAGATAAATACTGAGTAAATGTAATAGAGTGTTCTTCGCTTAAGTTCCTCAAAATATGTTTGATGGTCAAAAGCATAAATTATAGTCATACATAACATATAAAGCATATGTATTATCTGATAGGGTTTTAAAGTATGTACAAATAATATATAAGATAGCTATAACAAAAAGAAGGGAGGATAAGTGGTACTATACCGTGGTAACTTTTCTACATCCCAATTAAGGTGGTAAAAGAATGATTCTAAATATAAAGTAAAAAGTGGTGCATCTTATAATCCCCAGAGCAACCACTTAAAAACTGTAAAAAGAGATGTAATGAAAATCACAATATATACATTGAAATGGAATATTTTAAAAATATTCAAATACCTCAAAAGAAGACGGATGAGAGAAAACTAGTTTCTTCTACACACAGAACACTCTATAAAATGTGTACATTTTCAACACAAAGTAATTTTCCAGTTCTCTATGTCTACCAAATGAGTATTCTATAATTCATTTTTGACACTAAACTACCTAAAGAAAGTACAGACCCCACAGGTTAAGGCTCAGTCCCGCAAACTGCCTCCCACTTCAGTTGCCCATGGCAAGTCTGGGCTTCCAGTACTTCTGACCAGCCAGCTATAAATCAGGGGTTCCTACTACTCCCTCTTCAGTTTCAATAACTTTCTGCAGTAGCTCATACAACTCAGGAACAGTCAAAAGGAAGAGATGCACCGGGAAAGTCGTGTGGGAAGAAGTGTGGAGCTTCTGAGCCCTCTTGGAGCACACCACCCTTCCCGTGACTCCACGTGGTCACTGCCCTGGAAGGGCTCTCTGAGCCCCTTAGAGTTTTTAATGGAAATCACGTGGTGTAGGCATGCGTGATTAACCACTGGACGTTGGTGACTGAGCTGTGCTGCCTGCACGTCACTTCAGCCATGTCTGACTCTGCAACCCTATGGACTGTAGCCCACCAGAATCTTTGGTCCATGGGATTCTCTAGGCAAGAATACTGAGTGGATTGCCATGTCCTCCTCCAGGAGATCTCCCCACCCAGGGATCAAACTTGCATCTCTTATGTCTCTTGCATTGGAAGGCGGGTTCTTTACCACTAGCGCCACCTGAATCAGATGGGGTTAAAAGTTTTAACCCTCTGGTTCTGTGGTTGTTCCTCTAGCAATCATCCCCAGCCTCCCAGAATCACCTCTTTAGCATAGAAACAGATTTATCATGATGGAGATTCGAAGAGTTTTAGAAGCTCTGTGCCAGGAACTGGGAAAGATGACTGACTATATATTTCTTATTATGCCACAATGTTACAATAATAAAGGGAAAACAGGAGCAAAACACAGAAGGAACAATCAAAAACAAAATTTTTGTTTACCATAGAAGTTTGATACCATAAATGGTATCTTGCTGTTCAGTCACTAAATTGTGTTCAACTTTGAGACCCCATGGACTGTACCTAAACCCAAACCTGCCAATAATTACATTTAAAAGAATGAGCTATATCTCTATGCTGTAATGTAGAAAAACTTCTAGGATGTATTGTTCTGTAAAAAACAAGCTACAGACCAAAGCATTCATATAAACCAGTTATGCTTTGTTATATGTTCCTGTATGTTCATGTACATTTGCTTTTCTAGCCCAACATAAATGCATTAGAAAGATCTAGAAGTATATTCAAATTGAAAACAGTTCTTGAAAAGTCTCTGAGACTAGAAAGAAGAAATAGTGTCAAGAACTTTTTCTATATAATTTTAATTTTTATGACAAGGTATTTATGTATTACTTTGTCATTAAAAATAAATGAATGGAATTAATTTTAAAAGAACATATTGTTTCACAGTGTGCTAGTGATACCATCTGGGAATTAAACATTTATAGGTCCCCTGACTCAGGAGTGTGGCCAACTGTTTTCAGCAGAGTTTGTCCAATGAAGTTATTAGTATTTCAATCTTTTTCCTATCTATGCTATTTATCTTCTGCTCCCATTTTTTCCCTTTCCCAAATTTAAACCTTTAAGTATGGAGCCCTGAAACCCTGTTATGGATCCAATCTCCCTTTATTCACCCACTCCAACATCATTCTACTCTTCTAGAATTTAACACTTCCAAAATTTTAGATATTCCTAGGAATGGCTTTTATGAAAATATACTAAGCAGCTTTTCATTATTATTTTTAAAGTAGCTTTAAGAGAAATGTTTTTCAAATTGTAGGTCTCAGTTAATAATGGATCATAAAACTGATATAAGCATCTCAATTCATATTTATTTTTAAAGAAATGAAATAGAAAATATCAGAGTACACTGAAACTATAGTGTGGGTGAGATTTGTGAAATTTTTTTTTGTGTGTAGAGGGTTGTGATGGAAAATGTACTTTCCGTGGGTTGAGGTAAGGAAGAAGGAGTAGGAAGAGAAAGATTTAAAAACACTGCTGTTGAGAAAACATTTAAAAGAAACGATGCAATATTCCTTCTTATACTTACACACGGAAGTAATGTGTAAGTACCCACCCATTAAACAAATGCTTTTTAATGACTAGTCCACCGATTCTTAGCTATGTAGGCCTAGAAATGTGAAGTAACAGGAATTATAACAAATAATGCCATTCGGTCATTCATTCAATCAGTATTTATCTAGGATCTATTATGTGCTAGGCCTCAGTGAAAGAATCTTCAGGAATAGCAGGGAAAAATAAAATTAATCACTTGAATGGAATAAAGAACAAAAATGAATAAGATGTTTGCACAGGGATTTAAGCTGGTTTTGTAATACGCATGTAACAACATGAATGATAGCTCCCAGAGAGGACAGGGAACAACCAGCCACGCACACCCAGACCCTCTGTCTCTGGTGGGGCAGGTGTTCTGGAGTTCTGGAGCAGAGCACACTGCCATGGTGGTACCAAAGTTCCGCCTCAGTGTAGAGTCCCCTTGGGTGGTGACGCAAAATTTTGGGAACCAAAAAAATATTCTCCTCACCAGGAAAGGCTTGGCTCTTGCTTACAAAACTGACTCAAAGTGTGTTAATTATAAAGGGGCTGTAAACAGTGATGATTGTGATTACAACATTTAAGTACCAAGATTTTGGGGTGTGTGTGTGTGTGTGTGTGTGTGTGTTTTTGTTTTTTTTTTCCGTGCCAAGTCTTAGTTGTGACATGGAGGATCTTTTGTTTCAGCCTGAAGACTAAGCTGGGCTCAGGAGTTGCTGCACATGTGTGGGCTAAGTTGCCCTGCAGCATGTGGATCTTAGTTTCCCGACCAGGGATCAAACCTGCATCCTCTGCACTGGAAGGCAGATTCTTAACCACTGGACCACCAGGGAAGACCCAAGAAGTTTTTTACTACTTAAATTTTAACGATCACTATACAGCACAGGATTGGTTGCAGTGACTCTAATTTTAATGTATCTGAAAGCATTGTTCTCCCACATTTTGATTGCTTCACCTAATGAACATACTAACATAAAATTTTGTCTTCTGATAATTTGCAATAGAGACAGTTTCAAACATTTCCTTGAAAGTCTTTGTTCACCTGCCTCTAGACTGGAGTGTTTGACTTGCTGTTGTGGTTTTGATGGTGTGTTCAATTATACATGTCAAGTTACTGATGCTGGTGATGGACTTACATTTAATCCTGCTCCTTAAATCTGGGATGACAGCAGTTATTTCCTGAAAACTTAGAAAGTCATCTGCTTTTTCAGTAAGACCAAACAGTATTATGACCTGTTGTCCATTTGTTTTAAGGCTTTAGTATTTAAGTTGATGTTTCTTGGTAGTAGACATACACATTTTCTTTATGATAGGAGGATACGTTTCTTCTGCCTACTACTGATGTAATTTCTGTGACTATAATTTTAGAAGAGAAAAGATGAGTGGAGGAAGTGAGAGGGGAAGGAAAGTGGGAGGGAAACTCACATCAGAGGTGACATTGGTAAGGATGTGGATGGTCCATGCCGCACCATGGTTGTTTTTCCACGATGGCCTCAGATGAACCAATGGGAAGTTGGCAAAATATGCCAATTTAGGGACTTCCCTGGTGGTCCAGTTGCTAAGACCCCACTCTCCCAAAGCAGGGGGCCCAAGTTCCATCCCTGATCAGGGAACTAGACCCCACATGCTGTAACTAAGAGTTTGCATGCTGCAACTGAGACTCAGCATGGCCAAATAAATAAATAAAAATAAAAATTTTTAAAAATCCAATTTATAGCTGAGTTGAAAGGCATAGAAAACAAATATCCTTGGAGTGAGTGTAACTAGTGGATATTGTGGTATCTGAGCAAAAGAGCCTCGGTATTACCCTCAGCTTGACTGGAGTTTAGGCAGGCTTCTTCCTGACTCCAAGCCCTCACCTCCCTTTTCTTAGATTGTTTCCTTTTCAAAAAATTGTAAATTCTCTGCCCCTTTGGAATGTAAATCTTTTTGAAAGCACCTTGCTAGTTTTACAACCCAGGGATATCTTTCTCTAGGATCAGGGAGCCATTCCTTTGAAATATAAACATCAAGGGAGACAGCACCCCTATTTCCTAGTTTCTGTGGGAGCCTAATTTTGATGGGTGCCTTGCTCCAAGTTGTAAAATTATCTGCTGTCATGAAGAGGCAATGAAGCTTATTTTCCTTTTGGGTAAGGCCAGTTTACAAACCCAGATGGCCTAGAACACTCCCACCCCAGCTCTTAAGAACTCTTCTGACCTCCATACTGAGCTGTGGATCCCAGCCTCTGTTGCAATGAAAGTGAAAAGTGAAAGTCGCTCAGTCATGTCCAACTGTTTGGGACCCCATGGACTATACAGTCTATGGAATTCTCCAGGCCAAAATACTGGAGTGGGTAGCCTATCCCTTCTCCAGAGGATCTTCCCAACCCAGGAATCAAACGGGTCTCCTGCATTGCTCTGTAGTAATAACCTTGAAAAAAGTCTTCTTTGTTTGTTTAACTTTGTTGAGGATATTTTTCCTTTGACACACAGGGACTAGCCTGGGGGAAAAAAAAACTAACTGTAAGTCAGAAAGCTGGATCAAGTTCCTCTGTCTGCTCCTAATTCTAGGAAGTGTGGGCAAAGAACTTTACTCTCCTGAGCTCGGTATCTTTAAAATTTAGAGATTTGAAAGATGAACTCCAAGATTTCTTCCGCATCAGGGTTTTATGATGGCAGATGTGCTTGCTTGACACCAGGGAAAAGTATAAATGCTTAAAGAAATGCTTAGGGATTTAAATGCAGGTAGGTTGTCATGTCAGATAAAAACATTAATGACTAACAGGACCAGGCACTGTTGCACTGCTCTTACCTGGTCCTTACAGTGGGCTCTTCAGGAAGCACAAATGACCCCAGGTAGAAAACCCTTGTGTCTAGAGGAATGAGAGACCCCCAAGATGCTACCCACCTCAACTCCCCAGAGACGTGTTTCCGGGTAGGCACCTTAGAGGCCACTCTAAATCTTCTTTCTCTTACTATTTTTCCTTTTATTATCTTTTATTTTTTTCTTCTTTAAAAAAAAAAAATAATTAATTTATTTTAATTGGAGGCCATCCGAGCCTGTGACTCCTCCTGTTTTAGCACAGAACCTCATGGACACTCCTGGTAGAATCCCTAGGGCAAATGAAGCCTGGGCAGATATGGTGGCTTAATAATTCAGCCATCTTCCCTTTCTTTCTCAAATGTCAGGCTGTTTGGAAGTCTCAGATATGAATCTGACACACATATCTCCCAGGAGACACGGGCTCAGCCTAGCAGTGCCCTCAAGCATAACGACTCTTCAAAGCCCAGGCCCAAAAGAGTAAGGCCCAAGAAGAGGAAAGAGTTTCCTCCTACTCTGTCTAAGTCCTCCCTGGGGCATTCCTTTGTAAGGTCCAGAGCCTCCCTGATAACTGATATGAATACTCAAGGCCATATGCTTTCAATGACACCAGAAGGGTACCGTCTGAACTTATGGCCCCTCAGTTCAGTTCAGTTCAGTCACTCAGTCGTGTCCAACTCTTTGCGACCCCATGAGTTGCAGCACGCCAGGCCTCCCCTGTCCATCAGCAACTCCCGGACTTCACTCAAACTCATGTCCATTGAGTCAGTGATGCCATCCAGCCATCTCATCCTCTGTCGGCCCCGTCTCCTCCTGCCCCCAATCCCTCCCAGCATCACAGTCTTTTCCAATGAGTCAACTTTTCGCATGAGGTGGCCAAAGTATTGGAGTTTCAGCTTTAGCATCACTCCTTCCAAAGAACACCCAGGATTGATCTTCTTTAGAATGGACCAGTTGGATCTCCTTGCAGTCCAAGGGACGCTCAAGAATCTTCTCCAAAACCACAATTCAAAAGTATCAATTCTTCAGTGCTCAGCCTTCTTCACAGTCCAACTCTCACACCCATACATGACCACAGGAAAAACCATAGCCTTGACTAGACAGACCTTTGTTGGCAAAGTAATGTCTCTGCTTTTCAACATGCTATCAGGTTGGTCATAACTTTCCTTCTAATAAGTAAGAGTCTTTTAATTTCATGGCTACAGTCACCATCTGCAGTGATTTTGGAGCCCCCAAAATAAAGTCTGACACTGTTTCCACTGTTTCCCCATCTATTTTGCATGAAATGATGGGACCAGATGCCATGATCTTTGTTTTCTGAATGTTGAGCTTTAAGCCAACTTTTTCACTCTCCTCTTTCACTTTCATCAAGAGGCATTTTAGTTCCTCTTCACTTTCTGCCATAAGGGTGGTGTCATCTGCATATCTGAGGTTAATTATATTTCTCCCGGCAATCTTGATTCCAGCCTGTGCTTCTTCCAGCCTAGTGTTTCTCATGATGTACTCTGCATATAAGTTGAATAAGCAAGGTGGACAATATACAGCCTTGACGTACTCCTTTTCTTATTTGGAACCAGTCTGTTGTTCCATGTCCAGTTCTAACTGTTGCTTCCTGAGGACAGGGCAAAAAAAAAAGTGCACTGTGCAAAAAATGACCATTCACTGTATAAGACAAGTATATACAGTAGAAGGGGGGTCATTTTGTTACACTCTCAGATGTCTAACAGGAGAGATGACAGTATCATAAGTACAGGAGGGAAAGGAGATTTCGAGGAAGAAGGAGTGAAAAGGGAGCCCTTTTACACTGTTGGTGGGAATGTAAATTGGTGCAGCCACTATGAAAAACTGTATGGAGCTTCCTTAAAAACTAAAAATTGAACTACCACGTGATCCAGTAATCCTACTTTTGGACATATACCCAAACAAAACTATAACTCAAAAAGATACCTGCACTTCTATGTTCATAGCATCACTATTTACCATAGCCAAGACATGGAAACAAATGTCCATCAACAGATGAATGGATAAACTCTATATACATATATATTCATGTGTTCAGTCGCTAAAGTCATGTCTGACTCTATGACTTCCTGGACTGTAGGCCACCAGGCTCCTCTGTCCATGAGATTTCCCAAGCAAGAATACTGGAGTGGGCTGCATTTCTTCCTCCAGGGGATCTTCCTGACCCAGGGATCCAACCCACATTTCCTGCATTGACAGGCAGATTCTTTACCACTGAGCCACCTGGGGAGCCTTATATATAATTAGTAAATATATATAAAATATATATAATGGAATATTACTCAGCCATCAAAAAGAACAAAATAATGCCCTTTGCAGCAACATGAATAAACTTAGAGATTATCATACTAGGTGAAGTAAGTCAGGAAGAGAAAGACAAATACCATATGATATCACTTACATGTGGAATCTAAAAGATGATACAAATCAACATATCTACAAAACAAAAACAGACTCACAGGTATAGAGAACAGACTGTGGCTGCCAAGGGGGAGAGAGGATGGGAGAGGGAAGAAGTGGGAGTTTGGGATTGGCAGAGGCAAACTATCATATAGAGGGTGGATAAATGACAAGGTCTTACTGTATAGCATAGGGGACTATAATCAATATCCTGTGATAAATCAGAGTGGAAAAGAACATACATGTATAACTGGGTCAGTTTGCTGTACAGAAGAAATTAATACAACACTGTAAATCAACTATGGAAAATGGTATGAAGCTTCTTTTAAAAACAAACAAACAAACAAAACTACCATATGATCCAGCAATTCTACTCCTAGACATATACCAGGAGTAAACATATACATATACATAAACTAAAATCAATAAAAATTTTTTAAAAATAGAGGAGGAAGGTGATTTCAGTTGGACACACTGAGTTTAAGCTGTCTGCAGCACAGCCACGAGAGGAAACCAAACGGCCCTGGGACCAGGATTCTGTGTATTCTCTTGCAGTGAATACACAACGAAATCGCCCCAGCCTTTTCCAAAGGCACTGTTGTTCCTGTAGACCTTTCACACCCTCAGGAAGCCCCTGCAGACCCATCTCCTCTCCACCAGGATCTTCCCTCAGTTCCGGCATATCAACCATTACTGTTAGCAAGTGCACAGCCCATAGTCTAGCTCTGGGATACTGAGTGTAGTAACTTGATCATCAAAGAGCTGTCACTTGATAAATATTTGTTGAGTGGAATTGAATCAAACTGATGGGAAAGGCTAAAATTGTTTCAATTATTTTACCTGAAGTTGCTTCCAAATCAGATTAGAGGAGAAATCAGTCAGGGCCACACTGAGCCAAAAGCAAGAAGAGACCATTTATATCTAGAGTCCTGACCCCACACCCTTAAAATTCTTTTTGGTACTGCTACATCCAAATCCACCAGCTAACAAATGCTAATCCCCCGGCTGTGAAGAATCAAGGTGACACGAAGGCACTGTGGTCAACCAGAGTTGGCATTCTGGCTTAGAAGGAAGCAACTCACTCCTTGCCCTCCCTCTGCCGTGCCCTCTGGGCTGGCTGTGCTTTCCCCATGGCAGAGACAAAATGTGGTGAGTTACCTTGGCCCTCTACTTTCCTTTGAATCTGGCTAGAAGGCTATGCCTGTGATGCTGGCCATGAGTACACCCAACAGAGAAGATCCTGGCTAGTTCTTGTTTCCAGCGAAGGAAGGCAAAGCTGAGCTAGACTGAGCCTGGCTGGGCTGAGCTCCTCCTGGAGCTGGCCTGGCTTTTGGGGGTGCAGAAGCACTGACCATCTGGTACCTGCCTCTTCTGGGGAGCGGAAACTCACAGGACAGAACTGAGCAACACAGAACCTGAAAGCTGCAACTATATATTATAAGGGCCCAACCCCACTCCATCACCAATTAGAATGCTGTGTCTCAGTGGGTTCCTTAGAAATCAAAATTCAAGGCAAAGTTTAGAGGCTGTAACACTTTATTGTGGGTCCAGACTTCAAAACTAAAGGACAAAGAGTGAGTGGAGGAAGGAGGGCAAGCAGATTCAAAGAGGCCTGGCACAGAGCTGTCCACAGCCTCACCAGAAACATACCAGCTGCTCAGTCATGCTCAGTGTCTGGGAGAGGCTTCGGAGAATCACACCACCTCGCAAGAACCTGGCAGGGACTGAAAGAGCAGGAACCTTCTCTGTTAGCTCTTTCCTCTCTCCTCTCACTCACATTTGTGGAGAGTGAGCTCTCCTATACTTCCTGCTTTGTTATCCATTGCTGGGGAAGCCTCAGGTCTAACAGAGTCAGGCTGCTTTTCTAGAATCCTTGTGGTCATAGAATATGGGAGAAAGAGCAATACAGACTTACTTCTCTTTGTCTTCACCATATATATTTTTTAAACTGGGCATCATCCAAAAGAGAGGGTTTGTGCAGTTTGGGAGTTTAGTTGTGATGACTTAAGAGTCTTGGCCAGTGTCTAAAATTGCTGCAGTATTTCTCAAGAACTTCAAATCAGTTTTCAGAAACAGGAGAATATTAAAGAACTTAATTACTTTTAAAACAGATATTTTAAAATAATATGCATTTAATTTTTTTTTAGTGCACAAAAGAAGTCTAAATAAGACAACCACAAAGGCTAGTGAATTGGACACTTTTTCTCAGCTGCCTCCCCCACTTTTTAAAAACTTTTTATTTTGCACTGAGGTATATTTAATAAACAATATTTGTGATAGTTTCAGGTGAATAATGAAGGGATTTAGCCACATATATACATGTATCTGACAGAGAAGGCAATGGCACTCCACTCCAGCACTCTTGCCTGGAAAATCCAATGGACGGAGGAGCCTGGTGGACACGACTGAGTGACTTCACTTTCACTTTTCACTTTCATGCATTGGAGAAGAAAATGGCAACCCACTCCAGTGTTCTTGCCTGGAGAATCCCAGGGACAGTGGAGCCTCGTGGGCTACCGTCTGTGGGGTCGCATGGAGTTGGACACGACTGAAGCGACTTAGCAGCAGCAGCAGCATGCATGTATCTATTCTCCCCCAAAGTCCCCTCCCATCCAGGCTGTCATATTAACTTCACGCAGATGTAATCTTTCTTAGTGCACTGTGTCTGTCTTGCCCTCTTCCCAGTGTGTTTCTAATGCAGGGCCATGGGTCTCACGGGTGGTCTGAAAATGTAACGGAGTTAACAAACCCTGGGACAACCCCTGACCAATGTGGGAGGGAGTTGATGGACAACGGATCCCCCTCCCAACCTTTGAGTGGAGAATCCAGCGTGCACTCTATAGGGCTTCTCAGAGGACGCCAGTGGCTTGAGTCGCAGTCTCCAAAAGTGGTGAAAAACTGGAAAACACATCTTGCATCGGCTTTCCCTTCCTCTCTGGTTTACTTTCCCCACTACCTCCTTCCTTCTCCTGAGAGTATCCTCCAAAAATTGGCTACACGCAACCCTGTGTTGGGCTTTTACTTTGGGGGAATTGGAGGGGGAGGCTAGAAGAGTTGGTACCAGAAATAATCGAAAGGAGACCCTAGAGTAGGATCCTGAATCTGAATCCCTCTGTGCTCAAATGCAAGTCAGGAAGCTTCCTTGCCTGACGTCACGGAGCAGGTATGACCCCTGTCGTGCCATAGCATCCCAAGATTCCTAACATGGAGATGCAGTGCAGGGTAATCAAGCATTGGGATACAAGGTTGCTAAGGCACTTGAACAATATGAGGGCAGTGATGATTGTAAGGACTGAGAGTTTGCTGGCTTATTAACTATTTTATAAGCCTTGAAGAAAGAAAATAACAAGCCCAGCTTAGTCATAAATAACAAAAGTCACTCTGTGAGTTCCAGAAAGATCCAGCCATTTTATTGTTTAGATTAACTGCTTGAACTCTGTAAAATGTTAAGAGTTTGAAATCTCTGCCCTAGAGTCTCCCTGGGGGCCATGATTCTCCCCATCCAAGAGGCAAAGACTGCCTTTTTTTCCCCCACTTACAATCAGCATCATAGACTGAGGGAAATGGGACAAAACAAGGATATTAGTCATGACCTTTCACTTCATTTCGCAGATGAGGAAACTGATGAGTAGGCAGTCATAGAACATAGTCAAGGTTACACACTGAGTGGTAGCAAAACCCGGAGACAGTTTAACCCTTCGTTGTCTGAGTGCACAGCCTCGTTAGTGTACCCATCACATTTTGGAGGCCAGGAAAGGAGGGGAGGAAGGAAACCTTTCTCACTTCTCCCTTTAGCAGTTATATTGACTTGACACCTGCTGTGCCCCAATACAAAACTATCTCTCTTGACAAATCTGGGTGTCTATAAACTACCAGTGTATGGCCCACTATTGGGTAATCAAGCAATTATTTTTTAATGTAACCCAGGGATCACACTTCCCTTAGGATGAGTCTCCCCAAATCCCTATCCTGCTTACTCATAGAGAACCCCATTTTTTTACCAAGTTTTCTTGATGTTCCTTTTTATCCCCGAGATAACCTTGCTGCTTAAAGAAGCAACAATTCCATCCAAACTGTCCCTGCCTCTCCTGCCCCCTTGCCTTAGTCATGACAGCTACTTATTTCTACTGCAGGAGAGTCTTTTCATCTCATCACTAGTTCTCCACACATGCAGAAAAATTTCCCCTCAAACCACTTTCTTTCAAGTCTGGACACAGATATATTCCTATATTTCCCAGGCATAGAATTTCACAAAATTTTGCTTCAGCCTTATATAATAATAGGACCAAGTCACACTGCAGAAAAGGAAATGTGTAACAGGTTAACTAGTTGCATCGGCTCCTAGACTGCCCAGATTACGATCATCAATAGGAGATTACCCGTTAACCAGGGCTCTTTTTGCTCCCCCACCCACAACTTGCAGCAAAGTTGCAGGGGCTAGAGATGGGCCATTGGCCATTTTAGTACCTGGGAACATATTTCCAGTGAAACAAAGAAAATCTAAGTTTAAGGACAGATTTCCACCAAGTATAAAGATTTACAGAGATGCCAAATCTATGTACAACGAAAACAAATGGTTGCATTATTTCCACAGCAGTTTGTTTCTTTCCTATCCACTCCACAGTCATATCTTGGTTTGATTTGGCATAACCAAAGGGCCCCTGAAATATTTTCAGAGTCAATAAGGCAAGGGCCCTGCTCCCCAAAGATTAATTTGAACCTTCACCATTGATGAAGCAAAACTTACTGGCATTGCAAATGATTGTGATTAAGAAGTCTTCATCAATCTCTTATTGCTCAGGCTCCTGCACAAAAGTTGTGAACATTTGTCTTCTACTGCAAGGATGTTTGGAATTGATGGCATGAACCATGTTCTTAACATCCTGTGCTTTCAGTATTTGGATGTATACTAGATAAGGATTCTCTCTAGTTACAAAATGTCCTAGAGTTAGTCTAGGACAAGGATGTTAGTCTAGGGCAAGGATGCTGATGTCAATGTTATTGCCTGTGCTCTGCAACAAGAGAAGCCACCACAACTAGAGAGTAGTCCTTGCTCACTGCAACTAGAGAAGGCCGTCAAAAAGAAATGAAGGCCCAGCAAAACCAAAAAATTAATAAATAGTAAAGATTCCCTGGAGGAGGAAATGGATACCCCCTCCAGTATTCTTGCCTGAAGAACCCATGGACAAGGGAGCCTGGTGGGCTATAGCCCATGGGGTCACAGAGAGTCAGATACTACTGAGCAACTAAGCACACAGCACGTATTTTTAAAAGACTATCAAAAAAGAGGAAGAAGAAAATAGGCTTGCTTAACAATAAAACCATGCAACAGAAGCATGAGATATGCCCCAAAACAATAAAATAATGGGAGAATGAGATCCACATCCTGCCTGGTGATATACATTAATGATTCCTAGGACATGTTCTTCTACAGCATTAAAAACAAAACGATAAGGATAAGGTGACCATATACTGAAACCTGAGATGATTTACCATATCTTAGCATATATGACCACCTTTCTGCTAAATTGAATAGCACCATGACAGTCCTGGCTTGACCATGAAGGACAAGAAAACTCCCCACTTGACATGAAGGAGGAGCTGATGATGGAAATTTGACATCTATTCAAGAATGAGAAAGAAGATCTTCTTCCTCTCCCCACTTTTCCTTTGATTTGCAGTAGTTTACTTGCTAAATTGTGTCTGATTCTTGTGACCCCTAGGATTGTAACCCACTAGGGTCTTCTGTCCATGGGAATTCCCCAGACACATATACTGGAGTGTGTTGCCGTTTTCTTCTCCGGGGGAATCTTTCTGACCCAAGAATCGAACCCAGATCTCCTGCGTTGAAGGCAGATTCTTCACTAACTGAGTTATGAGGGAATCCCATTTCCTTTGATTATAAAAACATAACCCAGTAAGTTCTCATTGCAGCACTGCCTTGCCTGGCAACCTGCATCTCTCACAAGCGTCCTATATTAATAAACTCTTTCCTTACTCGTCACTGCCTCTCCCTGAATTTTTCTGTGCTGAAACAGAAGAACCTATGCTCTGTGTATGTGCGTGCTCCGTCTCTTCAGTCGTGTCAGACTCTTTGCAACCCCATGGACTGTAGCCCACCAGGTTCCTCTGTCTACGAGATTATCCAGGCAAGAATACTGGAGTGGGTTGCCATTCCCTCCTCCAGGGAATCCTCCCCCTCTCCCCACTAAGGAATCAAACCCAGGTCTCCTGTATCTCCTGCCTTTGCAGGCAGGTTCTTTACCACTGAGCCATCAGGGAAGACAACCTAATTTCTACGAAGTTCAAAAAAGAATTCTGTGGTTTCAGCATCACCTTAGGGAGGATGTTAATGAGGGAGAAGGAAAAATTGAGCTGGGAGGCAGGGCACCTGACGCTTCTGTGGGCTGATTGAATGCCAGCAGAGTTGTTGCACATCAATTCTAGGAAATCCCTTCTATTTAACTTGTGATAAAAAATTTATCATGGGACAAGACTCTGACACTTTACAAGTTCTTTTTGCTTTCTTTTAAGAGAAAAAAGATCAGGAGGGAAAAAGGCAGGGTGGGAAGTTGTCTAATGGGCACAGAGTTTCAGCTGGGGAAGATGAAAAAGTTTGATGGTAGTGATGGTTTTGGACTTAATGTCAAAGAAGTGTACACTTAAAAATGGTTACAGTGGTAAAGGTTATGTTATGTATATTTTACCACAATAAAAATTTTTATTTTTTAATTTTTATCGAAATATAGTAGATTTACAATATTGTATACATTTCAGGTATACAGTATAGTGATACAGCTATATATACTTATTTACATGTATTATATATTCTATTTTTACATTATCTTCCGTTATAGGTCATTACAAGATATTGATTATATTTCCCTGTGCCATACAGAAGGTCCTTGGTGATTATCTATTTTATGTATTTGTTATTATTCAGTAGCTAAGTCATGTTCAACTCTTTGCAACCCCATGGACTGCAGCATGCCAGGCTTCCCTGTCTTTCACTACCTCCCAGAGTTTGCTCACATTCTTGCCCATTATGTTGATGATGCCATCCTCTGTCACCCCCTTTTCCTCTTGCCCTCAATCTTTCCCAGTGTCAGGGTCTTTTCCAATGATTGTCTTTTTCCATCAGGTGGCCAAAGTATTGGAGCTTCAACGTCAGCATCAGTTCTTTCAATGAATATTCAGGGTTGGTTTCCTTTAGGATTAATTGGTTTGATATTTTTGCAGTTGAAAGCACTCTCAAGAGTCTTCTCCAGCACCACAGTTCAAAAGGGTCAATCCTTTGGCACTTGGCACTTCAGCACTCTTTATGGTCCAACTCTCACATCCATACATGACTACTGGAAAAACCATAGTTTGACTATACAGAACTTCGTCAGCAAAATGATGTCTCTGCTTTTTAATACACTGTCTAGGTTTGTCATAGCTTTCCTTCCAAGGAGCAAACATCTTCTAATTTCATGACTGCATTTTATGTATAGTGGTGTGTATATATATACTTTAATCCCAAACTCCTAATTTATCCTTCTCCCTTCCCCTAAAAAAATTCAAAGAAAGAAGAGGCCAGCATCAGGAAGGACTTGATCCCCAGAAGCCATGGACAAGCTTGCCAAGGAGTTGCTACTTGGACCACCTGAAGCAGCAGAGGGGGTTAGGAGCTGCCACCACAGCTATCAGCTCCAGGAGGAGACACTCGGACCACAATCCATGCCCACCTACCCCCATGAAGCTAGAGACTGGGTATTCATAATTCTTTAAACCCAATAATGACAGGCTTCACATTATTAGGTATTTAGGTCCCATTGTATACATTTAAGAGAGTGATATAACAGTTTTATTTCAAAATGAACATTTAAGTTACGCCAGAAATTATTTCCTTTATAGTGATTTAAATGTAGATGTTAACTCAAGAATGAATGAGTGCTGAACTAGTTTTTCAGAATTCTTTCCAGAGTTCATGGGCGAGAGTGTGGGGACCACCGCTTTCTCTGGCACTGTGATTACCTTTGCACGTGTGAGAGTGATGTAGACAAGAGAATGCTGGACTTCACGCCAACCAGGTTCAAGTCCCAGTGCTCACAGGCTTGCTCTCCCACACATGTCATTTGGGTCTGCACTCAGAATCACCTGGACCTCCCTGGTGGCGCAGAGGGTAAGAATCCACCTGCCAACGCAGGAGACACAGGTTTGATCCCCGAACCGGGAAGATCCCGTATGCTGCGGAGCAACTACGCTGGTGCTCTGCAACAAGAGAAGCCACCACCGCCAGAAGCCGACAGGGAAGAGCAGCCGCTACTCACTGACACTAGAGAAAAGCCCGTGAAGCAATGGCGACCCAGCACTCCAAAGATAAATAAATAATTGATGTTTTAGAAAAAGAAGCCACCTCCTCAAAAGCCTTCTCTGACCCCCTCAGAAAGCAGCAAGCCAGCGCCTTTTGCCCTAGATTTTCCTGGCTTGACCTCCCAGCGCTTACCTCTCTGCAACATGGTGTGTATTTCTTTGTTCACCATCTGCCTCCCCACTAGGTGACCTGCTTGAGGGCCAGACCTGAGTCTCTCTTGTTCTCTGTGGCATCTCCTGAGCTTAGGGCCATGCCGGTCGGGGTGACGTAGACTGGTTCACCCAACATTCCAGCCTCAGGACTCGCCTGATCCTCAAAGCTTGGGTTCTGTGGGAGGTGATGCTGCCCCCAAGCAGACCCCTAGGCAAGACACGGCAGAAAGAAGGGAGGCACAGTCACCACCGCAAGTAACAAGCAACTCGCAGCCCTGCTTAATGAAGCTCAGGGACAAAGCAACACAGTCGCAGCCCCCACCTCACTTCCGCTTTCCTAGCTCTTAAAAGAGTCTTCATAGGCCAAACACAGTTTGAAAACTATGAGACAGAGAATGTTTTAAGCACAAACAATAGCAATAGGCAATTTAAGAATGCAAAATAATTGTTAGTTGCTGAGAAAGCACAGATAGTGCCAGTGGTGTGCCAACCTCAGGGCCAGGGGCTGGGGGGCAGGGCAGGGTCTTAAAGAACAGAATGCTCTTCAGGCGTGTTCTGGCAGAGAAACATGTGAGGCAGGTGCAAAAAGAGGTCGTTTGACATCAGCTGTCAGGGAGGAAAGTGGAAGCTACCTATCAGATCTGACATAACCTCCATGAGAGACCGCCCCCAGTCCAAGTTCATCAAGAGGGTGACCCAAGAGAGGCCAGCATGTTTTAAGACAGCAGCCTAGGCCTGATATCCCTTGCAGTCTCTCTCCTGGAGGAGCACCAGCAGCAGAGCCAAGAGCAGAAGGACATTGGTCAATCGAGTTAGTCAGTCAGGTTGCTGTGATCAGGTTACTGTGTCCACCGTGGGTAAGAGCCCCTCTGAGGGGGTCCATGGTGATGAGTGACCCTGAGCTATTGGCTTCATGCCCTGACTCACCTCATCACTCCTAGTCCTCTCACCATCCATAGGTAGAGAGAGGCCTTATCAGCTCTGGATTGCGGAGGAATCCAAATGACAGGGGCAGGGGACAAAGTCTCAGAGAAAGAATAGCCTAAAGAGAGGGGCTCAGCCCCAAGCTCATCTGTCATTCTCTCCACTTCTGCTCCCAGCATCCGCTTCGCCATCACCAGGCATCTGTCCCAGGATGGATGGGGCCCATGTGGTGGTCAGCAGCAAGAAGCAATGGAATGTGGACCCGGGAGGCAGCGCTGCAGGGGGAGGGCCTGAGCGTGAAGAGCACCATGTCCCACATGAGGAAGGGCAAGGGCCTAGATAGTTGATGGCCACTCCAAAGGAGAGTGATTATCTTAAAACTATAACTTGGGGGAATATCCTCAGGGGCCCAGAGGCTAAGATTCTGCCTTCCAGTGTAGGGGGTGTGGGTTGGATCCTTGGTTGGGGAACTAAGGTACCAATGTGCTGCTAAAACAAAAAGAATTTAATGTCAAAAACCCCCAAAAAACTATAACCTTGGGAACATGGAACTTCTGGGATTCCAAAAGATCCACTGGGAAGAGCTTTTAATATTACTCCTAAACATGACTGGTAGAGAACATCCTCAAGCCAACAAAGAGTTTCAGTTCAGTTCAGTTCAGTCGCTCAGTCGTGTCTGACTTTGTGACCCCATGGACTGCAGCACGCCAGGCTTCCCTGTCCATCACCAACTCCCAGAGCTTGCTCAAACTCATGTCCATTACATCAGTGATGCCATCCAACCATCTCATTCTCTGTTGTCCCTTTCTCCTCCCACCTTCAATCTTTCCCAGCATCAGGGTCTTTTCCAGTGAGTTGGTTCTACACAACAGGAGGCCAAAGTATTGGAGTTTCAGCTTTAGCATCATTCCTTCCAATGAATATTCAGGACTGATTTCCTTTAAGATGGACTGGTTAGATCTCCTTGCAGTCCAAGGGACTCTCAAGAGTCTTCTCCAACACCACAGTTCAAAAGCATCAATTCTTCGGTGCTCAGCTTTCTTCACAGTCCAACTTTCACATCTATAGATGACTACTAGAAAAACCATAGCTTTGACTAGATGGACCTTTGCTGGTAAAGTAATGTCTCTGCTTTTTAATATACTGTCTAGGTTGGTCACAGCTTTTCTTCTAAGGAGCAAGTGTCTCTTAATTTCATGGCTGCAGTCACCATCTGCAGTGATTTTGGAGCCCAAAAAAGTAAAGTCTCTCACTGTTTCCATTGTTTCCCCATCTATTTGCCAAGAAGTGATGGGACCAGATGTCATGAAATTAGTTTTCTGAATGTTGAGTTTTAAGCCAGGTTTTTCACTCTCCTCTTTCATTTTCATCAAGAGACTCTTTAGTTCTTCGCTTTCTGCCATAAGGGTGGTATCATCTGTGTATCTGAGGTTATTAATGTTTCTCCCGGAAATCTTGATTCCAGCTTGTGCTTGTAGTCTAGAATAAAGGTAAACTTTGGCTATATTTCACAGAAGTGTCCACACACGTACTCCTTAGTGGATATTGAGCATTCGAGGGCAGCATGAAAACTGAAAGGTGGCCCTGGGCCTCAGGATGCTCTTAGAAGACACAGGCTGGAGGAAGGCAGGAGAGGGCTCTAATCCTGACCTAAGCTCCTCTTGCTCTCCTTCACTGTTCTCAGTCTCCACTTCTGTTCATGCCCCAGCTGTCTGTACTTGTCCCATTTATATGTGGCTCCCTTCTTTCTCTTTCCAGGGGAAGCTCTGTGGTTCTGGTTTCCTCCATTGGGGGTACGCCCAGAAGCTGTAAGTATGAAGTTCTATGGCTTTAGACTCAGAGGCAGGACGCCACTCCATATGCCAAGAGAAGTGGAGAGGGCCAGGAAGATCCCAGGGCAGGCCATTGCTGGGTGGGGCACATCTCCATAAAATTTGGGTGGGTGTCTCAGATCTCCCTTCTCCAGAAAGGACACATATGGCAGCCTTTTATTATTATTTTTTAATGATATTATCAATGGTCTCTACAGTTGCTGCTGGAGGGATATATTTCTAGAGACAGTCTAGAAATTCAATTGAAATTCTT
Organism: Nanger dama; assembly: GCA_917880005.1. Taxonomy (NCBI): domain Eukaryota; kingdom Metazoa; phylum Chordata; class Mammalia; order Artiodactyla; family Bovidae; genus Nanger; species Nanger dama. The sequence continues at coordinate 21,222,392 of CAKJTW010000036.1, read as the reverse complement.
CTCCCAGTTACCATGTATGTCATCTGCTTTCTTTTCTGTTCACAAAAACAAGGGGCCTACAATGTCAGTAAAACAACCCTGCTGGGATACACCAAGAACTGGCACCAAACATCTGGGTGAACAGTCTGGTGCCAGGAGTTTTCAGCCAAGTGGTGAGAACCAAGAACAGCTCCTGCTCCTGCCTCTCTGAGCGCTAGGGTGCCTTTCCCTGCCAGGCCATGTCCCACAGGGTCCTGGACTCTCAGACCTAGACCTGTGACTCTCTTTGAGGCTCTCATCCACAGCCTTTGGGATCCACAGTAGAACCAGGACTTTAGTACTTTGTGAAGGACCAGCTCAGAGTGTCCCTCATCAGCCGTTTCCACAAAGGCACAGGCCTGTATGATGTGGAGCCCATGTGACTCCATCTGTATAAGCAGTGGTGAACTTTTGACTTCTCCTTTAGCTATTTGAGGACTCAGCCTTCTGCGTCACATAAAGGAACTCTGTGAAATACAGAGTCAGGCTGTGAGTAAAGCAGTGTCCTTTGCAGATTTGGATTAACATGACCCCAGAAACTTCATGATGGACAAAAGATCATATACCATCTCTCTGCAGGCTGTTACCCATTCCTCTTTCTGAGATCTGATGACTCACCAGCCCTGGGATGAGTAGAAGTCCCTGAGGAGTCATGTCTCCATTTGCAGCCCTCCATTCATCCCCACGGGGGTCAACTTCACAGCATCCCAGAGGAGCCCGGGGCTCGTGGGGAGGTGTCATCACTCTCAGCCCCACCTCGTCTTTTCATGCAGAGTTGGGTGGCCTGGGGATTGTGCAGAACCAGTGTCCTTCCTGTGCTCTCCAGAGGCCGGCTCCATCACCAGCAAGAACATCATGGTAGCTGGCTCCTCCCCCGGCCTCTGAGGGACATGAGCTCAGAGCTCAGGCTTCCCTCTTGATATGACGGCTCCATGTGATTCTGTGTTGGAACACCTCTATTAATGATAAGCCTGTGCTCCAAATACACATTCTACTTCAAAACCTTCACTGCCAGAAACAATAAAGGACAGCAGAAAAGAGGGCTTGGGGTATGAAACTACCATTAAAACCAGCTAAAATAATGTCAGCCTTGCCAGAAAATAAAATATGTGCTTGAGAGCACAGGAAAGGGGAAGGAGCTAAAGATAGGAAGGGAGAGGGCTATAAAGAAGGGGGAAATGCATTTGGAGCACACCAGAAAACGCTTTCATGTCGATTATCTCCTAAACATCTCTATGAGCCCAATGTTTGCATCTCTAATTAATTCTATGGTTAAGGAAGCCAACATTTAGAGAGACTGAAAGAAAGTGCTCTGAAAACACAGAGCTAGTCCATAAGCAATAATTGAACCCCAGCCTTGGCACAGCAGAAAAAGACTACAACAGAGCCGAAGGTGTCAAGGAGTACCAGTTCTTAGGATCCTCGTTCTTGCCCAGATGTCCATCCTAAGCTATCTGTATTCATACAGCTCAGCATTCCACAGACATATGCGGAGCAGTAACTATGATCTTTAATACAATTAATTTAGATATTTGGTACCTGAAAGTCAGGGATAGCAGCAGACCTTATGGGTATCCCACCCATATCCCCTCGGCCCACACTGAACTCACAATTATCTTCGATGGACAACTCCCATACATACTGAATGCTTCAAACTCCAGCACCTGTGCCTCCCTCCCTAGGGGCTTTCTCTGGTCACAGCAGTGTGACTCTGCACAAGAAAGCAGTTAGTATCTGCAGAGCTGCCCACCCTAATAAGGGATGTGAGTTGGAAGATCAGTACCGCAGCGGCTTGTCACTTGGTGGGACACTGCTGGGATGTGTCTCAGAGGGTGCCCAGCAGTGGGCACTAGCCCACAGTTTATGAGTAATTTGCTTTTCAGTGGAGACAAGACATAAAGAACAGACTTGTGGACCCAGGGGTTGGGGGAGGAAGGAGAGGGTGGGATGGATGGAGAGAGTAACAGGGAAACTTACATTACCATATGGAAAATAGATAGCCAGTGAGAATTTGCTGTGTAACTCAGGGAACTCACCGGGCTGGGGCTTGGTAACAACCTAGAGGGGTGGGATGGGGAGGGAGATGAGAGGGAGGTTCAAAGAGGGAGGGGACATATGTATACCCATGGCTGATTCATGCTGCTGTTTGGCAGAAACCAACACAATTCAGTAAAACACTTATCTTCAATTAAAAAATAAATACATTCAAAATTTAAAAAAAAAAAACACAAATCTTCAGAAAAAGGAGTAACTTGCTCTTAAACACTTTACTGGCTCTTCTCCCTTCCCTGTCTCATTCCTCATTCTCTTACTATTCTCTGATTCGTTTCCCGAGGAAACTACTTACACCCAAATTTTGATCTGAGGGTCTGCTTTTGGTGCAATCCAAACTAAACTGGGGACAAAACCTTTCATCTCACATTTATAAACAAAAGGCTAAAAATCCAAAAGTCTAATTGAGACAGCACCATGGCTGAAACTCTTTACCCTAAAGATTAACAAGTCAATTATCATTTACAATAAAGCACATATAGTTGGAATCAGAGTACTTTTATTTTGATTGGCATGAAGAGTTAGATATCAGGATAGTTGTTGCTTAAAGTTGAAGAGAGATCATCAAGTTTGAAAAGAAGCAAAGAAAAGTAAGAATTTATGTAAACTAACATCAAACCCTTTCTAAGGTTATTAGGTAAGGAGATAATGAACAAGATGGTACCGAGTACTTAAAAGCTAAGGAGGAGGTAACCCTAGAGAGGTGATACACAGCAGGGACAGAGAATGAGATGCCAGAAACCCTGAAGGTCAACAATGATGTTTTTATATCTTTTCTGAATCTCTATTTTCTGAATTTGTTCTTGGATTCACAGAAAATTCCTAGAGGTATCCTCAGCCTATAAAACTGTATACACAGTGAGGAATCTGGGAAGATGGCAGAATAGGAAGGACCAGGAATCTGTCTGCCCACCTAAATAACAACTGCACCAGCAGAATCTGTCTGATGTAACTATTTTGGAACTCTGGAGTTTATGGAAGGCTTGCAACTTCCAGGGGAAGACTTGGATAGTAAATTGCAGTTAATTCAGTCAATTTCAGTTCTTAGCACAGTAGCAATTACCAGTCTCCTGCCCTGACCACCTGGTAGGTAGGTAGCTGTGCGTTTGTTCCTAGAGGAGCTTGCCTACAACTTCCACGAGCCAGTGTGAGCAAAAAGGACCGTATCCTCCAAATATCAGGGACCAGTGATCTGACTGCTGCTTCTGATCACAGAAGCGCAGACCAAGAAGCAAACAGTCATTGTTATTGCACCTCCTCCCATTATTGCAAGCCTCTCCCTTTCTGACTGAACGGGTTTCTGGGAGAATTTAAAAGGTGAAGGAGTGCTTTCCACCAAGGAATTCTCTGGTGGCCTGCTGGTTAGGATTCTGAGCTTTCACTGCAATAGCCTGGCTTCAATCCCTGCTTGGGGAAATGAGATCCTACAAGCCATGCAGCAAGGCATATATATATATATATATATATATATATATATATATATAAAAACACATGGCATATATAACATGTATAAGCATATATATATATATATAAGCATATATATAATAAAAGGCTGACACTCTCCCCCTCACACTTCATTTTTTGCTTTTTTTCCCTTTTTTGAGAGCCAGACATTAAAGACTAAGACATTCAAAAACAACTGTATATATGAGGAAATTTAGAAAGTAACTGTGCAAGCCAAAGGCTCAGAAAAGACCTAAGAAAACCTTTAAGTTTACATCTCAGGCTGATCCTCAGCACAGAGACAGCTTACAATTAAAAATAAATAAATAAAACAGCAATCCTTGGGGAAAGGGGAGAATTTGACTTTCAGAGCTTCCCCATTATTACATTCAAATATCCAGTATTAAACTACAAAAAAAAAAAAAAAGAATACAAAGAAACAATAAAGTATGAGCCATTCAAAAGGAAAAAAATCAGCAGAAACTGACCTCGGAAAAGCCAAGATGGCAGATATACTAGACAAAGACCTTAAAATAACTGTCTTAAAGATGCTCAAAGAACTAAAGGAAAATGTGAAGAAAGTCAGGAAAACAATTGGTGAATGAAATAAAAATATCAAGAGATAGAAAACTTTAAAAAATAATTCTTGAGTTGAAAATTATAATAACCTGAAAAATTCACTGGAGAGATGCAAAAGCAGATTTGAGCAGGCAGAAGTAAGAATCAGTGAGCTTGAAGATAGGACAATGGAAATTATCAAGTCTCAGGAACAGAAGAAAAATTGAAGAAAAGTGGACAGAGCCTGTGGGTCAATATCAAGTGGTCCAACTTACGGAGTCTTAGAAGGGGAGTCTTAGAAGAAGAGGAGAGAGAAAGGAAGAGAAAGAATGGTTTTTAAATAATGATTTAAAAAATTTTTCCAAATTTAACAAAAGATATGAGCATGAACATCCAAGAAGCTCAATAAGCTCTAAGTCAGATGAACCCAGAGACATATTAAGTTGCTCCACTAATCTGTGCACAGTGTTCTTTATGACTTTTCTCTACCACATACCACCTCACTTCCAATTTGACTCTACCCTCCTCCCACCATTTCCCTACTTCTTGGTCTTAGTCTAAAGATAAGGCTAGGACAGTGCACTCAATTCAGAGAAGTGCCACCTGGGTGGTTGAAGTTGACATAAACTTATACACCAGAGATGGAATCAGCTCTCCAGAGGAAAACTTCTTAAAGCTGCTCATGCCTACAGTCTGAATTGAAGATGCCTCAGTGGGAGTTGCAGGAAGAACCACTCTCTCTATCACCAGAAAGCAGACAAATTAAGCGCAATCCATTAAACTCATCTACAAACTTGAGAAACTTCAATGTACAAGGAAGTTTTTTTCTTGATGTTACAATAAAAAAATGAAAACAGAAGTGCACCCCATTAAGTCTAGAAATAGGAGTGTTAAAATATAAAGATATGTCACTTTCTCTCGAGCAATCTGCAGGGGAAAGACAATAGGAAAATTTGGTCCAAGTTAAATATTCCTTAGCTGAGATAGGTGACAAACTGTCCATGAATCTGAAGAATATGTTAACATCTACCCAATATCATTGCCCAAATGCACAATTTATATTCAAATTGCATTTGAATATTTAAAACATTCATTCCAATATTATTTTACCTATAGTCCTAATTCAGATGTAAATGGTCTAAACATTCCAATTAAGAGTTGTAGATCAATTAGATTGGATTAAAAAAAAAAAAAGTAGTACACAACTGTCTGCTGCCTACAGGAAATGCATTCTAAATATAAAAACACAGATAAGTTCTAAGAAAATGGGGAGAAGAAAGATACACCATGCTATCGAATCAAAAGAAAGTTTGAGCTATATTGATATCAAAGTAGATTTCAAAGTAAAGAATATTATCAGGAATAAAGAACGTCATTTCATGACAATAAAAGTGTCAATTCATATAAACCCTTAACGATCCTAAATGTTTATGCATTTAATAACAGTGCTTTGAAATACATGAAGCAAAAACTGGTAGAAATATGAGAAGCAGAGAAACCCACAGTTACAGTCAGCAATTTAGTGCCTCCACAAAAGATGTGAAAGATCTGCCCATTGATAACTACAAACTGAAACTTCATAGGAAAAATTTAAAAGACATAAATAAAATGAGAGATATAACTTGTTCATTGATCGGAAGACTCAATATTGTTAGATGTAATTCTCTCCAAATTAATTTATAAATTCAATACAATCTCAGTTAAAATCCCAGCTGGCTTTTTTCTGGGAATTAACAAACTGATTCTAAAATTCACATGGAAATGCAAATGACTGAGAATTAACCAAACAGCTTTGAAAAAGAACAACGTTGGAGAACAAATGTTACTTAATTTCAAAACTTATTTTAAAACTATAGCAATCAAAAGTGTGATATTATTCCCCAATCTTGGAAAGTTAAATATATACCTACTTTATGACCCAGCCATTTCTCCAGAAAATATTTATCCAAGAGACTCTTGCAGACACATGTGCAGAGTAAACTCAGCTAGGGCTTAACTCTAAACAGGCACCATGTGTGGCCATGTAGATTACAGTAGTATATCCTTTTTGACTTCTCAAATTTTCTAAATCTCTGTTTTATCTTCACTGGAACTCAAGATATGGAAAACATCTAGAGATATCTCTGGCCTACACAACTGCACACAGATGTGGGGGGTTGGTAGACTATACAATATCCTGTTAAGCTTTAAAAAGAACATCTCAGCATTGTAAATGATTTCCTTTCTACTTTTGCCACTTGATTCTAAGAACAATTTATTCCCAGAAGACTCATTAAGTAAATTGTCACTGCACTTAAATTCATCTGAAGCACAAATTATTTGATTTCAGCAAAACTGTCATAAATAAGGCTCATTACAGTTATAGTAGTTCATTTTCTTCTGATGACTTGGATTAGAAGCAGTGATTAGTTTCATCCCATCACTAAGCATTTATTCATCTGACTTGTGCTCTGATCCTGGCTGTTGAGAGTTCTCTTGGTTTTCCAGCAAGTTCACTTTTATTTTTATCAAGGACAAGAATCATCATATTTCAGGATTGGGAATATTATCTAACTTTAATCCCTACTTGATGTCTGAATTCCCTCCACAATACCCTTGCAAAATGATCTTTTATCCTGTGTCTGAATAACTCTAATGTTAAAGAATTCATTATTTCTTATGGCAGTATGTTTTATCTATGGACTGTGCTGGGCATTTGAAAATACTTTCTTAAACTGAGCTGAAAAATGTCTCCTCATAGCTCTTCCCCATTGGTCTTATAGCAATCTGAGAACCACCACTGATCAAGTCAATTCTCTTTTCCCCATGACACCTCCTCAAATGATAACACAGCTCTGTCATCCATACCCATCGCACTTTGGTCTGTTCTGTTCTCTGCTAAATATTTCTAGTTCCTTCTCTAAGCACCTTTGATCATCAGATAAATAACACTTACTAGCATCACTCATCCCACCAGGAAGATATTGATTCGACTATAACTAGAAGCACATGAGCATTATCAAAATCTTAATTCAGTCCACACATTTTTTTCTGAGCTCCTAGCTCACACTTTATTTGTAGGATAAAACTGTTCTTGAAGCTACCTAAATCTTTAAGTATTCTGAAAACCACTCAAGCATCACCAGCAAGCATCACTTAATTCAGATGAGTCAGAGGATTTTGAGAAGATTCTCAAGGTCTCTTGGCATCCTGCAGAGAAGCATCTTTGGACCTAGTTACAGCTGGACATTCAATGGGGCTGTTCTCCATTTGAATATTTCAGAGAGAGAGAGAGGAGCATCTCGATTTCCAAGAGAGCAGGTATCTTAATAGTCTCTACCCTTCCCCTGAGATTACCCTTCAAATGCTAATGTCAAGCCCCCTACAGGACTGAGCCACTGGCGTAGCCCTCTGTGGGATATAACTTGATAAAGCACTCCTGTTTGGCCTCCACGTTGCAGTGATCCTACTTTCTATCTCCCCTAGCTGTGTTCCTTTCATGGGAATGCTTCCTAACAAACCATTTTTACACAAATCCTTGGCTCAAGGTCAACTTTGGGGATCCACTTCACTCCCATGTCCCCATCAAGCAGGCCCTGGATATCAGTGATTATTCTAGAATCCCAACTTGAAACCCTACTTGCTAAGGTCACTCCTGAATCCAAGTTATCTTAATTTGTTCCCTTGAAAGAAGGCCCTGAGATAAAGACCTTGGTGCCTATAGTTTATTTGTGTGTTCAGGCTATGCTGGGTCTTTGCTGCAGTGTGTGGGCTTCTCATTTTGGTGGCTTCTCTTGTTGCAGAGCGCAGGCTCGAAGGCATGCAGGCTGAAGTAGCTGTGGTGCATAGGCTTAGTTGCCCCGTGTCATGTGGGATCTTCCTGGGCCAGGGATCAAACCCATGTCCCCTGCATTGGCTTTGTCAGGCAGATTCTTAACCACTGAACCACCAGGGAAGTCCCCAGATAGTTTATTTGGTCCTAGGAAGTAGGAGTAAAGGAGCGGGAAGTGTGACACAGGCTTGGTGAAATCCTTCCAGGGTCCTTGCTAGAAGCACCCAACTGTCACTAGCATATTCCTCACTGCATTTGTATAACTAGTGTCTTCTAGGTCCTCCAGGGGACCACAGTAGGTCAACAGATTCTTGGTCACATCTTTGAGGCCTCAGCTCAGATAACCAGGCTATCTCAGCTCTGGTCCTTCTCTATGATGCTCTAGTTGGCTAGCCCAGGCTTCTGAACATGGAGGCAGAGGTCCTAATACATAGATCAGAAACACACAAGGACTCTGGAGACCAGAGCTCAGAACTAGCACGTGGTCACTTTTGCACTGCTGCTGCTGCTGCTGCTAAGTCGCTTCAGTCGTGTCTGACTCTGTCCGACCCCATAGACAGCAGCCCAACAGGCTCCTCTGTCCCTGGGAGTCTCCAGGCAAGAATACTGGAGTGGGTTGCCATTTCCTTCTCCAGTGCATGAAAGTGAAAAATGAGAGTGAAGTCCTTCAGCTGTGTCCCACTCTTAGCGACCCCATGGACTGTAGCCTACCAGGCTCCTCTGTCCATGAGATTCTCCAGGCAAGAGCACTAGGAAAGAACAAATCTGACTTCATGTTAGATCTGTCTCTTTTACTTTAACCTTTGTATTCTATTGCTTTTGCTACAAGTTAATCACTAAAAGGATGCTGCCCAGAGCTTCTGTGTATAGGGAAGCTATAGGCAACATCCCTTTTAGTGATTAACTTATACTTAATGCCCCTCTCCGAGAACCCTGCTTCCCATGCCTGAGTGTTGAAGCTAAAACACCTTTGTTCAAGCTTGCAGGAAACATTCTGACCATGATTACCTGTGAATGGCTGCAGGAAAGAGAAAATTAAGACATCCCCTCTGGAAATGTTTGCAACAACCCATCCCCTTTTTCTTTACCTCTTCACCTCCCTCCTTTGTGCTATAAAAGAGAACAGCATCCAAACCCGGGCAACATGGTTCTTTAGGACACTAGTCTATCATCTTCTCAGTCTCTGGCTTTCCAAATAAAGTTACTTTTCTTTGCCCAAACTCATCATCTCTTGACTGATTGGCCTGTGAAGCAGTGAGCAGTATGAGCCAGTAACACTTTCACTCATTCTATTGGCCAAAACAAGTCACAGTGTCAACCCAGATTCAAGGGAAGGGAAAATAGACTCCATCTTTTCATGAAAGGAGGTTTAAAATCACATTGCAAAAGGCATGGGTACAAGGAGTAGTGAAAAGTTGTGGGTATTCCTTTAAACTACTACAAAAAAACTATATAGAAACTAAAAGCAATAAATTACTGCCATATACAGCATGGATGACTCTCACAAATAGTGCTGAATGAAATAAGCCAGACATTAAAGAGTGTATACTGTACTATCCTATTAATGTAAATTTAGAAACAGGCAAAGCTTAAGTATAGGGTTTATAGATACATGCTGAATAAAGTATTTTTTGACTTTTAGTTTGTATTAAGGTATAGTTGCTTAACAATGTTGTCATAGTTTCAGGTGAACAGCAAAGGGACTCAGCCATACACAATACATATATCCATTCTCCCCCAAACTCCTCTCCCATTTAGGTTGCCACATAACGTTGAGAAGAGTTTCATTTGCTGCACAGTAGGTCCTTATTGGTTATCCATTTTAAATACAGCAGAATGTACATGTTCATCACAAATTCCCCAACTATTCCTTCCTCCCATCCTTCCTCCCAGCAACCATGAATTTGTTCTCTAAGGCTCTGAGTATCTTTCTGTTTTTAAGTAAATTCATTTGTATCATTTCTTTGCAGATTCCATGTATCAGTTCAGTTCAGTTCAGTCGCTCATTCGTGTCCGACTCTTTGCAACCCCATGAATCGCAGCACACCAGGCCTCCCTGTCCATCACCAACTCCCGGAGTTCACTCAGACTCACATCCATCGAGTCAGTGATGCCATCCAGCCATCTCATCCTCTGCCATCCCCTTTTCCTCCTGCCCCCAATCCCTCCCAGCATCAGAGTCTTTTCCAGTGAGTCAACTCTTCGCATGAGGTGGCCAAAGTACTGAAGTTTCAGCTTCAGCATCATTCCTTCCAAAGAAATCCCAGGGCTGAGCTCCTTCAGAATGGACTGGTTGGATCTCCTTGCAGTCCAAGGACTCTCAAGAGCCTTCTCCAACACCACAATTTTTCAGAATGGACTGGTTGGATCTCCTTGCAGTCCAAGGGACTCTCAAGAGTCTTCTCCAACACCACAGTTCAAAAGCATCAGTTCTTCGGGGCTCAGCCTTCTTCACAGTCCAACTCTCACATCCATACATGACCACAGGAAAAACCATAGCCTTGACTAGATGGACCTTAGTCGGCAAAGTAACGTCTCTGCTTTGAATATGCTATCTAGGTTGATCATAACTTTTCTTCCAAAGAGTAAGCATCTTTTAATTTCATGGCTGCAGTCACCATCTCCATGTATAAGGGATGTCATAATAATATTTCTCCTTTGACTTACTTAATTCAATATGACAGTCTCTAGGTACATCCATATTGCTGCAGATAGCATTATTTCATTCTTTTTAGTGACTGAATAATATTCCATTGTAGGTATGTCCCACATCTTCTTTATCCATTCCTTGTTGATGAACATTTAGGTTGCTTCCCTGTCTTGGCTATTACAAACAATGCTGTGAACGTTGCAGTGAACATTTGGGTGCATGTATCCTTTCAGATTATGTTTTTCTCTGGATATATGCTTGGGAGTGGGATTGCAGGCTCATACAGTAGCTCTATTTCTAGTTTTTTAAGAAGCCTCCATACTGTTCTCCACAGTGGCTGCACCAAAGATGGTGGAGTAGAAGGACATGTGCTCATTTTCTCCTGCGAGAGTGCTGCAATCACAACTCGCTGCTGAACAACCATCGACAGGAGGATGCTGGAACCCGCCAAGGAAAGACACCCCACATTCAAAGAAAAAGGAGAAGCTGCAACAAAACGGTAGGAGGGGCACAATCACGATAAAATGAAATCCTGTATCCACCAGATAAGTGACCCACAAGCTGGAGAACAGTGATACCAAAGAGGTTCTCCCAGGGTTGTGAAGGTTCTGAGCCCCACGTCAGGCTTCCCAACCTGGAGATCCAGCAAAGATACTATGAATCCCAGGGACTCTGACTTTGAAAGCCAGTGGGATGGAATAAAGTATTTTCTAAAGAAGGGGATTGATTATCATAAGTGTTAGGATGGTAGTTACTTTGGGATTGGTAGTTACTTTAAGAATAGTGGAAAGACATTATGACTGACAAGCAACACACAACAGCTTCTGGGTTACTGGCAGCGGTCCATTTCTTCAACTGAGTAGTCATTAGCTTGGTGTTCATTTAAAATCATTAAGCGGTAGATTTATGCCTTATTTTTCCTTGCATTATATCTCATGATAAAAAATTAAATACTGTATGATATGGGCATAATAATAAAAAATGGACAATGGAGCAAAGAAATGAGAAACAATTCACACCCACAGATGAGATTTAGATATACAGTAAATATTGCATCACAATTTAATGACAAAGGAAGGACATGTTGTTTAAAAGAAGATGCTGGAAAGACTGATTCGCTACAGGGAGAAAAATAAAACTGAATTCCCTACCTTCTAACATGTACAGAGAGCTCCAAAAATTAAAGACCTCAAAGCAAAAGGTTATAAGCTAATGGCAAATATTGTGGATTAATGTCTTTCTGACATACAAGGCAAGGAAGGACTTCTAAAGAAAAGTACAAGAAGAAATCATAAGGCCAAAGCTAATTAAGTTAATTGCATCAAATTAAGAAATTGTATTCACTGAAGCACATCATGATCAAAGTTAACAAACAGATGACAAATTAAACATTTGTTCTATCTAAAACTTTTTTTAATGAATGTCTAACATATACAAGGAACTTTTAAAAGATTAAAAACAGGAACCCCAAAAGATAAATGGGCAAAGGAAATGAAAAGACAGTTTACAGAAGGAGAAATAAAAAAGCTGGCAAGCATGTGAGGAGAAGCTCACACTTACTACTTATCAGAATAATGCGAAGTTGTTTTTTTTTTAAATAATAAGATATTACTTTACTAAGCTGGGAGGAGCGGTGGCTTCATAGGAGCAGGAGGGCCTAGGGGAGCTATCCCGCATTGAAGGTCAGGAAGGCGACAGTAAGGAGATACCCCTCGTTCAAGGTAAGAAACAGCAGCTGTGCTTTGCTGGAGCAGCCATGAAAAGATACCCTACGCTCAAGGTAAGAGAAACCCAAGTAAGATGGTAGGTGTTGTAAGAGGGCATCAGAGGGCAGACACACTGAAACCATACTCAGAAAACTAGTCAGTCTAATCACACTAGGACCACAGCCTTGTCTAACTCAATGAAACCAGGCCATGCCTGTGGGGCAACCCAAGACAGGCGGGTCATGGTGGAGAGGTCTGACAGAACTTGGTCCACTGGAAAAAGGAATGGCAAGCCACTTCAGTATTCTTGCCTTGAGAACCTCATGAACAGCATGAAAAGGCAAAATGATAGGATACTGAAAGAGGAACTCCCCAGGTCATTAGGTGCCCAAAATGCTACTGGAGATCAGTGGAGAAAAAACTCCAGAAAGAATGAAGGGATGGAGCCAAAGCAAAAACAATACCCAGTTGTGCATGTGACTGGTGACAGAAGCAAGATCCGATGCTATAAAGAGCAATATTGCATAGGAATCTGGAATGTCAGGTCCATGAATCAAGGCAAATTGGAAGCGATCAAACAAGAGATGGCAAGGGTTAATGTCAACATTCTAGGAATCAGCGAACTAAAATGGACTGGAATGGGTGAATTTAACTCAGATGACCATTATATCTACTACTGCGGGCAGGAATCCCTCAGAAGAAATGGAATAGCCATCATGGTCAACAAAAGAGTCTGAAATGCAGTACTTGGATGCAATCTCAAAAACGACCGAATGATCTCTGTTCGTTTCCAAGGCAACTCATTCAATATCACAGTTATCCAAGTCTATGCCCCAACCAGTAACGCTGAAGAAGCCGAAGGTGAACAGTTTTATGAAGACCTACAAGACCTTTTAGAACTAACACCCAAAAAAAGATATCCTTTTCATTATAGGGGACTGGAATGCTAAAGTAGGAAGTCAAGAAACACCTGGAGTAACAGGAAAATTTGGCCTTGGAATGCGGAATGAAGCAGGGCAAAGACTAATAGAGTTTTGCCAAGAAAATGCACTGGTCATAGCAAACACCCTCTTCCAACAACACAAGAGAAGACTCTACACATGGACATCACCAGATGGTCAACACCGAAATCAGATTGATTATATTCTACGCAGCCAAAGATGGAGAAGCTCTATACAATCAACAAAAACAAGACCAGGAGCTGACTGTGGCTCAGATCATGAACTTCTTATTGCCAAATTCAGACTTAAATTGAAGAAAGTGGGGAAAACCGCTAGACCATTCAGGTATGACCTAAATCAAATCCCTTATGATTATACAGTGGAAGTGAGAAATAGATTTAAAGGCCTAGATCTGATAGATAGAGTGCCTGATGAACTATGGAATGAGGTTCGTGACACTGTACGGGAGACAGGGATCAAGAACATCCCCGTGGAAAAGAAATGCAAAAAGCAAAATGGCTTTTGGGGAGGTCTGGGGAGGCCTCACAAATAGCTGTAAAAAGAAGAGAGGCGAAAAGCAAAGGAGAAAAGGAAAGCAAAGGAGAAACAACTCTGCATCTGAATGCAGAGTTCCAAAGAATAGCAAGAAGAGATAAGAAAGCCTTCCTCAGCGATCAATGCAAAGAAACAGAGGAAAAGAACAGAATGGGAAAGACTAGAGATCTCTTCAAGAAAATTAGAGACAGCAAGGAACATTTCATGCAAAGATGGGCTCGATAAAGGACAGAAATGGTATGAACCTAACAGAAGCAGAAGATATTAAGAAGAGGTGGCAAGAATACACAGAAGAACTGTACAAAAAGATCTTCAAGACCCAGATAATCATGATGATGTGATCACTAATCTAGAGCCAGACATCTTGGAATGTGAAGTCAAGTGGGCCTTAGAAAGCATCACTACGAACAAAGATAGTGGAGGTGATGGAATTGCAGTGGAGCTATTTCAAATCCTGAAAGATGTTGCTGTGAAAGTGCTGCACTCAGTATGCCAGCAAATTTGGAAAACTCAGCAGTGGCCACAGGACTGGAAAAGATCAGTTTTCATTCCAATTCCAAAGAAAGGCAATGCCAAAGAATGCTCAAACTACCACACAATTGCACTCATCTCACATGCTAGTGAAGTAATGCTCAAAATTCTCCAAGACAGGCTTCAGCAATATGTGAACCGTGAACTTCCTGATGTTCAAGCTGGTTTTAGAAAAGGCAGAGGAACCAGAGATCAAATTGCCAACATCTGCTGGATCATGGAAAAAGCAAGAGAGTTGCAGAAAAACATCTATTTCTGCTATATTGACTATGCCAAAGCCTTTGACTGTGTGGATCACAATCAACTGTGGAACATTCTGAAAGAGATGGGAATACCAGACCACCTGACCTGCCTCTTGAGAAACCCATATGCAGGTCAGGAAGCAACAGTTAGAACTGGACATGGAACAACAGACTGGTTCCAAATAGGAAAAGGAGTACGTCAAGGCTGTATATTGTCACCCTGCTTATTTAACTTCTATGCAGAGTACATCATGAGAAATGCTGGGCTGGAAGAAACACAAGCTGGAATCAAGATTGCCGGGAGAAATATCAATGACCTCAGATATGCAGATGACACCACCTTATGGCAGAAAGTGAAGAGGAGCTAAAGGGCCTCTTGATGAAGGTGAAAGAGGAGAGTGAAAAAGTTGGCTTAAAGCTCAACATTCAGAAAACGAAGATCATGGCATCCGGTCCCATCACTTCATGGGAAATAGATGGGGAAACAGTGGAAACAGTGTCAGGCTTTACTTTTTGGGGCTCCAAAATCACTGCAGATGGTGACTGCAGCCATGAAATTAAAAGACACTTACTCCTTGGAAGAAATGTTATGACCAACCTAGATAGTATATTCAAAAGCAGAGACATTACTTTGCCGACTAAGGTCTGTCTAGTGAAGGCTATGGTTTTTCCTGTGGTCATGTATGGATGTGAGAGTTGGACTGTGAAGAAGGCTGAGCACTGAAGAATTGATGCTTTTGAACTGTGGTGTTGGAGAAGACTCTTGAGAGTCCCTTGGACTGCAAGGAGATCCAACCAGTCCATTCTGAAGGAGATCGGCCCTGGGACTTCTTTGGAAGAAATGATGCTAAAGCTGAAACTCCAGTACTTTGGCCACCTCATGCGAAGAGTTGACTCACTGGAAAAGACTCTGATGCTGGGAGGGATTGGGGGCAGGAGGAGAAGGGGACGACCAAGGATGAGATAGCTGGATGGCATCACGGACTCGATGGACGTGAGTCTGAGTGAACTCCAGGAGATGGTGATGAACAGGGAGGCCTGGTGTGCTGCGATTCATGGGGTCACAAAGAGTCGGACACGACTGAGCGACTAAACTGAACTGAATTTACTAAGCTGGCAAAAATAATAAAGCTGAGAATACCAAGTATTGGCAAGTATGTGGGGATAGTGGGACCTCTTATACAGTTGGTGGGCATGTGGACTGGTGCAAAAGGCTAGAGAACAATCAATCAGACAGTTCTTAGTTATATGTCATTGCATTTTGTGACCAGCAAGCCCTAGATCTGGATATATGTTTCCAAAAAATTCCACTTAAATTCACAGGATGACATCACTAAGAAGGTTTATTCCACTGTTTGTGGTGGTAAGGAGCTGGAGGTGACCCAGTTGGAAAATAAGAAGAAGTACTGTACTACAGTTAGAAGCACCAATTACATATACCAGAGCAATATACATCATGCCAAGTAAAAACAGGGAGGAAATAATGAGACTTAGAGCACATATCACCTATATAAATGAATATTCCATGCCCAACAGACAATAACATCTTACAAGAACGCATACAACTGAAAGCACATACATTGAACTGGACGGTTTTCTGTGAGGGGAAAGAGGCAAAGACCTACGGGACAACATTAAGCTCACCAACATTCTCATTAAAGGGGTCCCAGGAGGAGAAGAGAGAGAGAGAAAGGACCTGAGCAGTTATTTGAAGAGGTAATAGCTGCAAGTTTCCTTGTCGTGGGAAAGGAAACGGTCACCAAGTCCAGGAAGCATAGAGAGTCCCAGGTAGGATAAATCCAAGGAAGAGCACACTGAGACGAGGTAATCAAATTGACAAATACTAAAAGCAACAAGGGGAAAATGACAAATACCATTCAAGGAAACTTCCATAAGGTTATCAACTGATTTCTCAGTAGAAACTTTGCAGGCCAGAACAGAGTGGCATGATATGTTTAAAGCGATGAAAGGGAAGAACCTACAGCCAAGAATACTCTACCCAGCAAGGCTCTCATTCAGAATTTTTTGAGAAATCGAAAGCTTTACAGACAAGCAAAAGCTAATAGAATTCAGCACCACCAGGCCAGCTTTTCAACAAATGCTAAAGGATTGCCACTAGGCAAGGATGAAACCAGCAATTTAAAATAACTTTGCACACATACAGACTGCTATATCAAAACCTCATGGGAACAGCAAACCCCAAAACTACCACACACACACACACACACACACACACACACACACACAAAAGAAAGCAACCCAAGCACAACATTAAAGATGGTCATCAAACCACAAAAGAAGAGAACAAAAGAGGAAGAAAAGAAAAGAAAAAAAACCTACAAAATCAAAGCCAAGGGACTTCCCTGGTGGTCCAGCAGTTAAGAATCCACCTTCCAATGCAGGAAACACGTGTTCAATCCCTGGTCCAGGAGGATCACAAATGGCCCATGCGCCACAACTGCTGAACTGGTGAGTTGCAGCTGCTGAAGCCCAAGCACCCTAGAGTCTATGCTCTGCAACAAGAGAAGCCACCACAACAAGAAGTCTGAGCACCTCAAGTAAAGAAAGCCCTCATGCAGAAACAAATTATTTATATTTTAAAAATAAAATATAATTAATAATAAAAATAAATAAAGTGGATAACCAACAAGGACCTATTGGATAGCACAGTATTATGTAACAAGCTAAATGGGAAAAGAATTTGAAAAAGAATAGATACATGTATATGCATAACTGAATCACTTTGCTATACATCTCAAACTATCACAACCTTATCAATCAACTATACTCCAACCTGAAATAAAAAGCTTTTTTTAAAACACAGCAAAGTTCCCTCAAAACAAAGGGAAAACCTCAAAGAGAACAGGGAGGTTTGAAATGAAAGATAAAATCTTTCTTCCTCCATAGTTTTTCTCTTCATGGCATCTGCTGCTAATGTGAATGTGTATGTACTACACATTTTGTAGAAAAAATGCTGGGTGCGCTTACTAGCACATTTTTTTTTAATTTCTATCACATTATTCTCTACCTTTTTCTCTTTGCTTCAGAATCTATTTTGGACGCTTATCCTTTTAAGCACCTACAATCCTATTTCCTTTATTAACAATGATACTATATTGATATACTTCAACTTATAGTGTCAACTCCTACTAATAGATATTTAAGTTTGCTTTTTAAGTTGTTTGCTATTAAACGAGTTTACTTTTCAAACTGTTATTAAACAATACCTTGCAAACGTTTTGCACATAAATTTGGGGGAAATTTTAGCAAGCATATTCACAATGTAAACCCCAAGTAGTGAAATTTCTCAATCAACACAGTCAAAATATACATACAATTAAATACTTGATAGATATTGCCAAATTGCTTTCCCATAAGTTGCAACAAAATAAAACCCCATCAAAAAACATCTAAAAGTACTTCTTTCCCCATAATTTTTCCAGCTCTGAATATTATAAAGCTTTTCTTTTTCTCCAGTCTAGAAGTTGAAAGATTATTGATGTTTTGATCTCCATGTTTTTAAATATGAATGAGATGAATATGTTTCCATAATTTTATAAACCATTTATACTTTTCCTGTGAACTGTCTGTTCTTATAACTTGCCTATATTCTTCTGAGTTGTTTTACTTTCTCTCACTCATTTGCATGAGGGTTATTTTGCAAATTAAGGCAATTAGCCATTTTATCATATGTTCTGCAATTACACTTTCACAGTCTGTCTTGTCTTTTGCCAAACAGAAGTTCAAATTTTTACACAAATTTTTCAATCTGTTCCTTTATGGCTTCTGAGAACAGATACTTTAAATTTTATTTTGTCACTTGAAAGTTTAAGTGCTTTTCTGAGAGGGCTGATTGAAGTGTCTGAGGTAAAAAGGGAGAAGGGGAATAATTGAGACAGTTGCCACTTTAAGGCAGAACAAGGAAGTTAAACAAAGAGGTTGGCAGGGGTGTTGGTGGCAGTAGAAATAGTAGCCCAGCTGAGGTCCATTCCAAGGGAGCGACACCCCAGCAGAGCCTGCTGGATCCTTTCGCTTAGTGGGAGCTCTTAGCTACACCAGTGAGCAGCCCAGACTGGTCACGAAACTTGACAAAACACACCTAGTTCTTCCTGGTCACATCAGGGAAGGGACCTCCCAGGTAACTGAAATTCATAATTTCACTTAAAATTGATCATTATCTGGGTCTTTGGAGACAAAAATAGGGTGTCATTGTTTATTAAGCTGGCAAAATTGAGCATACTTATAAACCTCTCAGTCTGAGTTTCTCCATCAAATGTCCAAGAGAGATGAAGACTGAAAAATAATCATAAACATGTCTTAAACTTTGCAAATTAGGTGATGTTGAAACTGGCCAGTGAGACAGAGCAGCTCCATTAGCAATTTAATCAGAGTGCTTTTGAAGCCTCCTGTGGCAGGGAGGGTAGAACTGTGGTCATTTGGTTGAACGCATCTCAGTTTTTGATTTGTGATAGAGAAGGACATTGACAATTGGTCAGCACTGTGTATCGCGCAAACCAATGATGTCAGCCTCGCCCTCTGGATTTACCTCTCCAACCTTCCCTGACATACCACTGAACATCTGGCAGGGAAGAAGGAGCTCTACAGGGTTAACAAAAAATCAGAAGGAAATTTTCATGTCCCCCAGCTGCCCTACAAGAGGTTTACTGTTGCAAATGTCACAAAACTTGGATTATGTAGCCTGGAAGTGAATTGTACCTATATATATTAAAGAAAATCAGGGTTGAGGGGGCTTCTCTGGTGGTCCGTTGGCTAAAACTTCACACTCCCAATGCAGGGGGCCTGGGTTCAATCGCTGGTGAGAGAACTAGATCCCACATTCCACATATAAAACTCAGCGCAGCCAAATAAACATTTAAAAGAAAAAAAAATCTGAATTGTACTGTGGATTTTTCTGTCTCTTGCAATTCTCTCATTAAGTTACTCGGCCCTTCTGTTTTATACTTTACTAGCGTTTGTACGTTACTGGCTATTTTTGAAGATAAGGTGTGAGAAGGAAGAGGAGAGTTCTAGGCTGAGCCCCATGGACAATTCTGATAAATGATGAAGAATTACAATCTTCTGAGTCATTTCACTGCACCATTGGGAAAAAACGGCCTATGGGGTGGGGGTGGGGGTGGGGGACTCCTCTTTATGATGAAAACTACCCCACAATGGATTTTACACATGTTGACAATCCAAGTCATCCTAGTGCGCTATGCTTCGTTTGAGGTGAACAGCTTACAAATGCAGCAACAGCTCCAGCGAAATGGAAAGGCCACTTAACAATAGATTACAGCCATTTGACCCAGAAAAGTGCTGGATATTTCTAATGGCTACTGGAATCTCAAAGCAAACAGAGAAAATCTTTCATTTACAAAAAAAAAAAATAAGTCAGTGAAAAAGCTCAGGAAGCAAGTGATAGGGTAGGAAACTTACTGCCTGAAAAGGATAAGTTCCAGAGATATGAAAACCTCCTAATTACAGCATGTAAAATTATAGTGAGTAAAATACGTGCACAGACTCGACACAAGGCACTGAAAACTGTCCGTAGCAGGATACACTGATGTATTTATGACTTCTCATATTATCCTAAAAAGGTTTTTATGTCATAAACTGAAAACAACCTCTTCTGTATCCAGGTTGGTAAGTTGACAGCTTTCACCAATGAATGTCATGCTGCAACATTCATTAATGGGTAAATGACGGTAAAATTCAAGAAAAATTTTCTACTGCAAAGTGGTACCTGAGACAATCAAAAGCCAAGACAAATTTCATATTTTGTTCAGTATCTAGAAATGAAAGGTGTATCTTGTAGTGCCAGGGGCCAGCGTAAGGAACTCCGCCCATGGCAAAGGTCGTGAGGAAGGAGGCTTGGCATACGCAAAGGCATGATCAAGCCTCAGGAAATCTCCTGTTCCCGAGCATCTACCCCAAAACCAGAGTCTGTTTTGTGCTCTCACCTACACCTCTGACTTTATGGGGGGCTCTCCTTCATAACTATTTCTCTT
The DNA here is from genome assembly GCA_917880005.1 of Nanger dama. Taxonomy (NCBI): domain Eukaryota; kingdom Metazoa; phylum Chordata; class Mammalia; order Artiodactyla; family Bovidae; genus Nanger; species Nanger dama. The sequence continues at coordinate 21,201,877 of CAKJTW010000036.1, read as the reverse complement.
GGAGAAGGAGTAAACTTGCAGCTTCAAGTTAATAAAAATTCCTGGAAGTGACAAGAGTGTTTCAACTTAAAGAACTCTGAAGGTTATCTAGCCTGCCTGTACAGGTTCGTCCGGCCACATGTGATTGTTTACAGCCTCCCAACCTTGAGAGGCACGAGATGTTTTAGACTTACTAAAGGCAAATTCTCTTGGGAAGTTAGAAATTATTAGTATAGTGGGTTGGTTAGGAATTATATTGGTGAAGGGTTTTTCGTTTGTTGTGCCAATGAGTGAGTGAAATTGTTCAGTCGTGTCCAACTCTTTGCGACCCTGTGGACTATAGCCTACCAGGCTTCTCTGTCCATGGGATTCTCCAGGCAAGAATACTGGGGTGGGTTACCATTTCCTTCTCCAGGGGATCTTCCCGACCCAGGGATCGAACACAGGTCTCTGGCATTGGAGGCAGACACTTTAACCTCTGAGCCACCAGGGAAGACTGTTGTGCCAATAATTGCTGCTAATTCCCTGACCTGGGTGGGACAAGGGTGTCTCAGGTCAAACCTCTCTGCTGACAGACTAGCTTGTGTGACAACCTCTCAACCATAAACAGCACAGAGAGTTTGGAGTATTAGCATAGGGCTTTTCTCATTGTTGAGTCAATGATTGCTGCCAGGCCTCCATATCCTTTGACACCTGGGAGTATATTAATCAATGTATTTGGAATATAGAAAAGGAAATATAGTAGTTTTTGATGTTAGTAATATTAGACTTTTGAGTTAATGAATTTTCTCTTTTGTTATAGATCACTGCACTTTGTTATAAATCACTGTGTCCTTGCTACGTAAAAATGTAACTTTATCACTATCTTAAGACTAAATAGATCTTAAGGGGATCATTGGTGAAGGGTTTTTATTTGTTAGGCTGATGTTTGCTGCTTAATCTCCATATTCCCTGCTCTTATAATGAGGAAAAATAAGTATTAACTAGCATATAGGAAAAATAAGTATTAACCTTTAAGATTGATCAGGTTAACTTTGGGTTAAATAAATTCCTTTCTTGATTGTAACTCACTACACCCTCACCCTACAGGAATGCAATTTTATTTGGAGGGTGGTGCCTGGTTTAAGAAAAAACACTCTTGGAAAAAATAAGTTTTTGGTTATCAGAAAGAAAGAGTTGTAAATGTCAGCAGGCCTCATGGCCAGAAGATGATGTAAAACCACTAAGACATTTTTTTTTTATGTAAAGCACCTGATTTTGATAAAGGTCAGGACTGCTAACCCCCGCATGACTCTGTATTCATCCCTATATGTAACAAAAGGTATATAAGAAAACCTGAAAAATAAAGAAATGGGATCAGATCCTGGAAAGACTGACTCCCCCATGTCATTCTTTCTTGCTCTCCATTTTTCTGGCTGAATTCCCATCTGGAGCATGGATGCTATTCCACATAAACCAAGTTATTCAGCCTCTTTTTCTCCACTAATTTTCCTACTACATTATCCATTTCTAATCTCTGTCTATACCTGTAATTAAACATGTATTTTTCCAAGGATGCCGACTCTGTCCCCACCTTCGAATCACCCTGGATCCACCGGGGCTGGGCCCCAGCATTGGAGGATATTGGCACTGGTACTAATGGTGCCCTGTGGACGCTGGCTTTTATAAAATGCTTTGCCCCTTGTGTAAGATGAGCGAGTCCCGACATAATCACAACACACTGCTTTCTTCCCAGAAAGGTGATGGTGTCAGAAAGTCTAGGAGATCAAATGAAAAAGTTCTGGACGGTGGTACAAAAATGGTCAACTTGGGACTTCCCTGAAAGTCCAGTGATTAGGGCTCCGCCTTCCAACTCAGGGGACACAGTTCAATCCTTGGTCAGGGTACTAAGATCTCACAAGTTGCAGAACAACCAAGCTGGCACACTGCAACTACTGAGCCTGCATGCCACTACTAAGACCTGATACAGCCAAAAATAACATAAATTAAATTTTTTTTTTAATGGTAAAGAATCTGCCTGCAATGCAAGAGACCCAGGTTCAATCCCTGGGTCAGGAAGATCCCTGGAGAAGAGAATGGCTACCCACTCCTGTATTCTTGCCTGGAGAATTCTATGGACAGAGGAGCCTGGCAGATTACAGTCCATGAGATCATAGAGTTGGACACAACTAAGAGACTAACATTTTCACAACTTTATAAACAAAGACCAGGTCACTCAAGAGTGTTTTTGAAGCTGGAGTTAAACCTGAACAAAGAATGTATCAAAATCTCTGTTACATAGAGAAGCCTCTGAGCTCAGCAGAGGTAGACTTCTAACAGGGTGCTCAGTCGCTCAGTCTTGTCAGACCCTTTGTGATCCCAAGAACTATAGCCTGCCTGGCTCCTTTGTCCATGGGATTTTCCAGGCAAGAATACTGGAGTGGATGGCCAGGGTGTTTAAGCTCAAAGGTGAATGCCTGGAGTATATTCCAGAAAGTGCTGGGCCAGATTTTGCTGAGTGCTTTAAAGATAATAATGACTGCAGAAACACATCTACCTAGCAGACCCTTTTTATCACACGAGCCAGTTGAACAAGCCAATGAATGGCTGGGGAAAAGTATTTTGGCTTCAACTGACAAGATTTAAAAGAAAATTAAATCTTTGGGAAAATGTGAAAGGAGATCTTAAAGTGTTTCTGCTCCTGTTTGAACTTGAGGGTGAGGAAGAGACTAGGTAAGTATGAAAGTCCCAGCTTACTGGGATCATTACATAGGGTAGGAAGAAAGAAAGTTGACATGTAGAAAAGAGAGAAAAAGTTGAGGTGATATGGGAAAAAATCGTTGGATCACACTATTCTCCCCCAATAGGAAGCATTGTATAGGAAACCATCTAGTGGGTGTCCTCTGAATCCACCTTGTTTAGTCTGAGTGTACACTTATGATGACATAAACCAGCCTTTCTTGCCTCTATCTACTGCTTATTTTAGGCAATCACTGTTCAAGTGCCTGTTCCAATTCTCTATCAAGGGCTTCCCAGGTGGCTCAGTGGTAAAGAATCTGCCTGCCAATGCAGGAGACACAGGAGATAATGGTTTGATCCCTGGGTTGGGAAGATCCCCTGGAGGAGGAGATGGGAACCTACTCCAGTACTGTTGCCTGAAAAATCCTATGGACAGAGAAATCTGGTGAGCTATGATCCATGGGGTCACAAAGAGTCGGACACAACTGAGTGACTGAGTACATTCTCTATCAAACTATTACTCTGAGGATAAGTGTGTTCCTTGAGCTGAAGAAATGTGACTCAGTGGTCCAAACTGGTACAGTATCTTGTTAACTGAGGTAAATACCATGATCCTCAGAAAACTAATCCACCAGGGTTTGCACACAAAGTATATCAGCCCCTTCATAGGAGGAGCCCCACTAGGCATTTATAGGAATAATCCCCCTTCTTCAGAGTAAACAAGTGCTATCACAGCTTTTATCCAGTCCATTGGTTTAGGAATAATCTCCCGTGTGTCTGGTTCATACACAGATATCTGCATTTGTTTAATAATGAGCTGTGGGCACTAGATCAACAAAAATGCATTCTTCCATTTTGCAAGATTCTAAGCTAAGGATGTTGTCCCTAAATTAATGACTCTCACAATCTTTTATTTTAAATTTTAGTTATTTATTTACTTGTTCCATTTTTGACTGCACCGAGTTTTCGTTGCTGTGCTCAAGCTTTCTCTAGCTGCAGCATGTGGGAGATAACCACTTCACACTCTACGCTCTGGTTTCAGTAGTTTCTTGGTGTTGCTGTCTTCCAACCTGGACAAACTTCTTAGCGAACAGAGGTTGTAGACATGCTGTCTGCTGTCCCAGAAAAAAATTTCCCTTCAGAGGTGGCCCTAAGGCTAGTGACCACATCTCAGATTGGCTGAAATCTGAACTTGGTTCATCATCAAATTCTACTCCATCACTCTTCTACTTCCAGTTTAGCTATTACAGATAATCAGTCAGTTCAGTCGCTCAGTCATGTCTGACTCTGCGACTCCATGAACCGCAGCACGCCAGGCCTCCCTGTCCATCATCAACTCCTGGAGTCCACCCAAACCCATGTCCATTGAGTCGGTGATGCCATCCAACCATCTCATCCTCTGTCGTCCCCTTCTCCTCCTGCCCTCAATCTTTCCCAGCATCAGGGTCTTTTCAGATGAGTCAGTTCTTCGTTATCAGGTAGCCAAAGAATTGGAGTTTCAGCTTCAACATCAGTCCTTCCAATGAACACCCAGGACTGATCTCCTTTAGGATGGACTGGTTGGATCTCCTTGCAGTCCAAGGGACTCTCAAGAGTCTTCTCCATTACAGATAATAATAACCACGAATTGTATATGTAGCTTACTTCTTGTTATTTTCCATTTCCTTACATATTCAATGAGCCAGCTCCTCGGCATCTGAGTCTACCATTTCCAAATTCTAATAATAACTTTTACCTCTACCAACTGATCACAGTGCTGACATAGTTCCACACCATGGATAACTTGGTAGCCATCCAGGAATTGAAGGTTTGTCAATCCCTGCCCTCTCAGCCTTTCTCTTCCCAAACCATGTGCTTCAGTAAGTCAGGGTTGATCTAGCAAATCCCAATCCAGATTTCAACTGCAAAATTAGCCAACTGTGAAGTAGGGGGAATAGCTCATAAAACCACCCTCACTCCTGACACTGATTGCTATTTTGGAGAGTCTCAAATTTCAATATTTCACTAGAAGAATTCAAATGACTCGCTAGAAGCTGTTATACTCACAGTTTATCACAGGAAGGGGACACAGATTAAAATAAGCCAAGGGGAGAGACACATAGGGCAGAGTGCAGGAAAAATACCACATGTGGTTTCTTCTCCCCATGGAAGGAAGACAGCATCACTTCCCTGGCATACATGGATGACAGTACATGCAGAGTATTGCCAACCAGGGAATCTCAAATAAGCCTTGGTACGGAGAGTCTTCACTGGGACCCCATCGTGTAGGCATGGTTGAGTGAAACGTGTCTGATCTCAGTTTCCAGCCCCTTTCAGTTCAGTTCAGTTCAGTTCAGTTCAGTTCAGTTCAGTCACTCAGTCCTGTCCAACTCTTTGCGACCCCATGAATCGCAGCACGTCAGGCCTCCCTGTTCATCACCAACTCCTGGAGTTCACTCACACTCACGTCCATCAAGTCTATGATTCCATCCAGCCATCTCATCCTGGGTCATCCCCTTCTCCTCCTGCCCCCAGTCCCTCCTAGCATCAGAGTCTTGTCCAATGAGTCAACTCTTCGCATGAAGTGGCGAAAGTACTGGAGTTTCAGCTTTAGCATCATTCCTTCCAAAGATATAGCAGGGTTGATCTCCTTCAGAATGGACTGGTAGGATCTCCTTGCAGTCCAAGGACTCTCAAGAGTCTTCTCCAGCACCACAGTTCAAAAGCATCAATTCTTCGGTGCTCAGCCTTCTTCACAGTCCAACTCTCACATCCATACATGACCACAGGAAAAACCCTAGCCTTGACTAGACGGACCTGAGTCGGCAAAGTAATGTCTGCTTTTGAATATACTATCTAGGTTGGTCATATCTTTTCTTCCAAGGAGTAAGCGTCTTTTAATTTCATGGCTACAGTCACCATCTGCAGTGATTTTGGAGCCCCAAAAAGTAAAGCCTGACACTGTTTCCACTGTTTCCCCATCTATTTCCCATGAAGTGATGGGACCGGATGCCATGATCTTCGTTTTCTGAATGTTGAGCTTAAGCCAACTTTTTCACTCTCCTCTTTCACTTTCATCAAGAGGCCCTTTAGCTCCTCTTCACTTTCTGCCATAAGGGTGGTGTCATCTGCATATCTGAGGTTATTGGTATTTCTCCCGGCAATCTTGATTCCAGCTTGTGTTTCTTCCAGCCCAGTGTTTCTCATGATGTACTCCATATAAGTTAAATAAGCAGGGTGACAATATACAGCCTTGATGTACTCCTTTTCCTATTTGGAACCAGTCTGTTGTTCCATGTCCAGTTCTAACTGTTGCTTCCTGACCTGCATACAGATTTCTCAAGAGGCAGGTCAGGTGGTCTGGTATTCCCATCTCTTTCAGAATGTTCCACAGTTGATTGTGATCCACACAGTCAAGGCTTTGGCATAGTCAATAAAGCAGAAATAGATGTTTTTCTGGAACTCTCTTGCTTTTTCCATGATCCAGCGGATGTTGGCAATTTGATCTCTGGTTCCTCTGCCTTTTCTAAAACCAGCTTGGATATCAGGAAGTTCACGGTTCATGTATTGCTGAAGCCTGGCTTGGAGAATTTTGAGCATTACTTTACTAGTGTGTGAGATGAGTGCAATTGTGTGGTAGTTTGAACATTCTTTGGCATTGCCTTTCTTTGGAATTGGAATGAAAACTGACTTTTCCAGTCCTGTGGCCACTGCTGAGTTTTCCAAATTTGCTGGCATACTGAGTGCAGCACTTTCACCGCATCATCTTTCAGGATTTGAAACAGCTCAACTGGAATTCCATCACCTCTACTAGCTTTGTTCATAGTGATGCTTTCTAAGGCCCACTTGACTTCACATTCCAAGATGTCTGGCTCTAGATTAGTAATCACATCATCATGATTTATCTGGGTCATGAAAATCATTTTTGTACAGTTCTTCTGTGTATTCTTGCCACCTCTTCTTAATATCTTCTGCTTCTGTTAGGTCCATACCATTTCTGTCCTTTATTGAGCCCATCTTTGCATGAAATGTTCCCTTGAAGGTCACAATGTTACCATTCCACTGGCCCAAGGTTCTCATGCAAACAAAGACACTCCATCAGACATAACATTCCAGGGCTTAGAAATTACCTCCCAGAAGCTGGGTGCAAAGACCAGACATCATTTTTGGACAATGGTTAAATTTAAATTCGTGGTTAAATTGCTCACCATCTAACAAGTCTCAGGTGTGTTAGTCACTCAGTTGTGTCCAACTCTTTGCAACCCCATGGACTGTAGCCCTCCAAATTCCTCTGTCCATGGAATTCTCCAGGGATGAATACAGGAGTTGTTAGCCATTCTCTTCTCCAGGGAATCTTCCCAACCCAGGGATCAAATCTGGGTCTCCTGCATTCCAGGCAGATTCTTTACCACCTGAGCTATCAGGGAAACTCAAACAAGTCTAAATCTTACTGAAAATATACAGGAAGAACAATCTTGACAAGTACAAAATTTGCAGTATTTCTTTCCTTTACAAATAAGCATATAGCTGGGTGAAGGATCATGTGTCTGAATCTGGATTTTCTACATATCTTGAGAACTTGACTTTGAGGAAAGAGGAAGAACTTTGTGAACTGAATGAAATAAATCACATGAGATTCACTAGTCTGCCCTAGAAGGTTCTGGATTTATGTGAGAGAAGAGTATCCTACCACTCATTGAAAAGCAACAAACATTCTGCTGAATTTTCAACTTCTTAATGTGCAAGCAAGCTTTTTCCTGTTTAATGAGCGTCAAGAACAAGGACAGATAGCATCTCATTTCAGGTGAAAATGAAATCCCTGTACACTTATCACAAGTTTGACCCAGAATTGAGTATTTGTGCAGTGAAAAAGCAAGCACAGGTTTTAAATGAAAAACATAGACTTTATTCTTTCTTTTTAGCTTCAAAAATAATATTTTCTATGCACATGCTGCTGCTGCTGCTGCTAAGTTGCTACAGTCGTGTCTGACTCTGTGCAACCCCATGGATGGCAGCCCATCAGGCTCCCTCATCCCTGAGATTCTCCAGGCTAGAACACTGGAGTAGGTTGCCATTTCCTTCTCCAATGCATGCATGTTAAGTTGCTTCAGTAGTGCCCGACTCTGTGCGACCCTATGGACAGCAGCCCACCAGGCTCCTCTGTCCACAGGATTCTCCAGGCAAAAATACTGGAGTGGGTTGCCATTTCCTTCTCCATTATATGCACATATAGGCATACAAAAGATACCAAGAAATTTGTGTGTGTGCATAATAACTTTGTAATTGTTAAACTTATTTGAGCCTGATCATGTCAGTTAGTGAGAACATTTTTCAGTCTTAATAAAATATTGTCTTAGGGTATTTTTATTCATATTGCTTTGGCTGGTGATTGTTTTACTATTTAAAATTGTAAAATGTTTTTATATTATAAATAATAATTAATTAAAATAATTTTACTTCCCTTGTTTAAATTAAATCTATAAATTGACATTTCAAAATTTGAATCCCTACTTTGGTTTTAGTCAGGTATTAGCAGAAATGTATTGTGCTTGCCTTAAGAGTTTTTAAAAATTATTTGAAGGAAAGAAAGAGATTAATTTCAAGTAAGGTTACTTAAACTTTAGCTACCTGATTCTATTCAAGACAACCTGGCCAAAACAAACAAACTTTCTGGCTTTAAATATAGGTAATTATGCTTGCATACGTTAAATACCATGTACCATATCTCATTAGTATTTCTTACAGTATGACTGTAAGTTAAAACTTTTAGACCTACTTGACTAGTGTCAGGGGACGTTCAACTTTAAGGGATCCAATATGTTTTCTTCCTTTGTGTGCCATTTTTCAAGGACTCTCTGTTCCGTATCAGTTCCTGGAAAACAGGAATGAGCAGAGCTGCACGCACTTCTCAGGACTGAGATCATGGGAAAGAGCACCTCTTTGGATTCCCTTCAGTGACTCTCTTCAGTGACTTTTTACTTAAAGGATTATCCATTTTGTTGCAACTGGTGGAATTTCATTCTTTTCAATGGCTGAGTAATCATTTTATTGAAGATATGTAAGCATGTGTTTCTGCAAATAAAGTACCCTTGTTCCACTCAAGACTTGCGTCCCCTGCGTCCTTCTTCTCATCAACTCTAGTCCCCCGCTTCCGGTCTATGAAGACTGTGACAGGCTAAGAATTTTTTTAATCAAGTAGGATTTTTTTTTAAGGGGAAAACCAGTCTCCTTGTGTGTACTTGTTGTTCAGTTGCTAAGTCGTGTCTGTCTCTTTGCAAGCCCATGGGCTGCAGCATGCCAGGCTTCCCTGTCCTTCACCATCTCCTGCAGCTTGCTCAAACTCATGTCCATTGTGTCAACAATGCCATCCAACCATCTCATCCTCTGTCACCCCCTTCTTCTCTTGCCCTCAATCTTTCCCAGAAGCAGTGTCTTTTCCAATGAAAATGTGTGCACTACTGACTTGTAATAGAGTACATATCCTTTGTGGGGAGGGGAAATCACACAAAAGAGTAAGGTAATAAATTGGCTATAGTAAACAGATCCACAAAAAGCATCATTCTCTATTCAAAAGAACGTGACTATTAATATTGAATTATTATATCTGTAACTTACTATCATAGTAGTGAACCATCACTTCTGCTATAACAGTGTTTATGCCGGAATTACTTGAGACCTTCCCTTGAAAAATATTTCAAGCATTCCTTGAAGACAGAAATATCGGGAATGGCCTCCCTAAGCTCCTACTACCAGTGTGTTGGTGTGACAGGTTTCCATACCCTCTGATTTGCTCACTGTCTAAGCACTAAGTGCTCTAAGGAGCAAAATTCCCCTGACAACCAAGCCCAGGTCTCATTACAATCTGATTTTTGTTTAACCTGAGCACCAATACCCACTTGGACATCAGCTTTACTGCAAGATTGAAACACAACTGCTCATCTCTGTATATTGTCATGAGTTCCTCAGTCAAAAATTACAGAATTGCTGTTAAATAAGGTAAATATACTAAATGCTGACACAAAAAATTTCCAGGACACCTTATAACATGAAAAAGCCAAGTTACAAAGTGGTATATAGTGTGAAGCACATTTATATATAAATATACCAAGTTATATAGTTACATGAGTTCCTGGCTGACTATACATTCAGAGACATAGAGGTGAAGCTAAAGATAAACTTGGTGGCAGAGAGAGAATAGAAGGAAAAAATTGCCCCTTCAAGAACCATGGAAAATAAAGCAATTATAGGAAAAATAAAATGTTAGGTGTACCAAATGGAATGAGAACTATTAAATAAAAATTACAGTGTATGCATGTATCTATACCTATATATTATGATTATCTGTGTAAGTATAGACATAATTATATATTTATACATAATTTTATATATTTCTAGGAGTCAATATCATATCATTGAATATGATATTCCTATATCTGCCTGAAGATGGGGAAAACTGGTTCTTTCTTGGGGCAGGAAAGCAGAGTTATACCTTCATGACCTGAATCATATTATTATTTGTTCTGAATAAAATAATCAAAAAGATAAATACTTACAAGAGTATGTTCTAATGCCAGTTACTTATCAAAGACATGAATCACTTTTCCTCTCAAAAGCATAGGTGGGGCTTCAGTGGTGTTCTGGCGGAGTGGACAGGCCCTCCAGTTGGCGATATGTGTAACACACTGACTTACTATGACCTAAGAAAGGCTGCCAAAGATGTCTTCAACAAAGCATATGGATTTGGCATGGTCAAAATAGACCTGAGAACCAAACCATGTAGTGGAGTGGAATTTTCTACTTCTGGTCACGCTTACACTGATACAGGGAAAGCATCAGGCAACCTAGAGACCAAATACAAGATCTGTAACTATGGACTGACCTTCACCCAGAAGTGAAACACAGACAATAATCTTGGGACAGAAATCTCTCAGGAGAATAAGTTGGCCAAAGGGTTGAAACTGACTCTTGATACCATATTTGTACCGAACACAGCAAAGAAGGGTGGGAAATTGAAGGCCTCATATAAATCGGATTGTTTCAGTCTTGGAAGTAATGTTGATATAGATTTTTCTGGACCAACCATCTATGGCTGGGCTGTGTTGGCCTTTGAAGGTTGGCTTGCTGGCTATCAGATATGTTTTGACACAGACAAATGCAAACTGTCACTGAATAATTTCACCCTGGGTTACAAGGCCGCAGACTTCCAGCTGCACACTGATGTGAATGATGGCTCTGAGTCTGGAGGGTCGATCTACCAGAAGGTGAATGAGAAGACTGAAATGTCAATAAACCTCCCGTGGACAGCCAGCAGTAACAACACCTGCTTCAGCATTGCTGCTAAATACAAGCTGGACTATAGAACTTCTCTCTATGCTAAAGTAAACAATGCCAGCCTGACTGGACTGGGTTACACTCAGACCCTTTGACCAGGAGTGAAACTGACCCTGTCAACTCTAATTGATGGAAAGAAATTCAATGCAGGAGGGCACAAGTTCGGGCTTGGATTTGAACTAGAAGTTTAATGTGGCTTTGAATAAAGCATCAGCTTTGTCCCTGGAGGTGAAGAGAGACAAAACCACTGTTTTGGCCTTAAAATTCTTCTGTGAAATTCAAAAGTGTGAAGTTTTTATTCTTCCAAAGAATTGTAATCCTCCCCACACTGAAGCTTAGGTACCGAGTTCATCCTAAGGGAGGTGCTTGAAGACATGCCTGGAAGTTGTCACACTGGTGCCACATTTCAGTTCAGTTCCTCAGTGTTATTATCAATGTGTTCCTCAGCGACAGTGTAGTGTCATGTTACAAAGGAGATGACCTGACCCTCCAGTTGTCCATCATGTCCTGTGTGTCCCACACCACATTTTCACGACCTTGTAATATGTTGGGCTCTGTGCAACAGTAGACTCTTTGGTTTTGCATCACAGTAAAATAAAAGAAACCCATTACATTTGGAACATAAATTGAAAAAAAAAAAAAGCATAGGTAGGGAATTCCCCAGTGGTCCAGTGGTTTGAGCTCCACGTTTCCACTGCAGGGGAATGGGTTCAATCCCTGGTCGAGGGATTAAGTTCCCATATTCTGGGCAGCCAAAGACACTCGAAAAACAATGACAACAACAAAAAGCATGTGTGGACTCATAGCCAGAAAAGGCAAACTATACTAGGCATATTTGGCAAGAAACTGCCTGATACAGAAGGATTGTCTCTGTATATTTAAGACTGACTGTAAAACTGGTTGCAGAATCCTTGCTAATAAGACTTAGACATGCAATATTTGAAAAAGAACAGACTTATTCCAGGTATAAGTCCTATTCCAAGGAATTAGGAATGGACACCAGGAAAAGAATAAGAACTTCAGTTGAGTTCAGTTCAGTCACTCAGTCGTGTCCAATTCTTTGGGACCCCATGAATTGCAGCATGCCAGGCCTCCCTGTCCATCACCATCTCCCGGAGTTCACTCAGACTCACGTCCATCGAGTCGGTGATGCCATCCAGCCATCTCATCCTCTGTCGGCCCCTTCTCCTCCTGCCCCCAATCCCTCCCAGCATCAGAGTCTTTTCCAATGAGTCAGCTCTTCGCATGAGGTGGCCAAAGTACTGGAGTTTCAGCTTTAGCATCAGTCCTTCCAAAGAACACCCAGGGCTGATCTCCTTCAGAATGGACTGGTTGGATCTCCTTGCAGTCCAAGAGACTCTCAAGAGCCTTCTCCAACACCACAATTTCAAAAGCATCAATTCCTCAGCACTCAGCTTTCTTCACAGTCTAACTCTGACATCCATACATGACCACTGGAAAAACCATGGCCTTGACTAGATGGACCTTTGTTGGCAAAGTAAAGTCTCTGCTTTTCAATATGCTATCTAGGTTGGTCATAACTTTTGTTCCAAGGAGTAAGTGTCTTTTAATTTCATGGCTACAGTCACCATCTGCAGTGATTTTGGAGCTCCCCAAAATAAAGTCTGACTGACACTGTTTCCACTGTTTCCCCATCTATTTCCCATGAAGTGATGGGACCAGATGCCATGATCTTCGTTTTCTGAATGCTGAGCTTTAAGCTAACTTTTTCACTCTCCTCTTTCACTTTCATCAAGAGGCTTTTTAGTTCCTCTTCACTTTCTGCCATAAGGGTGGTGCCATCTGCATATCTGAGGTTATTGATATTTTTCCCAGCAATCTTGATTCCAGCTTGTGCTTCCCCCAGCCCAGTGTTTCTCGTGATGTACTCTGCATATAAGTTAAATAAGCAGGGTGACAGTATACAGCCCAATATACAGCCTTGACGTACTCCTTTTCCTATTTGGAACCAGTCTGTTGTTCCATGTCCAGTTTAACTGTTGCTTCAAAAGAAAGATATTCTTTGGAACTCTGAATACAGAGTTCCAAAGAATAGCAAGAAGAGATAAGAAAGCCTTCCTCAGCAATCAATGCAAAGAAATAGAAGAAAACAACAGAATGGGAAAGACTAGAGATCTCTTCAAGAAAATTAGAGATACCAAGGGAACATTTCATGCAAAGATGGGCTCGATCAAGGACAGAAATGGTATGGACCTAACAGAAGCAGAAGATATTAAGAAGAGGTGGCAAGAATACACAGAACTGTACGAAAAAGATCTTCACGACCAAGATAATCATGATGGTGTGATCACTCACCTAGAGCCAGACATACTGGAATGTGAAGTCAAGTGGGCCTTAGAAAGCATCACTACAAACAAAGCTAGTAGAGGTGATGGAATTCCAGTTGAGCTATTTCAAATCCGGGAAGATGATGCTGTGAAAGTGCTGCACTCAACATGCCAGCAAATTTGGAAAACTCAGCAGTGGCCACAGGACTGGAAAAGGTCAGTTTTCATTCCAATTCCAAAGAAAGGCAATGCCAAAGAATGCTCAGACTACCACACAATTGCACTCATCTCACACACTAGTAAAGTAATGCTCAAAATTCTCCAAGACAGTCTTCAGCAATATGTGAACCGTGAACTTCCTGATGTTCAAGCTGGTTTTAGAAAAGGCAGAGGAACCAGAGATCAAATTGCCAACATCCACTGGATCATGGAAAAAGCAAGAGAGTTCCAGAAAACATCTACTTCTACTATATTGACTATGCCAAAGCCTTTGACTGTGTGGATCACAATAAGAGCTTAGGGAGGCCCAAAAGAAAGCAGGATGGGGAAAGAGACCACAGTTTTCATCTTCAGTCCACACTTAGATACCCTCCTATGTCCATAAATGTGTTGGGTCAGAATTCAAAATTATTTAAGCTCACAACATTTGATCCATTCCATTACTGAACCAATAACACACACACAGAGAGAGCTATATAGATATATTAATAGATACCTTAAAAGTTAAGAGCATGGGGCTTGGAGACAAATCCCATTACTAATGGGCAGTGATGATATGTGGTTCGGCAAGTTATTTAACTTCTCTATGACCCAGTTTCCCTATGTGTAAATGGGGATAGTATCACTTACCTCAGTGGATTTTTACAAAGATGAAAATACTTAATGAATCTGAGTTTGATACACAGTAAGCACTTAAAAAAAAAAAAGGCAATTGGACCCTCCTTGGAAGAAAGAGGCTGATTTTAATAGGAAACAACATCAGGTTGACCACACATCTGCTTCCTCCAGCTGAATCTTAGGCTTTGACTCTTTGGGTCTCAACACACGAGACACATGATGCCAAAAGAGGCTCAAGTCATCGACAGAGAAACGTCATTTTTTAAAGAGAACTCCAAACAAAATATGCAAACCTGACCTTGGAGAAATATAAAATATCGACTCTGCCCTTAAGGTGCTATCAGCCTGAGTTGGGGTGGGAGAAGACACAGGGCTGAGGGTTTGGTTGGAAACTCCAAACAGGTGTATCTAGGTGTATCTAAGAAGCCTTCCCTGCAGACAAAATCACCTTCAGAGGATATGATACCTGTGCAGAGTCTGAAGCAAAGAGTAGGAGCAATCCAGAGGAGGAGAATGCAAGTATAGAAATACAGGGATAGCGTTACATTTCTTGTAAAAGGAGCTTGTGATGGCAAAGAGAAACAGGCCAGGGACAGATCAACAAAATCCCAGCCTTGGAAGCCAGGAATTTAAACTATCAGAAAAGTCAGTGAAGATGGAGAAGGAAATAGCAACCCCCTCCAGTATTCTCACCAGGAGAACCCCATGGACAGATGAGCTGAGCAGGTTACAGTCCATGGGGTCTCAAGAGCTGGACACAACTCAGTGACTAAGCAACAACAACGCAATAGCACAAGGAAGTATATTCCATATTCTGTGATAAACCATAATGGAAAAGAATATTGAAAAAGTAATATATATGTATCTGAATCACTTTGCTGTACAGCAGAAATTAATACAACATTATAAATCAACTATATTTCAATAAAATTTAAAAAAAGAAAAAAGTTGATGGAGAGCCATTGTTGAATTTTAGCAATGAGATGGACTTGATCAGATTTTCATCTTGGAAAGATTACCTCAGCTTAGTTTGGAAGCAGCAGCAGCAGTAAAGAAGCTACAACTCTACTTCAGGCAAGATACATGACCACCTCAGTAAGATAAAGTAACAGTGAGGTGAGGAGGAGATCAGCTTACACAGAGCAGATATAATTTTGGCAGGACTTGGTGATAGTTGGATGTGGAAGAAGTGAGAGGAAGGGTCATGGCTGATTCTGAGGTTTCTGACTTGGACGACTGAATGAACAGTGGTTAACACAAAATACAACAAAAGGAACAGTGGTCTTGGAAGCAAATAAGTACAGCGCTGTAGAAAGTCACAGAGGTCACTGTGCGCTATGATGATAACGAAAAGTGTTTAAGAGGCCTAGTCTGATGGACTCAATATGATTTGGTGTCATTAAATACCTGGTTTGGGGCTTTGACGACTCAACAAAGTTAAGGCTGGAAAGAGGGCATGGTGATCTGGTGGGTATGTCCTAGGAGGAGGAGAAAGGCATGGCTTGAGCTAAAGCATGGAGAGGAGGAGCCAGCTGCCCAAACTCTGAGGACCTGCACACCTGAGAACTATTACTGTCACTGAGATTCTCTCCAGGCATCAAGCAAAGCTCACCACCAAGGTAAGAAGAATATGTATAAATAGAATACTTTATACAGATATATATTCTTCCCCATGTTACCAAGTGTCCCACCTGCTTGGCCAGAGAATGCTATAGAACAATACATGAGCAAAGACTTTCCAAGTAGGCACACATATTTTCAAGAAATTGATTTCCTCATTTATATGAAAGTTTAGGGCTTCCCTGGTGGCACATCTGGTAAAGAATCTGCCTGCAATGCAGGAGACTTGGATTCAATCCCTGGGTTGGGAAGATCCTCTGGAGAAGGAAATGGCTACCCACTCCAGTATTCTGGCCTGGAGAATTCAATGTATTGTATAGTCTATGGGGTCACAAAGAGTCAGACACAACTGAGCAACCTTCACTTTCATGAAAATTCAGAAAAGGGAAATATATATAAAATTAATAGAGGCAGAAAGTAGATCAGTGGTTGCCTGGGGCTGGGGCTGAGAATGGGGATTAACTATAAAGGACTGGAAGGATCTTAGTGGAGTAATGAAAATGTTCTAAGACTGTCTTAATGAGATTGTTGCAATGTCACTGTATACTTAATTTTTATAGGTAAAATATACTTCAGTAAATTTGCTTTTTAAAAGGGAAATCAATCTGCAGATCTTCAACTTCTATCTGTGGCTTTTTGAAAAATGATCTTCCTGAGAATGCACCTGTGTTCAAAGTTATGCAAAATCTCCTTTTCTACCTCTCTTTCCCATTAGCCAAACTTAAAAAGGAAGAAAGTCACATTATTCTACTGTGACTCAGAGCGAAAAAACTTCCCAGTTGCCAAGAAAAACATTCTAAATATTGGTTTCTGGGATGCTTCATTTAATATTTAAATGCCTTAGGGTTTCCTATCTTTCTCTAGTTTATATTTAATTTTGTTAAGAGTATAGCCTGGTATTAGAAATTAAGTATTTCAGCTTGTGTTGGGCTGTTGTGAATTTAGATAGAATGGGGTGGGCGGGGGGGGTAGCGGGCAGTGGGTGTGGATAATTTTCATTTAAGGACCTTTCCACACCTCAGCTCTCATCAAGGAAAACATATGGGGGTGGGAGGGGAGTTATACAGGAACAAAGCAAAGATAATATTGATACCAAAAAAGTCAGTGTTGAAACTAATGTTTTCAAGAATTGGATTGGCTAGATATTGAAGAGGTTCAGAACAAGCTTCCTCAAAACATGCCACTTTGTCATTTGAATTATTTTGACTTGAAGTCAATCAAAGCCTAAAAGACTCAGGAAGACCTTTTTATAATACCTCTACCTTCGATGCCTAAAACAACTTAGAAAGAGGGCCTAGTCTAGGAAGAGAACTATCACCAAAGATAATCACAAAGAATATGGGCCAAAGATATGGGAAGCTGGCAGGGAGCTTCAAAGTCCTCTTTATGTCCCCATTGTCTCTGCATGGCAGGGCAATAATTTATTTACCAAACATTTGCTCTTCCCATCTTCCTATGAATTACCTTCCTTCACTTTGAAGCCCAGACCCTACCTTCTCTCCTTAGCTCAGAATGACATGTAAGCCTCAACTGCCTGACTCTCTTTGACCCTCTTATGTCTATGTGAGGTTCCCACAAGTATGAAGTTACATTTGTTTTTCTCCTGTTAATCTGTCTTATGTCAATAGAGAAGGCATATGTGTGTCTTTGGAGCCAGATGGCTTAGATTCAAATTCCAGATCTGACTCTTACTAGCTGGGTCACCTTGGGGAAGTTCTTTAACCTCTCTTTGCCTCATTTTGCCCATGTGTAATATGGGGATACTAAGCCATGCCATGTGGGGCCACCCAAGATGGGCGGATCATGGTGGAGAGGCCTGACAGAATGTGGTCCACTGGAGAAGGGAATGGCAAACCACTTCAGTATTCTTGCCTTGAGAAACCCATGAACAGTATGAAAAGGCAAAATGATAAGATACTGAAAGGAGAACTCCCCAGGTCGGTAGGTGCCCAATATGCTACTGGAGATCAGTGGAGAAATAACTCCAGAAAGAATGAAGGGATGGAGCCAAAGCAAAAACAATACCCAGTTGTGGATGCGACTGGTGATAGAAGCAAGGTCCGATGCTGTAAAGAGCAATATTACATAGGAACCTAGAATGTCAGGTCCATGAATAAAGGCAAATTGGAAGTGGTCAAACAGGAGATGGCAAGAGCGAACATCGATATTCTAGGAATCAGCAAACTAAAATGGACTGGAATGGGTGAATTTAGATGACCATTATATCTACTACTGCAGGCAGGAATCCCTTAGAAGAAATGGAGTAGCCATCATGGTCAATAAGGGAGTTTGAAATGCAGTACTTGGATTCAATCTCAAAAACGACAGAATGATCTCTGTTCATTTCCAAGGCAAACCATTCAATATCACAGTGATCCAAGCCTATGCCCCAATCAGTAATGCTGAAGAAGCTGAAGTTGAATGGTTATATGAAGACCTACAAGACCTTTTAGAACTAACACCCCCAAAAGATGTCCTTTTCATTATAGGGGACTGGAATGCTAAAGTAGGAAGTCAAGAAACACCTGGAGTAACAGGAAAATTTGGCTTTGGAGTACAGAATTAAGCAGGGCAAAGGCTAATAGAGTTTTGCCAAGAGAACACACTGGTCATAGCAAACACCCTCTCCCAACAACACAAGAGAAGACTCTACACATGGACATCACCAGACGATCAACACTGAAATCAGACTGATTACATTCTTTCCAGCCAAAATAGAGAAGCTCTATACAGTCAGCAAAAACAAGACTAGGAGCTGACTGTGGCTCAGATCATGAACTTCTTATCGCCAAATTCAGACTTAAATTGAAGAAAGTGGGGAAACCACTAAACCATCCAGGTATGACCTAAATCAAATTTCTTATGATTATACAGTGGAAGTGAGAAATAGATTTAAGGGCCTAGATCTGATAGACAGAGTGCCTGATGAACTATAGACAGAAGTTTGTGACATTGTATAGGAGAGAGAGATCAACACCATTCCCACGGAAAAGAAATGCAAAATGGCTGTCTGGGGAGGCCTTACAAATAGCTGTGAAAAGAAGAGAGGTGAAAAGCAAAGGAGACAAGGAAAGATATAAGCATCTGCATGCAGAGTTCCAAAGAATAGCAAGAAGAGATAAGAAAGCCTTCCTCAGCGATCAGTGCAAAGAAATAGAAGAAAAGAACAGAATGGGAAAGACTAGAGATCTCTTCAAGAAAATTAGAGATACCAAGGGAACATTTCAGGCAAAAATGGGCTCGATAAAGGAAAGAAATGGTATGGACCTAATGGAAGCAGAAGATATTAAGAAGAGGTGGCAAGCATACACAGAAAAACTATACAAAAAAGAGCTTCACAACCCAGATAATCACAATGGTGTGATCACTCACCTAGAGCCAGACATCCTGGAATGTGAAGTCAAGTGAGCCTTAGAAAGCATCACTACAAACAAAGCTAGTGGAGGTGATGGAATTCCAGTGGAGCTGTTTCAAATCCTGAAAGATGATGTTGTGAAAGTGCTGCACTCAATATGCCAGCAAATTTGGAAAACTCACCAGTGGTCACAGGACTAGAAAAGGTCAGTTTTCATTCCAATCCCAAAGAAAGGCAATGCCAAAGAATACTCAAACTACTGCATAGTTGCACTCATCTCACATGCTAGTAAAGTAATGCTCAAAATTCTCCAAGCCAGGCTTCAGCAATATGTGAACCGTAAACTTCCAGATGTTCAAGCTGGTTTTGGAAAAGGCAGAGGAACCAGAGATCAAATTGCCAACATCCGCTGGATCATCGAAAAAGCAAGAGAGTTCCAGAAAACATCTACTTCTGCTTTATTGACTATGCCAAAGCCTTTGACTGTGTGGATCACAATAAACTGTGGAACATTCTGAAAGAGATGGGAATACCAGACCACCTGACCTGCCTCTTGAGAAATATATATGCAGGTCAGGAAGCAACAGTTAGAACTGGACATGGAACAACAGACTGGTTCCAAATAGGAAAAGGAGTACGTCAAGGCTGTATATTGTCACCCTGCTTATTTAACTTATATGCAGAGTACATCATGAGAAATGCTGGGCTGGAAGCAGCACAAGCTGGAATCAAGATTGCCGGGAGAAATATCAATAACCTCAGATATGCAGATGGCACCACCCTTATGGCAGAAAGTGAAGAGGAACTAAAAAGCCTCTTGATGAAAGTGAAAGAGGAGAGTGAAAAAGTTAGCTTAAAGCTCAACATTCAGAAAACGAAGATCATGGCATCTGGTCCCATCACTTCATGGGAAATAGATGGGGAAACAGTGGAAACAGTGTCAGACTTTATTTTGGGGGCTCCAAAATCACTGCAGATGGTGACTGTAGCCATGAAATTAAAAGACGCTTACTCCTTGGAACAAAAGTTATGACCAACCTTAATAGCATATTCAAAAACAGAGACATTACTTTGCCAACAAAGGTCCGTCTAGTCAAGGCTCTGATTTTTCCTGTGGTCATGTATGGATGTGAGAGTTGGACTATAAAGAAAGTTGAGCACCAAAGAATTGATGCTTTTGAACTGTGTTGTTGGAGAAGACACTTGAAAGTCCCTTGGACTACAAGGAGATCCAACCAGTCCATTCTAAAAGAGATCAATCCTGGGTGTTCTTTGGAAGGAATGATGCTAAAGCTGAAACTCCAATACTTTGGCCACCTCATGTGAAGAGTTGACTCATTGGAAAAGACTCTGATGCTGGGAGGAATTGGGGGCAGGAGGAGAAGAGGCCGACAGAGGATGAGATGGCTGGATGGCATCACCAACTCAATGGACGTGGGTTTGGGTGAACTCTGGGAGTTGGTGATGGACAGGGAGGCCTGGCATGCTGTGATTCATGGGGTCGCAAAGAGTTGGACACAACTGAGCGACTGAACTGAACTGAACTGAATTGAATATGGGGATAATAAAGCACCTATCTTCAGATTGTTCTGTGGATTGACTTGTCTCATATAATATATTAGAATAATATTTGCCTTATAGTAAGTAAATATTTGATAAATGTTACCTGTTGCTTTGTGTGGCTGAAGACATTATATAAATGGCATCATGAGAAGCCGCTCAGTCGTGTCCAACTATTTGCGACCCCATGGACTGTAGCCTACCAGGCTCCTCCCTCCATGGGATTCTCCAGGCAAGAGTACTAGAGTGGGTTGCCATTTCCCTCTCCAGGGGATCTTCCTGACCCAGGGATCAAACCTGGATCTCCCTCATTCCAGGCAGATGCTTTAACCTCTGAGCCACCAGGTAAGCTCCTAAATGGCATCATACAATTAAAAAAAAATCTGTCTTATGTCAGTTTAATGAATACACCAGCCAATAGGTAGGAGAAATTTTTTTCCTCCCCCAACACTATCTTGTACTTGCCCCTTCCGAATTATGCCTTCCAGGTCTCTACTCTGTTTTGTGCTCTTGGAGGCTGTCTATACCTGACCTGTGTACATTACATCTGGCTTCCCAAAGGGTTCTGGCAATGGAGAGCACCACAGATGGTAATAGTATTGCTAATAGTAGGTCAGAGAAGGGCAAGGAATGAAGTTGTAGTATTCACTCCTTTGACTCCTCCTGCAGGGGTGCCTGAATCTTGCCAAAACACTTGACCTGAAGTCACAGCTCCTGATGGGCAGCCTTCTAGCTCTCTTTGTTGGGGTAACCCACTTAAAGATGCTTGCTCCTTGGGGAAAGCTATGACAAACTTAGACAGAGTATTAAAAAGCAGAGACACAACTTTACCAACAAAGGTCTGTATAGTCAAAGCTATGGTTTTTCCAGCTGTCATGTATGGAAGTGAGATTTGGATCATAAAGAAGGCTGAGTGCCGAAGAACTGATGCTTTCAAAATGTGATATTATCACTCATTATCAGAGAAATGCAAATCAAAATCAGAGGGAGGTCCCATTTCATACCAGTCAGAATGGCTGCTATGCAAAAGACTATAAGCGATAAATGCTGGAGAAGGTATGGAGAAAAGGAAACCCTCTTACGCTGTTGGTGGGAATGCAAACTAGTACAGCCACTATGGAAAACAGTGTGGAGACTCCTTAAAAACTGGAAATAGAACTGCCATATGACCCAGCAATCCCACTACTGGGCATACACACCGAGGTAACCAGAATTGAAAGAGACACGTGTACCCCAATGTACATCACAGCCCTGTTTATAACAGCCAGGACATGGAAGCAGCCTAGATGTCCATCAGCAGATGAATGGATAAGAAAGCTGTGGTACATATACACAATGGAGTATTACTCAGCCATTAAAAAGAATACATTTGAATCAGTTCTAATGAGGTGGATGAAACTGGAGCCTATTATACAGAGTGAAGTAAGCCAGAAAGAAAAACACCAATACAGTATAGTGACACATATATATGGAATTTAGAAAGATGGTAACAATAACCCTATATGTGAGACAGCAAAAGAGACATAGATATATAGAACAGTCTTTTGGACTCTGTGGAAGAGGAAGAGGGTGGGATGATTTGGGAGAATGTCATTGAAACATGTATATTATCATATGTGAAATGAATCGCCAATCCAGATTCGATGTATGGGACAGGGTGCTCAGGGCCGGTGCACTGGGATGAACCAGAGGGATGGGATGGGGAGGGAGGTGGGAGGGGGTTCAGGATGGGGAACACAGGTACACCCATGGCAGATTCATGTCAATGTATGGCAAAATCACTACAATATTGTAAAGTAATTAGCCTCCAATTAAAATAATAAATTCGCATTTTAAAAATTGAAAAATAAATAAATAAATATGTGATGTTAGAGAAGACTCTTGAGAGGCCCTTGGACTGTAAGGAGATCAAACCAGTCAATTCTAAAGGAAATCAGTCCTGGATATTCATTGGAAGGACTGATGCTGAAGTTGAAGCTCCAATACTTTGGTCACCTGGATCTGAAGAGCTGACTCATTAGAAAAGACCCTGATGGTGGGAAAGATTGAAGGCAAGAAGAGAAGGGGATTATAGAGGATGAGATTGTTGGATGGCATCACCAACGCAATGGACATGAGTTTGAGCAAGCTCTGGGAGTTGGTGATGGAAAGGAAGCCTGGCGTGCTGCAGTCCATGGGGTCACAAAGTGTTAGACACAACTGACTGATTGAACAACAGCTTCCTCTTCTTGTCCCTTCAGGCCTGGATGGTAGCTGTTGCTGATTCCCCTGTTGCTGACTCCAGGTACCACACAATCCCTGCACCTTTCCTATACTTTATCTCTGAAAATAGTCCCTTCATGAAAACTCTCTTTAATTTATCTGATTTGATTCTGTCATCTATTTCCTGACAGTATTCAATTGATTTAGGACTTTCATATCTCCTGCTGCAGTAATCTCTTAGCTGCCAGATCAAACTGTGCATGAGCACATACACACATACAGAGAGAGAAATTGTCTCTAGAAGGCAAAAATCTAACCATGTCAATATCCGACCCTTTCACCTTTCTTATTAAATTTCAATATCTCCCCTCTGTCCTCTAGATAAAGCCCAGGCTCTCTATCTCAGCATTCAGTAAGTGCCACCATCTGGCCCTTGACTGATCCCTTCGCCTCATCTCCAGCCCGTCCCCCTTCACTCTGTACGTTCCAGGAATGCCAGACTCTCTGTAGTTTCTCCCACTGTGCTTTTCTCTCCTTGCCACCCTCCTTGCACTCGCTGTGCCCTCCCATTTCCCAAACTCCTTATTTCATTCATCCTTTAAGCATCAGCTAAGGAGGGACTTCCCTGGTAGTTCCATGTTTAAGAATCTGCCTTCCAGTGCAGGGTACACAGGTTCGATCCCTGGCCAGGGAACTAAGATCCTGCATGCCTCATGGCCAAAAAACCAAAATGTAAAGCAGAAGCAATATTGTTAGGGGACACACCCTGATTGAAACCGCCCACCCTGGCCAGGCACCATAGTAACCATTTGCATGGGTTGTTTTATGACAGGAGATCCTGATAAGGAATATGGAACTAATAAGCCACCACCAACCGGAAGAGTTTGGAAAAGGTTGAAAGGAGACACCGCGTGTCCGTCCACTTCCCAGAATCCCTCTTGCTAGCATCCATCTTGGCTGAGCGATGCATGTGCCACCAGAAAAGACTCTGAGTTAGAATGATTGGCCAAAGACCACCTGGAAACTAATCCCATCACCATAAAACCGGAGACTGCGAGCCACGCGGCAGAGCAGTTCCCATAAAGACTTTAAAAACGGTCCACATCAGGGCTTCCCTGGTGGCTCCATGGTCAAGAATCCACCTGCCAATGCAGGAGACATGGGTTTGATCCCTGATCTGGGGAAATTCCACCTGCCATGGAGCAACTAAGCCCATGCACCACAACTATTGAGCCTGTGCTCTACAGCCTGGCAGCCACAACTGCTGGGCCCACGTGTGGCAACTACTGAAAGCCTGAGTGCCCGAGCTCGTGCTCCACAGCAAGAAGCCTCCACCACAACAAGAAGTATACACTTCTTACCAAAACTAGAGAGTAGCCCTCACTCTCCACAACTAGAGAAAAGCTGGTGCAACAACAACAGGCCGAGCACAGCCAAAAATAAGGAAATATTTTTTAAAAAGGTCCACGTCACAAATAAATAAATAGAGAGAGGAGAGGAAGAAAGGAAGGAAAAAGAAGAGAGGAAGGAAGGGAGGAAAGGAAAAACAAAAGAAGAGAGGAAAAGATGGGAAGGATGGAGAAAGGGAAAATCCGTCTGTCCTGTGATCCCTTTCTGCAAAATTGAATACATGGATTTTATATGAGTATGGATATGCAGAGAGGTAGCTAAGGGAATTGTTAAAAAAAAAAATTTAACTTGATATCAAATTTTTACTTTCTTCTGTTGAAGGATAATTTTTATAAGGCAAAGTCATACTGTCATACAAATATAAAATGAACAAGTACCAAAATTTTTACTTAACTCAAAAATTCATGAAGGGAACCACTAAGATATTATAACTGATTCAAAAGTGAATTCAAAGAACCGCACATAGAGGGAGACCATAAGGAAAACTAAAATAAATTTGCTTAAGAGATGCAAAGCTGATTTCTTCCACAGTGGAGGGAAGGAAACCAATTGAATCTCCTCCAGACAACATTTATTTGCATCTGTGGATAGGCATCATTTGCATTGCTATCAGTTGTAAATAACTCAAAGGCAATGAAAGGTGCAGTGACCCCACAGAATCTGATCACCTGAAAAGTGTGCTAGACAAAGCCTGGCTTGCCATGGAAGACATCAATCCATTTTAAAGTCAGATTCACTATGAAGCCTTTCACAACTTTTTCCTGAATTTTCTCATGACTTTTCTCAAATATATATTTTTTAATTTTACAGTGAACATTTATCCCTTTTTAAAAAAGCTTGCATCTTTTAAAGTAAAAATAACAATAAGAAAAGCTCCTTTTCCTGAGTCCACTCTGGTATTACTTTCCCTAATATATTTTGTTTAACCACTGCAACCTCAGTGTTTGGAAACTGTGTTCATCATATTTACCTCCTAACACTATGGATAATAACCATTTTTTTGGTCTGCAGACCCAGTTCAGAGTATGAGAACTTTTGAAACGGGAGGGAAGAGGGCAGGGCACAACCTTTTAGGGGCTTCCTGCATAGCTCAGTTGGTAAAGCATCTGCCTGCAATATGGGAGACCTGGATTCAGTTCCTGAGTTGGGAAGTTCCCCTGGAGACAGAAATGGCAACTCACTCCAGTATTATTGCCTGGAGAATCCTATGGACAGAGGGGCCTGGCATGCTACAGTTCATGGGATCACAAGAGTCGACACAACTTAGTGCTGTCTTTCTTTCATTCACAGCCTTTAAAAGAGTGACATAGCCTGAGGACACGGCATAAACTGATTAGAACCAAATAGGCCCAAGATGGTAGATGAATCTACTACTAGACCTTGAGCCTCAGAAAATGCTCATTTTAACACATCAGCTAAATGACACACTCAGAGGCTCCATGGCAGTTCCAAGGCCAATCATAAAGGTCAGAAAGTGGGCCGCCATGGCCCAATTCCCGGAAATGCCCACCCCTTTCCCAAAATAGCTAGAATACTCCTCCCACTCATTAGGCTGTGAAATTATCCACTCCAGTCTGTGGAGCCGCAAACAGTTGGACACAACTGCGTGACAAAGCACGCACAGAAAATCGACAACCCCATACCACGGTGCTGCTCTCGCCTTCTGAGATGGCCCACATTCTGTCTGTGGAGTATGTTTCTCTCTAAATAAATTCACTTCTTTATCATTTCGTTTCCTACTGAATTCTATGTCATGACATCGAGAATCTGAGCTTCACTAAGTTCTGAGACCAGGTGAGTGATCTCAGTTAAAAGACCACAGGTTCAAGCCCCAATCTGTGTTGTACAATTTCACTTTGAGTACCAAAGGTAAAACTATGATAGAGGCATCTTTGTATTCCACGCACTCAGTACATATCAGGTTCCCATTAAATTTTTGTTGAAAAAAAAAGAGAAAAGTAGTACACTCCTAGATTCTGTATCTTTTTTCCAAAATAAAAATGTGAAGGAAACAGGGCGGGGTGGGGGGCGGGGATGAGAAATGCATAGCTTTTTGATTCCCCCAGGTAGATTCTTCCTTGTCAGAAAGACTGAGAAATGGTTTGGGAAATGGAGATGGAGGGATTCTGTTCTTGGACAAGATGAAGCCCCAGAAATTTAAGAATAAACTGCCTGGAGTGACACTGACAAAAAGTTAAGTAAGAGGACAAGGAAACCCTTCTATTTTGAATCCCTGGCTACAGGGGAGGTGAGGAACCATAATAAATGAATAGGAACCATAGGACCTAAGTTTCTGAGATAAAAGATTATGAATTTTTGTGTATATAGTTTGCTTCGAAAGCATTACTTGCTTTGATATTTGCCTAAGATTTACTAAAGTGTAAGTGCTTAAATAAGGGAATTGCTTTTATGTAAATCAGTTCAGAAGTATAGATTTGTGGAGATTTGAGCAGAGGGCCAGAATCCTAAACATCAGGAAAACACAAGTTCACTGTGCACACAAGGCCTGATGCCATCCAGAGCCTGAGCGCTTAGAAACCAAGAATGGCTTCTTGAAAGTAAATGTTTGCAGGCCAGAGTTGAACTGACACAACAGGACAGCGCAGGGGAAGAGTGTGACTAAGAAATTTAACCCAGGGGTCTAAAGGGGCCCCTACAACCTCACTAGCTCACTGCAGCCAAATCTCAATCCATTCATTTTTTTCCATTCCTTTAGCAAATATCTGTTAAGCAAGTTCCAGGTGGTGGGCACCCTGTTAAAATGCAACACAGTCTGTTAGAGTTCATGCCATAAATGCTAGAAGGGGAGTAAGCACAGGACCACTAGGTCACATGGAGGAGATAATACATCAGAAAGGATCCCCTTGATGCACTGAAAACAAAGATTTCATATGGGAAAGTCTGTGTTCAGAAAAGCATGAGAAGGACTAGAAGAGTAGGCTCTAGGCTGAGCTTCCCAGGGTGATCCCCAGACTGCCTGGGATCTAGCCCAACCAGGGAGGTGTTGCATCAGCTCCTTATGCAGAGACGATGCTGTCTGCAACTGTGATTAACTTTCTAGAAATCTCTCTGGACCAAGCTCACCAAGAGAAAGACCCAACAGAAACCAGTATGTTTAGGCCCCTGACCCAAGCTTGGAGGGGCCTCCTGCCCTCTGAGTCCTCGCTGTCCATGAGGAGCACCAGCAGGGGAGCCAGGAGTAACACCAACCCAATCAACAAAGTCGCCGTGGTCACAGGCTCTACAAATGGGTGAGAAAACATCTGGGAATTGTGGGCGTCTCTAGATTTTGTCGACCTCGTTGTCTTAATTCATCCCCACAGAGCAGAGCCTACCGGGTGAAAGTATCATAGTTTATTTGGGAATGTGACCCTAAGGAGAAACAAGGAGGGAAGCAGGAAAGGAGAGAAAGCCAGCATGGGCTGGTCATGGAGTTGGCTGCCTCTACAAGTCACCAGGTGCTAGATTCTACAGGTCCTCCGGGCAACTTAGGAACTACATCTCAGAGCATCCATCAGGGAAAGCCAGGGGGACAGTTCAGCCATTTGTGCCCTTCCTCCACTGGTCGAGAGTCACCCCGGATGGAGTTAGACCCCGTGCTTCCAAGTTGCGTGCTTGTAGGTGCCCAGTGGTTTCACAGACTGGAGGCAACAAACTCCAGTCGTTTGAATAGAAGTGAAGTTGCAGTCGTTTGAATAGAAGGTGAAGCTAAGATCAGATAAACACAGGCAGCCTGTCTAACACACCCATGAAGGGAAGTGCCCTCTTGACTCTCTCCGGTCCTCTGATCATCCGTGAGCAAGGCAAGAGGTTAGCTGCTCCAGGATAGTAGGAAATTCACTTGGGGCCTTAAGGCTAGAAATGCAGCAAGAATGGAAGGGCTCAGCCCTGGGCTGACTGTCACGTCTTCTCTATCTCTCCTGCAGGATCAACTTCACCATTGCCCAGTGTCTGGCCCAGGATGGGGCCCATGTGGTGGTCAGCGGCAGGAACCAGCAGAAGGTGAACTGGGCAGTGGCAGCACCGCAGAGGGAGGGGCTGGGCATGACAGGTCCCGTGTGCCACATGAGAGAGGCTGGTGGCCACAGTGAGTGGCAGTCAAGGAGGCAGAGAGGGAGCCACAGGGATACTGCTGCTTATAACCGGCCCTAGGGAAGGACATGACACGAATCAAGTCAATTCTGTCTCATTTGGCTCCTGCTCAAGAGGT
Source organism: Nanger dama (assembly GCA_917880005.1). Taxonomy (NCBI): domain Eukaryota; kingdom Metazoa; phylum Chordata; class Mammalia; order Artiodactyla; family Bovidae; genus Nanger; species Nanger dama. The sequence continues at coordinate 21,173,388 of CAKJTW010000036.1, read as the reverse complement.
CCACAGTCTGCCCCACAGATCTAGGCAGGAAGTGGAGATGCTGGTATGCAAGAGAAGGTGTGCATGCTTAATCCTAGCATCAGTATTGGCAGTATGAACAGAGCATTGTCGACTAGGGAAGCTCACTCAACCCTTGGTGTCTAGAGGTTTTATTGGGGGTCAGTCACAAAACACTCACGTGATTGATCTTAGCTACTCACCAGGGATCAAACTAATGTGATGGTCACCATGAAGGGATTTAGTGCTTTTCTAGATATGAAGAGGTGCAAGGATTAGGATCATGAAATCGGTTCCTAAAAGCATCTAACTTCCTAAAGACTTGCTCCACCAGTTTCCATGGAGCACGGAGTGCCTCACTCTCCACCCTGAACTCCCCTCAGTGGGTGTTGAAGGTCAGCAGCTGCAGCAGCACAGGGTTCAGTCTCTGCAGAGGCAGATGGCAAACGCCCTTGTTGTTGCTGTTCAGTCGCTGGCAAATGCTCTTGGCAAGAGCCAATTTGTAGTTGACAGGCAAGTGCCAGTTTGTAGCTGACACTTTAAATTTGATTCAGAGATGGCTTCTCCAGACATCCTTAGCCTTCTCCCTTCATTCAACTAAGCAAACATTGTCAAACAACTTACTACATGGTGGTCACGGTATCACACAGTGCCTTAAGTCTCAAATATTTATGCAGGATCAGTACACAGGTGACCATTAAAGTTTTAAAAAGTCAAGAAAGCTGAAACTCTGTACTGGAGAGGGAGACAGGTCTGCAGGGACATCTGAAAACTAAGTCGTTGCAGCAACTATGGGGGCTGAAGACTCTGCATGAATATAACAGACACAGGCGTGGTGCGGACCATCCCATTTCCTCTCCTGCAGCTTCAGCCACCCTGACAGCTAAACTGAAGCTATGTCATAATTTCTGCCTGTGCCTGCCTTTCTTAAGATTCCCAAGAACTTTGGCTCACTCTCTCTCCTGTTGGTATGATTGAAAGTAAAGAATTCTGAAATGATGGCATTGCCAGGTAGAAGCAGCCAGATTCCTTGAGTTTCTACTTGAAGAACAGCTGCCCAGGAGGGACATAGAGCCTGCACTCGACTGTGACACAAGCAATAAACTCTTCCTGGGTTAACCCACGGAGATTTGGGGGTTGCTTATTACCTAACCTAGCAGCCCGCCCAATTACCATGAGTGAGTAGGGAGGGGAGGGTCGGGCAGTCACTCTTCCCCATCACTAGTAGTAATCTCAAGCACAGACTCCCTGAAGCCCAGAAAAGGAAGGAATTGGACTCCTACGCAAGTCTGAGTCAGGGGCAAGAGCCTCCTCATAGCCTCTCGCCTTCCTGGAGACTTCAGGAGGAAGAACAGCTTTAGGACATAAGCACATGCAGAGACTGAGATGCCAGAATATGACAATGGACAGCTACCCACCAGGGCACTGGAGCACTGGAGCTGGGAGGCTATTTCCAGAAGTCACCCAGGATATGAGTTGAGTAGATTTCTTTATTTCTCCTATTTAGAACTTACCCCAGTCCTTCCCAGGTCCATCCTAGCTGTTCTGTGGCTTCATGCCCTGAGGGCATTGAAGCTATAAACAGGTTCTTGGATGCTTTTCTCCACCCTTGGACACCTGTCTCATTTTTTTCACTACAGTGATGTTGTTTAGGAATGGCATATAAACTTTCTAAGCTGAAGGCGGTGTGGGGTCATTTGGTCATCACATAGCGGCTACTTGATAAATTCCTGTTGAATCATTAGGATAATTAAGGAAGCTTGGATCAGAGGCACACCCTTAGCATCTCCAAATCAGATGTGAAGAGAAACCAGTAGCCACACTAATCCCCAAACAGAAAACAGCCAATCCCACAGCAGGACCAGTGTTCCACAGTCAAATTCAGAGTCGTGAAGTTCTGTCTTAGAACTTAGAAGGAAGAACTCTTCCCTTCTCCAGCCCCACGCACTGTCCAGTTATGTTTCCTGTGTCTGAACCAAAATGCTGGGATACAGAATCACTAACCTTCCCTCAGGGCCCCTGAGGAACTGATACTCCCTGGGAAGGCTTGACATTCCCTGGGAGACAAACAGAGATAGAACCTGAGGGCACTGACCAAACCTAGCAATTTTATCTCTAATCTAACTGGCTACCAGAAATGTAACAGGAGCAATGGAGCGATTCCTCCCTTTGTGAATTATTGTTACACCAATAGAGGATATTAAACTGAATGAGGGCCTGGATTCAGACTCTGTAGACAAATGGTGGCCCACCAGCCCTGCCCTGATGTATTATCCACTAGGATATAAATACATGGTTCTTCCATGCTTGCAGGCACCCCAGCAGATCTCTCTTTGCTCCTACACATTTGCACAGAAGCAGAACTCCTAAGAGGAAGGAAGCTGAATCCCTTTGACAACCAAGGTTCCTACAGAATCTCTGAGGAGCTAGAGTTGCCCTGACTGAGACCAGCTGGCAGGTCCACTGATGTGGCCCCTGAGAGAGAACTATGTAGGGAAAGAAGGAGGTAGACACGGTGGAAAGAGGACTCAGCTGATGCCAAAAACTGCCCTGACCCTGTCAGCCCCAAATCAGGTTTAAGCCCTCCCACCAAGGGCTCAGGGCTGTTTTGAGTAGGTGTAACCCAGGGGAGAGAGCGTTATGTCTCCACACTACTCAACACACAAACACACACACATTTTATACCCACACATAACCCATTAGGAGGTGGCTTCTCTTACTGGGAAGGCGGGGGTGGTGGGAGAGGGCTGGAGAAGTTGCCAGGTGATGACACACAGATGGATTCTCCACCAGGCTGCTTGGTCTGAAGTTTTAGAATCTGACAAATATTTGCAGCCCAAAGACAGGAACAAAATAGCAACCCACTCCCCAATTCTTTACCTGATTTCTGGATATTCTTAAACCTCATTCAATCATTTTGTTTTTAAAACAAAAAAATGTAAAGAGTAAAATTTAAAGGGCTTATAATACCACATCTCAGACATTTTCTACTAACCATTTACAAATGAAAGCAATATGATACTTGGATATAAGTCAAATATTACAGAAATGTATAAATTGCTTTTTAAAAACCTGCCATTTCACAGCCTGGATGGGAGGGGAGTTTGAAGGAGAATGGACACATATATATGTATGGCTGAGTCCTTTCACTGTTCACCTAAAACTACCACAACTTTGTTAATTGGCTATGGTGGTAGTTTAGTCACTGAGTCGTGTCTGACTCTTGTGACCCCATGGACTGTAGCCTGCCAGGCTCCTCTGTCCATGGGATTTCTCAGGCAAGAATATTGGAGTGGGTTGCCCTTTCCTCCTCCCCCAGGAAGATCCTTCCGGGGATCTTCCTGACTCAGGGATTGAACCTGGGTCTCCTGCATTGCAGGCAGATTCTTTACCAACTGAGCCACGAGGGAAGGTGATGGCTATATGCCAATGTAAAATAAAAAGTATATTTGCTATATAACCCAATATAAAATAAAAAGTTAAAAAAATAAAATAAAAACCCTGCTATTTCATTCCCAAAAGGAGAATCACTCCAAACAGTGATGCCAGCTGGGTGGCCAGTAATCCAGTTCTAAAACCCTATGCCATCATCTGCTTTTTCAGAACACCCTGGTGCCCACCATCCTTGCTTGAGTTTCCCAGGAAGCCAACTCTGAGACAGAGATTAACATGTAGGAGGTTTGCTGGGGAGTTCTTTTGATACCAACACCTGGGAAAGGAAAGAGAGGGGAGCAGGGTTGGGCAGAGGATAAGGTCTAGCTGAATGCAGTCTCAATGGAACGTCTCAGTCAGTCCTGCAGGGAGCTCTGAGGATGGGATGACCCTTCAGAACTCCCCTGAGCTGGAATGAGAGGCCTGGGCTCCATACCATTCATTCATCGACCACTGGACGTGGGCTGCCGGAAGGGGGTTTCTCTTTGGCTCTCTTCAGAAATCCCTGAAGGGTGTTGATTGCTGAGGACTTTCTGCCAGCTGCACTCCCAGCAGTTGAGATAATAAGTGTTCTTATCCTGAAGGGTCATCTGGGCAGCAAATGTAAGCAACCACCGCATAACCCAAGCTCTGGGACTAGTCATTCCTATTATATAAACTCTGAGGTACTCTTTGTCAATTGAAAAATGTCCCTAGGGATTATGTGCTCTGGGGATCATTGTAATATGTCCTTGGGGATTATTGTGACCTCCTCTGCTCATTTCCAGGAACACAGAACCTTGAGATCATGGAGCCTGTGCCCTCACCAGCCTCAGAATCTATTACAGTAATTTCTTTATGGCTCAATCATACAGCTGTTGGCAGGAGGCCTCAGTTACCCACAATATGGGCCTCTCCTTAGGTCTACCTCACAACATGGTAGCTGGCTTTCCCCAGAGCAGGTGGTCCCAGAGATCTAGAATGAGGGGGAAAACTCAGCATCATTCCATTCCCAATCTCAGACACCACAAATCACTATACTTAAAAAAGCTAGTCACTAAGTACCTCCTACACTTAAGGTGAGGGGAATCAGGCTTCACCTTTTGAAGAAGTAGTATCAAATAACTGTGGACATATTTTCAAACCACAGCATATATAGAGAAGGATATTTCCCAAATCAACAATGATAGATACTTCTGAGAAAGGGAGTAGACCGGAGGAGTGAGGTAAAACGAAGTTTTTGTCTTCTCTCTGTTTTTTAATAATAAGATTGTATTCTTGTCACACTCTTATAATTAAAAATCAAATATTTTTGACTACTACACATATGGCAAGCAATGAAACTGGTAGGAAACCAGAAGCTCACCTAAGGGACAGACTGTGACTTACCGCCCATCTCCATCATCGTTTCTCCTGCCTGAACCCACCCAGGAGACATAAGGGAACAAGGAAGAAAATGAGTATAGCTAAGAGCTTCTCAGAGGAGTCATCATTTTCCTAGCACACAAACAAGGAATCAGATGACTGCACTTTATTGAGAAGTGAAAGGTTGGGGAAAAAATATTAGAACTATTAGTCTGCTTCCTCCATCCCCATTCTTCATCCATAATTTCATTTAATGCGGAAATCATCCTATTAGTTTTGATGGCTTGATTACAGACTTTGGATGGGGTGCAGACCACCCAGGGAAAGTGTCCAAGAGGGCCAAGCTGGGGGATTCTACACCCTGGTGGCCCTCCTCAATTTGGACCCGCTGGTCCACTCCCATTCCTGTGCACCACATAGACCTTCAACAGCTAGGGCCAGCGCCCGCATCTCCGCGCGGTTAGGGGAGCCCTGTGGGAGAATCTGTCCCTGCCCCAGCAGAGAAAGCACAAAGCGGGTCGTTAGGGGCTATCCCTTGGGAACTGAGGGCCTCCTTGGAATTTTCTCCCTCCTGGGAGGCAAGGTGTCGCCACCCTTCCTGGGCCTTTGCTGACCCCTCCAGGCAAGGGAAGGAACTTCAGCTATCCACACAAGCACAACACTCCCACCTCTTCAGGCCCCAGAGCCCCCAGGCTCTGTCCCACGTGGATAAAACCTTGCCCATCAGGGCATCAAGGAGGAACAAATAGGACCTTCTCTCCTCTTCCTATAAAGGAAAGTAAATGTGATTTATTCTGCCCATTTTACAGACTAAGAACCGCTCTGTGGACCCCCAAAAGCATTGCAAGAGGCACCCAAGGTTCAACCACTAGCTGTCTCTAATCTAGATTCACAGCTTGTATTTGTCTTTTTGTGTGTGACTCACTTTTGGAGATCATCATTGGATAACTTCTGGTTTGGAAGACTTTGGGGATTTGAATTTGAAATTTTTGAATTTTGCAGAGTCTAATAATGGATACTTCTGGTTTGAAGAGTCTCAGATAGGGAGATTTGGAGCACCCAGAGAGTAGCTGCAAGGAAAGAAGGAAAGAGCCACCCATGGGAAGTGGGATGCAGACATTCGTCTTGAGTTGGAAGGGAACATGCGGGTGTAATAAATATCTCCACCTCCCTCTGCGCCCTCCATCTCCATGTGCTGCTGATGCCAACAACAGCCAAACCCAACCAGAAGCCAGAACCCGTCAAAGTATGTTCATGATGTCCCTATGGGCCAGCCTCTCTGTCTGGGAGTGGATGGGTGGAAAGTGAGTCTGGTAGGGCAAAAAGAAGACACCCAGAGCAGGAGCCAACAGAGGAAAAGAGCTGAGCTGCTTTTTGCAACTGTCTCTATTAATGATGTGAACAAATTGAGAAAACAATCCATAGTGATTCAGGAGCACACCTGGGGAAGTCAGGGGTTTGTGGTGCACAGGGCTCTGCACCAGAATTTTGATTACACTTGGTCCACTTGGTTTTGAGATTTATGTTGAAGGAGTTATTAACTTGAGCTTTAAACACGAACAAGCGGAATGATTAATTCTAAAACTGCTGCTGTTGCAGATCTTATCCTGAGTGCATCCTCATTAAAAAGAGAAAAATTCTTCCAAGTCATGAAACACAGTACCAGTCGATTTGTGTGAATGTAGAATCAGGAAGCAAGTGTCTGCGTCAGGAAGGCTTGAGTGAGGACACCGGAGAAGTCCAATGGAAAAGACAAACGTCTTTAAACCTTAGAGGAGATGCAAAAGATTTAGGACAGGTCTTCTTAGCAGATGGTGATTCTTCGTCTTGGTCAGATGACCGGCCTATTTGGGGGCTAATCATCTCCATTTTATTCTTTTCAACATGAGGACTGTTGGTGAAGAACAAGATGATTGAGAACTCAGTCATCTCTTTGATCTACTAGGAAAGCTGGAAACTTTCTCTCTATGCATTTTTAAAAAATTTCATACAACCCTAAACTCGATCTTCCATCTTCCCTAAATTCTATCTGTACTTTATCTTTTGTGGAATCTTTTGGGTGTCCACAAACAAGTCCTTCATAATAAGATAGTTTTAGAACAACTTTCTTATTTTAGGTGGGTAAACCAAGGTCTTTTTCTCATTGATTTTAATAAAAACTGAAGGTATGAACACATCAGTGTCTAGTACAGATGAATTCAGCAGCCATTTTTCACAAAGAGGACATGGAAGGGAGAAACTTCAGGTGATTGTCAGCAATTTTAACATCTGGGTATACAGTCAAGTTTCCTTTAATTGGAGCCTTCGGGTGAGCTGGGTTTTTGTCTCTTTGCTCAGAACCTCTGAAGGGGAAAGTTAAGAAAAGTTGAGTGTATTGCTATTAATTGCTTCTTCCCATTCCTGCAGTCCAAGAATCTAATGAGGTGAAACTAATAGGAAAACGTTTGCTGTGCTTCCACATACTTTGATTGGTGAAAGACAGTCAACACAAATTTTCTATTCGTTTGCTCACAAATGTGAGCCAATTTGGAGGCAGACTAGAAAGGATCGTTAACTCTGAGGTCAGGAGTTTGGTGTTCTAATTCCACTGTTTTACTAACTAGCTGTGTGTGCTCAGGGAAATTTTACTTTTCTATTTCTTACAGCTTTCCGGCAGAATGATTGGAACATAGCAATCAGTCTACATTCAGGAAACTAAAATCTCAGGTCCTAGGAGCAAGGGAGGTGGGGTATGGTAGCTGAGGGTGGTCACAAGGACAGGGGTCACACCACACAGGACCTCGGAGACCTGGTTAAGCATTTTACTCTTTATTCTAAGATCATCATCAGGGCCCTGAAGGGTTTCAAGCAGGGGCTGACATAACTACATACTGGCTTGAAAAGATCATCCTGGTTCCATTTTGAGAAATGCATCAGAATCCTCTATGTAACAGTTGAAGTTTGTTATATCAAAACATGCTCACATTACATGTGTCCCTATGCTGTGGTATAATAAAGACTTTGTCTGGTCTTTGTCCCTGATTCATGGCACAGAGCTTCTAAAACTCTTGGAATTCCCCAGGTGATAGAAGTATATTTATTATTCCTGAGCCTCTGGGCCATACTTAAGTTCATATTAATAAGATGACTCAGGGACTTCCTTGGTTGTCCAGTGGCTAGGACTCTGTGCTTCCAAGGCAGGGGGCACAGGTTTGATCCCTGGTCAGGAAACAGATTCCATATGCTGTGTAATGAGGTCAAAAATAATAATAAGATGTCTTGAAGTGAAGTGAAGTCGCTCAGTTGTGTCCGACTCTTTGCGACCCCATGGACAGTAGCCTACCAGACTCCGCCATCCATGGGATTTTCCAGGCAAGAATACTGGAGTGGGCTGCCATTTCCTTCTCCAGGGGATCTTCCTAACCCAGGGATCGAACCCAGGTCTCCTGCATTGCAGGCAGATGCTTTACCGTCTGAGCCATGCTTCAGGATGGGCTGGTCACCGGAAAGACCAACTACCCTATCGGAACTTTAACTGATGTGTGACCAGTCCAGTCTTACTCCCACCATGGGGAGAAGGACTGGCGACTGCATTCAGTCACCTGGTCAACGATTTAATCAATCATATCTATGCAATGAAGCCCCAATAAAAACTGAACCCCGGAGCTCAGGGGAGCATCCTGGTTGATGAACACATCAGTGTGCCAGATGGGTGAGGCATCTTGGTTCCCCAGACACAGCAGAGAAACTCCGTGTTTGGGACCCTGCCAAACCTCACCCCATTTATCTTGTCATCTGGTTGCTCCCAGTCTGTATCCTTTATAATAAAACTGTAATCATACAGTGCTTTCCTGAGTTCCATGAGTTACTCTAGAGAATTACCAAAACTGAGGGGAGTGTGGGAACCTCCTGGATTCATAGCCAGCTGATCAAAAGTGTGGGTGACTTAGGAACCCCCACAGTGTGCCTTACAACTGAAGTGAGAGCAGGCTTCTGGAGGACTGAGTTCCCACTGTGGGGTCTGCACGAACTCCAGGGGGTTAGTGTCAGAATTGGATTGCAGTTCATCAGGTGGTGTCAGACCAGTGTAGGTTGAAACAGAATCCCAGGCGATTTTGTTCTGCGTGCTTGTGTGCTAAGTCCCTTCAGTCATGTCCAACTTTTTGTGACCCCACGGACTGTAGCCCACCAGGCTCCACCGTCCATGGGATTCTCCAGGCAAGAATACTGGAGTGGGTTGCCATGCCCTCCTCTAGGAGATCTTCCCAACCCAGAGATGGAACCTGCATCTCTTATGTCTCCTGCATTGGCAGATGGGTTCTTTAGTCATTCTCAATCAATTTCAAGTCAAAAACCTTTTGTCAAAAGGAGTTTTTAAAAAATTGAACCCAACTAAGAAATGGACATATCTGTCTGCATTGGAGAAAAACCACTGGCTTTGAGCAGCTCAAAATTCAAACCTGGTTACCTGGTGGCCCCCTGAAGCCTCAGTGCCATTCATGCCTCTGGTTATTAGCCCTAATGTAACTTGGGGAGTGAACTCTTGCTTTTCCATTACTGGCTATACTGCAGCCCCTGATATTTGCTTCTGAGATTTGTTACTTTCACTGGGCCTGGGAGTCTGCATGTCTGTCATCTCCGGCCATGCTGTGTGGACTTCCTTCCCAACAAACAATGTGGGCTGGATATTTCGGTGACCTTTGAAATGAAACTTCAGCCTTTCGTAGTTGTTTAAACTAGTTGCTTACATAAGCACTGTTTGCCAACTCTAAAACCTCTCCATTTTCATACCCTTTCTGAACCAGCACACTCTTTGGTTTCCCTGCAAATTAATAAATATTGACCTATGCTTGCAATCAATCTAAAATTTTATTGAATATCTTCTAGAAATGACTATAGTAAAATTTCAGGCTAATAGTGGGCAGGAGAAAAAAGTGTCTTCCAGAACACTGTCTTAACATGGCCCGTATCAGTCCAGACAGATCACAGGTTACACATTCAATATGCCCAAGCTAGGCACTGAATTGGAAAAGCCCTTTTTTTTTGGCTGTGCTGCATGGCATGTGGGATCTCAGTTCCCTGACCCATGCCCTCTGCATTGCAAGTGCGGAGCCAGGGAAGTCCAAGATACTGGTATTACATGATTTAACAAATTCTGCCGCTGAAGTTCTTTAGACCTTTTATGGACTTCCCTGGTGGACCAGTGGCTAAGATTCTGTGCTTCTAATGCAGAGGGCCCAGGTTGGATCCCTGGTCAGGGGACTAGATCCCACATGCCACAACTAAGTCTTCACGTGCCAAAACTAAAGTTCCTGCAGGCCACAGCTGAGACCCAATGCAGCCAAATAAATAATTTTTTAAAGTTTTTAGGTCTTTTTAATTATTTGTATTATAAATTTGGTTATCAAGTTTTTCATAACTAGAGATAAAAACCCATTACAAAGGATTAGCAAAAACAGCTCTCTTCTAAGGTATCCACAACATCAATGCTTCTGATCCCAGTAGCATAATAATAATTGTCCAGAAGGAAAATCCCCAATTGTCCATCACCTTTATCATAGATCGAGCTGGGAGAACTCCACCTGGCCACAGAGGAATTTTTTTTTTCTGCCTCCCATTATATTAAATGCCCTCTTACCACTTTCCTCTTTGCCTTACCATCCTGGACATTCTAATCATTCCTCCCAGGAAAATAAATAAATAAATAAATAAATGAATTTTTGATGCTTAGAAGTTGCTAAAAGGAAAGGGTTGACTGGCATTGTCCTTGTGCCACTGGCCACAGAGCTCTTGTTAATTGAGTCTCTGGGCCTCATTCTGATTCATCTTGAGGTTCAACATCGCTGTCACTACCCTTATCAGCCTAAGGCTGGCTTTGCAAGAATCACATAGAACCACAGGGTAGAGAAAGAGCTGGCGGGATCCTGCCCTCAGCTTCATATGTCACTTTCTTTATTTCATGCCACCAAGACAAAGCTTAATTACAGGTTCTTACCCTTTTCCAGCTGAGCTATTTAAAATCCTAAAAGATGATGCTGTTAGAGTGCTGCATTCAATATGTCAGCAAATTTAGAAAACTCAGCAGTGGCCACAAGACCGGGAAAGGTCAGTTTTCATTCTAATCTCAAAGAAGGGAAATGCCAAAGAATGTTCAAACTACCATGCAATTGTGTTCATTTCATATGCTAGTAAGGTTATGCTCCAAATCCTTCAAGCTAGGCTTTCAGCTGGGAAAGGCTGAAAGCAAATGGAGAAGGAGGCAGCAGAGGATGAGATGGTTAGACAGCATCACCTGGACATGAACCTGAGCAAACTGGGAGATGGTGAAGGATAGGGGAGCCTGGCCTTACTGCAGTACGTAGGGTTGCAGAGTAGGACATGATTTAGCAACTGAACAACAAACCTTAGACAACTTTATCAAGACTTCTAGGGAATAATTAGAAATATGTCATTACTAATTGTTCCTGAGTTTATAAGACAAGAATAACATTCTGTGTTTTGGAGGAGTAGAAGGAAGAAAGTATATGGCATATAATATATGTCAGTTCAGTTCAGTCACTCAGTCATGACCACCTCTTGGCGACCCCATGGACTGCAGCAAGCCAGGCTTCCCTGCCCATCACCAAGTCCCAGAGCTTGCTCAAACTTGTGTCCATATATATATATATATATAGTTATATATGTGCGTTCAGCTCAGTTCAGTCGCTCAGTCATGTCCAGCTCTTTGTGACCCCATGAATCGCAGCACACCAGGCCTCCCTATTCATCACCATCTCCTGAAGTTCACTCAGACTCATGTCCATCGAGTCCGTGAGGCCATCCAGCCATCTCATCCTCGGTCGGCCCCTTCTCCTCTTGCCCACAATCCCTCCCAGCCTCAGAGTCCTTTCCAATGAGTCACCTCTTCGCATGAGGTGGCCAAAGTACTGGAGTTTCAGCTTTAGCATCAATCCTTCCAAAGAAATCCCAGGGTTGATCTCCTTCAGAATGGACTGGTTGGATCTCCTTGCAGTCCAAGGGACTCTCAAGAGTCTTTTCCAATACCACAGTTCAAAAGCATCAATTCTTTGGTGCTCAGCCTTCTTCACAGTCCAACTCTCACATCCATACATGACCACAGGAAAAACCATAGCCTTGACTAAACAGACCTTAGTCGGCAAAGTAATGTCTCTGCTTTTGAATATACTATCTAGGTTGGTCATAACTTTTCTTCCAAGGAGTAAGTGTCTTCTAATTTCATGGCTGCAATCACCATCTGCAGTGATTTTGGAGCCCCCAAAATAAAGTCTGACACTGTTTCCACTGTTTCCCCATCTATTTCCCATGAAGTGATGGGACCAGATGCCATGATCTTCATTTTCTGAATGTTGAGTTTTAAGCCAACTTTTTCACTCTCCTCTTTCACTTTCATCAAGAGGCTTTTAGTTCCTCTTCACTTTCTGTCATAAGGGTGGTGTCATCTGCATATCTGAGGTTATTGATATTTCTCCCACTAATCTTGATTCCAGCTTGTGTTTCTTCCAGTGTGTAAGAGAGGTGAAAGAACTCACACAGGCCTCAGTGCACGTGTGCTCAGTGATATCCGACTTTTTGTGGCCCCATGGGCTGTACCTGCCAGGCTGCACTGTCCATGGAATTTTCCAGGCAAGAATACTGGAGTAGGTTGCCATTTCCTACTCTAGGGGATCTTCCCAATCCAGGAATGGAACCCACACCTCTGTGTCTCCTGCATTGGCAGGTGGATTCTTTACCATTGGTGCCACCTGGGAAGCCCATTGCACAGAATAATACCAAGCTCTTATGAAATGGCTTGAATATACCAGCATACCCTTCACAATCAAGTCCTGTACTGGAGTGGGTAGCCATTTCCCTTCTCCAGGGGATTTCCCAACCCAGGGATCAAACCGAGGTCTCCTTCATTGCAGGCAGATTCTTTACCATCTGAGCCACCAAGGAAGCCCCTACATGTGTATGTATTATCTATATATAGATACACAAATATATACATACATACATATTTTGGCTCTTTTTGTTTGTATGTGATTTCTATACCTTCTCACATAATTTTTCCAAAATATTTTCCCTTAAGAGAGTATTCAGAGGTATTTTCAGGTAGTAGTTACCAGAAAAAAGAAAATCAGAGTGCTTTAATAACCTTTTATGGTTTTCATCAAAAATAAGTGTCTTTTTAAATATAACTGGTCCTTGTAATTATATAAATGTAGTCATATTAAACCCAGTAATGTAATGGATGAGATGTTTTTGATCTCCAATAATTGGACCAACTACAAAGCCAACTAAGATATTTAACTGTTATTTTCATTCCCAAAGAAAAGAAAGGGGAATGAAAAAAGATAAAACCTTCTTGGTCACAGCTAGAACCCAGAGGACTATTTCACCCTGTCTCTTGGCATGAATTTTACCTCAAACGCACACATACAAAAATCTACTTCAAACAAACATCTACCATTAGCTCAAACATGATCAATAAAGTCAGCAGAAGCAGGGCACTCTTCATACCATTAGAGAGAAAATATACCTGCATTATTCGGGAGACCTGAGGAGAAAGAGATCCAAAAAAAAATTTTCCCCCTTGAAAATAGTAAGAAAAGTAAATAGCTGTCTTTCAGATTCTGTGAATGGGGTGATATGGCTGAAACTTATTATACGGGTCTTCAAAAGATCCTTGTGCTGCTTTAGTTTTTAACCATTTTTTAAAACTTAGCTGTAGTTAATTTACAATGTGTTAGTTTGGGATATACAGAAAATGACTCAGCTATAGAGAGATACTTTTTCAGCTTCTTTTCCACTATTGGTTATGACAACACATTGAGTATATTTCCTGTGCTATACAGTAAGTCCTTGTTGTTTATCTAGCTTATATATAGTAGTGTATATATGTTAATCCCAACTCCTAATTTGTCTCTTCCCTGCCTATCCCCTTTGGTAACCATGTTTGTTTTCCATGTCTGTGAGTCTATTTCTGTTTTGTTAACAAGTTCATTTACATCATTTTTTAGATTCCACATGTAAGTGATATCATATATTTGTCTTTGTCTGACTAACTTCACTTAACATTTCATTTCACTTGTTATACAGGGTCTTCAGAATGTCCTTGTTCTGCTTTAGATTTAACTCCGGGGCTTCCTTCATTCTGATAGTGGGGTAACACATGTGTAATGAGATGAAACGGAAGAGTCTCTTCTGCTAGCTGAAATGGACTTCCGCTCTTCAAGTCACAGGACAGAGTTTGTCCTCTTAGCTACAGAAATCATTTATTTCTTCAAGATCTGAACTAAGACAGCACAACTATTCTGTGAAGGGCTCAGGATACACACCAACTGGTGTCCCTTGGTGTGAATGGGACTCACAGGAGCAGAGTCAGCGGGGCCCAGGGTCCCTCTCATGTCCTGTAGAGAGATGTGCTGGGGCCCAATGAAAGATGTGCTGAGGGGAAGAGCCCCAGAGGGCTTGACCCACCCCTCGTATCCCACTGTTTTACGAGCTGTGTATAAAAGCGTCCTCACATGAGGGATTAAACATTTTATTTATGCACACCAAACATTTTCTTTATGTACACCAAGGCCTTCCCTCCCAGGTGGCTCAGATGGTAAAGAATCTGCCTATAATGCAGGAGACCCGGGGTTTGATCCCTGGGTGGGGAAGATCCCCTGGAGAAAGGAATGGCTACCCACTCCAATATTCTTGCCTGGGGAATTCCATGGACAGAGGAGCCTGGCAGGCCACAGTCCATGGGGTTGAAAAGAGTCGGACATGACTGAGCAACTTTCACATGCACTCCAAGCAGTTCTCATCTTGGCGCCCACTGTCTAGGGGGATTCTCTGATGCATCGGTTTCCAGTCCCCGGGGGACACTGAGTCTGAGAGTTGGCTCACTGCCAGGCAACACAGAAAGACAGGAGCCCAGTGTCAGAGTCACACACCAGACAGTGCTGCTTGTCTCCACAATGCACAGCAGTACATAGTTGCACATACATACCCACACAACATACAGAAGTCTACTGTTGTTGGGGAGAGATGCGAGTAATTAATAGACTTTATTTTTTTAAGCAGGTTTTTAGTTTCAGGCAATGATGATGTGTCAGTGTACAGTAGGTGCATCAGTTGCAACTATATTAGGTCTCTGTGTTTAAGGCAGACTTACGTCAGAAGCAGTCCCCAGGCTAGCTGGAATAAAGTGACTGGTTGGATTTCTAAGACCTCATAGAGCTTATGAGTCTGTTGCATCCCACATGAAGGGCAGTTTGGCAAGGTCAAGAACGAACTGTCTCTGTCTCTCTCTCATTCCACCAAGCTCTTTTTTTTTGTTACTAGAAAAGACAATAATCTTTCTAATTTTCATCCTTTTAAAAGTACCTTCTCAGGACTTCCCTGGTGGTCCAGAGGCTAAGACTCCAGGCTCCCAATTTAGGGGCCCCAAGTTCAATCCCTGGTCAGGGAACTAGATCCCACATGCTGCAACTAAGACCTGGTGCAGTCAAATGAAGAAATAAATAAATTTTTTTTTTAAAAAAGTACCTTCTCTTTCTGCTTGTTATCAAACATGCATTTTCCGTATTGTTTAAAATGTGTGTAAGAGAGGACTAGGAGGGGCGTTGGGACGCTATTACCAGGTTGGGCAGGCCGGGCTGGGGAGGGGTCTGAGGGTGAGGCCTGGGTCCCCCGCTCGCTGAGGACACGGATGAGGATGCGCTTCCTCTCAAGGGCTCAGGCATAGACCTGACTAAGGTGCCAGCTATTCAACAGAAAAGAACGGCGGCATTTCTAAGCAAGTTTGCGATGCACACTGTACAGTTCCTCAACAGCTTTTCTAGTTTGTGAGGAAAAACTAGCAGACCTTTCTCTTCGTATCCAGCAGATTGAAACAACTCTCAATATTTTAGATGCAAAGTTATCATCTATCCTAGGCCTAGATGATGTCACATTGGAAGCATCTCCTGTAAATGTCACTGGGATCACAAATGGAACACATTCTGAAGCCACTTGAGAACAATCACAGCAGAACAGTTTACAGGACTCTGGACCACAGGAAAGTGAAGTAACACCAGAAAATATCTTAACTGTAGCCAAGGATACAAGATATGCCAGATATCTCAAAATGCTTCAAGTGGGTGTTCCAGTGATGGCAATAATAAACAAAAATATATCAGAAGGACTAGACCCAGATTTTAAGAGGCCAGATGCTCCAGTGCCTGATGGTGAAGGTGAAAAAAACACAGAAGAAAGTTCAGATGGCAAATCTTCTTTTAGTGACTAAGCCTAATTTTCATAACAATTACATATACGTGTGTTAGCGCACCTTTACATTCTATAACAAAGAGAGCCTGAACTATAATTCTTAGTTATAAAACATCAAGTGGCTACAGATCTGCCACCAAGCTTTCTCTATGTTAAAAATTAATAATACTAAAGCATTTTTTAATGTGTAAGACCCTCCCACTTTGGAGAGCAAGACCTGGACTTAACCTTGGACTCTTTACTCACTAGTTCTAACTTACAGGACTAGTTTATCCCTAGAAAGTTATTTAGCCTCTCAGAGGTTACTTTCTATCAGTAAAATGAGAGGTTAATAATATCTGTCCACCTCATATAGCTATTGGGAAGATCAAAAGGAAAGATGTATGAATGTAATTAACAAAATGAGGAATAAAAACCATATGGTCATTGCACAGAACTGTTTTACAAATAGAAGTCGCTCTTCAAATGTTCATACATGTTCTATTAGCCCATACGACTCCTCTCTATTTCAAATCTAATCTCCTATTGGTTCTGGGAAAATGTTTATCACTTCTTTAATTATTGATTTCTTGCCTTTGATTTTGATTGCTTACTCAGGAGACCTATTCAGAAATTGCAATACTGAACTCTATTACCCAGATCTGCCTTCTTGAAATGTTTCATTTCTCAGTTTCTTAAAATTCTGGATATATTGCTCAGGTTGTCTTCTTATTTAAGTGCCATTTCTGCTGTGTGCAGCTGAAACAATATTTTTAGTCTGTCTTTCACAATGATTGTTACTTTCATTCTTTTTCATTCTGACCTTCACTCACTTGAGAGGAAGTACAGTCCATTTCATTTATTTGAAAAGAGGCTCCAACCAGTTTCTGAATTCTCT
The DNA here is from genome assembly GCA_917880005.1 of Nanger dama. Taxonomy (NCBI): domain Eukaryota; kingdom Metazoa; phylum Chordata; class Mammalia; order Artiodactyla; family Bovidae; genus Nanger; species Nanger dama. Next base: position 21,156,500 of record CAKJTW010000036.1, on the reverse strand, counting down.
GTGTGGTTCCCCACGGTTGCTCTTTTTCAGGATTAATTAAAATAAAGTTTTATGTACACTCTTTGGTCTTTTTGGAGTGATAAAAATTTTTTCAGGGAGCCCACATTAATTTTTGCTGTTTAATACATTCTCCCTTAAGTTATCTTAGTGATTGATCTCTGCTCTACTGCTGAAAATTCTTTAGTGAAATTTCTGATTGATTTTTATAGAATCTGTGATTAAGAGTTTGATTGGGTTTCTGCTTACTCAACCATCTTCCTGGATAATTTTCCTACCATGTCAGATCTTTCTTCCTTCTGGTTCAACAGTCTGGAAAACGTCAACAACAAAGGATAGGATTAAAACCAGAGAGCCAAGCATTTTCAATAGAAAACTGGAAAATGCTTTTTTGTGCTTTGGTTCTGCCATCAAGACTCAGGCTGAGTCTGAGAAAGGGAGTGCAAGGGTGGAATGTTGAATAAAATCTTACCACAACCCCCTTAATAACTCTACTAATTAACCTCATTCCTAAAGTTTCCAAACCTTTCAGGCATGTTGCAAGTAGCTAAGGTTCTACTGATTTCCTTAGCTATAAATGAAGGAGTACTAAATTATTTCCAAGGTCTTTTTCCAGCTCTGAATTTCTACATTAAATAATACTTAAGCTACAGGTTCATATGAACTGGTGACCAGAATTATCCCCACTTCCTGATACCGCACCTTCAAAATGAACACGTGTCTGTGCACACGTGCTCACACACACACACACACACACACACACACACACACACACACACACCCCCTATTTTGATTTCCCCACTTGTAAATTTTTTAAATCAACTGTTATTAAATGTAACATCCACTGAAAGGGGGAAATAAGAGAACTGAATAGGAAATTCCTCCCTCTGGAATCAAAGCAGCCTCTGCACTCCCAGATCTACCTCAACACAGGAGGTGCCTTAGAGTAGATTCTACAGGCAGCCAAGGAGTGGATGGGCTACCAAGTCTCAGCCCAGTCTGGACTCTGCAAGGGGAGGCCCTGCGGCCCTCTGGTGGACACACTGTGGAACTGCAGCCTTCTCTGTATTTTAAAAAGCTCCAGTGACCTGAAACCCTAACCAAGGGCCTACCAAGGGACAGGCTAGGTCTTTGCTTCGAAAATGGTGCCTTGTGTCATTTTGAGGCACATTATCCCCGAAGCTGTTAGATATGAGGCTTAAGAAAACTCAAGGATGGATTTCAAACTGGGTACTGTTAAATGACCTACATCTTTACTAGTATTTTGGGTTCTCCCAGCAGAAGAAAAAAATTTTAATTCAAGTGTTTCAGGAGAAGCTGCCAGCCTCGGAGCTCTTATCTCTCCTCTGAACTTCCAGTACTCTTAATTTGTATTGTCCAAACCCACGTCTCAAGAAGACATCTGTGGCAACTAGTAGCGGAAAACTGAGGGGTGAAATTGTTTTGACAGGCTCTGAATGGGAGAGTTGTGACAACTTTAAATTATTGTTCAGCCAGTGCTTAATGCATATCTATTTGCATATTCATTCATGTAAGCTACAAATATTCATTAGTTCATGCTGCATCAGTCATTGCCTGTTTGCTCTCAGGCTTCTCATCCTTCTCTTAAAAACTGTTTCCTGGTTATCTTTGGCAACTATCTTCCAGTAAGAATGGCCAATGGGAGGCACTAGCAAGAGAGTGGAGACTGAGAAGTAAGGAGAAGCCAGATTCTTTTTGCTGACCATCTCTGTCTATTTTGAGCATCATTTCCCCACAGTGGTTCCAGTTCCCCATCAGCCAGCTCCTTCCCTCCAGGGTCCTTGCCAGTCCCAACCATGGGACAGCCTCAGCCCCTGATTCTGGTGACACCATCCCTCTCCTGTGTCCTTCAAGCCCTCGTGGTAGTAGCATTCAGCTTCTCATCTCTGTGCCCTTCCTGTGTAATCAGTTCCCTGTTTCAAATTCCCTCTTTGAAATTCCCTGTTTGAAATGCCCAGGATGATTTTGCTGTACTTGGTAATAAGGATATTGCAGTGGGCAAGACAGGCTCCATTCCAGATAGCATGGACCTCACAGTCTATTGGGGAAAACAAAATGAAACAATCGATAGCATGATAAACATTTCAAAAGAGAAGTATATAAGAACATATATCAGAGAGACCTAACCTAGCATAAGAATAAATTTTGTAGTTCCATAGGCGACACTAGAAACCCTAAGTCAATGGGTCCTTACACAATGACACAGTCCTACAAGAGATGGTTGCAGCACAGCAGGTCTCACCCTTCCTGGACCCAGCAGGGAAGAAAAGGGTCCCTCACCAAAGAGGGGCGTCAAGGGTTTCAAGGAGGATTGTATAGCAGCGGCAAAGAAGCAGAGACAGAGTAATTCTGACACCCTGCAGGGGTCCAGGAAAATTAGGTTCTGCCTGGTGCAGGCAAGGGAAAAACTAGAATTTTAGAGGAATTTATCCTCCCCTGGCAACTACCAAAACACAGAAGTCAGGCAATGACCAGGCCAAGCCCAACTCAGAGAAAATGCCTTCCCAAAGATTTAAACTCTAACATTTCAGTATTTCCTGAGCCTCCTCCCACCCCATCACTGCCCCCAGCAGTCCAGTCGATTGCTGTGCTCTTTGTCCCAGTAGGTTTCTGCCTGTGCCTCGATGGGCTTGGGGCATTCTTATCCTCTCTATATACTCCTCCATCCTGAAGAATTCCAGATTTACTCAACACCTTGACTTCTCTTGCCAAATCATAAGAGGTCTGGATTAATGCATCAGATGTGGGAGGCAAACTCTCTTCATTTGTGCCATTTAAATCACTGTTGACCAGATCTAAAGTGTGTTTTTAAATAGAGGTTTCTAATTCCACACTGTAGAGGGAAATCATCACAGAAATGCACAGCCATTCAGAGCCACTGTGCCTTGCAGAAGCTCCCCATATGGAAGGAGGGAGAGAGCAAAGAGCCACTGTGTCTTGCAGGGGCTCCCCGTATGGAAGGAGGGAGAGAGCCAAGTAGGAGGATCTGTGTCCTCCTCCAGCTCACTGCCTACCCTAGGTCAATACTGGAACTTGCACTCATGCTAAGTCGCTTCAGTCATGTCCAACTCTTTGAGACCCCATGGACTGTAGCCTGCCAGGCTCCTCTCTCCATGGGATTCTCCAGGCAAGAATACTGGAGTGGGTTACTGTGCACTCCTCCAGGGGTTCCTCTCAACCCAGGGACTGAACCCATGTCTCTTATGTCTCCTACACTGGCAAGCAGGTTCTTTACCATTTGAGCCACCTGGGAAGCACACACTAGAAAGCATATCTAAAAATGTTATGACCAGCATACTACCACCCGCCCGTCTCTCCTCCAAACTCCAATTATACTTGGTCCACACCATCAAAACTCATGACTCTGGGAGCCATTATGGGTCAGTTATGGCATCTGAAGAAGGCCAAGAAAAGGAGGGAGCTCAGGTGTTGCTTGAGTCACTGGAACATGGGCCTGGAGCAGCCCTTCTCAATCTGGATTCCATGAGAGAACTAAGCCCTAAGGCATCTATTATATGCAATGAATTATCTTGTATTTTTTATGCTTCCAGAATGGTACTAGCTATGTGTCATCCTTGGGAGACCAGAGAAAATAATCACTCTATTAATGTTCTATAGACTTTCATTCTCTCTAGGAACTCCTGTTGAGAATGGCTGAGCCAATAACAAAAGCTGGTCCCAGTAATGCTTTCGTCACTCTCTTGGATTTGTCTGGTTCACAGGGTTGTATGTGAATGATACCATCCAGGGGAATTCCCTGGCCATCCAGTGGTTAAGACTCAGCACTCACTGCTGGGTTCCTGGGTTCAATCCCTGGTATAGAACTAAGATTCCACAAGCCACAGGGTGCAGCCAAAATACAGTGATTGCACCACAAACATTAATGTGAGTTGGGGAGGAATGTGTTTAAGAATATGGTTACAGGGGACTTCCAGTAGTTACGAATTTGCCTTGCAATGCAGGGGACACGGGTTTGATCCCCGGTCAGGGAACTGAGATCCCACATGCTGCAGGTCAGTTGAGCCCCTGCACTCTGAGCCCACGTGCCACGATGAGAGATGCTACAACGAAGACCCAATGCAGTCAAATAAAGAAAGAAATATTTTAAAATGTAAACATCATGAAGTCTATACCTAAATTAAAAAAAAGAAGAAGAATAATAAAAGCACAGTGAGAGAACATGAGAAAACAGCCAGAGGAGCGCCCAAGAAGTCCACACCTGGGTTTCCTAATGGCCTTTTATCCTCCCTCTGACCATTCAACCAGCCAAACCCATCCAATTTTAACAGAAGATGAGCAAATAATTAAACCTATTTTCACCTCTGAGCAGGATCCCCTTTGCTTGGTCCCTTTTCTGGAATGATCTCCACACAAACCCCTATCCTCAGCACTGAGCCCAGTGAGAAGATGGGGACTAAGTCCCACAATGTAAGAAGCGGGTGTGGCATGGAGGGAAGATGCGTATCACCTGCCTTGTGTCTCCGAGGTTCCACCACCCAGAATGGGGAGAGCCTCCCTCTGGGAGAGATGCAATGGGAAGGGTGGGAAGGAGGTACAAATAAATAACACTTAGCTGAGCACTTTTTTAAACTGTTGTTTTCTAACTGTTTCATTGACATATCCAATCTCTGCAGCTAGGCTGTAAATTCCTTGAGTGCAAGGACTAAGTTTACACTGTAAATCTTTAATCTCCTACAGCGTTCAGCCCAGTGCTTCTCCTGCAGATGCTTCATCAGCATACTGTTGATTAATTAGCATCCGCTTTGGGGAAAAAAAATGGTGCATCCTTGAAACAATTACAGTTTAAGGTTTATTCAAAAGTATTGGATGCATATGATAAGGTTTAAAACATTGAATACTTGTGCATTATGAGCCAAGGGTCTCCCCACATCACCCCACACTGGGTCACATAGGGGCCACCCACCCCACCCTGGACATCAGACAGAGAAGTCTGCATGAAGGAGAAGCTCATCACAGCTGAAATTGAGCAGACCTTCCCTTGCAGTCAGAGCCCCAAGACTTCTTTCTCATGTGACTTTCTAGGAGCAGGCCACACAGAAACAGAGGACAAAACTGACCCCATCCCACCCCATCTTCCTTTCACTTCTGCTCTCTATCGAGAGTCAAAGGTTTCTCTCCCTCACCCCCATGTGGACACTCCTTTGTTGCTGGAGATCAAAGTCTCACCAACAGTGCAAGCTTGCTACTCTAGTGTGTACTGCCTGCACCCCCAGCTCCCCTACCCCACACACACACCCTGGGACTCAGCTCAGCCTCTGAAGGAGGCAGGGGAGTGGCACGCCTAAGTCTGTGAGATCTGACTGCCCACTCCAGGCTGAGTCCCAGTGGGCCCTGAGCCCCATGGGACTCTCAAATTGGTCAGCCAGGAGCTTGGACAGTCAACACTTCACGGTGGGAGGGGGAATGTGGTAATGCCTCTCAGACCCCAAATTCACATAAAGTTGATTTAGTCTCAAGCCAGTGGACTCAGTTTGGGTGAGAACAGGCAAATGATGAGAAAACAAGCCAGTGATGAGAAAAGGTTGTCTGCGATCCTTACCTCCTTCCTGGAGTAGCTGTCAGAAGGCAGTGGAGTGACTGTGGAATCAGGAGAGGTCGGAGGATCCTCCAGCCAGACCTTGACCATGCTGGTGAGCACCCACTCCACACCCTGCAGCACACCTTTGGGGGACCAGAATGTCACGTCTACCAGAAAGCATGGCTCTTCCCTGGGACAACACTAGAGACACTATGAATTCTTAACTCACGATGTCTCTGTCCTAATGAGCTATCCTTGATGAGCTGAGGTCACCTTCCTTTTTCCTTAATCATTCCACTCAATTATCCACATACCCTCATTATTTTCTAAACATGGAACAAATCTTAAATCATTTGTACTGGCAAATAGAATCTTCAGCTGGTACCATGAGGCAGTGCTCCCAAGATTTTCCTGGAAAGATGGGTGTTTCACGCTCAACCCTGCATTGCCTTCCAGAATTCATCATCACCATATTCTGGGGACTGGGGCTCTCTGCCTTCCACTCATGGCCTCCAGTGAATTCTGGCAGCCAGGCTTGCCCCAGGTTCCTGCAGATTTGACCGACAGCCTTGCCTGACTACTTGGCTAGGTCTTATTCGTTATTACTGAACATGTGATGTGTTCTCTGCCCTTCCTTTAGCTGCACTGACTTTGGGGGTAAATGTAGAGCATTTCTGAACACCCCACTTTCCCCATCCAAGCCAAGCCTAGAACCAGAGCTCTGGGGTGGCCACCCTGCCACGTACATGGTCAGGCACACCAACTGGCTCTGCTACAAGACAAACTTGTTCTTCCTGCTTCTGCCAGTTGGCAAAAAATTAATAATCAATCATCATGACCTTTATATCACATTTATCAACCTTAGCAAAGGGAAATCTGGACTTTGAAAGCTGTTTGGCAAGCTCATTGAGTGCCCAGAGAAGTTCAAAGAACAGCCTAGCCAATTGTTTCATAGTTGATGGCATTCTCTAGACCCATGACTAAAGCATTTTTTATTCAGTACATTTTAAGTCGCTGTACTCAAACGGGCATTAAGATCTGGAATCTGATCTGCAGTTCTGATCCTGGGGTGCCCAGGACAACTTCCAGCTCAGTGAACCACACAGAAATAGAGAGACAGTATAATGTGGTAAAGGACAGTGACTTTCGCACTTTCTAGCTCCATAGTAGTTGATGCATGTTAAATGGCAACACAGATAGACAGACAGACAGACACACACACACACACACACACACACACTTCCACTTAAGTGAAACAAAAGTTTCTTGAGGGACTTCCTTGGTAATTCAGTGAAGAGTTCAACTCTTAACACCTAAGAATTAGCATGAAAAAGTGTTCGTCACTCAATCATGTCCGACTCTATTCAACCCCATGGATGTAGGTTGGGAGGTTCCTCTATCCAAGAAGTTCTCCAGGCAGGAATATTGGGGTTGGTTGCCATTCCCTCTCCAGGGGATCTTCCCCACCCAGGGATTGAACCTGGGTCTCCTGCATTGCAGGCAGATTCTTTACCATCTGAGCCACCCAGATCAAGAATTAGCATGCCACAACTAAAAAAAAAAAAGTTCCTTCATGCCACAACTAAAGATCCCAGGTTCCACAACTAAGACCCAGAGCAGCCAAATAAATACATGTTTGTTGTTTTTTTTTAAGTTTCTTGAAACAATACTGCCTTAGAGGAAGATGCGTGTGAAAGAAATTTACTAGGAAATATTTCCAGGGGAAAGAGTTAGAGGAATGAGGAAGCTGGACCAGGAAGGGGCCAAGTAAAGGAGCTACATCAAGCCAAGTCATACAGAGGGTAATTTTGACTCATTCCCTCAAGGGTCTTCAGGGAGCACTGTGGGTCACACCTCAAAATCATTCCAAGGATAGGGCAATAGAGCTGCCTGCATCCCAGTGCCAGCATTATCATTAGCCAAGGGCCACTCACGTTGGACTTCAGGTGGCGCACACAGAGAGGGTAAAGGGACTGACACTAACATGACGCTGTAAGTCAACTACACTTCCATAAAATTTTTTTAAAGATTCTCTCTGGGAATTCCCTGGTGGTCCAGTGGTTAGGACTCTGTGCTTCCACAGCAGGGGGCCTGGGTTCAGTCCCTGGTGGGGGAACTAAGATCCTGCAAGCCTCTCACTTTGGCCAGAAAAAAAGAAAAAAGGATTCTCTTCCAGATAAAACTCTAAAAAGTGTAAAGAAAAAAATAGATAAAAATGATCCCAGGTGGCATGGGCAGAGAAGGGACAGGACCTGCTCCAGACATCCTAACCCCTAACCATGAGTGATCATCTGGGATGTTTTCTATTCTGGTTTTGTTTTGTCTAGCTCTTTAACTTTTTAGCTATGGATTCGAATCTCAGTGCAGCCACTTATGAGCCGCTGTTTAACCTGTTTGAGGTTTTTCCTCATTCCTAAAATGCGAACAATATCAACTTTTGCTCACTGTGATGAAAATAGGAATCAATATAGATATCCCTAGCAAAAAATAGGTGCTCCATTTGGAGCTATTATGATTCATAAATGTATCCTAGAGGGGATTTCCCTCTTCCCTGGTGGTACAGTGATTAGGACTCTGACCTTCCACTTCAGGAGACACGAGTTCAATCCCTGGTCAGGGAAATAAGATCCTGAAAGTCACATGGCATGACTGAAAATTTTTTAAAAATAAATAAATATATCCTCAAAATTCCTGGAGAAAGTCATACCAAAACATCAGTATGCTCTTGACCATAAAAACACAAGTGAGTTCCTTGGCAGAGATACAACAGACATCTACACAAACCTTCACTCCTCCTGCCTCCACACCTCAGTGCTCTATTCCTTTTGACTATTGCTGCTCATCTGTCAAGTTATGTCTTACAAGTTCCTCTTTCATGAAGCTTTTCCAGACCACTGCAACTGAAAACTCTCCTTCCTCTGAACTGCCATGCTGTTCTATCTGAAATTATTTTTTTATTGGAGTATAGCTGGTTGACACGATTGTATTGGTTTCTGGTGTACAACGACATGTATCAGCCATATGTATATATGAATCCCCTCCCTCTTCAGCCCCCTCCAACCACCATCCCACCCCCTCTAGGTCACACAGAGCACCGAGCTGAGCTCCCTGTGCTATGCAGAGCTTCCCACTGGCTGTCTATCTCACACATGTTGGTATATATATGTCAATACTGTTCTCTCATTTTATGCCTCTCCTCTTTCCCTCCTGTGTCTGCAAGTCCATTCTCTATGCCTATGCTCCTATTACTGCTCTGCAAACAGGTTAATCAGTACCATTTTTCTAGAGTCCATATATATACTTTAATATACGATAATTGTTTTCTCTTTCTGACTTACTTCACTCTATATGACAGACTCTAGGCTCATCCACATCTCTTCAACTGACTCAATTCTGCTCTTTTTTTATGGCTGAGCAATATGTCATTGGGCTTCGCTGCTGGCTCAATGGTAAAGAATCCTCCTGTCAATGCAGGAGACGCTGATTCCACCCCTGGATCAGGAAGATCCTCCGGGGAAGCAAATGGCAACCGACACCAGTATTCTTGCCTGGGAAATCCCATGGACAGAGGAGCCTGGCAGGCTATAGTCCATGGAGTCACAGAGAGTCAGACACAACTTAGTGACTAACCACCACCACCAACAACAACAAATATTCCATTGTATATATGCAATAAATCTTTTTATCAGTTTCTCTGTTGATGGACATTTAGGTTGTTTGCATGTCCTGGCTACTGTCATGAGCATTGGAGTGCACGTGCCTTCTTAAGTTACGGTTTTCTCAGGGTGTATGTCCAGGAGTGGGATTGCTGGGTCATACGGTACTTCTATGTTTAGTTTTCTAAGGAACCTCCACGTTGTTCTCCACTGTAGCTATACCAATTAAATTGCCACCAACAGTATAGAAGGGTTCCCTTTTTCCACATCCTCTCCAGTATTTATTCTTCATAGGTTTTTTTTTTTTTTTTTGGTATGATGACCATTCTGTTGAAATTAACTTATGAAAGTTTTTCCACTTTCCTTTTACCTCTTTGCAGCATCTATTAAAATCCTGGTATGGGAACAGATAGAGAAATCAATGGAATGAAACAGAATCCAGAAGTAGATTCCAATACACATGGGAATAATACAAGTAATAAAGGCATAGAGGGATAATGCAAGCAGTGCTGAGATAACTGATTAACCATTTGGGAAAAAAATTAAAATGGATCTCTATGTCACTTCCTATATAAGAGCAAGTATCAGATGGCCCAAAGAGTTTAACAGACACACACACACACACACACACACAAAACCACATTCAATAGCTACACAAAAACATGAGTAAATTTTTTATGTTTTTGGAGTAAGCAAGGTTTTTCTAAACATGATCTAAAACTCATAAGCCATAAAATAAAAGGTAAATAAATTTGACTCCATAAAAATTTAAAGCATCTACCTAAAATTTAAAAACATAAACCCAAAAGTCAAACTGGGAAAAATATTTGCCACACATGGCAGTCAAATGGTTAATTTCCTTTCATGAAGCATTTATGAGAAAAAATGAAGAAACAAATCAGTTCAGTCGCTCAGTTGTGTCCAATTCCTTGTGACCCCATGGACTGCAGCACTCCAGGCTTCCCTGTCCATCACCAACTCCCAGAGCTTGCTCAAACTCATGTCCATCAAGCTGGTGATGCCATCCAACCATCTCATCCTCTGTTGTCCCCTTCTCCTCTCACCTTCAGTCTTGCCAAGCATCAAGGTCTTTTCCAAGGAGTTTGCATCAGGTGGCCAAAGTATTGGAGTTTCAGCTTCAGCATCAGTCCTTTCAATGAATATTCAGGACTGATTTCCTTTAGGATGGACTGGTTGGATCTCCTTGCAGTCCAAGGGACTCTCAAGAGCCTTCTCCAACACCACAGTTCAAAAGCATCAGTTCTTCAGTGCTCAGCTTGCTTTATAGTCCAACTCTCACATCCATACATGACTACTGGAAAAACCATAGCTTTGACTAGACAGACCTTTGTTGACAAAGTAGTGTCTCTGCTTTTTAATATGCTGTCTAGGTTGATCATAGTTTTTCTTCCAAGGAAAAAGTGTCTTTTAATTTCATGGCTGCAGTCACCATCTGCAGTGATTTTGGAACCCAAGAAAATAAAGTCTGTCACTGTTTCCATTGTTTTCCCATCTATTTGCCATGAAGTGATGGAGTCGGATGCCATGATCTTAGTTTGTTGAGTGTTGAGTTTTAAGCCAACTTTTTCACTCTCCTCTTTCACTTTCATCAAGAGGCTCTTTAGTTCCTCTTTACTTTCTGCCATAAGGGTGGTGTCATCTGCATATCTAATTATTGATATTTCTTCTGGCAATCTTGATTCCAGCTTGTGCTTCATCCAGCCCAGCATTTCAAATGATGTACTCTGCTGCTGCTGCCACTTCTGCTAAGTCACATCAGTTGTGTCCAACTCTATGCAACCCCACAGATGGAAGGCCACCAGGCTCCCCCGTCCCTGGGATTCTCCAGGCAAGAACACTGGAGTGGGTTGCCATTTCCATTTCCAATGCATGAAAGTGAAAAATGAAAAAGTGAAGTCGCTCAGTCGTGTCCGACTTTTAGTGACCCCATGGACTGCAGCCTCCCAGGCTCCTCTGTCCATGGGATTTTCCAGGCAAGAGTACTGGAATGGGTTGCCATTGCCTTTTCCAGATGTACTCTGTATATAAGTTAAATAAGCAGGGTGACAATATACAGACTTGATATACACCTTTCCCAATTTGGAACCAGTCTGTTGTTTCATGTCTGGTTTTAACTGTTGCTTCTTGACCTGTATACAGATTTCTCAGTAGGCAGGTAAAGTGGTCTGGTATTCTCATCTCTTTAAGAATTTTCCACAGTTTGTTGTGATCCACACAGTCAAAGGCTTTGGTGTAATCAATAAAGCAGAAGTAGATGTTTTTCTGGAATTCTCTTGCTTTTTCTATGATCCAACGGATGTTGGCAATTTGGTCTCTGGTTCCTCTGCCTTTTCTAAATCCAGCTTGAACATCTGGAAGTTCACAGTTCATGTACTGTTGAAGCCTGGCTTGGAGAAGTTTGAGCATTATTTTGCTAGCATGTGAGATGAGTGCAATTGTGTGGTAGTTGGGACATTCTTTGGCATTGCCCTTCTTTGGGATTGGAATGAAAACTGACCTTTTCCAGTCCTGTGGCCACTGCTGAGGTTTCCAAATTTGCTAGAATATTGAGTGTAGCACTTTCACAGCATCATCTTTTATGATTTGAAATAGCTCAACTGGAATTCCATCATCTCCAGTAGCTTTGTTCATAGTGATGCTTCCTAATGTTGTAGCCACATGTTCTGGGAAACAAACTCACTCAGAAGAACAATGCAGATAGTGGAGTGCAGTTTATTACACCGGTAGGCCCAAGGCTGAGTCTCCTCTTAGCCAAGGACCCCGACCAGTTTTTCTGAAAACCTTATATACCCTAAGTGTATGTGCCCAAACCCACCTCCTCAAATTCCCTGAAACTAGTCTGAACAAACGAAGAGAAAGATACAATCAAAGTTATCCTGTGATTCATGTGCCTTAAGCCTAGGTAGTTAACAGCGGACAATTATCAATAGGCCTGTGGTCATAACCCAATAAGCATAATAGAATTTATGATTCTATTTGGTTGCACAGATAATTAGGGTGTTCTTTTAGGTGATGGAGAGTCTGAGCCCTGGGGCTCTTCCATCGGGGGCCTGGTTTTCCGGTTGGTTGTCGTTTCCATAGATACTGGGCATAGAGCTCAAAGTCCACAGTCCAGCCCAAGACGGAGTCCTGCTTTCAAGATGCGCCTGTTCTGTCTGTTTCCTCCTTCATTCCCCGCTCTTGATGCTCTTAACTCATAGTATGAACATCACTCATAGGGATATATTGCACCCTGGATTTCTGACTGCCAATTTGGGAGAACAACACCAACCTTTGGGTTACAAAGTTAACAATACATTGTAAAATGCAGGGTCCACAAAGCAGAACTATCAAGGCAACTATAACAATGGTAAAAATAGTTTTCCAGCAATCACCCTTCATGCAAGTTAGGACCAAAGTCCAGAAAGGAATGTTTTCATTTGACATTGCTTTTACCTGGTTTTTCATGTCATCTAAAGCAGCTGATACATTGCCAGATAAATCAACCTTAATTACAGCACAAGCCCCTCCTTGAGCAACTGTGAGCAAGTCCAAAGCCATTCTATTTTGAATTACCGCTTTTCTCATTTGGATTTGTTCTTCATTTAAGATTTGGATGGCTTTAGCACTATCTAGTTGTCCCTATAAAAGGTATGAATAAGGCAGCAATACACTCATACTACTGAAACACAGACCTTGCCCACCTAGCCTGTAAATAAGGTAGATTTACTGGGGCTTGTTGTAGGTTAGGCTTTATGCCGCCATGGGCAAAAGCGAATCCCAGTGTGCAGCAGTCTACCCAGCTGATTGGTAACCAAGGCCAAAGGTTAGGCCCACAAGTACCCAGCGGATTCCAGGGTTATATTTCCAATCAGAGCCTGGCCAATGGATAGACTGGTTGGGGTGGTGTGTACCTCGAATGTTTGTTTACATTGTTTGGGGGATAGATACCCCATATATTTTAGTTCTTCTGGGTCTAATGGATGGTCACCAAACCCTACCCCTTAGTTCTTTTTGTTCCCAGCATATAGCAACGGGAGTAATTCATTGACCCTTTTCTGGGGTCATCCAGAAATATTCATCCCAGACTTGGCAGAATTGTTCAACATACCTAGAGGCTTGTCCTCCCTTGCTGGACAGGGAGCTTTTTCCCTTTTTGTTCTTTAAATATGAGGTATAGGCTTTTGTCACTTCTATGGAGCTGGTGTTTACATCAAATGTAACACCATGACCCGAGTCTATTGACTGTAGGTCTGGCTTACACCAAGAGAGCAAGGAGAGATTACGATTGACAAGAGAAAGGAAAGTGTCTTTTTGTCATCCCAGAAAAGAGCAGAGTGGTTTAAAATCTCCTTGGTGATGCGGTGACACCCACCAAGGAAATCCATCCATCACAGACAGAGGCAGAGCCCCACAACACAACAGCTGGAGGGGTTGTGGAAATCTGCATAGGAATGTGTCCATGAGATGAAAACATCGTCCTGAGTTGAAATGGAAGTTAAATTCAAAATCACATTGATGAGGCCAAGTGGCAGGGATTATGCGGTTTCATCCTGAAGGGGCTCGTCGGGGATCTTCTTTTCCTTCTTCTTCTTAAGGATAATCTTAGTCTCTTGAGAGTCAGTGGGGTCCCTCTGGGCAGTCCACTCAGCATTTTCTGGGTCTGCGTGGTATGTTCTCTTCATCCTCATGTGGTGGATTCAGGGAGTGATACCTGCAACTTTAACCACAGTAGGGCTGGTTAGAACAACAGTATACGGACCCTTCCAATGTGGGGCCAAGGTGTCATGTTTCCAGTCCTTGATGCACACCTCATCCCCAGACACAAATTCGTGAGTCTGTTCCCCAAGGGGGAATGGCACCCTTTCTTGTACAAACTTAGTTACCTGATTTATTACCTTCCCCAGGTGTTCCATCTGCTGTGAAATCTCATCTCCCCTTACCTGAGGCAAATTTGTTGACACCTGTTTTATTATGGGAGGGGCCTCCCGTACACAATTTCATGAAGAAAGTAGCCATGGGACCGTGGGGTCATCCTGAGTCTGAGCAGAGCTGTTGGAAACAAGTCCACAACAGGAGCACTCAGTCTCCATGATCCACTTGGAGAGTGTCTCTTTAAGGGTCTGACTGGTTCCTTCCACCATCTCAGAACTCTGGGGCCTATATGCTATGTGTAATTTCCACTTGATGTTTAAAGTTTTGCTTACTTGTTATACTAAATCAGCTACGAAAGCCAGGCCATTGTCCAATCCAATGCTGGTAGGAAATCCAAATCTGAGAACTATCTCCCTAGGCAGGCACTGAGCTACTTCTGATGCTCTTTCAGTCCGGGTTGGAAAAGCTTCTACCCATCCCATGAACATACATACCATGACCAGCAGGTAATGGTAGTGTCAGTGAGGCTTCATTTCAGTGAAGCCCATTTCCAGGTGTTCAAAGGGCAGCCTGCCTTTTAGCTGTTTTGTCTGTGCCAAGAGGCAGCACTGACCTGTGAACATGCAGTGCAGTTCTGAGATTCTGTCCTGCATAGGGAGGAGAGGCAAGGAAACAAGAAATATTTTCAAATTAGCTCTTCCAGTTTATCATGTCTCCCGCATTGCAGGCAGACGCTTTACCATCTGAGCCACCAGGGAAGCCAAGTTTATCATGGCCTAGATGGGTCACTGGTGTGTTTGGCTTCCCAGAGTGGGTGCCAGCTCCTCCGGTATCAATAATCTGCCACTTGGCAATTCCCACCGTCCCTTGTCAGTCTTGATGGCCACTTCCACTTTGGCTAGCTGGTTTGGGCTTCGGTGTATTTTGGAGAGTCCAGTGTTAGCTCAGGCAGCTCCGCCAACATGAGAGCTTTAATAGAGGCTTCACTTGTCACTCCCAAGCCTTCGGCTGCTTGTTTAGCAGTCTCATCTGCCAGTCTGTTTCCCCGAGCCCAGGGAGTATCCTCTTTTGATGTCCTCAGCAGTGTATGACTGCAACCCTTTCTGGTTCCCAGGCAGTATCTAATAGGGTCTTAATTTCTTCCTTATTTTTAATATCTTTTTCACTAGCTGTCAAAGGCCTCTCTCCTTATACAGAGCCCTGTAGTGTGGCAAAAGCATACCTGGAGTCTGTAAATGTCTGTCTTCTTACCTTTTGACAGCTGGCAGGCCTGGATTGGAGCACATAGTTCGGCCTGTTGAGCGGACCAGTGTGGTGGCAGAGAGCTAGCCTCAGCGATGGTTTCTTCCATGACCACTGCATATCCGAAAGTCAGTGTCCTTGTTTCACCAGGCTGGTGCCCCTGGTGTACAGGACCAAATCTGGGTCCGGGATTGGCTGGTCTCTCAAGTCAGGTCTGCTGGCATAAAATTCTTCTAGGATTTCCCTGCAATCATGTGAGGGCCCACCTTCTCCCACAGGAAGGGGAGTGGCCAGATTCAGGGCCTGACAAGGCTCAGTAGTAACATGGGGTTCTCACGTAACAGTTCCTGGTATTGAGTAATCCGGGATGTCGACAGCCATTTATGAGGGTCCCCTCGCAGGAGAGTGTTGACCTCATGCAGGACTTTTATGATCAAATCTTGGCCCAAAGTCAGCTTGGTTGCCTCCCAGACCAGTAAGTAAAATGCGGCAACTGCCTGTAAGCATCCCAGCCACCCAGAGGCAACATTGTCCAGCTGATTAAAGATAAGTCACAGGTCTGTCCCATGTCCCTATAATCTGGGACAGCACTCCCATAACCATCTTGTCATTTCAGTCATGTAAAGAGTAAACAGCTGAGGATGGTCTGGCAGGCCCAAGGCAGGTGCTGACGCCTAACTGTTCAGAGTTTGAGTTCTATTACCAATGGGACTTGTTTTGAAAGCCCTGGAGGGGGTGGGGGGGGTTGTCTTCTGCCCAGACTTCAGGGGATTGTTGAGTTAACTCTCTTGACTGTTTAGCCCATCCAGTTTCCCTTCTGGGAGTTCGGGCAACCTCCACTCATCTTGAAGGGTTACTGAGAGGAAGAGTAAATAGGTGGTTGAGCCCACTCAAACAGTGGGTCTTTTGTGGGGAGAAAGGTCACTTATGCCCCCAATTTAGACAGCAAGTCTCTTCCTAACAATAGTACTGGGCATTCAGGGATGTATAAAAATTCATGAGTCACTTGGTATCCCCCCATCTGACATTTTCAGGGTAGGCTGGAGACACAGAGGCTGCATTTATCACCATCTGAGACCCAGCAGCCTCTGGATCTATTGGCATATAAAGGCTATAGGCCTCGCACAGTCTTTCACAGAACTCAGAGGGTGATTCGCTTTCCCTTTGAATCACTTGGGAGGGTTCTGCCATACCCATAGCTTTTCAGGCCCCCTCTTGAGACCTTGTAAAGTAGCCGCCTGGTATCTCTCCAGGTGCCCCCCTCCTCTGTGTTACAGTCCCAGCTGGGCCTCTCATGGGGTGGCTAGTTCTGCCCACCGCTGCGGGTTTGCAGTACCCTCAGGTGCCATTTCTCTTAACCATTTTCTGGCCTCAGTTAGGATCCTGTGTCTTCCCTCAGTGCTGAAAAGGGAGACTAGTAGTTGGATTATGTCATCCTAACTGTGGAAAATTCTGAAAGAGATGGGAATACCAGACCACCTAACCTGCCTCTTGAGAAATATGTATGCAGGTCAGGAAGCAACAGTTAGAACTGGATGTAGAACAGCAGACTGGTTCCAAATAGGAAAAGGAGTACGTCAAGGCTGTATACTGTCACCCTGCTTATTTAACTTCTATGCAGAGTACATCATGAGAAACGCTGGACTGGAAGCAGCACAAGCTGGAATCAAGATTGGTGGGAGAAATATCAATAACCTCAGATATGCAGATGACACCACCCTTATGGCAGAAAGTGAAGAGGGAGCTAAAAAGCCTCTTGATGAAAGTGAAAGAGGAGAGTGAAAAAGTTGGCTTAAAGCTCAGAAAGTGAAGCTCATTCAGAAAATGAAGATCATGGCATCTGGTCCCATCACTTCATGGGAAATAGATGGGGAAACAGTGGAAACAGTGTCAGACTTTATTTTGGGGGCTCTAAAATCACTGAAGATGGTGACTGCAGCCATGAAATTAGAAGACACTTACTCCTTGGAAGAAAAGTTATGACCAACCTAGATAGTATATTCAAAAGCAGAGACATTACTTTGCCAACTAAGGTCCATCTAGTCAAGGCTATGGTTTTTCCTGTGGTCATGTATAGATGTGAGAGTTGCACTGTGAAGAAGGCTGAGCGCCAAAGAATTGATGCTTTTGAACTGTGGTGTTGGAGAAGATGCTTGAGAGTCCCTTGGACTGCAAGGAGATCCAACCAGTCCATTCTGAAGATCCCAGATCAGCCCTGGGATTTCTTTGGAAGGATTGATGCTAAAGCTGAAACTCCAGTACTTTGGCCACCTCATGCGAAGAGGTGACTCATTGGAAAAGACTCTGATGCTGGGAGGGATTGGGGGCAGGAGGAGAAGGGGCCGACCGAGGATGAGATGGCTGGATGGTATCACGGACTCGATGGATGTGAGTCTGAGTGAACTCCGAGAGATGGTGATGAACAGGGAGGCCTGGAGTGCTGCAATTCATGGGGTTGCAAAGAGTCAGACACGAATGAGGGACTGAACTGAACTGATGTAGGGTGGTGGGTTTGAAAAATAGTCTCCATTAGCCTAATCATGGGGGCTTGTGGCTCCCCCGAGTACGGTGGAGCGTGTCTCTGCCAGTTTAACATATCTGTAGAGGAAAATGGCTGGTAATAATAGGCTACAGAGGGCTGATGGTAGTGCACCATGTGTCCTGAACTGAAGGCTGTTGTAGCGCTCTGAGGGGCATCTGTAGTGGGGTTCTTTCCCCTTGTTCTTTGGTGGAGTGCAGCCTCTAATTGCTGTGTTTTCTTCCCCTTTCCCATCAGCACTCACCGGGAGAGGTGGATACAATCTAGGAGATCCGGCTGAGGTGGAATTCTGGGGGCATTGACCAGAAGTCTCCATCGCTGGGATAGGAGCCTGCTGATATGGCGGCTCTATGAACTCCAGGAGAGCTGGTGGAAGAGCAGCGGCTGCTGCAAGAACTTCACCTGGCCCTGGATCGGGCATTAAAGCAGCCTCCGGTCCTGGTGGAGCACTGGGAGGAGGGTGTGTCATCCAGTATGGGGGAAGGCGTAGGTCATCCCCGTCCAAATCCTGCAGAATTTCCTTTTTATCATCAGTCAATTGTTGTGCCGTTAATACTTTTCCCTTTCCCTTCTGGATACAGAACCTCATCCAAGTAGGAGGGTCTTGAGCGAACCCTAGCCATGAGTCAGTGTATGGATGTTGATCTGGGTGTCCTGGCTCTCCTGTGACTACTGTGTAGACTGCGTCCACTATTTTTAAGTTCATGGTGTTCTCTGGTGGCCATCCTCCTCCCACAGGGGGCCATTCGACCTCACAGAGTATACGGAGGCAGTTAGGCTTCATCTTCACCCCATAGTCTCCCCAAATCCCTTCTTTAAATTGTTAATCATGCACTCCAATACAGTTGCCTTAGATTCACTTCCCCTCATCTTGCTTACTTTCTTGGACCTTCTTCTATTTTTCCTTTTCATTCTGTCTACGAAGTTCTTGGTACCCTATGTACTTCTGATATTTCCACTCAATGACACTTAAATTGCCATTCTGCCTCCTTCCTAATTGGGGTGAGAAGAGCCTCACCTGCCAGATCCCAGAGGGAGAAGGGGGATCGGCATGTCTTCACCTGCCGGTCAGCACAGCCAAACCAGAGCACCACGTGGACTGTTTCTCCCTTAACTTTTAAAGTCCATTCTGCCTTTCTGGGCCTGATCAGGTGCAGATGAAAACACAGATGGGTTAAATATCCCACGTCCCAGTCCATCTCTGGAAAAGCCAATTCGTACTCACTTTGTATCCCCCTCCTTCTAGCCTGACAATTCCAAAGGGGGTCAAGAATTTCACAGCAGATGGGACACTTCCTTAGGGAGGGCAGAAAACAAGCACACAAAGACCAAGTTTCTTCTCCTAACAACCCCCTGGTGACTGCTTGGTAATAATTATCCTCAAGATGGCATGGACACCACCTCCTAAATGACCTTCACAAATTTCCTTCCTAAGCCCTAACACGCTCGTCAACCTGTGTACCAAGCAATCTCCTCCACCTGCCTGTTCCAGGCTCCTGTGTGTCTGTACTCCTTCTAATCCCTCCCAGGCGGGTGATCAGGCCCCCTCTTCCACCCTGCCGGGTGGGTTTCTCCTCACCTGAGCGCTCAGTTCCCCTGCTGCCGTCCACTACCTGCTAACATGAAAGGTCTGGGCGCTGAGAAGCAGAATCCTTCCAGAAGGGTGAGGCGCCTTCCCTCCTAGAAGATTCAAGCTGCAAGGCCTCGGAGTAGTCCCAAACGGGACTTGTCTCCTCAAAATGAGGACTTTCCCAGCCAGTGCACCAAATGTTGTAGCCACGCGTTCTGGGAAACAAACTCACTCAGAAGGACAATACAGATAGTGGAATGCAGCTTATTACACCAGGGGGCCCAAGGCAGAGTCTCCTCTTAGCCAAGGACCCCAGGCAGTTTTTCTGAAAACCTTATATACCCTAAGTGTACGTGCCCATACCCACCTCCCCAAATTCCCTGAAACTAGTCTGAACAAAGGAAATGAAAGATACAATCAAAGATAACCCATGATTCATATGCCTTAAGCCCAGGTAGTTAACAGTGGACAATTATCAATAGGCCTGTGGTCATACCCCAATAAGCATAATAGAATTTATGATTCTGTTTGGTTACACAGATAATTAGGGTGTTCTTTTAGGCGATGGAGAGTCTAGATATGCGCCCTGGGGCTCTTCCATCTGGGGGCCTGGTTTTCCAGTTGGTATGTCATTTCCAGAGATACTGGGCATAGAGCTCAAAGTCCACAGTCCAGTCCAAGATGGAGCCCTGCTTTCAAGATGGCGCCTGTTCTGTCTGTTTCCTCCTTCACTAAGGCCCACTTGACTTTGCATTTCAGGATGTCGGACTCTAGTCATCGTGGTTATCTGGGTCATGAAGATCTTTTTGTAGAGTTCTTCTGTGTATTCTTGTCAGTTCTTCTTAATATCTTCTGCTTCTGTTAGGTCCATACAGTTTCTGTCCTTTATTGAGCCCATCTTTGCATGAAATGTTCCCTTGGTATCTCTAATTTTCTTGAAGAGATTTCTAATATTTCTTGTTCTATTGTTTTTCTCTATTTCTTTGCATTGATCAGTTAGGAAGATTTTCTTATTTTTCATTGCTATGGAATCTGCATTCAGATGAGTGTATCTTTCCTTTTCTCCTTTGCCTTTCATTTCTCTTCTTTTCTCAGCTATTTGTAAGGCCTCTTCAGACAACCATTTTGCCTTTTTGCATTTTTTTTTCTTGGGGATGGTCTTGATCACTGCCTCCTGTACAATGTCATGAACCTCCATCCATAGTTCTTCAGGCACTCTATCAGACAAATCTAATCTCTTGACTCTATTTCTCACTTTCACTGTATAATCATAAGGGATTTGATTTAGGTCATACCTGAATGGTCTAGTGGTTTTCCCTACTTTCTTCAATTGAAGTCTGAATTTGGCAATAAGGAGTTCATGATCTGAGCCACAGTCAGCTCCCAGTCTTGTTTTTGCCGACTGTATAGGGCTTCTCCATCTCTGGCTGCAAAGAATATAATCAATCTGATTTCAGTATCGACCATCCGGCGACGTCCATGTGTAGAGTCTTCTCTTGTGTTGTTGGAAGAGGGTGTTTGCTATGACCAGTGCATTTTTTTGGCAAAACTCTATTAGCCTAGACGCCGCGCGTAGCTCCGGGAGCGGCAGCGCCAGCGGGAACCACCCCCCCCCCCCCCGGGAGGAGCCGCGCAGAAGCCGGCACCTGCCGCGGGAGGGGGCGGCGACGACGGCCAGAGCAACCTCGGGAGGCGAGCGGAGGCGCCAGAGCAGAGTTCCCGTCCAAAGTGAACGAGAACCAGCAGCCCGGCTCAGGGAGGCGGGCGCCGTGGTGTCGACGCTGAGCCTCGACTTGGGGTTCGTGCGCTCCAGCCTCGGTGCGCTCATGCTCCTGCAGTTGTGATGCTTCCTAAGTCCCACTTAACTTTGGACTCCAGGATGTTTGGCTCTAGGTGCTGGGGCTGCTGGTATGGGCCCTGATTGCTGACACTCCGTACCACCTGTATCCCTCTTACGGCTGGGTGATGTTCGTCGCTGTCTTCCTCTGGCTGGTGACAATCATCTTCTTTGTCCTCTACCTGTTTCAGCTGCACATGAAGCTGTACATGGTGCCCTGGCCGCTGGTGTTAATGGTATTTAACGTGGGTGCCACTGTTCTCTACATCACGGCCTTCATCACCTGCTCTGCTTCGGTTGAGCTGACATCCCTGAAGGGCTCCCGGCCGTATAACCAGCGTGCAGCAGCCTCCTTCTTTTCGTGTTTAGTGATGATTGCCTATGGAGTGAGCGCTTTCCTCAGCTTCCAGGCCTGGCGAGGAGTAGGCAGCAATGCAGCCACCAGTCAGATGGCTGGTGGCTATGCCTAAACCGCCTGTGCCACGGGCCACTGCGGGGCTGGAGGCCACAGCCTGCTCCCAGTGCGGGCGGCTCTGGAAGCCTGAAGTCTGCGCCCTGTACAGAGTCAGCCTGGAAGGGACTGTGCATGCTCATCTCTGCTCATCAGGCTCCTCGGGCTCACCTGACACTCCCAAGGAATCAGGACCCTTCCTCTGGCAGGCATGTGGCCTGGAGAGAGGCCAACAGCCAAGACAGTCCTCTCCGCCCTTCATATTCAGAAGGTGATGGGGGATACGGGACTCTCTTGCTTTGTCCTTAGGACTTCGTGTTCAAAGCTGAGACCCTAGCCTTCTCGCCAGCACTAAATACACTAACTGAACTCCATACCCGCAGCCCCTGGCCCACCATAGAATAAGCCTAACAAGCAGCAAGTATTTATCCTAGTTTTTATTCTGCGAAAGCTGAGCAAACTCATGGAGCCATTCTGATTCCTGAAAACATTTAACTCTGGTTTGACCCTCCCCCAAGCCAATATGTCACTTGTAGGGAAACATGTAGAAAGGGTTATGATTCTGACAGCATGGTTTTCCTTTCCTGCCTTTCGAACGTACCAGTTATTTAAAACAAATCAGTTTTAAGAGACTTTCAATGATGAAAATCTGATCCAGGCTTCCCTTCCTTTCCCAAGCCCTTGTTTTGTCATTTTCCCTTTGGGGAAACTAACATCAATACTGACTGCCTCCCTGATACTGTTAATTAGGCACCTGGGATGGGAGGGAAAGTAAGGCCTTGTTGGGGAGTTGCCCTGTGCGTGGTGGTAACTTTGTTTTTGTTTTTTACAAAAATAAAGACTGAAGAACTTAAAAAAAAAAAAAAAACCTCTATTAGCCTTTGCCCTGCTTCATTTTGTACTCCAAGGCCAAATTTGCCTGTTACTCCAGGTATATTTTGACTTCCTACTTTTACATTCCAGTCCCCTATGATGAAAAGGACATCTTTTTTGGGTGTTAGTTCTATAAGGCCTTATAGGTCTTCATAGAACTGTTCAACTTCAGCTTCTTCAGCATTACTGGTTGGGGCATAGACTTGGAATACTGTGATAATGAATGGTTTGCCTTGGAAATGAACAGAGATCATTCTGTCATTTTTGAGACTGCACCCAAGTACTGTGTTTCAGATTCTTGTTGGTGACTGGTCACCAGCCAGCTGGTGACTGCTAATCATATTCCCCACAGCAAAAGTGAATCCTTTCTAGAAGAAGGATCTGAACAGATCCTTGTTGACTATGAGGGCTACTCCATTACTTCTAAGGGATTCTTGCCCACAGTAGTAGATATAATGGTCATCTGAATTAAATTCGCCCATTCCAGGCCATTTTAGCTCACTGATTCCTAAAATGTCAATATTCACTCTTGCCATCTCCTATTCCTATGCGAACAGGAAAGACCTGTTGCATGTGAACAGGAGATGGCAAGAGTGAACATTGACCTTTAAAAAAAAAATAAACAAGCCAATAAAAGTGGACAGAGGACATGAACAAGCATTTTACGAAACAAGAAACACTAATATCTATAAACATATTGAGTATTTCCTAGGCAGGTTGATGAGAAGTCTAGGGGTCCCCAAGGAGAGAGGGGTCTGGAATTCTCAAGGAGGAAGAAAGGACAAACTTTTTTTCCTTCTCTGCATTCCTTAGGATTATATAACAACAATGTATTCTGCCTGAGGACAGTCTCTGGATTAAACCTTCTGGCTAATTCCGTTATCTTAAAATGTAAATTATGGGAGTAGGTCTGATGAGGTCTTTACAACCTCCAGACATTCTTTTGATTTACTGGAGAGTATATAACTCCATTGTTAACACTAGCAAGGGGGTACTCTTTCTGCCCCCTTCTGATGCCTATGTCAGAAGCTTTCTCTATCTCCTTTATACTTTAATAAAACTTTATTACACAAAAGCTCTAAGCGATCAAGCCTCGTCTCTGGCCCCTGATTGAATTCTTCTCCTCCGGGGGCCAAGAATCCCGGCGTCGTGACTCAACAACAACCTTTCAATATGAAATAATAACCTTTAATAAAGAAATATAAATCAAAAACAGTTTTTTCACCTAGATTGGCAAAAATTAAAATATTTGGTGAAACTGAGTGCTATGAGGATGTGATGAAATGGACACTATCACACAGAATTGCCTTCTCAGGAAGGGACTCTGAGGCTGAAAAAGGGCACAACTTTTCTGGAGGGCAATTGGCAATTTCTCTCAAAAAGTCAAAGAAACATAATCTTTGCACTGCGGCTTCAACTATTTATTTGGGCCCAGTATAAAGAAGTTCTCCTAGCCAAGTGAACAAACATGCTATTGCAACATCATGTATATTAAAGCCATAATCAACTGAAGCGGACTTCAACAGGTAACTGATAAATCATCCAGATAATGAAATAAGGAATAATGATGAAGTCTGACCTGCTGGTCAACGATCTCCAGTCAAAGAAGCTAGGGAGCATGCATGCACTGACACACAGAAATAAGGACACATTAAAAAGATGGACACAGAGCCGCAGCCGGACATGGGGCTAGAGGATGAGCAAAGGATGCTGACCGGGTCCGGAGATCCCAAGGAGGAGGAAGAGGAGGAGGAGGAGGAATTAGTGGATCCCCTAACAACAGTGAGAGAGTAATGCGAGCAGCTGGAGAAATGTGTAAAGGCTCGAGAGTGGCTCAAGCTCTGTGATGAGCGTGTATCCTCCAGGTCACAGACAGAGGAGGACTGCACAGAGGAGCTCTTTGACTTCTTGCATGCAAGGGACCACTGTGTGGCCCACAAACTGTTTAACAGCTTGAAATAAGTGTGCAGATTTGTTCACCTCAGCCTTCATCACCTGGGCATTGGGATATTTCCTCATGGTTTTGAACATAATGTTTATTTGCGTAAGTTCATGTGAATCTCAAGGATTTTGGCTTAGGCAAGTAATTTCTGTGTAATTATCAGTGATTTCATCTTAATAAAGTCGAGTGATCAGCAAAAAAAAAAAAAGATGGACACAAAATAAGATCTATCGTCTAGTTAACAGTGTTGAACCAATGCCAGTGTCCTGGCCTTAACATTGTATGACTGATGTCAAGAAGTCCTCCTGGGGGAAGTTGGGCGAAGGGTACATGGAAGTTTATAATTACCATGAAACTGTAATTACTTCAAATCAAAAATTAAAAAAAAATAAGGTGGAGAAAGTGTGTAGCATATGATTATACAAAGTTTCAAAATGTAAGAACAATCCCTTTGTCATTAAATTCAAGATGAGTGAGGAAAGCTTATGTAAACAGAGGACAATCCCACCCACCCCCTTCACTCCTGAGGGTTTGCTTTCAACAGAATAATAAATTAATCTTAAAGTTCCCCTACTTCCTCTGCAGATATTAAAGAGTGCATGCTGCTCAAGAATTTGATCTGGCCCAACAAAGAGAAAGCCCTCAGAAGTAGACTGCTCTGTCATTTTGGCAAGGTTTGTGATGGGCCTTATTCATTTCATACTAGAGGCCTCTTTCAATCCTCTAAAAGCAGGACAGGGAAACTGAAACTGCTTTGCATAATAATGGCAAATGTTATCTCCAGAGAGGGCAGACTGGAACCTCTAGGGAAAGGTTTCCCTTTCTTTTGTGGTTTCAGCTGCATTGTCCCTAGGAACTGCTGTCGGTTCTTGGAAGATGCGTGTGTGCGTGTGTGTGCGTGTGTGTGTGTGTGTGTGTGTGTGTGTGTGTGTGTGTTTCGGTTGATCCAGAAATTTACAGGAACATGAAATATTTCAGAAGAGGCCAGGGAACATTTCTTCATCTCACACCCTCAGAGAGATCTCAGGGAAACACATGGAGCTCCAGGGCTGGCCTTGCCCTATTGTGCTGGCCTAATATAGCCAAAGCCTGCCCTGTTTTCTCCTCGGTCCCTCATAGAAAAATTCAGACTGGCAGGAAGCATAGTTACAGATGATTCTTGCTTCCGAGTGCCCTGATGCTCAGATGGTGGGGGAAGGACAGATTCTCTGGGAGAACACCCCCTGTGTGTTGGGAGTGGGGTCTTGCACTGCAAAGATTATGAAGGAAAGAAACTGTGAGTCCCCAACAAAGCAGATACCTTGATGGAATTAGGAGTCCAGAGGATTTAGTCAGGGTAACATCTGTGGAAGGAAAGAGGAGGAAGCAGAATCAAGAAGGAGGAACTGTGAGACCCTGAGATGCAGATCTGACAAACACCAGACCTACAGGAAGCTTCAAAGCAAAGAAAGACCCTTAGAGGAGCCCCGTGTTAGGCACAGAAGTGGCAAGGTTGTTGCACCCCCATCCTGTCCAAGCACTGGCTAAGGCCATGCTTGTGACTGCCAGCTGGTGACTATACTCCCCATAGCAAAACTGAGTCCTTTCTAGAAGGAGGATCTGAACAGTATCTGCATCTCCACGCCTGCCACAGGGACTGTCTCTGAAAGAGGAAAAGGGGAAATCACAATGTTGAGAACAGGGCTAAGAATTTGGTTGTGCTCATAAAGCACCCAATGTGAAGTCATATCAGGCATCCTATTTGGGGGTTCTCCCCCTGTATTGTATCTCAGGTGCCGCTAGTGATAAAGAACCAGCCTGCCAATGCAGGAGACATAAGCAAGGACACCCCCACCCCTTCCCAAACACAGCAGAAGAAAGCAATCCTGGGCATGAGGGAAAAGAGAAGCCGAGGCTTGTCTTTCATATATATATAAAATACATATATAAGATCCTCTGGAGGAAGGCATAGCAACCCACTCAAGTATTCTTGCCTGAAGAATCCCATGGACAGAGGAGCCTGGCAGGCTATATAGTCCATGGGGTCGAAAAGCGTCAGACATGACTGAGAAGACTTAGCATACAAGCATACTTGCATATATTTATTTATTTTGCATATATTTATTCATTTATCCAGCTGCTCCAGGTCTTAGTTGCAGCCCACAGGATCTTTAGTTGTGGCATTCAAACTCTTCGCAGCCTGAGGTATCTAGTTCTCCTGACCAGGATCAAACCCAGGCACCCTGCATTGGGAGCACAGAGTCTTAGTCACTGGACCACCAAGGAAAGTCCCCAGTGTCTGTCTGTAAAAACCTCTGCATGCTGCTGTACAGAGTTCCTGAAAAGAACCTGAACAAACACTGGGTGGGTGATTTCTATACAGTGTTTACAAATAACTGCCTAAATACAGGGCAATAGGTGGAAAATTCTGAAAAACAGGAAGTTGAATGAACTATGCATTAGAGTCATGAGATTCTAGATGGAGCAATATCTCACAAAATTAATAATCCATTACCTGTGAATAGGCAAAGACTGTGTCAGTCTCTGGCACCTACAGATATATTCAGTTTCTGTTTTGTTCTGTTGTCTTGGTTGGTTGATTAACTGATTGGTTTGGGGGTGTTGTTTTTTAGTAAATTTATTGCCAACATTTAAAAATCAAACATTTCAGGATTTCCCTGGTGATCCAATGGCAACTCTGTGCTCCCAGTACAAGAGTCCCGGGTTTAGTTCCCGGTCAGGAAACTGATTCCACATGCCACAACTGAAGATCGAAGATCCCCTGTGCTGCAGCTAAGACCTGGTGTAGCCAAATAAATAAACACATATTTTTTAATCAAATATTTCATATTAAAACCCAGATTCCTACCTTCTGTTTCCATTTCCTAAAATCTGGCAATCCTGGGTTGGCCTTGTCAATTACAAACATGAGGGAAACTAGGTGCACCCCAGGTCTGCAAGCAGCAGGTTGGGGGAGTCACCAATCCCATGGGTTCCCAGGCACTGAGACCAAGGTATGCTGCCTCTTATCGCCCTAAGCTTACACCATCAACCACAGTTTAAAACATTCTACACAGAATGTATAAAAGGACAGAACAGCAGGTAAATTCCGTTTGGAAAAAAGTTTCATCAGAACTGATTAAATTTCTTTTACGGTCATTTGACCATAGTCATCAACTGAAAACATTTGACCCATATGTATACATATTTGTACCAAATATACATATTTGTACCAAATACAATATATATATATATATATACATATTTGTACCAAATACAATATACATATTTGTACCAAATACTATATATATATATATATATATATATATATATATATAACCCAAGGTTGTTCATTGTAGCAGTGTTTGAAATGGCAAAACACTGGAAGCTATTTAAATGTTCATCGGTGGGAGACTGGCTAAATAAATTATGGAATATCCACACAATGGACTATCTTATAGCTATTTTTAAAAGGGAGAGACAGAATAAAGGGGACTATTGTGAACTACTCAGAATAATCGCCAAGAATGTATTTTAAGAAATGAAAGACAGAAGTGGGGGAAAGAAGAAAGAAGAGAAACAAGCAATCTGAAGGACATTATGTGTAGTGCCATTCCATTCATGGGAAACGTTTAAGGGAAAATATGCATGTAAATGCCTAGGAAACTTCTAGAAGGATACACAAGACTAAGAGCTATAGGGGAGCAGGTAAAAGCATAGGGAAGAATTTCTTTTTACTTTTCACTCTATAACCTTGTGTCTCTTAAAAATTGTGAACATGTGTTATTTTTGTAACTTAAAAAGTAGATATTTCAATGATTAGAACAAAAATGCATTGATGCAGAAAATAAAATTCCAATTTAGAGAAAATTAATTTTCAAGAAAACTGTCATTCTCTAACAACGTCAAAAAATTAAGAGTAGCTATTCAACACTGACAGCAGGTCAGGTTGTCATGACTCATATTGATTTCACATATGGAAATAAAACTGCCTACTTCACTGGATTAGACATATTCAATAAAAATTATAAAAAGCACCCAACAGTTGCCAGCACTTAGTAAGTATTCAATAAAAGTCACTGTTATCACACAGTCCTCCCACACCTCACAAGCCTGACTTGTATCAGGGATGATGAGTCAATGAACAAAATGGAATAGCTATAGCAAGATGCAGGACTTGAATTCCACCCCAGGTGAACTTCTTTCAGGACTACGGTCAGCCTTTGAGGACGATGAGAGTGCAGTCCTCAATCACAGAGGCATCTCCTCAAGATCTGCAGATGGTCCCACCTCCATATAAGAACAACCCCATTACCTATTAAAATCCCCACTTAAAAGAGACTCCTACACATATATTTATTTTCCCCCAAATTTCCTACCCTCTTCTCCAACAAACCAGCTTGATGAGTAGTAGAAGCTGAAGACTTTCACCCTTTTGCTTTCCTTCTACATTTTTCTGTTCACAGATTCCACCCACCGGCCCCCACATCCACCCCAATATCTCCAGCATTCTCTGGAGGCCAAATATACCCCCTGCCCAGACAAGGAGGCTACGTGCTGTTCACGAGCTCCCAGGCCAGAATTCTCCTTTCCCCAAACCCTTTGCTCTTTGAGAGGGTTTCTCTTGTTGCGGAGCATGGGCTCTAGAGAATGTAGGCTCGGCAGTTGTGGCACAAGAGCTTAGTTGCCCCGAGGCTTATGGTATCTTAAGGCAGATTCTTAACCACTGGACCACCAGAGAAGGCCTTCAAACCTTTTGCTCTTTGGGGTGTGACCTCCCTCAGCCTCCACACCACCCCCCAAGCCCCTGCTAACCTTAACCCCTGGATTTGGCGGCTCACCTCTGGACAGGAAGTGGAAAGAGATCAAATATGCCTTACAGGCCTGTCCCTTTGAGCCACAGCCCGGAGAGGCTCTGCTTCAGTCCTAAATCCCCTCCCCCAGCCCCACAGGCAGGTAGCAAGCCCTGGGAAGGGTTCCCACAGTGCATTAGCTCCGAACAGGTCAGGAGGAAGAGGAGTGTCATGCTATCCAGCCTCTGTTGTCAATAATTCATGAGGTTCAGACTGAGGGGCACCAGTCAGAGTCAGTTTTCCCCACACATGGGGAAAATTAGACTCAAGCTCTCTTATCTCATCTGGATGTGCTGAATATCACAGCTGTATAACATCTCAATTGAGGAATAAACTATAAATCCAGTGCATGCTTTTATCATTCACTACTCATACACTTTTAAATGCTGAAATCTTTTTGGCTGCTCAGCTGACCTACACATATACTACCTGAACCTTTAGCAAGTATGAATTCTGTTAAACAGCAATCCCCGGAACTGAATTTCACAGACCGGGATTCTCTCTCCTCTAATTGTAGGGATTGACATCCGGTTGCCAGACTGGTAATTTCACCAACTAACAACCCTTTTCTTAACCTACCCATCTGCTTTCATCAACTTCTTTTAACAGAAAGACTAACACCAAAAAAAAAAAAAGAGCAAAAGCATATCCCAGAATAAAGGACTATCTCTTAAATTAAATAAGCTTAGCTTTATGAAACACTGTAGTTTCTTTTTTATTTTTGCCTTGAATTAGTGAAAACTTTGCCTTGGATCTACACAGCTTCTCAGTCTGGCATTTGGAGGCCACAGGGTTAAACCAATTCAGATGCTGACACTGGGTCTGTCGGGCCTTTCTTCAGTGTATCATAAGCCATCCAGATTTATTAATTCTCCCAGAAACCCAGGAGGGAGATCATTTCAGCCCACTTGGCAGAAGTAGGGGCTGAAGTCTTGGACACAGAATTTATAGCTGGAGAGGACCTTATCTATCATCTACCCCAGCACCCTCAACTTACAGATGGAGAGCCTGGCTTGTGGCAGCAATAATAATTACTCTATGGTGGCAATAATTACTGTGTGTTTAGTAGTTCAAAATTTATAAAATGCTTTTACATTCAACAAATATTTATTGAACTAGGATGGAGGCTAAGACCTGGGGACACAGTGATTATGGAGAACTTGAGTGCTCCTGAGTGTTCTGAATTTCCACCACTGGTTAGGGGACACTCTAGCCTCCTTGCTACCACTTAGGCCTAGAGAAGTCCTCTAGAGTGAAGGATATAAGAGATCCTGTCAGGTCAGGATCTTTAATTCTGCACACTGGTGATCAGAGTCTGCCCTCCAGGCCTATGGGGATGGAGGAGAACTTGAGCCAGAGTGAAGGGCAGTGCAGGCCTAGCCCTGCTCCTCTCCATCAGGTGTCTCTCGTAGGCTCCTTCAGGCTCCCCTGAGACCCTCAGGAGCAGCCTCACCCCCATGAACAATCTCAAAACATCTGCCCTCCTTTGGGCTGTCACAAATGTGGACCCAGACTTTCTTGGAAAACAAAACCCACCTTGAAGTTCTAGGAAGCAAAAGCAAACAGTTAAAGTCCCCTCTGCCCCAAGAACTGACGTGGGCAAGCAGAGGGGGAGGGAGGAGCGGGAGGACAAGGAAGTCTACGAGCTCCCCGAGGTGGGGAGGGCCCCACAGGGAACCGGAACCGACAGCACCGTCCCAAGCCGGGGCCGGCCCGGGCGAGCAGGGGATCTAGGGGCGCGGCGGCCACAAACGGCAGGGGGCGCTCTCGGCCACGGCCGGCTCCCCTGGCCAAGGGCCCGCGCGGAGCCGGACGAGCTGTCCCGATCTAGGGCTTACGGGGGGCGGGGAGACGGGATCCGGGAGCCAGAAACTGGGAGGGGAGCGGGCCGCCGAACCAGGAGACGATTCACCCTTCGCCCTGCCCCTCGCCCTGCCCCACTGTCACCTCCCCTGGGCAGTACAGAACCCTGAACCGGCTGGCGCCATGCTGAAGGTGCGACTGCCTCTCGGTGCCTGTGCGCGGTCGTGTAAGTCGGTCCGGATGGCCAGCTGCGGGATGGCGCGCCGGAACCCGCTGGAGAATAAGGTGGCCCTAGTAACGGCCTCCACTGACGGGTGAGTGCCCGAGCCCGAGTCTCGGAGTCCCCCGTTGTCTGCAAACAGGTACTACCCCTTGTCCTTGGCCTCCCGCGCCCTCTTCAGTCCTCCCGCGTGGCCAGAGTTGACCCGGGAAGAAAGGCAGCACGTGGTTGGCCTGCAGCCCTCTTCAGATTCCGCTCCCCCCACCTTTGCAGTTAACAGCTCTCTTGTCACTGCCGTCTCTGGCTCAAGTCTGCCGCCTTGGTGCTGCCCCTCACCCCACCCCCGTCTATCCTGTCTCCTGGGGTTCTGGGCCGCCCCAATCGACTGGCTCCACCTAGAGTCTGGGAAGACTAGAGGCCAGAAGTCCAAGACAGTCTAGATTCCAAACACCCTATCCACTGCCTACACCGACTGTGGAAATGTTCCAGACACCCCCACTGTGGCACCCCCAGGAGCCTCACAGAACTTTGCCCCTTCCCTAGAGGGGATACAAGTCATGTGTCCAGGTTCTTGTTTAGTTCAGTATACTGTGGCCTCTCTTGCCCAGCCTGTTTCTTACCAGCCACCATTACCTACCCTGTTTCTCATTCCCATAGACCCCTGCTAGATGCCAGCTCTTCACAAAGTTAGAATACATATAAACGGGGAAACCTATTGGCTAACAAGTGCAAAATGTGTGACCCTGGGGGCTTCCCTGGAGGTCCAGTGGCTAAGACTCCTTGCTCTCAATGCAGGAGGCCCAGGTTCAATCCCTGGTCAGGGAACTAGATCCCACATGGACCAACCAAGACCCATATAGCCAGTCAGATAATTTTTTTTTTTTTAATGTGTAACCCTTTCTCCTATGAACGTAAAAAATTTATGTTTGTAACCAGAGACCCCCAGTTTCATATGTACCCCAAAATACAACTCAGTCAGTTCAGTTCTGATCATGGGAAAGATTGAAGGCAGGAGAAGGGGATGACAGAGGATGAGGTGGTTGGATGGCATCACCGACTCAATGGACATGAGTTTGAGTAAACTCTGGGAGTTGGTGATGGACAGGGAGGCCTGGAGTGCTGCGATTCATGGGGTCGCAAAGAGTCAGACACGACTGAGCCACTGAACTGAACTGACTAAGCCAGAGACCCCGTTTCATATGTACCCCAAAACATAACAAACAATAGACTATTGAGATGATGTAGACTACTGTCCTAAGGAAACTATTTAGGGGTAGAGGCTTTTCTGAGAGAGACTCTCCAATCATGGAAATCACTGCTGCTTGCTACACCCCTAAGTCATTTCTGTCTCCCCTCAGTCCCTATAGGTTAAGGGAGCCTATGATAACACCTGTTATCATTTCCTGGGAACCTAGACTGAGGGCCAAAACCATAATAAAAATAGTAAACCAGTGCCAAAAGATGCTAAGCATGTCCATCTGTATGGTAATGGCTGTGCCATTAATCCTAACACGTGGAGGTCCTACAGAAAGAGCTGGAATTCAAAGCCTAGGCAGCCTGACTTAAGAGCCCATGCTCTCCCCCTCTTCCTGCACCAGGCTTAAAAGTCCTTCTCTCTCTCTGCCCACAGGATCGGTTTTGCCATCGCCCGGCGTCTGGCGCAGGACGGGGCCCATGTGGTGGTCAGCAGCCGGAAGCAGCGGAATGTGGACCAAGCAGTGGCAGCTCTGCAAAGGGAAGGGCTGAGCGTCTCGGGCACCGTGTGCCATGTAGGGAAGTCTGAGGACCGGGAGCGGCTGGTGGCCACGGTAAGCTGCAAGCATACAGGTCCAGAGCCATGAGATAGCAGAAAGGAGGCAGCTTGTGCTGGCCTTCCTAGACAACATGGGTGTAATCCAAACCAGCACTGTTCACTAAAATAAAATAGTGCATTCTGCATACCTACACCAGTCCACCAGCACATTTTTTTTTTTTTCACCAGCACATTTTTATGTGTGCCTTTCGGTTCTATCTCTGAGAATCATCCCATTTCAGTCAGAGAACAAAAAAACACTCTACTGTTCTACCCTGCATTGTGTCTTGGGGCACCCAAAATCTCCAGCTGGTCCTGGTTCTCCAGTAGCTTCCAGTCTAATTGGGCAGATGAGAAGGGTAAATAGGGATTCCCACTATAAGCTAAGAAACAATCAATCTCCTATTTTTCAGTTTATAAAGTTGAGTGCCCAGGAACCTATAGGAGGCAGTCCATTATGTTTCAACCACCTACTGCGTGCCATTCATTTTGTCTCGAGCCTTTCACAGGTTATCTGCAAACAACAACCCAAGCAAGGGCAAGACTATGCTCCCTGTTTAAAGAATGGTTCAGAAAGCTGGAGCAACACCCCAAGGTCCCACAACCAGTAAGAGAAGAGGTGTGAGCCAACCCAGACTTACCAGCTACCTGTGTGTTTGTGTTAGTCACTGAGTCATGTCCAACTTTTGTGATCCCATGGACTGTAGCCCACCAGACTCCTCCATCCGTGGAATTCTCCAGGCAAGAATACTGGAGTGCCTAGCCATTCCCTTCTCCAGGGGATTTTCCCGACACAGAGATCTAACCCGGGTCTCCTGCGTTACAGGCAGATTCTTTACCGTCGCAGCCACCAGGGAAGCCAAGCTACCTACACACTACCAAGCATTTCCCTACCAGGTCAGGCCTTAGGTGCCCTCTTGGACTTTAGTCTCAAAGAACGTGGCTAAACCAGTGTTGAGAGTTGGTTGGCACCAGTCTTGCAGGTAAACATCTTACAAAGGAGGCCACTCTTTCCTAGGCTCAGGGCACACTCTTTATTTCTTGGAGTGGCAGGAAGAATCTACCCAAGAATGGGAAGCAAAAGATACTGTGCTGACAGAATGAAAAGCAGTGGAAATAATTTGGGTAATCTTAGACCAGGAGGGCATGAAACGATTGTAGACAGTGGCATAGTAGACACCATAGGTTATTCCATTTGTCAGGAGTCGTTTGGCAGATGCTCAGATGTGCATTGGAGAGAGTCAGCTGTGGGTCCAAGAAGGCCACCATGCCTGGCCACCTCTGCCATCTCTGCTGGACAGAGCCTGAGATCTTGATCCTCAGGGTGGGAGCCACCTGGGATCCTGGGCCAACTAGTGTTCATGTGAAATGTATGTGGCCACTTACTGTCAAAATCCTGCTGGGAAGGTGACTTCTGGACCCTCATTAGGTCCCCTTTGCCCATCCTGCAGCTCTGACCCAGAAGTGAGGTTTGAGCTAGACTTTGAGGAGTGAGTGGGACTAGGCAGATGGCATAGGGCCAGGATCCCAAATGATCCTGCAGAATGAGCAGATAGTCAAGGGAGGGAGGGTGGGGTGCTCTGTGAACCCACAGTGTGAGAGCACAGGCTCAGGAGCCCTGGTAGGAAATGGGTCGGGTGGGAAGGATGGGGGACATGGACCTCCATGGCCTCCTGAATGAGTTTAGACATTCTTGGAGGAGATAAGAATCCACGCGAGATTTTGAGCGAGGTGGAAATAATTACTAAAGAACAATGATCTGGCACTGGTAGGAAGGATATATTGGAGAAATGAAGACTCTGGGCAAGGACATTGGTGAGGAAGCTGATGCTGTCACTTGGGTCTAAAGCAGTGGCAGGAAGACCAGAACAGATGTGCCTAAGAGATGTTTAGTGGGAACCAACCAAATTTTTCCCCCTGGCTGGTGTCAAGAAATGGGACCAGGCGGGATGAATCAAAATTGACTCTCAAGTAGTTGAAATGACCAGTGTCGAGTAGAGAATGATAGGATACTTGTAGGCAGTTTGAGATGTGTCCTGCCTATAGCCAGCCACTAGCCTGTGATGAGGGAAGCTGCTGCCCTGAGCATGGTTATTCCGCAGTGGCCTCCTAAGCAGCACCTTGAAGCTTCTCAAAGGCAACATGAGCTGAAACCAGATCAGCCACTTCTCCACTTGATTCTACTTTAAAAAAAAAATAGACCTGTCAGAACACAGAGCAAGCAACTCTTAACCACTTTAGGGTGGCAATCACACAATTTAGAGCAAGCCTTAGAAGACACCTGGGTGGTCATAGCAAATTTGCCATTAATCTTCCACGGTTCTCTGTCTCTGTTCAGTCAAAAGCCAGCCTGCTCTCCTCTCCACGCTGATACCTAGAAGGAGAAGGGGACGGGATGCACAGACCAACCGGAAGAGCGCTCCAGGCAATTCTGCAGCAGTCCGCTGGCTCCCACACCTAACACATCTGCACTGGGCCCAGCACGCATCACTTTCTGACGCATCCTACATTTTCCTTGAGACTTACACAGAGCCGATGCAGGTGACCTGGACACCAAAATTTAGACAGTGCAGGAGAGTACTGATAGAGGTTTTGCAAAGATTATGTGATCTTAAAATGTGTTCAGTTTACGTGTTGACAGCCCAGGCATCCCCCTCAGCAGTGTGGAAGCAACTGAGCTTAGCACCTAGTTAGCAAGAATAATTAGTTAAAAACGGGAGTTAGCAGATGGTACACATTGTTAATAACACCCCTCTGTGTGCCAAATCGAGAAGCACAAAGTTGATTGAGGGCCCATTTAGTGCTGTTTGCCCAAGGTATCAAAATTGCCAGGTCTGGGCGAATGTGAAGTCTGTTTGCCCAGTGGCAGAATGCTGGCAGAAAGACTGGCTATTCATTACTCCAGCACATGCCTTCACCACCTACTTACAGTTTATTAAGAAGGTTAGCTGTTGGCTCTCTTGGTTTTCCCAGTTTAAATCTCAGTTTCTGCCTTGAATCTTCCGTGCCTCCAGGCCAAAAAAATAAAAGCAGGAGGTGAGGGAGGGGAGGAAAAGGCATCATAACTAAGCGTGGAACTGCTTTAAGCCCAGACCGGCGTCTCCTCCATCGTGGCCCTCCTGGATAGCCAGTTTCATAGTGACCCCCAACTCACTTTTGGAGGACTCTTATGAATTAGCTCTGGGTTAGAGACTCAATTCTGCCACCACTAACTAGCCTTGTGCCCTGATAATATCACCTCTCCAAAGACTCAATGAGCAGAATTCCTCTTCTTAGCTGGTCCCGATATGTCATTTCTGAGCCATATGACCTTGAGAAATGAACTTCCCTGAACCTCAGTTTTATCACCTTCACCATGAGGACATTGGGCGAGATGATCTCAAAGGCCCCTCCCAGTGGCAACTTTCTGTGGGTCTATTTAAACTGATTTTTCCATTCAGGTACATGTGGACAGGCTGAGTTTGAGTAATGGTAACTCATTCAAGGGAACCTGGACAGTAAGCACTTGGAGAAATGGGGCTAGGATAAAAGAGAAAGGATCTAGAAATGGATTTTGAGGTGAAAGCTGAGGCCATGAGAATAAAGGAGTTCAAAAGGGAAAGTCAAAAGAGAAAGGATCAGTGACAGCCTTAGAAGAAGTGAGAACAGGAAGCAGAAATTGTAAAAGAAATGAGACAACCTTAAATGTTTTAGCAGTAGAGCTTGGGGCTTCCCTGGTTACTCAGTGGTAGAGAATCTGTCTGCCAATGCAAGAGATGCAGGTTCGATCCCCTGGAGAAGGAAATGGCAACCCATTCCAGTATTCTTATGTGGGAAATCCCATGTACAGGGGAGCCTAGCAGGTTACAGGCATCAAAACTGTAAGAGCTGGACACTGTTTAGTGAGTGAACAACAATAGCAGAACTTGGGGTGCTTTTGAAGAGAAAATGTTTTAAGGAAAAGAGTTCATTTTGACAACTGTCCCTAAGAAGGAACCCTTACCAATAATGATAAATGCACCTCCCTTACTGTCCTGTATGAAAAGGCAAAAAGATAGGACACTGAAAGAGGAACTCCCCAGGTCAGTAGGTGCCCAATATGCTACTGGAGATCAGTGGAGAAATAACTCCAGAAAGAATGAAGGGATGGAACCAAAGCAAAAACAACACCCAGTTGTGGATGTGACTGCTGATAGAAGCAAGGTCCGATGCTGTAAAGAGCAATATTCCATAGGAACCTGGAGTTGGGAAAGATTGAGGGCAGGAGGAGAAGGGAACAACAGAGGATGAGATGGTTGGATGGCATCACCGACTCAACGGACATGAGTTTGGGTGAACTCCAGGAGTTGGTGATGGACAAGGAGGCCTGGTATGCTGAGGTTCATGGGGTCGCAAAGAGTCGGACACGACTAAGCGACTGAACTGAACTTACTGTCCTGTAGCCCTAATTCAGATCTTCCTCCTCTCCAGGCTGTGAAGCTTCACGGCGGTGTGGACATCCTGGTCTCCAATGCTGCCGTCAACCCTTTCTTTGGAAGCTTGATGGACGTGACCGAGGAGGTGTGGGACAAGGTAAGGAGGGATGAGACCAGCAGGGGTGGGCCTCAGAAGCTGCCACACACTCAGTCGGCTTTTAGAATGCACTTGTCAAGTGCAGTGTAAACGTGAGGAGTCCTCGCAATTTGCCACACACCTGCAGCGCACCTGGTAAAGGGCGAATGGAGATGGGGGGCTGCCTTTGTCCCTGTCTTTCTCTTTCATTTCTGCTTCTCCGCAATCTTGTTTTCATTGACTCCTTGCTGTCTTCTGCTTCCCTCCCCCAGCTCTCTTCCCTCTACCACCGTGGGCTTATCCAAGCACTTCTTCCTGGTTTATTTCCAGCAGGCATGGCAGCTAATATGCCAATAACTAATACACTCAGACTTACACACCACCCTTTCCCCCTCAGTTGCCAAAAACGAATGATTTTTCATTAGTTGGAAAACTTTAATAGCTGCTAGTTAAGTGAAATATCAATTCTAGTGAAATGAACTAAGTTGCCGCTTTATGACATACAGTCTTTGAAAAAGACTTGCACTCCTTTTTTTTAAACTCCACTGTCAAGAACATCTGAGATCCAGATGTCTAAATTCAAGGAACAGAATATTGGTTTTCATGTGAGGGTGTACAATTACATTATATTTATAAGGTATATCACACACCTACATTCTTTAATTATAAAGCCTTAATTGAAAGATTTGTCTTTGTTTACTAAGGTTAATACTCCCACATGATTTGGAAATGCTAAATTTTTATGAGCTCCCATGGTTTTGCCTTTTACCCTGATGTCATCAATAATTTCTCAACACTGAAGTTTAAGGATACTAAAATATTCTAGTTTGTTTATCAGTGTTCCACAGACATAGAGACCAAAGTGCCAAAATGGTCTTCAGTGAGTCAGTTCTTGATTGATATTCTTTAAAGCAGAGAAACATCTTTCATGAGCAGTCTGAATAGGGACCACATGAAAATCAGTTATAAACTGAGTAATTTTTCTTTCTAGTTGGCTTTTTTAAATATCATAATACATCAAATCTAAATGTAGTGGTTGATCCTTGATTGAACCCTGGACTTTTAAAATGAGGACATTTGGGGGACAATTGGGGAAGATTTTTTTATGGACAGTATATTAAGTGAAATCATGATTATCAGTGTTAAATTTCTTGGGTGTGATAATGAATGGTGGTGTGTAAGAACATCCTTATTATTTGGAAATAATGCTCCAGCATTTAGGGCCACAGTATTATAATGTCTGCAACGTACCTTCCAAGGGTAAGGAAAAAAGCTGCATAAGCACACAGTTAGGGCAAATGGCACAAAATGTCAACAACTGGTGAATGTAGTTAAAGGATATCTAGAAATTCATTGTCCTTCTATTTCAACTTACCTGTAAGAGTGAAATTTTTCAGAATAAACTGTTACATGGGGGAGTGGGAGGAAACTATCCCAGCAGTGCCTGGAACCATGTAAACAAGGCTCATGCATTTGTTTTAAATTACAGATGTACAGTTTTGATTTTAGACTATGTCCCAGCTCCCCCAATAGTGCCTCCTCATGATCCCATGTGCCAATAAGTATCCAGCCAGCCAGTCGATCCTGGAGGGCCAAGAGCACCTCCTCCCTAACTCAGAAGTCAGAAAAGTGCTGGAACAAACCCAGGTGCCTGAGGTCAGGCCACATTTTCCCTGAGAATCACGGCTCACTCCGGGGCAAGTCCAGGAAGCCAGCCCAAATTCCAGGCTCTCGCTAGTTGGAAGACAGTCCAGCTCAAGTCCAAGAGAGCCTTGAAAGTTCAGATCCATTCTGGGTCAACTCAGACTTAGGAAACAAGATGAAGCAGGCTCCATTCTTTCTCACCCAAACCCCAAAATGTGTCATTCTCTAGCGGTCATTCTCAAAGCTCCCTCTCTCTGGGCCATGGTGTCTTTCTTTACTTGTAAGCTCTGGGTAAATCATCTCTAGGACCTCTGCCAACCCTAACAAACAGATCCTGGGGACCCCACTCTAACTCTCCATCACCCTGCCTTCTGCAGCCTTCTGAAGACCCTCATGCTGTTCCCCCTCTTCTTTCTGTTGCAGATTCTGGACATTAACGTGAAGGCCACAGCCCTGCTGACAAAGGCAGTGGTGCCAGAGATGGCGAAACGAGGGTACAGGGAAGGAGGGGGCCGGGCGCGCTGGGCCCCTCGCAGGCCAAGGCAGGGGTCCGTGGCAGCAGGGCCGTTCTGCTCTTTTTCAGAGGCGGCTCAATAGTGATCGTGTCCTCCATAGGAGCTTACAGCCCGTTTCCTGTAAGAGCCTCATTCTCTGCTACTTTCATCCTTTCCTCCACCCTGCACTTCCCACTCCTCCAGTCACCCTAGGAAATGTGTGTCCCCTTTGGAATCATACCACCTTCCAATGAAATAGAGGCCTTGCCTCCACAAATGCTAACCTAGGAGCAGTTTTGCCATAAGACAGTTTTCTAACGGACCCTCTTTAACAAGAGATGCCCTATTACTAGTTGCCTGTTCTATCTTATGTTAAGATATTCTCCACCAAGAATGAGCTGGAGTTGAAGAGACTAACCCAATTCTCTCCTTTCCCCAGAGCCTGGGTCCTTACAACGTTTCTAAAACAGCCTTGCTGGGCCTCACTAAGAACCTGGCCATCGAACTGGCAGAGTGGAATGTTCGGGTGAACTGCCTGGCGCCTGGACTCATCAAGACTAGTTTCAGCCGTATGGTGAGAAAGGGGAGTCCTGCATCCCACTGGGACTCTAAAGGGCATTTTCTCAATGGAGGAGCCCAGCTCCTGGGTCCTGAGCTCCCAACCACTTCCACCCCATGCCCTGGGCTTTTCCACCCTCCCCCCTCCATACCAGCCATGTGTTCAGACCAGATCCCCACACTATCCTTTCCTAAGGTGCACAGTGAGACTGAGGAATTCAGATGCCATTCAGGCCATTTCATATTTCCTTAAGTAGATGAGATCTGGAGCAACCCACCAAAATGCTTCCTTAGGACCTGAAGAGAATGGAGCAGAAGAGGGCAGTGGGTGGTGACTGGGAGCTGGGAAGGACTAGGAAATGAAGGGGGCACCTCTCCATCCTTCCTCTCAATAGACGTGAGGGCAGGCAGTTTGTCCTTTCACTGTCCCTCACAGGAAGAGATTTTCCTTTTTCCTGCAGTTGTGGGAGGATCAGGCAAGACAGGAGAGCATAAAAGCAGCCATGCGGATCAAAAGGTAAGGCTGTCACAGGAGAGGGTGAGGAGGGATAAAGATGGAAAGGTCTGGTCCCTCGAAGCCCATAGCTTGCCATCTCTCTGTCCCGCAGACAACACAGCCATCCTTTCCTTGCTTCAAACACACAGACTTCACAAGTTTGTGAACAGAGCGTCACTACAGTGGTGTGTGCAGGGAGTCTGCCTCCTTTCAAAAACCAAACACAGAGGCATCCAGGTTTAGCAGAGCAGAGCCCTAGGGGAGGCCCTGACTCCTCTCTCCACCTGGGTGTTTGCTTCCACCTCTGGGTGTCCCTAAGGATCAGGGACCAAAACCAAAATCAAAGCGTGCTGTTTTAGTTTCCCTTGACTAAAAAGAGTCATGTTTCCAAAGTTCAGGTTGATGATCCTACAATTCAAATAAAAGTCTCCAAACTTCCCTTGCCTAAGAAAACTAGCCTCTTCCCCCAAAAGGTCAGGCACCTCCATCTGGCTCCCTGTCCTCTAAGTTCTCTGCCTCTTTCCAGTCTCTGGCTTCCCAGAGCTCTCTTGTCTTTAGCTCCTCCACCTTGTCCCCTCAAGGACACATACCAGCAATGCCTACTTGAGGAGGGAGAAGCTCTCAAGTGCTCCCAAAGCCATTCTCATGTCAGGCATGAGCTGCAGGCCTAGTCCGCTAATCGGTCAGGCCATTGTCATCCTTGAGCCACAGTGAATGTTCTAGCCCCGTGCTTTTCAGTCTTGGATGCACATTAGAATCAGCTGAGTAGTTGTGAAATCACAGATGCTCAAGCCTCACTCCCAGAGATTTTTTGTTAATTGGTCCAAGGCAGGACCTAGGCATCTTTAGTGGGGGAAGGGGAGAGAGGGAGAAGTTGAGCCTCTCAGATGATAACAGCGTGTAGCTAGGATGGAGAACCACTAATCCAGTCCTTCTAGGTTTGAAGTATCCACTCCACCCACCTCTAGAGCATTCTATGGCAGTTAGATTAAAGTGTTCCCTAACTATGCAATCACTGATACAAACACTGAGAATTAGCACAATCTCACAAAATGACTTTGAGACAAAAATAGATTCCTGAAAAAGTTGTCTGTGAATTGAAGCTGTACAAATGGAATCATTTTAAACAAATCATTTACTGTCTCAGACTCTCTGATATTTGAATAGTATGCACACATGTGAAACAAATTCTTTGAAGAATGAAATAGCCAGGTTATCTATATAACTTTGGATTTTGGTGTCCTGAGTTCTCTAAAAAACAAACTATCCCTATATTATATGAATATAATGTGCGGTGGTTTTTGCAGAGTACAGTATTAATGCTCCTATTGAATTATAAAGCTTATAATAATGGTAGCCCTATTTTATGGACAATTCACTGATCCTGAAAAATCGCCTTATACTTTAGCAAATTCCATTCCCTGTTTGATTTTTACTCCCCTCCTTTTTCCCTGCTTCCCAGGATAGGCAAGCCAGAGGATTGTGCCGGCATCGTGTCTTTCCTATGCTCTGAAGACGCCAGCTACATCACTGGGGAGACAGTGGTGGTAGCTGGAGGGACCCTATCCCACCTCTAAGGATGTGGAGAGCATCACCAGGGCAGAGACTGGGCTCCAACTCCCAGAGTCCTGTTCCCAAATCAATCAACTGGCCTTTCCCACCTCTGCCTAGCATACTGCTACTCTTACACCATAACTACCCCCTGCCACACACACACACATACACACACACACACAAATCAGTTCTGCCCTGTGAAAAGCTCCAGCATTCTCTGCTATCAAGGTGTGGTCTTAGGAGGATTCCCGCTGTTGCTGTAGCCTTGGACAAAGACGTCCCTTGAGAGAACAGGGCAGGCTTGCTGAGAGGGCTTAGTCTACCGTGGTAAAGACCAACTAATATTTTTTTCTGGGCATCAGGGAAATTTGAGGGAGATGGGACAGAAGGAACTTGGAGTGGAAGGAACTGAGTTGGAAATTAACAGCTCGCAAATGAGGTGCAAATAAAACGCAGATGATCACGATGCTTTGAGTCAATATGTGCTCATTTTTCAGTGTAGGGTGCATAGGTGTGATAGCCGAGCAGAGCATAAGTCTGAGTGGACTGGATTCCCCTAGTATGTTCCCAGATGCTAAGTCTGGATCCTCCTAACCCCTCCTCCTCGTCTCCAGGACCTGAGCGTAATGCTGAGGATGGAGGTGTTTGCAGAGCTGCCAGCTGGGAGGAGGTGGCACGGGAATTCCCAGGTGCTACTCGGCTCACACGCGCGGGGATGGTGCCAAGAACATCGCAGGGATCACCGAGGCTGGGCAAGCGGGAAAGGAAGGTCGAACTTCCCCAGATGTGGCCAGGTCCTCGCCTAGCATCGCCCTTGGCCGCAAGTTCCTTCCTTCGAGGGTCAGCGAGGACAAGCCAGACGCGTCCCGAGCAAGCAGTGAAAAGGGAGGAGCCTGGCAAGGATGACCCCGCGAGGGGTACCCAGGCCCACAAACAAAAGAAATAGGTTCTGCTGACGGTGCCCGAGGAGTGGATGACACGGAAAGTGAGGGCGCTGTGCCCCCCGCCCGGGAGACAGCCCGGGCTCTAAGGCGACACGCACAGGGCGTCGCACGCGGGAGCCAGCGGGAGGGGTGGGCGCGAGCGCGCGCAGGGTCTCACGCGGCCCGGAGGGGCGGCGCGCATGCTCAATCCGGCACCTCTCCGGGCGGGGCGGGGAGACCCGGCGCTCCGAGGCGGGGGGAGGAGCGCTCGCGCAGCCGCCCCTGACAGGAGCGGGCTCCGCGGCTGCTGCAGCGCTCAGCGCCCGGGCCCTGCCGGAGCCGGGTCTAGCATGTGCCGCGGCTCCCTGGCGGCGGTGACGGCGGCTCCTCTGCAGCAACAGCGGCAGCAGCGGCCGCCATGGCCAAGTCCAGCGCGGAGCTCACCCGCGAGCTGCAAGGTACGAGGCTGCGGTGGTCTCTGGGACGCTCCGTCCGGGAGCCTCCCAGCCCTAGTGCGTTCCTCCTCGCGGTACACCCCGGTCCCTCCGCCCCTCATGCATCCCGGTTCCAGGGCAGGCCCCTGCCCCTGCATCCCAGCTCGGGGCATCGCTGTCCCCAGAGCATCCTCCGCTGCCCCCTCGCCTCACCCGTCAGGACCTACCTGTCCCAGAGCCGCCCGTCCCGATCTTCAGTGACAGGTGCAGTCCCTTCACGCTCCCTGGGGCTGACTTTCAGCTATCCTGGCCCATCCCTAGGTGAAGCAGCCAGTCTCCCCGCCGGAGAGTCTCTTTTCCCCCGCCGGGCGGGGCCAGGCCCGCCCCGCCGGGTGATGGGAGCTGCCCCAGGTCCTGACCGCCTCTGGGCTCAACACCCTCCCTCCTCCGGCCCCGCCCCGGAACTGGCTCCAAAGAGCCCCTCAAGAAGCCGGGCTGTGCCCAGGCCAGTGGGGGCAAAGACGGGAGTCAGGCAAGAGGGCTTGGACAGGAGCTGAAACCGGGAGCAGGGTCTCTGCAGCTCACCTACAACAACCCCCCATACCAGCCTGCCCCTTGCTCTCTACCCCACACCCACACCTCAAGGCCTCTCCTGTTTGCCTGGTTCTCAGACTGTTCCAAACCAAGACTGACCCCCCAGCACAGCCACAACCCTGACCCCCAGAGGTGGGAGCACAGGCTAGCCCACGCAGAGACCAGGACTCTCAAGGATACTCGGAGGCATGCTACACCATGCCGATCTCCCACACCTCCAGAGGCACACAGCACAGTTGTGAGATGTGTGTACACACATCTTTACAGAAACTGCA
This sequence comes from Nanger dama, assembly GCA_917880005.1. Taxonomy (NCBI): domain Eukaryota; kingdom Metazoa; phylum Chordata; class Mammalia; order Artiodactyla; family Bovidae; genus Nanger; species Nanger dama. The sequence continues at coordinate 21,111,809 of CAKJTW010000036.1, read as the reverse complement.
CACACACACACACACACACGCGTGCGCGCACACTGGGATATCTGGATGATTCTCCAGCAGATGGATATGGGACTCATTTAAACACTAATTCCTTCCTACCTCCCTACCCCCACCCACAGGAGAACTGGCTGGCTCTGTGCCCCTTTCACAACTGCAAGTACAGCATACTCATTCACACTTACCCATCCTCAACACAAGCTCCCTGGCATCTTCTTTACACACATAGTAAAAGGCAGACACCACACCAGACCATCAAGCATATAGTGGGACACCCCCGCGCCCCTACACACTGACTCACTCTGTATGGGTTGACAGCTGCTGGAGAGCATGGGTTGGGAAAATCCTTCACACTCTCTCAGAGTGCCACCCAACTGCTGTCCCTCAACTCAGGGACATCAGAAGCCAGAGTTTTTCTGTAGCACCTCTGCCTTTCTAATAGAAAAAGTTACCCAAGAAGGAAAGGTCTCAATTCCTGTTCTTCTTCGTCTCTCTCTGATTCTCTCTCCTCCTCTCTGACCCTGCCCCTGGAGGGCCTTGGGTATGTGGGGGCGGCTAGGGTAAGAGGGGCCCTGAGCAGCCTACTACCCACTTGCAGACAGCATCCGGAGGTGCCTGAGCCAAGGGGCTGTGCTCCAACAACATCGCGTGAAGCTGGAGACAAAGCCCAAGAAGTTCGAGGACCGAGTACTGGTAAGGGACTGGACTCGAGGAGGGGAGGGGGAGTCAAGGGCACCTGGGCAGGTAAGGGCAAGGAACCTGGGGGCCAAAGGAGACAGAGGTGGAGGAGTGCTGAGAAGACATAGCCTGTGGGAGGGGGAGGCTGGACTGGCTGGATGTCCAGGAACCTGGGGTAGGGCATAAGAGAGAAGCAGGGACTTTCAGAGCAGAAGGCCAGCTGGCAGGGGGTGCACACGGGCTGAGGGGGCTGACAGAGGGCAAGGGGACTAGAGCCCACGAAACTACCATTTGCTGCTGACACTCTATTTTTCCCTCTCTGAAGGCTCTGACCTCCTGGCGCCTCCACCTCTTCCCCCTTAAAGTCCCAGCCAAGGTGAGTTGGGCTGATGAGTGGGAGAACACCCAGGGTGCCCTCCTCTGAGGCCAGCAGCCAGGCCCTGACCAGGAGCTGCACATTCCCATGCCCCCACCCCTCAGGTGGAGAGCTCCTTCAATGTCCTAGAGATCCGCGCCTTCAACACACTCAGTCAGAACCAGGTGAGCACTGGAGCGTGGGCCCCACTCCTGGGCCAGCAGGAGGAGGGAACCTGTGTCTGAGTCCCTGCCGCTCCCTCTCCCCCAGATCCTAGTGGAGACGGAGCGTGGCATCGTGAGCATGCGGCTGCCATCGGCTGAGAGCGTGGACCAGGTGACACGACATGTGAGCTCTGCCCTCTCCAAGGTCTGCCCTGGCCCTGGGTGAGTGGCAAAGGAGTCTCTCAGGGGTCAGACAATAAAGAAGCCCCTCCCCCCTCCCTCCTTCCCCTGGTCCTGGGGCCCCATGACACCAAGGAGAAGAGCTCTCATGTCCCCAGTCCTGCTTTTCCTAGGGATCCAGAAGCTGTAACAGAGGAAGAATTGAGAGCCTCTTTCCACCCGTCTTGGGATAGATTTGTTGTTTTTCCAGGAGTCTAATCCGGCGTGGAAATGCAGACACCCCGGACGGGCCCCGAGACACGTCCCCCAACTCTGAGACTTCCACATCCACCACCCACAGTGTCTGCGGTGAGCATGGGCAGGCTCAAGGGAAAGAGGGCCTACACCACCCTGCCCCTTGCTCAGAGTCCTCTGTGTATAGGGGCTTGAGGCTCCACAGCTCCCAGACCTCGGAGGTTCATGATGCTGCAGGAACCCAAGACACTGGCATATAAAATGACCTTGACCTTTCCTTGAACGCTCCAAGTCTCTTCCCCACCCCCTTAGCCTTTAAGGAGCCAGCCCATCTCCTGCCCCACAGGTGGCTTCTCTGAGACCTACGCTGCCCTGTGCGACTACAATGGGCTGCACTGCCGTGAAGAGGTGCAATGGGTGCGTTTGGGCAGGGACCTGGCAGGCGGGCAGGTGGGACCTGGAGGGAGGGAGGGTGCCAAGGAGGAGGGGAGCAGATGCAAGCCAGTTCCACCTCCCCAAGGATGTGGACACCATCTATCATGCCGAGGATAACCGAGAGTTCAATCTTTGGATTTCAGCCACTTGGAGAGCCGGTAAGTAGATGAGATAGAGACTTAACCTCACATTCTAGCCTCAGCCCAGCCCTGGCCCTTCTAGCCTCTCTCTTCTGGCCCCACTCAGCCTGGGCTCTGTCTCCCAGCCCCCACACCCACTGCCCTCCATCCATCTAGGCTTCCAATCACTCCGTCCTTCGTCTCTTCTTTCCTGCCCCAGTCACCTGTTCACCACTTTCCTGCCCCCATCAATCTTCCCACAGAGACTTGGCCCTAATGGTGGCAGCCCTGGCCTACAACCAATGGTTCACCAAACTGTACTGCAAAGACCTGCGGCTGGTAGGGTCTAGGAGGAATGGGGGACGGGAGAGTGGTGCCCTCTCTGGCTCCTGACCGCACAACCCCCTCTGCCCCCAGGGCTCTGAAGTGCTAGAACAGGTGCTACACACCCTGAGCAAGTCGGGGAGCCTTGAAGAGCTGGTGCTGGACAACGCCGGGCTTAAGACGTGAGGCCAGCCTCCTCCTTGGGCAGTGGTGCCCCTTGATATAGTCTTAGGGTCCCAGAACCTCAGGGCATGATGTAGACCTCGTGATGTAGAACCATCTCATCCAGCTCCTCACTTTTCAGAAGAGGAGACTGAGGCCCAAAGAGGGCACGCAGCAAGTCCCACCTAAGCCTCCCGACCCCCAGCTCCACGGCCTTCCCCAATATCTCCGAGCCCCATCCCCTCCTGCCATCAGCCGCAGAGCATACTACTCTGCTCCGGTCTCGAGGACCCACAGCCGGGCTTTGTCTCAGCACCACTTCCCAGGTACTCCTGAGTGACAGCAGGCTCCCTGCAGGCCCTGAGCTGCTTCCCACCTGCAGGGACCGCTGACCATCGCAGCCCCAGCCAGGCAGGCAGATGGAGGAGGAGGGGAAGCCCAGAGCCTGGGACAAACACATCCTTCCTCCCCTTCCCTGAAGGGACTTTGTCCAGAAGCTGGCCGGGGTGTTTGGGGAGAACGGGAGCTGTGTGCTGCATGCCCTCACTCTGTCCCACAACCCCATCGAGGACAAGGGTGAGCCCCGGCCCTGAATCCTGCCCCCCACTGCAATGCAGACCGCACCCCCCCAGCCCAGCCCAGAGCCCAACCCAGGGCTGAACAGGGGCTCTCCAACCTGATGCCAGCCCCTATCCCAGTACCTCCATCCTAGACCCCAGGCCCCCATTCCACTCAAGCCCCCTGTCTGTACCGCCTGCCCCCACTGCCTATCTCTCAGGGAGCCCCCTTTCTCTCTCTACTCCGCAGGTTTCCTCAGTCTGAGCCAGCAGCTCCTCTGCTTCCCCACTGGCCTCACCAAACTGTGCCTGGCCAAGACTGCCATCTCCCCTCGAGGTACTTGCCCCAGGACCCCTGACCTGTGGTCCCTGACTCCTCCCCCGCCCCATACTACCTGGGTATTAAGTCCCAGAGGCCCCACCCATGCACATGGCATCCCAAGGATCACAGAAAGGACAGGAGCACAGCTGGGGAGTGGGGAAGAGTTGTGTGCAAGGGGGAGAGGTGGGGAGGGGGCCAACCCAGCCCAGTGCCCGCTGTGCTCAGGGCTCCAAGCACTGGGCCAGACCTTTGGGGCCAACCCGGCCTTTGCCAGCTCCCTCCGGTACCTGGACCTGAGCAAGAACCCTGGGCTGCTCGCCACCGACGAGGCCAATGTGAGTTCACGAACGGCGCCTCAAGTCCCTGCAGAAATATACTCAGGGCCTGGAGTCTCTGCCCTTTAGCCCTGGGGAGGGAGGGGCTCTGTCATCCCTCACCCTGCAGCCCTCTCTGTCCTTCCTTCCCAGGCCCTCTACAGTTTCCTGGCCCAGCCCAATGCCCTGGTACACCTGGACCTGGCGGGGACCGACTGCACCATCGACTCGGTGAGGGGTTGGTGATGGGGGAGCCAGTCTGCAGGGACTTGGGGGAGGCCAGAGTGGGTCTCTGCCTCCCCTTGTACTCTCTGGTCTCTGTACTCTCTGGTCTCTGTACTCTCTTTGAGTACAGTGGTGGGCCGAGCTGGCAGGATGGCTTCAGGTTCAGCAAAATTCCAAAGCGACCCCAAAGCTCACCCCCCGTGTGGCAGTTTGTCTATGTGCTGCCCAAGGTTGTGCTGGCCATGCCTGAAAGCCAGCCTGGATCCATCCCCCGGCTGTGCACCTCAGCGCAGGGCTGAGTTCCCCCCGGAGGAAAGGACTCCTTTCCTAACTTGAACCAGCCACCTTATAAGCCTGTGGTGGCCCTGGCTTTAACACATCCACTGCCTATGAGCCTCTCACACCCCTGGGGCCAGGCAGGTGGGTGGGAGGAGACCCACTTTCCACAGAGGGGAAACTGAGGCTTGAAGAGGCTAAGTGGGGCAGGCACAGCAGGACTTGCACAGACTGACCACAGAGGGTGAAGCGCCAGGACCTCAGTGGGGTTGGAAGAGAGAGTCCTCACTGCCCCTCCCGGCAGCCCTCCCAGCCCTGTGAGACGCACCCTGTCTCCCCACAGCTTCTGGGCGCCCTGCTCCACGGCTGCTGCTCCCACCTCACCTACCTCAACCTGGCGCGAAACAGCTGCTCCCACAGGTGGGAGCGCAGGGGTGTGGGGAGAAGAGGGGGCACGCCATGGACAACCCCTCCCTTGCTGACCGCAGACATCTCCACAGGAAGGGCCGGGAGGCCCCCCGGCCTTCAAGCAGTTCTTCAGCAGCGCCTACACTCTGAGCCACGTCAACCTGTCAGCCACGAGGCTGCCCCTGGAGGCCCTCAGGTCGGGTGGGTGCAGGGTTGGGGGCGTCCGAGGGGGAGCCGTGGGAGAAGGGGGCGAAGGGTAAAGGTGGGCCCACTGACCTTCCTCCCACAGGGCGCTGCTCCAGGGCCTGTCCCTCAACAGTCACCTCAGCGATCTGCACCTGGACCTCAGCAGCTGTGAGGTGGGCCCTCCTTCCCCTGCCATTCATCTCTCTGACCTAAGTCAAGCTCTGAGTCCCTGTTGCCTCTGCCGCTACCCCTCTGCAGCCCCACAACCTGACCACACCTCCACTCTTTCTAGAGGTCATTTCGAGTCTCTGGTATCCCCTCCCTGACCGCTTGGGGATGGGAAATACCAGGCTTTCCCAGCAGATGGCAGGAGCAGGCTATCTCCAGAGCACCTGCCCAGAGATTTTTCTCTGGCCGAAGGACGAAGGATGGGAAGAGCCCTGGGGAAGGATCTGGTGTGGGAGAAGGGGCCTCCTGATTTCACTCCCGAGACACGATTTGACCTTGAATCCTGGCGTGACTCCTCTTATCTCTGAGCATTAGAGGGGCCCTATCTTCCACCCCAACCCCTGCCTCCTGCCTTACCCTTACTGTGTCCCTACAGCTTCGCTCAGCTGGAGCCCAGGCTTTGCAGGAGCAGCTGGGGGGCTGTCACCTGTGTGGGCAGCCTGGATCTGTCCGACAATGGTGAGTGGGGGCCTCTCCCCTTCCTGAGGGCCAGGTGGGGACAGGGGCCTGGAGCCTGGGGGAGAAACACTCAGATGACTCCAGTGAGCCTCGGGCCTCAAGTCCAGGCCTCTCCATCTGCCGGCCAGGGTTCGACTCGGACCTCCTGACACTGGTGCCTGCACTTGGGAAGAACAAGTCTCTCAAGCACCTGTTCCTGGGAAAGAACTTCAACGTCAAGGCCAAGTGAGGCCCCTCTCCCTATACCCACAGACCCCCGCTCCATCATCGGCCTATCCTTTTGGCTCACTGTATCACCCCTGAGCACCTTTCTGCTGCTCCAGTAGCATGACCCCAGCCCCCTCCCCTCCTACTCTGAGCCCCGACTCCCCGCAGGACCCTGGAGGAGATCCTCCACAAGCTGGTACAGCTGATCCAGGAAGAGGACTGTGTGAGTGCCGGGGCCTGGGAGGGGACCTGCAGTGACGGGGGCTGCAGGGACTGGGTCCAACCCCCACTTGCCCACACAGTCCCTGCAGTCACTGTCGGTAGCAGACTCCCGGCTGAAGCTTCGCACCAGCATCCTCATCAATGCCCTGGGCAGCAACACCTGCCTGGCGAAGGTGGATTTGAGCGGCAATGGCATGGAGGACATCGGGGCCAAGATGCTGTCTAAGGCCCTGCAGATAAACTCCTCCCTCAGGTGGGGCCCACGCCGCGACCCTCTCACCTGGAGCCCCAGCCCTCCCCCAAACACACATAGCTGCCCTCCCTACTGCCTCACTGCTTATACCCCAGTTTCCAGGAGACCCTTAGTCCCAGGACTATCTCTGAGTCAGCCTCATTAACCAGGAAAGGTGGGAGGGCTCCCAGCAGGGCTGTCCCTGCTCCCTAAGAGAGGCCCAGTAGGAGGGGTAACAAGCTGATGCCCACCCTTTCCCCAGAACTATCCTCTGGGATCGGAACAATACATCCGCCCTGGGCTTTCTGGACATTGCGAGGGCCCTGGAGAGGTGAGTAGGCTAGGGCCCTGCCCTAACCAAGCCCCGGGCCTCCCTGTATCTGGATCCAGCCTGAGCTTCACAAGCCCCACAAGCTTCACAAGCGCATCTGACTTAATTGCATAGAAACGTTAAGGAGGACTGTGGAGGGACATGGTCAGCAAGAGCGGGGTGTGGGTAGCAGGAGCATGCCCTGCCACCTCCCCACCCAGCTGTGCTGCTCTGTCCCACAGCAACCACACGCTGCGCTTCATGTCCTTCCCAGTGAGTGACATCTCCCAAGCCTACCGCAGCGCCCCCGAGCGCACCGAGGATGTCTGGCAGAAGGTGGTAGCCTGAGCAGGGTGGATCCCTGGGGGCAGGGGCCAGCCCGCCTGCCCTGGTCCTGACCCCACCCACCCATCATCTCTAGATCCAGTGGTGCCTGGTGAGGAACAATCACTCCCAGACATGCCCCCAGGAGCAGGCCTTCAGGCTGCAGCAGGGCCTGGTGACCAGCAGCGCCGAGCAAGTAAACGTTTCCCTCGGGGACATGGGGGCGCATGTGGGCATGCGGGGAGCACAGGGGTGATGTGTAGGAGTGCAGGGGCGGGGTGGGGATGAGTCAGGAGAGAGGCATCCTGAGGTGCCTACAGCTGGACTGAGCGTGTGAGAGAGCAAACAGAGGACGTGCAGAATGTGGGCCCCAAACATGAGAGAACGTGTGGGCAAAGAGCAGAGGTCTCGGACAATGGGTCCCAGGACTGTGGGAGCTCTGCTGAGTGTTCAAGAATGGCCTCCCAAGAAGAGGAGGGGACAGGCCATCGGCAGACGTCACCCTTGCCCTGTCAGCGGTGGCACCAGCGACATGGTCCAAGGGAGCCCAGAAATGGGGCACCCAGGGCCCACCTGGGAAGGTGAGAAGGCGGGGGTCGCCCTGACACTCCTGCCACTGCAGATGCTGCAGCGGCTGTGCGGACGGGTGCAGGAGGAGGTCCGGGCCCTGAGGCTCTGCCCCCTGGAGCCTGTGCAAGACGAGCTGCTCTACGCCCGGGATCTCATCAAGGATGCCAAGAACTCCCGGGCGGTGAGCGTTCTGCTGCCCCGCCCTCCCTGGACAGTCTGGAGAGCACAGGAGGCTACGTGCCAACCCAGGAGCATCCAGCCCCTGCCCCGTGCATCTACCCTCCTAGCCCAGGGCCCCCAGGGACCCAGCGAGGCCCAATTCTGGCTTTCTAATCAGACCTTGTTCCTTCTCCAGCTGTTTCCCAGCCTCTATGAGCTGGGCCACATGCTGGCCAATGACGGGCCTGTGCGGCAGAGGCTGGAGTCAGTGGCCAGTGAGGTGTCCAAGGCTGTGGACAAGGAGCTGCAGGCAAGTCCCAGGGGAGGAGCCCAGTGCTGACCGAGGCCCTTAGCCGAGGGCAGACATCAGCACAGAGGGATTACTGTGGGCAAGAAGGAAGTGCAGAAGACCACCTACATGCCCGCTGCCCCAGGCATTGCCAGAAAACTGGGCTTGGAAGTTTGCTGCTCCTTTCAGCCTTAGCCCCTGAACTCTGACCTCTCCCTCTGGACTCTGATCCTTAGACTGACTCTCCCCTGTCCATGTGTCCATGTGGTAGGATGGCAGGAACACTGACCAGGATGTGGGGAGGCCTGAGTGTCCAAGGCTCTGCTGCTAACCTGCCCTGTGATCTTGATGAGCTAGACACGCTGCAGTCTCTTCTGTTGTGGGGCCAGCCCTGACCTCCTTGGGGCTCTGGCCTCCTTTCCTCCCACACTAGGTGATCCTGGAGTCCATGGTCAGCCTGACGCAGGAATTATGCCCTGTGGCCATGCGGGTGGCCGAAGGGCACAACAAGATGCTGAGCAACGTGGCCGAGCGTGTCACCGTGCCCCGGAACTTCATCCGTGGGGCGCTACTGGAGCAGGCGGGACAGGATATTCAGAACAAGCTGGAGTGAGAGGCAGGGACGGGGCTGGGACGGGCTGGAGTTGGCCTTGAGCACTTAAGGACTCCGGGGCCCAGCTATCAGCAATGAATAATGAATGACAATCTCCATTATAAGAGATGAATCTTTAACCAACTGCAACCTTGCTATTTAGGGTCTGACTGGTCTTTGCCCTAGAAGTGTAAATGCTGAGCTGGGGTTTAGGAGTCCAGACAGCGCACACAGGTATACACATACACACAGCCGCACACAGACCCCAGGAGCTGACCTCTAGAAACAAAGCGCAGCCTCCTCAGAGGTAGGGACAAAGAATACGGGTACATGGACTGCACTGCCTATCCCCCAGGTTTTTGTGGCCCCTGGAGCACTCTTTCATTCCAGTCTGGGTACCACCTCTCAAGACAAGGAAATGAAGGAAAGTTATAACACAAACCCGTGAAATAGGCAAGCTCAGGAAGTACTAGTTCCTGCCCTTCAGCAGTTGTTGCTGTTCAGTCACTCAGTTGTGTCCAACTCTTTGCAACCCCATGGACTACAGCACTCCAAGCATCCCTGTTCTTCACTATCTCCTGGAGTCTGCTCAAACTCGTGTCCATTGAGTCAGTGATGCCAGCTGAGGCCAGCAGAATTCACTCAGCAACTCAACTTACCTTGTCTGTTGCCCTGGGGCTCCAGGGGCCTGACCCAGAGCCCCCGTGCTCCTCTTTCCCCTCGGTTCCTTTTTGTACACCCTCCTCATCCACACACCCCTAGGCTGGAAGGGTTGTGGGTGGAGCTGAGTGGTAGACCCAGGGTACCTTGTACAGCAGCTGTGTTCTCTGTGGGCAGCCAGGGCAGCTGGCCCACTCCCTCAGGCATCTGGGAAAGGCTGGGGCAGAGACTCCAAGGTGGGGAGAGGGGAGCTGAATAGCTCCCCCTGTGCCCACAGTGAAGTGAAGCTCTCAGTCGTCACCTACTTGACCAACTCCATAGTAGACGAGATCCTGCAGGAGCTATACCACTCCCACAAGAGCCTGGTAAGACTTCTGAGCCTCCACCAGGCCCAGGGATGCCCTCTATGCCATCCCACATCAGCCCACCTGCCGCCCCAACCCTCCTCATCAAGATCCTGGGAGGCGGGCAACCTCCTTGGGATCTTGATCTTCCTTGTTCACACCTGTCCTTCCCCTAGGCCCGACACCTGGCCCAGCTAAGAACATTGTCAGATCCACCAGGGGGCCCAGGCCAAGGGCAAGATCTGTCCTCCCGAGGCCGAGGCCGGAACCACGACCACGAGGAGACCACAGATGATGAACTTGGAACCAACATCGTGAGCACCCCCACTCCCCTCCTTAACCTTGGTCCTGCCCCCAAACCTGCAAATCCCCGTCCCTTTCTACGTCCTTGGACTCCACCCTCTGCCCCACACTGGGTCTCATCCCCTCACCCCTATCCCGCCCAGCGTCTTCCCTCGTCCCATTGCCTCGGCTGCCTGAGGACAGGGAGCCAGGATGGACCCTAAAGAGAAGACTTCATGCGGAATGGGAGACTCCAGGTGAGTCTCCTGAGACTTGCCACCTGGCCCCATCATGTGCCTCCCTCTCTGCAGGACACCATGGCCATCAAAAGCAGAAACGCTGCCGCAAGATCCGGCCAGTGTCTGCCTTCATTAGTGAGTCTTCCAGCCTCCATGCTAATGGCACTGATTCTGTTTCTTTTATCTCTGCCTCTCCAGTCTGCTCTCTCCCCAGCCCTCCTGCTAGTCCCTCTAATGCTGCTGTCCCCACAGGTGGGAGCCCTCAGGACATGGAAAGTCAGCTGGGGAGCCTGGGAATCCCCCTGGCTGGTTCTCAGGACTTGGGAGCAGCCAGCCCGCAGCTAGTGGTTCCTGGGAAGGTCTATCCGAGCTGCCCACTCATGGCTATAAACTAAGGCATCAAACACAAGGACGGCCCCGGCCCCCCAGGACCACCCCCTCCAGGACCTGGTCGGCCCAGTGTGAGTCCCTAAGGCCTCACCAGAGGACCGACTTCACTTAGCAATGCCAGAGCCAGGGACTCTAGCTCTAGGACACCAATGCCAGAGGTCCTAGCCTTGTGGGATTGGGCGGGGGGCCCAGGCAGGCCATGGAACAGAAGAGGGAGTATCCAGATTGGATGGAGCTAGAGCTGGTCACAGATAGGAAATCTGTCTGCTGGACAGTGGCAGTTCTCATTTTGGTGAGAGTCAAGAGCCACCAAGCTTGAGATACTCATGTAGCCTGAAGTCTGTTGTTTGCATGGGGTCAGGAGGAGGCAAGGTCAAGTCCCAGGCGGCTGGCCTTGAATAGACGGGGAGGAGGGCTTCCTCACTCAGATAATATATCCTACAGGACTTTTCTCCCAGCAGGCGCCAGTACCTGGGACCCGTCAGGAGAACGGAATGGCCACCCGCCTGGATGAGGGGCTGGAGGACTTCTTCAGCAGAAGAGTCATGGATGAAAGCTCCAGGTGCAGCATCCAGGCACACCCCCAGTTTCAGCAGGTCCCGAGGCCCTAGAAAAGCTCCTGTGTCCACCCACCTCCCAGGGAGGTTTCTCCAGTGGCAGTCTCTCTGGGACATTTCCCCCCATTCTCTTTCTTCTCCACCCAGCCCTTAGTTCCCATGTTCTCTGAATCTCTTCAGGACAGCTAGAAGGAACCACCAGCGTGGGATTGCAGGAGCTGGGGGTTGGGTAGCAGGCCCTGGGATGGGATGAGAGCGGTACCAGGCCTGGAGGGGACATACTGTCACTGTCCTGCACAGACACCCCAGCCTCTCTCCTGAAGGAACTGGGTCACTTGGAGAGGCTGAGAGGAGGTGGGGGAAGGGGTCCCTGGGAGGGAAGAGACTGCTGGAGGGTTATGACAGGAAAGGTGAGGACACCATCCCCTGGGAATATGTAGACAGTTACGGAGCAGCAGGGGACACTAGATGAGAGAGAGTGGGGGATTCTGAGAACCACCAACAACCTCAGCATCTGGCACTGGGCTCTCCCCATGACTTTGTCACTAACTCACCCCGACCCTGCCCAGCTACCCCCGGACTCCTGAGGACCCTGCGTCCAGGCCTGTCTGAACCGCCACTGCCTCCACTCCAGAAGAAAAGGCGCCGAGGCCTGTTTCACTTTCGCCGGCCCCGGAGCTTCAAGGGGGATAGGGGGCCAGGCTCCCCCACCACTGGGCTTCTCCTCCCTCCTCCCCACCCCCACCCCCAACTCAGGAGAGCCCCCCAGCCCAGATCCCCCAGCCTTGGCAATAACTCCTCCCCCTGCTGGAGCCCTGAGGAGGAAAGCAGCCTCCTTCCCACATTTGGCGGGAGCCGGGGGCCTTCCTTCCGCAGGAAGACGGTAAGTGAGGCAGGGGCTCTGAGTCCTGGTTTGCTGCCCCCACACAGCCCACCCACCCCAGGCAATTAGTGGCAGGATGCTAGAACTAGGGATCAGGAGAACTTTGTCATCCCAGGTCTCCACTCCTTGGCTCCTTGGGCTAAGCCTGGTGACCCAGATTCCCAGCATGCAAATGAGGGCAGTGGAAGGACTCCTCGGAGTGTCTGGGTAGGGCTTCCAGACAGGGGACTTGGAGAGGTAACAAGCCCCCTTCTCCATAAGAAACTGCTTCTAAACCTGTAACCTTGTTCCAGGGCACTGAGGGGACAGAGCCTGGGGAGGGAGGCCAGGCCCCCGGGACAGCACAGCAGCCAAGGGTCCACGGTGTCGCCCTTCCTGGGTTTGGAAGAGCCAAGGGTTGGAGCTTTGATGGGAAACGAGAGGTGAGAGGAGCCCAGGGTGACAAACTGGGGGTCCTGCAGGTCCCTGCTTACCCCCTCCCCTCCCTATGGGCCTGTGGTTGGTAGGTCAGTGGAGAGAGCAGTGCTTTGGAGAGGAAGGTGTGTTCTGCGGCTCTGCCCCTGCAAATTGGTGCAGAACCCTGGACAAGTCACTTAACCTTCCGGAGCCTCTGTTTCCTTCTAAAGTGTGTGGCCCCCAAAATACTTAACTTCTTGAGCGGTTTCCCAAATTTTAGTGACTTGATCACCAGCTTTATGACTGCTTTAACCTTATCCATATGCCATGGCATTATTACATAATATTTTTATTGAAATCAACTCACCTTTTTAAACTCAGTCTGGACCTAAGCATTATCATCTTTTAAAATCACAGGGTTGTACTAGTCATGTTTTTTCTATGACACATAAAATAAACACATATTAAAATAACAGTATATTCATTCATGTAAACCATTTCTTATGTCCCCTAGGGGTGGTATAGGTATCATTCTTTGAGGAAAAGAGTCTGAGTGTCTAGGGACCAGTGACATGAGATGCTAGAGCAGAAGCCCCTTGCTAACCGCAGTCCCCACACGGAAGAGACTTTTTATGACCTGACTCAGCTGTCCTTTCAGGGCACAGGCCCAGACCTGGAGGGCAGCGTCCAGGCTTGGCAGAAACGGCGTTCTTCGGATGATGCAGGTGAGAATGGGCGCCCTCACTTCCTTCCTTTGACCCCGCTCTCAGAGCCCCACCTAACATGCATTTCCCCCTCTCCCTTTCCCACCCTCTCCTTCCATTCTAGGGCCTGGAGCTTGGAAGCCCCCACCGCCCCCGCAAAGCACCAAGCCGAGCTTCAGCGCCATGCGCCGAGCAGAGGCCACGTGGCACATAGGTATGGAAAGCCTCTTTCCTGGCAGCAGCTCTGAAAGCCCGAGTGTGTCCAAACAGACAAGCCAGTCAAGGTGGGGCAGTACAATGTCAACACTGTGAAGATGCTTCAGGGTATTTATAAAACTACATTCAAAAAAAACAAACCACCCAGTCCAAAGAAAGGCCCCAAGGAACAAAAGTGCTTTGCCAGACTGAGCCAACGGGAACAAAACTTTATGGATGGTCGCAAGGAATTCTCTAGAGCAGGGGCCATCAGCAGAATGGTACCCTCCATAAAGAGGGCCTCTCTTTGTACCTCAGCTGGGGAAATGGTAGGCAGTACCAACCAGGTCCACCTCAAACATTCCAGTCTCCTTCACAAATAGCTCACCAGACCATCCTCTGCCCACACAGAAAGGTGCCAACCAGAAGGGGCAAGAGGCCCCCACCTTGGGGGTCAGACACCCTGGGTGTTCAGTTGGGCACCCGTAGTTTTGACCTCAAACAAGTAACTTACCTTCCAGAATAAAGGGTGGGGGATCATAGTATAACACCTTCCTTCTGCTGGGTTCAGAGCACCTTTCATTTAGGGAGCCGCTAATGGAATACCAGTCAGCTTAGCATCATTCTCAGTTCCCACAGGCCTGGAATGTGACCCTCCAACAATATTGACAGGGACAAATCTCCCTGGAGAGGTTGACACTCCCTTCCCTCCTCCACTCCCACCCCAGGGCTAGGGCATGAGGGTGCCCTGCAGAGCTAGGCTGGCCTGATGCTTGGCGATGCCTGGGCACCTGCCCCATCCTCCAAGCCAACACATCACCTGGACATCTTCCCTGATGATCCCATCCCATAAGCAGGCTAGTTAAGACCCCCGAAGAGGGGTTCCAGCTTTCATTTAGGAGACCATGGTTGGGGGGGATGGGGTGCTCCCCCACCCCCACCACACACCTACTGCCAGCACCTTCCAGGTCTTCCTTACCTGCACCTCACAAATACACACACAACAATCCCATCCAAGTGACATATCCTCAGGTCTGGAGTGCATAAAGCCACAAGGTGGGGCTAGGGTGCGGTGAGAATGCCAGGCACCTCTCCTCCAGATTCACCACCTAAATCAGACTGGCAGAGAGTCCTAGGAAGGCCAGGCTGCAGCCTTGGCAGGACCCGGGGTACTGCAGCCCTGGACGGGCAACCATGCCTGTGAACCCAGCAGGCCCCAGACCTTGGCTCTGTCCCTGCTCTTCAAGAGGGTCAGCCCGAGCTCCCTGCAGAGGTGACAGGCTCAGGAGGATCCTGGGGACCAAGGGCAAAGGAAACTGGAGAGCAGAAGGCGACATCCAAGGCAGAGACGTAGGAGCAGAGGGGCCTGGAGGGGGAAAGTCCTGGCCTCCAGGGCTTTACCGGGCAGGGGACTGGGAGGGCTATGCAAGAATGTCTTTTCCTGCAGTGTCTCCTCTCTTCCTATCCCCCAGCTGAGGAGAGCGCCCCCAACCACGGCTGCCAGAGCCCCCAGCCCAGCCTCCCAAGATGGGGAGGGAGGAAAAGGAGGGGGCTGTCTTCCCAGAGAGGACGGTTCCCACCAGGAATGCTAAGGTGAGAGCCAGCAAGGCAGTGGGGAGGGACCTTTGATGAAGCAAAAGGACAAACTAACTGACCCAGCCTCCTCCTTTGCCAGCTGCAGGACCCTCCATTAGCTCTGAAGCCCCCCAAGCCTGTGGCTGTGCCCAGGGGCCGCCGGCCCCACAGGAGCCAGGGGGCCGGGAGGAGGTTGAGACTGGGGGGTGCAGCCCCAGGAATGAACAAACCCCGGCTGCGGCTGGGCTCACAGCAAGACCAAGAGGAGCCTGAGATCCAAGGTGTGCCACCTGCTAGAGGGGCTATGGGTACCTCTGGGGTCTCCCTGCAACCCCCCCCCCCATCAGGTCCTTTCCTGGGCACAGGATGAGTGGCAGACAGCCAGGAGCCATGGCCTGGGTGAGCGCCCAGCCTGGGAGCCCCACTCACATGCCAGGCCTGCCTTGACTGTCATTGCAGGGCCCCCAGATCCAGGCCGCCGGACTGCCCCCTGAAGCCTAAGCGGACGCGGCGGGCGCAGTCCTGTGACAAGCTGGAACCTGACAGAAGACAGCCCCCTGACCCCACAGGTGCCAGAGGGGCGGTGAGAGGGTGGTCCCCCTGCCCACCCATCCATCTGATGCAGCACCCCTGCCCGGGGCAGCTGGCTCTCCTTGCTGGGGAGACAGGGTTCCCTGGATTTTCCCAGCAGGAACCAGCGAGCCGGGAACAGACTGACAGCCGCTACAGCACCCTCCCCAGCCCTCCTCTTGACATGTGCCTCACAAGGACTCCAACCCCCACCCACCCCCACACCCCCCAAGCCCCTCTGCCAGCCCCTGTCCCAGGGGTGCAGGATGAGGCATGGGGAACCAGAAGTGGGGGAGCAGCCTGGAGAGAGGGAGGCTCTGCTTGCTCTGCAGATCTCCTTTCCTGGGAGGGCGGATCTGTCCCTCTATCCCCAGGGGCTCTCTCTCCACTTGTATAGAATAAAAACAGAATCACTGCCTGCCTGAGTCTCTGTTGTCTTCCTCATTCTCTGCTCCCATTCCCCACCAGATGCTCCCCTTCCCTCAATCCCCCACAGTGGGGAAAAGTAGGGACCATCCCCCAGAGATGGGACCAGAGCTCTAAGGGAAGAGGCAGGAAAGACTGGAGAGCTGCAGGATGGGAGGGGACTCAGAAGCCCCCAGGCAGGGGGATGTCATTGGCAGGGTCTGGACTGAAAGCTGGCTGCAGAAGGGGCCAAGGTGGCAGAAAGCAGCAGCAGTGTGTGTTGGGCTTTGTGGAGGTACAGTGGGATTGGGGAGGTCCTGGTGTCCCAGGAGGAGATTGGGAGCAGTATGCTATGTGCGTGTGTGTGTGTGTGTGTGTGTGTGTGTGTGTGTGGCTTATGTACAGGCAGGCTCACTAATGGTGGTATTAAATGGTGGTGTGTCATCCTGGGGGCACCATCAGTAGTCAGAAATCTCAATAGTAGAGTGGCCTGCAGGTGAGCAGAAGTGCCTGTAGCAAGAGAAGATCAATGATTAAAATTAATTGTTTCCCATCAGTGTACTAACAAATGCTAGCTTGGCATCCAAGATGCTGCTCAAGAGCCTCTTCCTCTGTGAAGCCCTTCCTGATGCCTTCCCCTGACTCATCCAAATTGAGCCCTTCCACTTGTGGCCCATTGCCTCCTCAATAGATACATACTTTTTGCCTGTCATATCTCAATGCATTTGTTCTGATCATCTCTGTGGGATTTTTGTTCTATATGCGCATACCGCCCCGAGGGGCAGGCGCTGTGTCTTAGTCCCCAGTGTGGCCCCAACCCCTGGCACAGTGCCTGGCACCCAGGAGATGCTCAATAAATTATTGCTACCTTAATACACGAGCAGCTTTGGGGATGGAAAGTGAAGTGCCCTGGCGACCCTCCTGTCATACTCATCCAGACGACCATGTTCCCAAATGTCTTCACGTGTGGCATCCAGACAATTGCTCCTTTCCCCCTGGCCTCACTAGGGGAATGACTAATGTCTTGTTTGCTCAAGATCTGTGCGTGGCATGGCCCCTCCCACAGGATGTGGCCATATGGGCTGAATCTCGGGGTTGGGGGGTGAGTTACAGGCACCAGGAAGATGCCTCCGGAATCAGTCCAGCATATCTCCACACTGGGAAGCCCCTGACCGGGATGTGACACTGTGTGCTATTAAGCAATTGTGTCCGTTTCCTTGTCTCCCTGTTAAAAGGTGGAACTTTGAATTCTGAAAGCTATGAGGATCAGCATGATATGTAATGGTCTTTCAGGCACACGTGAAGATCTCCATTCTGTTGTATTCAGGTTGGTGGGCGTGGATGAGGGTATGTGTGTGTGTGACAAGTATAGCCCCTGTTCTATATGTGACTGCGAATGTCCTTAACAAATGTGATATGGAGAGCGACATGAGACCGGGTGTGTCTCCCTGTGCACATCCCCAAGGCTGAAACTGTCATGGTGTCGTGGTGAGTTTATGTGCTGGCACCTGTCTGTGTCAAGACTGTGTGTGAGCCTGTGAGTCGTGGGTGCGTATGTCTCCATCACTTCCCAGCGTGAGTGTGTGTGTGTGCATGCACCACCGCAGTGTGTGCCTCTCTGTGATGCTGGGTGTGGGTGTGGCAGGAGGGGAAGATGTATGTCACTGTGTCTGCGGGGTCCTGCCTCTGAGCCACCCTCAGCCCGCCCCCTCCTCCCCTGGCTCCGTGGCTCCCTCCCAAGCGGTGGCCCTGCCCCCCTTCTCCCTCCCAACCGGTCTGTGCAAGGGGGGAGCTGGTGCTTCAGCCCCCCCACCCCTCCCCATCCAGGCCCCATAAATAGCAGCAGAGCCGGAGCCGGAGCCGGCGCCAGCGGCTGGAGCAGCAAGGGAGTCAGGGCCAGGGGCCAGACAGCCGGAGAGAGGAGCCCCCGACTAGAGCCCAGGTGAGCCCACCCTTCATCCCTCGCCCAGCCCCAGCCCAGCCCAAGCCTGGCCCAGTCTCCATAACAACATCGCTCTCAGCCTCCAGAGAGGTCTCCAGTCCTGCCCAATACCCTCACCATCACATGCTCCTGCCCGACTCAGGGGATCTGTGAGAACTGGGAGACTTGTGGCTAGAAGGCAGAGCCCACCCGTGCCAACCCAGACCCTCCCTCACGTGTCCAAAAGGGCACACACTGTGGGGAGGGGGTACCCAGCCAGGGAAGGGTCCCAGTTCTGAGGAACGTACAGGAACTGTCACAGCCTCCTGAAGACAGACACCCGACTAGGGGATAGACACGGGGTGGGGGCATCCAGACACACCAACGCACACTCGCCGGGGAAGCACAACACAAGATCAGACAGCCTCACCCTGAGAAGTGGACAGACACAGAGACGGATGGACCGGCCGTGAACTCGGGCCAGTGTACCCCTGCATGCTGCTGCCCGAAGCTCGGTACCACTGTTGGGGGAGGGTGGCGTGCGTGCATCCCACGGACAGCATGGAGGGGGCCGAGGCTCCCCAAAAATCCTGTCGCTAAGAGACAGCACCAGTGCTGCCAAGAAGTGTGAGAACAAGGGAGGTGGGGAGGAAAGCCAGTGTTGTCATAGTGGGAGCCACTGCCAGGAACCTAGAGAAGCTTTCAGCAGGGGCCGAGCTCTGCTGCTCACTCTGCAAGCCCACCACCCCTCCCTCTCCATCAGCCAACCAGAAGGTGAGTCGGGGAGGTGGATGGGGACAGCCCTGCAGGGCACCTTCCAACCTGTCTCCTCCTGCCCACTGCAGCCTCCGTTCCTGACCATCCTCTTCAGACTTGCCGGGCCCCTCCACTCCCCTCCCCACCCCCTTGCCCCAGTTCAGCTTCCTCAAGCCAAGACTGAGTGCAGCGCTGGCTCAAACATCAGTCAGGAAATAGCAGAAGGTGCTGATGTAGCAGAAAATGTGGATCAATCGATTGCCTAGGAACCAAAGCTGCCGGGAACCCCCAAGCCCTCTCCAGCCCCATACACGCATACAAGGCCAGCAGGGGTGACAAGAGCACTCACTGGGCTGTGCAGGAGTGAGAGGCTCAGAGCTCAGGGGAAGCCGAGTGAGGTCAGGGGGAAGAAGGTCCATGAGATGCCAGGGCCTCAGGAAGCAGGTAAGGGTGTGGGGCCTAGGCTCCCAGAGACAGACCCCTCCTCTGGCAGGTGTCCCTCTTTCAGCGGCCAGTGTCTGCTCTGTCCCCACAGAGACATGTCCGATCCAGAGATGGCCTGGGTGCCCGAGCCCCCAGCCATGACACTGGGGGCCTCGAGAGTGGAGCTGCGGGTGTCCTGCCACGGCCTCCTCGACCGAGACACACTCACCAAGCCCCACCCCTGTGTGCTGCTCAAGCTCCACCCGACGAGCAGTGGGTGGAGGTGAGAGTGGCTGGCCTCTCCTTCACGGACCTCCGGGACTGAAAGGAAGGAGGCTGGGTGGGGGGCAGCCCTGGGGGACGGTCAGGACTCTCAGGGGCCTCTTCCAGTCTGTGTGGGTAACCCTAGAGATGCGGGTGCCATCGTTACACACACAAAGCATTTCACAGGGACCAAAGCTCACAGGGTCCTATGGGGTCCTGAGATGGCCCCCAAAGGCAGTGGCGCTGCTCCCAAATATGAGCGCCCCTGAGGGCTTATGGTCCTAGGGGCAGGCAGCACCCTAAGCTCGGGGTTCAGCCCAGGGAGGGAGGAGCCAGTCTCTGGGGCACGGGAACCTGAGGAAAGCTGGCAAGACTGGGGGCGGTCCAGGACAGAGCAAAGCAGCCCAGGTTCCCAGAGGTGGGCTCCCCTCCTGCTGCAGGTGGAGCGCACAGAGGTGCTGCGCTCCTGCTCCAGCCCCGTCTTCTCCCGGGTGCTGGCCCTGGAGTACTTCTTTGAGGAGAAGCAGCCCCTGCAGTTCCATGTGTTTGATGCCGAGGACGGATCCACCAGTCCCCGCAATGACACCTTCCTCGGCTCTGCTGAGTGCACCTTGGGGCAGGTTTGCATTCACACCCCCACCCCCCACTCCTCACAGTTCTGCCTCAGGAAGCCAGAAGAAGACAGAATAAGCTGTGGAGTTAGTTCAGTCGGGGGTGGATCCCATCTCCGCCATCTACCTGCTGTGCAGCCTTGGGCTAGATAGCTAACCTCTTGAGTCTTAGTTTCCTCATGGAAACAATGAGGGGTCACAGTGTGATCTCTTAAGGTTGCTATGGAAATTAAGTCAAATTCTAGCCCAAGTGCAGTCCCTGTGTGCGATCAAAGGGCGCTTATTACCCTGTTCCTTGTAAACTGGCCAAAGCAGGTGGGTGTGTCACAGCTGGGTCTCCCTCCACCTCCATCCCCAGATCGTGTCACAAACCAAGGTCACTAAGCCTCTGCTACTGAAGAATGGAAAGAACGCGGGCAAGTCCACCATCACGGTAGGCAAGGTCACCG
This sequence comes from Nanger dama, assembly GCA_917880005.1. Lineage (NCBI taxonomy): Eukaryota > Metazoa > Chordata > Mammalia > Artiodactyla > Bovidae > Nanger > Nanger dama. The sequence continues at coordinate 21,091,657 of CAKJTW010000036.1, read as the reverse complement.
GTACTCACCCGTGGGCAGGGCATTCCAACACCCCTGCAGGGACAGCCATGGTGACATCTTGCCCCCAGGGCTGGCCCCCACCTAAGGGAAAGGGCGTTGTGGGGGTGGCGTGGGGGAATCCACTTGTGTCCCCCTTGCAGATTGTGGCCGAAGAGGTGTCTGGCACCAACGACTACGTGCAGCTCACCTTCAGAGCCCACAAGCTGGACAACAAGGTTGGAGCCCCAGAGTTTAGGCCCCCATCTCCACTGTTAGGGAGCCTGGCTCTCGGAGTTAGGCGCCTCCCTTTCAGACCTCACCAGGCTCAGGGGCCCTTTCCCCCGTGTCTCCAGGACCTGTTTAGCAAGTCTGACCCTTTCATGGAGATCTATAAGACCAATGGGGACCAGAGCGACCAGCTGGTCTGGAGAACGGAGGTGGGTGCCCGAGGCTGTGGGGAAGGCAGCAGGAAGGGCAGAGTTGGTGAACATAAGTCGGGGGGTGACCAGCTCTGCGTGCCTCTCCAAGGTGGTGAAGAACAATCTGAACCCCAGCTGGGAGCCGTTCCGTCTGTCCCTGCACTCTCTGTGCAGCTGTGATGTCCACCGGCCTCTCAAGGTGAGGCCCCATGAGTAAGGGCAGCCTGGTAGAGCATCCAGTCCCTGCTGGAGACCGTCCACCTGAGGGTGCAGGCCCCTCTCTCTCCCCCCTTCCCATTGCGGGATAGAGAACCAGTCACAGCTCGGTGTTCCTATACCAATGTTCCTTGGCCAAGTCCCAACCAGACCGAGCCAAAGGATGAAGTTCACAAGTGGCTTCTCTGGACAGGCTGAGGACATCTGTTTGGGCCTAGTGACTGTTAGGGCCCTACTTCCCTGAGTCTCCTCCTGCCCCCACTGAACCACTGCAAAGCCTCTCTGATCCTGACCAGCCCCTCCTCCTTTCCCCTTGCATTTTCAGTTTCTGGTGTATGACTATGACTCCAGTGGGAAGCATGACTTCATTGGCGAGTTCACCAGCACCTTCCAGGAGATGCAGGAAGGAACAGCAAACCCTGGGCAGGAGGTACTGCAAAGACTGCCCACCCCCTCCCCAAGAATCCCACCAAGATCCCTGGGAAAATCCTAAAGGAGATGCCGAAGAGCCCCTCACACGTGATAGGAGGTGGAGAGGGTGGGAACTCAGGGCTCAGCCTAAGGACTGAGCCATGAGGGTTCTGCTCTGGGAGGCTCCACTGCAAGGGGGAAGAAAGGTCCTATGATGAGACCCTGGGCTTGTGGGGTATGTGGGGTCTAGATGCAGTGGGACTGTATCAACCCCAAGTACCGGGACAAGAAGAAGAATTACAAGAGCTCAGGGACCGTAGTGCTGGCCCAGTGCACGGTAAGTCCCAGTGCCCATCTCAAGCCCTTTCCCACCCCCTACAGCCCCCACGGCAACCTCAGATTCAGCCTTGCCCTCATTACAAACAGCATTTCCCTGCTCCTGGGAACTGAGAACCCTCGTCCTATCCACCACCAACTTCAACCTCAAAAACTCTGGCCCCTCCATTTCCCCTGCAGAAGCCCCACCCAGCTCCCTCCTCAAGGAACCAGCATTCCACCTTATCTGCCCTCTCCCCACCAGGTGGAGAAGGTGCACACCTTCCTGGATTACATCATGGGGGGCTGCCAGATCAGCTTCACGGTAAAGGCTTGGGGGTGGGGATGCAGCCAAGGGGGAGGGGCCAGGCCCTAGTGAACAGAGGAGCCCAGAATCCACACTGCCCTTACTTGAACCTCTCATGAGCCTTAGCGTGGTCAGCTTGTTCCCCTCACCCGACTCCAAGATGAGGCTACCTGGGGGCTTGCTCAGATTCACCTTAGTCCTCCCTACAGACCCCAGCTCTGGCCTAGCCTCCCTGGTGGCTCTCATGGATGTGGCATATCCTCTCCCCATCTCCACCAGGTGGCAATCGACTTCACGGCCTCTAATGGGGACCCAAGGAGCAGCCAGTCCCTGCACTGCCTGAGCCCCCCGCCAGCCCAACCACTACCTGCAGGCTCTGCGCGCAGTGGGAGGCATCTGCCAGGACTATGACAGGTAGCAGGAGATGGGGTGGGGGTGGGCAGGGATGCTTGCCCGATGGACCCCCATAGCCTTTTCTTCTCCCCAGTGACAAGCGGTTCCCAGCGTTTGGCTTTGAGCTCGCATCCCACCCAACTTTGAGGTAGGCTGGGCAAGGGTAGGAGAGGAGATGCTGGGAGACTCAGACAGGAAGGAAAAACATCCGCTGGCTGGCCTCACCTTCCCCCGCAGGTGTCCCATGACTTTGCTATCAACTTTGACCCGGAAAATCCTGAATGTGAAGGTAAGAGAGGAGATTCCCACCAGCCCTGCCTCCCTTCATACAGCTTGGTGCCCACTCCTGTGCACCCCACGCAGGAGCACAGAGTCCATTCCCATGGGCCCAGCTCCCTGCCCCTTCATGCTTCCAGTGTCTGCCTGCATTTGGTAAGACTTTCAGCCCCTGACCAGATATCTGCCCACCCAACTCTACCAGCATCTGAGCCATCCAACTCTCCTGCTTAGTGAGGATCATGGTGGCAGGGCAGTCCTGAGACAAGGAAATGCCTCCTTACTTTAGGGAGTTTGGAAGAGCTCCCTGCTAATCTCTGCCCTCTCACCTCTTTGCCCACAGAGATCTCAGGGGTCATTGCCTCCTACCGCCGTTGCCTGCCCCAGATCCAGCTCTATGGCCCCACCAATGTGGCCCCCATCATCAACCGCGTGGCGGGCCAGCTCAGCGGGAGCAGAGCACTGGCCAAGCCACGGTTAGGTGTCCTGGGGGTGGAGCCAGGGGTGGCGGGTGGGCGCCAAGGCCGCAGAGCTGACCCTTCCCCCACTCTGTCTGTCCTCAGAAGTACTCGGTGCTGCTGGTGCTCACGGACGGTGTGGTGAGCGACATGGCTGAGACCCGCACCGCCATCGTGCGCGCCTCCCGCCTGCCCATGTCCATCATCATCGTGGGCGTAGGCAATGCCGATTTCTCTGACATGAGGCTCCTGGATGGAGACGATGGTACCTTGCGTTGCCCCAGAGGGGTGCCCGCGGCTCGCGACATCGTCCAGTTCGTGCCATTCCGGGACTTCAAGGATGTGAGTGCCCGGAGCCCCCTCCCGGCTGAAGGGCTCCTCAGCTCCTCCTGCCCTCCAGATCAGACCCATCTCTCCCACCTGATTGATGTCCCACGAAAGACATGGGAATCCAGATAGCCACCCGAAGCTCCGCCCCTCACCTGAGTGCCGCCTTCCCTCACTCTACCTCCCCTAACCACTTCCCCACCCCAACCCCGACCCAGGCCTCACCCTCTGCACTAGCAAAGTGTGTCCTGGCCGAGGTGCCCCGGCAGGTGGTGGAGTACTACGCCAGCCAGGGCATCAGCCCCGGGGCTCCCAGGCCCTCCACGCCAGCCACGACCCCCAGCCCAAGCCCTTGACTGCCGACAACCTGACGGACACTCTCTCAGTCTTTCAGTGAGTCCTGGGACACTAGGAGGGTAGGGCTTGGTGGAGTCCATCTGGGCTGGGTGTGTGGTGTAGAAGAGGGTGCTTATGACTATCCCACTCTCCCCCAGGTGCCTGTTCTGACCCTTGTGATTCAAGAGACCATGCTTCTCCCTCTTGGACCAGGTGTGCCCTCTGGGTGCTGGAAGTGAGTGATGAGCCCCGCCCCATCTCTTCAGGCCCCAGAACCCTCAGCCTCATGTCCCCTCAGTGATTTTCTTCAGTGATCCTGACTTTCTGGCCATTAATAAAGGGAAGCACTCCTAGCACCTCAGCCTGTACCCATCATGTGTCAGATGTCCACTGGGCCGTCCATAGCACCCTACACACACCATTAAGAAATGGGGACCAGCACCTTTTGAACTCTGAGCCAGAGATCCCCAGGCAGTCTGGTATCTGCAGTTTCACCCCAACTATGTGTCAGTGAGATCTGAGGAGTCCCTACCTCACCTCGCAACCCTGGGGTGGGTTGTGGGGGTGGGGTGGGGTGGTAGCCCAGGCTCCCTGGTGGTTAATTACCAGACATGGAAGGGTAATAAGGGGGCTGTCAAGGGGGCAAGTCGATGCCCTCTTAAGCTGTCTCCAGAGAATCCTAGCTGAGCCCCCCCAGGGGCTGAACTCCAGCCCCACACAGCTGTGGGGCGGGCTGTGAAGGGGGGAGTGGAGGACTGAAGGAGGGAAGCAGGTCTGCTAGAGAATTATGAATACAGAGGGGGTATCTAAGGTCTGTGCAGCTGATTTTCCTGGTGCATGTGTGTGTGTGTGTTCATGAACTGCATAGGCCTTTAGTGGTTCAGAAATCCAGCTGTGTACATTTTTTGTTGTTGTTGTGCCTCGAGGTTTGTGGGATCTTAGTTTCAGAGATTGAACCCAGACCCCCACAGTGAAAGCTCTGAGTCCTAACCACTGAACCACCAGGGAATTCCCTCTGTACTCTTTATAATATGGACAACAAACATTGCCATTTAGCACATATGAAGCTTTGTGTTTAGTGATTTAAATCTGTTCACTCTCACTAGGTAGTTACCATTATCTTCCCCATTTTCCTGACAAAGCAAATGAGGCTTGACTGAAGCTTATCTATGGTCCAAGAAGATAGGCCTAGAACTTGAGTCCGGGCCCATATGAATAAAGGGCCCACACTTAATCATAAATGTGCGACTTTCATTTGCGGTGTACCCACATGACCCACTTGTGACCCCAGGGTGTGTAAACATGGCCCAGTTATGTGTATGGGAGTAGATGCCTATGGATGGGTGTCTCTGCCCTTACGTGTGTCTTGGAGGGCCTCAGCCAGTTAAAGAAGGCAGGCAAGAATGGTGGTGAGTCTAGATCACAGCTGTAGAGAACACATGGGGTGACCAGTGGTCAGTGGTGGGAAATGAGAAGAGAAAGAAAATTCTAGTGGAGATGGAGGAGAGGACTCTCATCACAGGCTCCTGAGTGGAGGAGGGATGAGCTGGGCTAGAACTAGAGGACGGGAGGAGGGAACAAGAACAGGGATGGGAAGAGACAGCTGGGGAGGGGGCGAGTAGAGGGGGCAGAAAGGAAGAGAGACATATGGGAGCTTCTTCCCCACACCCAACTGCTTCTCTCCATTTATTATATGTCCCTTAGAGGACCTACCACTGCTGCTAAGGTAACTGCTCCCAGTCCGATGCCTCTCCTCTGCCCAGAGCCCCGCCTACTCTGTAGGCTGTTGAACTCAAGGGCTGGGTTACCATGGCAACTATGAGCCATCAGGATAGCCCCAGGCAGGCCTGGCTGGGTCACTACTGTTCTTGGGCTTCTACACAGTGGAGGTGGGAGCGCGAGGTTCCATCTGGCCCACCCCCGCCCCCCAACCCCATTTCAATTGGGCCTTAGAACTGTGATGCTCCACTCAGCCCTGGTGGGGGCTATCCAATCTCTTCCCCCACACCACACTTTATCTCTCTCTCTCATTCTCTCTCTCTCACGCACACACATATGCACACACACACTTACATAGGCCTGGAGCAAGGACATAGAATAAACACTTCTTAAATTGCAGGAACATCTAGCCAATAGCATACGGTTGTGCCTAGACTTCAAGTTTAATTCACAAAAGCTGCATTCTTTCAGCTCCTTGACAGGCTGGGGAAAGTCTCACCTCAGCCCTCAGAGAGGCAGGAGGGAGCAGGGGCAACCTATGCAGGTCTGGAGGCCAAGGCAGCATGGAGGGAGCAACCCAGAACCAGTGCATGGTCTCATCCAGGGCCTAGGCTGCAGTCAGGAAGCTGGAACGGGGCAGAAGTCCCTTTAATGAGGCTGAGTTGAGGGATTCTCGGGGAGACCCCTGGGGCTTCCACACTACAGAGAGGTCAGAACTGGAAAGGTGTCAGAAGTCATCCAATCAAGTGAGCATTAGATGAGGTCATCAAAACCCAGGGAGCCAGTGATTTGCTCAAGGTGTCAGAGGTATCCTGCGGCAGAGCTGAGACTAGCACCCAGGTTTTCAGACTCCTGCTCAGGGTCCTCTCCCAGCCCACACCTACCACCCCCCGGAGCTCCTCTGGCCTTTGCTGCTCTAGACCTTGGAGGCCATGGGGTTAGCTAGGACAGAATCAAGTTTCTGGTCTGTCTTGATAATGGGAATTGAAATCTTGAAAATGCAGTTGTCCTAAAATGGGGAGGTTACAAGCCCTGGAATGAAAACATAGCCTCATTGCTAATTACCACCTTACTGCACTACAGGTTGAAAGCCTTGAATTAAAATCTAAACTGATCTGGATGCAGCAGGACTCCCTCACCTCCCATTCACTGTACGTCATCCACACCTCCTTGCGGCCCGCCCCCTACACAATGCCTGGCACTGACCCCCGCAGATTTCAGTGACCCGGTCCTATAGAGTGGGGCAGAAAGTGAAGGGTTTCTGTGCACGTCCTGCGTGAGGGAAGGGGACCCCTCTCCCAGGAAATGACCAGCATCTAACCTCAGAGCATGCCTTGAGGGTCCAGAAGTTTGGGGATACTTGTGTGGTCATCCAAAGGAGTGTCTGGCACCAGAAGGCGTTCAGTAACCATCTAGTGAATGGTACAGGCGCCTCCAGGGTGGTGCACACCGCCCGCCCACCTACTCCACCACTCGGTGGCCAGCGGCTCAGAAGAAGAGGTGGGCGTGGCCTCTGGCCCCAGGCCGCTCGGGGCCAGCAGTTCACAGCGAGCCTTGTAGAGGTCGCGTTCCCTAGCCAGGCGGGCCACTTCGGCCCGCAGCGCGTCCAGCTGGGTGGCCAGGCGGGCGCGCTCCGCCTCCAGCCCTCGCCGCTGTTGCAGTCGCTTGGAGCGACAGGCCTGCGCGTACCCGCGGTTCTTCAGCGTGCGGCGCCTCTGCTTCAGCCGCAGCGCCTCGTCGCGCCCGCAGCCCCGCAGCTGTCGGTTTAGCTCCCGCACAGACATCGACACCAGCGCCGCGTCGGAAAACCGCTCCGCCAGCTGCAGAGAGAAGCGGCCGGGCGCGGGTGAGCACAGGTTCCCGCCTGGCTCCACGCTCCGGTGGCCCCACCCACCTGGCCCCGCCCCCGGCTCCCAACTTTACCTGAACATGTGCCTTCCCTTGAATCTATCCTGCAGCCTAGATCCTGTTCCAGGTCCCAACACGCTCTCCACTGCCCTCCACCATCAGCAAGGGTCTTCGACCCCTTTGGGTGGTCCCCGCATTTCCTACCCACCTTCGGGCAAACCAATCGCGCGCCCAAACCCCACACCGCCCTTGCCTTTGTGCGGTCTTGAGCGGGGCTCACGACCTATGTGTGTCCCAGGGCAGACAAACCCTGCCCCTCCAACACACCTCGCTCCCCCTGTCCTCCAACACACCTCGCTCCTCAACCCTGTGACCCTCAAAGGATTTGGATTATGTCTTAATGCCCTCAACGCCCCCATCTGTCTATGATTAATAGGATGAGTCCCAATCCTTCCTGAGAAGACTGGGGGCTGGGGAAGCACGAAGTCTTAAAAAGGCCAACTTCATTCTGGTTCCTACAGTCTCAACTCCACTCCATTCCACGCACAACTGTTTCCTGGTTTCCACAAACTCAGTATCTATATACCTGCCCGTAATCAATCATTCCTGATGCCCTTTAACTCTCAAGTCTCCCCTTTCAGTTGGTCCTCTTCTAACCTTGTCTTCTCCCTCTTCCTCCTGGTTGAGCCCACTCATTTCTCTCTGGGGGGCGCACAGAACAATGGTTTTCTTTATCTGATATCTTCTAAAGGTACTTCCCTTCTCCTGTCCTTTGTTCCTTCCCCAAACTGGTAAGCCTCTCCAGGGACTCTCCTTCCTCTCTGGGCTGGCCTCCCTTCTCACCCTGCCGCCCCCCTCCTTCCATCCCTCTCACTGACCACTCACCTGGGCATGCTGGGCTCCCTGTCTCCTCCGGACTCCCTGGGTAGTAGGCATGGGGCCCTTCAACAGGGACTGGGCTCTGACCCTGCAGCAGCTCCACAGCCTCCTCAGGACTTAGCCCCAGTGCCTCCCCAGCCCCCAGCTGCTGCTGCAGGGTGGCCAGCCAGTACAGCTCCTCCAGGCCTGGCCGGGTGCCCTCGGTGGCCCCCACCATGCCTGGCTCACTGAAGGTGGGTGAAGGAGGCACTGAGCTGTAGGGTGTGGAGCCCAGCGAGGCTGTCGAGGGGCCAGATCGCCCCTCTGAGGGTTCCCGCTTTACCTCAAACTTCATCAAGTCAAAGTCATTGACATATTCCATGGCCAGGGGACTGGGAGGCAGTGCCATTCTGGGGCTGGATTAGGAGGGGTGCACCTGCAAAGAAGAGGACAGGTTCAGAGCACCTGGAGACTTCCTGCCAGTCTCCTCTCTCAAAGCCCAAGTGCCATGGAGACAGAATTCTGGAAAGCTGGGGTGATGGCACAGTCTGTTCCCTGCATAGTCGCCTCCAGGCTGAGATACGACTTCTTAGGTGGCAGGGGCTCCTGACCAGGGGCCAAGCCGCTTAAAGCCTGAATGAGAAAGGGGATAGCACGGCCTCCAGCCTGCTGGTGCTTCTGGGATCTATGAAAAACAAGAATAATATGGCAGCACTCCCAACTCTAGTGCTGGGACATGCTGAATGTCTCTGTCATCTCAAGAGGCATCATTTCATTTCCAAGCAATTAAAAAAATGTTGCTTAATTAACTGTGACAGAGAATGTGTATATTTTAGGGCAATGGCAAGGCACATATGCTGTGGATTTTAATATAGCTGGATCACATGCTGTAATACCTCTCTCTCTCAGAACACCCAGGCCAACGCCTTGCACGTAGAAGACCCTCAGTGCACATTCATTCTATGGATTAATCAAGGAGCAAGAGAGGAAAAAAGGAATCAGAATCAATTCTAAAAAGATCAGGACAGAGTGGTGACCATCTTTCCTCAAGGCCAATCTCTCCAAGGAAAACCAACCAACATTAGTTTTCCTCCTTCCATCCAGGACCTAAGACATGTGAACAGGTCACCTTCCCCTTCTGACCCCAGTTTCCCCTTCTGACCCCAGTTTCCCCTTCTGTTCAAGGAAGGTAGTTAGACTTTAACAATTCTCAAAGAGTGTTCTGCAAAACATGAAGTCAGAAATAGCCAAGGAGGGGGTCTATGCTCAGATCATTTTGAGAAATGCTACCTCCAATCCTCACCTCTTGCAGGTTCGCAGAGCACAAGCAACATAGTCATCTGAGAAGTCCTTCAGTAAGCCATCTGCTCAACTTCAACAGGGCTGAACCCCAAACTTGTGTCACCCAGGAACCCTCCTTTCTGTTATCAACCACAGAGCATGTGCCCACCTGAGGCACCTCTGGCTAGGTGACCTTGGAGAGACTTTCCAGCCTGGAAGTCCCAAGCTTGAGCCCATCTCCCAGTTCTAACAGCCCCAGGAGGGACAAGGCAGGGACTTCCCTGTAGCTCAAACAATAAAGAATATGCCTGCAATGCAGGAGACCAGGGTTCAATCCCTGGGTCAGGAAGATCCTCTGGAGAAGGAAATGGCAATCCACTCCAGTATTCTTGCCTGGAGAATTCTATGGACAGAGTAGCCATGGGGTTGCAGAGTCGGACACGACTGAGCAACTAACACACACACTTAGCCCCAGGGTTTAGGAGTTCGGCTCCATCTTCATGCCTCAAACCTAGGTAGCTGCTTTCCAACCACATCTCAGGCCCCCAGGTTCTGCCCAGAGAGGCAGGAGGAAGGATAAGGCCTCTCTCTCTTCCTGTCCCAGGTGTTGCCATATCTATTGAGCTCCTCACCCTTGAAGGGTAGAGGGGATGGGAACAAAAACACACATTGAAGCAACTGATCTTTGACAGAGAGAAGGTGAGACACAGAGAGAGGTGTCCAGACAGAGTTGGATGAAAAGATAAGTGAGGAGGGCTGTTTTTCTTTCTGCTGTGATAGCAGTGAGGGACCTAAAGCCAGTTGAGGTGGGAGTAGAGCAGGGGGTAGAAATGTGAAGATTTCTGAAAACAGAAAACAAAAAGCCCAACAAAAGCCAGTAGCAGGTGTTGGAGGAGGGGGCTCTAGGTGAGAGGCCTGGCACCCAGGGAGGCCTCAGACATACTCACTTTAGGAGTGGCAGAGATGATTGGTCAAATGTCAGAGCCAGGCATGCACAGGTTCCCCAGAGAATGAAGGCCCCATTGAGCAGGGCCTGGCACCTCTGTGCTCAAAACAAGGGGCTGTGGGGCACAGAGCCCACTGGGCACTCTTAAAGGGCCAGCTCTCTTAGGTCATCCATGGTTTTCAGGCCTCCAGCCAATGAGGTGAGGGGATCATTTGCATATCTCATTGACCTGGGGGGTTGCAGGAAATGAGAGGACAAGTCTGCCTGGTCTCAAGGAAGGGAAGGGGGCATCTTCCCCCAGCAAAGTATATCACAGATGGTCCAACTCACTGTTCTCCGTTCCCCAGTACAGAGTGCCACGTCGGCCCCCATCGGCACCCTCATACTGAAACAACCCTCAGCCCTTGGTGACTGAAAGCCTGGGACTGGAAAAGAGGGCCAGACAAGCTTCCAGCACCCTTAGCCTCCAAGGCTCCACCATGCCTTGTGGGTGTTTTAGGGAGTGTGAATTCTCCCAAGCCCACTCTCACCTGGCCTGTTGAATCTGTTTCCTGTTTTCAGGAATCCTTACATTTCTGCCGCCTACCTCATTCCCACCTCATGCTCCTCACAGTTATGGCATCAGAAAGATAAACAGCCCTCTAGGACCTGCCTAATCTATTCTCAGCCTCTCTCATTGCTGTGGACCCAGCCCCAGGACAGGCAGCTTGGGAGCAGGAGCAGAGGGGAAATGAGGAACCCTGCTCCTTCTTTCTTCCAGGCCACCTCGGGACACTGAAATCCAATCACCACCAATCCATCCAAGGCACTTTTGAAACTGCCCTCATTTGCCCTCTGCTTCCCCTCACCTTTTCCTTGTGTGTGTCTCTGAACCTCTCTCTTCCTCTCTCACTCCTCCTGGTTCCCAGATGGCTGGGGGTGACCTACATTTTCAGCCTAATCCCCTAACACCTCTTAGAGCTATCATCCCCGAGTAGAAGTTGGAACAGGGATACTAGGTATTAGCCAAGGAGATGTTTAAACCTGTCTGAAGCTGTTTAAATAGAGTCTGTACTAGAATAGAACTCCAGGAGTTAAAGGCTATTCTCTACTTTCTAAGGACATCCAAACACTCCCATGGGGTTAACAGGTCTTCTCCCCCTCCCAAAGAGACACCTGGGTGTCCATCAGCCCCAAGGATCATCAATTATAAAAATTAACTGGGTCCCAGCCTTTGCAGTTAGGTGAAGAGCTGATGGATTCAGATGCTCTAAGACAGTGGTTCTCAGACTGGGGCCCCCAGATCAGCAGCACCATCTGGGAACTTGTTAAAAAATGCAAGTTCTCTGGAATCACCTCAAACTTACTAAATCAGACACTTTGGGGATGGGACCCCAAATCTCTGTGTTTTTATAAGTCCTCCAGGTTATTCTGATGAACACTAAAGTAGAACCCCTGGTCTACAGAATACCTGTAGTCAACTCAGCTTTCTTTGGGGCCTGTGTGTTTGTGTGTGGGTGGGTGGGTGTGGTCTCTCCTATCTCTCTCTGCTGCTGCTGCTGCTGCTAAGTCACTACACATATATAAAAACACCTCCATCAGAGGACACCTGTCTTTCCACACTTGGCCTCCATTTTATGGAGCAGAAACCATTGCCATCATTCAAGTTGTGTGATGGCCTGGATCTGGTGTTATTTTTGCAAAAGAATAACAAACAAACAAAACCCAAGGCCTGGGAACAAGGCCACAAAATGGGAATGGGAACCATGGAGACTAGGGACCCCATACATATGCCCATGGAATGTAGCTCTAAGGTAAATCCACAGGAAAGAGGACTCAGAATTTCCCTGGTGAAGAAGAAATAGCAAGTGTTGACGGCAGCCCCTTTCACAGGCCTGGTCTGGTCTAGCCAGACACTTGCCCCCCAGCAGCTGTCAGGTCTGCACTGATCCTCTTGTTTACTGGAGCGCTCAGAGGAGAGGTGGGAGGGCTAAGCCTCTAACGGGCTAAAGGAGTCAGACTAAACAAGCTCAGGCAAGTTGAGCCGCTCGGGGGCTCAGACCAGGCGCCAGTGACCAGGGAAAGGAGTCTGGGGGGTGAGGGCTGGGCCAGGGGAAAGGACTAAGGGCACAGAGAGAAGAACCTGCAGTAGCCGGTGAGGACCCAAAAGGTGCTTCATGGGTTTTCGTGGTGGGAGGGGGACCCATGCTGAGACTGTCTGGCTCAAGGACAAACAGGGACAGGGAAATGGGGATGAGAAAGATGAAACCAGGTGGACTCTGGGAAGGACAAAACAGGGGAAGGGAGGCAGGAAGACTTAGCTAAGGAGGCAGTAAGTATAGGCTTGGGCGAGAGGACAGAACAAGTTGGGGGGCTCCCTAGCAATCTGGATTGAAGGAGACAGAGGAACATGGGCACAAAGCAGAGATGGGCAAAGGGCCAAGGGGAACTAAAAGAGAGAAGAAAGTTTCCAAGAGGGGATCAAGAGAGAGTAAGAGGTGATGGGAGCAAGGGGCTAGAAGAGTAAAAGTGGCAGAAGAAGGGAGAGAGGAAGGTAAGACTGGCAACCAAGAGCTAGAAACAAATACATAACAGACAAATAGATGGTCAGGCCACAGAAAAAGAGCAGTGGACAAAGGAGCTAAAGGTAAAAGGATACAGGCAGAGGGACGCTAGACCATGCGGAGGGAGGCCAGGCAGGCAAAGGTCCTGGAGGAGTGGGGTAGGGAGCCAAGAGGAAGGAGAGGAAGGGAGACAGAGCCGTGATCTGGGGCTCCCTTCCCATCTCTTCTGTCCTGCACCCCGATTTTTGCAGTCCTGTACAACCTGTACAATTTAGATCATCAGTAATGGATCCAAATCCTCAGACCTCTTCTTGGTTTACCTCTCGTACATTCATTCATTTGACAAATATTGATTGAACACCTACTCTGCACCAAACAATGTGCTGGGCACTAGGGAACCTCAGTAAATCAGGCCACCTCCAGCCCTGTCTTTGTGGAGCTTACAGACTGATGAACCAGGGAAATGTGAATTTATTGCCCTTGGGCCCAGGTAGGAATAGCCCCTGCCCTGGGCCCTGTGTTTTGGAAGGCTTCTCTCTGGCCCTCTTCTGGGTATGTCCCTTGCAGTGAGGAGTCCAGGCCTCCCCTGCCCATACCCCCAAGCACCTTCCAGACTATACTCCACATACTTAGGAATTCTCTGTGCAAAGGGCCCCAAGCCCATTTCTAGGGCCCACATGGACCTCTTTCCTGGGTTTGCCCTCCCAAGGGTAGATCACACTACTCACATACACATCCCTAGACCCAGAGGGTGGCCAAGGAGGGGGCTTTTGGCAGGAGACGGTGGACAGAATTGGGCTGTGTAGACAGGAAGGTCCACACGATGCAAAGGAGTCCCCTTGTGGTAGAAGATGGTGTCAGAGGTGAGAAAAGAAGTGGATCCAAAGAGATGCCTTCCCCCACAATACCACATTCTGCTGTGGAATCTTGAGAATTCCAAACAAAATCCAAATTTGAATTCAAATTCGAACCAAATTCCAGACCATTGCATGTGTATTTGTCAAGGTAGAAGAATAGAATATATTTTGTTTAATAGTTGTTAGCTTGTTTAAGTCATGCATTTCAAATACTTAGAGCCTCTAGTTAGGGATGGGCCTACGTAAAAATAATTCATTATATGAAGATGGGTGTTGTGCAAGAGAAGGGCAGGGACCTATGAAACTTTATTTCATATGAACCTAATCTAACGTGGGGGCAGGGGAGGCAGTGGCATTACAACAACAACTAGCTTAAGGAAGTCACATTAAACTGAGACTAGTCAGGGCAGTAAAAGGGACTGTGTCTGGAGGGGTGGAGACGATGCGGATTCCAAGTCACAGGAATAATCTATGCAAGGGCTCTGGGCAGGGAAGAGGTAGACACATGCATGAAATTGAAAAAGAAAAAATGCATGAAACTGGAAAAGAAAAACACTGTAGCCAAAAAGCAAAAACCAAGCAAAGTGGGAAGAATGGAGATAGGTGGGGAGAAGAGTGGGGCTGGATCACGCAGAGACTTGTAGGCCAAGTTTAGGACATGGACTTTAAAAGAACGTGCTGAGTCACTTCAGTTGTGTCCTATTCTTTGCGACCCTATGAACTGTAGCCCACCAGGCTCTTCTGTTCATGGGATTCTCCAGGCAAGAATACTGTAGGGGGTTGCCATTTCCTCCTCCAGGGGATCTTCCCAGCCCAGGGATCGAACTCACGTCTCCTGCAGCTCCTGCACTGCAGGTGGATTCTTTACCTCTGAGCCACTGGGGAAGCCCTTAGGAACAAAGAGAAGCTACTAAAGGATTTTCAGCAAGGATGTGGAATGATCAGGTTGTGTTTGAAAAGATCACTTCAGATCTACTGTGAAGGATGGCCAAAATGGAATCAAGAGTCAGATTAGGGGGTTAATGCAGTATCCAAGTTGAGTCGGGGGATATCTTAAGTTGGAAAAAAAATAATAACTCCCAGATGGAAACTTGTGTACAGGTGGCTTGATAGGAGGATTTTCAGAGTCTGTGAGGGAAGCAGCACTGGATAGAGACAAGAGTTGAAGAGCATTATGGCTGAAACAGAGGCTTCAGCTGACCCTATAGGAGCTCTGGAGCTAGAATGAAACTTCAGAATGTCCTCAGTTGAGAGAAAGGGGCTGGGACTCTGGACCCCTGAACCAATCAGTCATTAGATACAGGCTGCCCCAGGAAAGAGGCATGCACATTTGGCAAGACAGCTCCCTTCAGCCACAGGTGGTACCCAGGGAAGTGCTCAGCTCTTCACTATCAGCACCCAACACCCAGCATCTGGTACAGGATCCTGAAGGATCTGGGCAGCATGCCACAGCACCCACCATGGGGGATCTGTGAGACATCTGAGGGGAGACCCAGAGGGCCCTGGGGAGCAGAAAATGCAGCGTAAGACAAGGCTGGTCACACCCTGCACCTGTTACTAAATGCAAGTTTGCATACTCCATGAAGCAGAGTGAGGCCCAATTGAAATGTGGGAGTTTGGAGCAGAGAAAGGTTTGCTGCAGGGCCAAGCAAGGAGAAAGTGTGGCTCATGCTCAGAAACCCCAGTGGGTTTATGGAAGATTTTACAGACAAAATCTGGGGTAGGGGCTTTAGGGTGTGTGAATTTTTTCTTCTGACTGCTTGCTGGTGAGGTAACAGGGCTGTGTTCCAGGGATCTTGTGCTCAGCCTGAAGTTACCATTCTCCACCTGGGTAGACAAACTTAGGGAGATAATGAAGGACAGGGAAGCCTGCCTGCTGCAGTTTATGGGATCACAAAGAGTTGACATGCCTTAGGGAACTGAATAACAACCTGGGTGGGGGCCGTATATCCCTTGAGGTTGTTTGCTTGTGTTGTTGAGTTGACTATGCCAAAGCCTTTGACTGTGTGGATCGCAACAAACTGTGGAAAATTCTGAAAGAGATGGGAATACCAGACCACCTAACCTGCCTCTTGAGAAATCTGTATGCAGCTCAGGAAGCAACAGTTAGAAATGGACATGGAACAACAGACTGGTTCCAAATAGGAAAAGGAGTACATCAAGGCTGTATATTGTCACCCTGCTTATTTAACTTCTATGCAGAGTACATCATGAGAAACGCTGGGCTGGATGAAGCACAAGCTGGAATCAAGATGGCCGGGAGAAATATCAGTAACCTCAGATATGCAGATGACATCACCCTTATGGCAGAAAGCGAAGAAGAACTAAAAGCCTCTTGATGAAAGTGAAAGAGGAGAGTGAAAAAGCTGGTTTAAAGCTCAACATTCATAAAAATAAAAAAACTTTGAATTGCAAAAATAATAATAATAATAAAGCTCAACATTCAGAAAACTAAGATCATGGCATCTGGTTCCATCACTTCATGGCAAATAGATGAGGAAACAGTGGAAACAGTGACAGACTTTATTTTAGGGGGCTCCCAAATCACTGCAGATGGTGACTGCAGCCATGAAATTAAAAGACGCTTACTCCTTGGAAGAAAAGTTATGACAAATCTAGACAGCATGTTGAAAAGCAGAGACATTACTTTGCCAACAAAGGTCTGGCTAGTCAAAGCTATGGTTTTTCCAGTAGTCATGTATGGATGTGAGAGTTGGACTATAAAAAAGGCTGAGTGCAGAAGAACTGATGCTTTTGAATTGTGGTGTTGGAGAAGACTCTTGAGATTCCCTTGGACTGCAAGGCGATCCAACCAGTCCATCCTAAAGGAAATCAGTCCTGAATATTCATTGGAAGGACTGATACTGAAGCTGAAACTCCAATACTTTGGCCACTTGATGCAAAGAACTGACTCATTTGAAAAGACCCTGATGCTGGGAAAGACTGAAGGCAAGAGAAGGGGATGACAGAGGATGAGATGGTTGGATGGCATCACTGACTCAATGGACATGAGTTTGGGTAAACTCCAGGAGTTGGTGATGGACAGGGAGGCCTGGAGTGCCGCAGTCCATGGGGTCGCTAAGAGTCGGACATGACTGAACAACTGAACTGTGCTGAAGTGAACTGATATCCCTTGAGGAGGAATCAGGACACTGCTTTATAGCCACACTATCCTTTCTGGACTGCTCCTCCTGTTTCTGCATTATCTCTCCTCCCTGATCAGTAACTGTTTGAATCTGCCCTTTGGTACTCAGGGAAGGTCTAGGAAGCTGAGGCCTTTTTTCCTCCAAATAAGAAACTGGGGACACAAAAGGATTTGTACCTGGGAGGGTCCCACAGGGTCCCACTCAGTTTCAATAAGTGCCACGATTCTAAAGTGGGGATCTGGGCCACACTCCTAGTATCTGCTGCAGAGGTTCTGTGAGACATCCATGGGGTGAACCAGAGGGCCCTGGGGAGCAGAAAATGCAGACCAAGCCAAAGCTTGCCCTGCCCCCTGGTGGTGTTCCTCTGACACTGGACCACCTGGTGAGTCAGGCTAAAAGAAGGGCCTGGGATTATAGAGATACAAAAACAACTATAATAAAGTACAATTAATTCAAAGATATAGGTATGCACACAGTATAGAGCTAACACAGCATATAGGAGAGAAGACAGCAAGTAAGGAGGGGGAGGTGATACCACTGGATAAACAGAAGCCAGATTATGAAAGATATCAGTTGTCATGTGGTAAGAAGCCTTCAAAGAATTTTAAGCCTAAGAATGCTATGATCTCATTTTTTTTTTCCTTAATGATAAATCAGAGACAATATAGAATTGCAGGGGTAAAAAACCAACTTGGTAATTAGAGTCAGAAAAACTTGGATTCAAAAAAAAAAAAAAAAAGAAAGAAAAACTTGGCTTCAGATTCCATTTCTCCTGCTGATCAGCTGTGTGACTTTGAAAAAAAATAGCTTAAACTCTAAGCCTCAGTGGCCACATCGATAAAACAGAGTTGTTGTGAAATGGAATGAGGCTATGTATGTAAAAAACACTTCCCAAATGGTTCAGCAGTGAAGAATGTGCCTGCCAGTGCAGGAGACCCGGGAGATGCAGGTTCCATCCCTGGGCTGGGAAGATCCCCTGGAGGAGGGGGATCCAGTATTCTCGCCTAGGAAGTCCCATGGACAGAGGAACCTGGCGGGCTACAGTCCCTGGGGTCGCAAAGAGTCAGACACGACTGAGCACGTACACACATGCACCTAAACCTGCTGGTTCAGAGCCTGGCACCTAGGGGCCATACAATAAGCATTATCCTTCTCTCTTAATTTTCCAAAGTGAGCTTATGGGCAAAGCTTGGAGAAGAAATTAGTAGGAGGGAGAGGGAGTGGCATTTGGAGATGTGGGAGGCCAAGCAGGTGCTTGGAAGCTATTGTCTGAAGCCAAGTGAGAGATAAACCTTGAACTAAGGCAAAGGTCAAGTGGGCAGACACTGATTTGAGAGCTAATTGTGAAGTACAAATCCAAAGGTCCTGCTGTCTGATTGGCTGTGGAAGATAAGGAAGGAAGAGTCCAGACTGATTCAGGTTCCTCTGGGGCAGCTGGCTAGATCGTGGTTCCATTTGCTGATAGGGAACCATGAGAGCAGAAGAGATGATGACCTATTGATATCAAGTTAGGCTCCGTGGGGCTCCTAGGTGCAAAGACTTTCTGTGTCCCCCATTTCTTTGATTATAGGAAACAGCCCTCATTCAGCCTCCATGACCTTTCCTGAGTTCCAATGGACAGATTCAAGCAGTTGTTAACTAGGGAAGGGAAGGGACGCAACACCAGGGAGACACAGTTAAGGGCAACTATGGGGCAAGGTCCTGTTTCCCTAGCAACTGATATACCTAATAATATCCTTGAGTTATTTTGCAAATTCTGAAAAATTTCCAGGTTGGAGAAGTTATCAAATGATGGTATGCTATCCACAAGCATGTACCAGTTTGACCTGAAGGTTGATGATACTGATTCCTACTTACCTCACCACCAACCCATCAGAAGAACGTCCACAAATTGATCATGCTCTCTTTGAACAATTATAATAAAATTTGTCACTATGTTCTCCAAGTTGGGACACACAGTTTTAAGAGTATTAACCCACTGTAGCCTCCTTTGCTTGGCAAAGTAATAAAGTTAATTATTTTCTACTTCACCCAAAACTCTGTCACCAAGATTAGATTCGGCACCAGTGTACAGACAAGCTGGGCTTTCAGCATCACTTTGAAAGGTTGGTTGTGATGCCACCAGAGTGCACATCTTTAGGCCAGAGAGCAGGCACAAAGAGGCAGCTGATTGCAGTGGAGTGGCTATAGGCAGAGTTTGGATGTAGGGACTGGAAGAAATTGTCCCAAATACATACACATGAGGTTGAGTCCAGGATGCAGCCTGGGTGGAAGAGATGAGGGTCAGTAGCAAGCCCAAGGCTGGAGACCAGCTCCCCTTTCTCAGCACAGAACTCTGAGAAATCAGAGAATCAGGGCTGTTTCTGTTACAAATAGCAGAAATCCTCTTACAATTAGCTTGAGCAAGAGAAAACATTTATTGATTCCTAACCCTCGAATCAGAAATCTGGTGCTCTCTATCCCTCGGCCTGCTTCCTCTAGGCTGGTTTCCATCTCAGGCAGTTTCCTCCTTTGCAGGGCCAAGCCGACCCCCAGCAGCATCAGGCTTAGGTTCTCCCAGCCCAGCAACCCCAGCAGACTGGAAGCCCATTTTGAAAGCTGACAGAAACCATTCCTGAATATTTCCACTGGCTATGTCCAGAGTAAAGAACACACAATTTGGCCAAGCTCAGAGCCCACCCCCAAGAGGCCTACAGGACCACACAGTTTGAGGAGGTGGTTCCCCAAAAGAACATCAGCGTGCTATTAACAGAAATAAGGAATGGATGCTGGCTTACCATAGCCATGTTGAGTTTGAGGTGCTATGGCATTTGGGATAATACCCAGGGCCTCAAGCTGAAGACAGATGTCTGGATGGAGACATAACTGGAGAAATCACCAGAGGACTTTCTGGTTGGTTGGGGCAGATGCGTTCTTCAGAGGAATGTGGAGGGAATGATCAGTCCAGAGCCCCAAAGAAGAGATTCTGGGCTGGAGAGACACTACCACCAGAGTAGGGCAGAGAAGAATCCTCATCTCCGGGAGAAGAAACAGGGCTTTGGGAGCTCCTGAGAGTCCTGGACAACAGAAGAGCCTGGGCTCAGAGTGCCCAAGCCCTGGGAGGAAGGGGGGAAGGCAGAGCCCAGCCCCCGGCTTCTAAACCTCCAGCTTTCCGTGGGTTCCGCCCCTGGCCTCGGCCCTAGTTCTGGACTTGTTTGCCACCCAGTGCCTGCCAGTCGCAATTTCCCAGGAGCAAGAGTCCTCAAAATTTCATCATGTGCAGGGGGCGAGGCGGGCCGGTGGGGCGGGGCTTCGGGGCCGAGGAGAGGAACCAGTCCTCGAATGGGAGACAAGGGTTTGGGGGCTAGGATGCAGCTGGTGGGGACGCGGCTGGGCGGACCCGCGGGTAGCCGGGGGGCGGAGAGAGGGTCTCGCCGGCCCTGCTGGGTCCCGCCCCTGCGCCGGCCCGCCTCCTTTTAAGCGCCTCCCGCCTAGCCTGAGCTCCCGCTCTCGGCGCTGCGCCCTCGTTCCCCGCCTTCCTTATCTCCCTGGCTCCGCTCGGTTCTCGCGGCCACCCCGCAGCCCCAGCGCAGGTGCCATGGCCGCTATATATCGCCCCGGCCTGCGGTGAGTGACCCCCAGACCGGGGCCGACCCTCACTTTCCGCCGCGCTCGCCCCCTCAGGGCTGCCATATGCATTGTCCTGCTCTCCTCCTCCGGCCTGGTTTTGCATCCGAGAGGAGGAGACGGGCAGGTGGCGAGTGTGTCTGGATCTCGTCCTCTTGGCTCGTGCGTCACTCCGGAGATCGGGGCGGCCTCAGCCGCTCCGGGTGTCTCTGTTTCCGTCCCCTCCTCCCTCTCCCTGCTTTGCTGGTCCCTGACCGCACCATCTGTATATGCCACTCTCAGAACTTCCTTTACCTCTCCTCGCTCGCCCTCGTGGGCCCAGTCTCCATATCTCCTCCTTTGCTTGGTACAGATGTAAGTGGTTCCACAGGTTGCAGTGAGGAGAAGTAGGGCCCTGGGGTCAAGGATGCACGAACCCCTGGGGACTGAGCCCAGAGCTCCCTAAAGAAGGTGGAAGGTAAACAGCCATCCCCCGGCCTCCCCGGATGGGAACCTGGCAGGGAGCCCTGCACAGCTAGAGGGGTCTGGGGTCCCAAGAGGGAGGGAGGCATGGTAGAGGTAGAGACCAATCTGCCTTCATTCTTACCTGGCTGGCTTCATCCCCTGTCCAGAACGAACCCCCAGGCCCTGCCTGTCTATGTCAGCCCCTTTTCACAGCTTTCTGTCTTCCTCTGTAGTCTCCCTTCTCAGCTTTTGTCTCAGAGTCTAAGCCGACCCCCTGTCTCCCACAGCTGGTTCCACTAGGCTAGCCATTGTGGGTGGTCTCTGGAGCAGAGAAAAAGGAGAAGGTCCCACTCCAGAGACTGGAGGAGAGCAGGGGGGAGCTTCACACGAGACTCCCCACAGAGAGAGGTTCTCCCCAAGGCTGAATGCCTTTAAAATTAATGCTTGGGGAAAACTCTCAGAGGCAGAACAGAACAGGTCCCAGGAGGCTTCCTCCTCTTCCCCTAGGGCCACACTAGGTCTCCATCCTGCCCTGCCCAGTGAAGCCACCCAGCTCCCAGGCACGGCCTGAGTGTCCTCTCTTCCCCAGGCTTCTTCCCTGTGAGTCTGAGCACCCTGCAGTCTAATGCTCCACCCCACCGCCAAAGCTCTAGGCATTTGTTCTCTAGGAAAGAGAGCCAAGGGAGGGACAGGGTCATGCAGTGCTAGGCGTGTAGGGTACAGTTTCTGGTGGGCAAGGCCCTGGCATAGGAGGAGGGTAACTTCCCTCTCTTGGCCTTTGGTCTCTCTGCATCACTTCACCTTGGGTCCAGGCCAATCAGAGCAGACCCTACTTTTCCCTCTCCTAAGGGTGTGAAGGGACAGATTCCAGGGGCTCTGTTCTAAGAATTGGGGCATGCAGCCCAGCCAGTGATATTCCCTGACAGTCAGCCTTCCCCACAGTTTGAAAATACCTGCCTACCCAGTGGCGACACTTTATGCAATCCTTGTTGGGCCACTGAGCAGTCACAGATCCAATGCCTGGAACCCTGACATTCGGTCACCCACTCTTTGTGTAAGGGCCCAAATCGAGAAAACTGGGACTTAACCACGTCACAGACCTGGTCCTCTGCTTGAAGCTTTCACAGTCTTACAGCATGCAAAACTATATTTGAGAATGAAGAGAACACCAGACACATTAAGCTGTCACCTGGGCACAATTTATTGACATTTGGGCCACAGGACAAACATGCTCATTTCCAGACATTGACCAGACATAGTAAACCATGGACATGAGCCAAGCCTACAATAACATCAGCATGCCTAAACATATACTTTCATATTGCCAGACATGTGCCTTTATGCTCATTTGGTGATACCTGGCCCTTGCTAATCAGGAGACACCCTCACTAAGCCTCATAAAGGCCACAAAATACACATGGCCTCAACCCATCTCCTTCACCTAGTCGGACCTCTTCATGGTGCCTGTACCCAGACGGACTTTAGCTTGTCTTTAGAAGCCCAGCCCTCCGTACCCTTGACTTGCCCATCTTCCATGAGAACACCTGGCCCATTACCTCTCTTGTTTCTTCTCTTGCAGGCTTAGCTGGCACAGGCTGAGCCCCTGGGGTTGGTCGTCACGGTGTAGCATCCAGACGCTGCGAGTCCTCAGTGGAGATCTGGCCCAACTGCCTGCTAAGGTTCGAGACTTTGTGGAGCACAGTGCCCGCCTGTGCCAACCAGACGGCATCCACATCTGTGATGGGACCGAGGCGGAGAACACTGCCACGCTGGCCCTGCTTGAACAGCAGGGACTCATCCGAAAACTCCCGAAGTACAACAACTGGTAAGTCCTGGGCCCAGCAACCTGTGACATGGGGGCAGTTGCGTGGACTGAGGCCACTTTGGGTTTACTGAGACAAAATCCAATTTTCAATAGACCATGCCAATGGAATAAGCAGAATGGAGCTTTGAGGGAAACCATCAGAAATTATTGCAGTTGGTCTATACTTTTATGTTAAGTTGATACAAATAAAAGCCTTTACTTTTTTTTTTTTTAACTTACAAATTCAGGGAGTTTCTGCCAGGGCAGAGGCCATTAGATGGCTGGGGGCCAAGGGAACTGCCCCTTAGATTGGGACAAAATCTGGGGTAGAGAACTTCCTTGGTGGTCCAGTGGTTAAGAATCTGCCTGGCAAAGCAGAGGACGTGAGTTTGATCCCTGGTCCAGGAACTAAGATCCCACATGGTGCAGAGCAACCAAGCCCACACACTGCAATTACTGAGCCCATGTGCTTGGCATGCCGCAAACTAAGACCCAAAACTTAAAAAAAATCTGGGGGAAGAACTGAGATGCAAATGGATGGGAAAAAAATAAGGCCAACAGAAGACCTAGAGACAAAACTGGACATGAAAGAGTTGGTCTGGGATGAGGGCAGTCTGCTGGCCACTATCTTCTTGATATCCGCTCTCCCCCAGCTGGCTGGCCCGCACAGACCCCAAGGATGTGGCACGAGTAGAGAGCAAGACGGTGATTGTAACTCCTTCTCAACGGGACACGGTGCCCCTCCCGGCTGGTGGGGCCCGTGGGCAGCTGGGCAACTGGATGTCCCCAGCTGAGTTCCAGCAAGCTGTGGATGAGAGGTTTCCAGGCTGCATGCAGGGTAATCAGGGCAGGGACACAGAGGCAGGGGCACTGAAGGTATCAACAGGTTGGAGCCCTTCATCCACCTGGCGTTTTCCTCCGTAGGCCGAACCATGTACGTGCTTCCATTCAGCATGGGTCCCGTGGGCTCCCCGCTGTCCCGCATCGGAGTGCAGCTCACGGACTCTGCCTACGTGGTGGCAAGCATGCGGATTATGACCCGGCTGGGGACGCCTGTGCTTCAGGCCCTGGGAGATGGCGACTTTGTCAAGTGTCTTCACTCTGTGGGCCAACCCTTGACTGGGCAAGGTGAGCACCTGCTCTGCCCAGGGGAGGACACAGAGGCCCACTTGTACTCAGAGGGAACCCCACATCCTAGCCATCCTGATGAGTGAGATAGTGAAGTCCCATGTTCTAGAGCAGGAGTGGGCTGGGAGTGAGTCTGTGTTGACAAAGTCGTTTGCACAAGATAGAGAATTATCCAGGAACAGGGGCACGGGAGCTGACAGGTGTCATGAGGTAGGAGGTTTTAGCCACCCATCCACACCACCACTGCTCCCAGTGTCTTTCCTGCCAACCCCAATCCCTCCAGCCCCTGACACCCTGAGGCCTGATGCCCCTGCCAGCAGCCCCATGAATCCATTGTCCCCAGGGGAGCCGGTGCACCAGTGGCCATGCAATCCAGAGAAAACCCTGATTGGTCACGTGCCCGACCAGCGGGAGATCATCTCCTTCGGCAGCGGCTATGGTGGCAACTCCCTGCTGGGCAAGAAGTGCTTTGCCCTTCGCATCGCCTCGCGGCTGGCCCGGGATGAGGGCTGGCTGGCGGAGCACATGCTGGTGAGGGCCTGGTGAGGGTCTGATGGGGCTAGGCCAGGGGTGGGGCCTGACCATCAGCCTCAGCCTCACCTCTCCACTGCCAGGCTGGAGGCCAGGGACTCAGCCCAAATGCCCGAAGCTTTGGCCTGAGGCTGCTGACTGTTGGGGGGCTTCCCCTTGCTGCCACCCCAGGCCCCACGGCCAGGCGGTGTACCCAATTAGTGAATAAACCTTGGTCCTCCCTGTTGACCCCTAGCTGTCCTTCCCAAGCAGACCATTCCTGACCTCTGTCTGGTGCTCTCTTCCTTGCCCTCTCTCTCCCCAACTCGCAGATCCTGGGTATCACCAATCCGGCGGGGAAGAAGCGCTATGTGGCAGCCGCCTTCCCCAGTGCTTGTGGCAAGACAAACCTGGCCATGATGCGGCCGGCACTGCCAGGCTGGAAAGTGGAGTGTGTGGGGGATGACATCGCCTGGATGAGGTTTGACAGTGATGGTGAGAGGCCCTCAGATCGTACTCTGGGTTCTGGTTCGATGGTCCCCTCACTGCTCAGGATGAACTTTGTCAGTGAGAACCTCTTCCTGAACAACCACCCCACCCTGGAGATGCAGAGCCTTTCTCCTCAGATCTAGGGTCTAGCTCAGGGCAGGGAGAAGCTGAGCAAGACCTTCCAAGACTGAGCTTCTCAACTCTTCCTGGTTAGTCCTTCCTTTTTTCACTTCTCCTCCCAACAGGTCGACTCCGGGCCATCAACCCTGAGAATGGCTTCTTTGGGGTGGCTCCTGGCACCTCTGCCACCACCAATCCCAATGCTATGGCCACAATCCAGAGTAACACCATTTTCACCAATGTGGCTGAGACCAGCGATGGCGGGCGTGTACTGGGAGGGAATCGATCAGCCTCTTCCACCTGGCGTCACTGTGACCTCCTGGCTAGGCAAACCCTGGAAACCTGGTATGAGGGGTTAGTCAGACCCGGGGCTCAGTACCTTGTTGATGTAAAGGAACCTGCAGCCACCTCCCAGGACCTCTGGGAGGCACGGGGATTTATGAATGTTCTGTCTTCTAACCCTAAGCAAGATCTCAAGTCACATTCCAACTCCACCAAGCACTGGTTCTGTGGCCTGAGTTGCTAAAACCTCCTGAGCTTCAGGGTCCCCATCACTTGAATGGGGGTAGTTATTACACTACCTAGCTCATAAGGTGTTGGAGGATTAAATTAAATAATGCATGTAAAAGGTTCAACATAGTGCCAAGTACTTAGTAAATTCTCAATTAATATAAGCTGAATGTTTTTAAAGGGGAAGGGCTGTCTTGGAAATTATTACAGAAAGAATTGGACTCAAAGCACAATCCATAAAGTTGGACCGATTAGGAAGGAGGAAACCTGCCCCTCCCCTCCCCTGGGTCCCCACCACCACCCCCTAAAATAACCATTGGCTAAAGGTCAGTATTGTTAACTTTCCCCTGCTCTTCCAACATATTCACCCCAGTCCTTTCAAACGAAGTCAGACCAGCTCTTTAGCCTCTCCTGGAAGCTAGTTTCTCAACCATGTCATTACTCTCCAGTGCCCTGCCGCCCTCCCCCTCCCCCAGCCCTGCACTCTGGACCTTCAGCTTTTAGTGGCCTTTGGCATTTAGACAGCCGAGCTCTAGGGCTGGGAGCAAAGAAGAGCTTAGCAGGGGAGGGTGGCCTGTGGTCCCTGAAGCCTACATTCAAGTTTTCCAGGCCGGCTTAGCAGCCACCCTCTTCATCTAGTCATCCTTCATTTTCTAACACCATCATTAAGCCCTCCTCAGCCTCCCCACCCAACTGAGAAATCCAAGAAACTTTCCTATTTCCCCACAGGCTAGTTGCCCAACCCTTTCATCATCTCTGGATTCAGGGGTATTACTAGGGCGTGTTGTACCAGCTTCAATTCTCAGAATAATACGCTGAGCTAGGTCCTGAACTGGGGATGAAAGTGCAAGAGAGAAGCGTAAGGGATGGTTTTTATATGAGAGTGGAGGCAGGAGCCGGGGGCTGGAGCAGGGCAGGGTACACTGGCTCTGTGACTCCCTTGCCCCCCAGGTCTGAGCAGCAACTTCTAGCAGAGAAAGCACTGTGCCCATTCAGGGCCCCCATGATGGGGCTTTATACATATGCCACTGACTCAGTCCCATCTCCTCTCCAGGCATCTGAAGGGGCCTAAAATGACCTCCTCAGGTTACAACTGTCCAGGTTACGTCCTCAACTGAGTTCTTCAAGCCCTGTCACTCCAGCAGGGTCTAAGCAGACCCAGGAAATTACCAAAATACTGCTAGCTTTAAAATTAGTTCCTGTTTGCATTTTGATAACTCAGGAAATTCTGTCTTTCGCCATTTGCTGATGGAAAGTCAGTTATCTGAAATACTGACCTGACTGTCAGTTTTTGCTTTAGGTTTGTTTATTTAAATAATAATCTCATAAAAGAAGAGTTTCTGGGGCAAAATTTCTATTATAACTCTATGACAGTATTTAACCCCATTCCCTTGAGCACTGGCCAAGTTCTGTAACTTAGCATAAACATTAATATCCTGCTAAACCCCAGTTCCTCTCCTATTCTTTTCTCCCATAACTCAGTTGGCAGCACCATCATGGATAAATAACTTGATCTTCAGGGGAGATGTTCTGGCTCCTTCTCCCTACCAACCTCCAACTCAAGGTTGCAGGGAGCTGATGAGGCAAAAAGAAATGGTGCAAGAGTGCCTGCAAAGGTATGTGTGTTGGGAGTGGAGATGCCCTTGGAAGTGACAGTATTTGTATTTGCTCTGCCAGGTGACAAGGAGCCCTGTGCGCATCCCAACTCTCGCTTTTGTGCCCCGGCTCGCCAGTGCCCCATCATAGACCCTGCCTGGGAGGCCCCAGAGGGAGTCCCCATTGACGCCATCATCTTTGGAGGCCGTAGACCCAAAGGTAAACATCATGCAGGCTCCGTGCCTTCTGGGTTAAAAGTCAGGCTCTCTATCAGGGCACACCTCCCTCTTGTATTTAAAGCTCAGAGAGCCTCAACCTGGATTGCTAACTACAGCTGTCTGCCTGTAGAGCGGCCCCTATCTGGGGAATCAAGGTGGAGGGGGTCCGCATGGAGTTTGAAAATCCACAGTGGAGGTCCTAGGAGGGAGTAGGAGTCGAGATCACCAGAAGGGATAGAGTGATGGTGCAAAGGTAAGGGCTGCCTTTGACCATGTGCCCTGGTGTCCCAGGAGTCCCCCTGGTATATGAGGCCTTCAACTGGCGCCATGGGGTGTTTGTGGGCAGTGCCATGCGCTCCGAGGCCACTGCAGCGGCTGAACACAAAGGTGAGTGCCCTCCCTGCTTCGCTCCTGTGCCCACCTTGCCTCTTCTCTCCCTTCCTGAGCCAGACCTTCCTCCTGCCCACCCCTTCCCAAGTGTATCTTTCCCCACTCCCTTCCCCTAGCCCTGCCTTAAGGATATTCCCGTGCCACCAACATTTCACAGCTTCCTCCAGCTGGAGGCAGGATACTTTTCTCCAGTAAGAAAGGCAATTCCTTATCCATCCTGCTCCCCTCCCCAGGGAAGGTCATCATGCATGACCCATTTGCCATGCGGCCATTTTTCGGCTACAACTTTGGGCGCTACCTTGAACACTGGCTGAGCATGGAGGGGCGCAAGGAGTCCGGCTGCCCCGCATCTTCCATGTCAACTGGTTCCGGCGCGATGAGGCAGGCCGCTTCCTGTGGCCAGGCTTTGGAGAGAATGCCCGTGTGCTAGACTGGATCTGCCGACGGCTCGACGGGGAGGACAGTGCCCGGGAGACACCCATCGGGCTGGTGCCTAAGGAAGGTGCCTTGGATCTCAGCAGCCTGGGAGCCATAGACACCACCCAGCTGTTCTCCCTCCCCAAGGACTTTTGGCAACAGGAGGTTCATGACATTCGGAGCTATCTGACAGAGCAGGTCAACCAGGATCTGCCCAAGGAAGTGCTGGCTGAGCTGGAGGCCCTGGAGGGACGTGTGCGCAGAATGTGATCTGAGCCTTCAGCTAGCAAGGGGGCACAGCACCCCCACCCCCACCTTCAACTCCCCTTATTGCAGAAACTATGAGCAACTTAACAACACTCTCATCCTCTGGGTGCTGTGGAGATCAGGCCCCAGAGCTTTCCCCACATGCTGCCTAACAATGAGATGCTCATTCATATAACATTTGTGCTGTTTTCATTTCCTGCCTGTCTTCACAGGCTTCCCTTTAACACTAATTTCACAATCTTCCAAGCAGCTGGTGTCCCAGTGCAACCTGCCCTGGCATGGCCCAGTGGTATAAGGATCTCTCTTACAGGCAGCTCAACCACCGAGCCAGATAAGTAGAAATTGCTGGGAGAAGACAGTATCTACTGGTGTCCTGAGGAATTAAAAAGGAGGGACCTCTGTGAGCAGCTCAGTATAGCTCCAGGCCTAAAATTCCTAATCTCCCATCAGAGAAGCAGAAGCCTCTGTGACCCACTCCAGTGAAGCGGCTCCACTGTCAGTTTTCAGACCTGTTTTTCCTCCTCCATTACCCTGAAGTTTGACTCACAAAGTATTCATGAGAGCTGATTCAATATTGAGGCAGCTAACGTTTCCATAGTACCTTCTGTGTGAGAGGCACTGTTCAGGGGTGACGGCTGAGAGTAACTTCACCCGTGATCTGGATCTGCCTGAGTGAATGTATAAACTGAGATGGATACGATGGAAGTTTGTACCCACAAAATGAGGACAAATATTCACAAAATAACTGAAAAGTCCTCAGAAGAAAACCTTGGAGGAGGAAACACCAAATTTTTTTTTAGAAAACAGCCAATAACCAGTTATAATGTGTAAAGAGCAAAAAGGAATCTAAAGTCAGAGTGGATTACATGCTAAAACACTGCAATGGAGTCCATGGCACTAAAATAGATTTTAAACTGCACTAACATATTAAAACTTCATAAATAGCATGTGATAGCTAACAATATGATCAGAGGTAGCACAGTATAGATGTTAGGCACATAGTAGACTCAGGCCAGGGGTGCCTCTCAGCTTCTTCAGCTATAAAATGGGGATGTGCCTATATCTGACAGTGTTGTTTGGATTAAGAGTCAGTGAAGCCAGGCACTCATAATTATGCCTGACAAGGAATAACCATTGACTAAGTTAGCTGTCCTCACCTTTTCACTCTATATGGATTAGAGTGGGCCCTGTAGGCATGTTATACACTGCTGACTTGACAGTTTAAGAGGAAAATGAGCAATGTAAATACAATTTATAGGAGAAAGAAAATAGGTTGGAAATAAAGTCCTTCCTGGAAAGAGGCAGGGAATTGGAATTCCAGGTACCTTTCTGATACCATACCTAAATGCACAGGAATAGGAAGGTGTTATAACCTTAAAAATTACTCTGGAGATTTCCCTGGAAATCCAGTGGCTGTCAGAGAACTAAGATCCCACATGCTGCATGGCAAGGCCAAAAACTTTTTTTGTTTGTTTCTCCAAAGAAGACATACAGCTGGCCAACAGGAATATGAAAAAAAACTCAACTTCACTAATTATTAGAGAACTGCAATGAGATATCACCTCATACTGGTCAGGATGGCCATCATCAAAGTCTACAAATAAATGCTGGAGAGGGTGTGGAAAAAGGGAACCTTCCTACACTGTCGGTGAGAATGTAAACTGGTGCAGCCACTATGGAGAACACCATGGAAGTTCCTTTAAAAACTAAAATCAGAGTTACCATATGATCCAGCAATCCCACTCCTGGGCATATATCCAGAGAAAACTAGAATTTGAAGATACACGCACCCCAGTGTTCACTGTAGCACTATTTACAATAGCCAAAACATGGAAGGAACCTAAATGTCCATTGGCAAAAAAAATGTCCATCAACAGATGAATGGATAAAGATGTGGTATATATATACAATGGAATATTAACCATAGAAAAGAATAAAATAATGCCATTTGCAGAAACACAGATGAACTTGGAGATTATCATATTAAGTGAAGTAAGCCAGACAGAGAAGACAAATATATATCACTTACGTATTGAATCTGAAAAGGTACAAGTGAGCTTATTTACAAAACAGAAATAGACCCACACAGAGAAAAACAAACTTATGGTTACCATAACAGAAGGTAGGAGGAAGGGATACATTAGGAGAATGGAATTAACATATACACACTGCTATATATAAAATATAGATAACAAACAAGGACCTACTGTATAGCACAGGGAACTATAAATATTTTGTAATAACCTATAAAAGAAACTAATCTGAAAAAGAATACACACACACGCATATATATGTATCTGAATCACTGTGCTGTTCACCTGAAACTAATACATTACCTTAATTTTTTAAATTAAAAAAAAACCCATTAAAAAAAAAAAAGATTTTGCCAATTAGAATAAAATTGCATGCCCTGCAGCTCCGGATAAATGATAAAATATAGTTAACACATTTTATTAAACTTTTTATTTTTAACTAAAACATCGATATAGAAAACCGTACAAAATAAAAGTATAGCTTAATAAACTAAATCGAACCTTGAAGTCATTACCCAGAAAAATAGAACTTTGCCAAACACTAAAACTGCCACCACCATCACCACCATGTTCCTCATCTTCACAGTCCCTCCCCTTCCTAGTATAAACTGATACCATGGTTCATGATAATCACATCCTTGCTTTTTTTCCTGTATTACCTAAATCCAGAACCCTAGACATTATAGCCTAACCTTATCCATAAAAAACAAAACAAAACTGTATACCTTTTATATCTCTTTCAATCTACAGGTTACTCCTTTACTCTTTTCTTCAATTTAACCGTTGAAGAATCCAGGCCTAGATGTTCCTCGCCTAGATTCATTAATTTGTTAGGGATTTCAGAAAAGCTCTCCTCAAACTCTATGTCGTAATCTTTGGAATTCCCTTACAAAGGGACATTCCTTTTATTTTCTGTTTTCATTACCCTGAGGCACAGCAAGATAACTGCTTGATTCTTTTCCTTAACTTACCATCTTCAGTATAATGTTTCTGGGACTTTTCTGGTGGTCCAGTGAGTGGCTAAGACTCTGAGCTCCCAAGGCAGCAGTCCCAGTTCCCGGTCAAGGAACTAGATCCCTCATGCCACAACCAAAGACCCCATGGTCCGCAACTAGAACGTGGCACAAATAAATGTTTTAGTTATTTAAAAAAATAATGATTTGGTTTCATATCATCCTTCAAACAGGTGACCAGGTTGGTTTTTTTTGTGTGTGACCAATTAGTTACACACCCACAAACACCCATTATGAACTCAAGGATTTAAACATACTTAATGTTTATTAAATTATCCTTATAATGCTCAAATTATCCCATCTTTGGCCAAAGGCTTGGCTCCTGAGTCCTTTTGACTTTACCCTGATAATGTTTACTGGCTTCTTGACTATCTGGTATGGTAAGTTCCATGCTTTCCATGTACATCTCCTACCCTAGACCCGGCACTAGAGGTAAAGAACCCACCTGCCAATGCAGGACACATAAAAGACAGGTTTGATCCCTGGGTTGGGAAGATTCCCTGGAGGAGGACATGGCAACCCACTCCAGTATTCTTGCCTGCAGAAGCCCACAGACAGAGGAGCCTGGCAGGCTACATTCCATAAGGTCGCAAAGAGTCAGACAGGACTGAGCACGCACACATGCACCCCAGACCTACCCCAAGCTCTGGTTTCCTTCATGGGAAATGGTCTTTTAAGATTTAGCTGGTAGGAGTGTTTACTGCTACTAGATTGTTTCTAGATCTTTTCAGTGGATAGAGATAGGAAAATAAAACACCTCTTGAGTTCAAACTGATAGTTCCTATTCAAACTCAGAGCTAAAACGTTTTTAACTTCCATATCACATTTGTACCTCCTACCTGCCACACAAAAAATTCTGGTTCCCAAGGACACAAAAGTATTAGAAATCCCGTAATTACTCAATTGCTTTATAGTCAACACACTTTCAAGTCCTGGGTAAACCAGCATACTTCCCCCTTTCCTTCTACACTGAGCGTGCTATAAGAAGAGAATGTATAAACACACATCATCCATCACTTCAGAAGACAAACGTTCCTTTGTGTTGTCCACGTGTTCCTTTGTAGCTGGACATGTGTTCCAGGAGCTCTGTGCCATCACCAGGCTGGGACTGGGGAGAGGGAGGACAAAGGTAGCTAGAGAAAAATTTGCTTTCCTTCTCTCCTCTCAAGCCCAGCCCGCCCCCTGGTGGACATGCTAATGAGCAGGAAATGCCCAAAGCAGGTCAGACAGGAAGTCAACTAGCTGACATTTACAGCGAAATCTCTAGAACCAGTCCTAAAATGGGTGCTAACTAGAAAACCTCTCTGTTGCTTTAAGTGTAGGTGGGGAGAGTGGAGATTGCCCAAATGAAAAGCACTTACAAATTGTCACCAAGCAACGTGCAAAATTTCAAATTCATGAGAGGAAGGGCCAATAAAGTTTGTCAAAATGACTTAATTAAAATTATTTTTAAAAGAAACACCATTTTCTTTCAACGAAACACACAGTACATCCTAACATATAAATGCTCATATACATTTTTTAATTATTGTCACAAGTGATATAATCAAGTTCATAGACTGAAAATCTTTTACATACAAAAATCAACTGATGCATCAAGAGATGAAATCTTAGACTCTTCAGCATTTGATGTCAAGGCTCATTTTGGCCATGAAACCTCAGATTTTTCTTTTTAACATTTACTGTGACTTTAAAATGCCTTATTCAATAACATACAAGTTCCATCTTTCAAAGATTTGAGTATAGATTTTGTTCAGCTTTAAACTGCATTTGTAAATCAAACAGATTTGTAAGCTAAGGAGGAAAAGAGGAAAGAGGTAATTTTTAAATGAGTTAAGAAGATGAGTTTAACAGTTTTTGTTTGCTGTGGACCTCAAGTGGTTGAACTGTGTTAACCATAATGATTTGTTCATATTGTATCTTTGTCATATTAGTTCATGCAAGGCTTTCTCTACTATTTGTCTAATAATAAGCCTGGGTATTTTTATACTTTTTAAATGCAGAATTTAAACATTGTTTTTGCATCCACCACCTTTTGAAACCTAAAAATGTAACTTGCACAATTTCCCACAGCATAATAACAGAAGACTACATCATTTTAATGGCTACCTGGCATTTTTGTGTCTACCATATGAACCATAATTTATTTAACCAATCCTATCCTGTAGCAGTGTGCTTGGATCTATTTTGTTTCCAGTGTTTTACTACAATCCACAATTGCTCTCCTGAACATAAACATTTATGCTAAACTTGGCGTAGAGAGTAGGGCTAGCTTCCTAGAAATGACACTACTGGGTCATGAGAAAGGAAATCTGATTGGTAGAGACAAAGTTTCTCCCAGACAAGAAATTCTGGGAAGGTGCAGAGAAGAGAACTTTATGGCCGTAATTGCTTGGCAAAAGTAACAAAAAAATGACAAGGGGGGACAGATAGCAGCACTTCTAAGAGTAAAAAAGTCAAGTAGGCTTGGAAATTTGTATTTGAAACAAACACTAATGAACCAGTTGTAGGTTAAGAACTAAAGGTATTAGAGAATACTTCTAGAGATCAACTAACCGGGAGAGGTGTGAAATAATGAAAATTTGATGTTGGGTGATGACTCTGAAAACCATAGGATTTGCATAACTGAATTTAAAGGGCAAAGAGAAGGTAAAGGTCATTTTGGAAAAGGATTGCAAATTTTCCAGGCTGGACAACCCAGAAACCACAGAATCCTAAGATTTTCTGATGGTGACTCAAAGACAGTGAAGAAAGGAATGGCATTTCATGGACAGAGGAGCCTGGCAGGCTACAGTCCATGGGGTCACAGAGGGTAGTAACACTTTCGCTTATATTATTTTAGAATTTATTTATAAATACATATATAATACTTATTGAGGCAATAAACACTACAGGCAGATAGTAAGTAACCTGGCAATAGGAGATGGCTGACTGGCAGAACAGGCTACTTCATTAGTAGATCCCAGAGCAAGAGAAAATTGTGGGGCACTTGCTCAAAAAATTCTTTAAGCATTTCAAAGGGTGACAGCAGAATATTAAACCAAGTGTGAGCCCAAGAAGCCGGCCCTGGTGATCAGGTGATAAGCACCGATCTGGCGACCTCTAAACCAGGAGGCATCGCCCAAAGGACTAAGCACACCTTCGCCCTTCCAGGGAGAATGAGCCCAGGGAAACTAAGGGTCCCCACTCCCCTACCTGCCCCGAGGCGGCACTGGGAGGGGGACAGATGACAACACTTCTGAGAGTGCTGTCTGGGGTTGTTGAGGTGCACCTCTGACCCCGGATCTACGCGCCCGCGCCCGGCACGGACAATCAACACTCCTCCCCACAGACACACACCCAACCCCAGCAAGGGCAAGGATCCCAAAGTACACAAGTCGCGGCCTTGGTCTTAGCCGAGTTACTCATAAACCCGGAGGAGGGGGTAGGAGGCGCCGCGCGCCAGGACCGGCCCGGGGCGGAGAGGCACCCGAAGCACAGAAGGTCTAAGGAAAGTCCGCAGATCCCAGAGGGCCCAGGGGGGCGGCTGAGGGGAACAGACAAAATGTAAAGGCCAAAGAAGACCCGCGTCTGTGTTAGGGAACGTCAGCAAAGACCGACAGGGGTCACCTAAAAAGTTGCCAAAGCTGCTAACAGGAGGTCTAGAAACGGCAAGCCCTACAAGAACAAGGCTTCCGGAAGCTAAGTCCGGAAGGGAGGGTGTGAGGGCCTATGACGTGAACACGTCCCAAAGGCGCCGGGCACCCCTTAGGGCAGGGACGGCAGTAGCTGCAGTCGGCGAAAAGAGAGAGGCTAGAGCCGAAAGGGGAAAAGGAAGGAAAGAGTAGGTCCTTAGAGGTCGTCTGAAAAGTGCGAAGCCAAACTAACCCAAGGGACCGACAGCAAATTGTATCCCTTGCTAAGCCACCTCACAGAAGCGCGCCAACGTCTTTTGTAAGCCCCGCCCCTCGCCCATCCAGTCTAGTTCCGCGGTCTCATATTCAGGAAGCAGCCGGTGCCCTACGTACTCCTCCCACAGGGAGCGGTCGCCCCTACTGGGTCGCGCGCTTTCTCCTCCCCTCAAACCCCCTCGCGCGCTTTCTCCCGCCCGTCTGTCAATCACCGCGCTCAGCTGTCCAGTAAGCTGGCCAAGAGGGCTGGGCCGTCAGGGCTGTCGCGTGACGTCCGTAATCCGCCGGTCGCGGAGCGGGGAGATGCGTGACGAAGGCGGCGCGTGACGGAGAAGCGGTTAGCCGACGCTGCGGCGGCAGTCCGTGTAAACAAGGCCTCACGCCGCTGCTGGTCCTGCGACTACTTTTCGCTGGTGGGTGGTCTCGCGCGTGGCGGTAACCGTAAACTATGTGGGAGGTGCTTCTCGGCTTCCTCCCTGCCTGCCCCCGCGTAGCGTACACACCCCCGGAACACCACGTGGGCGTGAGGCAAGGAAAGGGGGGGTGTTAGGCCGAATTTTAACCTCATTGGTTGTTGCTGCCACCGGCTTTCGCAAGGGAGTGTTCTAATTGGCCGGTAAGGGGGGCGTCGAGGGGGTCTCTGAGTTCTAAGGCTTCTGATTGGCTAGATGGGTAAGCTAATGAGGCGCCTTTCCATCCGCGAGGGGTTTTGATTGGTTCGCCGGAGAGGTTACCTGGGAATCCACCCCCACCCCAGGGACTTTGATAGGTGAGTTTGAGGTGGAAAACTGAGAAATTCCTGTTCAAAGGATTTTCACTAGTGAGCTAGGGTCACGCCCTAGGTTTCACTTTGCTTATTTTGCTTCACAGGATTGGGAAAGGTTTGTGTTCCCGAAGCCTTGGGAGTTGTTACAGGCTGAGGAGAAGGGATCTCAATACCTAGGAAGGGTCGCCCTCCTAGAGATAGCTACTATCGATCTCAGGAAACTCTGGTGTTTCTAGAGCAGGTTTTGCTTTCACCAAACCCAAGGAGGTGACAGGAGGAGTCCCCACACAGGACTTAAGGATGCTGTGACCAGAAGATGGGATCACGTAACAGTAGCAGCGCAGGAACTGGGTCCGGAGACCCTCTGAGGGCTTGCCCCGAAGAGGGGCTGGCCTGCGTAGGAGTGAGGAGGGAGGAAGAGGAGGATGAAGATGTGGATCTGGCCCAGGTACTGGCCTATCTCCTACGCAGGTAACTTACCCCTTGGTGTGTCCCCACCAGGCACCACCACAGTCCCTTGATACCAGCTCCCCGTCGGGGAAGTTACAGAGAACAGAGAATGGGATCAGCCCAGGACAGCTGTTCTGTTTGAGCAGAACAGCCTTCTCTGCTCGACACTGGCAGCACTCCCCTAGGCAGGGTCAACAGGATGATTTGCTCTTGTGTTGAGGGGACTATTCAAGGGAGTCTAGCTATGACTACACACATGTAACCTATTTTCCAAGTAAGTAAAAGAAAAAAAGAGGAGAGAGGTGTCCTGGTGGGAAGGAAGTGCTATGAGGGGTGAAGAAAAGAGTTGGGGAAGTGGGTGTTGAATTTAAATGAAGTCATTGACACATGATATGAGGCCACGTGGATTTACTTGAAAAACAAGTTTAAATTAACCTAACTCTAATTCTGTTCCTGAAGAAAGAATGCTGTGAGGGAAGTGACCACTGGCAATTGCCTGGAAAGGGGGTGCAACTGGCTTTGGTTCTTAGCTATGGCTCCTTGAGGGAGAAGGCAGGCTTGAGAATCCCTTCAGAAAGCCACGTCCTATGCTAGACTCCTTGGGCAGAGACTCAGAAGGAAATGCTCTCAGAATTTCTAACTCTCTAGGAAGTCAACTCAGTAGATCAGCCAACATCCGTGCAATGCTGGGGTTTTCTACTCCTCTTGTAAGAGTGAAAATTAGCTTCCTGGTGTGTCTTATAGGAGACAAAATAACAGCCACGGTCTAGTCAGCCTCAAACCTCAACATAGGGACAGTACAGGGGTTTGAGGACAAGGTGGTCTATGAACTACATAACCATTGACTCTGAATTTGGTTGGTCTGGGGAAGGGATCCTCCCCTTTATCACGGGGGCATCTCTCCACAGAGGCCAAGTGAGGTTGGTGCAGGGAGGAGGTGCAGCAAATTTGCAGCTCATCCAGGCCCTCTCGGACTCAGAGGAAGAGCATGACAGTGCCTGGGATGGTCGTCTTGGAGACCGATACAATCCACCAGGTAAGAGGAAAGACAGACAGATACCCTAACATCAAAGGATTTCCATTACAAAACTTTTTTTAAAAAAATTAATTTTGGCAAAAATTGAAAGAAAAAGATGAGATAATTCAGGGAATGAAGGAGTCTTTGCAGCCCCAGTATACTCAGCCACATTGAGAAGGCTGAGCACAGCCTTGCTAACTGTCTGCTGGGGCTGGAAAAGACCTAGGATGAAACTTCTCTTTGGTGCTCACAGTGGATGCAACCCCTGACACCCGGGAGCTGGAATGCAGTGAGATCAAGACACAAGTGGAATTGGCCACAGGGCGGCTGGGGATTAGGCGGGCAGCCCAGGAGCTCAGCTTTCCTCAAATGCTGCACCAGGTAGGCCTCTCCTCATCCAGCCAGTCTGGCAGCAGGACTATTAGTGCAGCCAGAAGCCACAATCCCAGAGAAGAGGGAAGTAAACTTTCCAAGGAAGCCTCAAGTGCTGGAGCTGGAGCGCTCTCAACCAGCCTGAGTGGGCATTTGGTGGGACATATTACTGTGTGCTGGGTTCGTTCCTATAGCAAGAGCAATATTTTTGGAGGAGGGGGCTTGGTGTGGCTGAGGTGGCCCTCTGTTTCCGCTAGCAATATTCCCCAATCCCTTCCTTTAGAGAGAACGGGGCCTCTGCCACCAGGGAAGCTTCTCCTTGGAGAACGGTCTCGAGTGATGTCTCAGTGAGTATGGGGCTTGGTGGAGAGATTCCAAGGGCCAGATAAGACTAAACTTTCTTAAACTTTGAAAGGATGAGTGTTAAAGGATTCTCAGGGATATTAAAGTTAGGTTATGTGGGGGTGAGGCTTTGAGAAAGAGCAAAGTGGAAAAGTATAGCAATTGAGAGGATGATAGAATGAATCAAAGACAAAAAGACTTATACCCAAAGCCAGGAAGAATGCCCCTGTACTCACATCCAGCTCTGTTGGGATGCTGCTAACTGGGACAGGAGCCATCCTGAGCTCCTCTTAACCTCACTTTCTTTCTGCTTCCCCAGCTTCTTGCCCAATGATCTGGGCTTCACCGATACCTACTCTCAGAAGGCTTTCTGTGGCATCTACAGCAAAGATGGTCAAATCTTCATGTCTGCCTGTCAAGGTACCATACCCTAGTCCTACCAGCTGCCTTAGAACAAGAGATGTTCCCTCTGACTGATGCTAGAAAGCCCAGATCCAGGGAGCTCAGACCCTGGCTTAAGGATGCTTAGCTAGAACACATGTTTTGTCCCATGATCAAGGGAAGATTCCACAGATCAGTGGTGAGTGAGAGAGGTCTGATCTAGGGAGGATTCCAGGAGGCTGTTTTCTAATTCTGCCTGATTGCCACTCACACAGACCAGACAATCCGACTGTATGACTGCCGGTATGGCCGCTTTCATAAATTCAAGAGCATCAAAGCCCGGGATGTCGGCTGGAGCGTCTTGGATGTGGCCTTCACCCCTGATGGGAACCATTTCCTTTACTCCAGCTGGTCCGATTACAGTGAGTGTGCCCCAGACTCC
The DNA here is from genome assembly GCA_917880005.1 of Nanger dama. Lineage (NCBI taxonomy): Eukaryota > Metazoa > Chordata > Mammalia > Artiodactyla > Bovidae > Nanger > Nanger dama. The sequence goes on along the minus strand of CAKJTW010000036.1, from coordinate 21,052,816 downwards.
CATGGTCTCTCCAGCTGGGGACCTGAGGTCTCCAAACACCCATCTCCTCCGTGCCATGACTCCATGCCTTTTCCTGGACAAATTACTCCCCAGGTCCAATTTCCTTCCCATTTGTTCTGTCTCTTCCCTGGCTCTACCCTCCTTACCTCAGCCCTGAAAGATTCTTGTTTCTCTTGCTTCTCTTAGTTCATATCTGCAACATCTACGGGGAGGGAGACACACACACTGCCCTGGATCTAAGGTACTGGCTTCCCTTACTGGTCAGACTCATCAGAAACTACTCAAGAAAGGCTCTCTAGGAGTATACCTCTTGAACTGGAACTCCCGCTTAGAGGGAAAGTACACTGGTTGCAAGTTTCTCTGTGTGGACTTCTAGGAGGGAACCACCCAGCCTGTCAGCCAGAGGACCAGGATAAGTAGATGGCTGCAGGATTCTTCTTGGTTCCTCACTGAGGTGCCTCACATTCTGGCATGTATGCTGGCGGGATTTCTTTTCCCCTCAGCAGTGTGCCTCACAGCCCTTGTTACATTCTGTGTGGATTAACCTGGGCTAAAGGGAAGTTCACTTAATGCAGCTCCTCCCTGTCTCTTTTCAGGCCAGATGAACGTCGCTCGCTGTGTTCTCCATCGCTGTCTCCTCAGATGGACGAGAAGTACTAGGAGGGTGAGTGTTTGTGGGGATGCCTCCAGAACTTAATGAGATAGAAATTCTTCCAGAAACGGGCTCTACCATTACAAAGACTACAGTAGATACCTGTACCCAGGCAGCTGTGGAGAACAACCAGGGCTTCTCCAGGGCCAAGATTTATGAGTGGCTTCACTTCTCAAGCACCATTTCTCCAGCACGAGATGGGAGGTCACAGCTAACTCTTCTCGCACCTCCTGTATAAGAAGACACAAGGGCTTGCCCCTTAGCGGGACTTCCGAGACAGTGTCTCCAGAGCACACGTAGCATGGGTCCTCTCGGTCCTGGCTCCAAAGCCCTCTTTATCGCCTCCCCTTTAGGGCCAATGATGGCTGCCTGTACGTCTTTGATCGAGAACAGAACCGGCGGACTCTTCAGGTATTGCTCCTGAGATTTCAAGCCCCCGCCTCCTGGTCCTTGGCTTGTTGGAAGACCTAGAAAGAGGTTGTAAGCATCCTGGCCCCTTTCTCCCCTAGATTGAGTCCCATGAGGATGATGTGAATGCGGTGGCCTTTGCTGACGTCAGCTCCCAAATCCTGTTCTCCGGGGGTGACGATGCCATCTGCAAAGTGTGGGATCGACGCACCATGAGGGAAGATGACCCCAAGCCTGTGGGCGCGCTTGCCGGACATCAGGACGGCATCACTTTCATTGACAGTAAGGTGGGTGCAGAGGCAGGACTGCACAGCCAGGCAACTGAGTTGTGGTATCAAAGCAAACAGGTGTGGCAACTCTTCAAGCTCCTCCTTTTAGCCACGGTTTGCAAGATCGCCACCGTTCCACAAGGAGCAGGGCTTTCTGTACGAGAAAAGTAGAAGACAATCTGATCCAAGGTAGAACAGGAGCCAGCCAGTGTGCTGGACAAAGAAGGGGAAACCTAGCCAGGGTGTGTGGCCCGTGGTAGGAAACCAATGGCGAGGCCCACCTGGGTGAAGAGAGAGGAGGCCAAAGAGCAGCCTGCGTTCATACCCCTCAACTGAGAGAGGGGCGCTCTGATCCTCCTTATCCATCCTGGATTCACAGGGTGATGCCCGATATCTCATCTCCAACTCCAAAGACCAGACCATCAAGCTCTGGGATATCCGACGTTTTTCTAGCCGGGAAGGCATGGAAGCCTCTCGCCAGGCTGCCACACAGCAAAAACTGGGACTACCGCTGGCAGCAGGTGCCCAAAAAAGGTGAGAGTGGAAGTAGAACCTGAGATCTGGAGAGTGAAAAGTCAGGAGTGGTAGTTAAAATATTTAACCTGTGGTAAGGCCTAGCATGGGCATGGTGGATGAAGATGGGACCCCTCTCCTGACTCCCCTTGCCAGGCATTAACTCTTTGTTTGCTGAACCATGGGAAAGTCAGGGGTTACCAATGTGGGAACTGAGGATCACTCACTCCAAGCCAATGTATATGAACGTACTGCAGCATCTTGACAATCAGCAGAGCCATACTGGCGTATATCAGCTGACTGTTTGGTGGGGAAAGAGACACCAGTTGGGGATTGGAAAGATGACTGTCTATGAGCATCATTGTTTGCTGAGGACTGGTGATACAAGAGAATCCAGACTGCCTAACCCCGGGTTTGCCCTGCAATCTCCCCAGCCTGGCGGAAGCTAAAGCTCCCAGGGGACAGCTCCTTGATGACCTACCGGGGCCACGGGGTGCTGCACACCCTTATCCGTTGCCGATTCTCCCCCACCCACAGCACTGGCCAGCAGTTCATCTACAGTGGCTGCTCCACTGGCAAAGTGGTCGGTAAGGACTGGATCAGACCGGGGGGTCTCGGGAAGGGCAGGAATGTTCCCTGGTATTCTACCTGTAACCACCAGTGAGCACCTTAAGAAATCCAGTGAGAACTATAATGAAATTTCATTTAGCCTAAAGCAGGGCGGCTTAAACAGAGAAAGAGAAAACATTCTATTCATTAGCATTTTAAATTAAGAAAGGAACACAGAATTCTAGTCAGTAAATATACTAGATCACCAAAAATATACATGGTTCTGTTTTTTAATCAGTCAGGGAAGAGATTACAGATGAAAGGTAGGAGGGAACAGAGACAAAAGAATGAACCAAAAAGCAGCAAGTCGTAAAAGATGTACAGCCACTGAAGCAGGAGGAATGCATAAAAAGAAACACAGACACAGATGGATGGAGCCTAAGACAGAGCCTAAGATAGACCTAGGGAGGTGCTGAGATGAAGGCCCATCCAGGGAGAGAGGAAGGCACACCCGAGTCCAGAAGAGGAGCAGCAGGTTCACAAGTCTGTGGAGACAGGCCCTTGTTCACCTTTGTGGTATCTCTCATAGCTTGTGAGCTTTCAAAAAAATTGCTGCTTTAAAGCCACATTTCATTGTCTTAACTGTTGACCCTGTAACATTTAGCTAAGAGCCAGAGATACCCAAGCTCTGCTAGATCATACTCTCAACCTGAGGTAGGGAAAGGAAACTAACAGCATCCCCAGATGTGGGCTTTGTTCCTCTGGGAAGGTGGGAGGTTGCCTGAGAGGCAGGGAGAGATGAGGGATGGCTGGAAGGCCTTCTGGCTACCCTTCTCCACTCTGGCCTTCCCTGGACAGTGTACGACCTCCTCAGTGGCCACATCGTGAAGAAGCTGACCAGCCACAAGGCCTGTGTGCGTGACGTCAGCTGGCACCCCTTTGAGGAGAAGATTGTCAGCAGTTCGGTGAGGATGCTAGAGTAAGGGTGGCCAGTGTGTGTCTGGGACCAGGTGAGGGCAGCGTCCCCTGACTGCTTGCCACCTTCTACCCCTGCAGTGGGACGGGAATCTGCGTCTGTGGCAGTACCGCCAGGCTGAGTACTTCCAGGATGACATGCCAGAGTCGGAGGAGCACCCCAGCACCCCTGTCCCAATGTCCCACCCGTCTACAGCCTTTTCCTCGCCCCAGTAGATCTGACCTCCAGGCCCAGTCATGGGTGAGCCTCTTCACCAGCTCTCCACCTTCTCCTTCCTTTCTCCCCTATGGGGGATCTTTGGGGACACACTGGCACTGGCTGGGGAGAAACAGAAGCCCAGGCTTTGGGCCCCTAGCTGACCCCTGGGAGATCCTCCCCGTGGGGTAGTGTGGTCCTCTTACATGCTCACACCCAATCATCTTGGACCTCTGTCTCTGGCTGGGGTCTGGCAGGACTGCCATTATCTGATCAGGAGAACTATCCTGAGTGTTTTTAATCATGTTTGGATGTTAAGTGTTAGCTCCTAGAGTAGATGCCTGGGGCCAGGTCTGAACTGTGCCATCAGCAAGACCCATTGCCCAGCCCTTCACATTGAGGATTAGACTGGTCAGTCAGAGGGCCAGGGGTGCTGGCCTTTGTTCCAGAGGTCCTACTGGCTAGAGCTCTAGCCCCTCAGGGAGAGGGGGATAGATAAGCACCCTCCCACGGCAGGAATTATGTCTTCTCTCTCATGTGTCTGGGTCTTTGGGGTGGGCAGGCTATGAGGTGAGAGGCTCTGTGTGGCCCCACACAGGGCAGGTCCTCCCCCCCAGAATGTTCCATCATGCCAGAGGCCAGCAGCTTCAAGGAGGGATGTTGAAGTAGGACTCCTTTGTCCTATCACTGGCTTTGGCTCCCTCAATAAACTCTGTGGGAACCTGGCTCAGCATCCGTCTGTCTCTCTCTTTATCCTGTTGCAAATCTTTTATCCTCTCACTTTAAGAAAATGGTTTCAACAAAGCTTTCAGATATGCTCCTCTGTTAGAGAAATCACTGCTTTGATGCCCGAAGATGAAAGGGAATACCAAAATCATTTGTTAACTGAGCTTTGCAACAGGGAGTCCCTCACTGACCTCAGAAACTTCTTAGCAAATGGAAATTGAGATAGTAGGAAGTAAACATGTTTTAGATGAGAACCCGGAACACCCACATCAGCTCTGCCCTGGAGCTGGTCCAGTCTATGGAAAGAAGTAGCCCAGAGCCAGAGATCACCTGGTGGGCACTGATGGCAGGCCCCGTCTGGGCACTTCACACTCAGGACCTCACCCATTCTCACAGCAACCTTTTTTCCAGGTGAGGAAATGGAGGCATACAGAGAGGTCAACCACCATGCCTCAGGGCAGACCCATGGTGTGGACAATAGAGGAGCAGCTTGGCCTCACCTTTCCCGTTATCTCTAAGGCAGTTCTGGAACCAGAATGCACACCTCCAAGAGGTCTAAGAGACACAGCAAGGGATTAAGAGATGTACCTGTTCAACAGCAAAACACTTTTAAAAGAATAAATTGTCTAGATGCTTGGCCTCCAGGTGATCTCTTTCCTCCAGTTGACCCACCTGCATGAAACCATCACATGGATCTCTACTGGCTCCTTTCATCCCCCCCTCTGCCTCTTCGCCTAGGAGGGACTCCCTGTTGCAAAGCTTAGTTAACAAATGATACCTATCTCTACCCCTAACACCCAGAGATGCCACCCATCTCACCAAGAACTGTTTTACCTCCAGGATGCTAGAAGGAGATGCCAACTAAAATGATTAGTGTCCTCAAATCCTCATTTAATCAAGGCCCCAAGGGCCATCTGTTCTCATTAAGAGATGCATTTCTGATACAATCTTATTGTATTATTATCAAACTCTGAAAGGTTTGTTGTACAAATAATATATTTTGTGCTACTAACAATTTTGAAATTTGTACTAATTTATATGGAAATTCAATACAGAAGAAAAAAAATTCAACTTACGGTCACAGGAAATGTGTAAAAATTGTTTCAAATCATCTACTCTTTTTTTTGGCAGAGACTTATGTATGATCAATGAAAGATTTTTAGGCATAAAAACATATTAGGATAAATTCTGTAGGAATAGAATGGAAATATAATTTCTATTAAGATCTTGTCACATTTTTAAAATGAAAAATGGTGAGGTATATAATCACTAGTGTTGTAAAAGTGTTAGTCGCGTGGTCGTGTCCAACCCCATGAACTGTAGCCCACCAGGCTCCTCTGTCCATGGGGTTCTCCAGGCAGGAACACTGGGGCAGCCATTCCCTTCTCTAGGGGATCTTCCTGACCCAGGGATCAAACCCTGGTCTCCTTTGTTGTAGGCAGATTCTTTACCATCTGAGCCACCAGGGAAAGAGTTATATAGATAGCTTTATTTTTGAAAAGTAAATATATATAATACACTAGATATTTTGTCCTTTGCAACTACTTAAAATTACAATGAAAAACTCTGTGTCAGCTTAAAAATGTGTGAGTGCTTCTGGAGGTCCTCAGGTATAGAGCCCCTGAGCACGTGCTATGTCGAGGTATGGGAAATGGAATCTGGAAGGATCCTAATTGGTTAATCCATCTTGGTCAGTTTGCAGATGATGGCACTGAGGACCAAGGACGGTTAGTTTATTTTCTCAAAGTCACAGAGTTGAGCCAGAACCCAGCTACCCTTTCTTGCTCATTCCTTTCACTACTTCATGAGCCTCCACAAAGGAAGCCCCTGAAACCCCATTTCTCAAATCTCATTTTGAGAAATGAGAAGACAAATAGGGATCTCAAAACAGTTACTGAATGAATAACAGGGACTTCGCTTGGCTAAGTTGCTCACCGCCCCTATGGCTCCAGCCTCAGTGGTCAGGCTTGGAGGCCACATTCTATGTGTGGCCAAGCCCCAAGGTAATTGAGGGACACAACCCCAAGGATCTGATGGACTCCAGACTGGGGATTTTCCTCCTAGGGTCTCCTCTACCCTCTATCATGTGGGAGTGAACTTGATCTTTGGGGCTCTGAGAGGCCAGCCTGTGTGGGGGTGGTGGTGACTTTGGCTGACCAAACAGGGACAAACAGACCCAAGCAAGCTGTGGACAAAAACAGCCCTGAACCACAGGAGTCACCCTGAAACCTGAACATGGTTTGACCTAGAGACATAGGACCTAAAGTCAAGGGACATAGACTAACAGGGAAGGAAAAAGGCCGTTGTCAGGAAACACCCAAAGTGAGAACCCTGCTGACGTGGCAACCCTCAGCCCTGGCCCCTCACTGCCCCCCCGCCCCTCTCCCCCCGCCTGCCAGCTGCCAACAGGGCTCTGCCCTGTGTCTGCCACACCTGTCACTGCCTGTCCTTGTCCAGGGGGCCCCATCAGCCCCTCCTCAGCTGCTCAGCAGAGCAAGCGGTTAGCGGGGAGGGGAGGGAACATGGAGCGGGGGCCGGTGGTGGGGGGCAGGGCGGGGGGCCTGGGCCCGGATCCGGGCCCTGCTGGGCGGCCTGGTCAGGGTGCTGCTCTGGGTGGCCTCTGCCTTGCTGTACTTTGAAGCGAACAGGCTGCCCGCCTCCTGGGCAGCCCCTGCTTACGGCGCCTCTACCATGCCTGGTTGGCAGCAGTGGTCATCTTTGGGCCCCTTCTGCAGTTCCACGTCAACCCTCGGACCATCTTCGCCAGCCACGGCAACTTCTTCAACATGTGAGTCCAAGTCCACTCAAGGCTGGGGGCGCTGGCTGCCTGGGCTCAGGGATCCCGGCTCCCTCCAGGTTTCTGTCCTCCTGCCAGTGTGAGACACTAAAAATAGACTAGGAGGTTGAGGAGAAAGTCGGGGGGAGGGGAACAGAGCCGGGGGGTACAGGAGCAGGGCCGAAGAGGAAACGTGGACCCTAGAAGGCTGAATGGACCTCCAAGGAGATGGCCAAGTTCAAGTGGCTGTGGGAGAAGGATAAAGAGGGCATAGAAAACAACAGGGGTGATATTGCAACTGGAGACAGAGCCAGGCTGGGAACACACAGGGAGCAATGGGGCTGAGGGGCCTCAATAGCCTTTCCTCTTTTCTCCCCACAGAAAGTTTGTGAATTCGGCGTGGGGCTGGACCTGCACCTTCCTGGGGGGCTTTGTGTTGCTGGTGGTCTTCCTGGCTACACGGCGCGTGGCAGTGACTGCCCGGCACCTGAGCCGGCTGGTGGTGGGGGGCAGCCGTGTGGCGGGGGCCGGCCGGGCCTTCCTGCTCATCGAGGACCTGACTGGCTCCTGCTTCGAGCCTCTGCCCCAAGGCCTGCTGCTCCACGAGCTGCCGGATCGCCGCAGCTGCCTAGCGGCTGGCCACCAGTGGCGGGGCTACACGGTCTCCTCCCATACCTTCCTGCTCACCTTCTGCTGCCTGCTCATGGCCGAGGAAGCAGCAGTGTTTGCCAAGTATCTGGCCCATGGGCTGCCTGCCGGCGCACCCCTGCGCCTTGTCTTCCTGCTCAACGTGCTGCTGCTGGGCCTCTGGAACTTCTTGCTGCTCTGCACCGTCATCTATTTCCACCAGTATACTCACAAGGTGGTGGGGGCTGCGGTGGGTACCTTTGCCTGGTACCTCACCTATGGCAGCTGGTATCATCAGCCCTGGTCTCCAGGGAGCCCTGGCCATGGGCTCTTCCTCGCCCCCCACTCCAGCCACAAGCATAACTGAAAGGAATAAAATTACATCAGACCTAGCTCCGGCTCTGCTCATCACTGGGTTGGCAGGACCTGTAAAGGGTGGGTAGGGTAAGAAGAGAGTATAATAGTCGCCAGGGTTCCCCAGTCATTCCTTGCTGTCACTGACCTTGAATGTCCTTATGCGTGACCCCTATCCCTCCCATTGATCTTTCAGTCTCCTTGTCTCTGCAGACGTCAAGCTATCTGGGGCTCTGATGTCAAAAGACTGGCACTGCCAGGGCAGGTAACAGTGTCCTCAGGGATGGGCAGCATTCCCACTAAACAGATGCTCTGTCTCCAGCTTGGTTGATTTGTTTTTCCTGCCTCTAGCACTGAATCCCCCCTCACCATCCTCAGGGGCCTTTCTATCTGGGCACCCTACTCAGCCACCCTTTCTACCCTGTCTTTCCAAAGAGGATCTATACATGCTTATTTTCTTAAAAGATGTTCACTGAGCCAAGCATAGTTCTTTGCCATGTGAATAAGAAAGATTTTTGCTGTTTGGGGGCCCATGGGTTACTGCCAGATGATAAACTCACAAATAATAATACTATTGCGCTTACTCTGTGTCAGGCACCATTCTAAGTATCTATAAATTCTTTATATAAATTCACCTATTTAGCCCTTACAACAACACCATGGGGTAGGAGTGTTCCCACTGTACATCTGTGAAAATGGAGGTGCGGAGCTAAGTAAGTTTTTCACAACTAGTAAATATTGGAGCTAGAATTATTAACCCAGGCAATTTGGATCTGTTGTTTGTGCTCTAAAACAGAGATCAGCAAGCAACAGTCCTCCTGTGGCCAGTGTTTATATGGCCTGAGAGTTAAGAAATTATTTTACATTTTTAATGGTTGAAAAAAAAGAATATTTCATAACAGGTGAAAATTACATGAAATTGAAATGCCACTGTCCATATGGCACCCTACTCCAGTACTCTTGCCTGGAAAATCCCATGGATGGAGAAGCCTGGTAGGCTGCAGTCCATGGAGTCGCTAAGCCAGACATGACTGAGTGACTTCACTTTCACTTTTCACTTTCATGCATTGGAGAAGGAAATAGCAACCCACTCCCGTGTTCTTGCCTGGAGAATCCCAGGGATGGGGGAGCCTGGTGGGCTGCCGTCTATGGGGGTCGCACAGAGTCGGACACGACTGAAGCGACTTAGCAGCAGCAGTCCATAAATAAAATTTTAGGGTAACTAGCCACACTAATTTAAGTATATATCTGGTTTCCTGCTACAATGGAAGAGTTGAGTAGTTGCTACAGCTACTACAAAGCCTAAAATATTTACTATATAGTCTTTGACAGAAAAAGTTTGCCAACCCCTGCTCTAAACCACACTATCCTCAAAAAGAAACTAACTTCATAGAGATAGTGCTGTGAAGGTACTAAAACAGGCTGCTTTCTAATAGACTTGGAGGGGGTTACTTTATAAGAATAGTTCTTTCTGAAGAAGTGATATCTAAGCTGAGAACAGAATGACATCCTGAGGCAGGGTAGGTTGTGTCAGGCAAAGGGCTTAGCAAGAGCAAAGGCTTTGAGGCAGGAATGAACAACGCTGGCAGGTTTGAGAAACAACTGGAAAGTCCAGATATTTATAGCTGAAAAGAGGGAGAAAACAGTGGAAAGCAAAGTTGAAGGGGAACAGGTGCCAGATAGGCCTTTTGGACCAGGAAAGTCCTTTGGATTCTAAGGTCAACAGGAAGTTGAGAAAGTTTTAAGCAAGAGCGAGGTGGAATCCTGCTGTTGCGTGGTGAGTGGGTTACAGAGGAATGGAGTCCACAAGGGTCTTAAGAGAGCTGACCAGGTCCTGTGATGGGATGATGCCAGAGTCTGAACGTCACTTCGTGGGCCAGACGATGCCCGTGGAGCCAGGGGTCCACGCTGGCAGGGCAAAGGAAGGGAGGCCAAGTCTTGCTCCACCACCCAGAAGAACGGCAGATAAGGCTAATCTCTGACCCAGGCGGCGCTGGGAAGAGCGCCCGAGGTCCGGGGCAGGGGGGCGGGAGGGGCGGGGAGTCCTGAGGCGGGCCCCGGGCAGGTGGCCGGGGAGGCGGGGGCGTCAAGGGCAGGGCGGGGAGGGTGGGGCAGGTGGGCGGAGTCATGGGCGGGGAATTGAAAGACCCACAGCGATGGGGATGCGGGGAGGCGGAAAGGCGCCTCTCCGACTCTAGGGGAGCCCCGGTTGGGCTGCCTTCCGGCACTCCTCAGCTCCTCGCCTCTCTCTGGTCTGTCCCCGCCTCCTCTAGTACCTCCACTCCCACTACCCAGGAAGGCCGTGCGGGGAGCGAGCGCTGCTTTCACTTTCCCTTCCCCGTGCCCACCCTCGCTCCGCGTGCGACGCTAGGCCCCTACCCCGGCCATGGCCACGCTCAGGGTCCTGCCCGAAGCCCAAGCCAAGGTGAGCGCTCCGTGTTCTAGGAAGGGCCCATCAGGGAGGCGTGCCTCCGAAAGACTGAAAGAGTCCGTGACCCGCCCCCCAGCCCCTCGAGTAGGGGTCAGTCATCTGAACACTCATGGGCCCCATGCCCAGAGCACCTGAGGCCGGAGAGCCCCGCCAGGTCTGCCTGCGGGAGGAGAGGCGAGGCGGCCGAGGTTCAGCGGGGTGAGGTGAAGCGGAGCCCTGGCTTGAAAGGGAAATCTGCTGGCCCGAGGCCCGGGCCCACACACAGACGGGGTTCGGGCCATGCCCTGTCACCATGGGAAGCCCCGCGCCCATTCCACAGGGCACTCCGACCCTGCCCCAGTCGCAGCAGCTCTCTTACATCCCTCCTCCCACTGCCCACCGAGGGATCTGTTCCCTCTTGAACCCTTGGCCCTTCGCTTCCAGGGATGTTATTCCCCAAATCCCACCGCACCCAAGTCAGACCCCATGCAACCGTAAGGTTTCTCGAATAAACTGGCCATGAAGCCAGATGTCTGAAGGACTGCTTGTGTCCCACAGGTGGATGTGTTCCGTGAAGACCTATGTACTAAGGTAAGACCTGCGTGGTCATCACCCCACCCCTCCTCAAGCCCGCTGCTCAGCCCTCCTTTGCTAGGCAGCGGCAGCCCTTCCTTCACTGCCTAGGAAGGGAATTTGATTCTGACCCCCATCCTCCCTTACCGTTATTCTACACACAGACAGAGAACCTGCTCGGGAGCTATTTTCCCAGGAAGATTTCTGAGTTGGATGCATTTTTAAAGGTACTGGGGCTGGGCAGGGAGTAGAGGCCAAAGGGAGAGCTTCAGGGGCTGTGAGGTGAGGAGGTGAGAGCTCGCCCCTGCCTCCAGCCCTTCTCCCACCCTGCACCAGGAGCCAGCTCTCAATGAAGCCAACCTGAGCAATCTGAAGGCCCCACTGGATATCCCAGTGCCTGATCCAGTCAAGGAGAAAGAGAAGGAGGAGCGGAGGAAACAGCGGGAGGCAAGATGGGAATTCCTGGGAGGAGGGACCCAACCCGGGGAAAAATCAGCCTCAGGCCTGACTCCCAAGAGCCTCCCTTTCCCTGCAGAAGGAAGACAAGGATGAAAAGAAGAAAGGGGAAGATGAAGACAAAGGTACCGCTATGGTGGAAAGGACTTGTGTCTCACTTCCCAGGAGCTCCTCCCTAAGGATGCCTTTTCCTTGCCTGGCACAGTCCCAGTCATGTGACTGACCCAGTGCCTACCTCGTAGGTCCTCCATGTGGCCCAGTGAGCTGCAATGAGAAGATTGTGGTCCTCCTACAGCGTGTAAAGCCTGAGATCAAGGATGTCATTGAGAAGCTCAACCTGGTGAGCCCTCCCACTTCCATCCACACACTTCAAGTCAAACCCTTTGTCCTCCTTTGTCCCTACCAGTTGGGCATGGCACCTGCCAGGTCTTAGCAGGAGAGGGCACAGCAAGTAAAGCCAGAATTCCAGGCCATGGCATTCAGGACAGACCTGACACACTCCCATTCACTGTGAGCAAGGAAACAAAGGACAGCAAGCTGGGAATTGGGTTTGGGACTGATGGGGCTTCTTTGCCATTCCCTCCTCCCAGGTCACCACCTGGCTGCAGCTGCAAATACCTCGGATTGAGGATGGGAATAATTTTGGAGTGGCTGTCCAGGTGAGACCACTGCCCAACTCCTCTGCCAACCTTCTCTCCAGTCCTTGCTGCTTTCCACTTTCCCTTCTGCTTTCTTTCCCCAGGAGAAGGTTTTGAGCTGATGACTGCCCTTCACACCAAGCTGGAAGGCTTCCACACTCAGATTTCCAAGTGAGTCATTGCCCACTGCTCTGCCTCTGGCAGAGACTGAGGCCTCTGCTCCCTCCTCCTCCTGCTCCATACCCTTCTACTTCCCACAGGTATTTCTCTGAGCGCGGTGATGCTGTAACTAAAGCAGCCAAGCAGCCCCACGTGGTAGGTGAGGCCTCAGTCTGGGTGCAAGGGAGGAGGGACACTCTTGAAGTCAGGCCTGATCCAAGTCTCCTACAGGGTGACTATAGGCAACTGGTGCATGAGCTGGATGAGGCAGAGTACCGGGATATCCGGCTGATGGTCATGGAGATCCGCAATGCTTACGTAAGGAGGCGAGGGTGGGGGTGGGCTGAGGCAGCTTTCGCAAGCCACCCACTCCCTGACCCTGCAGGCGGGGGAGAAGGGTTACAAAGTTCGACCTCTCCACAAGGCTAGAAATGGGGTACAGAGCCACTGGGGGCTGGTGGCTGACTCTCACTCCTCCCTGGCCCCATAGGCTGTGTTATATGACATCATCCTGAAGAACTTTGAGAAGCTCAAGAAGCCCAGGGAGAAACAAAGGGGATGATCTACTGAGACCCTCCTCTCATTCTGTGATGGCTCCAGCAGAGAACTTCTGACTTTTACAGGGGACTCCAGACTTTCCCCACCTTCTACCTGTTGGATTCTCCCTCACCTTGCCTCCCAGGCACAATAAATATAGTCATACCATTGCCCAACAGCCCAAGTCTCTTTATTGGATTCTGAGCCTCCCCTCTGGCCCTGGCTCAGGTATTTCCATTTGTCGGACCAACCCACTGGGTGATCTGGGCGTTGAGCTGCTGGTTGGTCCAATCCTCTCGGATGTCGTCAAGGTGGCAGTCAAAGTCCACAAGGTGCTGGTGGGCCCGGCCCTCTAGTAATGCTCCCACCATCTGCCGTGACTCTTCCCAGTCCCTCCACATCACTCTGAAATAACAACCCCCATGGCGTTCAAACTCAGCAGGGAGTGGGGGCCAGGTTAGGGTCTAGAGAAGGACCCTTGGGACAGAACCAACAACAGAGGAGGCTCAGGAGCTGTGGGCTTCCGAGAAGAGGTGGAAGGAGAGGGGCACTCACAAGTTCTTGTCCTTGGGGACCCAGCGGAGACCATGGTTCTCCAGGACGATAACTGGGGGCACGTGAGGCTGGGGTACCAGTTTCTGATTATCCAACTGTGTGGACAAGGAAGGGCTGGTGAGGGTTTCAAGGGTTCCCCCTTCCTACTTTCTTTCCAACTCCCCATTCTGAAAACCAAGCCTCACCATAATAAGTACTGCATCAGGGAAGAATTCAGCGATCCGCCCAGCGATTTTCAAGGCCAGGGGCCCAGGGCTGTGCAGAGGGAAGATCAGAGGTGTGAGGAGCATACTGTGGGCAGACTGCATCCATCTGAGCTGGGCTTCCCAGGTCTCAAAGACGTGGATGCAGCGATGGCCTTTCCCTGTATCTGGCCTGGGGGCACCAGGCCTACTTGAATCTTCATGCATGACTGCCTGATGCTTGAGTGCTGTGGGAAACAGGTGCTCAGACACTGCTGGCGAGAGTGGAAATCTAAGATGGTCTTTTTGTAGAGCAATTTGGCATAACCATCCAAACTTATATTGTATACTATACATACGCTGGCCCAGAAATTCTACTTATAAAGAATTTACTGTATTAATAGGACAGTGTCTGTAATAACAACAACAAAAAAAAATGAAAACCTCAATGTTTAATGTAAAGCATTAAATAAATTATGGTATGCTCATATTCACACTATATAGCTGTTAGGGTAAGGTAGCTATTAGTGTAGAGATGGAAAGATGTCAGATATTTATTAAGGAGGGAAAATCAAATTACAAAACAGTATAGTTTGATCTGAATACTTGATTATAACTAGATGCTGCTGCTGCTGCTGCTGCTGCTGCCGCTACTAAGTCACTTCAGTCGTGTCCGACTCTGTGTGACCCCATAGACGGCAGCCCACCAGGCTCCCCTGTCCCTGGGATTCTCCAGGCAAGAACACTGGAGTGGGTTGCCATTTCCTTCTCCAGTGCATGAAAGTGAAAAGTGAAAGTGAAGTCGCTCAGTCATGTCCGACCCTCAGCGACCCCATGGACTGCAGCCTTCCAGGCTCCTCTGTCCATGGGATTTTCCAGGCAGGAGTACCGGAGTGGGGGTGCCACTGCCTTCTCGGAACTAGACAGCTTTTTCTATATATAGTTGACCCTTGAACAACGATGGGGTTAGGGGCACAGAGCCTTCAGCAGCTGAAAATCTGCAGATAACTTTACAGTGGGCCCTCTCTATTCTGGATTCCACACTGAAATTCAACCAACCTTGGGTTCTGTAGTACTGCAGTACTTAGTGAAAAATTTTTGTCTGTTTGTGGCCCCAGGTAGTTCAAGCCTGTGTCATTAAATGGTGAGCTGTACACATAAAAAGAAACCTCCTTTAAAAATAAAAGTTTCCAGTTGAGCTTTCTTTGTGTTTTCAGCACTTGTTGATGGGGGACGGCGATGGGGGGTGGGCATCTCAGTTACAGCTGGTGTCAGACTGATATTGTCCTACCCAGCCCCACCTAGCTCCTTCAGAAAAATACGTTTCTTTTTATTTCCTCACTGCGTACGCAGCCTAGTGCCTGCTTTACAGTGCCTAAGCCTTGAATGAAGGGAAGATGGAAGGAATGACCAAGAGAGGTTCTCTTGACACCCCCCACCCCATAACCCTTAGCCTTCTGCCTCTGGCTACCCCACTCACCTCTGGTCGTCCAAAGCTGCATTGGCATGGTAGTACCCTGCCACTACCAGCCCGGCCTGCGCGCCCCACACATCCACCTGCCATGGGAAAAGGGGCCATCAGTAACTAAATCGTGCCGCCCGCCCTGTGGGTGCGCACTACTGCCAAGAGACCAGGGATGGGCTTGGGCTAGGGGTGTTAGGGGGATTTCTTGGTGGTCGATGGGCGTCCATCGGCGGCACCTGGTTGAGTGCGACCTCCAGCATAACAGACAGGGCCAGGTGGCTGTGGAACAGGGGCACACAGTCGGTGAGGCACAGGCATTCTCCCGACCGCGGCACCGGCGCCAGCAACAGCCCGTTGACAGCGGCGTGCGGATACCGGGCGGCGTGCAGGCTCATCTTCACGTAGGCCCGGGCTGAGATCTCCACCTCCCCCATGGCGAGCGGAGCCCCAGCTCGCGTCCGCGAAGCCCCCTCCAGAGCCCCAGAGCCCTCCTAAGCCCTTCCCCGTGCCCCCTCACTTAGGTTCGATGGTGACGCTGACTCGATTCGAAAGCAGCCAGTCAGCTCAGGCCGACCTCGGCCCGGCGCCCGGCCCCAACTTGGCCCGGAATGCAGGCGGCCGAAACTGCACGTTGCAGCACCAAGCTCCGCCTCTCCCGCCCCCAAGCGGCGCAGCCTCCCACGAGAAAACACCGAGCTCCGCGTCCGAGCCGCTTCTGGAGTCACGCCCACATGGTACTCTTTGATAGGCTTAGAGGGTATCGTTTTGCCCAATCACCGGCAGTATCCAACCTTGCCCCGCCTTTGACTGGAAACTAGAGTTGCCCCCGCGCTGATTGGCTAGGCTGTCCCACTTCGGCTCTTGATTGCAAGGTGGCTGCGTCTGTTACCTCTGCTTCCCGTCCGTACAGGCCCTGTTGAGCCCTCTGGGTGGAGCCTGCACCCAAGTCGGGAGTCTACAGGAGCCGTGGAGTCTTGAACTTGGATGCATAGCGGACAGCATGGTTCCTACTATGAAATTAGTGGGTCTGTATTCTAGAGTGGTGGTTCTGCCACTTACTAAGCCGTGTTACTTTTCGCACTTCAAGTTATCTGGCCCTTGGTTTCCTCGGGGAAGTAATTGCAGAAAGGAGGAGGTAAAGGTCAAAAAGAATTTTATTGACCTATCTTTTCCATAATGTCCTGTAGTATAATTTCCTTCGCCTTAATGCCTTGGGAGTGATTTTCACCCTCCCAACCCTTGTAAAGAAGCCCAACCATCTACCCATAAGTTTCGCAGTAAAACCTCATTCTCCCTCTGGGCTTGCCCTGAGCTGATGACAAGGGTTGTACCTTTCTTCATTCCCTGACCTCAGTGGCAGAGCCTTCCAAAGCCTGATTATTCTTGTAAGGGCTCTGCCCAAATGCCATCTCTCCCAGGAAGCATTCAAGAGACCTCCAGATGGAAATGATCTTACGAAAGTCCCCAATACAGGTTATCTTCATGGCTGTCATGGCATATAACAGCCCCCACTCTGTTCTTTAGGATGACTTCCTAAGAATAGGATGGATCTCTAATTCATCTTTGTCTTCCTGGCACCCCTCACTTTCCTACCACATCATTCACATTTAGTGTCTGGACACAGGTGACACTTGAAAGTTAAAGTGTAATTGCTCAGTCGTGTCCAACTGTCTGTGACCCCATGGATTGCAGCCCACCAGTCTCCTCTGTCCGTGTAATTCACTAGGCAAGAATACTGGAGCGTTGCGCTCGCCAAGCACCTGGTCGCCCAAGCTGCTCGGACCTGGGAAGGGCACAAAGTGCAGGCCCAACCGAGACTGTGCCTTTGTGGAGTACCCGAGAACCTGAACCTGAGCAGCTTAGACCTGGGAAGAGCATGCAACTCAGGGCCCACTTTAGACAGTTCCCCTGCAGAGCAACCTGGAGCCTGAGCAGTGTAGACCCGGAAAGCACACACGCCGTGAGTGGGGGGCAAATCCAGTGTGGCCCAGACACTGCAAGCACACCCCACACACGCCAGTGATATTTGTTTGCAGTGTTCCTCCCTCCCCACAGCATGACTGAACAAGTAAGCCTAACAAAGTGTCCACCACCCCCCTTGCGTCAGGGTGGAAATCAGACAACTAAAGAGACTTGCAAACAGAGGAAGCCAAAATAAAGAAGAGGGAATCGCTTTGGAAGTGACAGGTGCAACAGATTAAAGCCTGGTAGTTAGCATTGACTACATCAGAAGGGGCCTATAGACCTTGAGAAGAAGTATAAGCTGGAACAAGGAACTATCTGAAACGCAACTGACCCCACACTGCCCTCAACAGCTCCAGAGAAATTCCTAGATATATTTTACTATTATCATTTCTTTTATGTTTAAAAATTTTAAATTACTCCTTTTTCATTTTTAAAACCTATTAGCTTGCACAAAAGACCCTATTTTTAAAATTTCATATATACATTTTTTATAATTTTTGTGATTTTTTTAAAATATTATATTTTTGAGAGACTAACCTCTAGATTTTTAATCTTTGCTTTTTGGTACGTTATTGATTTTGTCCCTTTAAGAATCCAATCTTCAGTACCCATTTTTACTAAGGAGTGTGATTACTGGCTTGATTGCTCTCTCCCCTTTGACTTTCCTTTTTCTCCCCCAGGTCATCTCTATCTCCTTCCTCCCCCTTCTCTTCTCTACTTAACTCTATGAATCTCTTTGGGTGCTCCATGTTGTGGAGAACACTTAGGGAACTGATTACTGGCTAGATTGGTCTCTCTCCTTTTGACTCCCCCTGCTCTCCTGCTCACCTCTATCTCCTTCCTTCCTCCTCTCTTCTCTGTGTAACTCCATGAACCTCTCTGAGTTTTCCAGACTGTGGAAAGCAAATAGGGAATTGATTACTGGCTAGATTGCTCTCTCCCCTTTTGATTCCCCCTCTTCTCCTGGTCACCTCTATCTCCCTCCTCCCTCTTCTCTTCTCCATGTAACTCTGTGAACCTCTCTAGGTGTCCCTCACTGTGGAGAATCTTTTCACCATTAACCTAGATATTTTATCATTGATGCTGTATGGATGGAGAAGTCTTGAGGCTACTGTAAGACTACTGGAGTGGATTGCCATTTGCTTCTCCAGGGGATCTTCCTGACCCAGGGATCAAACCTGGGTCTCCTACATTGCAGGCAGATTCTTTACCATCTGAGCCACAAGAAAAGCCCAGGTGACAGTACATGTTTTTTGAATGAAAGACACACACCAGAGGTTATCTACACAAAGTATAGGTCATTTATTTCCCTTCTAACCCCGGGCTCAGTACATAGATGGCTTCTCTTCACCCTTTGGGTTGACAATTTTCTCCAGGTTGCTGCTGATAATATGGTAAAGCTCAGCCTGGAAGAAGACCGGAGGACAACAGTCAGTTTCTTGGCCTTCCCCTGCCTCCCTCATCCACCTCCCTTAAGGGCTTACTCCAGACTCACATAGAAGGCCCTCAGGTCCAGCACCATGGCCCTGAGCTCCCCATAGACTGCCTCATCTCGTTCGTGCACCAGGGCCCGGTAATCCATCTGGGATGTGAGAAGCAAAGCTGAGTCAACCCCATAGGAGGGTGGGATATTAGTCTCGTTGCCTCATGTAAGGAATAGGTAACTTGAAGAATGAGCCCCTTCTCAGCCAAGAAATGGGCTCACACAGGATCAGAGAAAAGGGGTCAAGGTTTGTGAAGCCCAAATCAGTTTTCCTGGGCTTAATATACTCCACATTGGAAAGGTCATAAACAAGACAAAGAGGACCTCTATCCCCACTTCCTCACCTGCTCCCACCCTAGCCAGCCTCAGCTAAAGGCGGGTAGACTATGTACTTACTACATGGGTCTCCTTAGAGGCCTTGGCCACAGCGTCCCCACGTTCTGAGAAGTACCTGCCAGAAGCAAGAGGAATAACCACAGGAATGACTATTCCAAGAGAGAGAGATTCCCTCAGACCCTTCCCAAAGCCCTGCTTCATCCCAGTGGGCATGCTCAGCTTTGCGAGTCCCAAATAAATGTCCCTGCAGACCCCCATACTAGCCCTCCAACTGTTCTCACTTGGAAATAGTTGTCTGGAAGGCTTCCACTTTGGTCTTGACTGCATTTACCCTCTCCAACACCTTTTCCTGTGGTGACAAAAAGATAGGAGGCAAAGAAAACACTTCATCTCCCTCCTTCGCTCACTATCTCCCACCTCCCAGTTCATGTCTGGCTCCTGTCCCTTTCTCTCCAAGTCTCTCCCTGCTCTCAGCATCCTCATATACCCTTTCTTACCTGGATTGCCACCCCAAAGTCATTTCCATCCTCAATTTTGGGGATGAGGTGCTGGATCCATGTGATCACCTACATTAAAAGTTATCATGTAGGAATCATTCAACAAACTCTCTGTTCTTATTACTGCTACTTCCCAATAAACCTACATTTAACTGAGTACTTATTATATGCCAGGCACTGTGCTATGTATTATATATCTCATTTAATCTTCACAACAAACTTTCAAGGTAAATATTCTTATTGTACCCACTCAATAGATGAAAAAACTGAGTCACAGGATGTCTAAGTGACTTACTTAAAGTAACCAGTTAGGTAAGTGATAGAGTCAGGATTTGAACCAAGGCAGGCTCCCTCTAGGGCCTAAGTTCTTAAACCATCTCACTGTATCATAGCACCTGTGCTGCATACCTGGTACAGTGGTAGGTTCAGAGGTTATGGAGGTAGATACAGCACCATCTGATTTGGGGATGTGATCACCATTGTGATAAACAAAAGGTATCTATCTAAACAAAAGGTGTCTAAGATACCTTTAGATATCTAAAAGGTATCTTCCTAATTTGGGAATAAGTTCTTGGATGAAGGACTTGAGTATCTAGGGCCTGGCCTTGCTTGTCTTCTCTATGTCCCCCAATTCCCAGGCTTACCAGAATGCATTTTTCTTTGAGAGTCCAGACTTCTGGCTTAACCAGGGTAAGCAAGGCCAGAACCTTCTCATTCCCAGGAGAAAGCCGCACTTAGGGACTGTGAGAAAGAGGGGATTTAGACCCTTTCTCATCCAACAGTCAATGTGCCGTTTCCCTTTCCCTAGCCACCTCTTCCTCTCTTACCTTCTTTCTTCTCCTGCTTATCTGTTTCCATCTAAGGGAAAAAGGGGGAAAGTAGCTTCAGAAAAGTCATGGAGGTTGGAGGGCCATCATTTACACTGCGTTTATAGCCAGAGCCCTATACCCTGAGTGCCTCACCTCATCATCCTTGGGTGGGGGATCTGGAATGGGGATGTCCAGTGGGGCCCGGAGAGAATTCAGGTCAGTCACATTGAAGGAGTCCTCCTGCACAGAGCTCACTGTCAGGGGCTGCCCCCTCGGCCTGAGTCACAGCATTCCCTTCACACATCACACCCGCCTTCTGCCTCGGAACCTAGGCTCAGGCTTCATGTTATTCTAATGTTCCCAGTCTACCACTTACAACTGTATTCTGCATTCAGAATGCAGTTGTTAGCTAGAGAGAGTGGATGAAGAGGAGAGAGGCTATGGGATGGGGAAGGAGCAGTTCACACTACTTACTTGCAAGAGCTGATTAAGGTATATGATTTTCTGAGGCAAGAATCTGTAGAGGAATTCCTCAGCCTGTGGGTTATATTGCAACGGTCAGAATCACAGAAGACATTCAGTGAGATGTCTGAGAAGTGGGACTGGAAGGGCCCTTGGAAATCATTGGCTCTAACACTTAAAAATGAGGGAACTGAAGCCCTGAAAAGTGAAGGGACTTGCCCAAGCTGGGACGCAGCAGAACCAAGAATTGTGGTATTCATTCCTACTTTGGGGCCACGGCTTTTCCCTCCACACCAAAAGAGGGGAGAGGAAGTGACGGAACTGAGGACGTTTTAAGAGAGGTCAAAGTAAAAGTAGAGATCAATAATTAAGAGCTTATCTTGGGTGGAGGTTTGATAAAGTAGGGCATGGGGCGAGGGTGGGTTTGGGGATCAGCCTAAGAAGTTGCAACCCTCAAGGACTGGCCTTAGATTCTGGGTTAAATCGCTTGAATCCTGAAGACTTACTTACCTCCTGGAAAAGATTTTGCCTGAAGACATCCACCTGCACAGAGAGCAGTACCCGGATGTTGGTTAAGGGTCTCGGTTGTCCAGAGTAAGATCCCACCCTCAATGGGATGCCCTCCAACTTGGCTTAGTTCTTTCGCACCACAAGCCAGATTTCCCTGGAAACCTATGCTCAGGGCAGAGATAGTCCAGAGAGCCGGCATCTGTAATCCCCTGGGGCAGAAGTGAAAGAACTTAGAGAGGTTGGGAGATTTCTCTGGCGCGGCCTCGTTCCCCCGGAGCACCCAGTCTGGCCTCCATTCAGAGGGGCTCCTCGGTCCCTCCTGGCCTCCCGGTCCCCCGTTACCTGTTTGCGGGCTTCCCCGCTCAGGCGCACCCCACAAGGCTTGGCCATGCTTCTCCAGTTGCTGCTAGATCTCTGGTCCCCCAGTTCGCCGCCTGGGCTTTCGCTTTCACTCCCGACGTCCAGGCCCGCCCCCCTCAGCCCCCGCCCCTTTCCTTCTTTTCCCCCTCCCCCTGGAAGGCAGCAAACCGTAGGGAGCCCCTCTGCCATTCTCAGCCTGTGCGAGTGGGAGAGGCGGTGCTGACTGGTCACAAGCCCAGGGGCTGCCCGTGGGAGGGGCTAGGACAAGTGGAACAGGCGGAGATTGAACAGGGTCTGTCTCTCGAAGGGGAGAGGCTTAGAGGGAAGGGAAAGAGCTGCCCAAGGATAATCAGGGTTGGGGTAGGGATGAGAAGGGTGGGAGAGTGGGAAAGGGTGTGCTCAATGGTGTGGCTCCTCTAGGAAGGCTCGACTGCGGGGAAGGGTCAGAGAGGGATCAGAGTGAGTGGGAGATGTAGTAGGGAGACGGGATAGAGGATATGGAAGAGGGGGCTTCCTCCTGAAGGGCGCTCTCTCTTCAAGACTGACAGAGGGGCTTGACGGGCTCAGGCTGGCCAGAGTTGAGTCCCCAGCTGAGTGGGATTTCCTCAGTGGGGTGCGGATAGAGAGGACTTTTAGGAATAAAGTAACCCCGCACCGGGAGCTACCCGGAGAAGGGTGGAACCAGCCTGGACCAAAGAGGGGAAGCGAGCTAAAACAAGGTTTATTGCCTAGACGCTCTGGGGGAGGAGCCAGGGACTACTTACCATTATAATTGGCTGGGCCTTCATGGTCACGCCCCCTGACTTCCTGGCCCCACCCCATCTTAAGTTTAAACCCCTCCCGTTCCCCTGAATTTGGGTCTCAATCCCGCCCTCTTTCCTAGTACTTCCTGTTCCCGCTAACCCTGGCATGGGGCCTGGGGCTGAAGAGTGACCGTGGCCTGAGTGACCCGGGGCGTCCGCACCGACCAGGGTCGGGCCGGAAAGCTAGACCCAGACGCTCCAGGCGGTGCTTGGGCCGTGCACAGCCTGCGCCCGGTCCTGTTTGGCAGCAGGCCGGGGCTGACTCCTGTCTCAGGATGCCGGGGGGGGAAGAGAAGCGGGCCTTCCTGGAGGCCCGCGAGGAGCTGGCGAGCGCCCTGAGGAGGGATTCCGGGCAGGCCTTTACGCAGGAGCAGCTCTGGCCGCTATTGGGCACCTCTCTGCCGCCAGAAGCCCGTTACCTGCAGCTGGATGCTGCACGCCTGGTCCGCTGCAACGCTCATGGGGAGGTGAGGCCCGCCCCGGCTCGGGAGGAGGACAGAGGACCTGAGGCTGGGCCGGGGC
The DNA here is from genome assembly GCA_917880005.1 of Nanger dama. Taxonomy (NCBI): domain Eukaryota; kingdom Metazoa; phylum Chordata; class Mammalia; order Artiodactyla; family Bovidae; genus Nanger; species Nanger dama. The sequence goes on along the minus strand of CAKJTW010000036.1, from coordinate 21,030,049 downwards.
TCACAACTCTCTGCTCTCTGACTGCTCCCAGCCCCAAAACTACCTCAACACTCTCTCCACGGCCCTGAACATCTTGGAGAAATATGGCCGCAACCTCCTAAGCCCTCAGAGGCCTCGGTACTGGCGCGGGGTCAAGTTTAATAACCCTGTCTTTCGTTCTACGGTGGATGCCGTGCAGGTGAAGCCCCTGGGCCCCTAATGGGAGTAGGAAATTTAGCCTGGGCTGGGGGTTGGCTAGAAGAGGCCTGAGGCTATGCTGAATGGATTGAGTCCCAGCCCTATTGGGAAGGGGGCCTGCTGGGCGGTGACTGGTTTGCCTGTGTGGCAGGGGGGCCGGGATGTTCTGCGATTGTATGGCTACACAGAGGAGCAGCCGGATGGGTTGAGCTTCCCTGAGAGGCAGGAGGAGCCGGATCAGCGGCAAGTTGCTACAGTCACACTGGAAGTACTGCTGCTTCGGACAGAGCTCAATCTCTTGTTACAGGTGAGGTATCTCTAGTCCTGAGGACTTAAGCACAGGGCTGGGGAGACTAGCCTAACAACAAAGCCAGTCTGGGGACTCATACTGCTGAATCACAGGCATAGTCTCCACGGTAACTTGGGATCTCTCGGTACTGTACTTTTCACTCTGAATGTTGGGGGACCAGGGCTTTGAGGGAGGGTCTTGTTCTAAGGCTATAGGTGGGAACTCTTCTCATCTTGTTTGCAGAATGCTCATCCAAAACCGCAAGCACTGGAGCAGCTGCTGAAAGACAAGGTTGAAGATGATGTAAGGAAGGCAGGAATGGGGCTCTGGGGCCTGGTGAACAAAGGAAACCTGTTGTGGGCCTGTGTCCCCAAGCCCTTACTCATTCCCTGTCCTTTTTCCTCAGCTACTGCAGCTCTCAGAGTTTGCCCCCTTACTGAGAGAGATTGCTCCTGGCCCCCTCACCATACCCTCTGCTGCAGGTATTATTGTTCTGTATTAGGGGGAAGGAGTGCTAGTAGATCATATTGATAGAAATTTCCTCTTTCTTCTTGATTGTCTCCCTTTCTTTTAAAAAAGAAATTAAGATTGTTTCTTTGGGTAGAAAGATGTGTTGAAAAGTAGTCTGTGATTTGTTTCCCTCCACAGCTGATTCAAATGTAACCTGGTCTTTTTTAGAAAGACATTCTGTTCTTCTTTGTCTCCCATTCTCCAGGCTCCACTCCTGGTCCCTGCTTCCTTTGTGGTTCTGCCCCAGCCACGCTGCACTGCTCAACCTGTAAACAAGCCTTGTGTCTAACTTGTGATCGCCTCTTCCACGGACACCCAGAACGTGCACATCACCATCGCCAGACCCTGCATGGAGCCCCTCAGGCTGTTCACCCCAGGTGCGAGATCTTCTTTTCTGAGTGGGAGCAAAATTGAGAGAACTAATATTCCTTGAGTCTACGGTGTGATGGATTTTGTGCTAAAGACTGTTTTCATAGATGCCAAGCAGCTGGCTCCTGCCCTTCAAGAGATCATAGACATATATACCAAGCAAGACATACATACCAGTCGTAGCAAAATAGATCGTCATGGTGTGCGAATGGGTAGTGGGAGGATGCACCCTAGTCAGAAGGATCAGCTCAGTCAGTTGGCAGTATTTTAAGCATCTGATGGGGTGAGGCTGAGATATTTACCAGCCAGATCTGAACTTTAAGCTGTCATTTCACTGTTGAATAAGGCTATGAGTGTGCGAGTATTCCAGGCATAGAGGATAACATATGCAAAGGCCAGAGCCATGTGCTGTCTTGCAGGGTATGAGGGGCCCCGTGGGTAAGGGGCCTAGGCACCCCCTTAGCAGGCCATGTCTATTTATCCTTTGCAGCCTACCTGCCTCAGCTCCACCACGGCCTCAGCCAGCCTCCGTGCCGACCCTGGGAGACAGCTCTTTTCTCCCCTGATCCTGCAAATGCCCATCTGCTCTGGTCCTGTTCTGCCTGTGCCTTATTAAATGAACCTTGGGCAGTACTCTGTGTGGCCTGTGATCGGCCCCGAGGCTGTAAGGGGTTGGGTCCGGGAATCGAGGGTCCCCAAGGAACTGGGGCCCTAGAACCTGAGCTTTCTCGGGGTCACTGGGCCTGCCAGAGTTGCACCTTTGAGAACGAGCCTGCGGCCGTGCTGTGTGCCATATGTGAGCGACCTCGGCTGGCTCAGCCTCCCAGCTTGGTGGTGGATTCTCAGGATTCCGGCATTTGCCTGAAGCCCCTTCAGGTATCTTGTTCCTGGCCTTCTGATCTCTTTATTTAGATCTGTTACCACAGATCATCCTCTACTTCTTCATCCTCTGTTTTCCCTTAGTTCCCCGGTATCTTCCCTCAAGCTTCCTATATTTCCATTTTTAGCCCTAGCCAGCCTCCGATAGGATAGTTTTTTCTGCCTTTCCAGCAGGAGGATACTGTGCTTTCCTCTGTCCAGACTCCAGCGTGGTACTGTATTCACTGTACCTTCTGCAACTCGGGCCCTGGCTGGGTGTGTGCTATGTGCAACCGGACCAGCAGCCCCATCCCAGTACAGCAGACCCCCAGCCCCATGCCAGCTCTTTGGAAGAGCGACACCCTGAACCAGGGCCTCCACGATCCCTCTGTGCCCCCGTGACCAGTTCCTGCGGGGACCTGGAGAAGCAGCGCCAAGACAAGATGAGGGAAGAAGGGCTCCAGCTGGTGATCAAGATCCGGGTGAGGACGTGGGCCTGGGATGAGCTTGTCGGGGAAGGGAGAGGCTGCAGTTGATTGACGGGCGTTCTCAAAACCTGTCATTGTCAGCAGCAGCTGCCTGAACCCTTCCCCCATGGCAGGTATCAGACTGTGCACTGCTCACATGATCCATGGTCTCAAGCCCTGTCAGCATTTTGGTTCAGGCTAAGGAGGGGATGGGCTTCCCTGGTGGCTCAGACGGTAAAGCGTCTGCCTACAATGCGGGAGATCCGGGTTTGATCCCTAGGTTGGGAAGATCCCCTGGAGAAGGCAGTGGCAATCCACTCCAGTACTCTTGCCTGGAAAATCCCATGGACCAAGGAGCCTGGTAGGCTACAGTCCATGGGGTCACAAAGAGTTGGACATGACTGAGCGACGTCACTTTTTCAAGAAGGGATGGAGTGTGCCCTTCCTGCTGGGCTCTCTATCTGAGCGGGGCTGTTTCTTAGGAAGGGGAAGCTGGAGGCGCCTGTCCAGAGGAGGGTCTTCTCGGCTCTGCAGTACTCGGGCACCGAGGTTCCCCTGCAGTGGCTGTGCTCAGAGCTGCAGTACGTGCTGGAGATGGTGGCTGAGCTGGCTGGACAGCAGGACCCAGGGCTGGGTGCCTTTTCCTGTCAGGAGGCCCGCAAGGCCTGGCTGGATCGTCATGGCAACCTGGATGAAGCTGTGGAAGAGTGTGTGAGGACCCGGCGGAGGAAGGTATAGCAGCCGTGCTGGAGGTGAGGCAGGGTTGAGGGCTGTGGATCTACGAGCCTCTCACACTCTGATTCACTCCTTCTCGTCCCTCCCAACTCACAGGTGCAGGAGCTCCGATCCCTGGGCTTTGGGCCTGAGGAAGGGTCTCTTCAAGCCTTATTCCAACATGGGGGTGATGTGGCACGAGCCCTGACTGAACTACAGCGCCAGCGCCTAGAGCCCTTCCATCAGCGCCTCTGGGACAGTGGCCCTGAGCCCACCCCCTTCCTGGGATGGGCCAGATAAGCAGGTGCTGGAAGGAGGTGAAGAGCCCACTTAGTAAGGCTGAGGGCAGGCTGAAGGGTAGACTCCTGGGGTCTGACAGCCACATCTTCCCTCTACACCTGAATCACCTTGCAGAGCCTGATCAGACGGCTTTTGGCAGTCCACGCACTCCCCAGCTGGGGCCGGGCAGAGCTGGCGCTGGCGCTGCTGCAGGAAACACCTAGGAACTATGAGTTGGGGGACGTGGTGGAGGCTGTGAAGCAGAGCCAGGACCGGGCCTTCCTGCGCCCGCTTGCTTGCCCAGGAGTGTGCCGTGTGCGGCTGGGCCCTGCCCCGCAACCGGGTGAGTCTCCACTGCCTCCACCTTAGAATTACTCTGTTCCCTTTGGACCTCCCCTCTACCCCGGTCCTGTCTCTCATGTTGTCTTTTGCTCTGCAGTTGCTCATGTGCCCCTGAAGTCTTCTGGGAAGGGGAGAGCAGGAATAGGCCACCTCTCTCTTTTTTTTTAATGTTCTATTATGGGAAATTTCAAGTGTGCAATAGTAGAGAAAATTGTATAAGAAAGTCAGCCTCCCTCCCTCCACTATCTGTTCATCATCACGCTTCAACCATCATTAATGTATGGCAAATCTTTACTTATCTACACAGTATTATTTTGAAGCAAATCTCAGACATCAGATAGTTCACCTGTAATATTTCCATATCTATCTCTAAAAGATAAAACTCTTTGAAAATAGAGGCACAAATGCCACTGTCACGCCAAAAAAAATTTACCAGTAATCCTTTAATGTCATCATCAAATACCCGTTTGGTAGGGATACGCCCCTTTATCTCCTGAGCCCCTTCTAACTTAACTCTAGGTCAGAAGTGGCAGTTCCTTGGGCAAATACAGCCCAGGTTAGTTAGGCTAGCTCTGTGTTTTTGTTTGTTTGATTTTAAAATAATTGTAGATTCACAGAAAGTTATAAAAATAGTACAGTCTTGTGTGCTCCACCCACCTCCCAATGGCGACATCTTATATAATTGTAGTGTAGTGTCAGGACCAAGAAATAAATATTGGTGCAATGTCAGCTAGACTGCAGACCTCATTCATTTTGTGCATGGGTGTGTATGTTTGCTGTTCAGTCACCAAGTCGTGTCCAACTTTTGCAACTACAGCACACCATGCCTCCCTGTCCCTCACCCATCTCCCAGAGTTTACCCAAGTTCATGTCCATTGAATCAGTGATGCTATCCAACCATCTCATCCTCTGTTACCCTCTTCTCCTTCTGCCTTCAATCTTTCCCAGCATCAAGGTCTTTTCCAATGAATCCACCTATTCACATCAGGTGGCCAAAGTATTGGAGCTTCAGCTTTAGCATCAGTCCTTCCAATGAGTATTCAGGGTTGGTTTCCTTTAAGATTGACTGCTTTGATCTCTTTGTTGTCCAAGGGACCCTCAAGAGTCTTCTCTAGCACCACAGTTCAAAAACATCAATTCTTTGGCTCTCAGCCTTCTTTACGGTCCAGCTCATATCTGTACACGACTACTGGAAAGACTATAACTTTGACTATACAGACCTTTGTTGGCAAAGTGATGTCTTTGCTTTTAATACACTGTCTAGGTTTGTCATAAAGAAGCAATCATCTTCTAATTTCATGGCTGCGGTCACCATCCACAGTGATTTTAGAACCCAAGAAGAGGAAATCTCTCACTGCTTCCACCTTTTCCCTTTCTATTTGCCATGAAGTGATGTGACTGGTTGCCATGATCTTAGTTTTTTTAATATTGAGTTTTAAGCTGGCTTTTTCACTCCCCCTCTTTCACTCATGAAAAGGCTCTCTAGTTCCTCTTCACTTTCTGCCATTAAAGAGGTATCATCTGCATATCTGAGGTTGTTGACATTTCTTCTGGTTTATGCGTGTACTTGTGTGCAATTTTATCTCACATGTAGATTAATGTAACCACCACTACAGTCAAGATATCACAACAGCACCCCCTTGTGCTACAGCTTTAGAGTTGTAACCTTCTTCCCCTCCTCCTGTCATACAGCAAGCACTAGTCTGTTCTCCATTGCTACAGTTTTCTCATTTCAAGGATGTTTGTGTGTTTGCTGTTTGTGGCCATGCCACATGGCTTACAGGATCTCAGTTCCCCAACCAGGAACTGAACCCGGGTGCTCAGCAGTGGAAGTGTGGAATCCCAACCACTGGCCCACCAAGGAATACCCCCTCCCTTCTTTCCTTTTTCAATTAATGTGGTGTTTTTTTTTTTAATTTTATTTTCTACTGGAGTATAGTTGTTTTACAATGCTGTGCTAGTTTCAGGTATATAGCACAGAAAAGTGATTCAGTTATCATATGTTTGCTTTTAATTGACTGAGGATACCTTCAGAGGATCTTCTTCCATTTACATTAGGTCTCACCATCGTCTTTTTTTTTTTTTTTTTTTTTCCATCTGAAGGTCTTTAGACATTTAGGTTGCCTGGCCAGTTGTCTGCCTGTAGCAGACACCAGGCCACTGCCCCTCCCACCGGCTGGCAGCTGTAGCTTCTGACCCCTCCCCTCCCATCCTCTCCCCTCCACCAGATGCAGGCCCTGACCTCCTGTGAGTGCACCATCTGCCCCGACTGCTTCCGCCAGCACTTCACCATCGCCTTGAAGGAGAAGCACATCACAGATATGGTGTGCCCTGCCTGTGGCCGCCCGACCTCACCGATGACACACAGCTGCTCGGCTACTTCTCCACCCTCGACATCCAGGTAGGGCAGTCCCTTGGACTCAGGGTTCCCTGGGCTTTGAACAGGAGCCTTGCCCACCTGCCACTTTCGCATCCTGTCCCCAGCTTCGAGAGAGCCTAGAGCCAGATGCCTATGCACTGTTCCACAAGAAGCTGACGGAGGGCGTGCTCATGCGGGACCCCAAGTTCTTGTGGTGTGCCCAGGTCAGTGGGCTGCCCAGAGTTGCTGACCGGAAGGAGGGGGTGGGAGTAGCACGTGGTCCGGCCTTAGATAGCTTTATGCTCTTGCACCCACAGTGCTCCTTTGGCTTCATATACGAGCGTGAGCAGCTGGAAGCAACATGTCCCCAGTGTCACCAGACCTTCTGTGTGCGCTGTAAGCGCCAGGTGAGGCACGTCTAACCTTTTGGAATACCTGCCAAGCCACTGCAGGTGCTGTGTTAGACTCGGGGTTTGCTACAGAACAGAACAGAACTGACAAGCTCTCTGGTCTCAAAGAGCTTACAGACTAGCAAGGGAGGGAGGGGGCAAAGTTGAGGAAGGGAGTGAGAACAGAAGTATACACATCACCATGTGTTCTATGAAGAAAACAAATAGGAATCTGAGGTCAGGAATAACAGAGTGGACCTACCTGGTACATGGGATTGGGAGGTTAGATAAGTCTTCTCTAAAATGGCTTGATTTAGGAACCTCCCTGGTGGTCCAGTGGTTAAGAATCCACCCTGCAGTCGGGTTCAGTCCCTGGTCGGGGGACTAAGATACCACATGCTTTGAGGCATCCGAGCCCATGCACCACAATTAGAGCCCCAGCAGCTTGCCACAACTAAGACCCATCAAAGCCAAAAGTAAATCAATATTTAGAAATAAATGAAATGGCTTAATTTAAGCTCACGCCTGATTAAAAAGTCAACCATGGAAGAAGTATTTGAGAGAGAAAGAACAAAACACAGAAAGGCCAAAGTGGTTGGAGCCTCAAGAGCAAGGGCGAGAGTGCCAGGTGGTCCAAGAGGAGCTGCTGCCAGATCAGAAGAGGTCATGATGAGGCTGAGTGAGGAGGGGATTGATTGGCCTTTCATTCTCTGTTTTGGCTGTGCCATGGGTCATATAAGATCTTAGTTCCCCAGTTAGGGCTCGAACCTGCGCCCTCTGTAGTGGAAGTGTGGAGTCTTAAGCACTGGACCACCAGGGAAGTCTCAGGTCCTTTCATTCTAAGACTGAACAAGGCGTTATGCGCTTGTACCTTTAAAATGTTGAATATTTGAATGGATTCCTAGTCTGAGTGAGCCCAATAAAATTGGCTGTTTATTCTTCATAAAAAAAAGTTAAATATTTGATACCAAAATTTGCGTCTGTCTTATGAAATACAATAATAAAGTGAACACCTGCCACCCTACCTCCAAACTTCCAAGCTAGAACACTCCCAGTGCAGTTGAAGCTGCCTGATGTATGCATTCAGAGGCACACTGCCTGCCGGGTGGAGGCTGAGCTACAGGGGAGCAGGAGAGGAGGCAGAGAGACTGGTCATCGAGGCAAGCAACCAAGGCGAGACCTGACCTGGCCTGGAGTAAAGGTGGTCAGAGGAGGGATAAAGAAAAGGGGAGCTGGGCTGCAGTGACAGAAACGAGACTTGCTGGTGAATGTGCCAGGTGTGGAGAGATGAGAGAACCAAGGCTGGCCCTGCAGTTTGGTGTTGGAGCACAGGGTGGATGGCAGAGCTGTACACTGAGTCAGGGCCCTCTGGATCTGAGTGGGGTGGCCAGCAAGAAGGGCCTGGCCTGGCGCTTTCATGGGAAGCTTGCTTCCTTCTGGCAGTGGGAGGAGCAGCACCGAGGCCGGAGCTGTGAAGATTTCCAGAACTGGAAACGCACCAATGACCCAGAATACCAAGCCCAGGGCTTGGCGATGTACCTTCAGGAAAACGGCATAGGTAAGGTGCCCAGTAATGTCTCATTGCGAAGAATGACACTTCCCGGGGCCTGAGGAGCAGCCCCAACCCTGACCTGCTGACCCTTGCAGACTGCCCCAAGTGCAAGTTCTCATACGCACTGGCCCGAGGAGGCTGCATGCACTTTCACTGCACCCAGTGCCGCCACCAGTTCTGCAGTGGCTGCTACAATGCCTTTTACGCCAAGAATGTGAGCCCCCAGGGCTGGGATGGAAGGGGTAGCAGGGTGGGGCTCCCATGAGGAGGGGCAGAGGCAGTGGAGGAGCAGCCCAGGGGAAGAGACCAGGGCAGGTGAGGTGAAGCACCTCTCTCTGTCCCCTCCCCCCTTCTGTTTGCTCCAGACCCTCCAATGTCTCCATCTCCCCCACCCCTATACCCGTCATGCAGGGGTTCCTGAGAGGCCAGGACCCCAAGTTTCCAACTGCCTCTCTCCCATCTGGGTTTCCACCAGAAATGTCCAGACCCTAACTGCAGGGTGAAGAAGTCCCTGCACGGCCACCACCCCCGAGACTGCCTCTTCTACCTGCGGGACTGGTCTGCTCTCCGGCTCCAAAAGCTACTTCAGGTCGGGTGGCCAACTTGGCTGGTTTGCCAGCTGCCCAGGAGAGGAGGCAGGGTGTAGGGTGGCGGGAAGGGAAAGGTTGGACGTGGAAAAATCAGCAGGCTGGCATCCAGGGAAACTAACTCCCAACCTTCTGCCCTCAGGACAATAATGTCATGTTCAACACGGAACCCCCAGCGGGGCCCGGGCAGTGCCCGGAGGTGAGTGTCAGGACAGGCCTGGGAGGAGGGGCTGGCTCCAGCTGTGTGATGGATGAAGGGGGCTTGGGTGTGGGGTTGAACCAGAATGCAGAGCCCGTCCTGCACCTGCTTGTCGTGTCCTTTGGTGAGTCAGCCTCCCCGGGCTTGTTTCTTCCTCTCTGAAGTGGGCTCGTGTCCAGCGTACAGCCCAGCTGTTTTATGTAAGGCCACGTTCAAGCACCTGGTACCTTGATGCTAATTTTATTCTCCCATTCCCAAAGGATAGTGATTCATTAATTAACTCAGTGGCTATTTAATGAGATTTACTAGTTGCACGGTTTCAGGTTCTGTGAGGACAACAGAAAAGATGTTGCATGTGATTCTAATCTATCCCACTTCTCACCATCTGCATAGAGTAAGACCTTCACAGAATAAGCTAACCTTGTAAGAGCTTAGCTAAACGCAAGGACAATGGGTCCCTGCTTCTGTATTACAAGTGGTCTGCACAGTGGCATCTGTTTCCCCAACGCCCCCCCACCCCAATTAGAGCAGGGACTCCTATCCTCAGTCCTCTTCCCAGAGGCCACCTCCCATGTTCCCCTGGGCCTTTGTGGTCAGTGGCCTCCTCCAGGCAAAGGGTCCCTTCCTTCCCTTACCCCTAGGTGGCTGTCGAGTGATGGAGCAGAAGGAAGTTCCCAACGGATTCCGAGATGAAGCCTGTGGCAAGGAGACTCCCGCTGGCTATGCTGGCCTCTGCCAGTGAGTGCCAGGCGGGGCATGGAGCTTGGTGTTGCGGGGAGAACTGGGGGTGTGCCTGGGCAGAGACGTGGGCCTCTGGGAATAGTGGGTCCTGTGAGAAGTGGGAAGGAGGGGGGGCCCTCCAGGCAAGGGTATGGCAGGCAGCACGCACAGGTTGGCAAGTGCCTACAACAGCAACAGGTGAGGGGCATCCATCTGGTTCTTCCGAGTACGCTAGTGCCCAGCACACTCAGTTAAAATCAGGCGAACAGAACAAATGTTCTACCCTTTCATCTCCCCAGGGCGCACTACAAAGAGTATCTTGTGAGCCTCATCAATGCCCATTCACTGGACCCAGCCACCCTGTACGAAGTGGAGGAACTGGAGACAGCTGCCGAGCGCTACCTGCACGTGCGCCCCCAGGCACTGCCTGGGAGGACGCCCCCCACCTACCACGCCCGCCTGTTACAGGTAAAGCCTCCCCCGCCAGCCTTGCCTCTGACCCCACTCTCTAGGAGTCCCCTTCCCAGCCTGTGTCTGAGTCCCAGGCTTCCAGCATCATCGTCTTCTCTCTCTTTCTGCAGAAGCTGATAGAAGAGGTGCCCTTGGGACAGAGTATCCCCCGCAGGAGGAAGTAGCTGAGGGCGAGGGTCCCAAAGAGGGGCCTGTGGTTCGACTCCCACGGGAACAACTCCAGCACCAATAAAGAGGCATTTCCTTGCCCAGGCTTCTTGGTAGTCCTTCTTCTTTCCTGACCTAACTAACCATCCAGGGGCACCAGGGAAAGGGGAATGGGGTGAACAGAGCTTTGTTAAAACTTGTGGGTGGCCAAGGGCAACCTCCCCATTCAGCCACCTGGCCTGGGCTTCTTCCTTCCCTGCCTCCTTTGTTTCTTTCATTGAATTCAGCTAATATCTGGGGTCACCTAGTAGGAACCAAGCAGGCATCATGGGGGAGAATATAGATGGGCAAGTGGTACAGAGCTCTCCAGAGGCCCCAGGCCAGACTCCAGGACACTGCAGCCTCCCAGGGGAAGCAGCAGCGTCATAGAGACGTCAGATACAAGCAAGGGGAATCCTAAGGGAGGAAAGGGAAGGAGCCTGAAGCAGGAGAGGCCCTCCTCCACCTTCTGACAGCAGGATTCCAAAGATAGGTTCTCAGATGGTGCTTCCCCCTAGTGGTAACCAGTTGCCCTGCAACTCGGAGACCACGTGATTTCAGGGAAAGGGCCCTCCCTGGAGGAGAACTGAAACTTAGGGTGGGGACTGTAGGAAGGGGTGGAGAGATACGGAAGCTGCCCAGCTGGGAGCTGAGCTGAGCTGAGCTGAGCTGAGGTCGGCTGAGCCCTGGGACTGCCTGCTCAGGTAAGATTAACCAAAAATGGGTATCAGCTTGGGCCTAGGTTTGGAAAGCCTGGCCAGACTGGAGGTGGTGGGTAGGGGCTTCTGGGGACACCTCTGATAGACTGAGGGATAGACAGCAGAAGGCCTGTGAGCTAGGGGAGCTAGAAGTTTGGCCTGAGTGAAAGACTGATCCGGGACCAGTGTCCCAAGCTCTACAGGCCAAGGGCAGGAGGGCCTGCTATGGGGGCTACTTGGGGAGAAGACTGCCCCATGTCCTGATTGTTTTCTTGCCTTCTGGCCCTGCCCACTTCCGCCTCAGCTCTGCCCCAGCCCCCAGCTCCCTGCCCCACCTGCTCCTGGGACAAGCACAGAGAAAGTTTGGGAAACATCAAAGGAGTTGTGAGGGTGGTGGGTGAAGAGGGTTGATCAGACATCTCAGAAGCAGCTACTGTAAACACTGGGGATCAAGACAGGATATCTTACCTGGAGCAGGACACCAGGGGAATTCTCTTCCAAACAGTAGATTCCTGAGAAGTATCAAATGCCTAGGATTTCCCTCCAGACGTCACAGCTTGGGATGTTAAAAAGAAAGTATTTTTGGTACTTGCTAGTGATGGCAGAAATGAAACAATTCAACCTTAGAGTTTGGAGATATGTCTGGAGGCAAAATATAAATGGGATCTCCAGGGGCCTTCATCAGAAGCCAACCCCAAGGGCCAGGGTCTCACTCTTCCCAAAGTGTCAGTTCCCCTGACACTTCTGTTGCTCTTATCCCCAGGATGGCATCAGGCAGGATGCGCTGCACCAGAAAGCTCCGGAACTGGGTAGTGGAGCAAGTGGAGAGCGGGCAGTTCCCAGGAGTGTGCTGGGAGGATCCGGCCAAGACCATGTTCCGGATCCCCTGGAAGCATGCAGGCAAGCAGGACTTCCGGGAGGACCAGGATGCCGCCTTCTTCAAGGTGAAAGGCCTGGAAACTGGCCTCTCGGAGGGAGGGATAGAGCACACACTGGTGCTGTCACCCTGTAGGGTGACAGATAAAGGGGAGATTGGAGGGTAGGACCAGCCCCACGCAAGATGGAAAGGCAAAACTCAGCATGGATCTCGTGGTGCAAACAGCTGAGCGTAAACCTAGCTCAAGCCCTTCTGTGCGAGCACTCAGGCTGTACACCCATGAAGCCAGCTGGGTCAGTGGGCCATTACCAGTGATCTCTTCTTTACTGCTGCTGTCGTCTAGGCCTGGGCGATATACAAGGGGAAATACAGGGAGGGGGAGCTCGGAAGGCCCTGCCATCTGGAAGACTCGTTTGCGCTGTGCTCTCAACAAAAGTTGTGAATTTGAGGAGGTTCCTGAGATCGGCCATAGAGATGGCGCTGAGCCCTACAAGGTGTACCGGCTGCTGCCACCAGGAACTGTTCCCGGTGGGTGTCCCTGTGCCCCACCACTCCTAAAATCAGCTGGGGGTGGAGTGGGGGGGTGATGGAGTTCTGTGCCTCCCGGGAGGGTGGTGGGCCTCCCTCCAGGCCCCTCGCTCAGAGATCTACTCTGTTCTTGGGAAGGAGGTTCCCTGCCCAGTCTTGCCCGTCCTTTCACTGCCTCCTGTCGTTCCCCTTCCTTTTGTGCCCACTTAAGGCTCTGACGTTTGCCTCCCTCTCAATGTTCCACAGCTCAATCAGGGACCCAGAAATTACCATCAAAGCGACCTCACAGTTCTGCATTCTCTGAGAAGAAAGAGGAAGAGGTTACCACAAAGAACTGCATACTCAGCCCCTCCTTGTTCCAGGAGCCCCCTCAGAATGTGAGAGCTGGGGAGGGAACCGGGTGGGTCTGAGGGTAGAGCAGTGACTGGGGGCAAAGTGGGCCAACCACAGGAACTGTGTCTGCAGGAGACGGTGGAGACCAACGGGGGAGCTGGCCATTCAGACTTTGGGAGCAGCGGGAGCAGCGGAAGCAGCAGCAGCAGCAGCAGCCCCGAGCCTCAGGAAGGTACCAAGTACCCTGCCTCCTGTGTCATCCTCCACACCACACCCTCTGGCCCACACTCCCGGTCCACCCTGAATGACCAGTACCTCTGCCTCCCTTCCAGGTAGGGACACAGCTGAGGCTCTTTTCCAGGGAGAATTGCTGTCCCTGGAGCTTCTGCCCCCTCCAGATTCAGGTACTTGGCATTTCTGACTCACCCCTGCCCCTGTCTCCCTTCGTCGTCCTAAGGCCATGCATGTGTTATCTAATCTGTCAGGGCTTGCAGCAGGTTACCTGACCCAGAGGCACTGGTTTCTAGGCAGCATGCCTGCCAGATTCGAGACTCCACACAACTCATTTCTCAAAAATACCCCCTACACATTCTCTCTGGAAATCCACTTTGAGATGTTGCTTCTGTGGGTTAAGTAGAGGCCTGATCTCTGGGACCCTCTTGTAAACTGTAAGACCCTGGGCATTAAGGCCTCAGTGGAAACCTATGTATTAGCTCCTCTCTTGAGTGCTGGGAGCCAGGGAATTCCCATGGTGTAGTGGTAAAGAATCTGCCTGCAACGCAGGCAGATCCCTGGATTGGGAAGATGCCCTGGAGAAGAAAATGGCAACCCACTACAGTATTCTTGCCTGGAAAATCCCATGGACAGAGGAGCCTGGAAGGCTACAGTCCATGGAGTTGCAAAGAGTCAGACACACACATAAAGGCTGGGAAAGCATGAGTGGAAGACCCCCCCTCAGCTGCTGAGGGTTGGGAGATGAGGATAGGAAAGGCAAGGGTCTTCTCTGTCCTCAGAAGGCACAGCTGCTGCCCCTGCCTCACAGCCTCCCTCGTGCTCACCAGCCCTCATTTGGTCTCTCTCTGTGAGCCCCATGTTCCTCGCCAGCAGAATGAGGATGTTGGATTTGCAAGGCGTCCCTCTTCATTTCTCCAGAACTTCTTGCCAGTCAGTGGGCCCCCAGGAGGGCACTGGTGCAGCTGGCCTTTCTCTGTCTGCAGACTACTCGCTGCTGCTCACCTTCATCTACAACGGGCGTGTGGTGGGTGAGGCCCAGGTGCAGAGCCTAGACTGTCGCCTCGTGGCTGAGCCCTCAAGCTCCCAGTGCAGCATGGAGCAAGTGATATTTCCCAAACCCGACCCACGCGAGCCCGCCCAGCGCCTGCTGAGCCAGCTCCAGAGAGGGGTCCTGCTGGCCAGCAACTCCCGGGGCCTCTTTGTGCAGCGCCTCTGCCCCATCCCTATCTCCTGGAATGCGCCCCAGATGCCATCTGGCCCGGGTCCACACCTGCTGCCCATCAACGAGTGCGTGGAGCTCTTCAGAACCAGCTACTTCTGCAGAGGTGAGGTTGCTCCAGCCAAGCACCTGAGCCCTTTCCCCCCACCTCCACTCCCCGCCTCTGGGCCGGCCGTCACCCTGTGCTCCCTCCAGCCAATCCCCCAGTACAGTCCAGGCCTGGTCCCTGCGCTTGTGTGGTGCACATCCCAGGGCTCAGCCCTGGCAGCCCCGCTTCTGGGCCAAGGCCACAGAAGATGAGGCCCAGGTGGAGCCCAGCCCCAAACTAGCGCATCTCAGGAGCGCCACCACATGGAAGCATACAATAATTACAAGAAGGTGCGCTTTGTGCCACACCCCCCTTCCCCGCCAGACACACTTGCACAACGACCATCCACACTTGTGAGAGCTGCGCATGTCACATGTTCTCACCCACTGCTTGAGCTGCCCTCGGGCTCCCCCTCTCCCAGCCATGCTGAGAATTCCACTTCCTGCCTCCATTCAGCTCTCAACTGGACCTTGGGACTGGGGCCAGGAATATAGGGAACGCAGAGCGTCAGTGTGGAAGGCAGTGAACAGGCAACCAAGGTGTGGCATGGCTGTGTTAGCAGCCAGGGCTGCTGCCAAGCGGACTCTGAGCCCCCCAGCAGAGAGGTTTCAGGGTGTGTGACAATCGGCTACCCCAGAAGGGGCCCCTTTCCCTGTCTGTCCTTGGGTGAGTAGCAGTTTGGTTCCTAGCACAAGACAGCAGTCTCACCACCCCCAGCTCCAGCTCTAGCCTTGGCCTCCGAGTGGCCCCATCACCATCCCTCTTCCTCCCTTATGGGCTCCTCCTTTGTCCCTCCCTGCCTGGGGCCTTCTGTCTTCTCTTTCTTCCAACTCCTGGCTTTTTCTCTCTCAGACTTGGCCAGGTACTTCCAGGGCCTGGGGCCCCCACCCAAGTTTCAGGTGACACTGAATTTCTGGGAGGAGAACCCCTGATCCCAGCCACACCTCACAAAGTCTGATTGCGGTGCAGGTGAGTCAGCAGAGCCTGCCTGCCTGGGGGTGGTATGTTCCAGAGAAGGGCGTCCTGGGGAAGAAGCCCTGGGGTATAGCATCCAGCCCTGTGGTGCCCACGGACCCCTCTCCTGCTTCCCCGCACAGATGGAGCAGGCCTTTGCCCGACGTATGCTGAAGGAGACCCCCGGAGGAGCAGGCGGCCACCCTGTCTCTGCTGCAGAGCCTGCAGGACCCGCTGCCTCCTCCCTTCTCTATCCCGCCAGTCTTCTTTGAGACAGCCTCAGCCTCCTTGCTGTCGACCTGCCTCCCACAGTGAGCGTTCTCATTGGTGGTCTGTGATGACTTTGTCCCTCAGCTCCTCATGGACACTGATTGGTGGGAAACTCAAGAATGACTTTTTTTTTTTCAATTTTGAGATATACCCTCTTTCATCTCTGAGGAACTGAACAGGCATATCCAAATGGTGTGAACTCAGTGGGCCTTTCCCTCCGCCCCCCAACCCTAAAACCTAGCACTTTATATTTTTGTCTTATATCTTCACTAAAGATTTAAATAAAGATTTAAAATAAAATGTTACTGAAAAAGGGCTCTGCATCGGATTCATTGAGAGAAAAAGGCAGCTGGATCACAGGGAGATGATGGAGGTGTCACCTGAGAGCAAGGATCCCAGTGTCTTTTCCTGCTGGTGTCTCTGGGCCCCTCTCCCCTCATCCACCCATAGGTTCTGGGAAGGGAGTTGTCCAGGCTCTGTGGATTCTGGGCCCAGCTCTCTGTGTTCTCTGGGCAACCAGGACTGGAGGGAGGGTTGGAGTCAGCCACCAAGAAGGGCTCTGAGCCACCTTCTCTCAGGGGGAAAGTCCAGTGTCCACAGCCCTTGGCTAGAGGCCTCTGATTCGGCCCACGGTTGAACTCCTACCTGGAAGCCTCAATGAACAGACCTGAAACCATGAGCTGGAGGCCCTGGGGCCTGGCATGGGAGGACATCAGAGGGACGAGGGGCTGAGCCTCCCATGCCCGAGGCAGATCAGGTCCTGGGGCCTCTCTCCCAGTGTCTGGGGCACTGTCATCCTAACTGAAAGTTGTTGCCATGCTGGTCTCCTTACTCTGCCCGAGCCCCACGTCAGACAGCCTAACCTAGACTGCCACGTCAGCAGCACTTGATTTGCGGGGATCCCAGGGGCCCAAATCCACCAACACCTCTCTCCCTTACCTTGTGTTTATCTTGCTCCCAGATTGGAAGTTCTTCCCAAGGCCAGCAGTCCTCCTACCTCTCTGGACGCTCACCTTCACCAAACTAGTTCACCGTTTACCCAACTGCCATAGCTGCCGCTTCCCCCTCCCCATACTGGACACCAGATGGGCAGAGGCAGGAACCTCCCAAACCAGCTCCTACCTGTGATGTCACATATAAGCTTTGAGTGGTTCAGCTACATCGTTAAGTCTAGACAGACGTCTGGCTTCTTGAGGAAGTCCTTATTGTCTCACCTGACAAACGTCAGCGCTGCTTTGGAGCCTTCCTGCCTCCTTGGACCTTCCTTGTCCCTCCTGAGACAGGCACCGCATAGGCAGTGAGGAAGTCGGGCGCTGAGTGTGCAGGGGCACAGGCCCTTCACTTCCTGTTCCATCATACCCCACCTCCAACCCATCAGCTGGTTCCAGCATCCCTTTCAGAATTCTCTCCAGAATCTGGCCTCTGCTTCCCTCGCTAAGACTGATTGTTCAACCACTGTTATCTTGCACACCTCCTCTTTCTTCCACATCTTTTCTGCTCCCTCTCTTGTTCACCATCAGTCCATTCTCAACACAGAAGAGATCCTCTTAACACATAAATCTCATCATGTCACTCCTCTGCTCAAAGCTCTCCAATAGTTGTCTGTTCACTTAGGGAAGAGCCCAAATCCTTTCCTTGGCCTCCAAGGCGATGTGACTCCTATCCACCTTTCTAACCTCACCCCTTGCCATTCTTCTTAGTCACTTTGCTCTAGGCTCCTTGAACCCGCCAAACACATTTCTGCCTCAGGACCTCTGCGCTTGCTAAGTGTTTTGTTTTTGTTTTTGTTTTTGTTTTGTCAAAGACACTCTTCTTTTAGGTAAGCGTACTAACTTGCCCGCTTCTCTTCAGAGGAGCTTCCCGGAGCTCCTGACCCAAATAGCACCCCTCATTACTCTATTCCGTTATGCTGCCTCATTTTTCTTCACAGCACAGGTTATGACCTCATACATTTCTATTTGTCTATTTGATTATCATCACTCCTTTCCTATTCCTTGAGAACAGGGACTTATTTTGTTTATTGCTACACCCCCAGTGCCTGGAGGACTGCCTAAGACAGGGTAGGCATGTAATAAATATTTGTTAAGTGAATGAACAAATTACTGTATCCCTTAATGGCAACCCACTCCAGTACTCTTGCCTGGAGAATCCCATGGAGGGAGGAGCCTGGTAGGCTACAGTCCATGGGGTCGCAAAGAGTCAGACACGATTGAGCGACTTCATTTCACTTCACTTCACTTCACTTATCTCTTAAACTAGGTTATAAGTGCCTTCCTTAAAGGCGGATACTCCCAAATTTATCATATGTGTGCCCCAGTGTGAACCCTTAGGAACATTGGCAATATGTGATCAAAACAATTTGTAAGTATCATGTAGAAACCAGTTTAGCCAGGCACCATGGAAGGACCAAGAACACTGGAATTCAGAAGAGTAGGGTTCCCAACCAGGCTGTCACTACAGAGCTGTGTGGTCTGGCAGAAACAGTCTGTATGGGCCTCTGTTTTCTTACCATGAAAAGTCTTGGACTAGATTTTGGAATCCCATTCAGCCTTAATATTCAGTGGTTGTAAATTTAGGGCAATTGTACATTCATTTGACAAATATTTGCTATGTTTCAGGCACTAAGGGAAAAAAAAAAGACCCCAATTTTAAGAGTTCCTAGATTGAAGGAACAAATGAAATAGGGTTAGTCTGGCTCTAATAAGAGCTGAGTTTTTTTTTTTAATTGAACTACAGTTGATTAACTATTGTTTTAATTTCAAAAGTACTAAACAAAGTGGTTCAGTTATGTACATTTTTTTCAGATGATTTCCATTATAGATTATTGCAAGATAATGTAGTTCTGCTATACAGTAGGTCCTTGTTTCTTTTATATATAGTAGTGTGTATCTGTTAATCCCACAATCCTAATTCATCCCTTCCTCCCCTTCCCCCTTTGGTAACCATAAGTTTGTTTTCTATGTCTGTGAGTCTATTCCTGTTTTGTAAATAAGTTCATTTGTATTTTTTAGATTCCACATATGAGTGATATCATATAATATTTGTATTTCTCTGACTTCACTTAGATAATTTCTAGGTCCATCCATGTTGCTGCAAAAGGCATTTTTCATTCTTTTTTATGGCTGAGTAATATTCCATTGTATATGTGTATATACATATACCCCACATCTCCATCTGTTGATGGACACTTAGATTGCTTCCATGTCTTGCCTATTGCAAATAATGTTATGGACATTGGGGTATGTGTCTTTTTAAATTAAATTTTTGTCTTTTTCAGAAATATGCTCAGGAGTGGGATTGCTGGATCATATGGTAACTCTATTTTCAGTTTTAATCGCCATACTGTTTTCCACTATGGCTGCACCAATTTACATTCCCACCAATAGTGTAGGAGGGTTCCCTTTACACCCTCTCCAGCACTTATTATTTGTAGACTTTTCAGTTATGACCATTCTGATCCATGGAAGGTGATACTTCACGGTGGTTTTGATTTGCATTTCTCTAATAATGTTGAGCAAAGTTTCATGCGCCGTTAGCCATCAGTATATCTTCTTTAGAGAAATGTCTATTTAGATCTTCTGCCCATTTAAAAATATTTTTAAATTTTTATTTATTTTTGGCTGTGCTGGGTCTTATTGCTGCGAGCAGGCTTTCTCTAGTTGCAGTGAGTGGGGAGCTACCTTTTGCAGTGTGTGGGCTTCTCATTGCAGTGACTTCTCTTGTTGTGAGCATGGGTTCTAGGGCTCATTGGCTCAGGTAGAGGTGTGTGGGCTCAGTAGTTGTGGTGCATGGTCTTAGTTGCTCCACAGCATGTGGGATCTTTCCAGACCAAGCATGGAACCCATGTACCCTGACCACTGGACCACTGGACCACTGGAGAAGTCCCCTTTTGCCCATTTCTTGATCGGATTGTTTTTCTGATACTGAGTTGTATGAGCTGTTTATATACTTTGGAAATTACGCCTGTGTTGGTCACATCGTTTGCAAATGTTTTTCCCATTCTGTAGGCTTTTCCCCTTTTGTTTATGGTTTCCTTTGCTGTTCAGAAGCTTCTAAATTCCATTAGGTTCCATTTGTTTATTTGGGGGTTTAATTTCTTTTGCCTTGGAAGACTGATCTAAGAAAATATAGCTCCGATTTATATCTGACAATGTTCTGCCTCTCTTCTCTTCTAGGAGTTTTATGGTGTCATGTCTTAAGTATTTAAGCCATTTTGAGTTTATTTTTGTGTATGGTGTGAAAAGCTGAGTCTTAGAGACAGAAGCACGCCCTGGAGTCAAGGCTGAAAAGTGCACTCTAGACCAAAGAAATGACTGTGCAGGCAGGAGGCATGGGGAAAGGAATATTTGCAACTACAGCCACACAGTTTATAGCACACTAACAGTTGTTTGAGACTAACAGCTTTTGCTATGCTGTTAAATATGCCCTACATCCAACAAAACTAAGGTCTCAGCCAGGAGAACATTCACACCTGGGAAACAGGAGAGGAATGCCTACAACCTAAGCTGTTCAAGTTTAGGAAGTGACTTGGCAAGTCCCTCACTGCTTGTGAGATCTTTCTTCCCCATCGACCTGTGGTGGCTCCAAAGCCACCTTACACCCGTTCGCCATAGGCCTTAGGCTGGGCACAAAGTAGACCAACCACTTGCTGCTCTGTGGGATTCGGAAAAGGGTAAGGTCTAACTGCAAGTCAGGCGCCCTAAACAGGGCCTGGCGATTGCCCTTGACATGACGCAACCTCCTCGGCTAGTTGAAGCACCTTGTTACCAGGCTCGGTGCTCGGAGTCTCCTCCCCACTCATTGGTCCATGGGGAAGCACCTCCGAGGTATCCCTGTTACCCGGCGAGGATGAGAGCCCATTGGCCCAGACCCCTCACAATCCCTCCCCCCTCCCCCCACCGCCTGCAAGGTTCGTCCCATTGGTTCGCTGCCTGCCTCGGGAGCCCCCTGTTGCCTCGACTAGGCTACTTAGCGCCCCGAACGAGCGCCCCCAAGTTGACCCTGTTCCCCATTGGCTGCTCTGGAGACCGCGCCATCTAATGAGGAGTAAAGTGCAAAGCACCAGAGCACGCGCTCCCCGCGGCGAGATCTAGGCTTCAGGAGCGGGACCGGCAGCAGCCGAAGCTGCGCAACAGTCAGCTGCCGGGCCTATCTGCAGAGGACACCCGTTCTCCCTCGGACCCGGCCTGGGTTGTAGCTCGGCCGGTCTTCCTTCGCGAATCTTTGCATCTCCAACCTGGAACCCAACCTGCAAGGCTTCCGTAAGTTCGAAGCACCTACGTGGTGTGCAGACTGGCTCAGGGCTGACGTATATCCAGTCTGTGTCTCCATTTACTTATCCCCTTAATCATTTATCCACCCATAGTTCATCGGTTCCTTTATTTGGCATTCTGGTCCACACTGCCGGTCCACATCCTTCTCTCCATCGGTTTGGGAAATTCTGTACCCTGAAGAATTTGGATTGAGATCTGAACGGAAGTGGTGTAGACGAGGGTGAAACCCTGGAGGGACCATGTTCTATTATCCCAATGTGCTTCAGCGCCACACCGGCTGCTTCGCCACCATCTGGTAAGGGCGGGCCCGGCCAGGGTAGGTGCTCCAGGAGGGACACCCAGGGGTCCCAACCTGAGGGCTCCCCCTCCATCTACACCCCTCATTCTTCTTCCAGGCTGGCAGCGACGCGGGGCTGCCGGTTGGTGAAGCGAATACCTGAAGGTGAATGTGGTGAAGACCTGGTAAGGCCCAAAAGAGTGGGGTGGGTTAGGGGATGGATTGGGCAGGGCAAGGCTGTAGGTCTTTGGCGCAGTGGTGATGGGGGTGCATTGTTCCCCCAGCGAGGAAATCCTCAATTACGTGCTGGTGCGAGTTCAGCCCCCGCTGCCGGGTGCACCACGGCCCCGCTTCTCGCTCTACCTCTCAGCACAGCTCCAGATTGGTGTCATCCGCGTCTACTCTCAACAATGCCAGTACCTTGTAGGTAAGGCTGGAGGGCTTGGATGTAGGGCAGTGCTGAGTGGCTCTCCCCTGGGAGGGCACTGTAGCTTGCCCTCCCTCACCACAGAAGACATCCAGCACATCCTGGAGCGCCTGCACCGGGCACAGCTGCAGATACGCATTGATATGGTGGAGACTGACCTGTGAGTGCATCCCTGGGGCTGGGACCACCTGGTCTTTGGAAGGGAACTTGACCTCAGTCTTTGACAGCCCACTGTCTCCCTCAGACCCAGCCTGCTGCTGCCTGACCACCTGGCCAGGATGGAGACTCTGGAAGATGCTCCAGACCCCTTTTTTGGGATGATGTCTGTGGATCCCATGCTGCCTGATCCTTTTGATATCCCTCAGGTAGGTCTCCTCCCCCTCAGACAGCTCAGACTGATGAGCTGACAGTGCAGAGGGGCATGCTCTTTCTGTGCCAGTCTAGCCAGGGTTGGGGGCCAGGCGGGAGCCTGCTCCAGCTCTGCCCCACAGGAGTCAGTGCAGGGCAGCTGTCATGGTGGGCCTATCCAGACAAGCCTGCTGCACTTACCTATTCAGGACCAACCTAGAGGCAGCTTTTGTCTTCACACCATTCCTAGAGCCAAGGCCCCAGTCCAGGCCCTCATTGTCCCTCGGCACTGGGTTTTCCATGTCCTTGTCCATCCACTCTTAACACCCCGACAGCTTAGACAAGCTTTTATTGAAGTGTAGTTATTTACAGCATTGTGCTGGTTTCAGCAGCACAGCATTCTTTGTGCTGGCTTTTGCTGGAGTCATACACAAACTTGTCTCCCCACTAGATAATATTCCTCAAGATCAACGATCTTTTGTTTTCTCTGTCCCTAACAACACTTGACCCCAGGATGCAGTACTTCTTTCACAAAGTGGCCCAGGCTAGATGATTGGGCGGGGGCAGGAAATGTGAGGAAGGGGAGCTGGATGGTGAGTGGGTTCACCCTGCATGCTGCTGTTAGTGCCACAGGATTGGGGCTGTCACTGTCCATTGTCTGAATAAGGCTGTG
Organism: Nanger dama; assembly: GCA_917880005.1. NCBI lineage: Eukaryota > Metazoa > Chordata > Mammalia > Artiodactyla > Bovidae > Nanger > Nanger dama. The sequence goes on along the minus strand of CAKJTW010000036.1, from coordinate 21,007,382 downwards.
AAAGTGGGGGAGCAGGGCACTGAAGCTGAATCCGGTCTTTTTTCCCATCCCTTCCCAAAGGTTCGACACCTTCTAGAGGCCGTGACCCTGGAGAGAGTTCCTGAAGAGATCCCTCCTGAAGTCCCCCGCAGAGCCTCGGGAGCCAGGTGAGCAGAGACCCTTCTTTCTGGTGAGAGGCAGAGGAACGCCCAAAGGCTGAAGAAATAACTGTTTTTGAGCTTCTTTCAGGAGCAAGGCCTTGGGAGGGGCACTACAAGATTCTTACGAGATTGGAATTATTATGCCCATTTTACAGATGAGGAAAGTGAAGCCCATAGTGGTTAAGCAATGTGCCTTGGGTCAGACTGCCAGTGACTGGCCAGGGCCTGATTAGAACCCAGGTTGGCTTGACTCTAGAGTCTGTTTTTGCCTTACACACATGGGTGTGGGGACTTGAAAGAGAGGCTTGTGTGACTTCCCTCCCCCTCCAGAAAGGATTCGGGTCACTCCCGAAGCTATCACGATCCAGGAGGCGGAGCCCATACGTATGCTGCGGATCGAGGTGAGCTGTACCCCTGCACACAGAGCCCAAGGCCCGAGCCCTGCGTCTGATGGCCCAGGCCCCCTGTGCCCGCTCCTTCTGCCTCTAGAGTCCTGCCTTCTTGCCTCCGTTTCTCTACCCCTTCCCCCAATGCCTGAGTACCCACAGGCTTCCTCAGCCTGGCCTGGCCCTGTGGCATGTCTCTCAGACAGAAATGAAATTGTCACCTCTCCTGACAGGGTGAACTGGACCTCCCAGAAGTCAGCCGCCGAGTCTTGGACCTGCTGATTGCTGAGGAGGATGAAGCCATCTTGTTAGAGGAACGTCGGCTAGGTAGGACCCACCTGGCGGTGGACGGTCAGACCCCAGGCACTGGCCATCTGGGCCGGGCAATGTTCACATCTCTTCTGTGTTCTAAGCTTGATCCTCTCTTCGCAGAATTCAAAGAGGAGCCCCGGGCCCCAGAGGGGGAGATCACAGTTCCCCCACCCTCACCTTCAGCTCTTGTAGGGTAAGAGCAGGAGCCCCAGGCCAGGTAGGGGTCAGCGCTGGGAGGGTGTTTTCATCCTCTTGCCCATTTCCCCTCAGGGTGGAGGAGGCTGCAGAGCCACTTCCCAGCCAGGTCCTGGCCCCAGAGGAGCTGAAGCCGGTAGGCTGGGAGCCAGAGGTCCCACTTCCAGGTGAGTACCCACTAAACCAGGGTCCTTCCTGGGGGTCCAGGCACAGCTGCTGCAGACAACGCCCTGTAATCCAACTTGCTGAAGGGAGGACCCTCTAGCTTCTCACCTGGGTGGCTCTGAGGGCAAAGCGTGTGGACCTAGACTGTTGTTGCAGAGGTGACACCCCCGCCGGAGCTGCGTCTGCCCCCCCGTCCCAGTCAGCCCTGAGGTGAGTGCTGCCCCCTCCACACTGCCTCCTCTGCCAGAGCTCCTCACCCATTTTCAGTCTCAAGGCCCCTGCTGGCTTCCACAGGCCTTTGTGCAAGCTTGCACAAGGTGGCCTGGCCCACACCTTGCCCTTCCCAGATGGGAGCCTCATGCAGTGGGGGCTGCACCCGCTCCGAGTCCCCACCCAAGCCCTTCACCAGGGCACCTCTAGGGATTGGGAGTGTAGGGCCTATTTACAGTCCACCAGGACCTCAGGAAAAAGAGTAATGGGTAGCCTCGCCCGCACCTCCCCTCCCCATTCAGAGGAGGCCCCCAGTCTCCCCACCTCCCAGGGGCCCACCAGCTCGCCGTCGCCGCCGCCAGTTACTATTTTGGGACAAAGAGACTCAGATCTCCCGGAAGGAGTTCCAGGAACAACTGCAAACCAGAGCCCACTGCAGGGAGTGTGTGAGTAACCCAGGCTCTGGAGGGATGGAGGGAGGCAGGTGCATGCTGGGCCATCTAAACTCCTGAGGGAATCTTGAGAAGTCCCCCAAATGCATGGGTTGGGGAGCTGCCCACACACCACTTCGTGACCTTGCCTAGCACAACCAAGGGCATCAGTTGAAAATCATTTTAACAATGAGCAGAGCAGGCAGGTGCACGAGCCTGGAAGAGCTGGAAGGCCAGAGGCCTTGGAACGAGGCATTACAGGTGAAGGGCCATGGCTCCTTCCTAACTGGTTTTCTGGCCTTCTCTGCACACAGCCAATGGTGCAGCCTCCTGAGAGGATGATCAGGACCCCCATGGAGCTGTTCCGAAACCCGACTTACTGTGAGGAGTGATGGGAGCTGGTGTAGGGGATCCTCCACACCCCTATTCCTCACACCTCAACCCCCTCCCTGCTGCCCCTCTCCCCAGCTGGCTGGCTACCCCCAGAACTGCTGGCTTTCTGGACCCACTGTGCTCAGCCACCTCCAAGGGCACTAAGGCGAAGGCTGCCTGAGGAGCTAGAAGAGGCTGAGAGGGAGGCAGCGGCTGAGGAGGAAAGGAGAAAGGCTGAGACTCCAAGCGATATTGAGGTAGTGGCCCCCTCAGTCCCTCCTGGAGCCCCGTCTGCTCTGACTGAAGTCCCACAGGCTGCCTTCTGCCCACATGAGCCAACGGGCCTGCCTTACCCCTGGCCCAGCTGTGATGCTTGGGGCCTTAGCTTTCTTTCTCTTATCCCCAGGTCCTGAGGGGAGGCCCAGGAACCCAGTGGGCCCCTCATGGTATCTTCTGGTAAGTATCTGGAGAAGGGGCAATGGAGACCACCATTCTAACCACTGTCCCAGGAATGTGGAGCCCCAGCTGCTGACGGTTCTTGTCAATGGACTCACAGACTGATTATCTTCATTCCCCTCCCTGCCAAGTGCCGTTAACAAGTCACTGCCCGCTGTGGCACCCAGCTGGGCCAGGTGACCCCAAATCCCAACTGCTCAGATGCAAACAGACCCGCTCAGGACACTCCCTTTCCCTGACAGAGCTCTCTCTGGAAGTAGCTGAGGAGGAGAAGTCTCGCATCAGCCTCGTGCCCCCAGAAGAGCGGTGGTGAGCAGCATCCCGCCTGCAGCCCTGGCCAGGAGGGGGAAGCAGTGGGATGGGGCTGTCAGCACCGCCTCCTCCCCTGCTCCGCCCAACTCCCATGTTCTTCTAGGGCCTGGGTGGAAGCAGAGCAGCCAGAGGCCCCTGCGCTGCCTGTGGTGCCTGAGCTCCCTGAGGTGCCCGTGGAGCTGCCTGCGGAGCTGCCCCCAGAGCCCGAGCTGCTCTCGCTGGAGGCTGTGCACAGGTACCAGGAAGGACGTCCCTCCACGGGTGGCCGGGCTGCGGCCTCACCTGACAATTCTTGGTTCTTGACCACAGGGCAGTGGCGCGGGAGCTGCAGGCCGACAGGGAGCCCGACTTCAGCAGCCTGGTGCCACCTCTCAGCCCCCGCAGGATGGCTGCTCGCGTCTTCTACCTGCTCCTGGGTGAGGAGCGTGTGTGCCCTTGTGGAGGGTGGGAAGTGGACAGATGGGCCAGAGGCTGTGGTAGCGACTCCTCTGACCAGCCCTTCTCTGTTGACCAGTGCTTGCCGCGCAGCAGATCCTTCGTGTGAAACAAGAGGAGCCATATGGGCGCCTCCTGATCCAGCCAGGGCCCCGATTCCACGACAGTTAAGAGCCAATTTACAAAGCTGCTAGGCAACCAACTACATTACACTGTGGCCTCCTGAACGTGTATCTCTGTCCTTCCTGCTCCTAGAGCTACCGTTCAAGCAAAAAATAAACTGCCTTTATTACAGAATGGTGTCACGACTCTGTATTGTCCCACAGCTTCAGCCCTAGGGGACACCCCCATAAGGCAGCAAATAGGGCTGAGACTCCAAGTGGGTATGAGGCACAGGCCCAGAATCTTTGGTAAGGCTTGAGCTGGAAATGGGCTGAGAGCTGGTCTTGGGCCTGAGCAGGCTCTGTTCTCTTCAGCCCAGCTGCATCCCACAGTCTAGGTGAGGCCCAGGACGGCCTGGAGCTCCTGAGCCTTGTCGCCAGGCAGGGAGCCCAGTGCTGAATGGAAGCTGTCGGTATGCTGTTTGGCCAAGAATGTGAGGAGAAGCAGCAGCGCCGCCTTGGTGTCTGGGTGGAGAGTGAAGAGGGAGACGTCTGGGGGAGGACTGGCCCCCAATCCTAGCTGCCCCAGGCCCTCCAAGCCCTGCTGGCTCCCCGCCTCCCCCAAGTCCTGCCCACAACTGCCATCCTCACCTGATGGGATCTTGTTCTCGGCCTGGATGAGGCTGTAAATACGAAGGAGCTCTGGAGCCACGTCTACAACCTGTGGGAAAAGACGGGCTGACTAAGGGACAGAAGAACCTCTGGGCCCCAGCACTGGGGTGGGCAGCAGGAGCCCCGGAGAGGCAGTCTCCCACCTGAGCTGTTTGAGCCTGGCACTGATTAACAGACATCCCAAACAGCTGTGAGCCCTCAGAAGGACCCATGAAACAGGGCAGGAGTCGTTTTGCAGGGGGAGGAGGGGGTGGCAGGAGGATGGGATTGTGACCACAGACAACTGACATCATGGCCTCAAGACCAAAAGGAGCTCAGACACTCAGGAGCTCCACCAACACAGTCTCTGAAGGTGCAAGACAGAGGTGACAGGCACAGGAGCACTGGGGCATGGTTCCAGAGCTAGCCACTTGGTTCAGACAAGTTGTATTCGGAAAGCAGAGCTGCTCTGATTAGAATGGGAGGTGGGGTGGCCCAGCGGAACCAGGCTTCATGGAACAGTCTGAAAGAGCCCTGGTCTAGGAAATCAGTTTATGAAAGCTGGGATTTCTGGCTCAGAACAGAGGGTGGGAACGAAGCCTCCCTGAGGAAAAATGCTACGTGGTGAGAGGAAGCCCCTTCTCAAGCATTAAAGTCCTGGCTGCCAATCCTGGCAGACTAATGAGAAAACTGAGAAGGGCAGCTTCAACTGATGCTAACTCTGCCCATCAATGAGACTGGAGCATCAAGCCCCTTGCAAGGGCCCCAGTATCGGGGTTACCTGGTCAGGGCTGCTCTGGTACAGGAAGCTGAAGAGGTGCCCCATGGTGACCCACTCCTCCAGGTCTTCCTTCAGTGGCAGGGCGTGCAGCAGAGGGGCCAGCACCTGGACACACAGAAGACTCTGGCTCCTGGCCCTGCATGCTCCGCAGCAACGTCCCTGGCCTTGCCTGATGCCCCCCAACCTTACCTGGGGCTCCGGTTTCCTTGTGGGACTGGCTATCAGCAGGCGGGCAAGCGCCCCACAGATGTTGTCATGGACACGATCATGGCGTTCTCGCGCGAGGAGGGGGCAGCAGGAGCCCCAGAAGTTTGGGGAAGTGTCTGGTCCAAAGTCAAGGAACAGGCACAGGGGCAGACGGCTCCCCTCCCGAACCCCAGGGCCACGCTCCCAACCGCATTCAGGCCCCGCCTCCTGCAAACTGAGGATACTCCTGGGCAGGACGACCCCCGTGCTCTGCTAGCACGCCCAGTCCAAAGATGGCATTACTTCGTACCTCGGGGTCTGCCTCCCGGGAGGCACTCAACAGCACGGGGAACAGCCGGGACACAAACTGGGCCGACGCGGCACCCAGGCCTTGAATGGACTCTGCCAGTGTTCCCACTGCAAAGACTTCTCTGCCACTGTGCAGCCCTGCTTCTGGTTAGGGGAGGAGTGCAAGTCAGCCTGGGACGGGGACAGATATGGGAGGAGGGCACTGGGGCCCGGGAGGAACAGGGTTGGAAGTCAAAGAGAACAGAGCACTCACCGTCTTGCAGAGCAGTAATGGCAGGAAGCCAGCAAAGAAGGGGGCAAAGGCGTCTCCCCAGCTGCAGCTGCCAGGGCAGGGATGGCCTCACCAGCATGCTCCAGCAACATGGCATCGTATTCAGCCTATAGGGCCAGGTCAGACGCTGGAGTGCCAGGGCCAGCTCTGAGCCTGGGAGCAGCTCCCATCGCGATCCTCCACAGCTGCAGGTGGTCTCCCCTGAGGGCTGCCCTTGGCTGACAGGACTGGGGGCCCTCCCAGGCTAGGCTGGTTTGCAGCACAGCCTTTCCTCCTTCCTGGTTCTCCTATCCCCATCCATTGATCCAAGCTGCCCCAAATCCCCATCACCAGGAAGCCTTCCTTGAATCTCCACTGCCTCGGTGGGAGTAGGGTTGATTGTTCAGAGCCACTAGCCGTCTTTGAGCAGCCCCTGTACCCCCAGGCCAAGGCCAAGTGCACTGTCCACCCTGCTCTGTGGAGATGACATGGTCCAAGGCTGCACCCGAAGCTCTCACCTGGTCCTCCTCCTCCTCCTCCTCCGCGTCCTGACAGGCTGTCTGCGGGAAAGGGCGCTCAGCTCGGTCTGGGCTCTCCAGCCCCTTCCCGTCTCCATGGGGTGGAAGGAGGGGGATGTCTCTGACTAGCCCCACCCGGGGCCAGGCCACCTCCTCCCCTGCAGCCCTCCTCACCTTCCTTTGCAGCACAGCTTTGAGCGCCTGGCAAAGCTCAGCAAGCCGCCCGGGGGCTGCAGTGCCAGACCCCCACAGCTGCGCAACACTGCCGTCAGGGCCTCCAGCACAGCCATCACCACCTGGCGCTCTCGCTCCTCATTCACCGCGTGCAGGTAGGATGGCACCACCCGGGCCAGGGTGGCCTGCACAGCTGGGGACATGATTGGCTGATGCCCTGGTCAGGCCCTGCCCCTCTCCCCACCCACCCCGTTTCCAGGGGGCCTGACCTCCCCTTCTCACCAGCAGTGTTGGATTCTGAGGGGCAGCTTTGACAGGCTTTGTGCAATGCACAGCAGAACTGACCCAGGGCCTCGTGGGCTGCCTTCCGCACGTTCAGGTGAGGGCACTGCAGCATGAAGAGGGGCGGGACGTGCACGCTGTGTGCAGGGCCAACCCGAGCCCTCTGGCCCTGCTCACCAGCCCACCGGCCCACTCACCTCCAGCAGTTTGAACACTTCTTCAAAGACAGTCTCCATGTAGGGAAGGAAGGCAATGCTGTGGACAGACAGACAGACACACCTCCATGGAGAAGAGGATCCCAGGAGGGGTTTCCAGTGCTGGGGAAGGGCTGATGCTCACCTGGTATTCACAGAGATCTCCCCAGGGCAGCACAAGTGTCTTCCTTCTCATCGAAGAAGGCGTTTCCCACACTATATCTAGAGTAAGGTGGGGAGGCAGCCGCAATCAAGTGCCAGGAAGAGCAGAGCTGGCCCTGGGCCCCTGTCTAAGCCAGGACCCCCAGAACCAGAAGGGCAGCCGCCTCACCCTGAGATCTCTGAGTCATCCTCTTCTTCGTCATCCTCCTCCATGAGCTCCTCCTCTTCCTCACCACTGCTCTCATCATCAAAAAGAAGGAATGTGTGGCTTCCGTCGTACTGAGGCTGGATTGGGAGGCCCAGCAGGGACTTCCTTCAGCTCAGCTGGGCCATGGAGAGAGCTCCCCATCCCAGGGGTGGCCTTCCCCCACGGGCCCACACCCTCCCCTGACCTCCCACTCACCACAATGCCCTCAGTGGAACGCAGAGACAGCAGCATGAGTGTGGTGATCTGTGGCAGGTGGGGAGCCAGGCTCTCACCCATTAGCCCTGATAAGGCTGCAAACAGGCTGTACCTGAGAGAGGCATGTGGAAGCTGTATAGTCCTGCTTGCTGTAGCCAGGCTGGATGGGGGAGCCCAGGGAACCCATGATCCAGAACGGGAGGTCTGGGGTCTGGGTGGGGGGCAGAGTAAGGGCTCACTCACGTGCAGCGCCGCAAGTCAGGGTCGTCTACCTGGTCGCACAGGCCCAGCCCCAGCTGGCAGCATTCCTCAGCCAGGGGCCTCATGGGCTCTCCTACTGCTCGCACCAGCACCCCAAGCGTCTCTGCGGAGGCAAGGGCATGGTTAGCACCAGGAGCTCTAGGCTAGAGATGTGCAGGGCCAAGGCTTGGGCAACCAGAGGTAGCTGAGGGGGATTCAGAAACCCCTCCCACCCCTGGGTACAGTGCAAGGGAAGACGACAGCTGTGCTGCCCCAGAGCCCATCTCTGTGAACATCAGGTGAGCATCGGCCCTTTCTTGGCCCCAGGAAGCCTGCCAGGAGCCCCTCACTCACCCAGGCTCTGGATCCTAACAGGCTGCAGGTCCTCGTGGCTCGTCAACAGGAACTCCCGCAGGTGCGCCATGATGGTGGGGGAAGTAGGGAAGCATGGAGGCCTGGGCAGCTGTGGCTATGGATAGAAGGACAGACTCAGAGCTGGCAGGTAAGCCGGGATACCTGCCACAGGCACCGTGAGTGAGTGAACAGTGACTGAACCTCGGGTGCCCACCTCCTGCCTCTGACTCACCAATGGCTCCCAAGGCACTCACAGCCAGCTCCTTGGACCGGGAGCTGCTGGGGGTCCTCAAAGGCTGCAACATACACTCCATAAGCTCCGGAAGGTAGGGCTGCACTTTAGGCCCTGTGGGAAAGGGCACTGCTCCGGTAACCAACCAAGGTTCTCATGCCTGTCTCCAGGCCAATCCGCCTTGTGGCCCCAGCGTGCCTGTCTCCCTACCACACCTGTCCCCACCACAGGCAGTGGTTCACGGAGCTGCACATCCTTGCCCTTTCGGCCAAAACCAGGGCCCCATCCACTGCCTCACGCCCCCAAATGCCCTCACTACCTAGGTTCTCCACGAAGTTCTCCAGGGCATAGCAGGCCTTGGCCAGGTGATGTGTGTGCCCAGGAGGCACTGACTTGAGATAGGCAAGGAGCAGTGGCATCACCTCCCCAGAATAGGTGCTGATGTGGGGCTAGGGGGAGGAGAAAGGGGGTCTGAGTCAGCTTAAGTCTAAGTGCTGAGGGCAGCAGGTATGCAGATGGACGAGCTGAGGGGGAGGCTGGTCCCTGGGTCGGAGCAGGGGGGTTGGGGGGCGGTGGGAACTCTGGAATGGAGGCTGCCCACTGTGGCCTTGCTGACCTGTAGGTTCTCTGAGAACTGGCCCAGGGCAAAGAGCGCGGCATTGCGCACAACCTGCGATGGGTCCTCCAGGCTCTTGCACACGATCTGCAGCAGCGGGGGCAGCAGTCTGGATGGGGCAGGACAAGAGGATGGAGTCTGAGGGGCAGGACCTGAGATCCCTGGGCTGAGCCAGGCTGCTGTCTCCCCTGGGAAAACTAAGCTTTCTGTCACCAGACAGTAAGCACCAGCCGCGGGTACAGACATTGATCTACCAGATCAGGATGTTTGAGAGGAAGGGCAGATGCTACTGATGATGAGGCTGAAGCACAAGCGCAGCCCAGGACTGCTGTGGGTGGTGTGGTCCTCCTCACCATGGCCCACCCTCACTCCAAGACAGGGGAATAAACACCTCTGCCTGATGTGGTCGCCGGCTCCATCAGAGAGTACCGCCAACACCAGGAGCCCAGCCTTGCGCTGGTATGGGCTCTGGCTCCGCAAGGCCTCTTCCAGCATGGGCATCTAGGGGAGCAGATGGTAGTCTCCTGAGACCCCAGCAAGAGCCTGCCATGCCTACCAGAGCCCAAATATCCTCAGCCTCGGAGGGACTAGGCAAACCTGGGGTTAGGAGCACTGGAAGGACAGAGTCACACTTACTAGCAGGGGACAGAGCTTCTCAGGAGGCAAATGGAGTGCCAGCATGTCCACGACCTGGAATAGGACAGGAAGACCTAGCCGGACTCCATCTCTGCCCCACAACCTTCTCCAACCACCTCACACCCCAGCCACCGGACCCTCCACGTTCATCCCACCTGAACAGCAAAGTGCTTGGGGGTCTCTCCAACCAGCCCGGGATCCAGCTCTTCCTCCTCCACATCCTGGTCCTCAGGATCCAGCTGGCCCAGGAGGCTCGGCGGCCATGATGGGAAAAAGGGTGTGCAGCAAGGGTGGCAAGAAGTGATTCTTCAGCAAGGCCTGAAGGGGAAGGATGAAAGGGTGTCCCTGAGAATCTGAGCCCAAGATGGGCTCACATTTAAAATTCTAGCCTTCCAGGTTATAAGGGGTCTAGCAGGAGATTCCCAGTCCCCAAGCCAAGAGCTGGGTTGAGTCCAGGCCAAATCTGAACACCTTAGCTATGGTATTTTACATATCCCCCAAAGGACAACAAGCCCCAGGAGTGAGACAGAGGAGGAGATGGGGGTGGGTTGATGTGTGTCAGAAGGCAACTCACCTTGCTCTTGACTTTGACCAAGAAAGTGAGGCAGCAAAGAATGCGCACACGTATTGCATCGCCCAGGGCCACATTTCTAGCCACCTGCCCAGAGACCAGCTTGAATCAGAAACAGGCAAGGATGCTCCCAGCAGGACGAGCAGCAAGGACAGTGCCGAGCCCAGGCTCACCTCCAGGCAGAATGTGAGGACCTCTGAGAGGTGCGAGGTGATGATGGGCACCTCTGACTCCAGCAGTTCATCCAGGGCCTCCATGGCCTCACAGGCTTTTGCCTGCCAAACAGAGAAGTCACAGGCTTATTATGCTCTTCTTTAGTGGATCAGGCTGAACACTCCTGCAACTTTCCTCCTTCCAACAGAGCTCCCACCCAGATGTCCTTACTTCATCTATGGGGATCAGAGTTTGCACGGCCACGATCAGCTTGGGCACCAACATCCGCGCAAGAGGCTGGAGGACACAAGATGAGATGCATCACAGAAAGCGTGACATAGCCTAACCTCCAGCCCCAGAAACTGGCAGCTTCTTCAAAGTCTGGACATAGGAGTCCAGGGACAACAACCCACAGGATCCCCTCTCAACTGTTAGGCAGAACAAAACCAGGGGAAAAAAATCTCAAGTAGATCTGCCTCCGCTAAGGGAAAGACACAAAAGCTCAAGGACAGGAACCAGGAAGTAAGGGCCCACATCTCACCACATCATCAATGCCGAGGTAAGGGGTCATGGTGGTCAGAGTGCGCAGGGAATAGAAGAGGAGCCCAGGAGAGCCCACCTCACCAAGAGTCTCATTCAGAAGTCGAAGAAGCTCCTGGTGGTGAGGTCGGAAGGCCTCAGGTCGGGAGGTCACCACCACACTTAGAAGCAAAAGCCCCATCTGTGCAGGAAGAAGGGTTGAGAGGAAAAGCTTACAGTCTATCCAGCCTCTGGGTCCCTCCCTCCCACCAACCACGTGACAGTACCTCTCTCTCTGGGATGTGGGGGCTGTGTGTACTGTGCTGAAGAAGCTGCAGGAGCTGAGGCCAGGCCTCCAGGCCTTCTTTTCGAAAAATGGCAGCTGAGAGCTGGGCCAGGCTAAGACTCACAGAATGCCTGCAAACAGGAGAGACTCCCCACCCTCAATCACCCTCCAACTCCCCCTCTGTACACAATGGCTCTGCCTCTCTAGGATGGCCAGGAGAGAAACCTCCAGGTGTGTGCACATGGTCTCTGCCAAGTTGGGACACAGAAGACCGGCAACTCAGAGAGAAACAAGAAGCATGGTGGGGTTGACCTTATATTGAATTTCAGTTCCATTCTTCTGACTCGAGTTTGCCAGACCATCACAGCCCACTCTCAAGAACTTTAGTCTTTAATACATCCTGAGAAAAATTTCTTCCCTTCACCCTTGATCTAGAACCAAAGTCCCTGTCCCCCAAGACCCAGCCTAGAGCTGAAAAAGAAGTTACAAATCCGGAGGTCTCAACCTAGAGTCAGTCAGGACCCCGAGAGGTGGCAAGTAGGCACTTACTCTGTCTCCCTCTGGAGGACCGTCAGGACCAAGGACTTGATGCTGGAACACAGGTGGCATAAGATTGGTACCCAGCAGCCGCCTCAGTCTGGCCCCGCCCCGCCCCTGGCCCAACCCACCTCTCCCGTTGCTCTGCCGCCAGCCGACGCCAGCGGGTGCTCAGTCGTCTGCGGGTCAGCACGGCCGCGAACTGGCGAATCTGGGACAAGGAAGCAGATATGTGAGGGAGCGGGCCGGGACAAGGAAGCAGGCGTTTGGGGGTCCGGGGAAGGACGAGGAAGCGGGCGTGTGAGGACCGGGGCAGGAAGATGCTGAGCGGATGGCCGAGGGTAGGAGCTAGGACTTGACATGTGGCGTAGTACAGCTCAGCGGGAAGGGCCAGAAGCCTCACCTGAGGGTCGCCCGCTGAGGCCAGCAGGTCGCAGAGCGCGGACAGGGAGGCGGGATCCCGAAGAGCGATCTGGAGCTGCTCGGTGGCCTGGGAAGAGCCTGAGGGTCAGAGTCGGGCCGTTCCCGCAATCCCCTACTCGCCCTGGCCCGGTCCCGCCTGCCCCGTACCCGACGGATGCGCTCGGTGTCCGGCAGCAGCAGCTCCCGCAGGATCAGTTCCAGGCCGGCGGGCTCCATGGCAGCAGCGGAGCCGCGGCAGCTGGACCGGGAAGGGGGAGGGACAGCACGTGGAGGCTCTGAAACCCGCTTCCGGCGGAAAGGGCGTTGCTCCGCGCCCCTCCCGTCACCAGGGTGATTCAACTCGCTTCTAGCAGAGTTCGGGCTCCACCACTTCCGTTGGGCCGAGCGCCGGCTGAGCCGCGGAAACAGGGCCCTGGTAATATAAGTTCCCCCAGCGGACAGTTCCCAAGCTTCGCGGAGAATTCCAGTTCCATGCATTTCGCGGCCGACCCGGCTTCCTAGGGGACATTGCCCTTAACGGCAGGGCATGAGTTCCTATATCCAGACCAAAACTTTTTCTTAATAAATTTTATTTTGGCATTGTAAAAAGAAAAATCAGGCCCAAAACTAAAAGCAACTTAAAAAATTCAAATATATACTCCTTATAATAATAGAGATTTATAATTTCCAGGCCCTCTCTGGTGAAGGGAGACCCAAAGGGCAAAGGGGAAGGCAACAAAACCACCACACAAGTCAGTCATTCAATCGAAGAGATGTTGGTAAGAAACCAATGAATGGGGAGGCGGGGGGGGCGGAGCAGCATGAAGAAAGGGAAAGAGCAATGGTTTTGCCACCCAAAACTCAGTCCATCTTGAGGTTGACATAGATATAGCGGATGAACTTTAGGGAAGAAAAAAAGGAGATGGTGCCAAGCATAAGGAAGAAGACGTATCCAGTGAGTAAGGAGTAGCCAAAGAACTCTACTGTCTGTACTGTCCCTGACATGTTGGAGCGACGGGCATAGTAGAAAACTGAGTAGAGGAAGATGAAGAGCCCAGTGGAGCCAACACTCAGCACAGATCGCCACCACCAGCGGTGATCCTCTCCAGACAGCTGGAAGTAGGTGAGTGCGATGGAGATGCAAGCCCCTACACTCAACAGGATGGCGAAGACGAAGAAGAGGATGCCGTACAAAGTGTACTGCTCCCGACCCCATACCGTGGCGAAGATGTAGTACAGCTCCACAGAGATGGCACTGTGAAGAGAAGAGATGGTATACAGCATTTAAATGACTGTGCATTGCCAGCGCAGCGGCCAGGCCAAAATCCAGCCACCTCCCTCCATGTTAGCAGCTCACTGTGGAAAGTAGGCCCTCTCCACTTCCTGCCCTGGAGTTCCTGGCTTGATTGAGACTGTTTTTAACCTATGATTAGCTGCTCTCATTTCAAGAACATCTTTGGTAGTCTGAGAGCAGAGATTTTGTCTGTTCTGTTTTGCACTGTATTTGCCTGGCATGAAAAGGTACTCAACAAACTGAATGAGTAAACAAATGGGTTTTAAGCCTCACATGGTGTCACTAAGGTCAGAAACTAGGAAGACAGTGAAAGGAGCAATGTCTCTGGAGAGCTTTTCAAATTAGACACCCTCATATTTGAACTGATTCTCCTGCTTGGAGAAAGGAAGAACCACTTAGTGATCTCTTAATGGTACAGCTGAACCAGGGATCATCACTAACATTGGGTTAGGGTACTGGTGAGTAGGGAAGGGGAAAGTTAAGGTCAAGATCCTGAGAGTGATGTCCACAGAATAAAGGGAGGATACCTGAAAGGTAGGAAGCCACCAATAGTCATGTGGATGAGCGTAGACTTGTACCAGGGCTGGGGTGGGATTTCCCGGGCGATGTTCTTGGTGCGACAAGGTGCATCAAAAGGGCTAGCGTTGTTCTTCCCGAAGATGCCTCCAATGACAGTGAGGGGAAAGCCCACCAGCAGCCAAACCGTTAGAAGCAGGAGTATGGTAGTGGCTGGCAGAGCCTGTGTTGAACCATTGGCCCAGTGCACGGAGTTCACCACACTCCACGTCAGGAAGAAAGGCACTGCAGGGATGGGCCCCCAGAGGGAGGGTCAGCACTAGGAGCTACATCCCTGGGAGCACCAATCACACTGGACCTAAAGGGGTGAGGAGTGAAACATCCTGCTCCCAGGCTGACTCCACCCTTTCAAGTCTTGTTCTTTGCTCCCTGGCTTACCAACACTCCCTCCCCTACCCATTATCATTAAGGATCAAGGCAAGCCCGTTACATAATGATCTAAGAATGACACAAATCCACCTGCCTCCAAGGACCTGTCCTGCCATGGTACTGGCTGACTCCTAGTATGAGACATTCCTTTGAATTAAGGCCCTGTTTGCAGAAAGCCTTGGTTCAGATGTAAATGTGATGGAACAGAAATCAGACACTTGATTTGGAAACACAAAAGGTTCAGAATGCAAATTACTGTCTTTGAAAGGACAAGCTGGCTTGGAATGCTGGAGTTGGGTAGCCCACTTCCAAATTTAAAAGCTTCGGGAAAAAGAAAGGGAGTATCAAAAGATAAATTCAAAAATGTTATTTCAGTGGAATGGTTGAGAATACAGGCTCTAGAATTTGATTGCCTAGTTATGAAATCTGATTCACTGCTTTTTAGAAGTATAATCTCAGGCAAGTTACCCAACCAGCCTTAAGCTCAAGTTCCTCATCTGTAAAATGGGAACAGTAGTACCAACGTCATAAAGTCAGTAATGAGGATTAAATGAGATGAAGGCATGTCAAGTGCTTATCATTGCTGCTTAGAACATTTTAACGGAGAAGGCAATGGCACCCCATTCCAGCACTCTTGCCTGGAAAATCCCATGAACGGAGGGAGCCTGGTGGGCTACAGTCCATGGGGCCGCTAAGAGTCGGACACAACTGAGCAACTTCTTTCACTTTTTACTTGCATGCATTGGAGAGGGAAATGGCAACCCACTCCAGTGTTCTTGCCTGGAGAATCCCAGGGACGGGGAGCCTGGTGGGCTGCCGTCTATGGGGTCGCACAGAGTCGGACACGACTGAAGCGACTTAGCAGTGGCAGGAGCAGAACATTTTAAAGGCTTAATCATTTTTAACTATGGAAAAAAATGCATTTTTGTCTTTTGAATTTTTTTTTTTTGCCTGTTTTCATTCCCTTAAAGCCTTACTTGGACTGTAACTCAGGTTCCACAATGTGTTCTAAATTCCTAAATTGGCCCACCAGGAAACAGGCAGTCATACCAGAGAAGAGACTGGTAGTGAGAATGATGTTCCACACCCAGCGCTCGCCTCCAATCTGCCGGTAGAAGTGGCTGGACACATAGCCAGAGATGCAGCAAGTCAGGGCATACAACAAGATGGCTGCTGAATTAATAGCCCCGTGACGGTGCACGTTGAACATGCCCAACAGCGCCATGACAATAATGCCTGCAGGGTGGTAGTGGAAAGTCTATGTTAGATCTCACTTATCCCACTTCAGAGGGATCTGCTAGCCCCCTTTCTCCCAGACCCAGGGCTTCCAATATCCCCCCATTTTGTTGTCCAGAAAACCCACAACAATATACGCATCCTCGCTAGAGCCATCCCACCACCCCTTAGGTCTGCCCCTCACCTTGGACAGAAAAGATCTGTAGATCTTTTTCTGAACAAACCACCTACTTAGTGCTACCCCTTGAGAGAAATCCCTGATTAATTGTTATCACCTCACCAGTGCCAAGGGCCAGGAACTGGGCACCCACACCAAGCACAGCACAGAGCAGACCACGGTATGGAGGGAAGCGAAAGACATCTGTATGGATAATTTTCCAGCCATTGTCACTTTGGTCAAAGTCATCGCCAGAACCTGCAGAGGTTGTCTCTTCATCCAAGTTGTACCGAGCCAGGTCATTTCGAAGCACACGCATGAGAATAACAGCCACAAAACCCACCAGTAAAAACACAAGCACCATGGAATTGATGATGGACAACCAATGGATTTCCAGTGTTCGGGGAAAGAAACCATCATCACCACGGCGCCTGTCACTCCGACGCTCAACTGACGTCTCAGACCAGCGCACACTGTAGGTGTGGGTGAGGCCTAGGAACTCATCAGGTCGTAGCCCATCTAAACTGTGGGGCTTGACATCCCGCACTGAGACATTGGCAAATATAATTCGATCTCCATGGAATTCTAGGTGGAAGTCCAAATGGGTCCAGAGTCCTATCTTGTGGCTGTGAGGCAGGAAGCCACTCTCCTCCATGTAGCCCACAAAGCCACGGATTGGCAAGTCATCCACCACAAATTCAAAGTAATATAGTTCCTCAATGGCCTGGCGTAGCTGTTCCACCTACAGAGAGCAAGTCAGGAGTCAGACAAGGCCTCCCCAAGCAATGGATTAGAGCAGGATTTCAGCCTCAGCACTAATGACATTTTGGGCTAGATGCTTCTTTGTTGTTGGGGGCTGTGCATTTTAAGATGCTCCATCCCTGGCTTCCCCCAATCCCAACAATCAAAAATATCTCCAGACATTGCCAAATATCCCTTGAGAGACAAAAACCCTCTGCTGAGAGCCACTGGATCAGACCCTAGTATGTTGTGATTCTCCTAAATGAACAAGTATGATTTGTCAGGATGAAGGCCTAGAAGAAGAGGGAGAAGGTGTAGGAAGGCCTAGAGTAGACCAAGGGAAAATGCCCTAAGATAGGAATCGCTGAAGAAAACAGCATGACAGGCAAAACAGTGCGTCAAGGAACCAGTTAACATAGCTGAGCGGCAGGAATGGGGAAAAATGACTACATAGGAGCTGGGACCTCACGACCAACAGAGAAGCTTCAAGTCAGGAGCCCTGGGCTCTCATATCAACTCTGCAATCCACCATCTATGTAGTCTCGAGAAAAGTTACTTCTGAGCAAGGATGTTTCTGTTATCAACTGTCCTGCCTGTCACATAAAGTTGTAGTTAGAATCAAATCAGATCATTTCCATAAAGGTGCTTTGAAAACCATAAACTCAAGGTCCTGGGAGGGTGGGCTGAGTCCCAGTCACTGTGGAGAGGCTGACCTGTGCGGAACTGAGCTGCATGTGGCACAGAACTCTCTTCTCCACATTCTCCCGAAAGCGGATCTCGTACAGAGACTCTGCCATTCGGTCCCCATCCAGCACTTCGCCCAGGCTGAGGCTTTTGTGGCGTATCTTCTCAGGGCAGCAGACTGGAAGCTGATAGTAGTGGTAAGTCTCCTGAGGATTATGGTAAGGCCCCACTTTGTTGACATACAGAATGACGGGGGTCGCCGGCCTTGTAGTGTGTCACACCTTCCACCCCCGGCTCACGGCCTGTGAGCAGCAGCAGCAGCAGGAGCGGCCACCACCGGCAGCTCCAACTTCGAGGGTGCCCTAGGACTGTCATCCTTAAGGCAGTGGAACCTGTTTGAGGGAGTCCTGCAGTTATGGGAACCAGGGATCAAATGACGCCCCAGGTCAGGTTCTTCGAACTGAAGCCGATGGCTCCAATTCCTCCCCATTGCTTTTCCTCCCATCCCTCGGGAGGCCACCACCCCCGACCCCACCGCCACACCACACCAAGTCTTTCTAGCCCGAACACTAGGTTCCGCCTCTGCTCTTGTAGTCCTCTGAACCTGGGGTCCCCCTCTAGCAGCCCGCCTGCCTGGGACCTCCCCGCGAGCCCCAGCCCATTTCCATGGCAACGCCACGCGGCCCCGCACCTCCGGCACCTTCCCGCTGTAGCCCCCGGGTGCCTCTCCGCGCGGGAAGGGCTGGCCGAGGAGGCCTCTGCGGCCCCGTAGCCGCTCTTGCGCTCCAGCCGGGGTCTCCCCAATAGCGGCGCGCTAGCGGGGGCCTGGAGAGGACTTGACGAGCGACCTCCACGGGGCTGGCCGCCGCAGTGCCTGCTCACAGCGGCTGCGGCCGCACCGCAAAACGTCGCGCTCGGCTCACCTCCGGGCTGCCGGAGGAACTTTCTATGACTGGAGGCTCGGCCCACCTTTGCACACCCAGCGACTCTCCGCTAGTACGTCGCCCGGCGCGGGGCCCTCCCGGCAATCGAAAGGGCAGCTCGGGACACGTCAATCTTACCCTTTCCGTCTTCGCCCGCGGGGACCTCAGCCCCGCGGAAAACTCCTTTCCTGGAGCTTGGGGCGAGCCACGCCCCCCGGCTGAAGCCGCTGCTACGCAGTCCTATTTCCCGCGGAGGGGTTGCGGTTGAGACCTCGCTACGGGGACACAAACACCTTTTTTTTGAGATAAGAATCGCCGACAGTCCGGTCCCCTCTCCTCAGGAAGTTTGGGGTTGGATGCCTAAGAGCAGTGCCCGCCGCGCGCACCGAGTGACCGTCCGGATCCCGGGGGCGGCTAGCCCACGCCTAATGGATGCCCGAAGCGTTTGCCGGCTGAACCAACGGGACACGCCGCCGAGTACTCAGGCCGAGTCCCGAGAGGCGGTTCAAGGTTCCCACCAAGGACGAGGATGAGGCTTTGGGCGTTGCTGTGCTAGGACAGCGAGGACACAGCCCGTACAACGACCCTAGAGTCGGATCTCACCTCACGGCTGCTCTGCCAACAGTCATAAAAAGCCTCTCGCCAAAAACCGAATACGTAAATAAAAGTATCTTCCCGAGGCTGTACTGGATGCCTCCTTGACTGTATAGTGACCGTCCTGTGTCCGACCATAGGCAGGCCTGGGCCAGGTCTGGTGCAGAGGTAGGCAAAGAGATCGGGTTTTCTACCCCGTAAGTTGGGCAGCCTGACGGTTATTATTAATTGCAGGTAAAGCATCTTAACATGCCTTGATCGCTGTTTTTATTTTTATTTACCTGTGTGTATGTGTTTGTTGTAGTTTAGTCGCTCAGTCGTGTATGACTCTGCGAACGCATGGACTGCAGCATACCAGGCTTCCCTGTCCTTAACCGTCTACCGCAGCTTAGTCAAACTCATGTGCATTGAGTCAGTGATGCCATCCAACCATCTCATCCTCTGTCGGCCCCTTCTCCTCCTGCCTTCAATCTTTCCCAGCATCAGGGTCTTTTCTAATGAGTCAGCCCTTCTCATCAAGTGGCCAAAGTATTGGAGCTTCAGCATCAGTCCTTCCAATGAGTTATCAGGATTGATATTCCTCAGGATTGACTGCCTTGATCTCCTTGCAATCCAAGGGACTCTGAAGAGTCTTCTCCAACACCACAGTTCAAAAGCATCAATTCTTCGGCGCTCAGCCTTCTTTATGTCCAACTCTCACATCCATACATGACTATTAGAAAAACCATAGCTTTGACTAGACAGGCCTTTGTCAGCAAACTAATGTCTCTGCTTTTGAATATGCTATCTAGGTTGGTCATAACTTTTCTTCCAAGGAGCAAGCATCTTTTAATTTCATGGCTGCAGACACAATCTGCGGTGATTTTGGAGCCCAAGAAAATAAAGTCTGTCACTGTTCCATTGTTTTCCCATCTATTTGCCATGAAGTGATGGGACCGGATGCCAAGATCTTAGTTTTTTGAATGTTGAGTTTTAAGCCAGTTTTTCATTCTCTTCTTTCACCTTCATCAAGAGGCTCTCTAGTTCCTTTTCGCTTTCTGCCATAAGGATGGTGTCACTGCTGCATATCTGAGGTTACTGATATTTCTCCCGACAATCTTGATTCCAGCTTGAGTTTCATCCAGCCCGGCATTTCGCATGAAGTACTCTGCATATAAGGTAAATAAGCAGAGTGACAATATACAGCCTTGATGTACTCCTTTCCCAGTTTGGAACCAGTCTGTTGTTCCATGTCCAATTCTAACTGTTGCTTCTGACCTACATACAGTCTTCTCAGGAGGCAGGTAAGGTGGTCTGGTATTCCCATCTCTTGAAGAATTTTTCAGTTTGTTGTGATCCACACAGTCAGAGGCTTTAGAGTAGTCAATGAAGCAAGAAGTAGATATTCTTCTGGAATTCTCTTGCTTTTCGATGATCCAGCAGATGTTGGCAATTTGATCTCTGGTTCCTCTGCCTTTCCTAAATTCAGCTTGAACATCTGGAAGTTCTTGGTAGGTGTTTGAGCATCTTTTAATTTTGTATTGCAGATTATTCTAGAAAAGTTTATTCTGTCAAGGGATCTGTCATTAGGGAAGTTCCTATGGAGATCAGACCTAGGGTTGGTGACTATTTTTGGCCACTTGGGAACAACTTAAGGTTCCTTTTACTCGAGTAAGAAAGTGGAACGTGTTAAGTGACTTCTGGCTTGAGAAGTCCTTCATTTACCCTCCCTCCCTGCAGGAGGAGGTGAGGTTCCAGGATGTAGGGGCTGAGATTTTTATGCAGTGAGTTTTGTAACTTAGAGTGGCTTTGGAATAATCTTTTACGTGACAATCCCTTGGTCTCTAAACCTGGGCCTCTTTCACAGTTAACAGTCACTCCTTCCTCCCCACTGCAATAAGATCAGTGCCACCAGGATTCCTCTGCTTTTCTCTCAAGTATCTTCCAAATTGCTTTCTATCCTGCCTTGGTGCTGGCCCTATCCCCTCAACTAAGTTGACAGCCACCTTGCTTTTCTCTTGGTCATCTCTCCCCTTGTATCTATTTTCCACACTGTTGCTGCAAGTTTTTTTTCTTTTTAAAGATGTCCTATTTCCAGCAACAGTGATTCTTTTAAAAAAAATTTTTAATATGATTTTTAAAGCTTTCTTTCCATTTAGTTATTACAGAATATTGTCTATATTCCCCATGTTGTACATCCTTGAGCGTATCTTACACACAGTAATTTGTATCTCCCATTCCCCTACCCCCCTATATTGTCCCTCTCTCCCTCCTCACTGGTAACCACTAGTTTGTTTTTTTATCTGAGAGTCTGCTTATTTTTGTTAAATTCACTAGCTTGGGACTTCCCTGGCAGTCCAGTGGTTGAGACTCCTTGCTTCCAATGCCTGGAACATGGTTGGGGAACTAGGATCCCACATGCCTCGAAGTGCGACCAAAAAAAAAAAGTAAATTCACTAGTTTGCAACAAAGGTTCTTAAATCTCAGTATGCATCAGGTTCAGCTAGAAACTTATTATAAACAGAGATACCTGGGTCCCCTCCCAAATCAGGATCTTGAGGAGGACATTACTGGGCATCATTAGTTTTAAACAAGCTCTGATTTTGATGCATACCAAAACTTAACCGTAAGTACATAGGACAGAGGGAAAAAAAAAATGCATATTAGGCCTCTCAGGTACATTCCCCTCTGGAACCTTATCGTGTATTTAAATTGAAATCTTGAATGTCTTATTTTCTCAGGCCTGCAAGCTTCATATAGTTCCTTCTGCCTATACTGTTCAATCCACCATTCCCTGCTTAACTTTCTTTTGAACAGTACAAATGCCACCTTCTTGCATCTCCTTTCAGACTTTGTTTACAGAACTTTATCTCACTGTACTATTTCGTTAACTTCTTATGTGTTGGTCTCCTTGCTAATTGCTAACTCCTCACAGGGGGATTATAATTTATCCATTTTGGTATCCTTAGCAAAGGATAAATCCTTAGCAAGCACAACCTAGCAGTGTTTTTGTATACAGTAGGCAACTTAATGGAAACAGTGACAGACTTTATTATCTTGGGCTCCCAAATCACTACAGATGGTGACTGCAGCCATGAAATTAAAAGATGTTTGCTCCTTGGAAGAAAAGCTATGACAAACCTAGATAGCCTATTAAAAAGCAGAGGCATTACTTTGCCAACAGAGGTCCATCTAGTCAAAGCTATGGTTTTCCAGTAGTCATGTATGGATGTGAGAGTTGGACCATAAAGAAAGCTGAGCACCAAGAATAGATTCTTTTGAACTGTGGTGTTGGAGAAGACTCTTGAGAGTCCCTTGGACAGCAAGGAGATCAAACCAGTGAATCCTAAAGGAAATCAGCCCTGAATATTCTTTGGAAGGAGTGATGCTGAAGCTCCAATACTTTGGCCACCTGATGTGAAAAGCTGACTCATTAGAAAAGACCCTGATGCTGGAAAAGATTGAAGGCAGGAGCAGAAGGGGCCGACAGAGGATGAGATGGTTGGATGGCATCACTGACTCAATGCACGTTTGAGCAAGAGTTTGAGCAAGCTCTGAGAGTTGGTGATGGACAGGGAAGCCTGGAGTGCTGCAGTCATGGGGTCGCAAAGAGTCAACATGACTGAGTGACTGAGGCAGCTTAATACACATTCCTTGCATGAACTGATTTACCTGCTGTACATGATAAGAACAGAGGTGCCTATCCAGGGGAGCAGAAGACAGGCGAGGCTGGGTGAGCCTCCTTACCATGGTGTGTCCTGGACAGCTGCTCGTTTTGATAGACTGAGGATGTAGATCTGACTCCAACAGGACTTTCAGCTACCCTGCCAGCAGGATTGTCAATAAATGAGAATTTACCAGTAGCCTATGGCATAATCTATTGAAAGTTTTGTTTTGGAGGATGGAAGATAAAAGAAATCCGATTCTTCCCTTGTGTGTGTTATTCCTTGTGTGCCATCCCCCCCGCCCCCCGACCATCTTGAACCCAGATAACCTCTCTTCCTCTGTCTTTCCCACCAGACTTGTTTCATTTCACAGAGACCTGCAACCTCTCCTCCTGCCCTTTGGCCTTTTTCTTGCTTGTCTTCCTAACCCACGCAACTTAGGTCTTTAGCCACCCTCTTGCCTGAGTTCTTGATTATCTCCCATTATCCTTTCACTGCAGCTGCCAAGTGAAATCTTAATCTTGGGTCAGTTTGTCTGTTAATGTTCAAGCACCAATATCCAGGATGCTAAAAGAATCAACACTACACTGTGTTAGGATTGTGTCCATAAGTTGGGTTTTCCGATCTCAGTGGGACTGTCAGTGCTGCCCGGTGTTCGTTTTCCCAGTCAGCTCTCTCCCATTCTCCACAAGCCTTTCTTCTCAGATCTTTGACTTCATACCCCTTCTCTCATCAGCTGACCTTCCTTACAGCCTAGCGGGAGATGCAAGCAAGAAAAATAAGAGACAGTACGTTAGAGAAAGTATTGGCGCCGTGGGAACACTCAAGAGGGAGGGACATCTGATCTGGACCTGAGCAGTCAGTAAAGGCTTCCTTAAAACAGCACATTAGCCAAGCCCTGAGAGTCACAGTCTGCCAGAACAGAGGGAACAGCAAAGGAGAAGCAACTGTTTGGCTGGAGCATTGCCTGTATGTCACAACAGAAAACTGGAGAGCTAAGTGGGGTCAAATCTGAAGTCACATAAAAGAATTTTGAATTGATCCTAAGGAGAATGGGGAGGCACTGAATTGTTGTGGGAACAAAATCAGATTTATTCCCTGGATTTCAGGGTGAACACACCGAGGGGAGAAGAGCAGAAGGCTTGCTGGAGTCATCAGTGAAGAAATGAGGGGTCTTGATGAGATCCTTAAGAAGGATGTAAGGTCAGAGGAAATAAGGCCTATAACAGAACCTTATTTCTATTAGGAATAGAGGGAGAAATAACAGAAATAAGGTTCTGTTACAGGGATGGATGGTAGGAGAGGCTCCAGTGAATCCTGGGGAATGGCTGGCTGGATGTAAGGAAAACTGGAGTCCAGGGTCATGGAAGGCAAGGTAAGTGTGCATTTCAAGGTTAAGAGGCATCTCCAGCCCCACCCCATGCATCCGAGTGATCCTTGTACCTGTCTTTATTCATATAAAGGTACGGAAGTGATTTTTATTTTGGAGCCTAGGCCTCAATTGGTCATGCAGCTTCTGATTTTTTTTTCCACTTGGAATTCAGTGCAAACTATATAAGGCAACTTGAGCTAGTCTACTGAATAATGACATGATATGCATAGCTCAGTTGGTAAAGAATCTGCCTGCAATGCAGGAGACCCCAGTTCAATTCCTGGGTCAGGGAGATCCCTGGAGAAGGGATAGGTTACCCACTTCAGTATTCTTGGGCTTCCCTTGTGGCTCAGCTGGTAAAGAATCCACCTGCAATGTGGAAGACCTGGGTTTGGGTTGGGAAGATCCCCTGAAGAAGGGAAAGGCTACCCACTCCAGTATCCTGGACTGGAGAATTCATGTATAGTCCATGGGGTCACAAAGAGTAGGGCACGACTGAGCGACTTCACTTCACTTATGCAGAAACAAACCAGCCTAGCTAAGATGGTGTCACCAGATGAACTACCCAAGTGAGTCCAGCTCAATCTGTTTTAAAAAAAGCCACCTCCACAAAAAGAATATTTTAGATTCCTTAGAACATGCTTCTACAATACCTTACCATTCTCTGTAATATTCTCATACTCAGGTGTTTCTCATGCTGGATTATAAACACTAGTAGCATAGGGTCTCTATTGGTCTGACTGGTAATTTTCTTCCAGGATGCCACACACTGCCTGGCACATAGCAGGTACTCAATAAACATGACTGGTTGAAAGGACCAGATCCATGGAATGAGTCTCACCAGATTACAAAGGGATAATTTCCAGCAATGAAACTGCATTTCCTCTCAAGCCTTGTAGCCACTGGTGGATAGAAGGTGAATTATGATGTGTGCAGAACATGGGACCTTGGGGAGTTCCGTAACCAAGAGGAGAAAGAAGTAACAACAGCCAGTGTAAACAAAAATAACTGCTTCTCCCTTCTTCCCCTTCCAAGTTCCTAGTGGAGAGCTGAGCCAGCATCCCAGATTTGTGTGATTGCGTAGGCAAGCTTTTGGAGACTTTAACTTCACTTTGGTACCCTAGCCTACAGCAGCTTAAGGTGTTGGCTTTCTAGGCAGACAGGAAGCTTTTAAGTAGCAAAGCTCCCTGCCCTCAACAAGCCCAACACCATGGGGAAGGGAGACGTGGAAGCACCACCCACCTCGGCCTACCGCTCTGTCATGGAGGAGTATGGTTACGAAGTGGGCAAAGTCATTGGCAATGGCTCCTATGGGACAGTGTATGAGGCTTACTACACAAAGCAGAAGGTCATGGTGGCCGTCAAGATCATCTCAAAGAAGAAGGCCTCTGAGGACTATCTTAACAAGTTCCTGCCCCGTGAGATACAGGTTGGAAAGGGGTCTACAAGAGGGCACTGATACCAAGATACTTAATGGGTCTCAAAAGGGGTATGGTTAGGAGGGGGTGGAGCCAGAAACCACTAAACCACAACTGAATGACTCACTAGGCAGCTAGGAAAATTTAAGTTTCTTTCCACCTCACCTTCAGACCCTCCGAAAGTAAGAGTATAAAACGTAGGGTTTGTCCGTGAGGCCACCAGCCCTCTGGGGTTTGATTCTGTTGCAGAGTTCTAAAAAAAAGCAGCAGTGGGAGAGGAGGGCTGGAGCACAGCTCCCTGCCTGGGTCTGATGGGTCCCTCTTCTGGAGCCAGGTGATGAAGGTCCTGCGGCACAAGTATCTCATCAACTTCTATCAGGCCATCGAGACCACATCCCGGGTCTACATCATTCTGGAGCTGGCTCAGGGTGGTGACGTTCTCGAGTGGATCCAGCGCTACGGGGCCTGCTCTGAGCCCCTTGCAGGAAAGTGGTTCTCCCAGCTGACCCTGGGCATCGCCTACCTGCACAGCAAAGGCATCGTGCACCGGTGAGGGCGCTGCCACTCAGACTGGGGCCTTTGGACTCCAGGGGTTTTATGCACATCTACTTTCTGCCCTCTTTCCCTCACCCTCCCCTCCTTGATCTCCCTCCTGAGTATCTAGGCCCATTCATCCACTTTAATCATCTGGTCAAGAACATATATTAAGCGCCCACTGTGAGCAGAGCACTTTATGAAAAGTGATGGTAAGCTCCCAGTAGTCCTTAGCGGCCATCCTCTCCCCTCTGGGTTCTGCTCACAACTCCCTGGCTTTCCTTCCTCTCTGCCCTGTGTCCTCATATGGCATCTCTCTCCCTTTGCCTGTCCTCATCTCTAGCCTCTGACCCCTGGCCCTTCAGCTCCCAGACTAATACTAAGCCCTCTCCTGACCCCCAGCCTTTCTGCTGCTGGTAGGGACTTAAAGTTGGAGAACCTGCTGCTGGACAAGCGGGAGAATGTGAAGATATCGGACTTTGGCTTCGCCAAGATGGTGCCTTCTAACCAGTCTGTGCGGAATAGCCCTTCTTACCGCCAATTGAATTGCTTCAGCCACCTCAGCCAGACCTACTGTGGCAGCTTTGCTTATGCCTGCCCGGAGATCTTGCTAGGCTTGCCCTACAACCCTTTCCTGTCTGACACCTGGAGCATGGGCGTCATCCTCTACACTCTGGTGGTCGCCCGTCTACCCTTTGATGACACCAGTCTCAAGAAGCTGCTGAAAGAGACTCAGAAGGAAGTCACTTTTCCACCTAACTATGCCATCTCCCAGGAGTGCAAGGTGCTGGCTCCCCACAAGGGCTGAAGCCTTGGGTGCCCCGTGGGGAGGGAATACCCAACCTAGACCTCCCGATCCAGGGGAAGGCTCTCCGCCACCAGGGCCATCTCACACCCACTCTCTGCCCTAGAATGGCAGGGAGGGCTTAAAGGGCTAACCCCTGGACTTGCACCTGGGATGAGTGATAAGCAGGTTTTAGTCTCTATCTCTAGGCCAGAAGGGGATTCTACAAGGATTCCCCTCAAGATATTGGCTTTCTGAGCAGACAGGAGGCTTTTAAGGTAAAGTCAGGGCCATACTCCCTTTCACCAGAGTGGTGTGATGGGCTGTCCTGCTTCTTCCTTAGGTCCAGCTGCTCATTGCCTGTGTGGCACAGTAGGGGGCCAGCTCAGCCAAGACCTCTCTCTCCCTGCCCTAGAACCTGATCCTCCAGACGCTACGCCAAGCCACCAAGCGTGCCACCATCCTGGACATCATCAAGGATCCCTGGGTGCTGAAGTTCCAGCCTGAGCAACCCACCCATGAGATCAGGCTACTCGAGGCCATGTGCCAGCCCCCTAGTACCACTAATCGTCACCAGTCCTTGGAAATCAGTACCTGAAAGTGGCAGAGGGGGGAGGGGGTTGAAAGAGGAGCAAAGCAGGAGGGTCTGGGGATGAAAATCTTTTATACCAAAAATAAATAAATCTCATTCTGTTTTAGTTTCATTAGCTGGAGTCACATTCTTTCCTCAGGGGACCCTTAGCAGGGACCAGTACTGAGAGTGAGAGGTGGATTTCCGCCCAGAACCTGTAACCAGTCATCTTGACACCAGTTAAGTCTAGATTGTAATTTACAATGTAGCTCTTCTGTGGCTCTGAAGGTGGGCTGGGCGTGATGGGGGAACATCTGCTTTGGAGATGCTTCAGTATTCTGGCCGAGGACACGCTCGCAGTTGTGTACCTCTGGGAGCTCCAAATGGTCAAGTAGTGGGGCAGAACTTGCTCTACCCTGGTCGCTCTGTTTGTCTATAGTCCAAAGGGACAGCATTGTTCATTCTTTTAGAAACCAGTATCAGGAGGTGGGCAATATTTTGGTTCCTTCCTCCTCCAAATGCCACCTTAACCACCACTGAAACAGTCCCGGTAGTTACGGCCCCTCATTACTGTTCCTACAGGTGGAAGTAACAGTTTCAAACCAATCCTATTCACTATGTGTTCTGGAGAAAGCAAACCTATTTGCCCCGTTATCTATGTATTTCTCCTGTCTGTGAACGTGCTTAGTAAAAGGAATATGGGTAGTAAATCATGTGGCTCTCTTTGCAGTGGCACAACTGAGTGAAAGGGATGAGGGAAGACTTAGGGGCGGCTCCACATGATTCTGGGATAATACTAGACGGCAGTTTCCTTACCCTCAGCACTAGGCAACCCTAGGACAAACCAGCTTGAGAGATGGAACAATACCTGCCTGGGACACACCAGGTTAAGGTACTGGAAGCTCCATTTGTTCTACACTACAGTTTCTTGAAACAAAGCTCCAAGAACCAGGAGATGACTTTCAGTGGTAGACAAGGCAGCGTAAGCACTAGGGTTCCATCCGCCCAGTTTTATTGGGAATGAGGGCACTGTAATGCTATCCATGGGAGTCCAGTGGCTCTTCCCATACCAATCCTTCTTCATAGCTGAGCCAGGGAAGAGAGGGCCACAGACCCTTTTCTCAGGCAGGGTCACACCACCACCCTCAGCAACAAGGGACCTACCAACAAGGCCTTGTTCCTTTAGCTCAGCATTTGGCACTTAAGGAAAAGAGAGCAACAAAGGCAGCATCAGGCTGACAAGCCCAGACTCATCAGGACACCCACTCAGCCAACTGCTTTAGTGCCGCTTCATCTTCATCCGCTTTGGGAGCTTTGGAGACAAGGACACCCAGAGAAAAGAAAAGTGTTAAGGTCTCAGCAACTTCCAACCATCCCCTCCTGTAACCCTAGGAACCTGCTGAATGCTCTCTCCCAGCAAAGAACCTAAGGGTATGGTCTTGCTTGCTGGGCTGCTGCTAATTCCCATAGCACCTTTGTGCAAATCAGAAGGTGCTCATTTCTCCCAGTATTTGCATCCCTAAACCAGGATACATGGTTTGTGGAGTGAAGCAAGGCTGGATCTCAGTCCCCATGCCCCTTCAGCCAGGTACCCTTATGCAGTTAACGACCTATGCAACTGTAGCAGCAACGCTCTCTGCCTGGATCCTTTGAGGCAGGATGGATGAGGAGTAATTTTCTCCCTGTCTATCGCACCCTATCAAGTCCTTGAGATGACAGAAGAGCCCTGGGTACCTGGCTCTGCAGGCAGATGTGTAGAGGGTACACTGGGCAGTACAGCCGGGGGCTCCTCCTCATCACCCACGCGTAACAACTCTCGGGCCAATTCCTCCTGCTCCAGCTCCTCTAGCTCCTCCAACAGTTCATCCTGGAAATGGGAGGACAAGGCCACTCAGAACAAAGGAAAATTCTGTTTCCAAAAACATACTTTTGGAGTTCCCCCAAACCTGCCCCACAATTCTCTTGGGCATTCCTTCTGGCTGGTCCCGTGCCTTCAACATTCCCTGACCCTCGCCCAATCACCTCATCCACGTCATCTCCAAAGCCCACAGGCCGAGAAATGGCATCTGAGATCTGCTGGGCCACCTCCTGTTGTTCTGTGATGTCAGCCATCAGTTCATCCACCTTGTCAATGTCCCTGAGAATAAGATACACAGCCCAGAAATCAGGTGACAATCTTCACTTTTTAATCTCACATGAATGACGTCCCTCTTGCCTATGGCTTCAGGCTGACAAATCTATGGCTACCAGGTAAAAGAGCCCCTGGAAAAGTATAAAGTGACAAACTTGGGCTGAGAAATGACATGAAGCCACAATGGGGAAGACTGGTTGCTCTCTCTGAAGGGTCTTAAAAAATGAGAAAAATTGGGACTTCCTGGTGGTTCAGTGGTTAAGATTCCATACTTCCACTGCTGGGGGCCCAGGTTCAATCCCCGGTTGGGGAACTAAGATCCCACAGTTGCTCATCACAGCCAAAAAGAAAAAAACAAAAACACAGGAAAATCATCTTTCCTCCCTAGAATGTCCCAGCCAGCAGAGATCATCTTGTAGTAAGCAAGAAGGCTGACAGAGGTCTAGCCGTCACAGGTGTCTCCACTCTCAATTCATATCTGGAGAGGTTTTAAGATTCACAGCACAAAACCAAGCTACTCTCCCCAGTGCCTGGGTCCCCTCCTCCCCTCCCCCATACCCACATGTCCTGGTAGGCCTTCTTCAAGCCTTGGGCAGCAAGCTCCATGGTACGAAGCACTTCTGCATTTGTGGTGGCATTCTCAATGGCCTCACGCTGAAACTCCAGGGTCGATAATGTCCCGTCGGTTTGTGCCAGCTGCTGTTCCAACCTTTTCTTCCTCCGCAAAGCCTGTAGGGCAGCTGATCCAGCCCACACCCTGAACATCAGAGCCAGAAGCCCTTGCTTCCCCCTGGGCCCTCCCCTGCTGGTACCTTTCCCTCCCCCATTACCTCTTTTTGTTCTTGGTCCCATGCTTCTTGGCAGTTTGTAGCTCCTGTTCAATCTTCTGCTCCAGAAATTCCTGTTTCTTGATCAATATCTTCTCGGTCTCCTTCAGTTTTTGTATTGCCTCTTCAGGGGTTGGCCCCTTCTCCTTCTTTCCTGGAATCCAATGGAGCAGCCCACATTGTGTGAAGGAAAAATATTAGCCACTGATTGTGGAGTGCATGGTATGTGCCAGGCACTTAATAGTGTTAATCCCCAAACGACTTTCTACAATGAATGTACCAACTCCAGTTTACAAATGTGAAAACAGGCACAAAGAGGTTAACATTTTGATCTAAAATCATAACTGCTGTATAAGAGACTGTAAGGGAACTGAAATGTGACAGCATGAATTCCAAAGTCAGTATCCTTTGCTATTCCTAGCTACATTTCAAGTCATTTCCAATCTTTTTTTCTTTCAAATAGACTTTTTTTTTAGAACAGTTTTGGGTTTACAGCAAACTGAGCAACTAGAAGGTACAAAGACTTCCCATGTGCCGTTGGCACCCACACATGCATAACCTCATTATCTCATTCCCCACCAGAGTTCAATCACATTTTATAATCACTGTTCCACTTGTTATCCTAGAAGATACTCAAGGTCCTGACTCCACAGCTTCAAATTGAACAGAGCATGGAGGCTAAAGAAAAAAAAATCTGATCTCAATTTTTCCCTTTATCTTCTGTACTTCTAACAGACTTATTAAAAAAAAAAAGGTGAAGGCCTGAGCCTGCTTAAGATCCTTCCATACTCTCCACTGCCTACAGAATAAAATCCAAAAAGGTTTAACAAGATACACAGGGTCCTTCACACACACACAGACACAGACACACACATCCTCCCGCCCACCCACCCATACTCAGAGGTCAGAATTTTTCCCTAAATATACCACACTTTTACCTGCCTCTGTTTTGCACACAGTTACCTCTTCCTAGAGAACCTCAACCACCCTTCCACTTCCACCCCCCACCCCCCACCCCCCCACTTGGCATACTTCTAGACCTTGGATCACCACCTGCCACCCTGATTCTTCTGTGTGCCCCTGGCTTTCGGGAAAATCTCCATCACGAAGTTGCCACACCACACTGTAAATGCCAGATTTTGCCTGTCTCCCCACCTCAGAGGAGCTCAAGAGGGCTAGCTTTCTTGGGAAGCACCAGTGTTTTGGAAAGGACTGGTTGCCAAGAAACTCGTCCCAAAAGGCTCAACAGTGGGAGCCAGCACAGTAGCCACGCCCTCCACTCGCGCCCCCCTCCGGGGCCTCGGGCTCTTCCCTCCCGAGGAAGGCAGCTGGAACCGCGCACGCTCACAAGGCGGCGGTGCTGGCTCGGGAGAAGGCCGGGCTATAGGGGTTTTCCAGACAGCGTCTCCGGCTCTCCCTGCCTCCAGCCCCCTGCAGCCCGCACCTCCCGGGGACGAATCTCGCCCGGGCTCACCCCTCCCGAACAGCCGGCCAAGCCCACTCATCGCGACCCTCGCCTCTCCCGCCTCCGCCCCACAGTATCCCGTGCGCTTCCGCCTTGCTTCCGAAGGTGCCGTACGCATCACTCCGAGACCGGCCTCGGCCAATCCCTCCTTAGGGCACCGCGGCGACATCATCAACAGGCGCCAGTGAGACCACTGCTATCACGTGAGGCAACACACCAGCCTCAAACCCACGCGCTCTTCTCAAAGTCGCCGCTTCGTTTCCCGCTGTATAAAAAGGCCGCCCCACTCCAACCGCGAACAAACTCTATTTCCTGGAAGGAAATGTGCAGGGTAATGCACCCTGCTACTTGGGGCCAGTGGAAGAGTTTTTTTACGCCCTTGACAGAGCTTGGGAGAGGGGTGGGAATGGGGAGAGCACAAGGAGATCACAGTAGGTTTGCCACAAGTTTATAAAGTGGCACCAGTGCCTCACATTCTGGTCTTTGCACCTCCGGATGGCCCACCCCAGGTCAAAACAGAACAACCCACACAGGGTAAGATCTCTTCTGCCGAACACAAATACACTTTAATAATTTACAAATGCACCTGAAAATGCCCTCCTGATTTCCTTTCAGTTCTGTGCCTCAAATGACTGGACCTCAAAGTCCAGCTTGGGCCTTTGTGAATGCATCTAATCCTTGAGTTAGGGTTTGAAGGCTCATTCCATGCTGGACATGAATGCAGGTAACACCTAAAAAGAAAAGAAGCCACATTTCATTAGGCCTTCAGGGCTCCCAGTTAGGACTCTTGCCTTTTTGGGCATCACCTGCATGCAAACTATCCTGTACATATCTACCAACCCTTTCCCTCTTAGGAAGACTTTCTCCTCATTCCCCAAATGGCTAGCCTCACCACTTAGTACCCAGTTTGCTGACATCTACGATGTTCCTCTTCTCATCATCAAAGAAGATCATCTGGGAGAAAGGAACTCCAGTCTTCCGCTGCAACCTGTGCAAGACAGGGTGGGAGTGACCACACTGGCTTCCTAGCCCCTCCAGTCTCCCTGGTCTTCTCTCTCCCTGCCTCACGACTTATTGCTTCATACCTCTCAAAGTGCGTGACTTTGCTGCCTGGATAGATTTCCCGATGAACAAAGTATCTGACAAGGTCAAAGAGCTTCAGCAGCTGGTTGGCTCCTTCAACCTCACCTGTCCTGCAAAAAGGTATAGTAGATGGGGAGAATGGAGGGCCAAGGCTTCAAGTGAAGTTATGTGTAACCAGGGGGAAATCAACTTCTTGTTTGTCCGGGATGGGCAAGCATCTTCCGTCCAGCTTCAATTCCATATCCTTCCTGTCTGATACGGGTACCACTGAGCCAATGTTTATTAAATTACAAAATGCACAGCAGAGGGTACAATTCGAAAATGTACAAATACCTGCAAATTTGCACAGCCTAAATTTTTGCAGCCTAAAGGTTACACGGGTCTCCTCATGCACACATCTCTCAACATTAGGCCGACTCAGTCCCTCTTCTTACCGTGAAGCGGCCGCGATGGGCACTCCCAGGCCCCGCAATCGTTCCAGGACCTCAGGCACCTCAGGGTACAGTTGGATGCTCTGGCCCCGCCTATCTCGTACAGTTCCATCACTGGAAAGGGCAAGAGTGCGCTCAGCTCCCGCGGAGCCGCGCCTGGCCCCAGGCCTCCCCAGCCCTGCCTTACCTGCTCTTGTGGAACGGGGGGTCTACGTGTGTGTCCACCCAGAACGGCCAGAGCGTGTAATCTGCGAGAGGAAGAAGGTGGGGGTGTCAGCCTGCGCGGGCGCAGGGCCACAAGAGCAGGTACTAGGGTTTGGAAAAATACTGTGCCTTACGAAACTTTCCCCAATCCGGTCCCTCACCTAGATCGAAGACTGCGAGTTTCGGGAGTCGCGCCATGACCCGTGCTCGCAGGCTGTGCGCACGGACGCAGGCCTTGCTCTCACAGCTCAGTGGCCGCCGGCTGGCCTCAGAGAAACGGCGACTAGAGCGTCGCCAAGTCGAGCTGGGAAGGTTGGTCCCAAGACTGCACCAGGGCGCCCTCTCGTGGTGGAGGAGGGGAAGGACCTCAGCAAAGTACCATCGCCGACGGCTCCCATGACCCTCAGGTCTCTGCAAGGTATCTTCCCTTGTTTCTCCATCCCACCTAGGCTCACCATATTCGACTGAACTAGAGGAGCCAAGGAAGGGAAGCCCTTTCTTCTAGTACCCCTCTCTCATTTCATCTCACCGACACCTAAAGTGATTCATCATAGCTCATCACTACTCATCCTATCTTAATATCAGCCTCTCCATGGTATAGAAACCTGAGCCCTCAGCAATATTCCAGCCATAAAAAATGTAGTGTTGATTAAGCTCTTGAACCAGGCCCAAATGTCCTGTAGCATCTCAGTGAGGAAGAACTCACTCTCCTGGTTTCTAACACCTACATCAATAGTATGCTGAAAGATATTTAACAGCCAGTTTAGGGGGAAGGACTGATTTGAATTGTCAATTTCTGTAAATACTCTGACCCCGGCGAATTTCAAGCTGCCAACATGAAGTCAGTTAATACAGAGCTGGGAAAGGCGCCAACGATTGGCTCTGGCACAAGTAACAGTTGGCTCTGGCACACTCCTGAGTGTATACACTTACAGTTTGAGAATTCCTCCAAGGGTGTGTTCCCCGTCCACTGTCACAGTCCTTCAGCCTGGTGTAACTGGGTCTGCATCTGGTCCGTTCTGGGTTTTTTGGGCCACACCCAAACCTAAGATCCTCCCCGTCTTGTGGGATCTTAGTTCCCCAACCAGGGCCTGAACTCTAGCCCTTAGCAGTGAAAGCACGGAATCCTAACCACTGAACCACTGGGGAATTCCCTGGGTCCACTTTGATTTCAATCACATTTGTGCAATAGAAGAAAAATTCCAGGAGGTCAA
The DNA here is from genome assembly GCA_917880005.1 of Nanger dama. Lineage (NCBI taxonomy): Eukaryota > Metazoa > Chordata > Mammalia > Artiodactyla > Bovidae > Nanger > Nanger dama. The sequence continues at coordinate 20,973,159 of CAKJTW010000036.1, read as the reverse complement.
GAAATATTTTATTGAGAACCAGGGACACAGCCATAAGAGAGGGAAGCACACAGGACTGCAAACTAAAACCCAGTAGCCAGCAAGGGCCCTGTGGGCCAGGAACACTGCCTCCTGGGGTCCTCACAGTCTCCCACCAACAGACACACAAGACCGGGCAGCCAGGGGAGGGGGAGTGGTTCTGGTGTCCCACAGAGTGAGAGGATATATGATGCCTCATTATGAGTGACAGGGCAGGGAGGTAAAATGGAGCGGAGTCCATCACTGCCTAAGACCACCTCCTCCTCTCAGAGCCAACACCAGATGGAGGACTGAACCACCTAATATCTTGTAATCAGCTGCTGTCTTCTCATCATTCCTATAGGAAGAGGCAAAAAAGAAAAAAAAAGTTATTAGCAATACCCTAGTGGCGTTCTTGACCTGAGTTTCATGGATCTCTGGAGATCTATGAATGCATATGAGAAAATAAATTCATCTTTTATATTTTTACTAACTCCTAACTGTAACTTGGTATTTCTTTCAATTTTGAACACAAGCAAAAGCCCACAGAGGTTATTAGTAATATGGGTAACCTGTTAACAAGAGAAATTAGAGATATTTTCAGACTTCCCTGGTGGCTCAGTGGTAGAGAATCAACCTGCCAGTGCAGGAGACAGAGGTTCAATCTCTGATCTGGAAAGATCCCACATGATGAGAAGCAACTAAACCCATGTACCACAACTGTTAAGCCTGTGCTCTAGACCCCGGGAGTTGAAACTACTGAAGCCCACACCCCCTGTAGCTGGTGCTCTGCAACAAGAGAAGTCATGGCACTGAGAATCCCACGCGCTTCAACTAGAGCAAAGCCAGCACAGCAAAGACCTAGCATAGCCAAAAAAAAAAAAAAAAACCACCATCACAATACCTTCATTTCCATTCCATACTTACATCTGTTTACCACTGTAGATGAGCCGCTGCTGCTGTGGTGGAATTCCCTCTTTCTCCTCCACACGCTCCTTAATTGCTCCACCTTTAGGGGTACAAGTAGTCAGGGGCTGCTCAGGGGAGGGACCATGGAAGTGGAAAGAACAAGAGCTATGCAGATAGCATGAGAGCAAAAGGACTAATTTCATTAGCATACCCAGGCAAAGGTACATGTAGGGAGATAGGCTTGGAGAGGTACTGGCCATACATTACCTTGTCCGTGGGTTCAATGTCAATCTCAATCTCCTTTCCGGTCAGCGTCTGAAACAGGCAAGGGTTTCATAAGTCTTATAGTTCAGTATACAATTTGTCTCCTAGGTAAAACATCCTGGCCTAGCCTTTGGGGATCTACTCCTTCTGAGAAATGCACATTCCCAGCAGAGTTGAAGTGTCAGGAGTATTTGCTCATACCCAATTTCAGACATTTTTAGGCTGTGAACAACTTTGACAGGGGAAGAGTCTGTAAACCATTTGACCTCTCAATCTCACAGGTCATCTCATTCCCCACCCAATTAGAATCCATAAGAATACTATAACTCCTTTGGATAAGACAGCAATGAGAGTTGACCTAAGGAGAGTATTCCTTTGAAAAGGACCTTGTTTTATGTACTAATGCTAGAAATTAACACTCAGATAATTCAAAGCATTCTCGAGGACACTAGAGATCACCTCTGACCAGCTTTTTAAGCAATACTAGAACTCAATATTCTGTTTTCCTGTATCTTCTCCAGATTTTCACCTGAATCCTAAAATTGCAGCCCTGGTCTTCTTGACTTCTTCCATAGGCTAAGGGTTGCTGATACCCAAAACACAACTGTACACTTACAAATGCTGTGCTTCAATCCAATCTTATCTCCCATCCATCCTTGCTCTTAAAGCGCCAGCTGCATCCGTCTACAGTAATCTAGACTACAAATGGATGGTCTAATTTAGGGGCATTTTCTTTGCTTCTACTGTTTTCCTTGTTGCCATCCCCTCTTCCACTCTTTCTCAAACCTTCAAGGGACCCTTTAAGATTGATGACTTGTCACCAATGCACTTTAATAGATATTATAGCTAGTTGTTTAAAGTGTCGAACTCTCCAATTTACACTCCAACTTCCTCAAGGACAGAGACTGTTCAATCTTCTCAGTCTAAGCATATAGTACAGTGTTTGACATATAAGCAGTCGATAAATATTAATGGAAAGGCTAAATACACTGGTGGCTCAGACAGTAAAGCGTCTGCCTACAATGCGGGAGACCCAGGTTCAATCCCTGGGTCAGGAAGATCTCCTGGAGAAGGAAATGGCACCCCACTCCAGTATTCTTGCCCGGAAAATCCCATGGACGGAGGATCCTGGTAGGCCACAGTCCATGGGGTCACAAAGAGTCGGACACAACTGAGCGACTTCACTCACTAAATACACTGAAGATCATGTTATGATCACAGCCAACACTTACTGAACACTTTGTAAGAGTCAGAAACTATGCCAAGTGTCTTGCATGCATCAATACATTTAATCCTTGCAAGTAACAAGATATGTACTATCCTATAACCATTTATAGGAATCAGGAAAATGGGGTTTGGACAGGTTAAAAAGCATGCCTATGATGTCAAAAGGAGAGTGTGGATCCAAATACAAATTCTCTGGCCCCAGAACCAGAGCTTTTAGCTCCATATTCAGCACTGCCTGAGTCTGGCTGATCCAGCACATGCATGCAAGTCGCATCTGACTTTATGACCCCATGGACTGTAGTGCGCCAGGCTCCTCTGTCCATGGGATTTTCCAGGCAAGAATACTTGAGTGGGTTGCTACTGCCTTCTCCAGGGGATCTTCCTGACCCAGGGATCAAATCTGCATCTCCAACTCCTTCCTTGGCAGGTGGATTCTTTACCACTGAGCCACCTGGGAAACCCAGGTGATCTAGTATTGGGACTCAATGTACACTCCTGTGGCAGATCACAAAACAACATATGGTTCCCACTTATGGGACCAGCATGAAGAAATTACATAGGACCTAATTTCTCAACTATGAGAATGGCAAAAAAAAAAAAGCAGGAATAACTCCCTTGGATTGACCTGTTTGGATGCAAAATAATAAATTACAATAGTGATTCTCAAGTTTCCACCCCCAACCCAAGCTGGTCTATATGAAAATTCAATAGTCTGTGTTAAAATGAGAAAAGTAATGACAACAGTGATATTTTCATGAAGGAAAATATGTGCGTGTGTTCTCAATTGTGTCTGACTCTTTGTGACCCCATGGACAGTAGCCCGCCACACTCCTCTGATTTTCTGCAAAAATACAGGAACGGGTTGCCATTTCCTACTCCAGAGAACCTTCCCAAACCAGGGATCAAACCTGTGTCTCTTGCATCTCCTGCACTGGCAGGCGATTCTTTACTACTGTGCCCCCTGGGAAGCCCTGAAACTAAATATATTCAGCTGTTAAAATGTCCTTTGTGAAATGACAGTGACAATATATGGTATTTTTAAAGGCTCTTTCCTGACCAAATGAAAAGTATACAATTCTGTGTTGTCCACAAATATTTCACTTTATTGTTCTTAATACTTTAAGTGCAAAGACTCTTTAACTGGACAATTCTATTTCTAGGTAACTAACCTATGGGAAAAACTTGAAATTTTAGTACATATTCAAAAGAGGAACATTTAAAATATACTGTAACATCTTTCATAAAAGCAAAACACTAGAAATAGCCTAATGCCTATTAATAAAACAAACTATGGTACACTCATAGAATGATATATTGATTATGCAACAGCTTATACACAGACATGGAAAGATCTAAAAGAATATATGATTAGTATCACTTTCTACATGTAGATATATACATACATACCTAAAAAGGATTAAAAGTATACATATCTCTTAAGATGATGATTATCCTTGAGAAGAGGAGTAGGACTGAGCAGAGGGTTTACCAAAGCTAACTCTCCCTTTATCTGTACTATTTACATTTCTAATAAAAATATATTTCTTTATCATATGGATATTAATAAATATTCATTCTGATTTAATAATAACAATTTTTAAAGAGTACAAAAAACTCTAACAGGAGGCCTAGAACTGCCCTCCCAAGAGCTGAATGCTTGGGCTTTACAACGTTTGAAAAAAACTACTGGTTTATAAATTCTAAAAGTCTAGGACTGGTTTTCTTGTTTCTGAGATTGACTACAAAAGTCTATGAGTGTATCCAGATAGCATTGTGGCATATGGCATCCCAGCAACAACACTTCTGGGAAAATAATATGTCCAAAAATATGTCTATGACAATGGACTGCAACCTCTTGAAACTGCAAAACTAGAAACAGCATCTAAATATCATAGCATTGAAAGTTAAATAAATTATGGTTCAGACACAGGGGGAAAATCAGACTCCTCAAATTGTGTTTAGACTAATAGTATAATTCTAATTTTGTAAATAAATAAATCAACACGTATATTTATATGCTTTCAAAAAGTCTGAAAGGATACACATCTCAGTGCTTTTATCTTGAGTTGTGAGATTATGGCTGACTTACTTACTTTGTGCTTTTTTGTATTTTCCATTTTTTAAAAACCATGAACACACTGTGATGAAAAAAAGAAATTAAAACAATGTCCTTGATGAGAGTAAAGTAGCACCATCTACTAGAGATAGAAACTTAGTAACAGTCACATATACAATATTAAATATTCTAGTAGCCACATTTTTTAAAGGTGGAATTTTATTATTCTGAAACCCAATATATGCAAATTATTAATATATTTTATTCTTTTTCTAACTAAATCTTCAAAAGCCTATGTGCATTTCATACCTACAGCATAGTTCAAGTCAGATGGTTAAGTTTTCATCCGAAATACTTGATCTGTATTTAAATTTCATAATTTACAGTGGATGAGACTTCCCTGGTGGTCCAGTGGTTAAGAATCCATCTTGCAATGCAGGGGATCAAGCTTCGATCCCGGGTAGGGGAACTAAGATCCCACATGCCGAGGAGCAACTAAGCCAGAGTGCCACAACTACTGAGCCGGAGTCCATGTGCTCAACAAAAGATCCCACATGATGCAACCAAGACCCAATGCAGCCACATAAATAAGTATTAAAAGATTTAAAAACTTTTTCATAATTTACAGTTGAAAAAGATTTACATTATCAACTTGTTCCAAACAAGTTAAAAGGTTTCCCAAGGGCTGAATAAAGTTTTAGTTCTTATGTTTAACTAAAATGAAATACAAATAAAATAACTGAAACAAAACTTCAATTCCTCAGTCTCACTGGCCACATTTCAAGTGCTTGATAGCACTTGAAACCCCCAAGATAGCATTGATAACCCCAAGAGGGCTCATGGGCACTGTGCTGGATACGGCTCAAGCATTCCAGCTTATGTAGGAAGCAACAATAAAATCAGAATATCCCCATTTTGTAAACTCCAATGAAATAATAGATCTAGGCAACTACTAACATCACAGAAAGCAAAACCACCTGACAGAAGTAAATGTCACAAAACCACCCATGAATTACTCTCACATGAAGAGACAAACAGGACTGAGCCTCTAGATCTTATTAATTAACAGGAAATAAAGAGGAAAGAAATATATTAAAAGACAACATGGAGATGTAGTCAGCAAAATCCAAAATATAGGAAACTATGGGGCCAATAATCTAGGTTATTCAACAAGAAAAAATGAGGGAAACGGAGAATTACAGGTTTAAAGAGGCCTAAAATACTTATTAAAAGCAGAGACATTACTTTGCCGACTAAGGTCCGTCTAGTCAAGGCTATGGTTTTTCCAGTAGTCATGTATGGATGTAAGAGTTGGACTGTGAAGAAGGCTGAGCACCGAAGAACTGATGCTTTTGAACTGTGGTGTTGGAGAAGACTCTTGAGAATCCCTTGGACTGCAAGGAGATCCAACCAGTCCATTCTGAAGGAGATCAACCCTGAGATTTCTTTGGAAAGAATGATGCTAAAGCTGAAACTCCAGTACTTTGGCCACCTCATGCGAAGAGTTGACTCACTTGAAAAAATCTGATGTTGGGAGGGATTGGGGGCAGGAGGAAAAGGGGACGACTGAGGATGAGATGGCTGGATGGCATCTCTGACTCAATGGATGCGAGTCTGAGTGAACTCTGGGAGTTGGTGATGGACAGGGAGGCCTGGCGTGCTGAGATTCATGGGGTCGCAAAGAGTCGGACATGACTGAGCGACTGAACTGAACTGAACTGAACATACTTATCAACCAAGCACAATGTATGAATTTTAATTGGATCCAGATTCAAACAAATTGTAAAAAATAAATAAGACAATGATAGTGAGAAGTTATCATTGATTTTTTTAGGTGTAATAATTATGGTTATGTTAGGAAAAAAATTTTTTTACAGATAAATACTGAAATATGTACAAATAATACATGCTACACATCTGGGATTTGCTTCTTAAAATATCAAGTAAGAAAAGTGGTGAGTATAAATAAAATAGGATTGGCCATGAGATGATAGTTTTGAAGCTGCGTATAGGGTGCTTTGTGCTTCCCTGGTGGCTCAGTGGTAAAGAATCCGCCTGCCAATGCAGGAGACGTGGGTTCGATCCCTGGGTCCAATCCTTGGGTTGGGAAGATGCCCTGGAGAAGGAAATGGCAACACACTCCAGTATTCTTGACTAGGAAATCCCATGGACCTAGAGGAGCCTCGTGGACTACAGTCCATGGGATCACAAAAGAGCTGGATATGACTTAGTGACTAAACAACAACATAGGGTGCATCATTCCTTCTCTTTGCTGTTGTATATGTTTGAAATTGTCCATAAATTAAAACTGTTTAAAACTGAACAGTTTTAAAAGATCATGTCATACTGGGTTTCTTCCCTCAAATCTGATCATTGTGACCTGGGAATACATCCAATGGTATTCAACTGGTCTGTGATGAACCTAAACTTAACATTCTACTCTAAGCACTGGAGGGGATACAAAAGAAATTAAGTGACTCAGCCTCTGTCAACAATCTTTTCAAGTGAAGATTTACAAGCAACAGACAATGAGATGTACAATTAATAAACCAACATACAAGGAAATGCCACACTAATTATTATTGTCCAAATACAAGGTGCACTGACAAAGTGCTGTGGTGAGGGAAGACCAACAGTGATTAATTTAAACCTGACTGAGGTAACATTTCACTCCCACTGTAACAGCTAAAATAAAGATGGGTGCAGAGCAGCTAGAATGCTTACTCACTGCAGGTGGAGATGTAAAATGGTGCCACATTTTGGAGAACTGTTTGGCAGTTTCTTTTAAAGTTATACACGACCCAGTAATTTCATTCCTTGGTATTTATCCAAAGGAAATGAAAATATGTGGTTTAGTTGCTAAGTTGGGTCCAACTCTTGTGACCCCATGGACTGCAGCCTGCCAAGCTCCTCTGTCCATGGGATTCTCCAGGCAAGAATACTGAAGCGGGTTGCCATTTCCTTCTCCAGGGGATCTATCTTCCTCACCCAGGATTTGAACCCAAGTCTCCTGCATTGCAGGGGGATTCTTTACTGACTGAGCTATAAGCTGTAAGTCATTATTCAAATTTTAAAAAACAATGACGTTTAAAATACTGCTTGGACTCAATCCTTAGCTAAGAGGTAGTTCAGAAGGGCTGAAGATGTTAACGGCTATTATGCGTGGTAAATACACTAAGGAGCAGATGCAGTAACGACAGACTTAGCAGTTAAAGAAGTTTACTGTTGCACTGCACCACTTGTTAGTTTTTGTCCCTCCGTCTTAAGGACAAAGGAGGAAACTGCAGGTAGGGCTCATGGGGTTAGGAATTAGTGAAGAACCACGGGAGGCGGAATGGAGATCGTGTACTAGGGCACTGATAACCTGCCTCAGTCAAGGCTAGTCCAGGATGCTGACTCAGAAAGGCAGGTGAGTGCACATGCTCCCACCTTTGGTTCCTGAAGGAAGGCTGAGATATTACATCTTGGCAACAACTAGCCAGGGCTTACAGTCTAGTTTCTGGGAGGCCCCAGTTCCCTAGGCTAACGCTTTTGTGCTGTGCTGTGCTGTGCTGTGCTGTACTCGGAATAGCCTACGTTAGGGGCTGGGAGAAGCGGTTAACTTGGGGATGAAGGATGGAGAACAGAGCTCATTCCAAGAAACCGAGAGATAAGGCGGCCAAGATGCTACTAGGCCTTCTCTATGACCGCGGGGATGCATACAAACAGCGACTTCGGACAAAGGCGGCCCTGAAGTAAAAGCAGGTACGGAAGAGTCCCCTGACGGGGCCAGCCCCCTGCTCTCAGAGTCCTCTTGGGCCTCCCCCCTACCCTCCCGGCACCCCTCGCGCGGAGCCCCGAAGCTGTCAACCCCCTCCAGGCTCGGGAAAGGCGTGGTTTTCCTTTTCCTTCCCGGCTTTTCCCTTAAGGCACAGCGGCCAGCCCAGTACCACTGCGTCTTGGCAAGGCTGGTGGTGCTCCCACCTTCACTTTAATTAGCATCTTCTTCTCAGTTTGGGGCTGCACACAGACAAATAGCTGCTTCTACCGCTGCGGTCGCCGATGCCTCTCCCCAGCACTTCGCCTGCAGGAATCACTTCTGCTTCACTTCTGCTTCCGGGTCACTGCTAGGCTCCACCCCTGCCTCGCACTCCCCACCCCCTTCTTTCCAAGGGGTTCCGGAAAGGCTCAGGAATATTTCTGCAGTTCGTTTCTGTGGCGTAGTGAAAGAAAAAGAAAGTAAAAAGGCAGCCAGCTTAGTCACAGCAGAGATAAAAATTCTGAGAATCCCCAGTGAGTTGGGCTAGTAATAAGCGGGCGCAGAACGAACTACTCCTCCCATCATGCCAGGGGGCAGCTCTGCGCGTCTTACTCTGGGAGTTGTAGTCCCCTGTCCCTCGGATCCGACGGCATCCTCAATGTGTGAACTGTTACCCAGAAGGCCGTGCACGGCTGCCACCGAAGCCGGAATTCCTCGGTTGCTAGTTCTCTGCGGCAAATTAGCCCAACCTGTTATCCCACAAGGCTCAGCGGGGCTGCGCTGACTGTGGTTAAGCGAGAGAAGCGTTGGTCAACTGCCACCCGGATCACGGAGACAGGAAGTGAGTACCCCTATCCCGGAAGCTGATTTATGAGAAACCCACCACTCCTCGCTCCCAAATCTGCCCCTTACCCCAGATTGGTCTTTGTAAGGGGTGGCAGAAAGAAGAGTGGTGGGGTAAAGAATGCACCATTTTAGGGTCACTCACGACTCCATCCCAATTCTCCCCAACAAATAGTACTATTTGTTGAAGACACCGAGAGAAAGTGAAACCGGATGGGTCTGAAGTGACATTCTTCAGGGACTGTACGTCAGTCAATGCCCAGACTTTCCACTATTTAAGCTAAGAGAGAGATAAGCCACCCAGCCCTAACAGGGCATTAAGACCTAAAGGGAAGTTGACTCAGCTACCCTCTCCCAGACTTTTCCTACCTTCCAACCCTCAGATTCATTGCTGTCTTAAGGTCCCCGCCATGCCTCACATCGACAACGACGTCAAACTGGATTTCAAGGATGTCCTGTTGAGGCCCAAACGCAGTACCCTTAAGTCTCGAAGTGAGGTGAGCCTGCTTTCTTAGTTGCTCTTTCTTGATCCCAAGCTCCTTGGAGGGCCTGAACTGGGAAGGACTCCTGGCTTTTGCTCTCCTGCAGTACTTGGTTTTGGATGAGTGAAATGCTCAGTTTCCTCTTTGCATCTGCAGGTGGATCTCACAAGATCCTTTGCATTTCGGAACTCAAAGCAGATGTACACTGGGATCCCCATTATTGCTGCCAATATGGATACTGTGGGCACCTTTGAGATGGCCAAGGTCCTCTGTAAGGTAGGACTTCCCTCATGCCCCTTCCTCATGGTGTTTTGTGGGCTGACTGCAGAGGTATCTGCATCCCTACTCCCATCCCAGGTCAGCTCTGGCAATTAACATTCAGGACGCTTGATTTACTGCTTTCTGCAATAGTACTAAGGCCTCTTTATCTGATAACTTTAAATGGACATCTGACTTAGAGAGATTCAAAGCTAAGTTTTGCACCCATTTTAAGGAAACTTCCCTTTTCTCCTGTCCAGCATTTTAAACATCCTGCCAATTTTTCCCACTACCCAGATCACCCTCTACAAACCACGTGCATCTCTCTTTACACTACTGTTAGGATACTCAGCATTCACTGTTTTAGTCCAGAAACTAAATATAGTTTGAGCATTCAAAAATTCCCAACTAGAAAATCCTAGAGAGAAGAAATTTAGTTTATTTCATGCCTGCTATTTTTTTTTTTAAATCTTCCTTTTAATTCCTAGGTTCCTGGGTGTTCTGGGACATGCCCAAGATGGAATGTTTTTCTTATACAGGTTATTGCTTGTTTTCAAAATGGAAGATGCTGCTCCTGTCAGTTATATTACTTGCTTCTATACTTGTAGCTGAGAAAGTAGTTACTTTGGGTATCCTGAGTGTATATGTATACACTCTTCTGGTTATCCATGTAGCCCTGGTTGATGGATTCTGCTGCTGCTTGTGGTTGTTATCCTTAAGGACTTCAACTCCCTTTCTGTTTCTGATTGCTCTAAGTCTTTCTGGAATATCTGCTGTCATTTCTCTGAGGTTCATAGTTATGCAGCCTTAGTACCATATTACTGTTGCCATTCACTATCTGCTTAGCAATCCCACTGTTTCCCGTTGTCCACCTGGCCTATCCAGTAGAGTTAAGAAGGAATGGTAAATCTGACTTCATTGTTAACAGATGTCCTACAATGTGTGGACCTTGCTGGGACTTTCTTGATGCTTTATGTTGAGACTGGCTTTTCGTTTCTGCTGATGAATGCTTAAGAAGTCAGATTTTAGAGATACAGGCAAGTCTCAGTAATAATTAAAGGTTGGGTGCAAGCAAGGACCTTTTTCTAGCTCTCTAGCTTGGTATGTAATTGGATGTATTTATCATGCCACCCTATGCCAAGATATCTCCCAGGTGTGATGACTTTCTAGGGTGATTTTTCTTTGTTGGTGGCAGAGTGTTCTGAGAAAGCAGAATTCAGTAGCAGCTTTAGCTGGGTAGTGTTGATCTCTGAGTATAGCATGTGCACTTCCTTACTGCTGGCTAATGCGTGACTCCCTTGGATCTCGTATCAGTTGCAAGATTTGTGCTTTCTCAACTGCTGTCTTGTTTATTCGTATGTCTGCACTTTTAAAGTTCAAACAGCAGCATTCACAGTGGCCTTTGTATTGGGATGTTGTCTGCAATTTTTTGAGCTAGGGAACATAAATCTGATGAGTCATTCTAGCCTTGAACTTGGTTAACGGAAATAGGCTGAATGAAACAGACTTTTCAGGCTGGTCCATGACTTAAGAAAATCCATCCATTACTTTTTTTTGAGGCAGGGGGTGCCATGTGTTGAAGCGTGTGGGACCAGGGATTGAACCCACCCCCTGCATGGGAAGTGAGTCTTACCCCTGGACCACCGGGAAAGTCCCTTTGTCCATTACTTTAGCGGAGATGGAGAAAGGGTAGTACCTTATTGGCTGTTAACCTTAAGGCTTTACCTTTTTGATTTTGTGAGCATTTAGGCTCACTGAATTACTGCTGATAAATGGAACAGAAAATACCAAATAGGTTAGTTCTATACTAGGTTGTCATAGGAAGAGGAGCTGAGTCAGTGCAGGCAGACACTGTCTCTGTCCAGCCTTTTCATGGTTCTCTTGTCTGCTGCTTATCCCACTGCATCCACAGCTTGTCCTCGTCACCTCTTAAATCAAGCACTACACATGCTGGCAGGTGAAATCCAATCCAGATGACTTAGTGCTTTGGTGGGAGTGTTGGGCAAGTACTAGCTTATGTGGAAAAGCGCGATTGCATTTGTAGGGGAGAATAATGGTGGAACTGAGGTCTCAGCTCAACCACTGACATCCTCAAGTTGCTTTTCCCAGACTTTAGTCCTTTTGTCCCTCAGATAGGATAATATAAAGGTCTCTTTCCAGAGAAAGCGGTTCTAACAAGTTCTTTCCTTTTTAATGCTCTTTCTTCTCCCCAGTTCTCCCTCTTCACTGCTGTCCATAAACACTACAGCCTCGAGCAGTGGAAAGAGTTTGCTAGCCAGAATCCTGACTGTCTTGAGGTAACACTGGCCCTCCCCTGATCCCTTCCTTAGCCCAGTCTTCCGAGAATCCCTTTGCTTGGCTTCCAATCCTGACCTCCCCACTCCTGTTGGCTAACCAGCCATGTTGCCTCTAACATGCTCATGGCCCTGTTTCTCTCTCAGCATCTGGCTGCCAGCTCAGGCACAGGCTCTTCGGACTTTGAGCAGCTGGAACAGATCCTGAACGCTATTCCGCAGGTGAAGTATGTATGCCTGGACGTGGCCAATGGCTACTCTGAACACTTTGTTGAATTTGTGAAGGATGTGCGGAAGCGCTTCCCTGAACACACCATCATGGTATGTCTGTTGCCCTCCAGTGGGTCCATGCCTCTCCTTCCTCCATTCTTCCTGCCATTGTATTTTGCTATAAGTTCCTTTCTCCTCTACTGCATTTCCCAGTCCACTTAATCATGGCACTGGGTGGTTATCCACACTTCCCCATTTTAGATGGTTGTCTACTGGCCAGTGCTGTTTTCTCTGACCCTTGATACACGGTCTTGTAAATCCAGTACCCGATGTCACTCACCAAACCACAATGGAACACTTATGCATTGCACATATCTCTGGTACATACACACCTGCCCAAAGACATGGAAAGACACTAGTCTTACATTAAAGGGGTTGCATGAAATGCAGTTTTATTTTTTTACAAGCTCAGGGGAGTGATGACAAGGCCTTGTTTTCTTCATAGCATTGTGGGGTCTCTCTGTCCTATTCATCAGAAGCAAATACAGCTGGGTAGGTGGGTACTTAGCCTACAGTACCATGTCCTCCCACTTCCCCTGAAGCCAGAGAGGTTTCATGATGTAACAGCTTAAGCACAGGATGTTTGGGTATCTTGGTGGGAAGGGAGAGATAAATCTACTGTAAATCCGGTGTGAGCTTATTCCAGTTGGACCCCCACTTTACCCTAGTACAACAGTGACACTGGCCACTCACCCCCTTACCTCAGCTTGGGAAGCAGGGTACTTTGAAGTGGCTCATCTAAGAGGGGAACCCAGGGACTCTTCTTTGTAATAATGCTGGAAGCACATGGCCTTCTCTCTTTCTGACCCTGAGAATGCTGTTTTGATGGTTCTGTCCCAGGCAGGGAATGTGGTAACAGGAGAAATGGTAGAAGAGCTGATCCTCTCTGGGGCTGACATCATCAAAGTGGGAATTGGACCAGGTAAGCTGGTTCACTGGGGGCCACTGGCCACCCCTCCAGTGGCCGACACCTGTGGAGAACTTCATCCTCATTCTTGTCACATTCTTCTCAGGCTCCGTGTGTACCACCCGGAAGAAAACCGGAGTGGGGTATCCCCAGCTAAGTGCAGTGATGGAGTGTGCAGATGCTGCTCACGGCCTCAAAGGCCACATCATTTCAGTAAGGTCAAGGGCAGGGTAGGGTATGAAGCTGCCAAACACCTGGGTTCTCACCCACGTCTGGAGGTTCTGGTACAGTTTGGATCAGGGTTTCTGGGTCCCTGTCAGCATTGAGCCGGGCCGCTGGGACCTCCTAGAGGGCTTGGGGCATCCGTGCTGTCTCTTCACAGTGCTCCTTACTTTGCAGGATGGAGGCTGCAGCTGTCCTGGGGATGTGGCCAAGGCATTCGGTAAGGAGGGCACATAAAGAGGATCCTGTAGAAGAGGATGAGTCACTTCTGAGGGTCTAGGATCAGGCTGCTGCTGCTAAGTCACTTTAGTCATGTCCGACTCTGTGCAACCCCATAGACGGCAGCCCACCAGGCTCCCCCATCCCTGGGATTCTCCAGGCAAGAACACTGGAGTGGGTTGAGGATCAGGCTAGGGAAGTCCAAGAAAGCTATTCTTCTATAATATGACTAGGGACCCAGAAGTCTATGGTATCACCTGGGGCAGGCCAGCAGGGGACATCCTGAAACTCTAATACACTCTCTCCGAATGTGTGGGCCAGGACCATCTGCACCATCGCCTGGACTGCTGGATGGTGTAGAGGTCCAAGCCCCACAGCGCATCCACAGGATCTAGCTCTGGGGAGTAAGGCTGCAGATCTGTACTTTGCAGCTTCCTGGGTTATCCTTGCTCACACTGAAGTTGGAGACCTTTGCTCTTGAGACACTTGAAGTGAGTCGTTTGGCTGGGCACAGTAAAAGAGGTGACCAGAAGATGGTAAAAGCAACAAAAAGCAGAGAGAAGCCTGGCAGAGAGTCTTTTGAAATTCTTGGAAAAGTAAGGCCTACTGAGGAATAGAAGTCAGGCAGAGCAGACCTGTGCACTTGGGTTATGGGCCAGGTAAGGAAACAAAACCAGGAAGATGCCAGAATCATTGTCAGGCCTGAAAACTTGGTGTGAGTTGCTTCTGAGGGTGACCGTTTGGGGACCTGGGCCAGTTTCATCTCTTACCCTCTCGCTGGTGCTGGCAGGGGCAGGGGCTGACTTCGTGATGCTGGGCGGCATGCTGGCTGGGCACAGTGAGTCAGGTGGTGAGCTCATCGAGAGGAATGGCAGGAAGTACAAGCTCTTCTACGGCATGAGTTCCGAAATGGCCATGAAGAAGTATGCCGGGGGTGTGGCTGAGTACAGGTAGGTGTGGTGGCCAGAGGCCAAGGGTTCTTGGAAAGCATGACTTTCCAAGAAGGGTGATGGCAGAACTCATGGTGGCTGGGAGATGGATAGTACAGTTCTTGGAAGAAAAGTGATGAACAGGGAAGGACTACATGCTAGAGACCAGGGTAAGGAATCCAGCAAGAAAAGGTAAGAAAGCTTTTCTTCCTCTAAGGGCCTCAGAAGGAAAGACAGTGGAGGTGCCCTTTAAAGGGGATGTGGAACATACCATCCGAGACATTCTTGGAGGCATCCGCTCCACCTGCACTTACGTGGGAGCAGCTAAGCTGAAGGAGCTGAGCCGGAGAACTACCTTCATCCGTGTCACCCAGCAGGTGAATCCGATCTTCAGTGATGAGAGCTAGACCTGAGCAGTTCTGCCCTCTCAGGGCTCTAGCATCCACCACAGGGCTCCCAAGTGGGCCCCTCTCTCATCCCAGCTACTCAGGCTATTACTTGGTCATTTCCTATCCTCTCCTGATGGCTCCTGCAGTAATTCTGTACTTCTCTATCTGCACATGCAAAATGCCGAGGGCACTCAGTGGGGAGGAAGCAAGGCAGGCAGGCCGAGAAAAGGAAATTGAGAGAATCAAGTGGGAATCTGGGGACCCAGCATTCTGAAGATGATTAAAAAGAAGAGAGGCTGATTCACACATAAATGTTTTATGTGGCCTTGGTTCTGATAGAGGTAGGCTTTTAGAATCATGTTTTGTTAATCAGATTCATTAAATAGACCTTTGAATATCTACAAAGCATGGAAGTATTTACATACTTTAAATACCTCAATAAAGAGAGATCCCAATGACTTTGAGATTCTGGGGTTTTCTGCATAAGGCTGGCATCTGGGTGCTACCCCAAGGCAAGTGGAGTTGGCACTGACCTAGTAGAGTCAGGGACAGTGAGTACCCTTCCCGTGAAATATCTCCATTTTAGAGCCACTACCCCCAAGGACCCTGGCAGCATGAGAATTTACAAAGTATATTCTGGCATCAGACCACAGAATATTTTCAGAAGAGCAAAAGGAAATTTTTCTTCCAGGCTCTCAGCCCTGGTAATTCGGCATGTTTGAACAATACTCTCTAAGGGAAGTAAAATGGCAAAGGATCCACTTCCAGCCCCAGAGAGGCTGGCTGTGTTTCTAAAGAATGACCTACCCTGACCTTAGAGAAGGCTTCATTCCCCTTCCTTGCATCAAGACAGTATTTTAACAAATCCAAATTTTAATTATCAAGCATTACAAAGTAACTTCAGCATTACAGTCAGGCAACCCAAGCCCAGGCTTCCACTTTATCCCCACTAAACTGTATGAGAGAAAGGAAACAGGCAGAATGTCGTGGGCATTTCAGTCTTATCACAGGAGTCTAGAACTGTCTGTAGAGCCCCGGAAGGGGATAGACACAGTACTGGGGCCAGAGGAGGGTAGGTATTCACAGAAGGTGGGGATCAGGGTGTCAAACTTTGTCTTCTGATAGTTTTCCAGAGATTCCTGCAGAGAAGGGAGCAGGGAGATCCTATCATCACTGAAACGTGCCCTGAGCCCTCCATGTCCTAGAGCACGTCACTTTCTGTCTTGTTCTGCCCACCCATCCCCTTCCCAGCTTTCCTACTCACTCTTCCTTCCCTCTGGCCATCTTCTTCCTCGTCAGAGTCCAAAACCAGGTCTCCTATGGTAATGTCAGAGCTGTACAGAGATGGAGGACACACTGTAGGGAGGAAAGCAGAGTCCAGGTACTCTCCTCAGTGAACACAGATCCTCAGGAGTCCCCAGGAGAGAAGGCTGTTTGATCTGGTTCTGACTCAGAATACCTACCTGACTTCCTAGGAGGTGATAATGACAGTCTTAGTGGTTCCATGTGGCAGTTCCTGAGGTGGGAGCAAGCAAAGACAGGATGAAAGGAAAGCGGGCAGGGCACGTGCTGCTAGTAGGGAGAAGCAGCTATTCTACTCACTCCTTTTGCTCCGAGGCAGATGAGTCAGTTGGATTCTCCTTCAGAGCTCTTCCCCCAGGGTCTTGGATGGACTCCTAGACTTCCCAGTGGAGGGTGCCCTGGTGCCCACAGGACCTGCTGGATCTGCTGTGTGTGTGCCGTCTTTGCTCTTCCCAGGCTTAGATATGACCTGGACTGGTGAACCCACATCCCTGAAGGGGAGCAGCATGACTGTGGGGCGCTCTTTATGACCTCTGCTAGTGGGTGCCCACTGGGACTGGATTCTTCGCCGGCCTAGAGGGGCCAGATTGAAATGATGGCCGGTCAGAGGTTCCGGATGCTTCCTCGAGGCTGGTCCCTGAGGAAGCAGTGGGCCAGGAGAGGCTTTTGGCAGAGGGTCATGGAGTGCTGGTCTTGGTTGCTGAGGAGAACTCTGTTCTGAGGGCTCTGTCATGTTCACTGAATCAGTAGTAGAGCACTCTGAAAAAGAAAACAAGGCTCCTTAAAAGCTAAAATTCTAATATATCCATTCAGTTTGGTTTCTTATACCTCAGGCCATGTAATCCTTCCAGTGGGCTGTCTCAAAAGGTCTCAAGCTAAACACTCCACCCCCCAAATTATTAGTTCTCCCACATGGTCCTGGTACCTGGAAGTGGCCACCCCATGTCCATGCCATACTGGCTCAAGACAAAAGAAGAAGTAATAGAAACTCCAGGCTGCATCCAGCTCAGCACATCCTGAAGCTGTGAGAAGCGAAAGAGTCATGAAGACCACAGGCTTTGTTACAACCCCACCCACCACCCCAGCATTCTGCCCTTATGTGTTTTGCCCCAACAAAACCTGCTGTGCCTGCAGCGTAGGCAGTGCTTTTTCCAGCTGACACAAATATTCAAAAAACAGCTTTTCCATGGCTGCCAGAAAAGTTTCCCCATACTCTTGTTCAAGTTCCTGCAGGCGAAAAGCAGCAGGTCAGAGCAGGCTAGAGCCAACAGCTACACCACTGCTTCCAAAGCAGCCAGTCCTACCTGCAGCTTCGAAGCCAAGTCAACAGGGGCTTCTGCCAGCTGCTTCACCTGCTGGCAAAAGGTTTCCTGGGCCTCCGATATCTTCCTCAGATCCTGCTTTGTCTGTCGAGGGTAAGGAAGGCAAACGGGTGAGGGGCACCAGGATCCAGTGACCAGGATGAGGAGCAACTTTGCTGCATCAGGTGTTAACCGGGGTAGGGCTCGCTTCAAGGGTCACTCACGATTTTGGGGTCCCGCACCACAGGTCCAGACTCTGGGAAGTGGTGATGTAGAGCATTTAGAACCTGGGCCCAAGGCCGGCCCTGCAGGATGAGCTCCACCACCAACTGTGGAGGGTACTGAGCTCAGAATGCCCACGTCGGAGCAAACTGCCCTTTTCCTACCGGTTCCATCCCCAAGCGGTAGGCCCCTATCCCCTCTACCAGGTCCTATTGGTTCCAATACCTTGGCCTTTAGGCCCATACACAGGCGTTCATGATGCCGGTAGCGAACCAAGCCAGGGGCAGCATCGCGCAGGTATCGCAGAAACTCCAATACTCGGGGAAAATGCTCCACGCAGCGTCCGCGAACGACTCGCCAGCTGGCAGCAGCTACAAAGCGAATAGCAGCGGGACCGGCCCCCGGGGGTGTGGCCATGGCAGGTGGACTCCACCCCAGGGGCCGTCTCTTTGGGTTCCTACCTCCTCGGCGCGGCTTCTCGACTCCTCCCAGGGGCGGGGCTTCCGGTGGCCCACACTGGCTCCGCTATTTCAGTCTGCCACGGATACTTGGCTATCCGGCTCTGCGCCTCCCAAGGGCCAGCAGAATCCTGGGGTTTCTCTCCAACTCGGGATGGAGCCCTAATGGAGAAGCTGGCCAGCTCCACTGGCACTAGACTGTTCGGCCTGAAACGCCGCCGCTGTCTCAAACCCGAAGGCTACCTCGTTTCCGGCTCTGCGACCAGTTCTACCCGGGAAAAGGGTGGTAGTGGCGAACCAATGGGCCGCCAGACAGGGGCTACGTGACGTCGCGTCACAAGGCCACGCCCGGGCAGATCCGGCGCCGCTGCTGGTCCCCGCCCTCGCTTCCGCGCACTTCCGACAGCTTCCGGGTGGAGGGGACCGCGGGTCTGGGCTCCGCCCCCAACCGGCGTATTATTTCGGGGAGCCTGCAGAGAAAGCGCTTCGTTCTTTGAAGACTTGCCTTTCTAGTCAGTAAAGGGAGGTTCGTGCCACTTTCCCTCTCCATCGTCTTCAGCCTCTCAAATCCGATTCCTTAAATCCCAGCGCCCAGAGCAGCTTCTGCAAAACCTTCCCCTGGCGGTGCGCGGCTTCCAGTAAGAGTTCGACTCTTTTTACAGAACAGGAGAGGGCGCCCGCCCTTAAAAAATAAAATACAAAGTTTGAAAAAATACATCAGATTGTTAACTTTTTTTTCTAGATGGTGAGACTGTAGGTAATTTTTGTGTTTTTCTGTATTTGATATATTTTTAAAGGCGTGTAGTGCTAAAAATAATAACACAGATTTCCCTTTTGGGATTCTGTTGTGCGCTTACTCCCGTCAGCCCCCTCATATAACTTGTCTTTCTCCTTGTCACCCTTCCTGGGGTCTCTCATTTCCAGGGACAGAACCTTGACACACAGTGTGTATTCTTTGTTTTCTGAATTAATTATCTGCTCTGACTGCCTTATAGGGATTTGGTGAAACTACCCTTTCCATGGGCCTTCTCCTTTCTTAGAGATCCTCCCTCTCCCGTCCCCCGCCTCCCTCGCCCCAGATCAGTCTTCTGTGCAGAGCCATGCATTCTGCCAGCGGGACATCTAGCTGGAAGTTCCAAAGTACTCAAATCGGACATCTATGAAATTCTAGTTACCTGACTTTTTAATTTTACCTTTATTTTTTCCCCTAAAGTACTGCCTTTATGTAGATCTGAGTTTCTGGCCTATGTCGTTTTCCTTCTTTTCTGAAGAATTTCTTTAAGCATTGCAAGTCAGGTCTGGCTGCAAACTCCCTCAATTTTTGTTTGCCTGAAAAAGTGTTAACTCCTTCACTTTTGAGAGATAATCTTGTTAGATACAGAAGTCCAGGTTGATGGACTTTTTTTCCTTCAACACTTTAGACATTTTACTGTGCTCTCTTCTTGCATGGTTTCTGAAGAAGTCTGATGTAATTATTATTATTATTTTGGCCGCCCCGCATGGCTTGCGGGGTCTTAGTTCCCCAACCAGGGATTGAACCTGGCCCTGACAGTGAAAGCACACAGTCCTAATCACTGGACCACCAGGAAATTCCCCTAATGTAATTCTTATTTTTGCACCTTTGTAGGTAAGATGTACCTACTTCTACTCCTCAGGCTTCATTCAAGATTTTCTCTTGGTTTTTTATTTTCTGTTCATCCTTCTTGTAAGGACAGAAGTGGGAAGAACTAAGCTCGTTATATGCCAGAATGAAAACTGAAAATTATCTTCTATTTTAAATTCTGTTCTTTCTCCAGGCCTCTGTATTTCTGTGCATGACATGTTTCTATACCTGTGACTCAGAAAACAAGACCATTTTCCTTAAGTTTGTCCTCTCTGTTCTCCAAATCTAATCCCTCACCAAATCTAATCAATTCTACTTCTAATGGAACCTTCAAACTTCAGTTCAGTCACTCAGTCATGTCCGACTCTTTGCGACCCCATGAATCGCAGCACGCCAGGCCTCCCTGTCCATCACCAACTCCTGGAGTTCAGTCAGACTCGTGTCCATCGAGTCAATGATGCCATCCAGCCATCTCATCCTCGGTCGTCCCCTTCTCCTCCTGCCCCCAATCCCTCCCAGCATCAAAGTCTTTTCCAATGAGTCAGCTCTTCACATGAGGTGGCCAAAGTACTGGAGTTTCAGCTTTAGCATCATTCCTTCCAAAGAAATCCCAGGATTGATCTTCAGAATGGACTGGTTGGATCTCCTTGCAGTCCAAGGGATTCTCAAGAGTCTTCAACACCACAGTTCAAAAGCATCTATTCTCTGGCGCTCAGCCTTCTTCACAGTACAACTCTCACATCCATACATGGATAAACCGTCCATACTGGAAAAACCATAGCCTTGACTAGACGGACCTTAGTCGGCAAAGTAATGTCTCTGCTTTTGAATATGCTATCTAGGTTGGTCATAACTTTTCTTCCAAAGAGTAAGTGTCTTTTAATTTCATGGCTGCAGTCACCATCTGCAGTGATTTTGGAGCCCGAAAAAATAAAGTCTGACACTGTTTCCCCATCTATTTCCCATGGAGTGATGGGACCGGATGCCATACCCCCTCTTTTTTCATGCTCACAGTCTATATCTTATATCAGGTTCCCTGTCTCTCACATTGAGAAGACTCTAGTCTCCCCACCTCCAGCCCAACTCCTAATTTCTTTTCCATGTTGCTTTCATCATAAATCTGGTGAAATGCAAAATTGATCACATCATCCCTAACTGAAAGCTCCCCCTTATTTTCAAAAGAATGTCCAAGTTCCAAAATATGGCAAAAGGATTTTTAATGATCTGAATAAATTCACCTCTTCTAACACATTCCTTGCCACTTTGCACTTATCATGCACCTATAAGCCAATCCTCTTCAAACTGCTTGCATTTCAAGATATACCGAGTTGTCTCATATCTTGTGCTTTGCACATACTGGATGAGTCCTTTGTCCTGGCCTTGTAGACTTGACTCATCTTCTGTGGCTCATGTGTTGACCACCTCCACAAAAATCTCCCCAAGCCTCCCTCAGCAACTCTAGTGGATTTCTTTTGAATTAAAAATTTTTTTTTATTTTGGGCTGTACTGGGTCTTCACTGCTATGTGTGGACTTTCTCTAGTTGTGGCGAACAGGGGCCACTCTGGTTGTGGTGTTTGAGCTTCTCCTTGCCATGATTTTCCTTGCAGAGTACTGGCTCTAGAGCTCAGGCTCAGTACTTGTGGTGCATGAGCTTAGTTGCTCCGAGGCATGTGGGATCTTCCTGGATCAGGGATTGAACCTGTGTCTTCTGCGTTGGCAGCTGGATTCTTTACCACTGAGCCACCAAGGAAGTCTTCTAGTGAATTTCTTAAAACCAAAACTAAGAATACATCTTTAATTTTTTAAGAAAGGCATTCTGTTATATAAAGGATGATGTAAAGGAAATAATCATATAAAATGTAAATGGTATTAAATAGGTTTCCCTAGAACATTTGCTGAGGTACAATCCCAGTAAGAGTTTTGCTCAGCTGGTCATTACTTAGCTCTCCCTGAGTACCCAATTATCTCTTCCCAGAGCTGGACTAGTTATCTCTCATGCATTCTTCCCACAAATTCTCCAAAACATAATCCTCCACTGTACTGCTAAGCCTCCAGATGCCCCATCACCCTCCAATTTAGTTCATTTTCCATTCAACAGATATTTAATGAACACCTAGTATGTCACAGGCTATGAATCAGCATGAGTAACAGAGATAAGGTCCTTGCCCTTCCATTCTAGTGGGAGGGGAGCCAGAGGCCTAAGAACACATTAAACTGGGACAATAGGGATTCTGATGCTCACCCCCAGAAAAAAAAGATGATCCTCATAAAGCACCCAGTTTGAGCTTAACTCACAGTAGGAGGTCAACATATATTCATTTCTTCCCCTCTAGCCGTTTGGAGAATAGCATTGCCTTCCTGTTTTTTTGTTTTTGTTTTTGAGGATTTCAAGCATTTTTGAGTTTTGATACATGCAGAGGACCAGGATGAAGTGAATAAATGTGAAGCAAGTTACAAAGTTATTAGAAATCTTAAGCTCTCACATTTTCCCCCAAGTTCAATAAAAAGAGATACTGATGTATTTCTGGAAACTAATAAAGTGTATCAAACCACCTTAAATGTGTTCAATGTTGTTTGCATAATAATTCTCACTCTGGGGATTATCTTAAGGAAATAATTTAAAATGAGCCCAAAGATTTATTTTCTTGTACAAGGATATTTATTACAGCTCTATTTAGAATAGCAAAACTTTTGTTGGAGAGGAGGGGAGGGATGGACTGGGATCTGGGGGTTAACAGATGCAGACTAGTATATACAGAATAGATAAACAACAAAGCCCTACTGTATAGCACAGGGAACTATATATTCAATATCCTATGATAAACTATAATGGAAAATATTTTAAAAGAGTGTACATATACATATATAATGAATGACTTTGTTGCACAGTAGAAATTAACACTGTAAATCAACTATACTTCAATTTTTTTAATTGATAAAAAAATTGTAAAACTTTGGGAAGACTTCAATTTCTAGGAATGAGAGATTAATCAAATAAATCACATCATTTTTATTAAAAAACAGTACAACTATTGGAGTTTGCTCCACATATTCAAGGAACAATTATAAGTTACATCTTGCAAATTGTTGCTTTTAAGTGTGTAAGTAGCAAACACTTCTGCAGCTCTGTGCTGGACCCTGTTCTGGGTCCTGGGTGTGAACAGACAGACAGGCTCTTAAGGAGCTTACATTTTAGAGAAAAGAGAATTTAATGAACAAACAAGCACACTGATGTTAAACAATAAGTGCTAAGTGGGATACAAAATAAAATAGGGTGATATACTTAAGAGACTGGAGGTAACCAACTAATCAGATTGATGGATAGAGAAGAGCTCTATGGGGAGGCGATGCCTTTTTAAAAAATTTATTTTTTAATTGAAGGATAATTGCTTTGCAGAATTTTGTTGTTTTCTGTCAAACCTCAGCATGAATCAGCCATGCTGCTGCTGCTGCTAAGTCGCTTCAGTCGTGTCCGACTCTGTGCAACCCCATAAACGGCAGCCCACCAGGCTCCTAGGTATACATATATCCCCTCTCTTTTGAGGGAGGTGACATCTGAGTTGAGACCTGAAGAATTGAGGGGCAGCCATGCCACGGGGAAGAGTGTTCCTCCAGAAGGAAGAACAGATGCCAAGGCTTAGGTAGAAGGTTGGTGAATTTGAGAAGCAGAAGGACTGAGGGGCTGAGGCAGTAGGGTCAGGGGCAAGTGGTGGGGTTGAGGTTAGAAACAGCTGCAAGGCCAAATAGATGAGGGTAGCACTTTGCATGGTTCTAAAGGTGTTGGGAAAGCATTGGAAGTGCAGCCATAAGATAAGCTGCTCCAGCGGCACAGATTTTAAAACTTACCTGCATCTTCGCTCCCTACTGATCCTGGCATGTCTTAGAGCTTTTAGATAATGACTAGTTGAGTGGGGGACAATCTTGCTTGCTTAAGAATCCCAGGGACTAGCCTTAAGAATATGGGAGCAGACCAAGCCTGGAGTAGAAGACTAAAGGCACATAAACCCTTCTAGATGGTGCTGACCAGAACACCACATGACCAATTTATTATTATTATTGGAGCTGACTTTGCTTTTCTGCACATAGCCCCATCTCGAACACCCCTGAAACTCTACTTTAAAACCCTTTGTCCCGTAACTGGCAACTTGGAAATGGTTTGGGGACATTAGTTCACCATCTTCCCAGGTCGATGTCATCCTGAATAATGCAGCTAGTCCCTTCCCACCAACAAGTGTCTCTTGAGTACTGGCTTTCAAGAAGCAAACAGATGAACGTGGGTTCAGTACCAGCCCTGTCTGGTTTTAAGCAGGAGTGTGCCAGGATTTAATTTAGAGCTTAGAAAGCTCACTGGCTGTGTAGAAATTGGATTATTCAGAAACAAGAGTGGAAACACACCAGGAGGCTATGGCAGTTCCGTAGGGAAAGAGCACAGTGACAGTGTAAGTGGAGAGGACAGACTCGGATATATTTTGGTCATAGAACTCATAAGAAATCCTGCTGGAGTGAACCTTGGGAGAGAGAATAGGGAGGAATCAAGGGTGATTTGTAGGTTTTTGGCTGGAACAACTAGATGATCATAGTAACAATGAGATGGGGAAACTAGGGGAAGAAGAGTTTGAGGGTGAAGTTAAGAACTCTGTGGGGCCACTTTCAGTCTCAGATAAAATACAGGCTGTGGAGCCAGACTGCCCAGGTTCCCATCCTATTCTAGACTGCTCAATGATTTTTGACAGGTACCCTAGCCCCTTGCCTCACTTTCTTCATCTGTAGAGGAGGAATTACAATCCAACTACCTTAAGCGGTTGTTGTGAAGATGACAGTCATTCTTATACATAAGTAAAGTCGCCCAGTCATGTCCGACTCTTTGTGACCCCGTGGACTGTAACCTACCAGGTTCCTCCATCCATGGGATTTTCTAGGCAAGAATGCTGGAGTGGGTTGCCATTTCCTTCTCCAGGGGATCTTCCCAGCCCAGGGATCAAATCTGGGTCTCCCACACTACAGGTAGACTCTTTACTGTCTGAGCCACCAGGAAAGCCATAGGTTGATACCAAATCCTTCTTCACTCAGCAGGTATTCAGTGAGCATTTTCATGCACTAGCTTCTGAGCATATAACAAAGACCAAATCAGACAAAAATCACTGCTTATATTACACTGTTTATAAATATAAAAATCACTGTTTATATTACAGTTGGGGCAGAGGAGACACAATAAATAAATGCATTGTTAAAATACTGAATATGTTGGATGTAGATAGGTGTTACGGAGAAAAATAAAGCAAGGAAAAGTGGTCGTGAGAAGAGTGGGTTGCAATTTAAAATAGTGTGGCCAGGGACTTTCCTGGTGGCTCAGTAGTAAAGAATCTGCCGGCCAATGCAGGAGACGATGGAATGATTGAAACAATTGTGGGTTCGATCCCTGATCCAGAAAGATCCCACATGCCTTGGAGCAGCTAAGCCTGTGCACCACAGCTACTGAGCCTGTGCTCTAGAGCCTGGGATCTGTAACTACTGAAGCTCGTGTGCTTAGAGCCCATGCTTTGTTATAAGAGAAGCTACTGCAGTGAGAAGCCCTCCCTTGAACCACAACTAGAGTAGCCCACGCAGCAGTGAAGACCTGGCACAGAGAAAAATAAATAAAAGATAAAATTGGGTGGCCAGAAAAGGTTCCATTAAGACAGTGATATTTGAGGACAGACTTCAAAGGAGGGTACCTGCCACCTGGATATCAGGGGAACGATGGGCCAAGCAGGGAAAACTGTCAGTCCGAAGGCCATGATGTCAAGGCTTTGAGAAACAACAAGGAAGGTGAAGTAGCCATAGCTGTTATTCTGTGAGAGGGGAGGAGCCACTGGGGAGTGTGAGCAGACTGGTAACATAATCTGATTGACATTTAAAAGCATCCCCTGGCTGCCAAGTTGAGAATAGACAGGGAAGGGCAAAAGATTGCGGGAGAACTGGAGCTTCGATCCAAGTGATGGAGCATGGTGGATTGGACTAGGATGGGGCAGTAGTGGTAAAGAGAATTAGATAATAAACAAACAATACAAAAATTCAGTATAAGAACATCACATGGTAACATGCACTCTGGAGAAAAGTAAAGAACAAGGGGGACAGCAAACATGGAAAGTGCTGCAATTTTGAAATAGAATGGAAGACCAGAAGATGGTGACAGTTAAGTGAGTCTTGAAGAAGAAGAGGGCGTGGGCCGTGAGGCCACGCGGGAAAGAAGTCTGCAGGCAAAGTGCAGCCCCACAGAGCTCATGGAGCAGGAGTGTGCCTCACACTGCCCAGGTAGGGAAGGGGCCAGCGAGCTGGATGGGCTGAGCCTGGGCTGGGGGAGGGGTGGGAGGGCGGAGTCACAGAGCGCGCTAAGGACTTTGATTTGAGGGGGTGCAAGGCGATGGCACCCCATTCCAGTACGCTTGCCTGGGGAATCCCAGGGACGGGAGGAGCCTACCTACAGTCCATGGGGTCGCCAAGAGTCGGACACGACTGAGCGACTTTACTTTCACTTTTCACTTTCATGCACTGGAGAAGGCAATGGCAACCCACTCCAATGTTCTTGCCTGGAGAATCCCAGGGACGAAGGAGCCTGGTGGGCTGCCGTCTAAGGGATCACACAGAGTTGGACACGACTGACGTGACTTAGCAGTAGCAGCAGCAGCAGTAGAAGGCTCAGAGAAGGCAATGGCACCCCCACTCCAGTGTTCTTGCCTGGGGAATCCCAGGGACGGGGAAGCCTGGTGGGCTGCCGTCTATGGGGTCGCACAGAGTCAGACATGACTGAAGTGACTTAGCAGCAGCAGCAGCAGAAGTTGAAGGCTTTGAGTAGAGGACTGACACGATCTGGTCCACCTGCTCGTTCTGGCTGCTGTGTGAACAGGGTGTCACAGGACAAGAGTCAAAATGGGGAAATAATTAGGAAGCAAGTGCAACAGTCCAGCTGAGGGAGGAAAGCAGCTTGAGCAGGATGGTGCCTGTGGAGGCGACGAGGAGTGGCCAGAAGCTGAACACCTATGAATGGGAGATAAAACCAGCAAGATTTGCTGACAGATCCAGTGTGGGTTATGAGAGGAGAGGAGTCAAGGGTGACTCCAAAAGCTTGGCGCCAAGAAACTGGAAAGATGGAAGTGCCATTTACTGATGTAGGAGGGGAAGCTGCAGGAAGATATATGCTGGAGGGAGGTCATGAGTCTGACTTCGGACCTGTTATACAGTGTCTATGAGACAGCCACACTGGACAGTCACATTGTAAAGATATTGAGATGGCAGTAAATACACAAGTTTGGAGTTCAAGGAACACATACAACTTGGGGAGTCTTTAAAACCTCAAGGCTGGCAGAGCTCACCTTGGCAGAGTGAAGCTGGATGACAGACAGCCCAGGGCAGAGGCCTGAGTCACCCCAACTGCCGAGTCTGAGCAGAGGCAGAGGTACCAACTGAAGAGAGTGAGAATGGCAGCCAGAGATCCGAGGGACCAGGAGGGCCTAGTCTACCATCTAGTCTCTAACCATGGTGTTTTCAAAGAATATTTAACTCTGTAGGAATTTATGGGCAGGGTGCCAGGGGTGGTGGCAAGCAGCATGTGAAACAATGTTAATTAAGTTACTTTCTGTACCTGGTGGGAGTTGAGGATTATTGTTATTTTCTCCTTTACCATTTTCTGTATTTTCTTAATGCTTAACACTGAACACGTATCACTTTTGTAAAAATTCTTTAACAAGGATATTTGAAGATCAATACTGGAAAGTGACTTTTGCTGTTCCCAGAGAAGTCCAGCCTATTTCTACCTCAAAAGTGTGCCCATAGAAAGGAATTTAGCTCCTTCTCTCCATTAGGAGGTGCTGTGGAAGGGGCAGTCCCCCTCAGCCCAGGTAGCTTCAGAAGGGCTTCGGTCAGGAGAAGCACCCTGGGGTCGGGGGAGACTAGCCAGGGAAGCACGGGAGGCTGTCCTGATGCCAAGCAGCCCCCATTAAGAGCTGCTGAGGGGTGCCACTGGTGATCTGCCAACCACGTTTCTCAGAACTAGGGGTGTCAGAAATGCCAAGTTGCATCCCCAGGATAGGCCATGGGCCCACACTCCTTAGCCTGGCATAGACTGACACATGGACAGAACAGGAGCTTTATTAAAAAAAACAGTTTATTAGCATCTACATCTAGCATCTGTGCAAATGAGATCAGCTCCTCCCAGGGGCCCAGGTCTCCCACCTGAGCCCCTGGGGAGCCTCTCTGCCGTAGGCCCCTGTCTTGAGGCAGTGTCTTTGCTCATCTGACATCAGTCCCATTGCTTCTGGCTCAGGGCTAAGCCCCACCTCGAGAGGCCATGGGGATGGTCTCCCCCTGAGCGACCGCTGCCTCTAATGTCTGAGAAGGCCCCACCTCCGCTGGCCGGGGCTACGTCCACCTGGATGACTCCGTGCACCTGGGAGAGCTGTGGGCTATCCAAGCTGGCAATGAGCTGGCGGGGACCTGGTCTCACAGGCACGAACGTCTGGCGCAGGGTCACTGTCTCGTTGCCCCCAATGTCCCTGTGGGCAGAGATAGGGTCATGGGCCTGGGGTGAAAGGGTGTGGAGTGGGGAGTAAGGGCTGATAGGGCAGCTGGAAGGAAGGAGCAGAAGGCGGAGCCCTTCCGGCATTTCTGGGCTCGGCTGGAATCTCTACACCCACAACCTAACCTACTGACGGAGGACAAAGCCTGAACCCCAAGTCCGCCTCCACAAAGCGTGATCAGTGGCTACCTAGCCAGCTGCCGAGCTGGAAATCTCCTGGGCATTCAGAACTCCTCCCTCTCTGCTCTCACAAACATCTGGGCGAAGAGCAAGCACAGCCCCCTCCTCTCTATCGTCAATGCTCCTGCCTCAACCAGGTCAGCCCCATGCCCTGATGGGTTTCCGAGATCAAGGAAACCTCAAAAGGAGACTTTGGGGCTTGACACAGTGTTGCCAAATACTTCCAGGCTTGCCAAGGAAGAAGGTGGAAGAAAAGGAGTTCTCTGCTACCATTACCTCTTAGGATGTTATCTCAAACAAAACAAAACAAAACAAAACTGGAGTCCCCCAAAAGACAAGCAAACAAAACTGGAGTCCCTCCCAAGAACAGAGAGGTGGCATCTTTAAGTTAAATTGACACAAACCAGGTGTGTATGTGAGAGAAATACACATGCTGGTATACACACACACATACACACACACACACACACACACACACCCCCTCAGTGTCTTTATTTTCTTCCTTCCTATGCACCTCTAGTCCCAGATCACCCCTCCAGGAATTTACAATTTCACCTGCCTTCTAACTGCCCTCCTTGCCTCTCGTCTCATTTTCCATTCATTTTTCCAATCACTTAGAGGTGAACTGAGCCTTTCAAGGGCTTGGCTTCCTTGTTGCTTAGGAGATAGACGAAACTGTAGCTCCCTAACCTGACACACAGGGTCACTCTGACTCATCCCGCCTGCCTGTGATCATCCCCCCCACCACCACCACATTCCTCCTGCCCACCAGCCCCAGTGAGCTCCACCCCTCCCCTGAATTCACCTTGTTTTCCTGCCTTGCTCCTGGGCTGCCTCCAGACCCAGTTCACACGTCCTCTTCAGTGAGGGCTCCCTGGAGCACCTCCTACCCTCAGGAAAATGAATCTCACCTTTCTCTGAGCTCCTCCAGCAATCTGCGAGTCCGCAGACACATTGACTGTGATTGAATGTATATTGCAGTTGTTCACACCTGTTAGCATCTGTCCTTTTCTGCCTCTGCCTGAAACCCTTACCTCTGGCCCCTGCTAAACTTGAGCCTGCCTTGGGGACCATTTCTGGAGCCAGACTTGTGCAAACACCACAGTCCTCCAAGGGAATGAGCCGACACCCCAACATCAAGGATTTCCTTGGGGCAAAACATTTAGCTTGGAGCCTGCTGCCAAGGGACGTCCCTGGACCACTCTGTACTCCTTCTATCCCATTAACTGTGTAGTTTAGAACACGTAAGAGTCATCCTCACTTTCCGATGCGAAGTAGAAGTGAATATAAATGAAGGGGTGGGATCAGGTGGTCTTGAAGGTGCCTCCAAGCTCTACGAAGGTGAGAAGCAGGAAAGTCTGGAAGACAGATGTCTATAGCCTACCTGATAGGTTGTAGACTTAATTTCTAGACTTTCTATCATAATATCCAACTTGAAATTCAGTCTACAACTTAACAGGTAGGCTATACTCTGTGTGCATGCTCAGTTGCCTCAGTCATCTCTGACTCTGAGACCCTGTGCCCTGAAGCCCGCCAGGCTCCTCTGTCCATGGGATTCTCCAGGCAAGAATACTGGAGTGGGTTGCTATGCCCTCCTCCAGGGGATATTCCCAACCCAAGGACAGAAACTGCATCTCCTACAGCTCCTGCACTGCAGGTGGTTTCTTTACCACTGAGTTACAGCGGAAGCCCCAAGCTGTACTCTTCCTGGTAACAAATCTGTGTTTTTAATTTGTGCCCACTTTTCCATTGATATGAGACTTATGACCAGCCTTCAAAAGTCTATTTACCCATACTATAATTGAACTGTGGGGCTTCTCCGGTGGCTCAGGGGTAATGGATTTTCCTGCAACACGGAAGACTCAGGAGACAAGGGTTTGATCCCCAGGTCGGAAAGATCCCCTGGAGGAGGGCATGGCAACCCACTCCAGTACTCTTGCCTGGAGAAGCCCCATGGAGAGAGGAGCCTGGTGGGGTTCAGCCCATAGGGTCACACGACTGAAGCAACTGAGCACACATATGTGTAACTGAATTGTACAATTTCAGAGCCTAGCCTTTATTTATAAGATTATTTCCAAGATAAATTGCTCTCTAGGTTCCAACTAGGGATGTCAAGATCTCTCCCTACACTGATCTTAGTGTCGGGCAAGACCTTGGCTGCACCCTAGTTTGAGAATTTAAGGCAAACACATCAGCTACTAACGCTGGAATGTGCCCACAACATACTGAGTGCCAGTAATTAAACAAGCTCCCTGACAGGACATCAGAACTTAGACATCCAAATTAGCATGTCTTTGATGCTAATTTGAATATTAGCATCAAATTAGCATTTATGCTCTTGTTCAACCACACTGACCATTTAAAAAAGCTCCTCTCAGATTTTCCTTCACAGCCATTTAAAACCACACACGCATTACATGTAATCACTCGGGCACGCACTCACACCTGGCCAAGTCACTATCCCTCTTTACAGCCAAGGTTCATTTCTGATTGAAAAGGGCATTATGACCCACCTGGCTCACTTATTTACCTTATTAATCAGTCTTAGTTCTAAATAACTTGAAGCTGTTTCCCCAAAGTCAAATCCACTCCCTTAGAAGACAACCCTGGAGAAGGCAATGGCACCCCACTCCAGTACTCTTGCCTGGAAAATCCCATGGAAGGAGGAACCTGGTGGGCTGCAGTCCATGGGGTCGCTAAGAGTCAGACACGACTGATCGACTTCACTTTCACTTCTCACTTTCATGCATTGGAGAAGGAAATGGAAACCCACTCCAGTGTTCTTGCCTGGAGAATCCCAAGGACCGGGTAGCCTGGTGGGCTGCTGTCTGTGGGGTCGCACAGAGTCGGACACGATTGAAGCGACTTAGCAGCAGCAGCAGCAGCAGAACACCCTAAGGACATTCTAGAGAATGTGATTCAGGCTCTGGGGGAAACTCCCAAGAAGGGTTTGGAGCAGACTTCTAGCTTCCCTTGGTGACTGCTTTAGTGGTGACAACAGCCGTCTGGAGGAGTAAGTCTGGAATGTTTATTAAGTGGCCAGTCAGCAGGTGGGGTGGCACACCTTATTCCATAACGAGGCTCCATACCACAGCCTTTGATGTCCAAATGAGAGTGAAGTAATGCCAATTTTGGAATTGCTTGGGTTGGCCAAGAAGTTTGTTCAGGGATTTTCTCTAAGATGTTAGGGGAAAACCCAAACGAACTTTTTGGCCCACCAATAATACACCCAAATCAGCAGCTCGGGGCTCTCACCTGTGCTGGAGGCCCCGCCTGGGCTCACAGTAGCTGGAGGAGCCACAGAATGTCAACCGAGGGCCTGCCTTGAGAAACCACCATCCAACCCTCTCATTCACTGGTGGGGAGACTGGGCCCACACAAGCCCCACAGTTGAAGAGAGGGGGCTGAGTCTCCAGCACACAGTGTGGGTGGCCCTTGCCTTACTCCCTGGAAAGGGAGAGAATCCAAGATCTGGCAGGGAAGCTGAGGGGAGCCCAGCTCCGGGGACCCCTCAGGACAGGGGAGCCTCTGCCTGTCAGCGGCAGGCGAGACTCCAGCAAGTAGGCTGCCTGGGAGTTCCACGCTCCGCTCTCTAAGCTGCCAGAAGCTCTTTTAGGGCGACAGGAGGAGAGTGCTCCTTTGTAAGGTGTCCCATCACCCAGGAGCCCAGGATGGGGCAAAGGTAGAACAGTAGACTTTTCAGCTCTGGTCTGTTGGTGAAAGGGGTGGCCACCTCCAGGCAGAGCCTGTGTTTGTGGGGAGAGGGATGGGTAGGGTGGTCAGGGACCCTCTGTTTCCCCCACCCAGCCCCTCTGTGAGTGTGGTCACTTTCCCTTGGGTGCTCTTTATTGGATGAGGAAAATGCCTGCCCGTGTCACCAGAAAGCTGATCTTAAAGGTCAGCCTCTGGCCTTCTCTGCTGTCCCTGTTCCTGCATGTGTGAGTCCATTTCAGAGGTGGCAGCATGGCTTGGGAACAGGACCTTGGGCACTTGCTGGGCACACAGCCTCCCCTGGCTTGGGATCAGGCCCCAGCAGGTGGGATGAGGGCCTGAGGCACAGGGCTCTCTCCTTAGGAACTGTTCACTCTGCTCACCACACCAGCCCAGCGACCAGCTTGCGAGCCTTCGTGAGGTACGCACCGTGGCGGAGGTGTGGAGCCTGCCCCTTAGGAGCCAAGACGCTCTGGGAGATGTGGCCACCAGCCGCCCCATCTGTAAAGGGTGGGCAGCTACCAGCAGAGCACTGATGCTGTGCCCAGCACCATGCTGAGGGCTTTACATGTATTGTCTCCTGTGATTCTCAGAGCCAGGTTATTACTGTTATCGCCACTTTACAGGTGAGAAAACTGAGGCATAGAGAAGATCATACAGATAGCACACAGCCTATGAGTGATGAAGCCAGGACCTGAAGCTCATCATATGATTATCTCTAATGTACTTTCAAGGGTATTGGGGGTCTCCAAATGAGCTTACATTCCTGAAAGTGCCTGCTCAACTCTTGAGTGCTGGGCAACAGTAGTGACAAATTACTAGTGATTCCTATATGAGGTTTTAGCTCCCTAACAAGCCAGCAAGGCAGGGCAGGGACACCAAGGAGCACTGCCTGAAGCAGGCCTTCTTGAACTCAGTTAGGAGGTGTTGCTGGCTGGCCCCAAGTGACAGACCTTACTGTCCTGACCTGAGCAGGAGAGGGACAAAGGTGGGACCCATGCAGCCGGAGGCTGGCCAGGGCAGTGGCCGGGGCAGAAGGAGGGGCTGCACTCACCCAACATTGAGGATCTTGGGCCTCTGCAACCCGGAACCCTCGAGCCGGAAGACAACGTTGGTGAGGGTGATAGGCAGCGGGTTTTTTGAAGACAATCTGTACTTCACACTCCTGGCCAACCACGGCTGCTCCCAGTAACTGAGAGAGAAAGAGACCCCCATTATCAGAGCCTCGGGCCAAATTTATGGGACTGGACACTCCCACCAGAGAGGGAGGGAAAGCTCCTTAGAATGAAGACTGCCCTGAGCCCACATTCCTGCCTCTGGGGGAGGGCTCACCCAAAGCCAAAGAGGAAACTCCAACCTACTCCCCAGCTGAAGCCACCCCAGAGTAAGGGAAACGAGATCTGATTTTCCAGAAAAGGGAACCGAAGCCCAAGAGCCCAGGCTGGTCCCTGACCTCCTCCCACCACTGCTCCTCGCCCTGCGCAATCCCCTGCCCCCAGCCCAGCCCGCTGCTCTACCGTGAGACTGAGGTCTGGGGTTCGCAGACGGAAGGTGTGCTGCTTGGCCAGCACCTGCCCGCTCTCCTTCACGTGGCCTGAGACGTTGAGCAGCATGGCTCCCTGGTCTACGAGCTGGGCCCGGTATTCCTTGTAGGCCACGGGCATGGTCACGCGCTCCGCTGCAGGGAAGAGGCCTGGCGTCACTGAGGCTCGCTTCCCCAGACCCGGCCTCCCGGGTCTCCATGTCCCCAGCCCTGGGCTACCCAGACATGGAGGGGGTGCTACAGGCTGGGGAAGGGGCACTTACAGGCCCCCGGCGCCAGCACCACCTCCTTCTTGCTCTCCTTGAAAACGGATCCTGTGACGCCGGTGTAGAAGGTGACAGAGAGGTAGAGGTGCAGCTTCACGGTGCGGGGGCTGCTGCCGCGGTTGGTCAGCACCACGCAGACAGTCAGGTCCTGCCCCATCACTGCATCCTGCGCCTCCACTTGCACGGCCACATCCTCCGCCCGAGTCCCGCGTGGCATACACGTTGGGTTTGCTGCCGTGGGCAGCTGCGGTCTCCACTGCCTTCCGCTCTGCTTCTGAGCCTGGGGGTTGAGGGTCAAGTGTGAGCTTACAGCTGCTGCTAGGTGGGCAGGCGCTTGGAAGGCACCCTTGGTTGTGGCCAGAGCTGGCCGGGATGGGGAGCTAGTACCTTCTGGGTGCTTATAGGTGTGCGTGATGTCTTCCCGCATGTTGGAGCCAATGGCCTTCGTAATGATGAGTGAGCCAATGGCTTTCTCCTCCACATACACAATCTTGAAGCTGCCGTCATCCTGTCGCTGCCAGTAAACTTTGTCACTGTTCACCTGTCAGGAGGGTAGTTGTGAGGAGTGTGAACCAGGAATGAATGAGCCAGAGGGTCTGAGGGTGGGCTGGACCCCCAGCTGCCTTCCCTGGATCCTAGGAACTGCAGGGAAGGCTGGATCCAAAGGTTGGGAGCTTCCTGGCAGAGTGAAACTGGGAGACTTTTCAAGCTGAGCCAGACAAGGCCAGAGAGCAGGAAAGAAGTTGATCTGGGAGGCTCCGCACGGTGCACTGGGCATTAATAACAGTAATCCCTTGCACTCACTTGCTGACTCCATGACTTATAAAGCTGTTTCATACCCATTACTTCTTTTGATCCTGAGCACAGAAAGCATGGCAGCCATTATTAAGGCTTTTTACAGTGGGAAACTAAGATTTGTAGAATGAGTGACCTGCCCAAGGTCACAGAGGTAGTTGGTCAGCAGTGGGGCATGCCTGCAGAACCTAGGACCAACGCCAGTGCCCTGGTCTCCCTGGGCTGCCCACGAAGGCACCAGGCGCACAGCCCTCACCTCTGCGAAAATGAAGGGTGTGTCGTACTTCATGTAGACCAAGCCATTCTTGATGGACTGCACAGAGCAGGGGCCACAGCAGAAGATGCCTACGGGAGTGAGGGCACCACGGGGGTGAGAGATCCAAGGAGGCTGAGTGGGACCCCTAGATCCTGGGCCCACCCTTCCAAGCCCACCCAGTGCCCACTGCCCAGGTTCAGCCCCCACCAGTCTGGATTCTCTGGTGGCTCAGATGGTAAAGAGTCTGTCTGCAATGCAGGAGACCGGGATTCAATCCCTGGGTCAGGAAGATCCCCTGAAGAAGGAAATGGCAACCCACTCCAGTATTCCTGCCTGGAAAATCCCATGGACAGAGGAACCTGGCAGGCTACAGTCCATGGGGTCACAAAGAGTCGGACACGACTGACCAATTTCACTTCACAGTCCAGCTCAGGGAGGGCAAACAAAGGGGAGAGCAGTTCTATTTTGCTTCAGTCATTGGTGGGGGTGAGGGGGCAGCGACAACTGTGGGGGGACAAGTCTGCCTTGGTAACCAAATTGCTGGCACACTTCCTCCACTGGCTGAAGCTGCATGTCGGCTGTCTATGACCCCCAGAGGTCAAGACCCCCCCACCCCATCCTACATCAAAACAAACCCAGAGCCCATTATGGCTCTGCTTGCCAGCTGGGAGAGAGATGACATCACAGTCACCATTCCAGAAAGATCCAGAACCATCCTCAGCTCTACAGCCCACGGTATCCTCTCTGTGAGGAGGTGACTGGGGAGCTGGTAGTAAACAGTGTCTGTCTTCAACATGCTCCGGAGGGCTTTCTGGAGGAGACAGGTTGATAGAGAGGAGGTGTGGCTGAGAGGACACAGAACAGGAAGTGAGGGCTGTCCAACAGGAGAGAATCTTAGAAAATACCTCGAACTAGGGTCTCCTTTTACAGATGGGGAAACAGGCTCAGCAAGGCAAAGTGAATGCCAGGAGACGTAAGACAGCTAGACACAGAGAGACTGGAAGGAGCTAATCCTTACCAAGTAGCTATTAAGCTCCAGCCATGCTGCTAGTCTAATATGACTTCTCATTTGATCCTCCCAATCACCTTATAAGGGTGATCATCCCCATATTACAAACAAGAACACCAGAGCCCAAAGGTGCAAGGAACTGGCCTAAGATGACATATCTAAGAAGTGCTCAAGCTAGAATCAAGCTCTGGCTGGCCTCAGAATCCCTGCCTGCCACCTAGCCCACCCAGTTCCTAGAGCGGGGACTGGAAATCATGTCTCCTGGTGTCCTGTGACAGGCTGTTTCAATATCACAGGCGTCTCTGGGTTGTGTAACTCAGGGGGTACTATTTACAGAGATGATTGAGAGGGAGGGGTCTGGTCAGAGACCAGAAGAGGAAGGTAGGCTAGGGGAGGGCTATATGACTCAGGGTGAGGAAGGGAGAAGCGGGATGCAGGGAGGGGAGAAGCAGCTGGAGGGGCAGGTGGGGGCCACCTGGGGCCAGATTATTAAGTGGGAAGGGTGTGGGGGACCTGTTTGAGATCTAATTTTGTTTTTGACCACACCTCACGGCCTGCAAAACTTCCCCCACCAGGGACTGAACCTGCAGACTTGGCAGTGGAAGAGAGGCGTCTTAACCACCGGACCACCAGGAAAGTCTGGGGAGATCTAATTTTGCAGAAACATGCGTTGCAGAAAAGAGACTAGTAGGTTACACCATCTGTGATTATTTCTTAGGCTGGACTGGGTTATAGAAGCTATTATCTCCTTTGAACCTACCTGAACCCTGATTTTTTTTCCCATACCATACATATAACTCAGTGGAGCAATGAGAAGAACTTGGTAAAAGCAAGAATATGAGTCAAAAGAGAGGAAGTTAGGGACTGGGTTTACTCTGCTGCTGACCTAACACTGTGCCCTAGAGAAAGCCTCTAACCCAGCTCATCTGCAACATCACCAGGGGAACTTTCAAAAACACACAGATTTCTGAAATCTGTTCCTGGAATTCAGGTCTAGAAATGTCCTTGAAACAAAACTGAAACCACCTGAGAGAGAATAGAAAATTTTACATTTTATGTTATGCAATTCTATTTTTTTCTTCCAAGCATGTTTTACTTAAAATGTGCTCAGTCACTCAGTTGTGTCCAACTCATTACAACCCCATGGACTGTAGTCCACAAGGCTCCTCTGTCCATGGAATTCTCCAGGCAAGAATACTGGAGTAGGTTGCCATGACCTCCTCCAGGGGATCTTCCTAAGCCAAGGATCGAAGAACCTGCATCTCCTGAATTGGCAGGTGAATTCTTTACCAGAGTCACCTGGGAAGCTCTTTACTTAAAATAGTGACTTTTTAAACTATTAAAATATATATACATATATATATATATATATATATATATATATATAAAGGTCTTTCAATTAATTACCTCCAGGACATGTAAATAAAAATGTAAGTGGGAAAAGGGGTTTGTCGGGTGAGGGAACCTCTCACTGAATTCTCTTAAATCTTAGGACTTTTGAGCCATCTGAGTGTAAGAATCATTATAAATAAATAAAATTGGGGCAAATAATTATGCAGAAAGGTGAAAATAAATGAAGGGTCACATGGTGATTGCCCTCATGAGTCCGTCTGAAGGACTGTGGAACGAAAGGACTTGACTCCAAGGCCCAGGACACTGGAGTTTGTTCCCCTAGTTGGGGACACAGGGAGGGGTGCCCCAGTGGGGTCTGGGAGCCAGGCAGGGGCCCTGCTCACCACTGCTGGTCTCCTGGGGTGTGGCGTCCACAACCTGCCACCCATCGAAGCCTGAGGGCAGATCTGGCCTCTTCATCCAACAGTCGTTCCACACATGGAAGTTCCTGGATGAACGTAGATGGAGGGCTCG
This sequence comes from Nanger dama, assembly GCA_917880005.1. Taxonomy (NCBI): domain Eukaryota; kingdom Metazoa; phylum Chordata; class Mammalia; order Artiodactyla; family Bovidae; genus Nanger; species Nanger dama. Next base: position 20,935,087 of record CAKJTW010000036.1, on the reverse strand, counting down.
GTGGGCTGCCTGTCTGGGGCCTCCCCAGCATCCCCGGCTCTCGGCATCCAGGCCTCGCGTCTCCCGTCATCAGCAGGGATAGGCAGCCCAGCCCAGCCCCAGCCTCACCAGACAGAATCATGGTTCAGGTGCTCCAGGGGTTTCATGTTCTCATCAAAGTAGATGTCCATGGTGAGGGAAGTGTCTGTGTCGTGCGCGGAGTTGAAGTTGGTGACAGTACGGGTGGCCAGGCCTAGGCAGCGCAGCACTGTGGGGGGGCGGCCAAGGATGGGGTTCAGGGCCCCGGGCCAGGGCAGGGGTAGGGGGCAGGTGAGGCATGAGGTCAGGAATAGTAAGGGGACAAGGGCAACTGGGTCAGGGGTCACTAGAGTCAGAAGTTCACTGAGCCAGGGAGTGTTGGGGGTTAGGGGAAGCCAGGCCACCTGACTGGCCTTGTGCCTGCTGGTCCCTTCTCCCTCCTCTCCTCTAGGCCTTTCTGGGTTGTTAACACTAATTAATGATAATTAAGGCAGCCTGCCAGCCACCCCCGCCTGTGCCTGCACTGTAGCCACAACTGGCTGGGCTCACGAAGGCGGAGCCTAGCCTCGTCCCATCCTCTGTGTAGAGCCCAGGCAGCTCGCGCCCCATCCCTCCACTACCTGTGGTGGTCACACCGGCGAAGACCCAGCACTGGCCGAAGGGGACGGAGTTGCCGGTGCGTAGGTAGCTGAGAAGGATCTCCACGCTGCCCACCCATGCTGATGGGTTGGTGCCGCGGGAATAATCTCCAGACCAGTTGCCAATCAGGACCCCATTGTCATCCAAGGAGTTCACCTGTCCAGGACAGGATGGGGTGGGGCAGAGTTGGGGAAGAGGCTCAGGACCTGCCATGTGGCCCCCAGCCTAGCCCCTGGCTCTGCAACCATCCCTCACCCCTAAACACTCAGGATTCTGAGGCAGCCTGAGTCCTGCCTGCCCCCTCCCACAGCCCTCTGCCCCCACATCCTGGTCTGACACAGGAATGTGAATCCTGGGTGTGCCAAGTTTGGGGTCTGGCCCTACATTCCACAAGAGCTGGAACTGGAGCCAGGAAGAGGAGAGTTAGGGGGCAGCTTGGGAGGGAAATGAGTGAGATCTCTTCCCACCGTACCTTTTGCAAGGGCACGGACAGGACTGGGGTCCTGGAAGAATCAGAAATGGTAGAAGTGGGGGAGGGAGACAGCAGGCAGACACTCAGTAGGGCTCAGAGACTCAAGGGAGCTCACCATGGCAGAGATGACCCGGGAGACACTGACAGGGTCCCCGCGGCCTCCATAGGGCATGCCCCGCCGGTCCAGGATGTACAGGCAGGCGTCCAGCACCCCGTGGTCAAACTGGGGGAGCCAGGGCAGAGGTGACCCTTAGGTTAGCACCTGCGCCCCCACCCCGCCTCAACCGCCTTTAGTGCCCCCGCATGCCCCAGCCAACCCTACCTGGCCATAGTTCCAGGTCCGCTCGCCAATCTGTGCTTCTGTCCCATAGTAAATTCGCCCGGACTCATTAAGCACGTACTCCTGCCGCCAGTCCTCATGGTCCACATACACGATGTCCTCTGTGTCCCCAAAACACATATGCCTGGTCCCCTTCAGCCCTCTCCCTGGGTCCCACCTGCCCCTCGGCTGCTTCTGCAGGGCTCATGACTGCAGAGGAAGAGCAGGGATGCCTCTGGCCTGACAGCACTGCTTCCAGGAAGGATGGAGCAAACAGGATAGGGATAATGGGAAAAGGGTGGCTGTCACCAGGGCCCTTCACCAGGAGAGGTGATGCGGCTTTGTGACTTTGGGCTGGTCACTTCTCTATGTCCTGCATCGAGGTCCCCTCACCCGGACTCTGGGAAGCTGGCTTCTCCTAGGGCTAGGCACCCAGATGCGTAGCCAGATCTAGCAAAGGAAGCCCTACATGCCCTCCCCTCCTGTCCACATTTTGCTCCAGCAGCTCACCTGGGCACCAGGGATTGAAGAGGATGTAGATCTCGTTGCGGGGGTCAAAGGGCAGTTGGAACTCTCCAGCTTCGCAGCGTGTGCGGACAGTGAACTGGAACTTGCCGATGATGGCATTGGGGGAGGTGTGGACCCGCAGGTTCAGATTCTGCCCACTGGACTTGGTCACCTGGGCCTTCCAGCCTCCACTGCCCCCTTGCCCACCGGGATGATCACGTGGGTGCCCTTGCCCACCTCGGGATTGTTTCCTGCCATGGGGGAAACACCGATTAGCTGCTGCAGCCCACTTGAAGCAGAGGGATGGAGCCTTGGACTTCTCTCAGCCCCACCCAGGATGTGTGTCCCAAGTTGGACAATTGCCTGGGCCAGATTGAGAATAGCTCTGTCCCCACCCGATGCATGCCCACATGTCAGGGCAGAGCTCCAGTCCAACATCCCAAACCTGTTCCCTCGCACTTAACTTGGAGGTGAGTAGAAGAGACCAGGTCACTGTCACCCTCTACCTGCCTGACTGTGCCAGTACCTGGGCAGGAGGAGCAGAGCCTCCCTGTCTGGGTCTAGGTGTCCCTGCCCCACATGAAAACACAGTTCCTGTCCTGAAAGCCTGCCTGCTCTATGGGGCTGCAGCTTCCAGAGCCCAAGGCATCCCTGCTGGAGGTGGTAAGGGTACCTGGGAAATTAGAGGCTGGGGTGGGCAAGGCTAGGCCCTAATCAAAGGGTTCCAGGAGTCACCCGCCCCCAGTGGCAGCATAATCACCAGCCTAGGCAGTCAATGGCCACCAAGCAATGCAATAAGGGAGGCACCTGCCCTAGGCCATGGGGACAGAGAGACAGAGGTGGACAGAGTGAAGTCACATCCTGAGGAAGGAGGGCAGACCCAGAAAGATACACAAAAGCAGCAACACTGGAGAGGATGCAGTAGTAAAGATCCAAAGGAAAAGTATCTTGAGACAAATGCTCCTGGAGGCTTGGAGAGGGTGAACTTAGGAAATGAAAACAACGAAGCCAAGACCCTCCCTCCAGGGGACATACTTACACGATTACACCTGCCTTAGCTGGCAGGGGCGAGGAGTGTGGTAAGGGAGGAGCCTAAAGACATCCCCGTGACCCTAATACCAGGGCTGGCAGTCCTGCTAACCAGCTCCCTCTCCCTACTCCACCCTACCTGGGGTCTTCACCACCACCATCCCCGTCCCCCACTGCAGGCTCCACTGACCAATGCACAGCTCCAGGGTGACACGATCGGAGGACTCATAGGGACGAGACAGGAAGAGGACCATTTGGAAAGGCTGCCCACGGCGGAGAATCAGCTCATCATACTCGAACTCGTCTGTGTGGTGCTCTCGGCGGTTCTGGTCTGAGCGTGAACTCAGCAGATCCACACCAGTGACCACCAGCATTCCCTCTGCAAGGCCACAGCTCTGGCTCAGTAAAGCCCCACGGGGCATCCAGGCGCCCACCACTAGCCTCCCAGGCCCCCAGAGATGTCAGAATGAGCCTCAGGCCCAATGAAGGCATTTTGGCTCTCAGATAGCATGGCCAGGTGGGCCTCACCCCGGATGGTGCCATCTCCAGCTGCGTTCACAGCGCTGCCCGGGGAGCCAGGCCGGCGGGAGTCTGAGCCCCGGGAGTCGGGTCTTCGACTCCTGGAGCCAGACCCTCGACCTCCCGGTCTCCACGGCGCTCAGGTCCCCAGTCATCGTCTTCTGTGTTCCTGCAAGAGCAGCAGCCACAGCAGCGAGCCCAGAAGGAACGGCCCCCGCGGCGAGAACGTCTGTCTGGCTCTGGTTCCGGCTCTGGAGAAGGTGTGGGGGGCTGCCAGGGGTTTCCACCCCAGCGGCCGACATCCGAGCGAGGACCCCCTATGTGGAAGAGGCAGGGAGGCTCTGATCACTCACTCAGACCTCCATTACCCCTACAGGATGCTCCAGTCAGCTCACTCAGAAACCCTCCATCCAGAGAGCTGATTCTGTCCCAGTCAGATGACAGATGACCTGACCCTGACCCTGAGATTCCCTCAGATCCACCCAGAGACCTTCCCCCAAAGACTCCTCTCAATCACCTAGAGAAACTTCCCACATTAGAGAGATGAGTCTTTTTCCCCTCTCACCCTCACAGGGACATCCTTCAAAGCAGATGCCCAATCCAGAAACCTGCCCCAGGACTCATCCCAGGAAACGAGCTCGCGCTTGTCACAGCTTGGAGAGGCCGCAGCACAGACCATCCTGAGCTTGCTCCCTCCTGCCAGCTCCTCAGTCTGGAGATCCAATGCTGACAGCCTCAAGGACCCATTGCTTAGAAGGAATCGCCTACCCACTGCTCCCTGAATTAGATGAATGACATTCACCACTGGGGGTCCTGGCATTTCCCCACATTGTTGGGTCAAACACCCATGAGGAGTTGCTGGGAGGGGTAGGGGGCGGAGGTGCCTGAAGTCAGGCTTCCCAGGCAGGGGATCTCTGGTCGCCGCCAGGAACCTCGCTGGGGCGGACAGGCTCTGGCTGGCCCGCACTCCACCTTGTTGGGACCCGACCTCGGCCCCCAGACAGCAGCGCTGGGGTTCAGCATCGCAGTGTCCCGTCGCAGCCCCTCACCTGATGACGGTGTTGGCGACGGCATCTCTGAGTCCCGCGGCGGAGGTGGAACAGGTCAGGACCGATGGGACGGGACTGACTCCGCCGCACGAATGGAAGGCGTGGGGCGGGCCGGTAAGTGGTTTTTAAGGGGGGGAGGGCGGGACTGAGCTTCTGGGAAGAAGAGGAAGGTTGTTTCGTCACCCCCACTTTGGGGAGGAGGTCCAGCGTCTGGGGGCCGGGAAATGACGCTGGGCCACACCCTCTCTTCCCCTTTCGAGGAACTAAGGACCGTGTAAGGAGGGGGCGCGGTTGGAGTCTGTGAGGGCTCGAGTTGGAAAGACTCGGGAGATCACCTGTCTGGGGATGCTGCCTGCCAAACTGGGTGCATCAGAGACACATTCTCAGTAGAGAAGCTCAGAGGGCAATGGGCCAGGGAGCCCCTTCCACCCACACCTCTATCCAGCAGACTTGCTGTTCCCAAGCTCAGGGCTGCCTGCCTGTGTCTCTGAAACTGCCCACGGGCTGGCTCTAGGACCTATCCAGCCCAGGGAGGTCCCTGGATCCCAGGTTGTTACAGACTGGTGACATCAGCACCTGGCCCTCAGACTGGCTCCACCAGCCAGCCCTTGACTTGCCGGCTCTACCAGATCCTCTGACCCTACCATCCACCTGTCCCTCCTTCTTCCTCTGGCTCCGCCAAGCCCCCAGTATGAGTGAGAGCTGCTTCCTGCTCCCTGGGTCCCTCCACCTTTGGGATTAGGAAGGTCAGAGTGGAAGCAATCTCGTTTTCTAACGGTCACCCTTCCCCAACCCCTAGGGGTTTGGGAGGTGACTTTGGTCTTTGCTCTGGGGCTCAGGTGGGAATGAAGTCTCTCTCCCCAGTCTGCAGAGTACCCCCTTCTTCCACTGAGACAAATGTCTGGTGAGCTGGAGGCCGGGGTTCTCAACTTGGAATTCTTCCTAGGAATCCTGACCAACCGGCTGCAGGCACCTGCCCAATTCCATCCCAACCCTGGGAGAAACACCACAGAGGCCACCGAGAGAACCCCAAGGCAAAGAGGAGGTCAGGCATCTTCCGGAAGGTTGGGACCCTGTTCTTAGGTTCTCTCTCCATCCTGCCATTGTCCCAGCTCTGCCCATGGGACACTGAACAGAAGACAGTAAAAACAGGGAGGGCAAGGAGATACAAGGAAGCTGCCTGGAGGAGAGGCTGAGTTTGGTGATGCATGTGGCAGGGGAGGTGCCTAGGAGTGTGGGGACAGAGGCTCCAGGACCTAGCAGAGCCCTCCACATCTCCATGACCTTTTCCTGTCCAAGTCTAAGCTCCAGACCTGGCAGGGGGTGGCTAACCCCACCTCCAGCACATTCAAGAATAGAAATCATACTAGCAGAAATCAAATTTCCAGGCAGGTCAGCCAAAGGGCTTCATGGAAGGGTTTGTATATCACTCTGGATACAGAAAGGACAGGGAGGGCCCTGAGAGTCCAGTGTGTGTACATGTAGGCCCAGGTAGATTCTCAGGGAAACAGGAAAATGCCTGGTCACATTCTCTCCCTCTTGTTTCAATCAATCTTTCTGTTTCCCCACCCAGCCAGGTTTGACTCAGGGCCCTCACCCCTGAGCCACTCCCCTTTCCTCCCAGGAGGCTCAAGTGCCGCAGGGCTTTCAGGACAAGGTACTTGTATGTGTTGGAAGGGGGACCCTGGGAAAAGACACCATCTCGGTACTTCAGGAGCTAAGGCCAGGTTCTGCCCAATCCAGAAGCAAGAACATGAATCTGGACTCCCAGACCAAGTTTCAGAGACAGCTTTGGCTCCAGCACTTGAGCTCAGCAACCTTGGGTGTGTCTGAAGAGCAGTTTCCTCATCAGCACAATGGGCCTAATCATCTCATCCCTGAGAGCTTGCGGGGATCAAATGGGATCAAGTATTTTCAAGGGCTCTTTATCCTGGGCATGCTACTCATGGGGACTAATAGTGTTATTATAAGAGAGTGGAGCCAGGGCGCCCTGAACACACCTCCTGGGAACAGCTTTGGTGAAAGAGAGCCAGGGCAGACAGGGTGTCTGGAAGGGGCACAGATCACGGAAGAAACTTCTCTCAGCCCTTCTAGTTGGAGAGACTTCCAGGTGCTTTGCAGCCCCACTCCAACTAGAACCTGAACCCAAACCTGATGCCAGCCTGGAGCTTAGGCGCAGCCCAGCCCCAAAGCAGAAGGCAGACTCCAATCCAGCCGTGGCCCCGATTCTGCCCCCAGCATGGAGGTTCTGCTTCTCCCCGACAGGGAACAGCAAGACTGAGCATAAAACGGAAGCACAGCGGGGGAGCCGACACATCTCTTTCCCTTTCTCGTCCAGAAAAGCAGCGGTGTCGGCAATAACAGTGGTGGCGGCGGCAGCTTAGCAGCGCTCAGGGACCTCTTCATTGTTTATTCAGTTCCAATAAGTTAAAGGGCAAGGGTGGGGGCAGGGCCTCTTAGGTGAGGATGCTGCTAACTGACGGCAGCAGCTCGGCCAGGTGCTCCGAGCTGCCCTCCGCCTGGCACAGCGGGTTGCCCTGCAGGTTGAGGGAGGGTCAGCCTGGGGCAGGAGGCGAGAGGCTGGAGCACCGCAGGCTGCTGGAGGCCTTGGGCAGAAGTCAAGGAAAGCTCAGCTGGTTCTCCAGATCCGCCTGCTCCTGAACACCTGTCCCTGCAGATAGAGCACTGCTACTGAGCAGCCCGCTGGATGGGCCCTGTGGCCACCTCCCCGCAGGACACAGGCCTCTAGGCTGCAGATACCTGCCCCTGGGGGCCAGGCAGGAGGCGCAGGACCCTGATGGGATACGGTCCCAGAGGAGTGGTGGGAACTGTGGCCAAGGGGAAAGCCAGCCCCTGCTGCAGAGGCGCCCATGATCATCAATGGCCAAGGGCTCCCAAGTGGAAATGCAGGCCAAAGCATGCTTCAACTTACACGTTTTCAGAAGAATCAGAATTCTATTTTCCCATAATAAAAAGGAAAGAACACTGGCACCTAATCAGATTCTGAAGTTCTGAAATTATAGTATTTTTAAAATTGCACTGCAGTGTCCACATACAGCAGCAGGTCATACTTACGCAGTAAACAGAACATTTTGCTTTACCCTCAGTGATATAAAAATACTAGATAAGCATATGTTACCTATCTTGTTATTAAATATTCATTGAAAAACATTTTAATAGTAATAATTTCTTCTAATGGATGTATTTTAATTTATTTCCAATAGTTCCCTGTCACTAAACATAAGACTTAAATAACCTAAGGTTTTGAAGCATTCCTGCTTCCCGAGCATACTTTGAACTTTTCATGCTTTTAAAGTAGCTTTGCTAAAATGCTTCCCAGAAGTATTAAGTTATCGTGAGTAGAAAGATGGAACCAGAGGCAAGAGGGGTTCAAAGAGCTGAAAGTATAAAGTGCCAAAATGAAAAAGGCAGAGGATAAAAACACGATTGAAGATACGGTGACCAAGGACTAGTGAGATGGATTTTCCGGCAAGGTGGTTATTTTCACAGCTCAGAACCTTTGCTTATACTGATACCCTTCCTAAATCCTCTAGTGTCCTGTTTTTCTTAACTGTTCTCTTCTACATGTTCGCACAAAATACAGTAGGTATATCTAAAGCCCTTGAAAGTGAAGTTGTATTGCTAAACTTTGTGTTTTGAGGAGTTGGCAATTGCCTACAGTGAGTGTGTAATAAATATGAAGTTAAAACTTAAAAAAAAAAAAAAGAATTCTAGATTTTTAAAGAATATAAAACCTGATTTTAAACAAACGATGTGGTACCCAAGAACATCTGTAGGCAGTGGTTTGTGAACTCAGGTTTGAGGGAGTCACTTCCTTTCATCCTGCAAAACTCTACCAGTGAGAGTCAATGACAGCCTCATACAGCGCCAGGCTATCCTCTCCTCAGCTTAGATGGCCAATGCCCCGTCCTCATGCCCAGAGCATGCCCGCCCTGCCTCCTGGCTATCCCTTCCTGGTGTGGCACCTTGCCCTCCCTGCTGTCTGAATGGCACCCAGACAGAAGGATACGGTTGTTAGACAGGACAAGCTCCTGCAACCGGGGAAGGTTGGTGACACCATCCAGGGATTCGATTGCGTTATCATTGGCCTGCAGCACCTGGGAGCAGGGAAGACAAGGCAGGTAGGCAGGCAGCTGTCAGTATGGGATTGGTACAAGCCACTGGGGAGCCCAGGGTGATCAGCTTACAGGGCATGGAAAGGCTCCTGGGGTCAGGCTGGGTGACAGAGGAGAAGGCTGGGGTCATCTGTGGGGGCTGGGAGGACCCGGGCATCTCTTAGTAGGGTGGAGTGACTTGTGAGGTGGAGGAAGGGGAAAGGAAACCCATAACAATGACAGAGGATTGGGGGCTTTACCTCAAGGCAGCGCAAGGCAGCCAGGGCAGGGGGCAGGGCTCGGAGACGATTGTGTGACAGGTCAAGGTGAGTGACCAAGAGCAGCTGCTCCAGATGGCAGAGCACCGTCAGATCCTGAGGAGGGGGACGAGATACCCAGTGAGACCTGGGAGACAGCTCTCAGCTGTCGTTTATCAGGCCTTTGCCCAGTGTGCCCTGGGGGCCCTGGGGGTCCTCAGCTGAGGACAGGAGGGAGCACCTGGGAAGCATACCTCACCACCCCCGGCAGTACATGCTGCTGATCAAGGACACGGGGCCGGGGTGGCCTGCAGTGCAGGGAGTGGGGCAGGCACACGGTACTGGGATGAACACAGACACTCGCGGGAGAGGGCCCAGTGAGCCCGGAGTTGGTTTGGTGGGAGAAAAGGTGGGCAGCAGCACCATGATAAAAAGAACGTGTTGAGGAGATTGATTAGGAAGGACTACAGAGGAGAAACAGAGTCAGGAGTTTGTCAGAAATCTCTGAGAACTATTCAGCTGTTAGGTGTTGGGGTCTGCCCCAGGGAGAGAAGCATGGAATGAGCTAAGGAAGAAATGTCCAGAAGGGCATGTGAGATGGAAGGCAAAGCGGGGGACGGTGAGTGTCTTGGCTGAGGCCCAAGGAGCAGATACAGACATTGCCGGGCCTAGAAAGAGGGAGGCGGGCCAGCGGGGTGAGGGTGGGGAAGGCGCATGCGCACGCCCCTACCTTGTGACCCAGGTGCAGCACGCGCACCTCCGCGTACTCCATCTTGAGCACGCTGTTCTCCAGCAGGAACTTGCTGCGTAGGTCGTCCAGATACGCTGCCCTCATTGGGTCCACAGCCTGGCGGGGAGAAGCGGACACAAGGACTGTGTGTCAGCTGCCTGGCCCCTGCGTGCTGGGCTGCCCCCGTGCCAACTCCCGTGGACCCAACTTGCCTTGAGGGTCTGGAAGTACTGCAGTGTCTCCTTCTCGTACTGCAGGGGGTCCAGCGCCCTCATCAGCAAGATGATGGTGAGCAGGCACCCTGGGGAGAAGGCGGGGATTAGGACAGAAGGACCCTCCTGGCAAGGAGCCTGCCTAGGATGGGCCCTCCTTAGAGAAGCAGGAGCTCAGGGGAATCGGGCCTCACATTTATTCTCAGGCTCCAGCTCCTGCAGCTCCTTACAGGACTCCAGCTCCGACTGTAGCACGGTGGACTTCTCCACTGACAGCTCACACCTGAGGGTGGGCAGGGTGGGGGAGCAGTGCTGGTCATCCCCAGTAGCCAGTCTGAGGCATCTGCTTGAGCCCTCGGCATCCCGCCCAGCTGCCCAGAGTGCACAGCCCTGCTCCTGTCTGTGTGCTTCCCTGTGCTTATCACCTGAAGAGCTGCTCATCCGTGGCGGAGTCCCGGCACCAGCCCTCTTGGCGGCCTGAGAGACAGAGCAGGGGTAGGAGAGGACACCCATGAGAGGAAGACAGGGACAGGCGGCGCTGCTGCAAAGGGGGAAGGCTGCAGGCTGGCTCACCTTTTAAGAGCACACACTCCTTCTGGGCATCACCTGCGGTCCAAATGACACGAAATGTATGCTGGGGCAATTGGTCGTTGAGGGAGGTGGCGGGCAGGTCACAGAGCTGGGAGCACAGGGTTAAGAGAAAGCCCAGGCTGCACCACTTTTCTGACTGTCCCACCCCAGCCCTGTCCCAGCCCCAACTCCACCCACCAACCCTGGGATACCCAGACGTGGCTAGGCCGGTTCCTGCCCTCTGGGGTCCTCCACTCCACAGCCAGGGGTGACTCATCAACCATGAGCAGCAAGGTCTCCATGCCGGAGCCCACCTGGCGCAGGGGACAGAGACAGACCATCACTCCAACGGCACCAGGCCCACCATCCATGGTACCCTTCAGCAAAAGCTTCGGGACTCACGAGGAGAGGCCGAGAGAAGGAGACAGTCAGGCAAGCCTCATCCCGGCTCACGTGCAGGCAGCGCAGGGCATCCTGGGGATCAGCTGTGGGAAGAGACAGTCTCAGGTCTCCTTAAATATCCTTCCATTCCTTCTTGGCTCCAATCCCCCCGCCTCTTCCCTAGTGTTGACCTCGTCCCAGGAGCCAGCGATGGTAGAACCAGGCACTCTGATCATTGGGGTCAGTGAAGAAGGCGTTCTGCACCAGCTCCAGCTCTGCAGGGGCCAAGGAGGCATGGTGCTTTGGTTAGGACCTTTCTGGGCTCCTGTCTACCCCCACATACTGCCCTCTCTTTGGAGAACTTCCTGCCTTCAGTTTCACTTATATGCCAGCCTTACCCTGGGGCTGCATACATCAGGAGCCAAGTGGACACTTGGGCTCTCTGCAGCCAGGGGCTGGATCTTATGCATCCCCAGAGCCAGGCATTTTCCCGAGTGGTAGGTTCAGGAGCAGGCCTAGGCATCAGGGTCAGAAGGGCAGCATGGCAGAGTCCTCTCGAGCACTCCCTGACCCTGCTTACCTTTGAGCAGCACATCCTCAGGGAGGCGCCCCTGGGGTCCAGAGTCCGGCTGAGGGTGCAGCTGGGGCAAGAGGCAGGAGCGGTAATGCCAGGAGGAGTAGTTGGAGAAGTTTCGGGTGATAAGGCTGTCAGTGAAGGCAAGCTCCTCTGCAGGGGGCACAGCTGCCTGTGCAGCCACAAACCGCCGGTAGTCCCAGCAGTGAACTAGGGGGATAGGCAGACAACACATCTCAGAAGCAGAACAAGAAGAGCTACCTGGCTGGGACCCTGGCATCCCCTTGGAGACCCCAGGAAACACCTCTGTGCCCTCCATGGAGGACACATTTGGCCTCGTCATCCCTTGTGTCATCAGCTTAGTGGACCCATCCTGGCCATCCCTCCCAACTCTGGACCTTACTGAGGCCCTAGTACTGGGATATAGGGCAGGTGTAGGCAGGAGACAGAATCTGCAGGCACGTACAGTTCCGCTCGTCAACCTCGAGGAAGCGGGCACACAACTCCAGCTCCCGGGCCCAGTTGGGCTCTGGCAGACGGCCTAGCAGCCAGCAGCGGTGGTGCCAGGTACCATAAGACTTGGGGTTCACCCTCAGGCAGCTCTCCAGGAAGCCCAGTTCTGCCTTCACCAAAGCGGCCAACTCCTCAGGGGACCTGTGCCCAGAAGAATGGGGGTCAGGGCCCTCCAACACTCAATCTCAGTTCACCCCTGAGTTTCTGCACCCAGCCCTCCACTGCCCTCTGCTTATGCCCCTGGCTGCCCCATTCTTCTTCCATCCCTGGAACCAGGCCGGGCAGGGCCAGAGCGAGGGCCATCTTCCTTGGACCCTAAACCCCTACATACTTCTGGACCTCCAGCTGCTGGAGCACCTCTCGTCGACAGTTCCAGAGGGTGGCAAAGTCAGGGTTGGCTCCCAGAATCTGGCTTGTCAGTTCCAGCACTGACTCATCCAGCTCTCCAGCCTGGCGCTGAGAAGAAACATAGCAGGATCAGGGATCACATCACTCTTCTGCTACAGAGCTTCATAACATAAATAGAACTACTGAATGTTTTGTGAATGCCACACTTTACTAACAAGTACTATACAAAGCCCTTTATGGGATAATATGTTAATCTTGTAGTCATTGATTTTCACAACAGCCTTATGCAGTAAGTGCAATCGTTAGCCCTGTTTTACAGATGAGCAAATTGAGGTCCAAAGAGATTCAGTAGCTTTCCTAAGGACACACAGCTAGTAAGTGATAGAACCTAGACGTGGATTCAAGCAACCTGACTCTAAGGCGCAGTTCTTGGCCAAGTGCTATGCTAAGGGAGCCACGGTGGGAGGGGGATACCTCTGAGGGCCCCACCTTCTGGAAGACAGTCTGGGTGGCTGCCTGGTATAGCTTCAGCTTCTGTTCCCGCTCTAGTCTTTTGGCTTCCGCTTGCTCTTCCGATGTCTTCACCTTCAGGCGCCCGTGCTATGGTTGCAAGAGTGCAGGCTGCCTTGCTGGGGCAGACCCACCGGAACCACCCCTGCGGAGCCCCAGGTTTATATCGGGCAACGGAGGCAAGCCCACGCCGGACAAGGGCAAGGGCATGAGCATGCGGAGGTGAGGAGCTGGGCTCAGGGTTCTCACCATGGTGCTGGCTCAGATTCAGGGCAGGGGAAGGGTCCAGTGGTGCCCGTGAAACCTGCGAAAGACGTGTCAGTCATGGGAGTCCCGCCCCTTGGAGCCCCGCCCCTCGACGTCCCCAGGAAACCGTGAGCAAGCCCCGGTGGAGACCCCTGGGGTGTTAAGGGGTCCCGGGACAGACACTGCGAGTCCAGGAGGAACCCCCCGAACTGGACTTGCACACGTGCGGCCCTGCCCACAGCCCGATCCGCTGGAGCCGGGCCTGAGTTGGGCCACTTAGGTTATGGAGACCACTCCGTGCCCAGAGGTTGCCGCTACCCGCCCGCCCCAAGGCTCCCAAGCACTGCTGCCCCCGCGGGCGGACCCACCTGTGCTGGGAGGAGGCGAGCGGGACGCGGAGCTGCGGCGCCCGCCACCGAGCCCGAGCGCTGGCTAGAGCGGCGTCACGCCCTGGCTTCTCCGAGGCGCAGCTCCCCTGCAGGCCTGGGGAGGGGCTCGCGGGAGAGCTTCCGACTCCGGAAGCGCCTGCGCAGGATTCCTGCGCGCTCAGTTCGAAAACGCCAAGTTCCTGATAGCCTTCTGGTGTGTTAGTGTGAACGCTTAACTCTGATGAGTTTGGCAAAGCAGCGCGGGGTGCAGTTCCCAGCCAGCTGCTCAAACTGCGTTTCAGTTGAAAAAATTTCTTAAACAGCCAGAAACCCACCCTTTCAGCGCTCGCGTGACCTCACTCTGGCCGCGCTGGCCACCTCTTAGTTGCCAAGCCTAACATGAAGTTTCCTGTCCTTATCTTCGTTGACCTCTGCAGTGTTTGATGCTACTGACTTTCCCCGACTTGACACCGTGTTCTGGTCTCTCCTGCAGTTTCCTCCCTCTCTTCTCGTCTGTTCAGCTTGTTTTCCTCTAAATGGTGTTGATCTTTCCTACCCTTCTTCACACCCTGCTCTTGGAAGAATGTTCACAAATCCAAGCCTTCAACTGCTTGGAGTTGGAGCTCCTCAGAGCTCAGTCCTGAGTCCACAGACCTTCTGGCCCGCACTTTCTCTGAGTGACTACATCAACACTCTTGCTACCTGTACTGCCAATGGCACTCAAACTTGTATCTCTAGTCCACATGTCTTGCAAACTGTAATAATGGGGAAAAAAATACAGACACATATTCATAAGCCTATTAGGTATCACCTGGGTGTTCAAGAGACACCTGGAACTCCAGAAGTCAAAAAGTATCATTGGCTCTTCTTCCAGTCTAACCTTTGGCCTTCATGTTACCCATATCAGTGGATGGCCTCCGCACTTTTCCATGATATCTCATAAATACCCGCTCCATTCCCACTGTGCTAAGAATTTCAGTTCATTTATTCCAGAGATAGTTGAAAGTCTTTTCAATGTCCCCTCATTTTCACCCTGTCACCCCTTTATCTCTGTGTTGCTGAGTCAACCTTTCTGAAATGCAGATTCGATTATGATGTGTCTCTGCCAAAAACCCTTCCATGAAGCTTTTTGGGAAAGACTCTGAATCTCTCAGATCAGCACATCAGGCTTTTTGGCATTTGGGCCCTTCTTATCCCTATGGCCTCATGTTCTGCCACTATGAAAAACTTCATTTCTGCTGATAGAACGGCTTGGGGTTTCCCAAGCTTGTTAACCTGTTCCCTCTTCCTTGCTGTCCTTCCTCCACACCTCTTCCTTTGCCAGAATAACTCCTGTTCACCTTTAAAATTTAACTCAAGTGTCACCTCCAGGAAGCTTTCCAAAATACCTCAATCTGTCAAGGATAACACTTATTCCTCTGTCCTACTGTGAAGTCTTGATGTGTATGCTAGCTTCTCCTAGGAGATTCAGAGTTCCTGGAGGACAGAAACATTTTTTCGATCCTCCTTCTCCAATACCTGGTCCCAATTTTCAGTAGCTATTGGATAGTTATTTGAATGAATAGAACACTACATAGTGAGGGCTGCCTTGGCTGGGCCTAACGGTCAGTGCTGTACACATTTAGGAATCTGAGAGGTTGTGAGGCCTGGACCAGCTCAGGAAGGTTTCCTGGTGGAAGCTTCATAGGTTCAGAGTGGTCACTGACTGTGTATGTGTGAGTGTGATGTATTTGTGAGAAGTGTGTGTCCATGTGGCATATGTATAAGATGCATCTGGGTAAACTATGGCTTTAAATTCTTTATATTTCGTCCCCACCTTTCTTAGGCCCTGGAAATTCGTGTAAAGTGTCCACTCTTCAGGGAAAGAGACACTTGCCCTGGCCTCCTATACTTGCAGTCACCTTCCTCACTGGGACCACAGTGACAAGCACTGTGCCAAGGGCTTTGCACACACACAGGATTACATCTGGGAGGCAGTAAGGAGAGTGCTTAGGAACATGAACTCTGGGGTCCACCTGCCTAGATGCAAATTCTGGCTTTGCCATTTATTAGCTATGTGACCTGGGCAAGGTACGTAATACCTGTGTTGAGTTTCTACTGTGTCTCAGTATTTTCAACTGAAGCATAGGGAAAATAATGTTACCTACCTGCTAGTGTTGAGTGAAAATTAAATGTAAAGTCTATGTAAAGTGTTTAGGACAGTGCCTGAACAGTACTAAGTAAGGACAGTACTGGGTAAGGTAAATAATAATAGTAGTAATTTTTTTTTTTTGGCTGGGCTGAGTGTTCATTGCAGTGTGCGGGGACTTCTCTCTACTAGTGGCATGTGGGCTTAGTTGCCCCACAACATGTAGTTCCTTGACCGGAGATCAAACCCATGTCCCCTGCATTGGCAGGCAGATTCTTAACCACTGGACCACCAAGGAAGTCCTAGTAATTTTCTGATTTTCTTAACAAATATTCCAGGAAATAGAGGCTCAGAGAGAAAGGCTAAGTAACTTGCTAAGTGTCACCCATGTAGTAAGTGGTCAAATGGACAGAGGTCTGACTGGCCCAGTTCTCTCTCCACCTCACCAGCTACTTTTTTGTTTCGTTGGTTGAGTTTTTTGTTCACCGTCTATTCTTGCTTCCTACTGTATAACCATTCACATGTACAACCAGGTATCTGGGAAGACAGGTGCCCACAGGTACAGATGTGACAGGTGCAATCTTATTACATCATAGTTGCAAAGGGTGGAGGAGATGGGGTGGAGGAAGGCTGCAGTAGGCATGAAATATTTTTTCGTGATTAGCAATCCTGAAACTGGGAGGTTTGAGTCAAGCAGACTTAAGGGAGGAAGTGAGTCTTAAATCTGCTTCCAAGAAGGTGGAGCCTGGTTTTGGAAAGAGGACAGGAAGGGCATTTCAAGCACGTGTTATGACAGGAAGGTGGGTGAGAGATAGCCAAACAGACTTAGCTGGCTGGCAGAGAATGAACCAGGTGCCTGTAGAGATAAGAGCAGTGGAGCCAAGACAAGCCTCTTGCTTTAAGGCAAAGGATGTGTCAGGAGTTATATTTGGCCTCCTGTGTGAGATAAGTGGGAAGCAGGCAGGTGTCTGAGGCCAGAGTCTGAATGATGCTTGAGGAAGGGATTTTACTCCCTTCTGTGCAGAGAAAAGAGCAAGAATATCCGAGTACTGACTGGGCCCAGACATCCTGTTTGAGGCACTCTCCACCTAGTATGATTGCACTGTGAGGACCAGTGCATACAGTGGGTTCCCACAGAGGTTAAGTTGCTTGCCCAAGGTCACAGAGCTGGGAGGAAACCAAGTGCCCCTAACACTGCGCTCACTTACCGAGTTTATGATTAGTCTAACTAAAACTTTATTCCCTTCCTTGTACCCTCTGATCTCAATCCTGTGCTAACTGAACACCAATCAACCAGATGACTAAAATTGCTGTTGTTGATAACAGAAGAGGGCAGGGTGGGCGCAGGCAGGAATTCCAGCCAGTAAGGAATGAGGATCACGGGAGGCAGCGTTGAGAGACCCACCAACTCTAGTAGAGGCATGTGAGGGCCAGACTTGGGCAGTGGGTCAAAGAATACTCACTGGGGAGTGAAGAAAAAAATAGACTATGAAGAGAGGTTCTGTGACCTTGAAGCCGATATTAATAACAACTAAATTCTTTACAACCAGGATAAGAAGAAACTGAGATTCTGCTCAAGGTCACGCAGTTTGTAAGTGATACAGCCTGGTGTCACGCTGAAAGTCAGGGTGCCCTTCAGAGGACAACTGAAATCACCCTTTATATACACACAATAAAGTTTTCTCCTTCTCTAAAACAAACTGACCAACCAACCAACCTTAGCTGTCTGATTTCAGAAGACACCTTCCTTTCTCTCTATCTAGCTTGTCCACTGTGCTCAGTTGCACCCAACAAAAGTCCAGAGTGTGGGGATGTGAATTGCAAGACTTCTGGGAAGCTGGGGTGGATGTGCTGGAGAGCCAGGTTGGGAGGGAGTTCTACTGTGAGGAACTCAGAACTGGTGGTCTGGATCTTCTTGAGGCCATAGTTCTGCCGGGTATCAACCAAGCAGTGATTAGATGTTTGGGTGGGGGCACCCCAGGCACTTGAGGGGAAATCAAATGCTGAGAAGTCTGGGCCAGGCTCCTCTGTCCATGGAATTCTCCAGGCAAGAATACCAGAGTGGGTTGCCATCTCCTCTTCCAAGGGATCTTTCTGACCTAGGGATTGAACTGGCATCTCTTACATCTCCTGCATTGGAAGGCAGGTGTTTGTTTTTTACTATAAGTACTTTTTTTTTTTTTTTACCATCCTGGGCTTTTGGGAAGCCCAGGGATCAGCTTCAGTTCAGTTCAGTCGCTCAGTCGTGTCCGACTCTTTGCGACCCAATGAATTGCAGCACGCCAGGCCTCCCTGTTCTCCACCATCTCTCGGAGTTCACTCAGACTCACGTTCATCGAGTCCGTGATGCCATCCAGCCATCTCATCCTTGGTCATCCCCTTCTCCTCCTGCCCCCAATCCCTCCCAGCATCAGAGTCTTTTCCAATGAGTCAACTCCTCGCATGAGGTGGCCAAAGTACTGGAGCTTCAGCTTTAGCATCATTCTTTCCAAAGAAATCCCAGGGTTGATCTCCTTCAGAATGGACTGATTGGATCTCCTTGCAGTCCAAGGGACTCTCAAGAGTCTTCTCCAACACCACAGTTCAAAAGCATCAGTTCTTCGGTGCTCAGCCTTCTTCACAGTCCAACTCTCTGGATCAGCTTAAGTTGCAGTAAAGGAGTTGCAAGGGGGAATAGCTGAACCTGCCACCTGCCACCCTGAAGGAAGGGTGGAGTTGAAGCTTCTCTACACAGGAGCAGAAGTGCCCACTTCCTGTCTCTTGCAACACGGAAGCTCCTCTCCCTCAGCTTCTTGACTTTCTCTAACCTTGACCACCACCAGAACAGCACGTCAGAGCTGGAGAGGGCTCGATGGATCATCTGGCCCCTGCTTATTTCCCAGCAGCCCTCACACACTTTGTAACATGAAATCACATACACGTTGGTGGCAGCCAGGGCTGGAAACCAGGTTTCCCAGTGATTATCACAGAGGTTCTGCAGCCATCAGCTCCATCTTGGGACATGTTTAGGGACAAAATGGTTAACTGTGGGTAGGATGATAAGACAGTAGATATAACTGGTAGGAATTTCCTCTCCAAATAATGGTGGTTAATGTGTGTTTGTCAACTTAAAGGGAAGTCTCTACTGGTGGTGGCACTTTTCAGTGACATGCTGGCTGAGCACACTGCCATTCTCAAGAACTGAAGGCTGCTAACACATAGTTGGGAGCAATGCTGGATGGTGGAATCTGGATCTAAACTTAATTTGAGGGCCCAGATTTGACCAGATGGCATCGAATGGGGACAGAGGCACAGTCTGGTTCTTTGGGCCTCACACCATCCTCTGCACAAGGGCAGGATGTGTGGGCAATGGAATGACACCAGTGGGCAGACATGGTGATTCTGGTTGGGACAGGGTTGGTAAGAGCTAGCACCTTGCCAGAAGTAGTGGCCTGACTTTGAGCAAAGAGAACTTTAGGACCCAGAATGAGGGAGTGCAGAGGCCCCAGATCTGTGATGGTCAGACCCTGTTGGGAGTTTGTGGTCCATTTAAAATGGGCAGGAACAAACAGCAAGGTCCAGAGGGAGAAATCAAGATGGTGAGAGCAGGCCATGACCAGAAAGAGGACATGGGAATGTCAAAGTGGGGGAGAAGACTCCAGGGGCAGAGGATCTTCAGACTCTAAGGGCTTCTAGTTGGAACAGAAGCCACATTGATTCTGTTAATCTTAAGAGCAAAGAACAAAGACCAGTGAATGTATATAGACTTGCTATGGGGGAAGACTTTGTTACAATTAAAGCTGTCCAAAGATAGAATGGGCCTAAATAAGTGGTGGTGAATTCACCATCATGGGAGAGGGGGATAATCAAATGTGTGCTGGTCAACAACTTTGTGAAAATGGGGTAGAGAACATTCGAGGACTAGAATGTTCTCCAAAGTTATGAAGGTATCTGTCTCTTGGGATGGCCCAGAGGGCTAGAATGACTCAAAGTCCAAGAAGATCCTTTATATTCACCCCAAGGTTCTGGGGTCCTTCGTACTTGATCTGAGTGCTACAATTTTTTTCTCTCCTCTCTGCTCCTCAGTTCGCCCTGCCAGGTTGGGGAAATTCCTCAATGACCAGTGGTGCCACCAGATACCCATAACTAGAGAAGAAGAGAGAATAGATTGGCCAGTGAGAGGGAAGGGCAGGGTGCCGAGGCTGGGCCCCAAAGACAGAAGGGCCCCAGAGGGAAAGTCCCCATGCTAGAGCATCCTATTTCCCCCAGGGTGTGGCAGGTGCTGACTCGGGTTGGCAAATCTAGGGGAAGAGATGAAGGGAAAGCAACCAGGAAATGCAACTGAAAAGCTGGAAAAACTTCTTGAACCAGAACTAGTCTCTGTTACTAGAGCCAGGTACTGCATGGTGGCTGGTGAAGATGACCAACTTGCCTTAAAATTGCCCAGAATGTGGTGAGGCTGGGAACATGGCCAAGAAGCTCACTGCCTGGCAGGGCCTGGATGATAACCACCAGTGGACAAGTCGAGGGTATGCCTTGGGTTTGGGGCATATACAATGGGAGTGGTGTCAAGAAGTAGTAGCCCTGGATTCTACGCCTGCATGAGAAACAGAATTCTTGGAACAAGGAGAGACTGTGGGGTGCTCTGGCTGGTAGATGAGAACAAAGGACAGAGGACAGTCCCAGGAAGGAGGAGCTGCTTACTTTGGGAGGACCCAGCCCTTACCTCTTTCCTGTCCATTCCTTTGCTCAACAGAGAGTGACTGGGTGCCCCAGAACTGGACGCCATGGTAGGCATGGAGGCCAAATAGATACACGGAGCTTATGGTCCCGAGCAGGGCTGTCCCACAGAACCTTTGGAAACACTGTAGAGACGCAGTCAAGTAATCTTATAGGCAAATGTAACATTACAGCTCTGCCCTTAGAGAGACATGTGTGACTCTGGGGAGCTCTTATGCTAGTGGCTGAGGTTCCCAGGGAAGTGAGCTTGGAGTTGGGGCTACAGGTGCCGGGGAGGGAATCCTGGCTTGGGGCTCAAACACGCATCTCCTCTGTGCCTCCCCAGCAGCAGGCCCTACGGTGCCTGCAGTCAGGTCATCCTGTGGGGGTGCGCATCCCTGCTTTCTCTCTGGCCATGCTCTCTCAAGAAGGCTGCTTTGATTCCATGTCCCCTCACCATGTCCAGTGCCTGCACCATGGTAGACAATCAACAACTATTTACATAATTCAGCCAGTCAGTCCTTGAGTAGTGATCACTGAGTACCAATACAGCTTACCCCACTCATGATGAAGACTGCCAAGGGGCCTGCTCTCATAACGCTTATTCTCAAGCTGGGGAGACCCACTCTGTAGAGGCAAATACATACAGAATATGGTTTCATTGAGTTGTAAGTGCCCCTAGGGAAATTAAATGCCCCTAGGGCATTGACTAAAATATTTTATGTCATGTTATTATGTGTGAAATCTTCATAGAAAATTAAAATAAAATTCACAGCTTATTGTGTATTTGCCTTAAAGTTAAGTAGAGAACAACATCAGAGATTTGTTTGAATCTTTTTAATGAAAATTTGTGAAGTTAATCACATTTTAAAGCAATTTTAAAATTTAATGTCATTCTGTACATTGTGTGTGGAGAGAGATTTAACTCTACTTACTGTCAAAGCTATGGTTAGGATAGGAGAAGCCTTGGCAGTGTTCTCATGTGACAATATTCTCAATAGGACACCACTAAAAAGGAAAGGAGTCAACGCTTTAAAACAAATTCTTCTGGACAAGTAATGTATTTGTGTCGTAAGTAAGTGGACCATGATCGAAAGCATAGCCTATCCTTGTGGTCCTTCCTGTGTTGAGTGATGGGGCGGGCACAGGGTGAACTCTCAGAAGGTCAAGTGTGACGTGGGGAAACAGGAAAGGGTGATGGGCAGGAACCTCCATGTGGACAGGCAATGAGAGGAGCATCATTTTTTTGTTCTGTGTATGTGTATTTTTATGAGTCCTTTTAAAATCAAATTTTATTTTTATCCTTTTGCTTTTTGCTTGTAAAAGGAACCTGGACTTTTCACTCTGTAAGTAGTGTAGATGCACCTTTGCAAAGAGAAATTCAACATCAGAAGACAAGGTTGCCCTTTAAAAAGGAACGAACTAGGACCTGTGTGCACGTCGGAAGATTTAGACAGGAGCATGTGAGGTAGTGCAGGGTTGTTTGTGTGGATAGTATTGTTTGTTTCAGTCTCTACTAGAAGATACTTAGCATAAAAATTATAAAGGTAATATTAACTACCATTCTTATGTATTGTTTTATTTTTACTAGTGATTTTCAACAAAGGTGGTACTGTCTCTAGGTTAGTGCTATTCAAAATGTGGCCCACGAACCAAAACTGGTCTGTGAACTATCTATTTATTGGCCTGCAATGAGATAAGAGCAAAAACTGACAGTGACCATTTAGACACTTGCATGGTAATTTTTGTCTGTCAAATGCAATAAAATGGAACTTATATTCTGTATGTTTTAATTTTTTGTTTCATTTTCCCCTAGTGACTTTTTTTTTTTTAATAAAAGTATAGATATTGGACAGATTATGGAGTTGGGGAAGGTAACTGGCTTTTTACCACAGGTAGTTTGAGAGACGCTGCTCTAACAGATATTTTAGGAATGTGTGGAGGTGTTTGGGAGTATAGTAATTGGGGGAATACAAGACATTCTGCTTCCCCTGTGGCTGAGCTGGTAAAGAATCCACCTGCAATGCAGGAGACCTGGATTCTGTCCCTGGGTTGGGAAGATCCCCTGGAGAAGGGAAAAGCTACCCACTCCAGTATTCTGCGGAGAAGGCAATGGCACCCCACTCCAGTACTCTTGCCCTGGAAAATCCCGTGGACAGAGGAGCCTAGTAGGCTGCAGTCCATGGGGTCACGAAGAGTCGGACATGACTGAGCGACTTCACTTTCACTTTTCACTTTCATGCATTGGAGAAGGAAATGGCAACCCACTCCAGTGTTCTTGCCTGGAGAATCCGAGGGACGGGCGAGCCTGGTGGGCTGCTGTCTATGGGGTTGCACAGAGTCGGACATGATTGAAGCGACTTAGCAGCAGCAGCAGGGCATTGAGATAAAGCTACTGGTGGTGGTAGGGGTCCTGGGAAAGAATGAATGAGTGAGTGAATAAATGGCAAGCCATGGCGGTCAGAGCAAGACATGCTGCACCCATCTGGGTGGGGCAAAGGAGGCCGAGCTGGGACTTAGATCCTTTAGATCCCAGAGCCAGGAGCTTAGGGTGAGGTGGGGAAGGGTAGTCAGAGGTGTCTGCACCCTAGGCCTCATGCGAGGTGGGGAGGAAGTGGACGGGGAGTGGTATGGAACCTCTGAATTCAGTGCAAAGAAGCAGAACGGCTGGAATTGCTGACTAAAGCAACAATGTGTCTCTGTATCCCCTTTGCACCCATCATGACTCAGGCTTGAGTTCCGAGGGGAGTGGAAGGGTGGGGCAGGGAGGACCCGGAGCTGAGGTTCAGGGAGCTAGCAGGGTTGGCCAGCTTCCCCAGGACTTGTTCCCACAGAGGTCCCCAGTGCCCCCACAGCTGGCAGCTGTCCTGTGCAGTCCTCTCCCAGGCCCCAGACCCCTAAGCAGGGGGCAGGGAGCTGAGGTTGAGGCAAGAAATAGATGGGCTCCAGGTTAGACACTTACAGCCAGCCCCCTGTTTACACTGCTGAAACCGTGTAACTGACTGTGACTTGAGTCCAGCCTAAACCCAGAATGGGACTTGAACCCACAGTTTTTTATTTGTGTATTTAAATATCAAAACCTAAACATTTTTTTTAATATTTATTTGGCTGTTTCGGGTCTTGGTTGCGGCACTCTGGATCTTCACTGTGTCCTGTGAGATCTTTCCTTTAGGCACACGGACTCTCTAGTTGTGGTTTCCAGGCTCAGTAGTTGTGGCACGTGGTCTTACTTGCTCCATAGCATGTGGGATATTAATTCCCTGACTAGGGATCAAACCCACGTTCCCTGCGTTGCAAGGCAGATTCTTAACAACTGGACTGCCTGGGAAATCCTTCATCATCTTTTTTTTTTTAAGTTTATGGAGAGTCACACTTTAAATTTTTATTTATTTTTGGCTGTGCTGGATCTTCCTTGCTGCTCGTGGGCTTTCTCTAGTTGCGGCAAGTGGGGGCCACTCTCTAGCTGCCGGTGCTCAGGTTTCTCATTGCAGTGGCTTCTCTCGTAGAGCACAGGCTCTGGACACACAGGCTTCAGTAGTTGTGATGCACAGGTTTAGTCGCCTGGTGGCATGTGGAATCTTCCCAGATCAAGGATCAAGCCAGTGTTCCTCTCATTTGCAGGCAGATTCTTAACCACTGAACCACCAGAGAAGTCCCCCCTCATGGTCTTTTAATTGAGATCACAGGCCTGTTCTCAGGATTTAATGAAGCTCAGGTTCTTGATTTCTCATTGCAGAAAGAATTCAGTGAGAGACAAAGGATAGTTAAGAAGTGGATTTATTTGAGAGAAACATGCTTCACAGACAGAGTGTGGGCTATCTTGGAAGATAGGAGGCCCGGAAATATGGGGTGTCAGTTTTTATGGGCTGGGTAATTTCACAGGCTAGTGAGCGGGTGAATTATCCAACCTTTCTGGGGAAGGGACAGAGATTTCCAGGTACTGGGCCACCACCCACGTTTTGATCTTTGATGGTCAGCCTTAGAACTGTCATGGCACTGGTGGATGTGTCTTTTAGCTTTTGCTAACGTATTACAATTACCGAAGGCTGGAATCTGAGACCCCATGGTTCTGCCCTGCTTCCATCAGCTGGTTTTTGTGTCAGCTAGTTGGTCAGAGCTACCTCCCTGGGGACAGAAGCTCCACAGGTGGCCTCTGGGCACCCCTAACCCTTGGACAGCTGCTCTAGAAAGAGGCGTCCACTTCGGGCGTGACAGGCATCTTGCAGGAGCAGTGTGGGTCCACTTCTGAGGAGCCCAGGGCTGGCCAGGCTGCTGAGGCCAGGCTCCGCGGCACCACTGCTGCTTCTTGCAGCCATTTTTCTCCATTCCTTAGGCCATCAGCTGCTGTTTCTCTTACTCTCCCTGCTAGCAGGATAGGGAAGATTTTGGCAATGGGAGCAGCTCCATAAGAACATGAGAAGTGTTGGGGCCTCTGGACCCAGGGCTGCCCCTTGCTTGGAAGTGTAGGACACAGGGGCCAGAACAGGCCTTTTGAGCCCCTTTGAAAATACAACCCCTTAGTGCAAGAGAGGCCCAGATTTGCATGCAGTCAAATCTCTTCTCCGAGTATGCTTAGCTGTCTGCTTGCACAGGCGTGGGCTCTCTCTGTGGCTGCTTCTAGGTTGGGACTGGCAGTGGTGAGTAGGGATAAAAGGAAAGCTTCTCACGTTACCTTTGTATACGTTTTGGATTTTGACCCATGTGACTACTGTTTTAGAAATGTACATTTTAAAATGCTAATCAAAAGTCTCTTTTCCATCCTGCCCTGGGCTCCTTTAGGGGATTAAGCATCTCCTGGGAATTGACCAAGTCCCTAGATTTGCTCTGGTAGGGGTGGGGCCTCCATCTCAGCAGCCCCTGTGTCTCACCAGGGCTGACCTCCGGCAGGCTGGTGTCTCCTCCACAGCTCCAGCACACTCTTTCTTTGCGCCTGTTGTTGCTTTCGTGACCCCTGCGCTTGTAACACCACAGCAGTCCTGCAGCAGCCCCCTCCCTTCCGACAGGCCCTGTCTGTTGACTCTGCCTCCTGCAAGCTCTCCTGAGCCCACACGCCCACTGCCATCACATCCTGGGACACTGGTCAGCCTCCACACAGCTCTTCTGATGCCTGCCTGTTTTCCCCCGGTCCATCTTCCCCAGCCCTGAGCCCCAGTCAGCTTCCTCAAATACAAATTGTGCACACTCCTCTCCCGCTTACTTCCTCCTGTAGCCAACAGCATTAGTGCTCTGCGCAGCTCTGCCTGGATGCCCCTTTCCATTTTGTACCCAATGCCCCCTTCTAGTGCTTTCAGGGTTGACACCTGCAGCTCTTCTTGGAGGGCTGCCCTTGGTCTAGACCTGGTTTACTCCGCCCAGCCCCTCCTGGGCCACGCTGTGGCTGGTGACTGCTCAGTGGCAGCGGGGGTGGGGAATGAAAGCCCAGCTTCTTGCCCCAGCAGGGCTACCTACCCTGAGGCCGTACACTCTAAGGCTGTCCTGCTGGGCTCCAAGGGAAGTCACCTCCAGAGCTGAACTGGAGCTCCAGCTGGCCTCTCTCCAACCACCTACCTCCCCTGGGTATTCTGCCTTAATAGTCACTCAGCGTCTAGATGAATCCCTCATGTGGAAACCTACCGCCTACAGTTTAAATCACTGATCTGTATTCATCTCCTTTCTCTGAAAATTTATCCCATATCACAACTACAGTCACATCATAGCAACTTCTAGCTGTCCCGCAACATTCTGTGTTTCAATACCTGCCTTTTTTTTTTCCAGTTAGGAAAAACTACTCCACCCCCATTCTTTAGGTCTCTGATCAATATCACTCCCTCCAGTTCCCTAATGGAGCCAGCTGCTTCCTCCTGTACTCTGTAACTTATTACAGCACCCATCTCACCAAATTGAACTAGTCTTCTCTAGCATGGTGCTGGGCAAAATGCAGGTGTCAGAGAAATGTTTCTGAATGAATACTGACTCCCAACACGTCCTAAGACTGCTATCGGGTTTCTCAGATCTTAACACTCTTCTACTGACAATCAACACTCACTGTCCATGTTTCATTCTCTCAGACCTCTACTCTACTGCTTACATTTCTAAGATTAAGTCTTGTTGGAGGGAAGCAGTGTGGTGTCTTTTGAAGAAAACCGCTCCCTCTGGCTTCTTGAGATCCCAGGACCAAGGCTGTACCCTGCATGGTGTGGACTCTTGGGGCCCCAGTTCACTCACTTCCTATGGTAAGTGGAAGGTCTAGCTGACTTCTAAGGTCTTCCAGGACTGAATGAAAGTCCTCTGTGGGCTGGAGCCTACTCTGTCTGGTTCTCTGCTCTCCCAAAGCCAAGAACAGTGCCTGCTGCAAAGCATACTCTTGCAATATTTGTCAAGAGAAAGAACTGACTGACAGCTTTACTGGCTCCATATTGCTTGGCCCATATGTATTATTTCACTTAATTTTCAAAGGGGTGGAGTCAGGGTTTGTATGTAGATTTGTACACCTTTGAAGCTCATTTTCTTCCCGTCATGCCTTGTGACCTTTAGGAGACAAGGCCCTCATGAAAGGATTTGTCCCAGTGATGTCTTTTAAAGATGGCTGTGGAAGGCCTGAGGAGATCCTGAGGCCCTTGTCCTTCTTAAAGCATATAGGCAATTGCTGCTGTCCCTGACCAATCTCAGGGGAATTAAGGTGGTGAGTGGAAAGGGGGGAGAAGGTGGTGAGGAAATCTGATTGCTGTGATTTAAATGGGGTGCCTTGGCAAATGGTGGAGTTTAGGTACACAGTTCCAGTCACATACTTGTAAGCTGGCTGGCTCTTTTGAAAAAAACAAAACCAAAAATCCTACTTGACAGCAGTTGTTGATTCCTGTAGCATGTGTATTTTCACCATGGCTGAACTCAGGCAACCACCGTGAAGTCGCTGGCTGCAGGATTGGAGGAGATGCACATATCAGCTCTCATGGGTCAGAGAGCCACCCCAGTAGTCACTGGAGCAGTAACTGGGGGCTATTCCCAGAAAGCCACGGGAAGATCACAGCTTCCATAGGCTCTGTGGGCAGCTGTGGGAAGCCTTGGCTCTCCCCCTGCCTTTTGGAAGATTAGAAATGGTCTCTGCCACTCTGATTTATAGTAGCTCTCCCATTACCTTGATGACAGTGGAGCTACTGGCGGGAAGGTGGCCTCAAAGCGGCCTCTGGCTCCTCCTTGGAACACACCCTCTGTTGCCTTGCCTCAGGCTGGGACAGACCCCCAAGCGGGAAGGCAGCCCTGAAAGGCTCTTGTGACCAGTTCTTCAGGAAACAGTTCCTGGGGTGTCATCCCAAGAAGGAGAATGCGAGTGTGTCGGTGCCTTCAACTATTCCTCTGCCTCTCCCTTGGGATTTTCCTCCCCAATTCCAGGAAGTCCTGAACATCATGGACTCTGCCCTCCCTGGATTGGGCCTCACCCTGGGACCAGGCCCAGCTAGAAGGCAGTGGGCATCCCTGAAGAGACGGTGGCATGAGGGCATGGGAAAGCAGTGAGGAAAGGGAGTGTGCCTCCTTCTGGCTGGGGCATGGGATAGGCAGCTCTGCAAGGAAGAGCAGGAGCAGATGTGGAGGAAAAGGGGCCTTGTCCTATGGATGCAGCTCCTTGAGAGCCTCAACATGTTGCATATTGTTAGGTTTTCCTCTAAAGTGCCTACCACCTTGCTGAGCAAAGGACAAGCACTTGAAAATGAGCTGAAGGAGAAATGAGAGCTTTATTATTAGCCCCCAGAACATTTTTCAGTGTTAAGACAAAAAGTAAAATGCAGGGGTAAGGAATGCCTGAAGAAGGACCTATAAAGGCCCCCAGGGCTCAACCAGGGCACAGCAGAGGCGTCTCTTCAGATCAATGGTGTGCAGTAGGTAGGCAGGGAAGGCGGCTGTGTTCCAGATGAGACAGACCAACCACTCAGCCCAAAGGGAAGAAGAATCGTGTGAGGCCAGCAGGGTTAGAACTTGCTAGCATAGAGGGTCATGACCCACTTGGGCACCCGGAGAAACCCAGGCAAGTAGGAGGCCAGCCAGCCCAGGTTGGAGACATGTGAGAGGGCGGAGCTCAAAGACAAATAATCTTGGACAGGGCGGCCTGTGGACCATAGGAAAAGGAGGATTAGATCCTTGTTTCCCATTCCTCAGACACCCCCATATGCCTGCAGAGATCGAGTGGAATGTGAGGAAAGAAGGGAGACGTGGAGGAGTGAGCTAGAAGCAGAAGGAAGAGAGGTTCAGGCTGGCTGCTGGGCCAGAGCTCTTACCATCAACATCCTGCAGGCCGTAGCGTCGTGCGAGGTCACAGGACGGCAGCACCTTCCCACTCAGGCTCAGGATATTGGGATCTGTGGGCACACAGACAGCTGAGACAGCCTGCAAATGGCCCAGGGTGACAAGGCTTGGGCCCAATGGCACAGGGCATCACCAAGACAGACATAAGAGCCCATATTTGTTTCTTTCTGTTCCTAGGAAGGTTTCTGGGCCTCTGGCTCCTGGCCACCGTTTCCAGGATCCAATTCCTGAGGCTCCCACACCTCAAACTGGGCATCGGACCCTTTGGGTGTCCAGAAGCCACAGAAAAGAAGGGCGTATTCCTGGCTCAGGACCCAGAACCAGGGCTACCACCCTGAAGATCCTCCATGCCCTTTCTTGTTACCAGCTGCTCCCAACCTTTTCACCTGTTGCCAATGCCACCACACACTTGCCACTCATTTCTGTGGTCTCCGCAGATGAGAAACCAAATTTGAACTGAAATACAGGGGCAGAGAGTGAAGGGTTAATTTCCCAAGAGCACTGCCCAAGTCCCTTTCCTGCTTTCAGCTTTTCTTCCAGGAGAGGGGAGGCCCTTGTCACTGCACCTGCAGGACTCAGCATCTAGGAAGGTATGGGAATCACTCCTTCCCACATCTGTGAGCCCTGTAACCATGGTACCTGGTACCATGCCTTTCTGCCTTTCCTAAGTGGAAGAACATGGGGATGCCAACTCTATCTGGGCCTTCTAGATTAGTTCAGAGTGGAGGTCAAGACTATGGGCTCTGGAGGTGGGTAGTCTTTCCACTTACAGGATATGTGACTTTGAGCAAGTTTCTTAACCTCCCTGAGTTTCAGTCTCCCAATCTGTAAAATGGAGCTACCATCTCCCTTATGGAGTGAAGGACAGAATGTACATCAGTGCTCAGCCCTGTGCCTGCCCCTCGAGCCCTGGTATCTACTCTTTGTTGCTGTTACTGTCTTGTCATTGGGGAGGGAAAGACTGGTTCCTTGCATTCCCTGCCACCCTCGCCCTCCCCTTGGCCACCTGCTTAATCAGGGGATCTGAAGCATTCTCCTCCTTCATCATGTGCTCCTTCAGCAGCTCTGTCTGCACCATCCCCGGCCACAGAGACACGTAGCTGACCCCGTGGCGCCGCAGCTCCTGAGCACAGTCCGCAGCCATCCTGTCGCACTGCAGAGGGACAGAAAGCCGGGTGGGAGTCAGGGCACCTGGTCGTGTCACCCCCCTCCTCTCCTGACTTGCCTGCTTCTGCCGAGGATGCCCCCAACCCCTGGCCTTCCCAGGAGGCCTGTCTTAGCTATCCACCTTCCCCAGCACACTGGCTGGCCAGCTGAGAGGAGCCCAGGCTAAGGAACTGTCTATACAGGGGCAGAGGAAGAGGGGAGGGGCAGAGGAAGAGGGGAGGGCCAATCAGCCTCACTGCCTGGACCACCAGGGACATTTCTCCTGAGCTCTGGGAACCATGACTGTCTACCCCAACCCCTGCGCCAGTGGGTCCTCACCGCAGCTTTGCCCACGCCATAGGGAACGCTGAAGAGATACTGCAGTCCCCCAATGGAGGAGATGATCACGATGAGCCCCCGGCCAGCTGGTACCATCAGCCGAGCCCCATACACTGAACACAAGTAATGGCCTCTAGAAGGTGGGGCAAAGAAGAAATGAATCACGTCAGGGCTGTCTCAAGAAGCTTCTTCTGCCCCCTAGTGGCGTCTGAGCCAGGTGGTGGTGGTGGTTTAGTCACTAAGTCGCGTCCGTCTCTTGTGACCCCATGGACTGTAGCTAGCCAGGCTCCTCTGCCCAGGGGATTCTCCAGGTGAGAATACTAGAGTGGGTTGCCATTTCCTTCACCAACAGGGCCGCCAACCTGGTGAACCAAGGGCCTGAGGCCACATTCTAAGAAACCCACAGGTAAAATTAACCACCGAAAGAGGAGAAATGGCAATCCTTAGAAGACTGTAGCGGAAGAAAAGTGCTCTGCCATGTCAGCGATGACAAAGCTAAAATAGCTCGGGGGATAGAATATAATAAACACAGAGGATCTACAAGGAAAAACTATAAAGTTCTATTTAACATAAAAGAATACAGGCCGCTCTCTCCCTCTGAGATGGCCCATACTCTGTGTGTGGACTGTGTTTCTCTCTGAATAATCCACTTCTTACCTAAATATGTAAAAAAGAGCAAGTACAGACAGAACCTGTTCAGAAGAACCAACATGTAAAGCTTGAGTTCTGCTTAAATTAATCCACAGATTCAACTTGAGTTATATCTCAAGACTTCTGGATAAATTGATCATAATCTAAAGGTCAAGGAGAATAAATGTGTGAAAACAGCCGGGAAAATTCTGAAGAAGGAAGATTAATATCTTGTGGGTGAGGGGGATATGCTGCCATAAAATGTACAATGACAAAATAGCTAAAAGAATGCAGCGGACTTCCCTGGTGGTCCACTGGCTAAGATTCTGAGCTTCCAGTGTAGAAGGTTCAATCTCTGGTCAGGGAACTAGACCCCACATAGATCCCACATGCCGCAACAAAGGTCGAAGATCACGCCTGCTACACCTAAGACCTGGCTCAGCCAAATAAGTAAATATTTTTTAAAAAGAATTCAGGACTGGCATTATAATACCTAAATACATCAATGAAACAAAATACTCAATAGTTAATCCAAGTGTAAAGAAGAATTCAGCAATTAGTAAGGGAACATTTCAAACCAACAGGGAGAGATGGTTGCTGTTCAGTCGCTCAGTGGTGTCCAACCCTTGGAGACACAACTGAGAGGCTGAACAACAAACATCTGGCCAACAAATAATTTGGGCTTCCCAAGGGGCACTAGAGGCACAGAACCCGCCTGCCAATGCAGGAGACATAAGAGACGTGGGTTTGATCCCTGGGTCAGGAAGATCTTCTGGAAGAGGGCATGGCAACCCACTCCAGTGTTCTTGCCTGGAGAATCCCGAGGACAGAGGAGCCTGGCGGGCTACAGTCCACTTCAGAGTTGGATGTGAATGAAGTGACTTAGCATGTATGCACGGTCAGTTATTTAGTGGGTGGGATGGGTTCTCTACCTCATTTATTGCTTTAAAATGCAGTCCCAAAATACCTGGGTATAAAAAAATGAGTGCCTAAAAGCAATAAAAGAAAGTATAAATAAATAAATTAAATAAATTAATTTGCTCAGTTGTGTCCGACTCTGCGACCCTGTTTATTGTAGCCTACCAGGATCCTCCCTCCATGGGATTCTCCAGGCAAGAATACTGGAGTGGGTTGCCATTCCCTTCTCCAGGAGATCTTCCTGACCCAGGGATTGAACCCGGGTGTCCCGCATTGTAGGCAGACGCTTTACCGTGGGGAAGCTTGTCTTAGTACCACACGAAGATATAAATGACTTATACATTAAGACATGTCTATACGTAGATATACAAATACATACATGTATATACATTTAAGTACGTTTGGAGAGCTGAGGAAAGCATGCAGGCAAGTAACAAGTAATAAATTGGGAAAGATATTTGTAAAATACACATTAAAGGGATCTATTCTACAAAGGTCTCTTATAAATTGATGTGAAAAGAATAATTTAGTAACACAACTCATGAAAGAATAAAACCGATATAAGCATCTGAATGCAGAGTTCCAAAGAATAGCAAGAAAAGAAAGCCTTCTTCAGCAATCAATGCAAAGAAATAGAAGAAAACAACAGAATGGGAAAGACTAGAGATCTCTTCAAGAAAATTAGAGATATCAAGGGAACATTTCATGCAAAGATGGGCTCGCTAAAGGATAGAAATGGTATGGACTTAACAGAAGCAGAAGATATTAAGAAGAGGTGGCAAGAATACATGGAAGAACTGTACAAAAAGATCTTCACAACCCAGATAATCATGATGATGTGATCACTCATCTAGAGACAGACATCTTGGAATCTGAAGTCAAGTGGGCCTTAGAAAGCATCACTACGAACAAAGCTAGTGGAGGTGATGGAATTCCAGTGGAGCTGTTTCAAATCCTGAAAGATGATGCTGTGAAAGTATTGCACTCAATAGGGCAGCAAATGTGGAAGACTCAGCATTGGCCACAGGACTGGAAAAGGTCAGTTTTCATTCCAATTCCAAAGAAAGGCAATGTCAAAGAATGCTCAAACTACAGCACAATTGCACTCATCTCACATGCTAGTAAAGTAATGCTCAAAATTCTCCAAGCCAGGCTTCAGCAATACGTGAATCATGAACTTCCTGATGTTCAAGCTGGTTTCAGAAAAGGCAGAGGAACCAGAGATCAAATTGCCAACATCTGCTGGATCATGGAGAAAGCAAGAGAGTTCCAGAAAAACATCTACTTCTGCTTTATTGACTATGCCAAAGCCTTTGACTGTGTGGATCACAATCAACTGTGGAAAATTCTGAAAGAGATGGGAATACCAGACCACCTAACCTGCCTCTTGAGAAATCTGTATGCAGGCCAGGAAGCAACAGTTAGAACTGAACATGGAACAACAGACTGGTTCCAAATAGGAAAAGGTGTACATCAAGGCTGTATATTGTCACCCTGCTTATTTAACTTATATGCAGAGTACATCATGAGAAACGCTGGGGTGGAAGAAACACAAGCTGGAATCAAGATTGCTGGGAGAAATATCAATAACCTCAGATATGCACATAACATCACCCTTATGGCAGAAAGTGAAGAGGACCTAAAAGCCTCTTGATGAAAGTGAAAGAGGAGAGTGAAAAAGTTGGCTTAAAGCTCAACATTCAGAAAACGAAGATCATGGCATCCGGTTCCATCACTTCATGGGAAATAGATGGGGAAACAGTGGAAACAGTGTCAGACTTTATTTTTGGGGGCTCCCAAATCACTGCAGATGGTGACTGCAGCCGTGAAATTAGAAGACGCTTACTCCTTGGAAGAAAAGTTATGACCAACCTAGATAGTATAATCAAAATCAGAGACATTACTTTGCCGACTAAGGTCCGTCTAGTCAAGGCTATGGTTTTTCCTGTGGTCATGTATGGATGTGAGAGTTGGACTGTGAAGAAGGCTGAGCACCGAAGAATTGATGCTTTTGAACTGTGGTGTTGGAGAAGACTCTTGAGAGTCTCTTGGACTGCAAGGAGATCCAACCAGTCCATTTTGAATGAGATCAGCCCTGGGATTTCTTTGGAAGGAATGATGCTAAAGCTGAAACTCCAGTACTTTGGCCACCTCATGTGAAGAGCTGACTCACCGGAAAAGACTCTGATGCTGGGAGGGATTGGGGGCAGGAGGAGAAGGGGACGACCGAGGATGAGATGGCTGGATGGCATCATGGACTCGATGGACGTGAGTCTGAGTGAACTCCGAGAGATGGTAATGAACAGGGAGGCCTGGCATGCTGCGGGTCGCAAAGAGTCGGACACGACTGAGCGACTGAACTGAACTGGATAACAAGAAAAACATTTCTTTTGCACAGGAGACAGGACTCTCCAAATGAAAACAAGTAGAGTGAGTTATGGTATCAAAAAGAAGGCCAGCCTCAGGCAATGCAGAGGAAAGGCATAAGTATGTGTGTGAGAGGTGAGAGGAGGTGTTGGTGCGCTTCTAGCAAGGTCCCAGAATAACCTTTGGTTTGGAGAATTCATCAGGGCTCTGGCGCCAGGATCTGGGCCTTTGCTTTGCAGGCTCAAAACCCTGACCAGCAAGAGATGAGAGTGTGGAAGGCCCCTCTCTTAGAGGTCTAAGGACATGGGTATTGCCAATTTCTAGCTCTTTGGGTTTTCTTGACTCTTGGTTGACCATCTCCCTCTCCTCACAACATTTATTCCACTTTGGAAATGACAAGTGGATTGTAATCCTGCTTCCCTGGGATTGCCACTAGAAGCTGAGGGTTTCCTTAGATGCTTTAGATGTAGATTTGCATATAATCTCTGGGTGACTCCCACAGGTGGCTGATCACATCCATGCAGGATAGTTTCTCAGAGGGTGCCCTCTTCCCAACAATAAACACAGACCTGAAGGATGTATGTCATGCTGGGTAAGCTGTAAATGCTGTTTCATCTCATTCCTTTTTCCAGATGTACGTGAAACCCCTGCCCTCTCTACTCGCCCCTAGAACACTCTTGCCTGTAGGCCTGGAGTGAGGAGGGGAAGGCTAAGATGGCTGGCACTCAGTCTTCCTTACTGACTTTCTGCTGATCTTAAACAAAACAATTCTTTCCTCTAGTCATGTTTGGACATACCGACTACAGGTGGCATGCTTTACCGAGGGAAAGAGGCTTCCTTATGGATCATGCATTTGGACAGGCAGAGAGTGAGACAGGAGAGCAGGCAAGGGCAAGTTCAGATGAAACTGACAGAAACAAGGCAGAAGCTGACGTTCCTGGGTCCGGATTCACCTAGTTGGAAACTTCTTCAGAGGTCAGTGGACAAATAGGACAGATGGGAGAAGGAGATGAGGAGATCAGAAGGAAAAGGAGAGGACACTTGTTAATGTCTGGCTGAGTGACTGAGGGGAGCCCAGGCTCTTAGGTGGGTGGCCGGGGAAGCACCTACCTGAGTCCGACGTTGTTGATGTCATCCCAAATGGAGGCGGGGCTTTCCCAGAATGACTTCTTAGAGTTGTTCAGGATCGACTAGAAGGCACAGGGAGAATGATGAATAGTATGCTCTGGAGGCAAGAAGGGGCTGGATAATGGAAGGGACAACCAGTGGGGATGAGGACTCAGAGGTCAGAGGGGGAGGTCCGAGGAGTGTGAAGCTGGGGTCAAAGTTTGAAAAGCACCTGGATCCCAGCATAGGCATTGTTGACCAGCACATCCAGACGTCCTTGCTGTTCTCGATCCACCTGCTCAAACAGGTTTCGCACTTCACTTTCCTGGCTTGAATCACAAACCACAGGCACACACCGGCCTCCCGGGATTGCGCCTGGAGAGGGACAGAAGGAATAAGAGCTCCGAGTTGCACAACGTGAGACAGAACTCAGCTCCCGTCAGCCCCAAGGTGGGAGCTAAGGCAGTTCTAGGACTCAGGTAGTAGCTGAGGCAACATGGTGGGCAATACTGCCCTCTGGTGTCTGTTTGAGGAGTTTCAGTAATGCTAGGTACTGTCGTAGAGCAAGCGGGATAGGGAATCCCAGGTTTAAAATTTGCAGACATTTTCTGAGGTCTACTATGTTCAAGGCATTGTATTACTCTGCATGTGGAGGCCGAGGGACAAATAGGCTTGGAGGTTCTCTTCAGAAAGGAGTTCTTTTTCTTCATCCTTAGTCATTCCATCTCTTGTGCCCTTAGCTCCCATCCTTCACCACTCATCTGGAAACTCAACTCAATCCCAGCCTTCTTACCCTCACTCCACCAACACTGCTGCCTGGTAAATGAAAAAACAAAGCTCTCAGACACGAACGATCTCTACTTCCTATTCTGCCTCACCTTCTACAAATGTGTCCCCTCCTTTAACTTCAGAGAAAGAAGAAGAATTTATTCAAGAACAATCTTCATATTCTGAAGATTCATGCTCTGGGCCCCACCCTCTGACCTCCCTGCTTAACTGCTCACTCACCTTTCTAGTACATTCTGGACTCACTTATTGCTTATCATGTTCATATTCATTACTTTCATCTCTTATCACTTCCTGTATTCATATTACACTGAAATGATCCATTTCTGCCTTAGACTTCAGAGCAAAAGTTATGTCTAACTAAATTTGGTAACTCCACTGTTTCACCCAGTGCCTAGCAAATCAAAAGCACCCCCAAATTTATTTAACTGAAATTCAGTAGAAAAATCAAATGAAAACATACAATTCAATAAAATCTTAACAAGAAAAGAGAAAGAGCACAGGTCCACAACTCTTGAAATTCAATTCCAAAATCCCTAAAGCTCTCAAAGTTGTTTTTTTTCCTCCATAAAATTCACTTAATGGCAAAATGTGCCCTGATCTGAAGTTACTTATGGGGTTTACTTATCCCACTTAGAATAAATGTACATGTTTATTGAGGAATATTTTGGTTTCAGGTAAGGGATTAAGAGGAGTAGTTAATGGAAAGAGCTCCCTCAGGTGGTTTCTGCCCCCTGGGACTCCAGAGAAAGCACTCACCTCCTGAGCAGTGGCCTGCAGCGTGTCCAGGTGGCGGCCAGTGATGTAAACTGTGGCACCTGCTTGGCAGAGCTGCAAAGCGATGCCCCTGCCAATACCCCTGGAGGCACCAGTCACCACACACACCTGGCCCTTCATGGTAGCTGGCATGACTCAGCAAGCAAAGGGGTTGAATCTGTGGAACCAAAGACTTGCTCTGAGGGAAGCCTGCCGACTGCGTTATTCGGAGGGGGGGCGATCCTGATAGAGGTAGGAAGGAGAGCCAAGGTTGAGATCCTTTGATGGGGAGAAAAGTTTCTGAGAGGAATAACTAGCGCAGGCCCCGGAAAAGGTTGGCTGTCCCTTTTGGGAGACCAAGGCGTGAAGAAGGGGGCTGCGTGGGGCTGTCCAGGCCGGCCACCTACTGGGACTCTGAGTGGGACTGTGGCGGGGCAGTCCCTCTCGGCACGTCTTGCAGAGTCCTGAGCTATGGAGTTCAGGGCCCTTGCCCAGAGGTGCGGCTTCCGCGTGGAGGGCTGGCGCGAGCCCCAGGGGCCCTGAGCCAGATGTGTAGGGAGCTCGAACTCCATACCTGCCACCTGTGCTGCCGCTGGAGTCCTCGCGCCGTCTGGCTCACAAAGTTTTCGAAGTCGAGGAGTTTTAATTCTGGTCGCAGGGGCGGGACAAGAAGTCAAGAGGACGACGGTCGAGTGGAAGTTCACGTTCCAGTCCGGTTTCCGCAGAAGACTCGGAGGATCGGGTCAAGGAGTACGACACGCAGGAACCTGGACAAGGGTAGAAGGCTAGGACCCACCAGCGGGGCGGGGGCGATCCAGAGACTCAGCCACGCCCTCCCCAGAGAGGCCGTCGCGAGGCTATGACGTGTAATGCTGCGCCTTAAGCGCGCCGGCGTGTCTAAACTCTGCCGGGCCCAGGCCCGCACCCTGCTGACTGAGGTTCCCCCATCAGCTAAGGCAGCTTTTCCGGGCGGAGCTGCCCCGACGCACCCATGGGCCTAGGTCCGCGTTCCCCCCACAAACAGGGGCGCCGGTTCCTGGCTGGCGGAAAACGAGGGCGCGGGGCCAAGGGCGCGGGGCGCCCCCACCAGGCCGCCAGCGACATCCCTGCCCGCCTCCGGATGGGCGCTCGGAGCCTGGCCCAGATGCGCAGCCTCACCTGAGCCCAGAAGCTCTGGGGTATTTCCGCCGGGCGCTGTCCGCGCTGAAAGAGGCCCCCGAGACGGGAGAAGAACGAGGTAGGGAGCAACTTAGGGAGACGGATCAAGGGAGGAACTGGTTGGGCATAACATTCAAGACAGGTAAGGACAATTTCGTGGGTCCCCAGGGTGTGAAGACTTAGTCTCATCTCCTCTAAGGCATAACCTTATCCTCCTCTCATTCTCTTTAATGTATTTCTTGTTTTTTTCAGAGCTGATGGTGCACAATGTTTTGAAGGAAGTGGAAGCTCAGGCCCTAGCTTTGGCCACAAACCGGACTGGCAGCGAGATGCTACAGGAACTGTTGGGGTTCAGTCCCCGGAAGCCGTTGTGTCGAGTATGGGCCGCTCTGCACTCCAATTTGCGCTTTGTGGCCTGTCATCGATGTGGGGTCCACGTTTTGCAAAGCGCTTTGCTGCAGCTGCCTCGATTGCTAGGGAGCCCTGCAGGGAGGAAGAGGAGGAGGAGGAGGATGGGAAGGATGGTCATGTGGAGACCCTGGAGGAGCTGGTCCTGGGACTAGCTGCTGAGGTCTGTGATGATTTTATTTTCTATTGTGGAGACACACATGGCAGCTTCGTGGTCAGAACTTTGCTGCAGGTATTGGGAGGGACTCTTCTGGAGTCTGAGAGAGCCAGGCACCGTGGCTCCCAGTCACCTGGTAAGTATTACAAGAAAGGTGTGTGGACCTCCAGGGAAGGAGAGTTTAGGAAGTTCAGAAGGAGAGAGTAAGCAGAAGATTTCTTCATGTCCTTGAATTAGCAGTGAAATTGGGACAAGGATATAGCAGGCCAAAGATTAGTGCTCATGGAGGCCCAGAGGTGAGGATGCCTATGTGTGTTATAGGGGACAGCTGTTAGAAGAATGCGGGTAAGTGGAAGAGGTTATTCACTTGAGCATTGCCTCTCAAACTTTTTTACTACAGCTCACAGTAAGAAAACAATTTTCAAGCATCATTCAATATACATGTGTGTGTATATACACATATTGGATTCAAGCCAAAGGTCAGGAAGCAAGACCCTTCTACATACAACCCACTGATATTCACCCCCCTCTTTTTTTTTCCTGTGCCATGTGTGGCTTGCAAGATCTTAATTACCCAACCAGGGATCAAACCCTTTCCCCTTGCAGTGAGAGTGCGGAGCCCTAACCACTGGACCACCAGGGAATTTCCTCCTTTTTCATTTTATTCTGTGTGTTACATTAAAAAGTGCTTGTTGAGACCTACTAGATTGATTTTATAATACACTTATAGGCAGCGGACCTACATTTTGAAAAACATTGGGAAGAGAGTTTAGGTGAGGCCTGGTTTTGGAACACCTTGAATTGCTGACTGAGGAGTTTGGACTGTCTCCTGTGGACCATGCGGGAGCTGGTTGAAGTTCCTTAGAAAAATTAAAAGGGAAATGTAGTCTCAGTTCAGTCATGGAGATGAGATGAGACATTGAGTTGTACCATATGCATTCTGCATCTCCAGGCCAAATCCTTATTCAGCTGTGCAATTCTTCTCCCTTCAGGATGGCAGTCTGTGGTCTCACCACTGTATATGTTCTTGATCTTCCTTTAGAAGCACAAAAGGCCCCATCTCGGGAACGTAAGCCAACTGATTTTGAGGTGCCTGAAACCTTCTTGAATTGCCTTCAGAACCTGAGCTCGTGCTTTCTAAAAGACATTGCTGGTAAGGAGGGAAATAGAGGAAGATCAAGGATCTTCTTTTTGGAGAGGATTATCATCTTCCCTGGTGGCTCAGATGGTAAAGCATCTGCCCACAATGCGGGAGACCTGGGTTCGATTCCTGGGTTGGGAAGATCCCCTGGAGAAGGAAATGGCAATCCACTCCAGCACTCTTGCCTGGAAAATCCCATGGACGGAGGAGCCTGATAGGCTACAGTCCATGAGGTCACAAAGAGTCGGACACGACTGAGTGACTTCACTTCATCATCAAACAAGGCTCTTATTTCCATTGGTCTTATTTGTCTCTTTTTCAAATCTTGCCTGGTTTGATGTTGTAAAGGCTCTATTTAGACCCTTTGTCTCCATAGTCCCTTGTACCCTGTTGCCTGAGGTTTGAGGTTGGGAAAGCCACTTTTATTATTTCTGCCCTCCCCCACAGTGTTTATCACTGACAAGATATCCAGCTTCTGCCTTCAAGTGGCCTTACAGATCTTACACCGCAAGCTGCCCCAGTTTTGTGCCCACGTCTGCAATGCTGTGATTGGCTATCTGAGTAGCCGAAATTCCTCAGCAGATGGCAGGTATGGACAGGGCCTCAGGATTGATCAAGGTAGTGGGCCATGTGAAATGAATGATAGGATGTGGGTATTTTGTTTGTTTCCATTCTCTGTATGTGTGTGTTTATTTTTTTATTTTACTTTTTTGTCTAGTTTTATTGAGATATAATTGAGATACAGCACTATATAATTTTAAGGTATATAGCATGATTTGACTGGTTTACCTCACGAAACAGTTACCACAATAAGTTTAGGGAACATCCATCATCTCATTTATATACAAAATTAAAGAAATGAGAAAAAAGTTTTTTTTCCTAGTGATGGGAATTCTTAGGATTTAATTTCTTAACTTTTGTATATAACATATGATAGTGTTATATTTATAATGTTATGCATTACATCCTTGTATATATGTACCTTATAAATGGAATTTTGTAACTTTTGATCGTCTCTAGCCAAGTCCCCCTCCCCCAGACCCCCTGTCTCTGGTAACCACAAATCTGATCTCTTTTCCTTGTTTATCTGTTCTTGAAATATAATTGACGTACAACATTATGTTAGTTCCTGTTACACAATGTAGTGATTTGCTATTTCAGTACACTTCAAAATGATCATCGTGGTAAGTCCAGTGAAGTGAGTATTTTGAACGAACTGAAGACTACCTGATCATCTTCTCCTTGTCCTCAGCCCCCTATTGCTGTTTCTGCGAGATCAGACAAGCTCCAGGCTCCTGGAGCAGGTGCTGCTAGTGTCAGAGCCCCCAAGGCTCCAGAGCCTCTTTGAAGATCACCTCCAAGGACAGCTGCAGGCCTTGGCTGCACATTCTATTGCCAACTTCCCTTTGCAGCGTTTCTTGGATGCTATCACCACCCCTGAGCTGGTGAGTTGAGAACTTGGCCAAGTCTGTTTCTGTTAGTTCTTGTTCACTGGGCTTTGCTTTATTGTGTACATGCCTCTGTATTTCCAACAGTATGCTGGCCATTCCCCTTGAGAAGTCACTCCTGGAGGCTTCCCAGAGCTTAGGGTGAAGGTGCCTTCTTCCCAGAAAGGATGTGCTTTAGCTCTTCTCAGGTGCCAATGTCAGTAGGAGATTGGCTTAATCCAAGTTCTCAGCCTGAGCTTCTGTGGCTTGCTGAGTCTCTGGGTGCTTGGCTGCAAATCCATGCAAGCAGCAGAACTGCTTTCGTAGCTTCTTTTTCTCTTTGCTGTTTAGTGCCAAAGCATGCTTTGCCAGGATCCCCTGGGTTGAGAGCTAGGATGGAAGGGCAGGTTTAATTCTAGCCCTCTCTTATCCTTCCCCTCCCCATGTGAGGCCTCACCTCTAAGACTCCTTTTGTTCTGGACCTTCCTTATCCATCCAAACCAAAGTCTTGTTATTGCCAGTGCTTTTATGTTTTACCTAGCATTTTTAGTTGCTTTTGGCAGGAAGATTTCATCGAATAACTTAGCCCACCATTACCAGAATGTCAAATCATTTATCCCATGTCTCCCCTCAGCTGTCCCCTGTGTTTGAGGAGCTGAGCCCCGCCCTGGAAGCTGTGCTGGCCCAGGGTCACCCAGGGGTAGTCATTGCCCTGGTGGGCGCCTGCCGCAGAGTTGGGACCCACCAAGCCCAGGTCCTACAGCTGTTGTTGGAGGTGAGTGGGGGTTACCTGTTGAGTACCCTGAGTTCAAGTTCTACTTGCTAGGATTTAGCTAATCTTCAGTTGTATTTCAGGACGCATGGGATCTGATACCCAGCGAGTTCACAGGTATAGGGAAATGAAGCCAGAGCCATCTCATGGCCCTGGAATGAAAAGTGTCTCCCCAGACAAAGAAAGAAGTTTTAAGGAAAAAATATTTATTCAGCCCCTGTTATATATATGGGGGCTGTGAATACAACAAGGAAAATAAGATCGATCCTCTCCCGCATGCAGCTTATGTTCTTGTGGAGTCAGGCACCTGTCCTGAACGCTTTCCCCTGGCTGGAAAGCCAAGGTGTCGGATGAGGTAGTTCTCAGCTTCATCATGTTCTGTCTTTCCTTCTAGGCATTCCACTGTGCAGAGCCCTCTTCCCGGCAAGTGGCTTGTGTGCCCCTCTTTGCCGCTTTGACGGCTTATGAGGTGTACTATGGACTGGCGGAGGAGGAGGGGGCAGTGCCCATGGAGCACCAGGTGGGTGAGGTAGGGGAGAGGCCAAGCCTGTGACTAGTTGGGAACCAGGCCTCCCAGAGCTGAGGAAGCCCCTCGGCACCGAGGTGAGGGCGGTGGGGTCTCTTGGCTTCATCCAGGTGAAGGTGGCGGTTTGGTGGCTGCCTCCTGACTGCCTGTCTGTGTCCTCTCAGGTGGAAACGGCCGCCGCCAGGGACCTGGGGGAAGCGACGGTGCTTGGGTCCCTCCTGCTGCAGCATCTGCTGCACTTCTCCAGGCCCTGTCTCATACTCCAGAGTCTCAGTGCCTTGACAGGACCGCAGCTTCTGACTCTGGCCCAAAGCCCTGCTGGCTCCCACGTGCTCGATGCCGTCCTCACCAGCCCCTCCGTGACGTGCAAGCAGCGCTGCCGGGTGCTAAAGCCCCTAAAGGTTAGATTTTTGGCTCCTGTTTTGAGTCCTCTGCCATCCCTCCATTTGGAGAGTGTGTGCTTTCCCTAAGACTGGCCTTCACTCACAGAGAGGATGCGTAGTTCCTAGACTGCTTCAACTTGGCCTCTTAACTTCACCTCCCCACCCCTCCCCCTCCAACAGCACCCTTTTATGGACTGCCCTAGATGGCGCTACCTCACTTATCTCAATGCAGGGACATTATGTGACGCTGGCCTGTAGTCGCCATGGCAGCCGCGTGCTAGATGCTATCTGGAGCGGAGCAGCCTTGGGGGCCCGGAAGGAAATTGCTGCTGAGCTGGGTGAGCACCTCGTTTTGACCTTGGCAAACGTTCCCTTTCCTTATTCTGTAAAGCTGAATGGCTGGGAGTGGACCTAAATTCAGCAGAGACTTCAGTTCAAAAGGGTGGTTTTGGCTGTGGGTTCTGAGCAGTCTGCTCTCCCTTGCCCCTCCATGTAGTCTGCCCCTCTGTGTAGCCCTCCGCTCCCATACCTGTTATTTGGACAGTGAGGTGTTAACTGTATCCTGGGGCAGACCCAGGGTTCCAGAAAAATGGAGGGACCTTCTCCCCAGGTAGAGTCTCTTCAAGCCTAGGGGAATGACTGCATGGTGATACTGAACATGAATGGTTCCCTTTGCAGGGGAGCGGAACCAGGAGCTGATAAGAGACCCTTTTGGCCACCATGTGGCTCGAAACGTGGCCCTGACTACCTTCCTGAAGCGTCGAGAGGCTTGGGAACAGGAGCAGGGGGCGGTGGCCAAGCGGAGGCGGGCCTTGAACTCCATACTTGACGACTGAGGGCTTCGGATCTGGGACTGGGTATTGATGTGGGGGTGGAGAGAGGAAGTATCTATCCTGCCCTGTTCTAGTTTAAATTGGAGTCAAATGTCTTACCGATAAACATTTTTATATTTTTATTGGAAACACTTTTGTTATGTTGCAGAGGGAAGGGTACAGAGAAATAGAGATCTCAAGGTGAGGTTAGAGAGGGCTCTGTTCAGGGCACCGAGGAGCCTAGGGACAGCAGGGGAGTGGTAATGACTTCTAGATGTAATGGCAATTACATGGGATCCAGAAACTGGGGACAGGCTGTGGCCTTTCAGGGTAAGTGGGAGGCTGGAACAATGGTCAGGAAGGGATAGTGTTCTTCAGGAATGGGTGTAGGCTGGGAGTGGAAGAATCATGCCGACAGGCCTGTTGTTACCACATCAGAGGACAGTGGGGAGATCAGGTGAGTTAGCCAGTCTGCACTGTGCAGGCCCCCAAGCTTGATGCTGTCACAGTCCTTTACAGTCTGTCTCTTGGAATGAGGCTGGGGAAGAAGCTCAGACCCCCTTCTCAGTAGGGTTTAAGGCGACCCTGCCGCTGCCACTGCTCAGTCCCTTCTACTGCACGACGAAGGGTGGAGGAAATCCCCAGCAGCATATGGCCCAGG
This sequence comes from Nanger dama, assembly GCA_917880005.1. Lineage (NCBI taxonomy): Eukaryota > Metazoa > Chordata > Mammalia > Artiodactyla > Bovidae > Nanger > Nanger dama. The sequence continues at coordinate 20,891,114 of CAKJTW010000036.1, read as the reverse complement.
CCTTGCAGCAGTGAGGAGGCCCATCGGAGGAGCTCCCTGCAGGGCAGAGACAAGAGGAAGTCAGAGGTGGGGCGAGCCTGGGAGGCGGCCACAGGCTGGAGGCTGGGGGTTTTCCACAGGGAGAGCTAACAGGGTTGGGGGAGCATGAGAAGGAATTGTTGGGGCTGCAACTGTAGGGATGGAAAAGTGTGATGTGTGGCCTCTGACCTGAGTATTTTCTTTGGGCCGAGTCCTTGAATGTCACAGCTCATGGAGTAGAGCCCGTAGAATGTGGCTTTGATGTTCAGGCTGCCGAAGAGATCTCGAGGGCTCTGCTTGTATACGTCGAAGGTGATTCGGGCTATGTCCTTGCTGTGCTTGGGCTTCTCCCGGCCCAGGCCATACGACAGCACCCCACTCTGCAGGGCACCCCCTCATCAGTGTACTGAAGCTTCACCACTAAACCCTATCAGCCCTGGGACAGACACTGACCCCCCCGCCCCTTGCCTGGATTGTTTGTCCTCTATGAGGAGTCTGACAACTCCTCACCTCTCATTGCCTCTGCCCGCAAGATCAGGGCTAGGCGAGACAAGAGGCTTGGGAGACAGAAGGGATCAGTGGTCTACTGCAGCCCCAGTATGGGCCTCTCACCCTGTGGGGGCTCCAGCTCTGCCCCAGCTCCAGCACCATCAGGCACGTGTCATCCTCCAACAGCTGGAAGAAGTCCTCACTCTCCACGGTGGTCCCGTCTTCCTCCAGCACCAGTGTGAGCCCTCCACTCAGCGCCAGGGCCTCCAGAGCCTGCCCAGTGGCAAGAAGCAGGAGGGGAGGGGCAGAGCTTATCCTGTGCCCTGTCCCTGCCCAGCACCCAGCGGTCGGCCCTGGGTGCTGGGTGCTGACCCCAGCTCTCCGCGGCTCTCTGGCATCCCTGCAGAAGGCTCCAGCTCACGGTGTTCTTTGGTTGTTGGGAAACCCTCATTAGGGCCCGTTGTTTTCCCATTTGTCCTGTTTTGCTCCTGCCATGGCACTGTCACCTCTCCCAGCTTCCAAGCCACACCTGCCGGTTTGGAATTGAAAAGCTAGCCAAGTTCTCTGGGGTAAAGGTATTATGCTGACAAGGCCTGCCATGATGGGGTCTCATCCCCAGTGCCCCAGCTCACTCTCCCCAACCCTCAGAGTTCTCCAGACCTATTTGCAGTAATGGTGACTTTCACCTTTTGAGTCTTCACAAGGGTCAAGTATCTGTTGTAGCGCTTTCATACCTTATCTTCTACACCTTTCCACAGCCCAAGGAGGCAGCTGTATTGTTTCCTTTTACAAATGAAGAAACTGAAGTTTTGATGGGCTGAATACCTACCCAAGTTTTGACAGTAGGAAGCGGCAGAATCAGGATTTGAATTTGATCTGTCAGACACTGCCATTCCATACACTGGTGTTCTGAAATGTATTGCTCCAACCCTATACACTCCCCCACCCCTAAAGACAAGCTTGCTCCTTAGAAAAAAAATGAATCGCCTCAAATGCAGTGGAAGCCATGGGGCTGAGCCCCCTGCTTCTAGCCCTCAGAGGGAGGGCAGCCATGCAATAACCACAGCTCTTTCTGCTCATCATTCCAAGCTCTCTCCCTCTTGACTAGCCCCTTGGCTGCCCCCACTCTTGGAACCCAGGGACTTGACTCACTCGCCTTGTCTAGCAGTTCCTGACGGGTAGCGGCTGTCAGGCCTTTCCGGGCAGTCCGCTTGTGATCACAGACTCGGAAAGGTCGCTGGGGTGGTGGAGCCGAGGTCCAGACCTTTCGGCCCAAATCGGCGCTCATGTTGGATACTGACCTGGTAGGTGGGAAGGAAGGTCAAGAAGGGGTGAGAGGTCTGCTGAGTGTACTGGGGATGATGGGCGTGGGTGGGGTAGCTGCAGTGTTAGGGGAGTTGGGAGAGAGGATCTAGGTGTGCAGATTAGCCCAGGGAGAGCGGGCGATGGAGGAAGTGGGAGGCTGGCGGGGGAATGGGGAGAATGGGGGACTGGGTGTGGGGCAGAGTCTAGACAAGCCCACTGTGAAAAGTGGTGGCAAGGGAGGAGGAGGGGGCACAAATTGGAGAGTCTAGGAAACTAGAGGCTGAATGGAGTGCTATTTCTCTGCCCATATACCCAGAGCTGGAGAGTGGAGTGGAGGGTTAGGAGTCACCTGAGCAGGCTGCTGGGGTCCAGGTTAGAGAGGTATTCCATGGTGAAGGAAGGGACGCGGAGAGGAGCCTCCCCTGGAGTCCTAGGCTGGGTGCTTCTCTGCTGGGTTGGAGCTGAAGTGGTGGTGTTTTCTGTTACGGAGCTGGGATCTCAGCCCTAGTGAGTAGGGGGATGAGTCAAGCCTGGACTCTGGCCCCCTCTGCCTGGCTAGTATGCAGGGCAAAGTCCAAGGTGGGGGGCGGGGCGGGGCATGGTGGTGGAAGGACTGTCCCCGAGATGCCAGGCAAAAGCCATGGAGGTTTTGTGAGGGTGTCTCTGGTGGCAATGTGTGATGTGAGAGTAAACAGGAGCTATGTAATTGGAATGTAATCTCTGGTGTTTTTCTTTATATGGAGGGAATTTCTAGATGCCAATCTGTGCAAAGCTGCTTGTGTGATTTGCTTTGTATGTGCTGCCACCTACTGAAAAAAATGTTTACTTCAGTTTTAGGAAAAGGGAGGCTGTGCTTGGAGCAAACAGGATAGGGAGGCAGTGTGCGCCCCACGGGGGTGTGATCCATGGATCCAGGATCATCAGGATCCTGTCTGGGACCTTGGCCTTCCTGCTTTCCTGCTCTTCCTTCTGTGGTCCGGGGGCGGGGGGGTGGGGGTGGCTGGCTTAACATTTCTCTGACTTCCTTCTCTAGAACTGCCTGCTTCAGTCACAGTGGATTAGTCACTCACTTTTCCCTCCCACTGGCCAATAATTAGCATGGAGTCATGGATAGGGGCTTCTCAGGTGGCGCTAATGGTAAAGAACCCGCCTGCCAATGCAGGAGACTTAAGAGATGTGGGTTCAGTCCCTGGGTCAAAAAGATGCCCTGGAGAAGGGAATGGTAACCCACTGCAGTATTCTTACGGTCCCTATGGACAGAGGGAACCTGGTGGACTACAGTCCATGGGGTCGCAAAGAGTCAGACATGACTGAGCGACAGCATGCACAGTCATGGTAGGGGGCAGAGAAAATGCCTCCTTTAATGGACTTTAGGTATCCCGTGTCCCATCTCTCACTTCAGCTGTGGTTGTGTGGAAGCTCAGACTCTCACTGTCAGTGAACACAATCACACACTGTCCAGGAGCCTTGTCTGACGATGTACAGGACAGGCTGCAAGTGTGCGTCAGGGCATTATAGCCTCTAGGACAACCCTCAAACAATGGGGAAGGTGAGCTGGACATAAACATCTGCCTTCTGTCTTTCGGGAAGGTATTCCGTGTGCTCAGAGGTTCCTGGAGCCCACTGAAGAAACTCAGTAACGCCCTCTTACTGGCTCCCCTCTTCCCCTTCCCTTGCTCTCACTCTGGCTTCCAGAGCTGACCGCCCTAAAGACAGGATTACCTGTATCCACACTCTCGACTCAGGCTCTGCTGGGAGGGAAACCAAACTGAGACAATACTGGTGTCCTGGCTCCCAAGGAGCCCCTTTTTGGCTGTTGACAGGCAGAAGCCTTTTCCTTCTTCCCTCACTGTTATCAATCTGCCAAATTTCATTCCTAAGTTTTGCCTGGCCTCGCCAACCAGAGACGGCTTCCTTCCAGTGTGTCTCTCACCGCAGCCTCTCCTTTTCCTCACCTCATATCCCGGTGCAGCCCAGCAATGTGGCCTCTTCGTGGGTGTGTGTCACAACTCTTCATGCAGCCTATAAGCCCGTCACACCTCCGTGCATCTCCCACTCCCCCGGGGAACTTAGCCCCATGCTTTACACTGAAAGCTGCCACTGATAGCCCTCTGAGAGCTGTGAGGCTGGAGTGACTGGGGCAGGGCCCAAGGCAGGAGGTGAGAGGGGGTAGGTAGGAAGCTGAGGAAAAGGGGCTTAGCAGTGTCAGGAGTCCGAAACCCCGCAAAGATACAGCAGCTATGGGAATGAGGAGTTGGGTTGCCTTCTCTGCTGAGAGCTGGCAAGGGACGCCTGACAATGTAAGAGCTGCAGGGTGGGAGGGCTGAGAACCGGGGTGGGTGCGTGGGTGGGTAGGTGTGTGTGTGTGTGTGTGTGTGTGTGTGTGTGTGTTGCAGGGGGAAATAAGCGTGTGTGTGTGTGTGTGTGTGTGTGTGTGTGTGTTGCAGGGGGAAATAAGCGCAGAGGCAGGACCCAGAGCCAGGATCCGGCAGTATCCCTACTCACCCACACACCTAGGGAACCTTATCTGCACCCCCCTCAGCCTATCCTGTTTCCTGGGGAGGCGGGCTCTCACATGCCTGGACGAGTTAGTGATGGGAAGCAGCAGGGTGAGGGAAGGCTCCTGGAAAGGCCCAAGAGGAGCCCCACCTTGTCCCTCCCTGTTTCTGCCTCACGCTCTGCCAACCTGACAGGCACGGGACAGACTTAGGCAACTTGCCCACTGCCGCTTTGCCTTTGGGCTTCCCCAGGCCCCTGGAGAGCCCCCACCCCTGCTCCCGCCCAGCTGGGTAAGTAGATCTTCCCACTAGACCTTACTCCCCTCTACTCACTTTTGCCCTGCGGTATATACACATAGAGGGAATGGGGCCGGACCAAGAAGGAGAGGCCCGGTGAGAAGGGCAGAGGTGGAGGCAGGGACAGCCTGGGAGTCAGGACTGGGGAGGTGGGCCTGACAGAGAGCAGGGGATATGGGTTCCAAGAAGTAGTGTTTGGGCTGGGGTCCTGGGGGAGAAGAGACAGGGGCCCCCAGACAGGACAGGGGCAGGCTGCAGAGGAGTGAGGGACGCTCAGTCCCTTCTCACTCGCATCAGGCGGAACGCGGGCTTCTGCCCCACCTGAATGCGCCCCACAACTCTTTCCAGCCTCCCGGAAGGACAGAAGAATGTCGGTCTGCTACCGTCCTCCGGGGAACGAGACGCTGCTGAGCTGGAAGACCTCGCGGGCCACGGGTACGGCCTTCCTGCTGCTGGCGGCGCTGCTGGGGCTGCCGGGCAATGGCTTTGTGGTGTGGAGCTTGGCCGGCTGGCGGTCCGCGCGAGGGCGCCCCCCGGCGGCCACGCTCGTGCTGCACCTGGCGCTGGCCGACGGCGCGGTGCTGCTGCTCACGCCGCTCTTCGTGGCCTTCCTGACGCGGCAGGCCTGGCCCCTGGGCCAGGCGGGCTGCAAGGCCGTGTACTACGTGTGCACGCTCAGCATGTACGCCAGCGTGCTGCTCACCGGGCTGCTCAGCCTGCAGCGCTGCCTCGCCGTCACGCGCCCCTTCCTGGCGCCCCGGCTACGCAGCCCGGCCCTGGCCCGCCGCCTGCTGCTGGCCGTCTGGCTGGCCGCCCTCGTGCTCGCCACCCCGGCGGCCGTCTACCGTCACCTCGGGGCGGACCGTGTGTGCCAGCTGTGCCACCCGTCGGCCGCCCATGCCGCCGCCCACCTGAGCCTGGAGACCCTGACCGCCTTCGTGCTGCCCTTCGGGCTGGTGCTCGGTTGCTACGGCGTGACGCTGGCGCGGCTGCGGGGCGTCCGCTGGGGCACCGGGCGGCGCGTGACGCGGGTGGGCCGGCTGGTGGGCGCCATCGTGCTGGCCTTCGGCCTGCTCTGGGCCCCCTACCACGCCGTCAACGTGCTACAGGCGCTCGCCGCGCTGGCTCCCCGCGAAGGGGCCTTCGCCAGGCTGGGCGGGGCGGGCCAGGCGGCGCGAGCCGGAACCACGGCTCTGGCCTTCTTCAGCTCCAGCGTCAACCCGGTGCTCTACCTCTTCACCGCCGGAGATCTCCTGCCCCGGGCGGGTCCCCGCTTCCTCATGCGGCTTTTTGAGGGCTCCGGAGAAGCCCGAGGGGGCGGCCGCTCTAGGGAGGGGACCTTGAGCTCCGAGCTACCCCTCGGCTCAAAGTGGTGGGGCGGGGTGGTGGCAATGGAGACCCTGGGGGCGGGGCGCAGAAGGATAGTCAGGGTTGGGACCCTTGACGTCAAACCCTCCCACCAGGCCTGCTCTTCCCTGTTCCCTTCCAGCGCCCCCCTTGGAACTCAGGGAACCACTCTGGATGGTTTGGGGATCCTTCTCCCGCCAGCGCTGAGATCTCTCTGGGCAGAATTATCCATCTGGAGCAGGCCCGGGTTCCTCCCAGGAACTCCTCCCATTACCTCCCAGGAGTGGTGATGGCCTGTATTAAAGAATATCATGTACCTGCAGGCTGGCTTGTGCCCGGGTGCCAGAGCTGCTAACTTGTTGCCAATAGCTATTGTGAAAGACACTGTGAAATTGTGTGAAATACAATGGCTTAAGAGTGCTCCCTCCAGTGGTTCATCCTACTTGAGTGAAACTACCCCGTGTTCACCTAGCTCACTGCTGGGTCAGGCCAAGGCTGGGCCATGCAAGCCCTCGGTAGCATCTTAACCTGTCCTCCCCAGCCCAGATGGCCTGGTTCCCCCAAGCCAACCCATAGAACCGCTCTGGAAATAGGAGAAAGAGGAAGGAAAGGTGTGAGTGCTTGGCAGAGGCATGGTGATAAGATCTATTCTCAGGTCTGTTAGACCTAAGTGGGTGGGAAACTGGCTCTGGGAGGGGAAAGTCAGTCTGTAGGGTTTGAAAGGAAAGTTCTCTTGTCTGTCTTGTGTTTGGAACAGTTGGGGAGGGATGGTGTGGATATCTGGAAGACAAAAAGAATTTTTCTGGGAGATGCCACTTCTCCTTTCTCTCTTTTTACTCTCTGCCAAGTCTTGGCTTCTCCCAAGACTGCTAGCTGTTCCTCACCTCCCCCAATACTTCTTGGTTCCCATCTTTTGGAATCTCTCTAGGTCTCAAAATTGTTCTGGATCCTGACACTTTTGAGTTTGGGAATGTAGGATGGAGTCCTTTTTAAGGGATGTCCATGTGCACAAACATGTGGTCACTAGGGTAACCAGCTCATCCCCATTTGCCTAGGGCTTTCTCAGTTTTAGCACTGCAAGTCTCTTGTCCCACCCCTGAGTCTCTAACAAACTTAGATGCTTGATTACCTGAGTGTTCATACCAATCATCACCCTAGGTTCTGCTTTTGTGACTGTTCATACCACCCAAGCAGAAGTCAAGTTAGAGGAAATCCAGCCCTCAGGGTCAGGCCAGGGCCACCAAGACTGGGGTTGGACAGAGCTCTGGACTTGGGGGTGGGGCAGAAAGTATGGTTAGAACATCTAGTCTGGGGCAGAGGGAGAAAGATCATAGAGATGGAGGTAGGGAGTAAAGTGGAAGAGGAGGCAAAGACAACCTAGTTCCTGTCAGAAGGGGCCTCTGGGTGACCCCAGAGCTCTGAGCCAGAAGCTTCTATCCCCAAACACTGACTTCATGGCTTTCTTTCTGTCCTCGCACACCAGAGCAGAGGCTTCCTAACTTCTGTTACACATTCCCCATCCCACAGGCCGTCTGTGGTCAGAAAGCTCTTCCTCAACTCTGCCTCCAGTTCCTGCTGCGGTTTCAGCCCATTTCTTTTCATCATATCCTCTAGCTGATAGCTGCTGGATCAACTCTGCTCTGGCTCGTCTCTTTTTTTATTTCTTAAAAAAATTTAATTTACTTATTTTCTGCTGTGCTGGGTCTTGGTAGCTGTGCACAGGCTTTCTCAAGTCGTGGTGAGTGGGGGCTGCTCTCTGTTGTGGTGTGTGAGTTTCTCACTGAGGGGGCTTCTCTCGTTGCGGCTCAAAGGCTCTAGAGCTCGGGTTCAGGAATCATGGCACACAGGCTTAGTTGCCCCTTGGCATGTGGAATCTTCCTGGAGCAGGGATTGAATCCATGTCCCCTGGCAGGCAGATTCTTAACCACGGGGAAGTCCTGCTCTGCCTTTCTCAAAGCAGGAAAGCTGGGGCCACTACAAAGGTTAAGGGACCTCAATGACCACCATTCCACTCTTACCCATTACCACCATTATGCATATTTCCCAAGAAGTGGAGTTGGAAGGGAAGCAGGAGGGCTAGTGATTGGATTGAAGATTAGACTTCTTGGTTCTTAGCTTCTGCAGGAGAGTCAAGAAGAGGAGCCTGCTCTCCTTCCAGGGAGGGGGAAGAGTGATCCTTTTGGGGGATGTTTCGCTTTCCACATTCCTAGTTTCCCCCGTCTCATGCCTGCTTCTTTTGCTCATCTCTGCTTTCCCTCTGTGTCTATGGTGGGACAGAAGTCAGCTGTGGGAAGGTAAGAAAGAGGTGGTGCTGACTTACTTGCCCAGCGCCCACATCTTAAGTCCAAATTCATGTAGCAGTGTAGCCACATTGGCAAGCGCAAGGCAAGTGGTTCAGGAAGGGGAAGAAATTGTCATTATCTGTGATACTATAGAGACCATTTGGCTTCTACAAAAGAAAAGGGATATGGACCTAGAATGGAACTAGTTCTTTTAAATGAGGGGAGGGATGGAGGGTGCTGGAAGGGGGTCCTCTCCATCAAATCCCAGTCACGCGGCTTGAAGCCAAGCCAAAGGCAGAGTGCTGTCCTCTTAAGTCATGATGTCACCTGACCTGAACCCAGAACTGAGCCCCAGCCCCAGCCCACATTTCCTATTAATCTGAAAAATCTACATTGTTCACAGAAGATATAAGATACTCAACATTCTGACCTCTCAGTCTGAGTCCATTTCCCCTCTCTGGCTTCCCTTCCCTCCCCCTGCATGACACAATTCATCGTTCTGTTCAATTCTTCAGTCTAGACCTACATCTGAGGCCACACTTCAGCCTACCCATCCCCTCCCTCCTCTTTCTTCTCTCACTACCCCTTCAGGGCTCTTCTCTTCTGGCCCCACCCCTGAGGAGTCCTCCTCCCCACTGGACTCTGGAACACAAAGACTATTCCACCCCAGCTAGTGAAGGGAGTGGGTAGGAGTTCCTGCCCCACCCTCAGGAAGATGCATCTTCCCTCCCCTGCTCTGTGGTACTTCCTCTCTAGCTGACTTAACTGATAGCACCCAGACCCCAGGCCAGGCCCCTGGCACCGGCACAGATCTGACGATAGGCTACGCCATTCTGCCCTCACCCTGGCATTGGCACCAGCTTCCAACCAGTGCCCAGCAAAGCCTTAAGTAAGTACCCTGGGAGTAGGGGAGGTGGGGGAGGGAGCACAGCTGTAAGGTCCAAAGGACTTCCAAAGAAAGCTGACCAGTGGTATAGGAACTTTAGAGGACTTGGTCTTGTCTCCTGTCCATGAAATCTTCCCCATCCTTGTTATTCTTGTTGGACCCTGGGCACCTCTGGGGTGAGTGGGTAGGTGATTGGAAGAGGGCAGTGGCACTTGAGTGGGCTGAGGATCTGGCAGGGGTGGGTGGTGGTAGGGGAAAGGAGCTAGCCTTTTGAAAGGTGCAGCATTGTTAAGAAAAGCCTCCACTTTGGGTTTTAGGGTCTCCTAAGGGATGGAGGCTGACGGGTCTGGAAATACTGCTTCTGCTGTTGCTGTATATTTTGCAATTGGGTCAATGGGTAGGAAGGGGCTCTGTGGTCCAGTTAGGAAATTAATCCTTCTACTCAGCCAGATCCCCTTAAGACAGGTCAGTGGGTGATGATGAGGGTAGTATACCCTGGTGAGCAGCATCTGATGGTGCTGACCTTGGAGACGGATGCGAGTACCCAGACTAGGTGTGTCCAGAGTGTCAGGAAGCCCTTCCTTCATGCGCGTGTCACCCTCACCCTCCAGGTCCTTGCTATAGCCATGAACACTACATCTCCTGCAGCACCCTCCTCATCAGGAGTCAGTTTCATCTCTCTGCTGGTCATCATCGTACTGTCCGTGGCCCTGGCTGTAGGGCTTCCTGGCAACAGCTTTGTGGTGTGGAGCATCCTGGCAAAGCTTCAGAAGCGCTCTGTCACTGCCCTGATGGTGCTGCACTTGGCTCTGGCTGACTTGGCTGTGTTACTCACTGCCCCCTTTTTCCTCCACTATATGGCCCGAGGCACCTGGACGTTTGGATTGTCCGCCTGCCGCCTGTCCCACTACGTCTGTGGAGTCAGCATGTATGCCAGCGTCCTACTTATCACGACCATGAGTCTAGACCGCTCCCTGGCGGTGGCCCTCCCTTTGTGTCCCAGAAGCTGCGCACCAAGGCAGTCGCCTGGCGGGTGCTGGCCGGCATCTGGGTGGTGTCTGTTCTGCTGGCCACTCCCGTCCTCTTGTACCGCACGGTGCACTTGGGATTGAACAATAGGAGCCTGACCTGCTTCCTGAAGTACCCCAGCGAAAGACTTCGAGCGTTCCATCTGTTCTTCGAGGTGATCACCGGCTTCCTTCTGCCCTTCCTGGTCGTGGTGGCCAGCTATTGCGACATTGGGCGCAGGTTGCGGGCCCGGCGCTTCCGCCGCAGCCGCCGCACCGGCCGCCTGGTGGCGCTCATCATCCTGGCCTTCGCCGCCTGCTGGCTGCCCTACCATGTGGTGAACCTGGCCGAGGGGTTCCGCGCGGCAGCGGGCAAGGCCCTGGGTTCCGGACCGGTGGGTAAGCGGCTGCTCCTGGCCCGCCAAGTGCTCATCACACTGGCCTTCCTGAGCAGCAGCGTGAACCCCCTGCTGTACGCGTGCGCTGGGGGGCGGCCTGTTGCGCTCGGCCGGCGTGGGCTTCGTTGCCAAGCTGTTGGAGGGCACCGGCTCCGAGGCGTCCAGCAGCCGTCGGGGGGGCACCCTGGCCCAGACGGTGAGGGACACCCCCGCCTCTCCTGAGCCTGACCCCGCCGAGAGCCTCACTGCCTCCACCAACCCTCTCGAGTGAAGCGAACTCAACTAGGCCTGCTGGGTGGCCGCAGTGCAGGGACGGTAGCTTTCCTCCTGGGGGAATGCCCTCCCCGCTGGCCTGACCCAATTTTTGACCAGCCCCCTTCTTCCCCCAGGAAGAGAACGCTGGTGGGAGAGTGGATCGGAAGGCGGGGAGGGGGCACAACTCAGAGCTGAATGAAAACTGGGTCTCCACACGCCGCTTTACAATTAAAACTGAAGTCTGAAACTGGGCCAACCCAGGTGTGTGTGATGTGTTCATGATGGGGGACTCCTGGTTGCTCCTTCTCAATAGCAGAGTGGCACATCCTTTAGTTTCCTGTGCTTTTCAGTTTTGGGACACAGAGACAGAGAAATCAGACCTTCCCACCCCGATTCTGAGGAAGGTAATCTGCAGATCATACTTGGAACAACACAGGTCTGCAGACCCCTGAAGGAGCTGGCCAAAGAAGACCACCCAGGTGTGCCCATCACTCCAAACTCCCTGACTCAGCACAGGAAGAACCTTTAGACCTGCTAAGAGGTGTCTGCCCAGAAGGCTGGGGTGGGGATCTTTGTTAGCAGGACTCCAACCTCCTGCCAGTACTCTTTGTCCTGTCAGTGGGAGATATCTTAGGGGAATGCCTCTTTTCCCTCTCTCTTCGGAGGCAGTCTCACCAGCGAGCCAAGTCATCAGATCTTATTCCTTATAACTCTGCACATCAGCATCTTGCCAGCCTGTAAAATGCTGTGGCACAGGCTGGAGCTGAAGGCCCTCTGTGATGTGATCACTCTTAGGAAATGAAGATTTGCAAAAGCGAGATGGTTGGGTCATTCTTTACTTGGGAAGACTGTTGTCTTGGAGAGCCTTGGACTGGCTCTGTTCTGACAGCATTTTAAGAAGATGGTAGCGGCAGTTTACTTTTTGAATCTCTTGCATAAAAAGAGAAAGACAACTATGAGAAAAGTAAAAAAATCCTCGTGTAACATCTGCACATCAAGATACCTCTCGTGGACCCCAAAACGTGAGCAGGAATGAGCCATGGATGCTTTAGGACCTATGTAATATCTGCATCTGGGCAGGAGGCAAAACGAAGCAATGGAGAATCTGAGAGACCTGAGAAATGGAGACCCCCAACTGTATACATGTCCTTGCTAGAAAGCATGGTGGGTCAGCTTGAGAACAGCAGTGGAAATGAGGAGGGACCTAATAGATTATATCCCAGGCCTCCCACCCATGCTACATAGTGAGCACATAACAGGTGCTTATTTAGTGTTTGTTGTGTAAATAAAAATCAAATACATTTTCCTGGAGACTCTTTCCAGTATCTGTGGGTGGGAAGCAGGAGAGGACAAGTCTTTGTTTTGAGTCACGTGGGTAAAATTCTTTCTACTTCCAAGGGTACCCAATACTGGAATCAGGTTGGCATGCAGGCAGGGAGGCAGAAGCAGTCCTTTTGCTGAGCTTGTGAGAAAAAATTACTCCTTTTTAACACACTCATGTGCACCCTTGCACACATACATTCAGTGTGGCCTGGGAATAAGCAGTCCCACTGAGAGGTGAGGAGAAGATGCTCCTCAGCTAAACTAGCAGCTTCTGATATCAATTCTAACCCAGACATACCAGAGTCTCTTTACTGAGGATCTTACAGATGGAGAGGACAGGGTTGGGTTCTTAGCCGAGGGTGGCTGAGGGAGGTCCAGTTCGTGTCAAATCTGTGTTCAAGAAGTAGGTGCAGAGCTGCCCTTTGCCTTTGACCTTGATGATGCCCCCGGCTGTAGCAGGTGTAGCCTAAGGACTGCAGGGCCCAGGCTGTCTCTTCTGTTACCTGCAATTGGAAAGGGGTGAAGGAATGCGGGGGTGTCCTCAACACTGTCCCCCTGCCCTCACCCTCCGAGTGGCTCCCTCACCTGAATCTTGCCCAGGACGCCTGTGCTCTCCATGCGGCTGGCCACGTTCACCGTGTTGCCCCAGATATCATATTGTGGTTTCTGGGCCCCAATCACTCCAGCCACTACAGGTCCGTGGTTTAACCCTGACAAGAGGTGTGGTGAATAGGGGCCCTGAGGGGGAATTTTGAAGAAGGAAAGGGGTGAAGAATGCTCAGGGAACTAGACTGAAGAGGCTAGGGCCCTTGGAGGAAAGGACGGGCCAGAGGAGTGCTGCTTAGGGAAGGAAGTGGATGGGCCTCCTAGCTTCATGCTCCATCCCAAGGGGTGAGTCTGCAGGGGTTTTCCGAGATGAGCTCGGAGCAGCTAACAAAGGACTTGGGGGAGGGAGAGCTTGCGAAGCTGAGAAGGAGGTCCCAAACTGCCCCAGGAAGGGAGGGTCCTCACCTACACGCAAGCGGAAGTTGTTGAATGAGTGCTTGTTGATGACATCCAGCTTAGACCCAAGGGCCACAGCAAACTCTACCATGGTGCCAAGGTGGCCGCAACTTTGCTCAGCATCCTGGCAAAGGGCCAGACCACCAGGATGGGTCAATGAAGGCACAGGGATAAGGCCCACTTATGGGCCCATCAAGGAGAGCCCAGAAGAGGGTTAGTAAGTAAGGAAGGGAAATGCAGCACCTGCTGTGCATCCTGTCCAGAGGCGGCGTTCAAGCCGGTAGCTGCCATGTAGGTGCTGCAGATGGTTTTGATCTTCTCCACCCCACTGAACTTGGGCTTGGAGAGCAGCTGTACAGAAAGGAGGCTGTGTCCCCAGTCTCTCCCCAGAAGCCCAGCCCCAGGCTTTCAGAAGCTAAAGGACCAGCTGTGGGCTCAGGGGTGGTGGCAGGGCAAGAGTTAGCAGTGAGCAGAGTTGTTGGGGAAGGCAGAGCTGGGGGATCAGAGGAGGAGCAGGAGGGCTGGGGAGGGGAGGACGGTCCTCCTGGCCAGGAGAGTGAAATGGAAGGAGGGCCTGGTGGGAAATTCTAGAATCCAGGACATAGGGTCTGGGGGTGACCCTTGGAGCTGTCACCTCATCAAAATCAGCAATTATCTCATTGAGCAGCCGCAGACACTCTAGCCCCTCATGGTTGATGCTGGATTCAGAGTAGAACTCCTTAAAGTCTGGGACTGAGGCGAAGAGGACACACACGCGCTCATAGGACTGGTGGTAGAGGTCCTGGGAGGGCAGGGGCCGGGGTGAGGGGCCATGCCATGTTCTTCCCCGCTCTGGGTCGGTATGGGTCCTCCTCCCTGTGTCCACACTCCTCCCCCTCAGTTTAGGAAAGATCAGGAAGGAAGGAGAGGGGTAGGGTCAGGTTACTCCGGGGATGTGACTCAGGAGTTAAAGGTTGGGTCTCACTGTGATTCCAGGAAAGAGAGAGGTTCAGAGTCAAGACCACCTCACAGCAACGTGAAGGGAGTCTCTTTTGGAACTGGGATCATATCCATGGGAATTATCTTTATATCTTATTGCTGAAAAGTGTTAAGTCAGCTTACAAAGATAGCTATACTTTGGAAGACAAAATGAAGCAGTAATAGCCTCCAGAACTCTGAGAAATAAATTTTGCTATTCAAACTAAAAAAAAAAAAAGCAATAGTAGGGAAAAGAAGAGTCTAGAGCAGCAGCATCCAGCAGAAGTTTCTGTGGTGATGGAAATGTTCTGTTGGCTGCACTGTTCTACACAGTGGCCACTAGCCAAAGCAGCTGCGGAACACTTGAAATGAGGCCAGTGTGACCGAGGAACTGAATTTTCTATTTAATCAATGGCCACACTGGGGCTAATGGCTACCAAACGGGACAGTGAAGGGGTAGAGAGACGGGAGGACCGTGTCCTTCACACAGTTCCCATTGACACTCCACGAGGCTTTTGAAGGGTACAGAGCAGCCATCGGAGAGGACATTCCTTCCCAGGAAGACCTTGGGAGGCAGAGACTGTGCTCAACAAAGAGAGCCTAAGAACTTGTAAAGACGGAGGCCCCTGGCAGGTGTGGGGGCTTCAGCGGCCCCCCAGCCCATCAGGCAGGAGTGCAGAGGAGTGGCAGACAAGACGGGCCAAGCCAAGGCTTCCGTCCTCTGGGGCTCAGGAGTTGGGGGTGGGGAGTCACCTCATTGCGCCGATTCTGACCAATGAACTGGGGGCCACGTGCGCAGGGAGCACGTTCTCCAAGAGCAGCCGAGTCAGGTTCTCCATCGTCTCCGTCTCCTCCTGCTCTTGCCTCAGCTTCTTCTTCCAGAGAAAGTCCAGGCGGCAGTAATATTCGTTCTGTGGAGGGTCACAGGGGGCCGTGGAGAGATACGGTACAGGGGGGCCCAGCTTCCGAGCATTCACCCCTCACTCCATGATGCTTAAAACACACTATACCCCCAGTTTAGAGAAAAGCTTAAGGTGCAACTCTGCCCAGGGAGACTGCCTCGAATCTAGATTCAAATGAGGCAAGGCAGTGGGGGCAGATTTTTTTCTTAAACATGATTTTCCTAGATCGGTGTGGGAGGGAGGGGCCGAGGGGAGGGTTTAAGGGCACACCCCTTGGGGAGCAAAGAAGAAAGGGAGCAGGAAATTTCACTTAGAAGCTGCCAATGGACAGACCATTTGGGTTCACCCCTGGAAAGGTGAGATTAAGGGAAAGGGTGAGAGGGACTAAGTTACATATATGGGGGACCCCGCCTCACCCCTTCCTAGGGAGGCCCTGGAGTGGTGAGCTGGGAGACTTACCTGCCGAGCCAGGACTAGGAGGGTGAAGAAGAAGATGAAGAAGGAGGCTGCTCCCATCAGTTTGGGCTCCTTCAGCACCCCTGGTCTGAGGAGGCCACAGATGAGGGTTGTCTCATGGCCTCCCCATCACTTCCCGCACCGGGACCCATACAGCCCTCTGCCTCCCTCTCTCTTTGCCCTGTGGGTGGTTCAGGCAGAGAGATGCAGACAGTTCTGCTCTGTCTCATCCCAGCCTGGGCCCACCTGTGCAACGGCTGTGCACACCTGGAGTCCAAGGTGCCCAGGTAGACGCGGGCGATGAGGCAGTCAGACAACCAGGCATGGGAGTGCAGGAAGATGGAGCAGGAGGCCGTCAGCCACAGCAGGAGCAGCAGCAGCTTGAGCTCAAAGCTCATGTGCAGGAAGAGGGAGCAGGAGAGGAATCCCAGCACGCAGCAGTGCATGGAGTACTGCGGGCCAGGCAGGGCAGTCAGGAGGTGGGGCCTGTCCCATGGGCAGGGGCGGGGGACACCCCCAGGGCTCCTGTCCCATCAAGGCGGGGCAGAGGTGACAGCCACACAGACTCATACCGAGTGGGACTTGTGTCTATCCCTGTCCGCAGGATGGAGTGGGGGGAGGGACAGTCAGGGCTGTGGGGGGACACTCACTGGGATGCTGATGAGAGGCAGGGGACCCAGGGAGCTCCCAGGAGAGGTTGGAAGCCATGGAGGATACATTGGGAGCCTGGAAAGGGCAGGCTGATGCTGCTGGTAAGAAGACCTGTGGGAGACAAGGAGCTGAGGCGGCAGGCAGCTGCCTGGGCACGATAGTGACTTTAGCTGGGTATCAGCTGACCCGGGCTGAGTCAGGGCCAGACTGCCAAAGTGGCAGACCCTGCTGTCCTCCCTGGTTGGTGAGGGAGTCTTGGTGCTGGGGTCCTTGCTGGAGTAAGCAGGGATTGGGGGAGTGGGTGTCATGAGCACTAGTCTGTCATGGATCAAAAGATCCATGATCCAAGATCACTGTGTGATCTTTGCCAACCACGTAATCTCTCCGGGCCTCAGCTTCCGCTTTTGTAACTTGGTTGGGGGATGATTCCTAAAGTGTTTTTCAGGGATAGAATTCTAGGAATGATTCTAAGTTTTAAAAACCCTGCCAAACTCAGCTTTCAAAATCATAATTGTGTTAGGTAGGGCTTCCCCGGTGGCTCAGACAGTAAAGAAACTGCCTGCAATTTGGGAGACCCAGCTTCAATCCCTGGGTTGGGAAGATCCCCTAGAGAAGGGAATGACAACCCACTTCAGTATTCTTGACTGGAGAATCCCATGGATAGAGGAGCCTAGCAGGCTATAGTCCATGGGGTCACAGAGTGTCAGACACAACTGAGCGACTAATACTACTTTCATTTTCAAGGTAAGTAAGGAAAAGCTGCCTACATAGAAAAAAAGATAGGAAGGATGTCCACTAAAGTGTTATTAATGATGATTATGCCCAGGTGGTAGGCTGTGCATGACTGTAATTTTCATTTATACTTGTCCAACATTTCCAGTATCCCCTGGCCTTAGTCCACCTGTTCTCCCAAATCCAAGGGTCCTCTTTCAGCCTCTGGAAGGTCCAGCATGGCCTGATGGGGATGGATAGGGCCCTTTCTCTCTCACCAGACTGGTAATGGCCATGACGAAGACAAGCAGGATGGTAGCGGTACCCAGAGCCACTCGCAGTCCTGGCCGTGTGGCCACCAGGACAGACAGGGTGGGTAGCCAGTGCAGCATCTTGGGGCCTTTCAAGACACACTTCTGTGGAAGGAGCACGGGAGTCTTAGCCCTGCAGCTGGAGCACCCACTACGGGCCAGGTCGCGGTCAGGGCCCCAGCTCACCACTCTGCCCCTAAGCCCACCTCACCATCAGGTGCTCTGAGAAGCAGACGAAGAGGAGGAGGAAGAAGAGGAGGAAGGTGATGCTATAGGTGATGGTCAGAGCTGGAGGCCTACAGAGAGACAAGAATGAGGCCTTGAGGAGCCAGAAGAGGCTTTCTGTGTGCTGGGAAGACATCCTGCAATCTGGGTGGGAGACACAGGGAAAAGTGGTCCTGGGGATCTGAACTGGCTGCTCTGAAGATGAAAGACATTCCATACTGATGACCTGGGAAAGCTGCAGGTCTTGGACAGCACTGGGATAACGCAGGGACAATTTCTGAAGGGACGGGGGTTCATGAGAGTGGCCGAGGCTGCATCAGACTGGTCTCCGGGCTTTTGGGCCAAAGTTCTTTCACCTGGCTGAGTTCTGAATGAGTCCTCACCCTTCCTAGCAGCGAACTAGGAGTGAGGACCTACTCTAAGCTCATTTGCTGTGAGATTTGGATTTCCTAACGGAAACAAAAGAAATCCAAATCTCATGGGACTGTTGTTAGAACAGGGAGATAGGCACATGAAAATGCTCGGGGGTATGCAGAAAGTACACAGGACAGAAGACAGTGAGATGAGGGCTATGATTATTGGTTCCCCAGAACAAGTATTTCCATTTCCTCTGTGGTTCAGTGCCCTGAGCCGAGGGGAAGTGAGTAAGGGAAGAAAGTGTCGGTTAGGGGTCTGGAAGAGCCAGGAGGTCGCTTTTGGAGAATGAGGGCTTCCTTTGTCTAGGGGTCTCTCACCTGTTTGTCACCAGCATCTGGATAATGAAGTTGCAGAGAAAAACCAGGAAGGTGCAGGCTGCATAGTATTTGAAGGCGGGGAGTGCAGAGAGCCGATACTGCAAGGGTTGGGGAGGGGTCGGCACCAGTGCTGCCCATCACCTTGAAGGTGTCAGTCCCAAGCAAGAAGTGGCCCCCAGCCTCACTGTCCCACCCTCCAGTTCTGACCCAGGAAGCCCCTACCGGTTCTCCAAGGAGCTGTCCTCCTTCCTCTCATCACCACCCAGTAATGCAAAGGACTAGTACGAGCCCTTCACCCCTCCAAGGTCACAAACTGACCAGAACTGGGAAAGGGAGGTGGGACCACAGGGCCTGCGCCTTCCCAAGGCAGAGAAACCGAGGTTGGGAAATCCTCTGGTGCCATCTCCCCAGCCTACCTCTTTCTCCATCTCCTTCTCTCTGAAGTACAGTGTCAGTGGATTGAAGTCCTTTGACTGTTTCCACTGTCTGATGGGAGGTGGGGGGCAGTATGCCGGGAAGAGGAAGGGGCAGGGAGGGGAGGTGTGGTCAGGTGAGTGGAAAGGCTAGAGCTAGGAAGGTTTTCCCTTCCTTTCTGGGCAGAGGAAACACTGTCCTTCCTCTACCACCCGAGCCCTGGCCTCCAGCCCTCCCAGCCCTCTTCAGATCTCCATACTTCTGAGAATTAAGCTGTTCGATGACCTGGAAGAACTTGGCATCCCCAGTGTCTAGTTCCTCATCAGGTGCCCGCATGGTACGGCTCCTGCACAGTGAGAGCCCAGCCTGTCACCAGGAAGACCCTCAAAAGCATCTGGGCAAAGCAGGAGCAGCCCCCCAGGGAGGATGGAGGTAGGTCACAGGGACAACCCCACTCAAATTTGCTCAGGCCACCTCACCGGTCCAGGCTCCACTGGGGGCTGAAGGAAGACAGGGCCTTCTCCTGCAAGGAGAACACAGGGATGGAGGAAGATGAAAGATGGTGAGCATCCTCCACCATGGTGGAGCCTCTCTGCAGTGAGGCATTTCAAATTTGCACAGGCCTTGACTTGAGCATCTGACCCAGCTCTCTCTCTCTCCAGTTCTATCTTTATCTCTATCTTTCTATATACACATTACCATTTCTATCTCCATTTCCATCTCTACCAAATCCCACCTGCCCACAAACCACATTTATTTCTTCAAGCTTCTTTCTGACTTTTCAGACTCTAAGAATCTCTATGCCCTCTGATTTCCTCATAGTTTCTATCACTTAAGAGGCAACCCTGGATCTTCTGTAGGCTTGATGGCTGTGATTTCTTGTGTCTCATCTTCCCTAAGGGCTGCAACAGATTCCAAAGGCAGTGACTTGCCCGTCACCCCATGCGAAAAAAATCCCTGTTTATTGAAACTGGAATGGCAATGCAGAACACTCTGAATCTCCTCTGCCCTTTCATGATGATCAGGCTGAGCTGGGAGGTGGTAGGGGAGAGAACCAAAAGTGGAGAAGAAGGGGGAAGAGGAAGAGAAACCTGGCTGGAGTCATTCTCTTCTGCACCAAAAAGAATATGCAATGTGTGCAGAGATGTTAGAATGAGCATGCAACTGAGGATGAGCACCAAGGAAGGAGGTGAAGTGCCGCAGCCACTACCTAGGGCAAGATGTAGGGTGACCATCCTTCCCCACTCCCCTGGCTCACGTGAAGAAAACAGGTCACAGGGGGCCACTCTGTGGGTTTGGCCAACAAACCAAAATCCTGTGTACGTGAGAGGAGCAGAGAGGGAGAGACAGAGTGATTGAGAGGTATGTTTCAGGCGTGGAACCATCTATACATCTACACCTGAGTCTAACTTTTATCAAACTACCTCCTGCCCTCTCCTATGCCTATAAATTATTTAAAGGCAGGGAACTATCTCATTCATTTCTGTCTTTTCAAGAACTACCCTAGTGCATGCCACATAGTAGGTATTGAAAGATTGTAGAAGGAATAAATATGGATGGATGATAGCCACCACACAGACCCTGCCCAGTCACCCCACAGTTCCACATTGTTTAATAGTAACCCAAGTGTGAGTCTCAGGATCCCTAACATTTAAATGAGACCCTGGAACGTCAGGGACTGAGTTCTGGGCTGGTGTGGTCCCGCATTGAAAGATACCTTGGAACAAGGGGTTCCCACTCTGCCCTGACACTTATTAGCCTGCATGACAGTGAAGGATTTAGGGAGGTCTGGCAGGGTTCTGAGGAGGCATCCCCATCATGATGGATGAGGACTGCACGCAACAATGTCTTACAGCCCTTGGGCAAGCCCCTTTCTCCCCCTACCCCCACCGGGCAGCCTCATCCTGCAACAGTCACTGGGTCTTGGGCCCTTCCTTCCTCTCCATCCTGCCAGCATAGCATTCTGACCTCTCCCCTTCCCCACGCTGAGGCACTCAGCCACTGAGCCACTGCTGCCAAGGTCCTCCACCCCTCCCGCACCCCACTGCTCACTGATCTCTGGCCTGCTTTCCTGTTGGATGGGAGAGGAGGGGGGATGGGACACAGAAAGGGTACTCTGGAGTTGCCCCATAAATCCAAGCAGGTCTACCTGGCTGAGAAGATTCTGGGAAGATCTATGGACAAGTGGCTAGGAATGCTGAACAGTTTTGGGGAAGATGGGGTACAATGGAGAACAGGCTGAGGAATCAAATCGCAGGGCAAGCCTTTAGGGACATGGCCTGGGTCCCTGCACGAGGGGGTTCAGGCCACTTGTCATCAAGTAACAAGGGCCTGTGGGGGAGATGCGGGCTCTCCCGGCAGGTGATGAATCACTCATTACTTCGAAGTGCTTTGCATAGATCAGCTAGTAACATCCTGCCCTAGCTTTCCCCAGACAAGGGGTGAGCCGGTCTCCCTGCCCTCTCCCCGACTGCCCACTCATGGTTACTTTCTTCTTCAAGGCCATGAGAGATTTTCACTTTCACTTCATCTTATCTGTGTACAAGTGCTGGAGAGTGGGGGCAATGAGTGATTGGCCCCCACTGTCCTGGTCCCAGTAGGGACTGAAAAAGAGAGTGGGTGGTCTGAGCTAAACAGACCCATTTCCTGCTGGAAACGGGTGTGCAGCACTGGCCTCAGAGTTAGGAGGGAGTATGGTTCCGGGGGAAGGGGCTTCCTGAATGGAGGCTGGGGAGCAATGGACACGTGTCTATGGGGTCTTGAGTCTTCTCTGAACTGAGCTCAGAGGGAAGTCATCTTCGTCCTTTCTCTGGAAAGAAGGGAAAGGAAGGTCCTGAACCAGTGACTGGGGTGACCGGACAGTTCAGGACCTTGGGATGTCATCAAGTGACTCACTGGTGGAGGGGCAGGAAGGGCTGGCGGTGGGCCATGGGGGTGGGTTGACGTTAAGTGCTGGGCTCATGAAGGAGGTGCACATACCGGGAGAGGGGTAGACGTGGACACAGGGCTCTCTACATGGCTCAGGTGGGCGAAAGGCTTGGCTGCACCCCAGGACTCCAGGTAGCGGGTCATCAGCAGGGACGGACGCATCTTGGGGCCCTCCAGAGAGGACAGCAACCCTCCTGCAGTGCCCTTCTCGTCCTCCTCTGCAGCCTGGGCCATATGAGGGCTGAGAGTCAAGATCACGTTGACCTGATTTCCCCATTCTCCCCACACTCCTTTAAGGCTGTGTCCCCTCCCTCATGATTTACACAACAGGACCCAGGAGTTCAGTCTCTGGCATGGATGAGGTTAGGCTCATTGGCTGTGGATGTCGGGGTGGGCCAGGTCACGTGGTCCAGGCTGGGTTCTTACCCAGGGGTCGATGACCAGGTAGGTTGGCTCCCCTAGCTCCCGAAGGTATGGATCCCGGTGTTCCATGGCTGCATCCTCCACAGCATAAGCCCCGGCCAGCAGGGCCAGTGTAGCCCCTGTGATATGTACTCGTCTGGAAGAGGAGGGCAGGGGGAGTCAGCAGGGAGGGATTCCAAACCTCTCATTTCTTTCAAGGATCATTCCTGGAGGTCTGACTTCCAGCAAGATCCTGTGCTACAGGAGGTGTCTCCCAGCTCCCCTCCCTGTCCCTAGGATCTCCCTGAGCCCCACTTGAGAACATGCTCATTTTAAAGAACTATGAAAACCAGGCATGTGGGAGGCCTGATGGGTCTTTTGCTATAGCCTCCTGGAGCCCCAGCTCTCACCCTGGCACTCCACTCGCCTCCATGTGGTTGGCTAGAGTGACGTCATGGGACCAGACATCATACTGCCATTTCTGTAGCCCGATGACCCCGCAGAGCACGCTGCCTGAGTGCACGCCCACACGCATGTTGATATCCACGCCCGTGGCTGCCCGAAGTTTCCTGAGCAAGATATGTAGAGAATAGTCTGAGTGCTGACTTCAGCCCTACCCATGCTGTACTGTACCCCGCCCTCTTTCCAGGAGGACTTCCACCATCCTATCTGCTCCTCCGCACATCCATCCTGCCCACCCCAGTTGACCTGATGGCCCGGCACATGTCCAGCCCCATGCGCACACAGTTGATGGCGTGGTCTGGCAGTGAGTGCGGCAGCCCAGAGACACAGTAGTAACAGTCTCCCAGGATCTTGATCCGCATGCATTCGTGCTCCTAGGGAAGAGGGTGCAGGGGGTGGGGGCACCTGGTGAGCAGCCAGAGGGAGCAGGAAGGGGCTGGGACAAGTGGGAGCAAATGTGGTATCCCCGAAGAACTTCTGAGGTTGGGAGTGTTGAGATCAGATCTAGGGCCTCCCTCAACTTGATATGGGGCTGGCTGAGGTTTTCTACGTGGGTGTCTTTCTCAGAAGGTCATCTGAAGGGTTGAGATGTTTGTGAATCTCTCCAGCTTTGGCACATGTAGGGTGTATCCAGATTTGAGCATATGAAATTCATCTCAGGATTAAGGGGTTGGTTTTTTTTTTTTTGGAGGATACCCAAGATTAAATTCCTTGGGGGCATCCCTGGGGACTAACAAGGTAGCTAAGCTGAGGATGCAGAGGGCAGAGATTTCCCTTGGAAGGGCCTCCCTAACATTAGTGCACCAGAAAAATACATCTAGATTTGGTTGTGGTGTCCAGAGGCACCTGTGCTGGGACTCAGCCTGTTTGAGGGTGTTGTGGTTGGGGCATCTGTGAGGATCTTGAAAGATCCCTCCAAGTCTGAGGTGTGCAGTGAGCAGTTCCATACCTGGGGATGTGTGAGAGGGTTTCCTACGGCAATGGAGTATCTGGGAGCGCCCATGAGCTTGGAAGCGGGACAGAGATCTTATAAGGCAAGACTTTCCCCTGGCAGGGTCTCTCCAGGGTGGGAGTTTGAAGGTGGAGAAGGAAGCCCCCTCTGACCTTGGCGATTTGGTCGAACTTGCCAAAGAGCTCGTTGAGCATAAGCACCAACTCCTTAGGGGAGCACTCACTGGCCAGTCGCGTGAAGCCCACGATGTCAGCATACAGCACGCTGGGCGGGGCAGACGGCATCAATGGGACTGGGGTCTCAGCCCACACTCCCTCCCCTCTGACCATCCTTCATACCTGACTCCCTGGTGCCTCTTGACATAGAGGCTGTGGAAGTTGTTGGTGCTCTCTGGCCGTGACCCCTGTCCAGCCTGCAGTCGCGCCATGATCTCCTCCTTCATCTCTCGGGCCAGGTAGGCAGGAAGGATGGACAAGAGAAGGTGTTCCTGAGGGAGGCAACTATGAGCACCAGCCCTCACCCCCACTCCCTAAAGCCAGGAGCCCCACCTCCCTCAAATCCCTAGGAGCCCACAGACTCCCCCAGCCCCAGAGGTGTTCACCAGAGCGATGGCCCAGGTCCTTCCCACCGCCCCCACAGCCAGGCTCCAGCTCTGCCCTGCACTGATCGATGTTAGGGATTAAACTTCCAGCACTGACACAGGAATTAGAGCCCTTCGTTTTAATATCATAAGACTCTAAAGTGCTTTCACAAGATTCAGGTTTTTGAACCTCACAGCAGTCTTGGTGGGCAATAGCTATATTTGATAAAGGAGGAAACAGGTCAAGTGACCCGCTTAAAGTCATTCAGTCTCCGGAGCCCGGTTGTGTGACCCAAGCAACTCCCCTCTCCGAGCCCCAGTCCCGCTCGGCCTCCTGGCCTGGAGGACCTGATGCTTCTTCTCGGTGTCCAGTCTCCGCCGCGAGTGCAGGGAACTAAGCGCCTCCCGGAACGTGGCGCGCAGCGCGCGCTCCATCAGCGCCTTGTGATAGGCTCCAGCCGCGTTCCCGCACAGGAACAGCACCGCGTTTGCAGCTAGCTGCGGGGAGCGTCAGTCTCAGAGGACGCTGCACCCCGGGGTGGGGGCGGGGGGCTAACCGAGATGGCAGGAAGGACTCTACAGTTACGAGTATTTCGAGGCAACGGGTGCCGCATTGTGGAGTCTGTAGGGGGCTCTTCTCCCTCATCCCATCACCTCATCCAGACCTTTGGTTGCTGCACCAACATAGCCTCTTAGGTCGAGAAACCTTCTGCCGAAATACCTCTCCACCATCCCCGCCCACGCGGCAGTAGGAAACTACTCAAGCTCTAATTGTTACATTCTCTGTGAAGGTTCTGTTATCCACATCTGTCCCCATCACCCTGGTCCCCTGGCGAACTCCCTTCCCTGGGGGCCAGAGCCCTCTTCTGGCGTTTGCAGGCATCGCGCTGGCACTGTGGACCAGCTCCACCAGGTCTATGTTTGAACCCTGAGCCCTGCCATGGAGTCAGCTCAACAAAACAGCTGGTGAATGCCCAGAGGAAGCAAGCAGCGCCCAGCAGAGCCAGCCCCGCACACAGCCTGTGCTTCCTGTGTGCTCACCTGTGGCAGCAGCGCTGGCCGAGAGCCGGGCTGAAGCCCAAGATACAGCCCAAGGACCAGCAGGTGTGAGAGTGAGGTGGTGACCCCCGCGGTGATGGCATCCCGCATGTCCAAGGGCAACATGGCGTACACAGTGAAGATGACAAAAAGGAAAAAGGACACCTAGGGGAGAGGGGCACTGGAAGTTGCAAGCTTACGCTGTTCCTCCAGCCTGGGTGCATGTTTGAGGCCTAGGGAATCCCCATTCCCTGCCCCTCCTGCCTCACCTGGTCCCAGGCGCTCACCACGCCCCCAGTGAACAGCAAGCTGTGGCCCAGTGCGAGCAGTGCTGCCCACACGAGGCCTGACAGGGGGACGCGTCCAGCGCTGTAGTCGCTGCTCCCGGGAAGCCAGGGCCAGCAGCAGCGAGAAGCCGCCCAGAGCGCACAGCACAGTGGGCAGGAAGGCTGGGTCTTCAGCCAGCTCCTGGTGGGGAGGGGGAACATGAGGCAAGATGGCAATGTGGGGTCTGGGGAGCTTATCCAAGAAGAGGAGGAGCAGACAGCAGTGAGCAAAGCACCTCCACTTGTCTTTCACATTAGACTGAAATACACGAAAATGCTAATAATCTGTTTTTAATCAACAGAGCCAGTAGTCTCCTATGATTCAACTCACTCTTTCACTTGCATACTGCAGCGCAACTGACCCAGAAGACCTTGCTCCAACCTCATATTGGCTTCTTGTGAATCTAGGACCTTTCTGAGCCTCAGGTTTTTCACCTGTCAGATAGGAACTGTAGCACCCCTCCCATCCCTACCCCACCCCTGGAATTCCAAAGGAAGTGAAAAATTCTAGCTCACAGAGGGACTTAGCATGAGTGTATCCAATCTGGCCAACTGGCTTGGGAAATTCCCTGCCTGGGGCCCAAGGCTCGGAGTTTCAGGCCCTGTCCCCACCTCCCAGTGCTTTGGCAGGGGGACACTGAGAAACTCCCTTGCCTGCCTAGGAGCTGGATCTCCCCATTCCTCAAGGCGTAGAAGCACCACCCCGTTCCCAGTCTCCAGTGTTTGTCTCCACCTCTTCCTGGACTTGGAGGAGAACCACTGGTCTCATCCAGTGGGTTTCTCACCTTGCCTCCGAAATGTGGAAAGAAAACATGGAGCAGGATATTTCCAGAAATGGAACTGAAGAGCCCTTTTCCCCCACAAAAGAAACTGGAAATAGGTTATCTGGGGACTAAATGAGAGCAGGATGGAAAGTGCTTTCTGAGAGTCTGTGGGTACAACTGTGGTGCAGCCCTCGAAGAGGGAAAGAAAACCAGGAAACAGATTCCCATGGGGCCCAGTGTAATTTCCCCCTGGAAAATCGGAAAACCCGGCGTCGGATTAATCCTAGGACCAGCAGATCACAGGTGCTGGTAAGATTGGTCAGACCCACAGAGAAATGAGAAGCATCGAGGGCCCAGCAGTCTCTCTCCACCCAGGACTGTGCCCTGAGAGGCAGTGACTTGTGCAGGGTCACTGCAGCTCCTAGCAAGGTCTAGCACTTGTTTCCTGGGTCCCAGCAAAGAAAACACATCAAAAAGAAGACCCACGAATCCCAACCCTGAAAATGCCCTGGAGGCAGTGCCTGTCCCGAAGTCCTTAAGGACGCCTGCACCAGAGCCCCCCTCCGCTCCCCTGCTCACCCTGCCACTTGCCCAGGCCACAGGGAGCAGCGCCAGGAGCCCCAAGAGCACGATCAGCAGCAGCAGCAGCAGCAGTGGGTACTGCTGGCTCAGGCTGTAGTAGGTCTCGTAGAAGAGGTCTTCGCTGGGGGGCTGCCGGGGACTGAAGAGGCGGGCCATGGTCTCGCCCGGCCCTGCGCCACACCGCCTGGGGGTGGACCCCTGGGGCTGAGGAGGGCCAGGGTGAGTTACTGTCTGATGCCCCGACCAGCCCCAACTGTGCCCTTCTCACCAGGACCAAGCCACTAGCTCCCAGACCTCCTAAGCTCACGGCAATCCCGTCTCCTTCCAGGTACTCTCTGGTTCTTCCAGCCTTCTTCCAGCTGGCGGTGAGGGGACTCCCCACTCGTTTGATGTCGCTCCTCAAACCCAGACTGCAGAGGTGCTCAGGCAAAAGCCAGGGGCATAAGATTTAGGGTTAAAGCAAAGGAGCCCCACCCCCCCTTCCCCCCAACTCACGGTCGAGATGCTGCTGCAGCTGAACCAAGTAACTCTGGGGCAGGTTATGGAGTCAGCGTGCTGCTAGGCTAGTAGCTCTGAGCCCAGGGCAACAGGCACTTCCCTCCAGGCGCCTCGGCCCCCTCCCACTTCCCCGATGGGACAGCCCGGCCCTTCCTGTGCCCTAGCCAGGCTCGGCACTCCCACCTCCTCCCCCACTCTGATTGTCTCTCCTGACACCACAGCCTCCCCACATCTGTTCCCCTCAAGGAAGGGGAATGCAGACCACAAGAGAGATGCAAGGGGTGGTGTGGGCTGCACCAAGTGTTAAATGTCAAAATGGGCTCCAAACCTTGGGTGTGGGGAGACTGAGGGCGGGCTGGAGCAAAAGCTGGCAGGGATGTGGGGAGGAAGAGCATGGTGGCATACGGGGACCAGGGTCTAGGTCCAGATGAGAGGCAATCCTTCCGTGCCCCTCCAGCCTGGATGGCAGTACTGTGGCCACGTCTGAGCGGTCTATACTCCAGTGGTGTCCAGCTCCACGGGAGGGGCACATCTGCGTGTAGCTTCATGGAGCCATTGCTGTCCACTCCCAAATACCAGCTGAGAATCAAAGGTTTCTAGTGTGTCCATGGAAGCAATGTGTGTGTGAATATATGTGGGGGAGGGTGGTGGTAGTATGGGGGCTGACCTACAAGAAAGACTAGGGGCATCAGGCAGGGCAAAGATGTGCTGGGGTCTGAGAATTCCCAGGGAGAGCCCCCCCCCAGGACTCCACTGCCAAGTGTCTACAGCCCAGAAGAAAAGGTGGTGGCAGGACCAGCCTGTATCCTCAGGGTTTGCTTTAGGGTGGGGTCTTGCCTGCGCTACAGGAAGTGCTCTGCCCTGAGATTAGAGCTGCCCCAGGAGCCAAGATTCCTTCCTGCCCCCATCGCCAGGAGGGCCCTGACCTTGTGTGCCACAATACTGCCCACCCACAGCCCTCAGCATCCCACTTCTGGCCTCACAGAGAAACCACAGTGCCTCCCATCCCCTCGATGTCAGCTTCCCCATCTCTCATCCATGTCTCTTCCTGCCCCTGGCTGAAGCTTTAGCCTCCTTCATGGTGCTTTGGTTAAAAGGCCACATTTATTGTCTCCTGGGGCCACAAAGACAGTTCAGGTGAAGGCCTGATGGCCCTCAGAGAAAGTCTAGGCTAGCAGCCTCAAGTCCAGGAGGCAGTTGAGAAGCTGCTTCAATTCTTGCTATTATGATACCAGTCCTATGGCCCACTCCAGGCTTCAGGTTCTTGCAGTCCTTTTTTGAACTTTTTCCTTGAGGGGGTGCGTTGAGGGACCCTATCCACGGCCCCAGGTGCCACGCCCTTCGTGGAGAAGGCAGTTCCTCCTTGTATAATTATGCGGTTGTTGTTTCCAATCTGTACTCCTTGGCAGTTAAAGATGGTGGGAAGCCATGGCCCTTTAAGAGAAAGAGTGAGGATGTTGGGAGGATTAAGTGGCTGGAGATTATAGTAAGGAGGAGCATCAGGATGGAGGGGCAGCGACACCTCGTGTTCACCCTGAGGAAATGCAAATGTGGGGTCTCGGCCTGCCTTCAGCCTTTCCCTTAGGGCTGCACCTTCAGAATTTGGTTTGCAGAAGCTAAAGGAGTGGCAACTAACACTCAGACTTTGATGTTGTTCAATCACTCAGTCGTGTCTGACTCTTTGTAACCCTATGAACTGCATTATGCCAGGCTTCCCTGTCTTTCACTATCTCTGGGAGTCTGCTCAAACTCAAGTCCATTGAATCGATGCTATTTGGGTCTTTTCTGATGGGCGACCCTCTGAACCAACACAGAGACAGTGGAATAGAATTTAGAGGTTCACAGCGCTGGTGTTGGGGCAAGTCCAAAAGCTCAGGAGCCAAGTTGGCCTTGCTGGGTGACCTCAGTGGCTGTCAGTTTCTTCATTTACAAAATGAGAAGGCTGGGGTAGGTGGGCTCCAGCGCTTTCTCATTCCCCCTCCCCAAGTGCCCTGGATCTGTATTTGGTCTTGAGGAAGAAGCTAGTAGAAGAATTGAGCAGGGAAAGGCAGGAGTGGGGAATGGGTACCTGGTACCGGATTTGGTGCCAGCCCTCTGGGAGGCCAGTTGGTGTCACATCTCCCAGCCCCCTGCAAACAACACAGGGCTCTCAGGCTCCCTGTTCTGGGGCCTGTTCCCTTATGGCAGACACCCTCAGCCCCAAGCGTCCCCTGGCAAGGGGACAGGATTCACAGGAGTCCCAGCGCATCCTGTAGTCCTGCCAATGTCTCACCTGACTCCCTTGGGGTCCAGGACCTGGGATCCAAGCAGAGGTGGGCCAAGAATTCTGGGTTCTGAAAAGTAAAGTCTCTGGAGTCTGAGGAGGTCGAGCTGTTGAATCTGAAGATGTCTCTGCTGTCCAGGCAGGCAGAACCTGCTCTCTCTGGACCCTGATGCTCTCAAGAAGGTTTGTACACTTTTCAGGAACAGAGCTGGGGCACCCCCTCCAGATTCAGGTTCATCATTTCAGAGACCAAGGAATCATGGCTTCCTGTGGTTTCCTTAGGACTGTCTATTTCTGTCCTTTCCAGGCCCGGGCTGTTGCTGCCCCTGTACTCAGAAAGGAACTCCTTCACCTGTAAGGATGGGGAGCTGGCTGGGCATGGAGGTGGGAGAGCCGGAGTAAACCCAAGGGAGTTGGGTCCATATCTGTTGCCTGGGAACTCAGGGATGGGGGTGAGGACAGGGGGTACCACAGTCAAAGCTTAGAGAATGGTGGTCAGTGGGGGGTCATTGAGTGGCCAAGTGGGCCATGTTGTGCCATCCTGCCCAGCTCCTGGGTGGGGGTGTTGAGCACTCACCATGTAGACTGCAGCATTCATCTTTCTACCAGACACATCTCCTTTATTTACCAGATCAAGGGCTTTCTTGGTGTTTATTCGGCATTCTAGAGAGAAGGCAGAGTGGGTGGCAGGTGAACAAAATTTCTTTTCCAGGGGAAAAGCCCCTGCTGGCAAATTCAAGCCTATCTTGACTGCTAGCTGGATGGCCAGCACACCTTGGAAGGAAGGCCTCTTCTGGGGCTCATGGTTCCAGCACTTCTGCATCAAATCTGTCAGTTCTTCCAAGCCAGGAGTCTCAGGCCCAGACGGGGGGCAGCTCAGTCAGTGGAGGCCGGATCTGCCTTTCACACACTGCTTCCCGCACCAATAATGTCTGGGGCACTACTAGGGTGGGGGGTGGGGGTGTGAAGAGAAGGCATTCAGAGTATGAAGGCTACCCCATCATGGAAAAGGGTGGGGAGTGTAGGAGATGTGAGGAGGGAGTGGGGCAGTCTGAGCAGGTAAACAGGAAGAGGAGGGCTTGGGGATTTGGAGATTGGGGGCTTAGGGGAGGGGGGCACCTGAGGTGAAGGATCCCAGAGTCTGTCTTACTCTCAGCTTCTCTTCCGGCTAGCACTGCCCATGTTAGGATCCCAAAGCTGCAGTAGACACAAAGCTGAGGCCTGACCCAACTGCTGGCAAGATTCCTTTCCATACAGCATCCCTTTGAAGGACCCAGACAGGTGTAGAAATTGGGGATATATGTTTGGATATAGTTTCCTGGTGGTTCAGATGGTAAAGCGTCTGCCTACAATATGGGAGACCCGGGTTCAATCCCTGGGTTGGGAAGATCCCTTGGAGAAGGAAATGGCAACCCACTCCAGTACTCTTGCCTGGAAAATCCTATGGACGGAGGAGCTTGTTAGGCTACCGTCCACAGGGTCGGTTTGGAGTGGGTTCCTTACCTGTAGACATCACTGGCCCAGGAGGCCTTCTGGTTTATATTAGCCAACAGTTCTGGGGCCAGGTAGGCTGGGGGTGCACCCTGACTCCCCAGATCCTGCCCCTGACTGTGAGCCTCCCTGAAATGTGGACAGGCCAAAATCTGCCACCTGCGAAAGGGAGATAAGAACGAGGAGATAGGTGATGGAACAAAAGGGAGATAAGAAGGAGATAGGGAATGGGCAGGTCCAAGAAACTCCCAGAACCCTTTTCTTACCCCCCTCCCCCAAAAGTGCAGCTCCAGCCTTGAAAAGACCGTATGGAGGGTTAGGGGAAGGGTAGGACCAGTGGGGCCCCTGGTTGGAGGTCTGGGTCCCCTCTCCATGGCACTGGGCTGAGGTCTGAGTCTCCTGGGCTAGATCAGCCACGGATCTTTGGAGGGCCCGGCAGGGTGGACCTGTGGAACTGACCACGTTGGTCAAGGCCTCTATCACCTGGTGTGGCAGGGGCCAGAGCTCCAGGCTGGGCCTTGACACTTGGGCAGCCCTTTGTCCAGAGGGAGATGCTGAGGGTACTCAGGAGACAGGGCTGCAGCAGATGCGGGCCCTATGTCCCATGGGTGGGGCTGGAGCAGCTCTGGGGCAGGACTTGGTCCAGAAGATGGGCTGGGTGAGGGATGGGCTGACCTTGGCGTGCAGCTCTGAGTCTAGTAGGACGTTGGAGGGTTTGAGGTGCCGGTGGAGAAGCACTGGGTTCTGGCTGTGCAGGTAGCACATGCCGAGCACCAGCTCCTGCAGCAGGCGGCAGAGGAGCAGCCAGGGCCGAGGGCAATGGGGCTGTAGCAGCTCCGCCAGGGAGCCATTCTCCATGAATGGAGTCACCAGAGCCGGCCCAGACACGTACTCCCACTCCAGCTTCTCGGTGACCCCCAGCAGGAGCAGCACATGCTTGTTATGCAGACTGGACATGGCCTTCACCTCCCTGGATATGGCTCTCCTGCGCTCAGGAGAGGGATGCCGCCAGCTCTGCGCCTGAGATCCTTTCCGCCACCCTCAGGCCCCGCCCCCCGCGGCACATTGGCCCCTCCCCCTCCCGGGCCAGCCTCCTGGACCAGACCCCCACCCCGGGTCACTCACGAGTTCACGATCTTGACCGCCACTTCTACGCCCCAACTCCTGTGACGTGCCCGGAAGACAGAGCCAAATCCGCCCTTGCCTATTAACTCCGGGTTCTCCAGTTCCTCGATAGGCACCAGCGGGGCTGAGGCACCAATGGGCCTGAGAGGGGGGCCACGTAACCAGCTGGCCGTGGGCCCAAGGCCTCCCTGCTCCCCTCCCAGGCCCACCCCCTCTAACCGCCCCCCGCGCCTACCTCCGTGACTCGGCTCAGCGCTGTCAGTTCGAGCCCCAGCCCCTCCCGTGAGACCCACTGTGCCCTGGTCTTGGCACGAGGCGCATCCATATCTCACTCTCCACTCACCATAACGTAGAGCCAGACATCAGGCTGGAAGATGAGAGAAGCTTCTGGAAGTTGCGAGCCCCCACGGATGAAAGAGGGGTTGGGGGCTGGGAAAGGGGTCAATCTCCAGGCTCCACGGTTCTGCTTCCCGCTTCGCTGGGTTGTGCTGTCTGCCCGAACCACTTCCTTCTTTAATTGATGCCTCTACAGTCCCGCCCCGGGGGCGGGGAAGGGCACAGGGCAGGGCGCAGAGCAGAAACTCGTGCTGCTCCTGAGGTGTCAGGTCAGGCCCGGTTGTCGCTGGGTATCCTCACCCTCCAGGAACCTACAACCACCTCCTACCGCTGGCCTCTCTCCCTTCTTCCACAGAATTCCCAGCTCCAGCGCCAAGCTTGGGATACCGCGGCGGGGGTTCAGGGGAGTGGAGGGTTGGCGGCGAGGGGGCGGGGGGGTGGCGGGCGGTGGCGCTGAGTAGGATGTCATGGTCCCAGGACTCTGTTCTCCCACAGCTGCCCTAAGATCATAGCTAACACTTCTCTAAAGCCCACCACATGCCATTAGCTCATTTAATCCTCACATCAACCCCAAGGGGATAGGTACTGCTTTTGTTACTTCTTTATAGGTGAGAAAGCACTGAGCTATAAGCACCGGCCCAAGCTGACATGGAACTGCCGTCGAAGCCTGGCTCTGAACCGCTAGGGAAGGTGTGGCGTGTCCACTGGGCTCCATGCCTTCCGAATACGGGCCTCTCCAAGGGTGCTGTGGTCAGCAGGTGAACTGGCCCACCAGAGAGTTGCTGATACTGCGGTGTACACGGCAGTGGAGAGACCGCAGGGACTCTCTGCCCTCTCTCCCCACTCTCACTCCTCCATTGCAAATTCCCTGGTTAATATTAATAAATCTTCCTGACAAACATGCTCTGGACAAGGGTCTTGGAGAACTTGGGGAGACTTAAGGATTCAGGGTTGACAAAGGGTATTCATATTTTACCTGCCCAAGGCCTGACCATAGCTGAAGGTTATGGAATTAGATATGACCAGCCTTAGGCACTCAGTCCTTCATGGGGAGACTCACCCCTGTGGGTCATGGGGCAAGACTCA
Source organism: Nanger dama (assembly GCA_917880005.1). Lineage (NCBI taxonomy): Eukaryota > Metazoa > Chordata > Mammalia > Artiodactyla > Bovidae > Nanger > Nanger dama. Next base: position 20,857,813 of record CAKJTW010000036.1, on the reverse strand, counting down.
CTGGAAGGTGCTCACCTTGTGGAACTTTCCATCCTGTCCAGTGGTCCATGGACTCCTCTAGCCGGAGCAAAAGCAGCCAGCAGTTAACTGTGGCTTCTCCAGAAACTGGAACTCCAGGATACACATCTTGAATCCTGATGGAGTCAGTGCATGTCATTTTTGACCTATTTAGGGAATTCTTAAACTGTAGTCTCTTTAAAAGCTGGTACAAGGTAGGTACCCCAAAATATTTGTTGAATTGGATTACTAAATGAATAACCCAAACTTTTTGAGGCTTCACTGAGATGCTAATCATCCCAGGTGGTGCTCCATACTCAACAAGAGGAGCTAGGAGGTTGGGTTTCTTTCTGGTTTGGGGTCTCTTCATGTACCTGCACGGTTGACAGAATTCATCTGAAGTCTTATGGTGATATGGTGGTATCTCACAGAATATAAAGGCAAGTCTGGAAGTTCCTCAAAAAGTCTAGTTCAGGAACTAAGAGCCATCAGAGAGGATAGTCATTCCTTTCATGATTCTTTTTGAGCTCATGGTCTCAACACCTGGCCTCCGTTCGAGGAGAGTAGTCAGAAAGAAGTTAGAGGTGCATTTAAAAACCTTTTACAGCTAGATTTCTTTAGATTGACATGCGAACCTGAGAATCGGAAGAAGTTACTGTAAAGTGTAAGATTGGGGATGGTGTCAGAACCTATAATAGTTTTTGACTCAAAATAAACCAACTTGGGCTTCCCTGATGGCTCAGTGGTAGAGAATCTGCCTCTCCATATAGAAGACATGGATTCGATTTTTTGGCCAGGAAGATCCCACATGCTGTGGGGCAACCAAGCCTGTGTGCCTCAACTACTGGGGCTGTGCTCTAGAGCCCATGAGCTGCACCTGTTGGTGCTTATGTACATTTGAGCCCATGCTCCACAGTAAGAAAAGCCACTGAACGAGAAGCCCTCGCATCGCAACTCGAGTCTTCACTGCTTGCTGCCACTAGAGACAAAGCCCACACAGCTACAAAGACCTAGCTCAGCCAAAAATAAGTAAAAGTGCCCACTGAGTTTCCAGCACATGTATGAAGAAAAAAAAGTCCATACTCAGGCACATCATCAAGAAATTTCAAAAAAATATAAAAAACAAACCAAGCATCTTTAAGAGAAGGAGGGGTAGGAAGAGGAGCCTGGAGTGAGTGCCTGAGAAAACCTCAGCTTTCTTCTTCCAGCAATTGGGGAACTGGCAAGGCAGAGTTGATTCCTGGATTTTGAAGCTCTGGCCTTTTCTGAGGCCAGGGACCCCTGACCCTGGTGGTCCCAGGCCTTTGGGGTCTATTTGGGTGTCTCTCATCCCTTCAGTTCTCTATAGCTGATTGTCCTCAGTGACCTTCAGCCCATCCTTTGTACCTGCTCTGATTCCCTATTTCTAGTTGCTGGGATGCAAGTGAGGGGCAGAGATTGTGGTCTCTCTTCTTGCACATTCTAGCCCTAATTCTCCTCTGTTGTTTAAGATATTTCAGTTATAGAATAAATTGTATTAATTGAGGTCACAGTAAAAAGATTATGGAGAATTTTTGTTTTCCTTAGTATTTGAATATTTTATATTAACAGGTATCACTTTTATAAACAGATAAAGAAAGAAAAAGGTTATGATGTATGCAGAGATTTAGCCAAAGTTTCAGGATAGTCACTGAAATGTGGTTTAAAATATTGAAAAAATAGAAACTTGAATACCCAATAATAGGAAAAAGATTGAATACATTACGCAGTGGAAGACTATGCAGCCATTAAAATGGTGCTCTAGACCTGTATTAATTGTACAACAGGGGGTTATCATATATAAAAGGAAAAAAATTAGGTTACAAAACAATATATACCATATAATCACATTTGTTTTGGTTTGCTTCAAAAATTCTCTTCCAGTAGTGTGACAGAGTTCATAGAAGCCTCCCATGGCAGAATACTTAAATGCTATCTAAAGCACAACAAACATATTTTAAAAGTAAGTTGGTGAGGTCCCTCAGGAATAAGGATAATCTCCCAAGTGCGTCCCCCTGAAGCGAACAAAATAATACAAAGCAAAAAGGAAACAGTGAGTAAACAGAGAGGTCAACCAAGGAGAAACTTAGAGCTTTGGGAACTGGGTCGGGGTAAGAGAGTTTGGGGGAGAACCAGAGAGTAAAGAGCTAACTGTGAAACAACTCTATTCCCCCAAATCTTGGATCCTCAAGGGGCTACATTCTTAACAGAAAGGAAGAAGTCCACCTGCTTGCAGAGGGAACCTACAAGCAAACCTATCGAGACTGCAGCACTAGATGTTAACATTAATAAAAATGTTAGCTTCCATGTGAGAAAAGCATCTTCAATCAAACTTCTGGATTAAATTCAGCCAAATATAAACTCATCAGAAAATGACTGAATATAAATATATAAGGATTCAAGTCACCACAAATGAGTATCAGCAGGAATGATAATCAACAGGCTTAAATCTTTAAGGGGTCCAGAATTTGGAACAATCAAATGAATCTGAAGCTATTGGAAAGTGTTTAAAGAAACAGAAGATGGAATAGAGAACATAAACCAGGAATAAGAGATTATAATAATACCTGGAGAGATGTAGGAAAAAATAAATTATCAAGAAATAAAAAATTTTATGTAACCATTAAAATTAAAACTGCCATACAGACAATATAACTGAAGAGAGTCCACTAAAAGATGGACTTGAGAAAATTAATCAGAATGCAGCAACAGAAACAAGCTGATAAAAAAATTGAGGCAAAAAAGCAAGGTGATCTTTCAACCATCAAATTGGCTTCTCCATGAGGAGAAGAGAAAGAAAAAATGGGGCAAGGCAATTTTAGAGGAGCAAATGACTGAAAAATTTCCAAAAGTGATGAAAGACAAGAATTCAGAAATATAGGAAGCATGATTTATGCCAAGAAGGATAAATTTGAAGAAATCCACATCTAGACACAATTCAATAAAACTGCAGGACAATTAAAAACAACAGACTAAAGGCTAGAGAGAAAACATAGATTATCTATGAAGAAATACAGCTACACCAGTGGCACAATTCTCAACAGCTGCTAGAAACCAGAAGACGTTGGAATGACCCAAAGTGCTAAAATAAAGGGGGGAGGGAATCTATAAACGTTGAATTGTATCCTCAGTAAAGTTATTTTTGAGACAAACTTGTTTTTTTTAAAAGACACTTTCAAATAAGTGAAAACTGAGTTTAACACCGACAGAGTCTTCTAAAGAAATTTCTAAAGAGTCACCTAAAGAAATTTCCAGTGGATGTGCACTAGGAATATGAAGAAAACCTACCCCAGATGGAACATGTAAAATGCAAGAAGGAATATCAGTTTTCTCATAAGTTCAACCACAAAATCATTTAGCATCATATCAGACTCAGAAATGAGAAGGTGTGGTTCACTGATTTTAAAAAGGATCTGCTGGGACTTTCCTGTCTGTCCAGGGATTAAAAACCGAGTTTCCATTTTAGGGGTCATGGGTTCGATCCTTGGTTGGGAAACAAAGACCTCACATGTCACATGGCCAAGAAGAAAAGAAAAAAGCAGAAAGGATCTTTTACCAGCAATTCCACTTCTGGAACTGAAATTCCACTCAGAGGAATTGAAAGCAGTGACTCAAACTGATATTTATACACCAATGTATTTATTGGTGAAATGCAAGCATTATTTACAATATTATTTGTAAATGCAGCATTATTTGTAATAGCCAAAATGTGGAAACAACCCAAATGTTCATCAGTGAATGAATATAAAATGTGATCTATGCCATAAAATGGACTACTATGCATCCTTAGGAAAGAATAAAATTCTGACACATGCTATAATGTGGATGAACCTGGAAGCTATTACGCTAAGTGAAATAAGCCAGTCGCAAAAAAGACAAATATTGTATGATTATACTGTTATGAGCTACCTAGAATAATCAGTTCATAGAGACGACAAAAGGAGAATGGTGGTTGCCAGGGACTAAGGGGAGAAGGCCATGAGGAGTTACTGTTCTAGTGGTACAGAGCTTCAGTTTAGGAAGATGAAAATTTCTGAAGGATAGTGGTGGTGGTTATACAACAACGTGAATGTACTTAATGCCACTGAACTGTACACTTAAAAATGATTGAAGTGTTAGATTTTATGTTACGTATGTCTCACCACAAAAAGACCTGCTAAAAATGTGATTCCATATATTAGCTAGGGAGATATGAAGATTTCTATTAACATATAGTTATTTCGTTTGAACATTAAATTTTACTAGGAAGAAACATTAAACTTTCAGCTCAGTCGCTCAGTCGTGTCCGACTCTTTGTGACCCCATGAATCGCAGCACGCCAGGCCTCGCTGTCCATCACCAACTCCCGGAGTTCACCCAAACTCATGTGCATCGAGTCAGTGGTGCCATCCAGCCATCTCATCCTCTGTCGTCCCCTTCTCCTCCTGCCCCCAATCCCTCCCAGTATCAGAGTCTTTTCCAATGAGTCAACTCTTCGCATGAGGTGGCCAAAGTATTAGAGTTTCAGCCTCAGCATCAGGCCTTCCAGTGAACACCCAGGACTGGTCTCCTTTAAGATGGACTGGTTGGATCTCCTTGCAGTCCAAGGGACTCTCAAGAGTCTCCTCCAACACCACAGTTCAAAAGCATCAATTCTTCGGCACTCAGCTTTCTTCACCGTCCAACTCTCACATCCATACAGGACCACCGGAAAAACCATAGCCTTGACTAGACGGACCTTTGTTGGCAAAGTAATATCTCTGCTTTTTAATATGCTATCTAGGTTGGTCATAATTTAGTTCCTCTTCACTTTCTGCCATAAAGGTGGTATCATCTGCATATCTGAAGTTATTGATATTTCTCCCAGAAATCTTGATTCCAGCTTGTGCTTTTTCCAGCCCAGCATTTCTCATGATGTACTCTTCATATAAGTTAAATAAGCAGGGTGACAATATACAGCCTTGATGTACTCCTTTTCCTGTTTGGAACCAGTCTGTTGTTCCATGTCCAGTTCTAACTGTTGCTTCCTGACCTGCATATGGGTTTCTCAAGAGGCAGGTTAGGTGGTCTGGTATTCCCATCTCTTTCAGAATTTGCCACAGTTGATTGTGATCCACACAGTCAAAGACTTTGGCATAGTCAATACAGCAGAAATAGATGTTTTTCTGGAACTCTCTTGCTTTTTCCATGATCCAGCGGATGTTGGCAATTTGATCTCTGGTTCCTCTGCCTCTTCTAAAACCAGCTTGAACATCTGGAAGTTCTCAGTTCACGTACTGCTAAAGCCTGGCTTGGAGAATTTTGAGCATTACTTTACTAGCATGTGAGATGAGTGCAATTGTGCAGTAGTGTAGTTTGAGCATTCTTTGGCATTGCCTTTCTTTGGGATTGGAATGAAAACTGACCTTTTCCAGTGCTGTGGCCACTGCTGAGTTTTCCAAATTTGCTGGCATATTGAGTGCAATACTTTCACAGCATCATCTTTCAGGATTTGAAACAGCTCAACTGGAATTCCATCACCTCCACTAGCTTTGTTCATAGTGATGCTTTCTAAGGCTCACTTGACTTCACATTCCAGGATGTCTGGCTCTAGGTGAGTGATCACACCATCGTGATTATCTGGGTCATGAAGATCTTTTTGTACAGCTCTTCTGTGTATTCTTGCCACCTCTTCTTAATATCTTCTGCTTCTGTTAGGTCCAGACCGTTTCTGTCCTTTATCGAGCCCATCTTTGCATGAAATGTTCCCTTGGTATCTCTAATATTCTTGAAGAGATCTCTAGTCTTTCCCATTCTGTTTTCCTCTATTTCTTTGCATTGATCACTGAGGAAGGCTTTCTTATCTCTCCTTGCTATTCTTTGGTACTCTGCATTCAGATGCTTATATCTTTCCTTTTCTCCTTTGCTTTTCACTTCTCTTTTCACAGCTATTTTTAAGGCCTCCTCAGACAGCCATTCTGCTTTTCAGCATTTCTTTTCCATGGGGATGGTCTTGATCCCTGGCTCCTGTACAATGTCACGAACCTCTGTCCATAGTTCATCAGGTACTCTGTCTATCAGATCTAGTCCCTTAAATCTATTTCTCACTTCCACTGTATAATCATAAGGGATTTGATTTAGGTCATACCTGAATGGTCTAGTGGATTTCCTACTTTCTTCAATTCTGAATTTGGCAATAAAGAGTTCATGATCTGAGCCACAGTCAGCTCCCTGTCTTATTTTTGCTGACTGTATAGAGCTTCTCCTTCTTTGGCCGCAAAGAATATAATCAACCTGATTTCAGTGTTGACCATCTGGTGATGTCCATGTGTAGAGTCTTCTCTTGTGTTGTTGGAAGACAGTGTTTGCTATGACCAGTGCATTCTCTTGCTTCATTCTGTATTCCAAGGCCAAATTTGCCTGTTACTATAGGTGTTTCTTGACTTCCTACTTTTGCATTCTAGTCTCCTATAATGAAAAGGACATCTTTTGGGTGTTAGTTCTAAAAGGTCTTGTAGGTCTTCATAGAACCATTCAACTTCAGCTTCTTCAGCGTTTCTGGTTGGGGCATAGGCTTGGATCACTGTGATATTGAATGGTTTGCCTTGGAGATGAACAGAGATCACTTTGTCATTTTGAGATTGCATCCAAGTACTGCATTTTGGATTCTTTTGTTGACCATGATGGCTACTCCATTTCTTCTAAGGGATTCCTGCTTGCAGTAGTAGATATGATGGTCATCTGAGTTAAATTCACACATTAAATTTTACTGGGAAGAAACATTAAACTTTAGATCTATATAAATATCTAAATGTACAAATAGAAAAATGTTTAAAGTGATGGACAGTAGGTTTTCAGGTGCTTTTATTTTCTTATATTGTATATTCATATTTTTCTATGTATTTTTAAATTTTTATTTATTTATTTGGCTGTCCTGGGTCTTAGTTGGTGGCACACAGGATCTTCATTGAGTCATGTGAGCTCAGTAGTTGTGGCCTGTGGGCTTAGTTGCTCCAAGACATGTGGGATCTTAGTTCCCTGACCAGGTATTGAACCTTTATCCCTTGCATTGCAAGGCAGATTCTTAACCACTGGACCACCAGGAAAGTCCCATTTATCTGTATTTTCTAACTGTCCTAATTTGAATTTGGTGGACTGCAAGGAGATCAAACCAGTCAATCCTAATATTGAATCCTAATATTGAAATCAACCCTGAATATTCATTGGAAGGACTGATGCTGAGACTGAAGCTCCAATACTTTGGCCACCTGATGTGAAGAGCCCACTCATTAGAAAAGACCCTGATGTTGGGAAAGAATGAAGGCAGGAGGAGAAGGGGATGACAGAGGACGAGATAGTTGGATGACATCACTGACTCACTGGGCATGAATTTGAGCAATCCCTGGGGGATGGTAAAGGACAGGGAAGCCTGGTGTGCTGCAGTTTATGGGGTTGCAAACTGAGCGACTGAGCAACAACACAGAAGTGAATTTATGAAAGTTACTTGGTAGGGCTGCATCTCAGCCTCCCTTTTCCCCAGGACTGGAGGTGCAGCAGCTTCCCTCTCCCACCTATCACTGCCCTGACCTGGAAGTCCATTCTGCTGCTTCCTCTTGCTTTTGCAGCTCTCCATCTGCTGGTGTCACATTTATTACCTGATATATGAAGTTGGCCCTTGGTGTTCCAGTGAGTAATAGGGTTTTGACAGACAAAACCTGGGAGAAGTGATTCCAGCAGAGAGGATGTCATGAGCAAAAGTGCAAACTTTACAGTGTGAACTTTGGGAAAGACAAGGGGTCCAGACTGGTTAAGTCGCTTTTCCCCACCATAAGTCATTATCATCATCATTATCATCAACAGTGATAAAAAGCTAGTCCTTTTTATCCTTGATGGTTTACCTTTCACAGAATGTCATCATAATTCTGAGAGGTCAGACTTTTTGTCAAATTTTGCAGATGAAGAAATGTTTTATTTCTCTCTTTCTGTGTTTTTTTTTTTTTTTTTGGTCTGGATGTGAAGAACAAACATAAAACAAGAGCCTCTGTTACTGTGGCGGGGCAGGTCCTCCCCTCGCTGGCACACGGCTGCTTCTGCTTATCAGGGGAAATCTTATCTCTGCCCCCAGATGCTGAAAAATACCCTCCCCAGAGAGGGAAAGGGTATAACTATGGGCAAATTAACTGTCACTTTGGGAGACTGGGCTGCATTCTACTTAGAAAATCACAAACCAACCCACCCCCATTCCCCCACTCCAGGGAACAGAGAAGAGTTATGGAGAAAACGTTCTGCTTGGAGAGGAATCTATGGTATTGTGATTTAACAAGAAATAGTTGCTCTTTGGCCCCATTCTTGGCACAGAGTTCCTAAAACACTTGGAATTTCCAGTGTTGAGAGAAGAATGTTGCTACATTGATGAAGTGACTTTTGGGAAGCCCTTAGGTACCAAAGGGATGTGGGCTGGTTGCCAGAGGGACCAAGCTTGTGATTAGAGGGCTGGAACCTTTGGTACCTGATCCATCTTCAAACTCTGGATGAGAGAGAGGGGCTGGAGATTGAATCAATGGCAATGAAGTAGTCAATCATGCCTATGCAATGAAGCCTCCACAAACCCCGAAAAGATGAATTTGGAGAGCTTCCGGCTTGGCAAACACATTGATTTTCTGGCAGAGTGGCACCTGGAGAGGGCATGGAAGCTCTGTGCCCTTTCCCCCGTACCTCACTATGTGCATCTCTTCCATCGGTCTGTTCTTGAGTTAAATCTTTTCTAATAAACCAGAGATCTAGTAAGCACAATCTTTCTTTGTATTCTGCATTGCTCTAGTAAATTAACTGATACCAAGGCAAGGTTTGATGGAAACTTCGATCTATTGCCTGTTGTCTAGAAACCCAGGTGATAACCTGGAGTTGAGACTACTATCTGAAGTTGGGGGAGGGGCCGACTTGTAGGACAGAGCCCTTCACTACCTTCTGGGGTCTTATGCTCTCTCAGGTAGTGTCAGGGTTGAGTTGAATTGTAGGACACCCTGCTGGTGTCCCAGAATTACCTGGTGCTGGGGGACACCTGCCCTTTCCTGACACACATTGGAATTGGGTCCAGAACCTTTAGGATCCCTACTGAGTTGGTCCCCACTTCTCTCTGCTTTTGGATTCATTTTGGAGGGAAACCTTTTCAGTACCCGGGGCATGCTCTTCTCCTTTAGTGTTGCAAGGAGGACAAAAGCTTCTTTTCACTTGTTTTCCTCAGCAAAGTGGAGAGACTGATGCTTTCACAAAGAACTGCTGTCTAGGGCCACCTGCCTCAGCAAATGGAATCTCTGCTCACCATTGGCTCTTCACAGAGCGGGTTTGGCAGAACCTAAGCTGCCTGTCTGCACCTTCAAGGCGAGGGAAATTGGAAGGGTAGCTTCTTTCTATTCTACCTTAGCATGAAGAGACTAAAAGATTTTGAACAACCATCAATGACAAGTGTCCATACATGTTGTTCTTTAGTTGCTAAGTCATGTGAGACTCTCTTGTGACCCCATGGACTGCCACCTACTAGGCTCCTCTGTCCATGGGATTTCCCAGGCAAGAAGACTGGACTGGGTTGCGATTTCCTTCTCCAGGGGATCTTCCCAACCCAGGGATTGAACCTGCATCTCCTGCATTGGCAGGTGGATTCTTTACCACCAAGCCACCAGGGGAGCCTGTCCATACACAGACAACCATAATTCACCTTCTAGTATCAGTGTGGAGTCCTTCTCTCTTCGCTTTCTGTGTCTAATTAATGTTGATGATTTAATTTCTGTGCTTTCCTAGGCCTCTCTCATCCCAGTAAGGCAGCTTTCCCAGCTGAATGTTCTGCTCTCTTCTCTCTCATAGGGAGTTAACTATAGATCTAGTGGTCAAAGATACAGGCTCTGAGGTTAGGCTACCTGAAACTTAATTCTGCCTCTGCAAGTTCCTAGCTGTTTGATATTTAACAAGTTAGTCAGTTTCTCTGCACTTCAATTAATTATACTACCGACTGGACTGGGTAGCTGAGAGGATGAAAAGAAATAACACAGGAAAGAATACAGCCCATTTCCAGGTACATGTTGTGTGCTTAATAATAGACACTAATACAATCAGTATTATTGTGTTTCCAATCTGAGGAACATTGCTAATTCACTATTTGTAGAGCAGAGAAAAATGATTTCACTGCTGCTCAGTGAAATAGCTAGCTTTTCCTTCTGGTAAATTCCCAGCCCCACCCTTTCCTCCCAGGGCCCCTTTAATGACTCACCCCTCAGGTATTCTCACTCCTCTCCCCCAGACAAGTGTCCAGAGGGAGCAGTTGAGGAAGTCAGTTGTGTCCCTGCCTGTGGTCTAGAGGAGGGCTTGAAGCCCGGGTTGCAAGCTTCTCAACTGTCAGGTTGCCTAAGGTTGAGGAGGTCATGTGGTTGACCCAAAGATGGGCTTTGGGCCCCAAGCAGCTGCTTTGGTGCCCCCCACCACACATTCTCAGGCCCCCTTTGATTTGAGCTGCACCCATGGTGGATCTGCCCCCTGCCCCCTCTCCCCAACCAGCCTCTGTCCTGCCAGCGCCCCATCCAAAAGGCCTCAGTTTTTCTCCCTCAGTTGACAGAATTGTGGTGAGAGGGGAGGAGAGTTAATGCCTTGGGGGCAGCCCTCATGGTGGAGGACATGGGTCAGTGCCCCAGTCTTTCAAAGGGTCAATTCTCTTTTTTTCTTTTCTCTTTATGGATCCATTGACTGTAGTCCTCCAGGCTCCTCTGTCCATGGAAATTCCCAGGCAAGAATGCTGGAGTGGCTGGCCATTTCCTTCACCAGAGGATCTTCCCAACCCAGGGACTGAACCCGGGTCTCATGTGTCTCCTGCATTGCACCAGAATCTTCTACCATGGAGCCACTGGGGAAGGCCCTTATGATCTAAAAGATTAATAAATAAATTTTTTGTTTTGTTTTGTTTTGCTGTGCTGGGTCTTTGTTGCTGCTCCGACTTCTATCTAGTTGCGGTCTGTGGGCTTCTCACTGTGGGGCTTCTCTTCTTGCGGATCATGGGCTCTGGGTGCACAGGCTCAGCAGTCACAGCATGAGGGCGCGGTAGGTGAGGCTTCAGGCTCTCAAGCACCGGCCCAGTAGCTGTGGCTCAGGGCTTAGTTGCTCTGTGGCATGTGGGATCTTCCTGGATCAGGGATCGACCTGTGTTTCCTGCACTGGCAGGTGGACCCTCCACCACTGAGTCACCAGGAAAGCCTCAAAGGGTCACTTCTGAGCTATGTCCTATTACTCCTCAGAGGGGCTCTGACAGGACTGAGCTCCACAACAGCAGCTAGCTCAACAGATGCCTTTTGGGGACACCATCTCCTTCCCTGACTCACATTTTCTGCTCCGTCTCTTCTGACCCTTGGGACCACCCTCCGGAAGTCTCATGTTCTGGCCTCAGACGGTGTTTTCAGGGGAACACAACCCAAGCCCTCTGCCACGTTTCCTTCTCATTGTTTATCCTCTGGAAGTCTTTGTGTCTAGGATCCCTCCCTGTCTGGAAGGAAAGAGGGCAAAAGTGGGAACAGAAATGAATCTAACTCCTTCGGAGATGGGAAATCATGTATTTATGTACCTACAGCTTTCTCATCTGTTATCTCACTCAAATTTTAGCAACAAACCTGTGAGGCAGATTATTACTAGCCCCATTTTATGGATGAAGAAAATGAGATGCTGTGAGAATTTAAGTAACCAGTCTAAGGTCATACAAAAACTTTAAAAACCAGGTCTATGCTCTTTCATCCATGGGGTCGAAAAGAATCAGACACTGAGCAACTGAACTGAACTGATGCTCTTTCAGCTGCTTTCTTTTATGGGTGAGGTCCTCTGAAAGAGTCCTCTGGAAGCAGGACTTTGAATCAATCAAGTAAGTTTATCAGTTTTTCTTTTCTTTTCTTTTCTTTTTACTTCATACTGTGGCATATGGGATCTTAGTTTCCTGACCAAGAATTGAACCCATGTCTCCTGCACTGGAAGCTCAGAGTCTTAACCACTGGACCATCAGAGAAGTTCCTATCAACTTTTTAAAGTCAGATACTTTAACACCATTATTTAAGTAGAGTTGACATTCAATACATTGCCCATATTTAAGGTGTACAATGTAATGAGTTTTGACATACTTATGTGCCAGTGAAACCATCAGCACAATTAAGATAGTGAACATCTGTGTCACATCTGAAACTTCCCTGTACCCCCTTTTAATCTTTCCCTCTGACTTTCTATGCTATTTTCCCTTTCTTGGCAACCACTAATCTGCTTTCTGTCATTTTAGATTGGTTTGCCTTTTTTATTTTATTTTAATATAAATGGAATCACATAGTATGTGTTCTTTTTTATCTGATCTCTTTTACTTAATGTGATTATTTTGAGATTCACCTATGTTGTTGTGTGTATAAATAGTTTAGGGCTTCCCAAGTGGCACTGGTGGTAAAGAACTCACCTGCTAATGCAGGAGACATAAGAGACACGGGTTTGATCCCTACATTGGGAAGATCCCCTAGAGGTGGGCATGGTAACCCACTCCAGTTTTCTTGCTTGGAGAATCCCATGGATTGAGGAGCATGGTAGGCTACAGTCCAAAGGGTCACAGAGGATTGGGCATGACTGAAGTGACAGCATGCATGCATAGTTTATTCCTGCTTATTGCTGAGTAGTATTCTGTTGCACCACAATTTCTTCATCAATTCATCTGTTCATGGACAATAATTTTTGGCTCTTACAAATGCACGTGTCATGTACAATTCTTTGTATAGGCCTATGTTTTCAGTTCTCTCAGGTAAATATCTAGGAGTGGAATGTTCAGTCATATGGTAGGTATATTTAACTTTTGAAGAAACTTGTAAACATCTTGTCAGTGTGGTTGTACCATTTTACACTCCTACCAGTGATGAGTGAGCCTGCGCTCACAGGGGATTGTCCACCGCAGAGAGTCCCAAACAGGCTTACACCAAGACATATTATAATAAAAGTTGCAAAAATTAAAAGTAAAAGAAGATCCTAAAGGCAGCACGAAAAAGAATAAGGTTTAATAACAAGGTAACCCTCATAAGACTATCAGCTGATTTCTCTACAGAAGCACTACAGGGCAGAAGGGAGTGGCAAAATATATTCATAGTTTTAAAAGGGAAAAATCTACATCCTAGAATACTCTACCCAGTAAGATTATCATTTATAATAGGAGAAATAAGTAATTCTCAGATGAGCAAAAACTAAAAGAATACTAAACTTATCCTAAAAGAAATATCAAAAGGTCTTTTCTATATAGAAAAGAAGCAAGAAGATATAGGAAGAAATAAATCATAATTGGAAAGTAAATCACTTAAATTAGCCAGTATAGAGATCAAAGGGAAAAAAAAAACCTATCTGTGAAAGTGATGATTAAAAAAAAGGAACAGCAAAAGGTTAAATGGGAAAATGTGAAAAAAAAAGGACATCAAAACCATAAAATGTGGGAAAAGAGAGTAAGAACATGCATATTCTTTTTTTTTTTCAGAATGTGTTTGAGCCTCAAACAAGCAAAAACTAAAAAATACAGCAATACTAAAGGCTGTATCAGCCTAAAGCAAACAGGAAGGGGTTGCTGCTAAGCTGCTGTTAAGTTGCTTCAGTCGCGTCTGACTCTGTGCGACCCCATAGATGGCAGCCCACCAGGCTCCCCATCCCTGGGATTCTCCAGGCAAGAACACTGGAGTGGGTTGCCATTTCCTTCTTCAATGCATGAATGTGAAAAGTCAAAGTGAAGTCGCTCAGTCTTAGAGACCCCATGGACTACAGCCTACCAGGCTCCTCCGTCCATGGGATTTTCCAGGCAAGAGTACTGGTGTGGGGTGCCATTGCCTTCTCCAAGGAAGGAGTTAACAGGGCAGCCACAAATAAAAAACATACAATAGATTTCACAAATGCCAAAAAAGAAGAGAAAACCAGCATGAAATAAAAGGAAATTATCAAACTACAAAAATAAAAAGAAGCAAAAGATGAAACAAAGAATCAACTGGAAAACAAAGTTTAAAATGGCAATATATACATATGTATCAACAATTATCTTAAATTCAATGGACCAAACATTCCAATCAAAAGACATGGAGTGGCAGACTGGATTAAAATTAAAAAAACATGAACCTACCATATGCTGTCTACAGGAGGCCACACCTTTGGGCAAAGGACACGCACAGGATGAAATGAGGGAATGGGTAAAGATACTTCATGTAAATGAAAATGACAGGAAAGTGGTAGTTATAATACTCACATGAGACAAAATAGACTTTAAAGCAAAAGCTATAAAGAAAGATAAAGAAGGACAACATATAATGATAAAAGGACCAATCAAGAAGAGGATTTTATTAATACACTCATCAATACAGAAGCACCCAAGTACATACACAAATACTAACAGACATAAAGGGAGAAATTAATAGGAATACAGTAGTAGAAGATTTTAGCATCAAAGGACAAATTTTCTAAACAAAATCAATCAGGCAACAGAGACCCTAAATGATATAATAGAACAGTTAGACTTAATTGATGTTTTCAGGACATTACACCCCGCCAAATCACATTCTTCTCAAGTCCACATGGAACATTCTCTAGGACTGACCACATACTAGGGCACAAAACTAACTTCAATAAATTTAAGAGTATAGAAACTATTTCAAGCATCTTCTCTGACCACAATGCACTAAAACTAGAAATCAACCACAAGAAGAGAAAGGACAAAAAGCCCAATTACATGAAGACTAAACAACATGCTACTAAAAACCAAAGGCTTAACAAGGAAATTAAAAATATCTTGAGACAAATGACAATCAAAATGCATACAAACTATATGAGATGCAGCAAAAGCAGTTCTTACAGGGAAATTTGTAGTGCTACAGGCCTTCCTTAAAAAAAAAAAAGAAAGAAAGAAAGAAAGAAAAATCTCAAGTAAACCTAACCTACCACCTAAAAGAATTATAAAAAGAAGAAAAAACAAGACCTAATGTCAGTAGAAGGAAGGAAATAATAAAAATCGGGAGGAAATAAATAAAACAGAGATTAATATAAAAAACAATAGAAAAATCAATAAAGTCAAGAGCTAGTTCTTTGAAAGGGTAAACAAAACTGACAAACCTCTGGCCAGACTCAACAAGGAGAAAGGAGAGAGAACCAAAATAAAATAAGAAATGAAAAAGGAGAAATTACAACTGGTATTATAGAAATTAAAACAAACAAAAAAAGAACAAGTACACGCCAACAAATTTGACAACCTAGAAGAAATGGACAACTTTATAGAAACATACAGCCCAACCAAAAATGAGTCAAGGAGAAACAGATAATTTGAACAGACCAATCACTAGAAGAGAAATAGAATCTGGACTTAAAAACTCCCTACAGGGACTTCCCTGATGGTCCAGTGGTTGAGTCCATGCTTCCAATGCAAGGGCTGAGTTTGATCACTGGTGGGGGTACTAAGATCCTATATGCCATCTGGCACAGCCAAAAAACAAAACAAAACAAAACAAAAACTCCCTGCAAACAAAAGTCCAGGACCAGCTGACTTCACAGGTGAATTCTACCAAACATACAAAGAAGACCTTATACTGATTCTTCTCAAACTCTCCCAAAAGATTGAAGAGTTGGGAATACTTCCAAAGACATTCTATGAAGCCACTCTCACACTGATACCAAAATCAAAGATTCTATCAAAACAGAAAATTGCAGGCCTATATCTTTGACACATATAGATGAAAAAATTCTTAACAAAATATTACCAAACAGACTCCAACAATAGATAAAAAGATCATATACTACAACCAAGTGAGATTCAATTCAAGCTTATAAGTGAAGAAAGCGAAAGTGAAAGTCGCTCAGTCATGTCCAACTCTGTGACCCCTCCAGGCCAGAATACTAGAGTGGGTAGCCGTTCCCTTCTCCAGGGGAATCTTCCCAACCCAGGGATCAAACCCAGGTCTCCCACACTGCAGGCAGATTCTTTACCATCTGAGCCACCCAGGAAGCCCCAAGTTCATAAGGATTCTCCTTTTCTCTTAGTTCTGCTATCTCTCCTGTCAAAATATTCCTCTTTTGCTTAAGTTATAGGGAGCCAGGCTCTGTTGCTTCCAGCCAACCATCTCTTATGGATAGGATTGTTTTGTTACATAGCCCGAATTATTGGTTATTATTAAACTTTTTTATTAGTTTCTAACTTTCACCTTTATATTTTATCTCCCAATTACATAATATGTAGCTGGAAGGAACCATTAAGTATCAGGGGTTTGTTACACAGCATTTGCTCAGGCTTGAGGTCCAGGATCTAGGTGATGAGATCTGGGCCCTCGTGCCTGAGCTTGCTGCTGTAATGGGATGAGACTTTAAGGTCTTATGGGGAGAGGATGAATGTGGGAGGAATGTGGATTGCTATGACCAGATGGTGACAGATTTAATTTTCTAAAGAAGACCATATGTATGTGTTTACTGCATTCTACATGCTCTTCTTCAAATGTAGCTGATACTTCTACCCAGAGGTGGGGGGTTTATGTTCTCATCCCTTGATTCTGGCCAGGGGCTTGTGACTTTCAAGACTAGGACGTGGGCTTCCCTAGTGTCTCAGTGGTAAAGAATCTGCTTGCCAATGCAGGAGACATGGGTTCAGTCCTAATCCCTAATCTGGGAAGATCCCACATGCCACAAAGCAACTAGGCCCACGTGCCACAACTGTTAAGCCTGTGCTCTAGAGCCTGGGAGCCTGAACTACTGAGCCTACATGTCGAAACTACTGAAGCTAGAGCACCTAGGAACACTTGCTTTGCGGTAAGAGAAGCCACTGCAACGAGAAACCCGTGCACTACAACTAGAGAAAAGCCTGCACAGCAATGAAGACTAAGCACAGCCAACGATAAATTAATAAATGAAAAAAATTATATATATAAAAAAGACTAGGTCATGAAAAGAATGTAGCGTCTAACTGAAGCATGCTCTCAAAGCTGCTATTTTGTAAGGAAGCCCAAGCCACACCAAAGAGTCATATGTATGTGGTACAACCAGTTGTTCTGGCTAGTTTCATCCAACAGTCAATGTCAGTAGCTAGACATGTGACAGTTAAGCTCCTAGCCTTCAAGTTCCTCACCAGACCTTGTGGAGCAGATAAGGAGCCTTCCTCACTCCTGAATTTCTTAACCATGAGAGATAACAAATGATCATTGCGGTTTGAAGGCACCCAGTTTTGAAAGTGATTTGTTATGCAATAATAGAAACTATTACAGTAAAAATGTGAAGTGTTTGTATTTAAAACTTTTCAGTGAAGGAGGCACCTGAAAGCTGTTAGTTTCAAGGAGAAACAAAAACATATTGCAATATTTGGAACTTACTGTGAAATGGGATTGTTAATGAATTGTGCCAATCTTTTCCTTAGATTTTTTTCTATCTATTGCTTTCTGTGAAAAATATTTTTAAATCAAAATATTTAGTCATAAAAAGGAATGAATACTGGTATGTACTACAAGTGGATGAACTTTGAAAACATTAGGCTAAGTGGAGGCAAATTTATAGGGACATAAAGTGAATTAGTGGTTTCCAGGGAGAAAGGGAAGGGGGAAACCGGGAGTGACTGCTAGTAGGTAGGCATTTCTCTGGGGGTTATGAAAATAGCCTGGATTTAGATATGGTGATAGCTGCAAAGCCTCGTACATATACTAAAACCTACTGAGCTGTACATTCCAAAAGAGTGGATTTTATGGTATATGGATTATATCTAAAAAAATTAAGACTATGAAAGTTTTCTTTGATCAGCCATAAGTGAGACAGATCAACAAATCTGGCTGTACTGTCTATATGTGAAGATCAATTTTGGACAAAATCATTGACAAATTTGCAAAAATTAAGACCTGGAACAGAAATTGTAATGTTATAATTCATTCTTATGACAGACCAATATGTAAGTATATGTTTTTTCTTTATATTTAAAATAAAAATTATATGCATAAAATTACAATTATTAATCTGTTGCTTTTTTCTCTTATACTGCCATATATATATATATAAATGTAGATAATCTGTAACTATATGCCATGTATATCTATATCTATATGACATATATATAGATATATTTACTTGCCTTTTTAAACATGTGAGCATATGAAATCAATAAAAGAAAATTGTTATTCTCCATTTTTTTGGCTATTATTGTATCATACATGATTAATACTGAAAATCATATAGATAAGGTTTAAAAATTACATGCTTCAGTTATGAAATGTGTAAAGTATGTCATTGATGTTAATACTGTTATTGAGAGTCAAGGTCTATACTGGAATGGCAATGAAGGGAATGTAAAGGAAGGAGATAGATAAGTTAAGTATAGATAGATACGCTGTGAATAAAATAGATAGTTCTGTTCAGTTAGGGAGCAAGGAAGAAGGAGATGTCAAGTATGAAATGTATCTCTAACCTGATAATAACCAACAATTCTTGGAGGCTTGGTCTATAAATATAGGCACCCAATGCCAAGAAATGCCTCTAAACATAGAAGTTCCTCAATACATATTTTTGTTTGAATGAAAGATCTTAGATAGGACACATCTTACTTAGCTCACCTATTCTCCATCCATCTTTTTACTCCAGCTATTACTATGGCAACCAACTGCTTGCCCCGTCACCTGAGATCAGCTTGCAGGTATAGTTCCTATTTTTATGCCTCTTGCTCAGGGGCTTCTTTGCTGCAGCATTGTGGAATACCTACCATTTTCTGACACTTGTGTAAAGCTGGAAGAGTGAGGGAATTAACAGTCAAAGGGGAACTTTTGACCATTGGGGGTGAGGGTGAGTAGATGTATCCTGTCTCTGGAATCACATTCTGTATGGCTACACACAAAGTACTCAGTGGGACAATGTTCCCAAGTTGTTCGAGGTCGCCACCAGCTCCACATCACGGGTTTGGATGGCTTTTCCTCTTTCCCATTTCACTCTTACCAATTCCCCATTTTTGTCCCCTGTGGTTGCTCTCCACAGTAACCTACCTGCATCTCATTCTTTTTAAGGGTTTGATTTTTGGGGGTGGGGGGAAGGCCTCTCTAAGACAGATTCCTACATAAAATGTGGTATAGTAGAATTAGCACTGGACAAGGACCCAGAAAACCTGGGTTCCAGACCTAGCTTTCTCACTAATCTCAAATGAAGAGGAGTGTTTTTATTACTATTTTCAGATGTACATGTACTGACAGGAAAAGATCTCCAAGTCATTTGTTAACTGAGGGAAAAAAAAAAGCAAGTCAAGAAAAATGCTTGCAACATGGTCTGACATACACAAAAAGGGCAGGCATGCGTATGTGCATGGCTCAGTCGCTAAGCTGCGTCTGACTCTGAAATCCCAGGGTCTGTAGCCCTCCAGGCAACTCTGTCCATGGGATTTTCCAGCCAAGAATACTGGAACGAGTTGTCATTTCCTCCTCCTCTTTCCCAACCTCGGGATACAACCAGGGTCTCCTGTGCCTCCTGCATTGACAGGCGGATTCTTTATCACTGAACCACCTGAGAAGCCCGGGCGTGTGTACCATATGCAGGTTAATAAACTTAGACAAAATGGTGGGGTATTACAGCTTACTATATTTTTGTATGGCTTGAATCCTTTACAAGGAGACTGTATTTTGTGTAATTTAGAAACAGCAACAACAACAAAAGTCCGCTCCCAAGGCCGTTGAGTCACGCTTGTGAAAGTGGAGAGCAGAAGTCAACGCTCCCCGAACACAAGGTGAGAAAGAGGAGCTGTGTTCAGATGTGTGCGCTAGGAGACCGCGGATCGGGGACCAAGGCCGGGCGGTCGAGAAACCGGACCCGCGGGAGGGCGGGCGGCTGGGTCTTTGTGGTCGCCAGGGGGCAGATGTGCGGAGCAACTCAAACCTACAACTACCCACTCTTCCCCGGGCAGCACTTCGCAGAAGTTATAAATTCCATCCCTTAGCTGCAGTTCAGACAGATCCGAGGGTTTTCAGAGTTGAGCCCCCCCTCTCCTCTGTCCCACGAGGAAAGCTTGGCGCTCTGAGCAGTCTGCAGGCTCGTTCATACCACATTTATGCGCAACAGCTCTTTTCCCCGTCCGCACCACACCTCCCGGCCCCCCACCCGCAGAGGGGAAATTGAGTCACTGGAAGGCGAGGCCAGAGTCTCCAGGGGAATGTGCGCCAACGCCAGTCCTCAGGGCATTCCAGATGCTGGGAGGAGGGGTAGGGACCTCAGGAAAATACACAGAGGGGATGAGGGCGGGGGGAGCGGCTGGCTGGGCAGGAGCTGAGCCAGACACATGGAGAAACGCTGCCCAGGATCAAAGGAAATATGACATTTGAAAAGAATGCGCACGTCTGCTAGTGCTGCGGAGCGGAGCAGGGGGCGGGGGGGCCGCGGGGTGCGTAGGCGGTGTGTTGGGGATGGGGAGCTAGAGCAGGGGCAGGGTCTCTACCCCTGCCCGCCTTGCCTCGGCTTCCCACGGCCCTCGGTCAGCCTCTTGGGTGCGGGTTGGCAGTTCGTCTCAGGATGCTCCTCACTCTGTCTCTCCTTGGGTCTCTCCTTTCTTTATTTCCATGATGAAGCTGGAAGGGAAATGTAACCTGAGGCGACAAACCAAAGCGGGGGAAAAAGAAAGAAAGAAAAAAAAAATCAAACCAGGCCACCTCCCCGCTCGGCCTCGGAACATTCTTCTCTCTCCGCCGGCCTGGCTTCTTCTCCCCGCCCCTCCGGCGTCGCGGTCCTGGGCTCGCCGCCGGGGCAGCTCCGCACGTCACTGGGGTCCCCCGGGGCTGGGGGTCCCCAGGGCGGGCCAGAGGGAGGGCGGAAGGGGAGGGGGGCGGGCAGTCGCCTCGGCCACGGCGGGGCTCGGGCCGGCCGGGCCAGCCCTCCCCCTGCGCCCCGGCCCCGCCGAGCCTGTTTCTCATTAGAGTAGCGGGCGCGGTCCCCGCCCGGCTCCCGAGTGTTTGTAAACGTCTGAGCGGAGGGCCGTCGCTTAACCCCTTCGGTGCGGGGCCCGGGCGCAGCTAAGGGCTGGGCCCTGTAGCTGGAGGTCTTTAGATTAAAGGTAGCTGCGGCCTGCTGATAGGTTTGTAGCCTAAGGTCTGCGTAGGGGGAATGCTACCGACCCATGCCCACGCCCTAACCAACCGGCGTCTGAATAACTAATTTCGACTTAAATCCCTCTCGCACAACAGGACCTCCACTACGCCTGTCCTTTCTAGGAACTCCAGTTCGAGTCTTTCTTCCTTCTCCCGCCCAGGTGACAGGTGTCCAACCCAGGGGCCCACCCGGTCTCGGGACTGCTGGACGCCGGTAAACCTGGCCAGGATTATCAGGAGAGCTGGAGCGGGATGCCAGCGGATTCGAGATTCATTCCCGACTAAGGTTCTAGGGAGGAAAGAGCCGGCTTCCCTCAGAGGCTAGTTAATGGCCCCTCTGGGTGGCTGGGACTAGGGCAGTAGTAAAGTCCGGCCTGGATTGTCGCCCATCAGGAGTCATGGACCTTTGAACAGTGCCTCAAGACCAATAACTCTTCTTCACTTTGTGGGGACGGGGGAGAGATGGACCGGTGGAGGGGCTGGTTCGGCCAGGCAAAGGCTTCCGTACAGAAGGCTTAGGCGGGGCGGCCTCAGGCTAGAGACTTTAAAGGAATGGCCTTCTCCACTTCAGAGCAGCCTGGAGCCATTCTGCACCCCAGAGCCAGGTTGGCCTTAGACGAGGGAAAGGGGAGAGAAAGATGGTGCTTCCTTGCTAGTTGCTGGCTGCACAACTCTTCAGAAAGGGTCTTCCATGGGCCCTCTACACTGTGGGCCCAGGATGTGGCCCCTTTAAGACATTCGGACCCAGAGCCCTCAAACTCAGACTAAGTTGGGGATTGCGCTGGGACTGCGCCCTGCGGGAAATGATTGTCACCACTGAGGGCCAATAGGCATCATTATGGTCCTACCAACGCTGGAAAGACCGTTTTCCAATTCAGTTTTGTTCTTTTTTTTTTGAGGGGGAGGGACTGGAGAGAGGACCGAGGGAGGGAGAGGGGGGAGGGTTGCGCGAGGGAGGGGGCACAAGGGGCGCGTGGTTTTCCCATCTCATCCCTGGAGGAGGGGCTGGAGCATCCCCGGCAGCCAATCAGAGACAGGTTGGGGGAGCACTTTGAAGAAGTTTGGGGAAAAAAGTTTGGAAAAGTTTCTATAATAACGAGGGGGCGTCCGGAGGGAGGCGTCAGCGGCGGAGGAGGGGCGTCTCAGAGAAGGGAGGGAGGGAGTCGCCGGTCAAGACACTGCAGCCTCCTGAGATCCCCCCTCCCGCCCTGACCGAGACCTCGGGGCTCCGGCCGGACCCATGGGGGCAGCGAGCTGCGAGGATGAGGAGCTGGAGTTTAAGCTGGTGTTCGGGGGAGGAAAGGAGGCCCCCGCTGGGCGCGGGTGGGGCGGGGGAAGGTCAGTGCGGGGCTGGGAAGGGGCCTGGGGCTCCGTGAGGGAAGGGAGCGGGTGTCCTGAGTCTGGGGGCTTCAGGGGAGAGAGCCTGGGGTGTGGGATGAGGGGGTCAGAGGTTGCGGGGAGTCGCGGGGCTCGGGGGATCTGCGGACGTGAGGCTGGGGGCCCAGCACCACTTTCTCCTTTTTAGGTCGTGACTGGGGTGGGGGTGGGGGTGCTGTTGGCTGCGCGCCGCCTCTCGGCAGGGCCGACTGTCACTGGGATGCGGGGCGGGCAGGAACACGGTCCTGAGAGCCTAGGGGCGCCGCCAGGGAAAGGGGACATTGCGCTCTGGAGCTTGCCCCTCGGGGACGGAGCCCTGGGCCCGCAGACGGGACGCCAGGGGCTGGGGGCGCTCTCAGGCCCCGCCAGGGCGCCCCTCCCCCCCCTCGTCTGGCCGCAATGAGAGGCAGATGGCTGGGATTGAGCCGGGGGCGGCGGCCGCCGCTCGCACGGAATCCGCGCAGCCCGCGCCCCCGCCGCCCCCCGCGCCTCGCCGGGCCGGCGCGCAGCACCCCCTTCGCTGCACCCCCGCCCCGGATTGGGGGGAGTGAGGGAGGAGCCACCTTCCCTCGTCATCACAGCCCTGGAGCCCCCCTTCCCCTGGCCACCGTTGCGATGGCAACTGGGGCTCCTGCCAGCGCCGTTTGGGGGTTTGGGAACCGCTGCTAATTGGGTTCATGTGTGAGTCGCCCCCAGCCCAGCCCAATGCTTCCCCTAAACACGCCTCCAAACCCAGCTCCAGCCCCTCTCGACCCGCCTTGAGACCCGCCCCCTGTCTGGTACCCCAGATCCCAGGACCAGAGCCCTGAGGTTCTCTGAGTAGGAAAAGGTCCGGCACTTCTGGATCTATCTCCTCCACTTTCCCAAGTCCAACTCTGCTTTTGTCTTTGTGGCTCTGAAGGACATTTCAGAGACCTCTCTTTGCTGAGGCGGGGGTAGCATACCTGCGGGGGGTGGCTGCTCACTCCAGGAACCTAGACGTCTCACCTGCCTCTTTCTCTTCCCGCCTTCTGCGTCATCCCTGTCTCTGTCTCCTTTCCTTTCCACAGAACTGGACTCAGAGGACGCCCCACCATGCTGCCGCCTGGCCCTGGGGAGCCCCCTCCCTATGGCGCTGCTCCCATTGGCATTCCCCGGCCTCCACCCCCTCGGCCTGGCATGCACTCCCCACCACCCCGCCCGGCCCCCTCACCTGGCACTTGGGAGAGCCAGCCAGCCCGGTCAGTGAGGCTAGGGGGCCGGGAGGGGAGCTCCGGGGGGCTGGGGGAGGCCGTGTTCTTGAGTGCCCCAGCATCCGCATCACCTCTATCTCTCCCACTCCTGACCCACCAGCTGCATTGGAGGACAACCCAGATCCCTGGGGGAAGGCTCCCCCAGGGACTACCCCCCACCGGAAGGCTTTGGAGGCTACCGAGAGGCAGGGGGACAGAGTGGGGGCCCGTTCTTCAGTCCTAGCCCAGGCAGCAGCAGCCTGTCCTCCTGGAGCTTCTTCTCGGATGCCTCGGATGAGGCAGCCTTGTATGCGGCCTGTGATGAGGTGGAGTCTGAGTTAAATGAGGCAGCCTCCCGTTTTGGCCTGGGCTCCCCACTGCCCTCACCCCGGGCCTCCCCGAGGCCGTGGACCCCCGATGACCCTTGGAGCCTGTATGGTCCGAGTCCTGGAGGCCGGGGGCCAGAGGATAGCTGGCTACTCCTCAGTGCTCCTGGGCCCACCCCAGCCTCCCCACGACCTGCCTCTCCATGTGGCAAGAGGCGCTATTCCAGCTCAGGAACCCCATCTTCGGCCTCCCCAGCTCTGTCCCGCCGAGGCAGCCTAGGGGAGGAGGGGCCTGAACCACCTCCACCACCCCCCTTGCCTCTGGTCCGGGACCCTGGCTCCCCTGGCCCCTTTGACTATGTGGGAGCCCCATCGGCTGAAAGCATCCCCCAGAAGACCCGGAGGACTTCCAGCGAGCAGGCAGTGGCCCTGCCTCGGTCTGAGGAGCCTGCCCCATGCAATGGGAAGCTGCCCTCAGGAGCAGAGGAGGCCGGGGGTCCTCCTGGGGGTCCTCGGAAGGAGGCGGCTGGCATGGACTACCTGGCGGTGCCTTCTCCACTGGCGTGGTCCAAGGCCCGAATCGGGGGACACAGCCCCATCTTCAGGTGAGGGTTGTGCCTGAAATCACTACTGTCTCCAGCCATCCCACCCAGGGAGCAGGAGGGTCAAGGGATGAATTTGCAAAAGGCCCTAGGGCACAGAAAAGAGAATCTACTACCAGCTTGACTGCTGCCATTCACTCAGTTTTAGTAAGAATTTTTTAACACGCATCTCCTTTAGACAGATGATTTGCCAAAGGTCAGTCACTCCCTGTATATTAATTAGAAAAAGCCCCTGGAACCCTAGAAGGACCACCTAGGTAAAAGAGGAATTACTCTAGGCATCCTCCACCCCCAGCTCTGTGCTGGATCCTGGGCTGGAATTCTGCCCTGCAATGGGCAGCGGGAAGTCCCCTTTCTCTAACTCAATTTCTCAGGCCTGACTTGTGGCTTAAAAGTATATCTGCAAAATTTGGATGAAGTAGCATGTGTTTGCAAGTCAAAGAATTCATTTTAAAACAAGCAGTTCTTACTGCCCTTCTACACCTCTCACCCTCAAAGAACCATGTCTATTTCTCTAATCCTAAATCTTGGATGTCAGATTGAGCTGGTTTCATCCAGAAAAATTCCCTGGGGGAAAGAAACCTTAACATCCATTCCTCTGGGTTCTTGTAGGGCAGGGTTTCTCAGCCTCAGCTCTCCTGATATTTTGAGCAGAATAATTCTTTGTTGTGTCGGTGGTGCTGGACATTGTAGGATGTTTAGCAGCATCCTGGCCTCTATCCACTCTCCTAGTTGTAACAACTTTTGGTTGTTTCCAGACATTGCCGAATGTCACCTGGGGGCTCTTACCAGCTGAGAGCCCCCGGCGGCCCAGAGTGTCTGGGTGCTCACTACAGGGAATTTGCATCTGTATCCTCAGCTCTCTGGAACCCACCTGTCCAGCTCCAACTAGTGGAAAGTGCGCTGGCCTGGGAAGGGATGCGATCAGTCCCTGCTCTGTTAGTTGCTGGGTTGCTTAGCCCACTATGTTCTACTTGAAATGTGAGATCTTAGCTCCTGATCATTAGACCAGGGATGGAACCTGTACCTCCTGCAGTGAAAGCTTAGAGTCCTAACCACTGGACTACCAGGGAATTCCCTGAATTTGTGCTTCTTTATTTGACTCTTCCCATCCAGGCCTGGGAGGGTTAGACTGGGCTTGGGGTTCCTCTGTATCCAGGGGAACCCTTGCCCCACCCCCACCAGACCCAATGTTCAGAGCTGGGAAGAAGGGAGTCTCAGTCCCGGTGTCCCCCACCCCCCTATCTCGAGGGCCTCTGAGAGGCCTGTCCCCTATCGCCCCCTGATTCTAGGCTTGAGGACCATTTTACTTCTGCTCTGACTTCCTTTCTCTCAAACCCACCCTGCCCCTTCCTCCCTCACACTCCTGGGAGATGGGACCCAGGGTTGCCCTGACTCAGGTCTGAGGCTGCAGGTGATCACTGCTTCTCTGTGTCCCTCTCCAGGACCTCTGCCCTCCCCCGCTTGACTGGCCTTTGCCCAGCCAGTATGAGCAGCTGGAGCTGAGGATCGAGGTGCAGCCCAGAGCCCACCACAGGGCCCACTATGAGACAGAGGGCAGCCGGGGGAGCTGTCAAAGCAGCCCCTGGTGGTCACCCTGTAGTCAAGGTAAGTGGTAGAAGCCAGGCCTGATAGCCTGTCTCTTCTCCAGTCCCAGATCCCTGCAGATGGGCCCCAGCTGTGCAGACCCATGGCACTGCCCTTTCCCACACTCCCCTCTCAGCAATGACCCTGCAGGCGGCCTGGGGGAGGGGGCTAGCGCTGGGGGAGGAAGGGTGCACTTCAGGGACCCGGATGTACTCTCTACTCTTCTGTCCCTCCACCCCCACTCCATTCATCCCATGGGACACCAGCCTCCTGTCTACTCTGGTAAATGGTGGGCTGCCAGATGTGGGGGAGGGGTTAGGCTGAGGCCAAAGTTCACTGGGAGTTAGGTTGTCTCTGTTGAGTTGGGCCAGTCTCTCTTGGAAGATTTTCCCCTTCACCCAGCCCAGTTTGGGCTTCATTCCAAGAATAACACTGTGAACTCCAGGCCACGTTTTCTCCCCAGCTGGTGGAGAGTTGGTGCCCAATCCCCCTGGGAATCCCTTCCAGGATATCCTTTATCTTTCAGTCCTCTGGAGGGGGCGGGGGCAGGGACTGAAAACTTGGGGGTGGGTGAAGGATGAGACAGGGCAGATTTCAGCGGGGTGGCCTCCGTCTCCCTCTGCCAGCTCCTGGGCTACAGCGAGAAGCCCCTGACCCTGCAGATGTTCATCGGCACCGCGGATGAGGAGGAACCTGCGGCCCCATGCTTTCTATCAGGTGCACCGCATCACCGGCAAGATGGTGGCCACGGCCAGCTACGAAGCCGTAGTCAGTGGCACCAAGGTGCTGGAGATGACCCTGCTCCCTGAGAACAACATGGCAGCCAAGTAGGTTCTCACACCACCTCCTTCTAGTCTTTGAGCTTTAGGACTAGCCTTTCCCATGGAGCCTAAGCTAGGCCAACTCTTCCTCTCCCCAGAGGAGTTAGACATCTTCCTAGGAGGTGCCAGGCCCTCTCACTATCTAGAAGAGGACTTTGGGGGTGGGGAGCACTCTGGGTTAGAACAGCCACCCCCATAATCTCCCAGAGAAGGTCATTTAGGGCTTTGGATGGAGGATGGGGACTCCCTTCATGGGAAGCATCCCCTTCTGGCCTCAGATGGGACGGCTTGCCTTCCGTTCTTTGGCTTCAGCATTGATTGTGCTGGAATCCTGAAGCTGCGGAATTCAGATATCGAACTGCGGAAGGGCGAGACGGACATCGGGCGCAAGAACACACGCGTGCGACTGGTGTTCCGAGTACACGTGCCCCAAGGCAGCGGGAAGGTGGTCTCGGTGCAGACAGCATCGGTGCCCATCGAGTGCTGTGAGCAAAGAGGCCCTGTGCCACCTTCTGCCTCTGGCTAACTTCTTGTCTGTCTGTCTGCCCATCTCCTCCGCAGAGTGTGCCATGCCTGGCTGGTCCCCTAAGGGACCCAGCCTTTATTTCTGTTGTGGATGGGCTGGGGGAAGTGTTCTATTTCCCCCTGCTGCAGATTCGGTCCCTGGGCTGGACAAGACCAACCCTAGCCTCCATCTGCCCCTGGGCAGCCCCTTGTTGGCCTCTCTCTGCCCAGGAGGGGTTCCTTACATGGTCTGTGTGACCCCAGGAAGACTGTTGTTTTTCTTGTGTGTCTGCCGCTGAGGAGGGCTCTTCCAGGCTCTGTGGCAGTTATCCTAGGCAGGGTGGGGGCGCAGGAGCCTGTCCTCTCCATAGGAGCCCAGCCAGGCCTTTCCTGCACTGCTCTGCAGCCCAGCGATCAGCTCAGGAGCTGCCCCAGGTGGAGGCCTACAGCCCCAGTGCCTGCTCTGTCAGGGGAGGGGAGGAGCTCGTGCTGACTGGCTCCAACTTCCTGCCAGACTCCAAGGTGGTGTTCATCGAGAGGGGCCCTGGTGAGTACCCGTTCAGGGAGGAAGAGCTTGGAACAGGGAGGGTGAACAGTCTCTTAACTAGCAAGTGGAGCCTCAATTTCCTTATCTGTAAAATGGAACGGAAAGACTGCCCTTCCTTTTACACTGTCTGCTACCCATGCATATGACAGCCATCTGAAATGCTTAAGATGGCGAATAAATGTAAGAAATACACATTCTTTTTATTAAAGATGAGTCAGCTGTGAGCTAATTTACCCCGATGTGGACAGGGAAGATGAGAAAAGAAGAGGGGACTATACCCTCAGTGCCAGACCCTGAGCCCCTCCTGAGTTTCGGGACTGGCAGCACAGCTATGATGACAGGAGCTTGTGAGGCACCCCAGCAGAGAGCTGCAGGGGTGGAGAAGGGAAGACTGAGGGGCCCAGGTACACCCCCCCAACCTGAGGCTGCAGCTCACCCCTAACCCTGCCTGCCCAGTGCCCCAGCGCCTGCCTTCAAGTTTAGCACCCTAGGACCATATCAGAGCAGAGTCAGAGGTTCTGGGTCCTGAGACTTAGAGTCTTATTGACTCCCTTCAAGCTGAGACCATTTCCTACCCATGAACTTCCTTCCAGCTCTCTCATGGGAGGGGATGTTTGGAGTTGGGTGGGAGGGCTCATGAGTTTTTTTCTGGTCCCTGGACTGGTCCTGCCATTTCTCTTGGCTCAACTGATGGCTTGGGATCTTGGAGACAGTTTTAAACCCGGACTATTCCATTCGGTTGAGTAAACAGGCAGTGGGCTCTTCTGTGAGCCAGGCTTTGTTGGGACCTTCCGGGAAATGGCAGAGGCCTGGGCAGTGGGCAGGGACTGTGGGGCTGGGCTGGAGCTCCCTGTTCTTTCTGCACAGATGGAAAGTTGCAATGGGAGGAGGAGGCCACGGTGAACCGGTTGCAGAGCAATGAGGTACCCGTGTTCCTAGGGTCTCTACCCTGGGGGTGGGAAAAGTCAGGAAATTCTCAGCTGACTCCCTTGCTTTGGGAGTGGACTCCAGAATCTACCTGTTCTTTGCTAGAGGAGACATCCTGGCCATTCTGGAAGCAGGGACACCTCTGGGGGATGAATTTTGCTCCTTTGCAAATGGAAGAAGCCAGGAGGTGGCGTTTGGTCTGAGCCTAGATCCAGAGGGCTCCCTGCCTCACCCTCTGCTCCGCCCCAGGTGACTCTGACCCTGACGGTCCCCGAGTACAGCAACAAGCGCGTGTCCCGGCCGGTCCAGGCCTACTTCTACGTCTCCAATGGGCGGAGGAAGCGCAGTCCTACCCAGAGTTTCAAGTTCCTGCCTGGTGCGTTCTGGCACAGCCTGTGGTGGCACAGTGGGGATGTGGGGGCTAAGGCAGGGGCGGAGGGATGCAGTGCCCCATGGGGAGGGGCTAAGGGGTGGGTAAGGCCTGGGCTGGAGAGGTGGGGTTGGCTGGTGTGTGGTGGGGAGACTGCCAGCCCTCTCACCAGCATGTCCTTCTGCTTCCCCTCCATCCAGTGATCTTCAAGGAGGAGCCTCTGCCGGATGCTTCTCTTCGGGGCTTCCCCTCAGCATCGGGCCCCTCCTTTGGCTCTGACATGGACTTCTCACCACCCAGGCCCCCTACCCCTCCTATCCCCATGAAGACCCTGCTTATGAAACTCCTTACCTGTCAGAAGGCTTCAGCTATGGCACGCCCCCTCTGTACCCCCAGACAGGGCCCCCACCATCCTACAGACCCGGCCTGCGGATGTTCCCTGAGACTGGGGGTGCCACAGGTTGTGCCCGCGCACCTCCAGTCTCTCTCCTTCCCCGGCCCTTCCCTAGTGACCCCTATGGAGGACGGGGCTCCCCTTTCCCCCTGGGGCTGCAGTTCCCTCCTCCCTCCCCCTTCCGACCCCCACTGCCTTCATCCCCACCACTTGAAGGCCCCTTCCCTCCCCAGGGCAGTGTTCATCCCCCACCTGCTGAGGGATACAGTGAGGTAGGGCCAAGCTACGGCCCTGGGGAGGGGGCTCCGAGCAGGAGAAATCCAGGGGTGGCTACGGCAGCGGCTTCCGAGACAGTGTCCCTATCCAGGGTATCACGCTGGAGGAAGGTGGGTGTGGGACCCGGGGCTGCGAGTGTGAGTGTGTGCAAGAGATTGCTCTGCATGTTTACTGAGGGCTGGAGTTTGGCTTTCCAGAGACTGGGCCCCAGTGGCACCTCGGGGCCAATTGGAGGGTCTCAGGAGGCAAGTGCCTGGTGCGTGTGGCCAGCTAACTGGTTAACTTAATTCTGAAGGGGGCAGGAGTACCAACCCCACCCTTCTCCTGCCTAGGCCCTTGACCCCAGATCACAAAGACACAGGGCTAGAAGTACTTGCAAGACCATTCAATCTAGCTCCCTCAATGTGCAGATTCAGACACTGAGTTTCAGAGAAGGGCAGTGGTTCGCTGGTGTTCCAGTCAAATTTTCCCTTGTCTCACCTCCCCCTAAACATGGTGACTGTGGTCTTGAGTGGCAATGAGGACATTTATTTCACCTCTTCTCTTTCCCATCGGCTACACCCACTTCCCACCCTGCTGACAGTGTGGGCTGAGCCAGGAGGAAGGGGCTGGCATGAGGGCCGGGGAGCCCACGTGGACAGAATTGAGCAAGATTTGATTGAGAGCAGGTGTTAGGACACAGTGGGGAAACTGAGGCCCAGTGGAAGAGAAGCCAGCCAGTGCAAGAGGAATCTAGAGGCATCCTAGAGGGAGGCCTGCCTGGAATGGATTGGGGGTCTCTGGAAAAGGAGGCGAATTGTCCTGCTCCCAGTCTCTCAACTGCTCCTCCTTTACAGTGAGTGAGATCATTGGCCGAGACCTGAGTGGCTTCCCTGCACCTACTGGAGAAGAGCCTCCCGCCTGAACCATCACCTGGCACCCCACCCCCAGCCCTACCCACTTTCCCTTGTCCTGGGGTGGTGGTTCCAGAGGCTTGGCCAATCTGGTTCCGTTTTCCCCAGCTCTCGCCTCCTCTCTCTTGCCCTCCCTCCCCTCCTCTAGCTGAGGTGTGGCCCCCAGTCTGGTGCTGCCTTGAAGGGGTGGGAGCAGGAGAGTGTGGAGGACTGGGGTGGGGGTGGACTCTGGGTGGGGCCTGCACACGAGGACTGGAGGGTTGCCGGGAGTGAAGGCTCTGTCTAGACTGTGTACAGGCCTCGGCATGGGGAGGCCCGGACAGGCTGATGGCTAATAAACTGCTCGCTGACTAGTCCTTCCGGCTCCAGAACTCTTTGGAGAGAGAATATGGGGCAGCTTACTCTAGCCCTGGCTGGAGGAAGCTTAGAACCTGGTAAGGGGTGAGCTGTGGCTGGGAAGACCGCATCCCAGAGTCATGGTGCAGGGGGCTGGGGAGGGTTTGAAGGGTCCCAGAGGCTCCTTAGGGGTTTCCTTGGTGGTGCAGTGGTAAAGAATCTGCCTGCCAATACAAGAGACACTGGTCTATCCCTGGGTTAAGAAGATCCCCTGGAGAAGGAAATGGCAACCCACTTCCATCTTCTTGCCTGGGAAATGCCATGGACAGAGGAGCCTGGCGGGCTCCAGTCCATAGGGTCTCAAAGCATCAGACACAACTTAGGGACTAAACAATACCAACAACAGAGGCTCCCCCTAACCAACCAGGGCGAGGCTGAGAGCGAGAGCTGGTAAGCCCCTCCTCCCTGGGGATTCAGATTCCTTTAGGAGTTTCGGGAAAATCTGTGTATTTTCAAGTTACTTTCTCTTACTATCACTGAGATGATTCTGATTCATAGCCAGGGTCAGAAAACACCCATCTAGTCCCTCTCCCTCATTTATCAAGGAGGACTCAAAGGTTCAGAGAGGGAAATGGACTTGCCCTTTATCACACAGCTAATCAATAGCAAGTTGAACGCTACACTCCTGGGCTCCTGCCCCCAGTCCACCCTCAGATGTCCTAATCCGTGGGGGTCAGGCCCCCAAAGCTTATTTCTCTGGAGCAGAGTAGGGGCTGAGGGAGGAACGGCCTGGGCCCATCCATGCCCTGGATTTTTCCCTCTTTGGGGACTGTGCAGACATTTGGGAAAGATCTATGCTTCAGAGGTAGATTGAAGGAAGCTAAGTGGCTCCCCGGAAGCCCTGGTATTGCCTGAACTCCGGCCCACTCTATGTGTGCACCTTTCACCACTGACAAGCCCAGCCTGGGAAACCTGGATTGGCCCCTGTCTTCATAGCCTAGGGTGCCCAAGTCCCAGTGAGTTGGGGAGAGCCTGGCACACAGCAGGGGGTCATGCCCCAGAGATATTCAAGGTATTAGGAACTTGCCTTGCTTCAAGGCTGGTGGGGCCTCTCTGTGTCCAGGGTGTACAGACAGGCTTGGCAAGTCCCCATGTGTTCAGGGGTGGGTGTGACAGAAGCTGACTGGAATGGAGGACGAGCGAACCAGGGTGACCTCTGGTCTGGTCATTGCTGTTTTGCAATGAGTTTGCTTTATCTTCCTGAACACAAACTGCTGTGAACCAGACTGACATCAGGTGATTGGCTCGCTGGGGCGTGGCTGCTCCTCAAAGACATCCTCCAGCAGGGCTAGTGTGGTCACCCCGTGCTCCCATAGCAGGAGGGACCCAGGCCAGCACTCTTCAGCTCCCTCTGCAAGATCTCTGGCAGCGGATGCATTAGCCTGTGTGAATGAAAGGTTTTAGTGATGAGGGCTCATTGCCTCCCTGGGCAGACCGTTTTACTCTCTGCCAGGACACTGCCATTCATTCACGGCCAGGCATTTATTGAGCAGCTACTAAGTGCCAGCTAGTGGGTCCCGGAGGACCCTGTAGCCTCATGGGGTGACAGATTAAAAACAGTGCATCATAACTCAACAATTCAACTCAGTAAAGGTTTCTTATACAGACAGTATGTCAGATGGGTGGGGGGAATAAATAATTTTAATACGGGATACAGAGAGTAGAGGCGCTCCATCCAGCTGTGGGGGTCAGAGGGAACTTTGGGGTTGACTTCTAGACCGAGATCTGAAGCATGACCTAGCAGTTGACTAGGCTGAGAGTGGTGCAAGGGCAGGCCCAGGTAGTACCCCAAATGGACTATATCTGGAGGGAGGGCCCACAAATCAGGGCCTTGGCACACTCATAGAACTGGTGAAGCTCTAGAAATGGGGTGCCATGACTAAGGACCAGGGGGAAGCAGCAGCTGGATTCTGAGGGGCTTTGTAGCCACAGTGGGAAACCTATCCAAAGGTAAAGGGCGCTTTCCCACTAGATGGTTGGGCTTAGGCTTTTCCAGTAGTCATGTATGGATGTCAGAGGTGGACCACAAAGAAGGCTGAGCACTGAAGAACTGATGCTTTCGAACTGTGGTGCTGGAGAACACTTTGAGAGTCATTTGGACAGCAAGGAGATCAAAGCAGTCAATCCTAAAGGAAATCAACCCTGAATACTCATTGGAAGGACTGATGCTGAAGCTGAAACTTCAATATATTTCCAATGAGTTGGAAAAAACCCTTATGCTGGGAAAGACTGAAGGCAAAAAGAAGAGGGTGGCAGAGGATGAGATGGTTAGATAGCATCACTGACTCAATAGACATGAATCTGAGCAAATTCCAGGAGATGGTGAAGGACAGGGAAGCCTGGTGTGCTGTAGTTCACAGGGTTGCGAAGAGTCAGACATGACTTAGTGACTGAACAACCACAGCAACAGGTTGGGATTGGTACAGTCAATTTGCCTTACAGTTCTTCCATCTATTTCCAACTGCTCTGCCAGGGCACCGTTCTGCCCTCTGGGCCCAAAATGTAAAGGCCTAACCCCTCTTCCCATTAGAATCCCAAAGTAGGTCAGTTCCCAGGGTCATTGTCTCTTCCCAGGTTCCTACAGACATCCAACTCCCTGAGGCTGGAGTTGGGGGAGAGAGGAGAAGGAGGGTGGATCTTCTGTTGGTGCCAGAAAACATTTTCTTGGCCAGGGTTTCTTGAAGTGTGGTCTGAGGATCACTTGTGTTTGAGTCATTAGGGAGGGTTTTGGGCTTTATTTATTTCCTTTTTCATTTTTGTTCTTCATACAGATTCCTAAGCAACCCCTGACCTACTCTATTGTATTCTCTGGGGGTAGGCCTGAGTTTCAGCATTTTAAACAGTACCCTATGTGATTCTCCAGGACCAGGAAGCTTGAGAACTAGAGTTGCTTGTCAATTAAGGGTCATTCTTCCCACTTCAGGGTCTAAAACGGCTCCCTGCCCCCTTCTCACAGATCTAGTCTGGCCTGCTCTGGATGGAAGGTCACCTGGAAAGGTGTGCTGGGGGAGGGGAAAGGCACACACATTCTTGCCGACCACTCCCCTCACTTGGCTCTGTCTTGCTCCCTGGACAATCTGAGATGCTTTGGTGCAGGATGAGCTGCCCTAGAACTTTTGAGTCTCCTTCTCTGGCTGGATGTCTGGACCTCTAAGGCACGTAGGGAGGGCACACTGGGCAGACTTCCAGGTGGGTTTGGGCTCTGCTTGGAGCACCCCTTGCCAGATTTGGTAAGTGCTGGGAAGAAGGCTGCAGAGGAGTAACATCTCACATACCTCCTGGAAACTCCAGACACAGTTTGGGAAGTGTGCAGGGGTTTGGTGTATTTTCTGAAGATGGTTTTAATGGCATCATTGTCTGGTGGATTCCACAAAAACATTTCAAGAAAAGAAAAGGAAAAAAAAGGAGATGGGGAAGAAACCTCTTGACTATACAAGACTTAAAGACATAACAATGTGGGTATTCTTTATAAGATTAAGCATAGACTTGCCATGCAATACCACCAGCAATCTCTTCCCTACATATTGACCCTGGTAAATAAAAAAATATGCCCATACAAAAGTCTGTTTCCAAATGTGTATAGCAGTTTTATTCATTAACAAACCCAAACTGGAAACAACCAAGATGTTCTTCAGTGGGTAAACAGATGAACCGTAGTATGTCCATGTGGTGGAATGCGTGCATATGTGCAAAGTCACTTCAGTCGTGTCCAACTCTGTGTGACTCTGTGGACTACAGCCTACCAGGCTCCTCCGTCCATGGGATTCCCCAGGCAAGAATACTGGAGTGGGTTGCCATGCTCTCCTCCAGGGGATCTTCCCGACCCAGGGACTGAATCTGTGTCTCTTACATCTCCTGCATTGAGGCAGGTTCTTTACCACTTACCGCCTGGGAAGCCCCATACAGTGGAATACTACTCGGCAATAACAATCAATGAACTATTGATTCATGCAACAATATACATAAGCAGTAAAGGCACTTTGCTAAGTGAAAGGAGCCAGACTCAAGTGGCTACATTTTGTGTGAGTCTATTTACATGACATTCTGGAAGAGGCAAAATGAGAGAGAGAAAACAGATCAGTGGTTGCACGGGGAATACTTAGAGAACAAGGTGGTGTTGACTGCAAGGGGATTGCACATGGGAATTTTCAGTGTGATGGAACTGTTGTGGGTGATTATCATGATGGTGAATACATGACTCTATGCCACTTTTCTATGTTGAGATCTATAGAACTCTACAAAGACAGAACTTAATTGTAATCAAAACTTTTAAAAGTCATTAATCCTAAATAGAATGCAAAATGTAATATATGAATCTAACTGTATTATGAATATAAATGAAACGGGGAGGAGCTAAAACAAGTAGTTTTGGAAAACAGTGTTTTGACTGGATACTGTGAGACAAAAGAAGTCACACATGGAAATTATAGCTGGCAAATGCGTCACAGGTTAACAATTCTGAAACTCCTTAACCTGTATGCTAGTGATGAACAGTAAGTAAATAAATTGTGGTGAGATAGGGTTTTCACTGTCAGGGAAAGAAGGCGGTGGTTAGTTTGATGTGGGGGTGGAAGGCCAGAATAAACTTTGTGGTGCTGGATTCAAGTTGGAGATAATCAGAATGAACTCATTCTCACTTTACATATATCTATGTCGATCAACATAATATTATCCATGTTATAGAATATATATAATGGAGCTATATAAATATCTACATAGACCAATAATCCATAGGTATCTCTATGATATATATGTGTATCTTACATACAAACACAAATAGATGCAGAGATAAATATAGATATTGTGTGTATATAGGGATTAATATACATACATATGTTTGCTAGCTTTGTCTGCTAGGAAAGCCTAAAATGAGTGGCACTCCATTAGCAATGGAGACACCTAGCATCTAGCTTTTGGCTTCTAAATAACATTCTCCAATAAAAGGAACCAGGGTTCTTTGGAAAAATTGCTAATTCTAGAACTGGGACAGGGAAAATACAAGGTAATTCTGGAGCAATGTACATTGCCAGAAAGTAAGTGCCAAAAAGGCAACGCACCTATTCAAAAGACATAAGAGCCAACTCAAATGATGTTCCAGTAGCCAGAGCTGAAACAATTTGAGCAATGTAAACAGTAATGATCTTACTTCCCTGGTGGCTCAGAGGTTAAAGCGTCCGCCTCTAATGTGGGAGACCCGGGTTCGATCCCTGGGTTGGGAAGATCCTCTGGAGAAGGAAATGGTAACCCACTCCAGTATTCTTGCCTGGAGAATCCCATGGACGTAGAAGCCTGGTAGGCTACGTCCACAGGGTCGCAAAGAGTCGGACACGACTGTGCGACTTCACTCAGTCACTCAAACAGTAATGATAATATTAGATTATAATTCAAATAATAAATCTCTGTAAGTCCACAGTACTACAAATAAATGATTGAATAACTGAGAGAAGAGACAATCTTTTCAGAAAAAATTTCTCTTAATATGTGTAGAAGGAATAAGGGAAACAGGAAATCACCATTAGACCATGGTAGTAATGATTGCAATAGGCAAGATCCATTGATGAGTGCTAAAATCAGATGGCAAAACTTTCAGGAAGACCAGGATATTTGTAAAGCCTCAAAGTATCTGCTCCAAAATTAGCCCTACTAATTACTGTGAGGGTTTTAATGTACTGTCCCAAATTTTTTGATACCCCTTGCTCTAGAAAATGGAGCTTAATACCGCTTGCCTTGAGCATGGTCTGGACTTAGTGACTTGCTTCTAACAAATGGAAGGTATGGAAAGGGAAAATTAAAAACTTCACAGTAGAGAAACCAGGCAAATACCACCCTAACCAAGAAATCAAGGTTAACATCACCAGCAATAAGTCATTTGATATCAGGGGTCCCTGATATAATACATTAAGAATCTCATATAACCTCCATGATATTCTTTCCCCAAACCCATAAGAAAGTACCAAACAAGCCCAAGTTGGCAAGCATTCTATAAAATATATAACTGTGAATCTTGAAAAGGGTTGAGATGTTTATCTTTTTATAAGGAAAAACACAAGTGTGTTTATACACTGACGCCAGTGAGGGAGTGAAGCTGAAGCTCTGGTGGGGGAGGGGCAATCTGTTCTCACGTGTCCCAATTTTCTCACTTTTGGAGACACAGCCCCCTCTGTCTGCTGCTCCCAGGCCTCGCAGCCACTGGAAGTGTCACAGGCACTTTGGATGCACTTTCCAGTGAACCATAAATGCCTGGTTTCTTCCCTCCCCTCCATCTAGACAGTTGCTGTTTGTGTCCTTGTCCAGGCTGGAGAACCTGAAGAAAAGAGATCCCTTCCTTCCCAGCAAGTTCCCCTGGTGGCACAGATGGTGAAGAGTCTGAGACCCGGGTTTGCTCCCTGGATGGGGAAGATACCCTGGCGAAAGGAATGGCTACCCACTCTAGTATTCTTGCCTGGGGAATTCCATGGACAAGGCTACAGTCCATAGGTTTGCAAAGAGCAGGACACGACTGAGCAACTAATACTTTGACTTTTTTCATTTCCTTCCCAGCTGATCTTCGGTCCCGCTTGGCTGTGCCCTGGGGCAGGTGGTGGCCCCTTCCTCCTAGTGACCCAGGGGGTGAACAGCGCCCAGGAGCGCTAGGAAGGTGATAGACACCAGGGGGCAGCAGTAACAAGGGGGAGGATGGGGTGGGCAGATGGGAGGAAGAAGGTTAGAAAAAGCAAGACCTTGTTCCTGTTCCTACGAACTTCCCATGGTATATCATTTTCTTCGGTTTCTCAGACCATCCCTTGAAGATCAATTCCCTTTCTAAGAATTTACAGTCATGTGGCCCCTAGGAATCATAGATTTGCCTGTTAGTAAGAGAGCTTTCCCTGTTTTCTCCTACTAGATTGTAAGGTCCTAAAGAGCAGAGTCAGTGTTTATAACTCTGTCTCTCCTTGAACAGTGAATAATAAAAGCTGCCATTTTTGTGATGCGTGTTAGGAACATACATTATGTGTTTTAACTCCATGCTTGCTGCAACCAAGATTCAGAAATATGTACCAAGAACAGCAGCAACAGAATTAGATAACATTTGGGGAAGGCTCACTCTGCTCCAAGCATCTCACCAAGCCCTCAAAAGCCCACCTCATTTAATCCTCTCCCAAAACCCAATAATCCCGGGAAGTTTTTCTATTACTACTTCCCATTTCATAGATGAGGAAACTGAGACACAGAAGGCTTAAGTAATGTCGAGAGTCACATAGCTTCCCAGGGACAGAGCTGGGATTCGCAGATTAGCTTGTAACTCCAGGCCCAGCAATGTTTTCCACGATACTGCAGCCGGTTCCTTATCACATGGGTGAACTCAGATGAAAAGTAAACATGCAGGTTTGCCTTCAACTGAGGCAGACAGACAGTCCAGATACTAAACTTCACACTTGGAATCAAAGGCCCTGGGATTCATGCTCCCATCTGGATATCGCTCATTTTTTAAGTAGTGAAATGCAGAGGTTGTGCTGGTCCAAACAGCGTCTGAGATTGTTTCCAATTCCAATGTGCTAGAGTTTTATGGTATGATGGGGAATACCAGACCATCTCACCTGCCTCCTGAGGAACATATATGCTGGTCAAGAAACAACAGTTAGAACTGGACATGGAACAACTGACTGGTTCCAAATTAAGAAAGGAGTATGACAAGGCTGTATATTGTCACCCTGCTTATTTAACTTATATGTAGAATTTATCATGTGAAATGCTTGGCTGGATGAAATACAAGCTGGAGTCAAGATTACCAAGAGAAATATCAATAACTTTAGACATGCAGATGACACCACCCTTATGGCAGAAAGAGAAGAAGAACTAAAGAGCCTCTTGATGAAAGTGAAAGAGAAGAGTGAAAAATCTGGCTTAAAACTCAACATTTAATAAACAAAGATCATGGCATCTGGTCCCATCACTTCTTGGAATATAGATGGGGAAACAATGGAAACAGTCACAGACTTTATTTTCTTGAGCTCCAAAATCACTGCAGCCATGAAATTAAAAGATGCTTGCTCCTTGGAAGAAAAACTATGACCAACCTAGAGCATATTAAAAAAAGGAGACATTACCTTGCCGACAAAGGTCTGTATAGTCAAAGCTATGGTTTTTCCAGTAGTCATGTATGGATGTGAGAGTTGGACCATATAGAAGGCTGAGCACCAAAGAATTGATGCTTTGAACTGTGGTATTGGAGAAGACTCTTTAGAGTCCTATGGACTGCAAGGAGATCAAACCAGTCAATCCTAAAGGAAATCAACCTGAATATTCATTGTAAGGACTGATGCTGAAGCTGAAACTCCAATACTTCAGCCACGTGATGTGAAGAGTTGACTCATTAGAAAAGACCCTGATGCTGGGAAAGACTGAAGGCACAAGGAGAAGGGGATGACAGAGGACGAGATGATTGGATGGCATCACCAATGCAATGGACATGAGTTGGAGCCAACTCCGGGAGATGGTGAAGGACAGGGAATCCTGGCATGCTGCAGTCCATGGGGTCACAAAGAGCTGGACATGACTGAGCAACTGAGAAACAACAACAAGAAGAGCTTTATGTAACAAATGGCAGAGTGCAGAGGAGGCTACAGAAGGTGACCTTCCTTCTCAAGGTTGCTAGATAAAATACCGGGTGTCCAAACCCTGCCCCCAACCCCCAGTCCTTCCCTGATTGGGTGGAGTGGGGATGGGTAAACAGGCTGGGTGTTTGTAGAGACAAGGGGCAGAACTTGCTTTGAACTTTCACTGTGCCCCCTCTGCATCCATTCTTAGGTCCTTTAAAGATGTTGCTCAGTCTCAGAGAAGTCTTCTTCATCCCTTATCCCTCATGGTGGCAACAGAGAGAGGAAGAAAGCTACAAAGCCATACCACAGCACCAGGTTCAACCAGGTGCTGAAACATCTTATCACCCCTAACACGAGTGAAGATACAGAGCATGAAAGGTTTTTTCCAAGGTGAAAGAGGTTAAACTCCAGTGCCATTTTAGGTTGTTTTGGTATTATTTTCTCCATTCTGAAAATGTTAGCACTTCTAACTTAGCACCCCATTGGCTACTGACCATTGCCTCACCTGATTTGAGGGTCACTCAATTTTGAGTGGCTCTGGCTATGCTCCATTTCCTGCCTCCATCAAGACTCCACATTGTTTCCCTGAAGTTGTAATACAAGAGAGTAGAACAAGAGGGTGATCTCTTGTTCTCCGAAATGTGACACTGTCACAAAAATTTGCTCTGGCTTCATTGTTCATTGCTCTGCTGTGCTTAGTCACTCAGTCGTGCCTGACTCTTTGAGACCCAGTGGACTTCAGCCTACCAGTCTCCTCTGTCCATGGGGATTCTCCAGGCAAGAATACTGGAGTGGGTTGCCATACCCTCCTCCAGGGGATCTTCCCGACCCAGGGATTGAACCCAGGTCTCCCATATTGCAAGCAGATTCTTTACCATCTGAGCCACCAGGGAACCCTTCAGAAGGAAGTGGGAAGTTGTATTTGATTGGGACCTCAGACTTCAGATAGGGTTTTGACGGGCTGAGGAAGTGAATGAATATAATGGACAAAAATTCAGAGTCTGTGTTATCTTTGTGCAAAGTGGATGATCAGTATGGTCTGAATGTTGTGAAGGTGAACAGTGCCTTTTGGGGGTGGAAGGGCATCAGACTGGGCTGAGTGATTAGTCCTGTAAGCTGGGTAGAATCATGATGTTCAGATAATATGCACTGATTTTTACATCTCATATTTTAGACTTCCTTTAAGATTTACTATGAGCAGTAGTATTAACAAAACCACTAAGAGCTGATGATTGTCAAATATTTACTATACATGCTAGTAAGCACTTTGGACTTCCCAGGTGGCACTAGCGGTAAAGAAACTGCTTGCCAATGCAAAAGATTCTAGAGACACAGGTTCAGTCCTTGGGTGGGGAAGAGCCCCTGGAAAAGCGTCTGGGAACCCACTCCAGTATTCTTGCCTGGAGAATCCCGTGGACAGAAGAGTCTAGTGAGCCACAAGTCCATAGGGTCACAAAGAGTCAGACACGACTAAAGTGACTCAGCGTGCATTCAAGCACTTTATGTGTTTTATCTCCTTTAAAGCCCCATAATCTCCCATCTCCTTGACAAGTAGTATTATCATCGTCTCTTTAAAGATGAATTTGGGATTCTTAGAACTAGGATGTCATCTCTGGACTACAAATATCAGAGCCTATGCTTTTAATCATTATATTCTGCTGCCATCACCAAATGGGTTCCATGGATAAGAATATTGGAAAACCATTGGTAGGAGTTACTGTAAATGTCTGAGCAAACTCATGCCACAGAGAAAGTGGCATTCTTCTGTAACCTGTGGATCTGGATTCCGAGTAAAATCAGGGGTGAAGGTGGTGGGGCCACCTGGTGGCTGGCAGACTAGTGTAAAGGTCACTTCCATAGCCTGGACAAATGGTGTCCGTGGCATCTAAACCAAATGCATATCAGAAGATAAGGGCACATTTATGGGTCAGATAAGAAGAAGCAGTGAATGAATTGTTTGCAGAACACTAATGTAAGCACGCCACTTCCTTTTTAGAAAACTTGTAGGCTCCCTGCTGCCTGCAGCTCTGAGTCTCAGTGTTATTACATTATTGTATACATATAATTTTAAATAGGGCCCTAATGTGGCCCTAATGTAAACTGTGGCCTTTGGGTGGCACTGATGTGTCAGCGTTGATTCATCTATTGTTACAAAAGCACCACACTGATGTGGGATGTTGATAGTGGCACATATGTGAGTGGAGGAGGCATATGGGAACTCTGTACAGCGCTTTCCACTCAACTTTGCTAAGAACCTAAAACTACTCTAAAAATAAAGTCTCTATGTTCAAAGTAAGGGGGAGTGTTAATTTCTGAGGTCAGTTTAGGAAACAAAGGCAAATAAAGTTAATTTCTTAAAGCAATTGCAGGACTTACAGCATTCCTTTCTTTCATAACGCTTAATACAATTACAATGAAATACTTCAGTCGTCTTTTTTGTTCAGTGCTAGAGATAGGCTCCATGAGACCAGGGACCATGATCACTGATGCACCTCTCGTACTTAGAACACTGTTTGGCACACAGAGGGCACTCACTGCTTACTGGTTGAAGAGAAATCCATCTACCAGACTTGATGACAGGCTGGATGGGAGACACCAGGGAGCAGGAGGTGGAGTAGCTTTAATTAGTCATAGCCTTGTTAGAGATCCTGCTCCAAAGCTCCCCACAGCCTGTCCTGCTTTGTTTGACTTGTGCTGGCCTCTGACCTCTGAAGCCCCGCTTTGGCAGCTGGGCCCCCAACCATAGTGGCCTTCAGGAAGTCCGAATTTGCCCCAGTGACCCCCACCAGACCTCCAGTCTCTCCATAGCTGCTCACCCTAAAAACCCTTCCACCCAGCCTCAAAGCCCCAGCCCCACACCCACAGAACTCTGAAATATTGCTGGTCTTGGTGTTTTGCAACAATTACCCAAAATGCACCAGTGTTTCATGGCCATAAATACAAGGAAAATGTGGGAGGGGTCCACTGGTGGCCCTGGGAAACCAGGGAGCAGATCCTCGTAAGCCCCGCCCCAGGCTTGTTCTAGGGAGGGCTGGAAATCTGCCAAGCCTAAGGCAGGCAGAAATGGCCCTATCTGGAATGATGTCGGGGA
This sequence comes from Nanger dama, assembly GCA_917880005.1. Lineage (NCBI taxonomy): Eukaryota > Metazoa > Chordata > Mammalia > Artiodactyla > Bovidae > Nanger > Nanger dama. Next base: position 20,814,841 of record CAKJTW010000036.1, on the reverse strand, counting down.
CAGAGACTCTCTTTGCCAGCTCAAGCCAAGATAAACAATAATCCTAAAACCCTAAAGCTGGTCTTTGTTTTAGGAATGAGTTTAAGAGAGATGTCACTGAGAAAATTCTCAATAACAGACGGAATCTATTCTTTAAGTAGTGATATATTTGTATAATATCAGCTATGCCTCCTTCCTGTTAGTATTAAAAACTCTAAAGGCAGTGTGTGCGTGCTCAGTCGTGTCTAACTCTTTGAAACCCCATGGACTGTATGTAGTCCACCAGGTTCCTCTGTGGGATTTCCCAGGCAAGAATACTGGAGTGGGCTGCCATTTCTTTCTCCAGGGGATCTTCCCAATCCAGGCATTAAACCCAGGGCTTCCCTCGTGGCTCAGATGGTAAAGAATCTGCCTACAATGCAGGAGACTTGGGTTTGATGCTGGGTCAGGAACCCCTGGAGAACGGAATGGCAGCCCACTTCAGTATTCTTGCCTAGAGAATTTCAGGGACAGAGGATCCTGGAGGGCTATAGTTTAAGGGGTCGAAAAGAGTTGGACACGACTGAGCAACTAACACTTTCACTTGCAACACTCCCACATTGCAGGAAGATTCTTTACCACTGAGCCACCTGGGGAGCCTATACTTGTTCATGAAAAAATATTTTTAAAATGTAGAGGACTCAAGCAGAAAGTGGAACTCTCTTCCAACACTGCCTACCCACCCCCACTACCCTCATTTTAAAATCAAGTTCTATGTCTTGTTTTGCAGCCTGTGTCCTGCTTCCCGACTTTGAGGAACTGGTCAATTATTTCCCTCATTATTTTTATTGGCCATGTAATTTTCCATGGTCTGAGAGCACCATAATTCTGGAGAACAACCTGAGCATGCACAGCCTTTAACACAGCAATTCTATTTCTAGGAATCTGTCCTACAGAAATGCCAGCACCCTCTGAAAGACTGTATTACGTGAATGTTTGCCAGCAGTGAAACACGGGAAACAGTTTGTTAATTTGTCTTACAACTGGGGAGAGACAGGGAGCAAATGCTTTAGGTATGAGAAACTTGGCTTTGGTAACTCTGTAGAAGAGACAAAGGGGCCATTATCAGATAGAGGACAGGGGTTTCCTACTAATAAAAGTTTCCTTTTAGGGGAGTCCAAACAGATAGTATCAGCCTAGCTGGACTCCTGAGGTCTAAGCCAATAGAAGGGACATTTCAGACAGTAGACAATTTTTTTTCCCCCAAAGGTAGAGAGTAGCAAGGGGTTTGGCATTTTGTTTATTATTTTTGGTATAAAGCATAGAAAATCATAAAAATGTTTCTTAAATGTTAAGAAAAGCATAAATGTCACAAACATTGTAACATCCAGAAAAATATCATGGTATTTAAAAATTTTTACTGACTGCTGTGCAGTTCATGTGACCTATACCTCGGTGTGACCAGCCCAGATATGGTGATACAGTGGGCAACAGGAATATTTCCGGAAGCCATTTCGACACAGGGACCCCAAGCAATAACTTGGTTCTGTGGGGGAGGTTACTCTAGGCCATATAAACCCATACTACCAACCTGTAATTAATGTGTCTCCAACCCACCTTCCGCCTGGCCAGGAACCCCAAATGCACTTGGCTGCCCTGAGGTCACCTGACACAAGATGTCACAAGATGTGACAGAGGGAAAGGAAAGACACTGGTTTTATCAACTGGGGTTTAAATATCTTTTGCAGATTTTACAACAACACAAGACCTGAGCACAGCTGGCCAGGGCCTGTCCCAGGGCCTTAGCAGTGGCCTATGTGAGGGAAGAGCCCAGAAGCCTCAGCTCCCTTAGGGACACAGTGAATGAAGCTTTGGGTGTGGGTACTGGCGGATGGACTGGGGAAGCCAGCATCTGAAGGTACTCTCAGCCCTCCTTTCTTTGAACTTGGCTTTAAAACGTTCATCCTCAGATGTCTTGGACATAGTTCCATATTAGGACAAACAGAGGACCTTAATTCTCAGTTCAGTTTAGTTGCTCAGTCGTGTCTGACTCTTTTCGACCCCATGGACTGCAGCACACCAGGCTTCCTTATCCATCACCAACTCCTGGAGTTTACTCAAATCCATGTCCATAGAGTCAGTGATACCATCCAACCATCTCATCCTCAGTCGTCCCCTGCTCCTCCTGCCTTCAATCTTTCCCAGCATCAGGGTCTTTTCCAATGAGTCAACTCTTCGCATCAGGTGGCCAAAGTATTGGAGTTTTAGCTTCAGCATCAGGCCTTCCAATAAATATTCAGGACTGATTTCCTTTAGGATGGACTGGTTGGATCTCCTTGCAGTCCAAGGGACTCTCAAGAGTCTTCAACACCACAGTTCAAAAGCATCAATTCTTCAAAGCTCAGCTTTCTTCACAGTCCAACTCTCACATCCATACATGATTACTAGAAAAACCATAGCTTTGACTAGATGGACCTTTGTTGGCAAAGTAATATCTCTGCTTTTAATATGCTGTCTAGGTTAGTCATAGTCCTTTTCTTCCAAGGAGCAAGCATCTTTTAATTTCATGGCTGTAGTCACCATCTGCAGTGATTTTGGAGCCACTGTTAAAGTCTGCCACTGTTTCCATTGTTTCCTCATCTATTTGCCATGAAGTGAGGGGAACAGATGCCATGATCTTACTTTTCTGAATGTTGAGTTTTAAGCCAACTTTTTCATTCTCCTCTTTCACTTTCATCAAGAGGCTCTTTAGTTCTTCTTCACTTTCTGCCATAAGGGTGGTGTCATCTGCATATTTGAACTTATTGATATTTCTCCTGACAGTCTTGATTCCAGCTTGTGTTTCATCCAGCCTAGCATTTCTCATGATATTCTGCATATATGTTAAATAAGCAGGGTGACAATATACAGCCTTGATGTACTCCTTTCCCAATTTGGAACCAGTCTGTTGTTCCACGTCTAGTTCTAACTGTTAGTTCTTGACCTGCTTACAGATTTCGCCAGAGGCAGATCAGGTGGCCTGGTATTCCCATTTCTTGAATAATTTCCCACAGTTTGCTGTGATCCACACAGTCAAAGGCTTTGGCATAGTCAATAAAACAGAAATAGATGTTTTTCTGGAACTCTCTTGCTTTTTCCATGACCCATCAGATGTTGGCAATTTGATCTCTGGTTCCTCTGCCTTTTCTAAATCCAGTTTGAACATCTACAAGTTCACATTTCATATATTGTTGAAGCCTGGCTTGGAGAATTTTGAGCATTACTTTACTAGCATGTGAGATGAGTGCAATTGTGCAGTAGTTCGAGCATTCTTTGGCATTGCCTTTTTTGGGGATTGGAATGAAAACAGACTTTTTCCAGTGCTGTGGCCACTGCTGAGTTTTCCAAATTTGCTGGCATATTAAGTGCAGCACTTTCACAGCATCATCTTTTAGGATTTGAAATAGCTCAACTGGAATTCCATCACCTCCCCTAGCTTTGATGCTTCCTAAGGCCCACTTGATTTCGCATTCCAGGATGTCTGGCTCTAGGTGAGTGATCACACCATCATGGTTATCTGGGTCATGAAGATCTTTTCTGTATAGTTCTTCTGTGTATTCTTGCCACCTCTTCTTAATATCTACTGCTTCTGTTAGGTCTGTACAATTTCTGTCCTTTACTGTGCCCATCTTTGCATGAAATGTTCCTTTGGTATCTCTAATTTTCTTTTTTTTTTCACAGAGCATATGGAAACTAGGGAGCTTTATTGGTTACATATTGTGCTGCAGAGCCAACAGACCACACTGGAGCCAGAGGATACATGCAGACAGGCAGCTTCAACTATACACATGCACCCCAGGAGCCCTGAGTCATTGCTCATGGCTTTGCCCTGGTTTCCAGCGACAGGGTCTGGCCTCCCTGGTCCCACGCTTGGAGCAGGACTGTAAGAGAAGCTGCTGCACCCAGCCTCCAAGGGGCAAGGGAGCGGCCAGAGGACCTGCCTGAGCGAGTAGGTGTAGACCGACACACTGACGTGTCCCCAGCGAGGGGGCCTATAAGGTAATAACAGTTTATTTGAGATCTCTAGTCTTTCCCATTCTATTATTTTCCTCTATTTCTTTGCATTGATCACTGAGGAAGGCTTTCTTATCTCTCCTTGCTATTTTTTGGAACTCTGCATTCAAATGGGTATATCTCTCCTTTTCTCCTTTGCCTTTTGTGCCTTTTCTTTTCTCAGCTATTTGTAAGGCTTCCTCAAACATCCATTTTGCCTTTTTGCATTTCTTTTTCTTGGGAATGGTCTTGATAACTGCCTCCTGTACAATGTCAGGAACCTCTGTCCATAGTTCTTCAGGCACTCTGTCTATCAGATCTAATCCCTTGAATCTGTCACTTTCACTGTATAATCATAAGGGATTTGATTTAAGTCATACCTGAATGGTCTAGTGGATTTCCCTACTTTCTTCAATTTAAGTCTGAATTTGGCAATAAGGAGTTCATGATCTGAGCCACAGTCAGCCCCCAGTCTTGTTTTTGCTGACTGTGTAGTGCTTCTCCATCTTTGGCTACAAAGAATATAATCAATCTGATTTCAGTATTGACCATCTGGTGGTGTCCATTTGTAGAGTCTTCCCTTGTGCTGTTGGAAGAGGGTGTTTGCTATGACCAGTGCATTCTCTTGGCAAAACCTTGTTAGCTTTTGACCTGCTTCATTTTGTATTCCAAGGCCAAATTTGCATGTTACTCCAGGTATCTCTTGACTTCCTACTTTTGCATTTTGACCTTAATTATACTCTCTACTTTTTTTTGAACAACGACATTTGATTATGTGAGTCCACATTTAGATTTTTTCCAATCTGCCATAACAAACAATGCTGCAAAGAATATCTTTGGTCATATATATTTTTAAAGCACATGTGAGAATATATTTGTACAATACTATCTTAGAGTACAGTTGGTGGGACACAGAATATATGCAGTTAAAATGTCGCCAATTGATGGATATTACCAGTTGCTGTCTTTGGAGTCTGTGAGGACATACCAGCAGGATACAAAAGTGGCTAACCCCCGTGTGTTAACAAGCATTGCTGATCCTTGCCACTTAGTAGGTGAAAAATGCTGTCTGGCTGTGGTTTTAATTTGCACTTCTCTTATTTGGAGTGAAGAGGAGCATCTTTTTAATATGTTTAAGAACCAACTTATATTTCCTCTTTTGTGGACTTTTTATAGCCTTTGTTCATTTTTCTGTTGAGTTAGACTTTTTCTTATTAATTTGTAAGATGTTTAAATACCAAGGAAACTAGGTCTTGGTCTGTGACATAATTAGCAAATATGTTTTTCCAGCTTTTCATTTTGTCTGTTGACTCTGCTTTGGGTATTTACTTTCCTATGGGAAAAAATTCTATATTTATGTAACTGAATGTATTAAACAAGTTTTTAATGACTTCTGCTGTGGTATCATTCTTAGAAAGTCATGCTTCTCCCAAATATAACAACAACAACAAAGATTCTCCCATAGTTTGTTGTAATATTTTCATGATGTTATTTTTAAAGTTTTATTTCTTTATTTATTTTTGGCTGCATGGCACTTTGATGCTGCCTGAGGGCTTTCTCTAGTTGCAGTGCTCCGGCTTGTTATTACAGTGGTTTCCCATGTCATGGTATGTGGGCTCTAGGCTTGCAAGCTTTCATAGTTGTTGCCCATGGGCTTAATTACCCCATGACATGTGAAATCTTCCTGGACTAGGGATTGAACCGTGTTCCCTGCGTTGGCAGGCAGATTCTTAACCAGTGGACCACTGGGGAAGTCAATGTCATTTTGATATTTAAATATTTGATTCTTCAGGAATTTGCTTTGTTGTGTGAAATGTGGTTTTGTTTTATCTCAGAAGGCTATCTCATTGTCTCAAGATCATTTATTAAAAAATCCATGGTATCCCCACTGACTCAGAGGCTATCTTTCAGTTCAGTTCAGTCGCTCAGTTGTGTCTGACTCTGCGACCCCATGAATCGCAGCACACCAGGCCTCCCTGTCCATCACCAACTCCCAGAGTTCACCCAGACTTGTGTGCATCGAGTCGGTGATGCCATCCAGCCATCTCATCCTCTGTCGTCTTCTTCTCCTCCTGCCCCCAATCCCTCCCAGCATCAAAGTCTTTTCCAATGAGTCAACTCTTCGCATGAGGTGGCCAAAGTACTGGAGTTTCAGCTTCAGCATCAGTCCTTCCAAAGAACACTCAGGACTGATCTCCTTTAGAATGGACTGGTTGGATCTCCTTGCAGTCCAAGGGACTCTCAAGAGTCTTCTCCAACACCACAGTTCAAAGCATCAATTCTTCAGTGCTCAGCTTTCTTCACAGTCCAGCTCTCACATCCATACATGACTACTGGAAAAACCATAGCCTTGACTAGATGGACCTTTGTTGGCAAAGTAATGTCTCTGCTTTTGAATATGCTATCTAGGTTGGTCATAACTTTCCTTCCAAGGAGTGTCTTTTAATTTCATGGCTGCAATCACAATCTGCAGTGATTTTGGAGCCCCCAAAATAAAGTCTGACACTGTTTCCCCATCTATTTCCCATGAAGTGAGGGGACTGGATGCCATGATCTTTGTTTTCTGAATGTTGAGCTTTAAGCCAACTTTTTCACTCTCTTCTTTCACTTTCATCAAGAGGCTTTGTAGTTCTTCTTCACTTCCTGCCACAAGGGTGGTGTCATCTGCATATCTGAGGTTATTGATATTTCTCCTGGCAGTCTTGATTCCAGCTTGTGCTTCTTCCAGCCCAGCGTTTCTCATGATGTACTCTGCATACAAGTTAAATAAGCAGGGTGACAATATACAGCCTTGACACACTCCTTTTCCTATTTGAAACCAGTCTGTTGTTCCATGTCCAGTTCTAACTGTTGCTTCCTGACTTGCATACAAATTTCTCAAGAGGCAGGTCAGGTGGTCTGGTATTCCCTTCTCTTTCAGAATTTTCCCCAGTTTATTGTGATCCACACAGTCAAAGGCTTTGGCATAGTCGATAAAGCAGAAATAGATGTTTTTCTGGAAGTCTTGCTGTTTCAATGATCCAGCGATGTTGGCAATTTGCTATATACTAAATTCCGAGATGATATTATGACCAACCTAGATAGCATACTGAAAAGCAGAGACATTACTTTGCCAACAAGGTCCATTGAGTCAAGGCTATGGTTTTTCCTGTGGTCATGTATGGATGTGAGAGTTGGACTGTGAAGAAAGCTGAGCACCAAAACTGATGCTTTTGAACTGTGGTGTTGGAGAAGACTCTTGAGAGTCCCTTGGACTACAAGGAGATCCAACCAGTCCATTCTAAAGGAGATTAGTCTTGGGTGTTCTTTGGAAGGAATGATGCTAACGCTGAAACTCCCGTACTTTGGCCACCTCATGCGAAGAGTTGACTCATTGGAGAAGACTCTGATGCTGGGAGGGATTGGGGGCAGGAGGAGAAAAAGACGACAGAGGATGAGATGGCTGGATGGTATCACGGACTTGATGGATGTGAGTCTGACTGAACTCCAGGAGATGGTGATGGACAGGGAGGCCTGGCGTGCTGTGATTCATGGGTTCGCAAAGAGTTGTACAGGACTGAGCGACTGAACTGAACTGAAATTCTGAGATGTAGTCTAGATTCTTCTTTTCTAGATTTTTAGTCTATTCCATTGAACAATTTGTCTATTTATGTACCAGTTACATATAGTAGCTTCATATATTTTGTTTCAGGACTTTCAGCTTCCAGAACTTTTGAGAGACTACATATCTGTTGTTTTAAGCCATGTTAGGAAAATTAAAATGGAGGAAGTCTTGTTCAGGCTTCAGAAGCAGGAAAGCAGGCCTCTGACCTGCTTCTGACCTGCCTGGATTCCATGCTTGCTAGTAAGCACAAGTCAGGTGGCACTTTAGATAAGAAAGGGAGTGGGTCTCAGAATTTTCTTGAGCCCTGAGGGTCTGGCTAACCCCCAGCCAGGGTCTAAGAGGTCTTGTGACCTTTTCCCTTTTGGGACTCCAGATTGCTGTTAATGAGGGACCTACCAGTGTTATTCAATTCTGGATATTGGTCAACATAATTTGGTAATGTATGTGCTGTTATTCTTCTCTATTGTTTCTATTTCTCTTCTTTTAGTGACTATATATTGAATATAAAATGAATCCTCTATTAAATATTGAAATTTTGTGTGTGTGATGAATGTTTCTAATGAATCCCTCAAAACTAAAAAGAAAGTAAAACTTTCAGCAAAACAAGCCACCCAGTTGGGATAATTTGCAACAGCATCTCCTCAGAAACTGATACAGTGAGAGAGCTGGGATTTGTACACAAGTCTTTCTAAGTCTTGTGTTCTGAATAGGAGTGCAAGGATATTCTTCCCTCTTCCTAAGAGAGTGCTGGTGAGGGGAAGATTAGTATAAATTCAGTGCCCTGGGACCTCATTAGCTTGTGGTTGCTAAGGGATGAAGGGGTATGCTGCCTGTTCTCTGTCCCTTCCAGCCTCCCTCCTTGCTGTTCTCCAACCTTCCCTATGTCCTGGAGGCTGACGTCAGTGGCCAGTTTGGCCCCACTGCCTTTGGCTTTTTATGGAATTTGGCCAATGCTTGACTACTGGCAGAATGTTGAAAGGTAGCTCCCTTCAGCTTGTCAGTGGCTCTGCATCTTTCCCTAAAACCACAGATTACATCTTGTGGCCTTCGGCAGCTCCAGCTCTGGCCTATTGTTTGGTTCCCCTATTCCCTTTCAGGCTTCCAGGTATTTGACTGCTTTCCCTCAACAAGCCCTAGAGTACTACTGGTTTTCTCACCAGTCTCTTACTGGTTTTCCTTAATCCTGCCCACATCCTCATAAAAGACCCATTCCTAAAACTTTCTTCAGCCTCTCCTTTTGAGGAGATCATGTGTTTCCAACCCAGATCCTGACCAACATAGGGAGCCCCTTCTTAACCCCAGGTTCCTCAGCTCTTGTCTCCACCTGCTCATTTGGAACCACCTTAAGTGCTGATCTTCCATGTGCCTTTGGGAGGTCATTTCTGCTCTGATGGAAGCCTTCCAGGAGTGCAAGCCACTCAGGCACTCTGGCAAAGTTAAAGGGAACCCTGTCTCCCCTCTTGGCCACTCCCTTACCAAGGTCCCAAGCAGGCTGACTGGGTCTCAGGGCTCCCTACCCTCCATCCCCAGGAACTGGGCTAGGTGTAGATCGGAGCTAGGCAGGGAGGTCTTTGAGAGACAAGTCTCTTTTCCCATGAGAGCCTTGGAGGTATAAGAAAGATTCTATTACTCCGTCAGTCTCACAGGGCAGGCCCCTGCTTTAACCAAGACAGCCTTCTCCTCTGAGGCCTCCTGGCAGGGTGTGCTATCTTGTTCTCAGACATGCCTAGACAGACCTAATTCTACTTACACTTGAGCTGGGATCCTTGTGTAGAAGGTTGAGAAGGTAGATTTGGGCTTAGAGGAGGAAGGTTTCCAATGCAACAAGGTTTAACCCAATATTCTAGGCAAGAAACCACTAAATGTATCTGTGTTGGAGAGAGATTTAGGTCAAACAATGGGATGAGCTCAGTGAGTCGTCATCTGTGTCTGTGCTCTTGTGCCTCCTCTAGCTGAAATATCATCTCGCCTGAGAGGACCCCTTTGGGACTCTCCACCATCACACCTTGTCTTCATCTCAGCAGAGCATTTCTTATTCTCTGAAGTCACAGCTGTTTTCTTCTTTCTTCACCTGTTCCACAAGGGCAGGGAGCTATCTTTCTTAGTCGATGCTATACTCCCAGGGCCCGGCTCATAGTTGACAATCAGTATGTGTTGAATTTGTTGAGGCAATAAATGTGTTTGACCCAATGAATGAATTTAGGTGCGGAAGACTGGAGCGATCAAGGGACTTGGTTACCTGCTAAGAGCACATCAAGTTGGGACTAGAACCAGGCTATATAACTAAATCTGCTACATCTAGGGGAGAGAAAAGAGTGGGGGATGGGTTTGCAGGAAGGATGAAGAGAGCCCGATCTAGATGATGGGCTGGTGGCCGTAAGCTGTAAAAGGATAGAATGGGACTTCCCTGGCAGTTCAGTGGTTAAGACGCTGCACTCCGCCGAAGGGGGCACAGATTCAATCCTTGGCTGGGGAGCTAAGGTCTCAGATGCCATGCAGGGAGGGTGGCCAAAAAAAAAAGGCTGGGAAGGAGGGGATCTCTGGGAAGGTATTATGATGTACTGGCCAGAAGTGAGGTGGAAGAAGAGACAAGATCAAGGTAGGGAAGATGAAAATGAACTGGGTGTCTACTTGGTGCCAGGCGATGTACCAGGTGCGGTACCCATGTGATCTAATTTACAATCCGTGAATGTATCATGGTTGTGTTGCTCATTAGCTAACCTGTGTCCGACTCTTTGTGACCCAGGCTTTCCTGTCCTTCACTATCTTCTGGAATTTGCTAAACTCATGTTTACTGAGTTAGTGATGCTATCTAACCATCTCTTTCTCTGCTGCCCCCTTCTCCTTCTGCCCTCCATCTTTACCAGGATCAGGGTCTTTCCCAGTGAGTCAGCTTTTTGTATCAGGTGACCAGTGGAACAGTGTCAGACTTTATTTTTTGGGTTCCAAAATCACTGCAGATGATGACTGCAACCATGAAATTAAAAGATGCTTACTCCTTGGAAGGAAAGTTATGACCAACCTATACAGCATGTTAAAAAGCAGAGACATTACTTTTTGCCAACAAAGGTCCGTCTAGTCAAGGCTGTGGTTTTTCCAGTGGTCCTGTATGGATGTGAGAGTTGGACTGTGAAGAAAGCTGAGAGCCAAAGAATTGATGCTTTTGAACTGTGGTGTTGGAGAAGACTCTTGAGAGTCCTTTGGACTGCAAGGAGATTCAACCAGTCCATTCTGAAGGAGATCAATCCTGGGGGTTCATTGGAAGGACTGATGCTGAAGCTGAAACTACAGTACTTTGGCCACCTCATGCGAAGAGCTGACTCATTGGAAAAGACCCTCATGCTGGGAGGGATTGGGGGCAGGAGGAGAAGGGGATGACAGAGGATGAGATGGCTGGATGGCATCACCAACTTGATGGACATAAGTTTGGGTAAACTCCAGGAGTTGGTGATGGACAGGGAGGCCTGGCGTGCTGCAATTCATGGGGTTGCAAAGAGGCAGACACAACTGAGCTACTGAACTGACTGAACTGACTGACCAAACTATTGGAGTTTTAGCTTCAGCATCAGTCCTTCTAATGAATATTTAATAGGTATCATTATCCCTATTTTATGGGAAATGGAGATGCAACAGTTCAAATAAATGACCCTCTTTTTACCCACTTATCAAGTACCTGATACCTAAGTTTGACCTTGTCCCACCCTCTGCATGGCCCCTTTGAACATAAGATTAAACTTGAGAGTTTTCCTTCAGGATGTCACTGTGCCTGCAGTTCACAGTCAGTTGGAAGAGGGCAACAAGAAATAAGTGTTTATTCAAGGAAGGAGGGGTGGAGCCTGGGTATGAGGCTGTCATTTGCTTTAGAGGAGAAACTGAGGCACAATAAAGCAGGGGCTTCTTCTGATAAAGGGAGAGCAGTTAGAAGTGGGAAGAGTGGAGAGAGATGGAAGCTCTCCTGGAGGGTCTTCTGCTGCAAGGCGCTCTGGAGGGGCAGCCCAGGGACAGCAGACCTTCGAGGCAGAGATGACAGAGATCCTCTGGATTTCACCCTAGGGTAAGTAGGAGTGGAGGTGTGGCACAGGAGGGGCTGAATCCAGACCAGAGGACTGGGTGTGGGCCCCTCTCCCCGCCCCTTCTTTGCAATGGGGTGCCCCTGGCTCTTTGCCTGCGCAGAAATGTGCCATGGCCCCTGCAGCCCAGATGTCCCAGGGCAGGCCTGAAGTCCACTGCCCTTTGTCCCCATAGGTACACTCAAGCCTGTCAGACAGAGGCTCTGGGTTTGGGGTTGGAAAAGGAAGTTCCCGGAGGCCCAGGATGCAGACTCTGCCCTCCACAGAGCCGGGTTCTGTTCAGGCCACAGGGCTGCATAAGGTGTTCTTTGTGCCCCTGACGCCTCCTGAGAAGGATGTTGGCAGCAGCCCCCCAGTCCAGGGCTGGTCCCTGACCACCGAGGCCTAGCAGCTGACTGGCGGCAGGTCAGGGGTTGAGGGAACCCTCAGAGGTTGTCAGCAACCAGACCCTCGCTCCCATCCTAAAGCTTCCCCTCTCGGCTTAGCTCAAACTTGCTCAGAAAGGCTTTCATAAACAGCGCAAGTCTGAAAACTCCCGTAAACTCGGGCGCTCTCCCCGCCCCCTCCAACCCTGGGGGCTTCAGGAGGCTCCGGGCTGCCTGCCAGCCCCAGGCTGTCCCCAGACTTAGGGGGTGGGGGTGGGGGGATGGTGAGGGGGCGGTACTTTTACCCTCTCCTTCCTGCTCGATCTCCGGCCCGGAGTTTTCTTCAGGCCCCAGCCTCCCAGGCTCCCCACCCTGCTCTCCTTTAACCCTTTCTTGCGAGGGAAGGAGGGGCGCGGCTCTCGGTTCTCTTGGGAGGCCTAGGAGGCGGCAGGGCTGGCCGGAGGAACGGAGAGAAAGGCCGGGTGCCCGAAACCAAGCCCCCTCTCCCCCACCGGGGGTGCCCTTCCTTCCTCTCCCTCCCCTGGGGAAAGGGGAATGTGGAAGGAAATTAACTTTGACCCCCGGATTCTGGCTCTGGGCCCAAGACTTGAGTGGAAGGCAGAGGTTTTCAGGACCCCTGCCCCGCCCCCGTCCCTTCCCCCTTCCCCCGCCCCGCCGCCTCCCTCCGCGCCCCTTTAAGCTCCCGGGCAGACGCAGCTAAAGTTCATCCTGGAGGGGCTGGCGCGGCGGTGAAGTGGGGGGAGGGTGGGGGCGGAGGGAAGGGCGGCGGGAGCCCGATCGGTCCCACCCCCGTTGCAACCCCTGGCAGGAAGAGATTGTCGCGGGAGCCGCCGCCGAAAGGCTCAGAGCTCCGGGGAAGGGCGCCCGAGCCGCGGCGGGTGGGTGCGCGAGCCGGGGGTGGGGTGTGTGTGTCGGGGGGACCCAGGCCGAGGCGGGGGCGCGCCGCCCGGAGGAGGGGGCGTGGCCTCAGGCGCCTCCGGCCGGGGGACGCCGGTGACATTGTCGGCTCCCTTCTTCCAGGGGCGGGCGGGGCAGCCATGCTCCTGTCCGGGGGCGACCCTCCGGCGCAGGAATGGTTCATGGTGCAGACCAAGTCGAAGCCCCGGGTGCAGCGGCAGCGGCAGCAAGTGCAGCGCATCTTCAGGGTCAAGCTGAACGCTTTCCAGAGCCGCCCGGACACCCCCTACTTCTGGCTGCAGCTCGAGGGACCCAGGGAGAACATGGGCAAAGCCAAGGTAAACAGCGTCTGGCCTCTTATCACTTCCAGCCAGACCTTTCTCCCGCCCTTCGCCCCCCTTCCCCTCCTCCCTCCTATCCCCCCAACCCGGGGAGGGAAGGGTCCCCAGAGGCCCCCAACCTGGACTGGGCAGTATGGCGGGCAGGTACTGGGCCATTCCCTGCCTCTCCACTTCAGCCTTGGGTCCTTCCCTCTGGTTCCTTCTTTCTTTCTGCCCCACCCCTCTCTTGCGTGTCACTTCAGTCCCTCAAGTGTGTTGAGAAAGGCTCTGCCTTGTGTGTCCCCCCAGGAGCCTTCCTGGCCAGGGGCTCGCATTTACAGCCTATTCCTCCATCGGGGGAGCAACTTAAGGTCTGGTATTTCTGTAGTTGGTGCAGCATATCTCTTTGTTCTCCACCCAGAGGCTGGAAGGCCCAGGTCTTTCTGCCTTCATGTAAGTCTCCTTAAATCCTGGGCTGCGCCTCGGAGCCTGAGTGCTGGGACTGGAGGGGCCATTAGAGACCCCACTAGAGAAATGCTGGCATTTTACAGATGAGGTACTGGGGACTGGAGAGCGTCAGGGGCCTCCTGGAACACTTAGGGTTGGGTAGGTGGTGGGCAGGGGCTCTGGGCTCAGTGCCCCACACTCTTGATGTCTTAGGCAGCCTCTGGCAGGGGCTCAGGGGCAGGGGTGCCGCTGCTCTGGAAGGTAGCAGGCTTTGGGGATGGGTAGGAATCTTCTGGGAGGAGGGCTGTGGGCTTCAGATGAAAGGGCCTGCTGTGTGGGGCTGGATGCTGGGCAGGCCAGGTCACTGTGTGCCTCTCTCGCGTTTGCTCTAGCTTCTCTCACCCGCTTCTCCTCCACTTGGGCCTCTCAGGTTCCCTCTGATCCTCAGTCATGGCCAAGGTCTCCCTCTTCCCCCAGATTCCCTTATCTTATCTTTTCCTGGTAGGAATACTACAGCCTCCCTCAGTCCCAGACCACCCTTCTCCCCCATGCACCCCATCCCACCCCAACACACTCCCCTTCCCCAGCTAGGTCTCTACCAGTATCCTAATTGGCCAAGGCCACGGGTGGGGAGGCCCAGAACACGCTGGCCAGTGGACAGGCAGGCTAGAAAGTTCCTGCCTCAGCCCCTCCGCTGAGCTGCTTCGTCAGCAGTTTGTCCAGTTCTGACAGAGGTGCTGGGGGAGGGGAGGGGCGCCTGCCCACAGAGCAGATGTGCAGGAGCCCTGGAGATGCAGACTTTTCAGTAGCTGGGATAGGCGGCCCAGCCCGAGGAGCCTTCCGGTTCTTTGGGGGTCTTAATCTTTTGTTAATTTGAAAGACACCTGCTCACCCTTTTGTAAAACTGGGGGTGTCTAGCTCCCCTGACCCCTACTTACATCCTTCATCAGCTTCTCCAGCCTCAGCTAGTCCTCTCCTACTGCCATGGTCCCTGGGGCCACTGACTTTCCTTCACAACCCAGGCCCTGCTAGTGCAGCCAGTGGCTTTCTCCAATCACCTCCATCCCACCCCATCCTTTCACCTCTTTCCCACCTGTTTTCTTCTGGAGAAAAGCACAGTTTAAGATGGAAACAGCATGAGGGGGTTTTGGGTAACTCCCTCCCTTATTGTAAAGAATGAGCAGAAAGAAGAGATGAGTAGAGCTTTGGAGCAGGAGGGCAGGGAACGTGGGGGAGGGTGAGGTTTTGTTCTAGAAGTAGGAGATCTGGGCTCAATTTGCTGTCACCAAGTTAACTGCTGGGACAGATGGGTGTGGTGGAAAGAGCTGGAGATTGGGGTTTGCTAACTTCTAACTGGCTGACCTGGGTCAAATCACTGACCTTCTCTTGAGCTGATTTCCTCATCTAGAAAACAATGTAGTAATACTCACTTCATGGAAGAGTTGTTAAGAGTCAGCTGGAATAATGCATGCTGACTTTTGCCGATGTGGAGAGTTATAGGGTAGAGATGTCAGTAAGTGTTGTGGTTAACAAGCTGTATAACTTTGAATGAGTTCCTTTCCCTCTCCGAGTCTGTCTCCTTGTTTGTGAAGTGAGAGGCTTGGATGAAATGCTTTCTAAGGTTCAGCGATCTGATGCAGGAAAATTTCCCATGTATAAGGATGTCTTGAGCAGCTGATTAGTAGCTCAGTGGTAAAGAATGTGCTTGCAGTTTGGAAGACCTGGGTTCAGTCCCTAGGTTGGGAAGATCCCCTGGAGGAGGAAATGGCAATCCACCGAGGTATTCTTGCCTGGAAAATTCCATGGACAGAGGAACCTGGTGGGTTCCAGTCCGTGGGGTTGCAAAGAGTTGGACATGACTGAGCACACAAGAAGAAGGATGTCTCGGGGTTTCCATGTAGAGGTGCTGTGGCTGACCCCAGTCCCAGCTGTAAGGACACAGAACCATGAATCTTGATAGTGAGTTGATATACACAGCCAGCTGGCAGAGAGAGCTCAGTGAGACTGAAGCTTGTGGGATGGAGAAGGGGTGAGGGATGTCCTGTCTGTGAGGGAAGAAGGGGTCAAGAAGGGTACGGGCTTCTTTGGAGAAGAGCTCAGGTGTGTTTTTCTATTATATGCACTGGTTTTCTAGGAAATCTCTGTAGTACCTTGAAGTAGTTTTATTGTGGTGAGATTTAAAAATAATGAAGGCATTGCTGGAAATCACATTCCTAGGAGAAGGTGATGGCATCCCACTCCAGTACTCTTGCCTGGAAAATCCCATGGACGGGAAAGCCTAGTAGGCTACAGTCCATGGGGTCGCAAAGAGTCGGACACGACTGGGCAACCTCACTTTCACTTTTCACTTTCATGCATTGGAGAAGCAAATGGCAACCCACTCCAGTGTTCTTGCCTGGAGAATCCCAGGGACGGGGGAGCCTGCTGGGCTGCCTTCTATGGGGTCGCACAGAGTCGGACAGGACTGAAGCGACTTAGCGGCAGCAGTAGCAGCAGCAGGCAGCAAAAACAGGCCCTGGGGAGGCGTGGCCTTTCTGAGGGGAAATCAGCAAGTAGAAGGGAGAGTTTTTAGTTAATGATCAGAGTCTCTCAGGAGACAAGCCCTGCTCAGCTTTTCTGTCCTCCTTGACAACGGTGTGAAGAAGGACTGGGTGCTGAGAGGACAGGTGACAGTTCGATTCTACTCTTTGAGGAGATGGTGGAACGAGGTGATGGGGAGATTGAGATGGGGAGCCGTGGCTGTGGTCTGCTGACTCTGGGCTTGGCTCTCAGGTGCAAGTTGGCCTGTTCCTGCCCCATACTGACTGTGAGCAGTACCATGAAAGCCAGCAGTGGCCAGGGGTGTGCTGAAACTGGCTCCTGCTGACCCATTGTTGAAAAGTCTTGGAAGTTTTTGAGCCAGTGGAGTCCTATTCGTAGTTTTAAATCAGCCAGGATGGGAGTAGTCACACCGCGGAAATTGGAAAATGCTACAGATCAGGACTGCCCTCCCCACAACTGGCTCCCCACAGCTTAGCAGCACACATAATTGTGTTGTGAGCACCTGATCCTTCTCCTTTAGTTATTTGTTTTTATTTATTTTTTTAAAAAGATGCTTGTGCATATATTTATCTCTCTTCCTCTCGAGCTTCCCTCCCACGTCCTTCCCATTCAACCCTTCTGGGTCATCACAGAGCACAGAGCTAAGCTCCCTGTGCAATACAGTGACTTCCCACTAGCTATCTGTTTTACACATGCTAGTGTATATATGTCAAGGTACTCCTCAGTTCCTCCCACCCTGCAGACGTGTAGCTGATTCATGTTGTTGTACAGCAGCAATGACATTGTAAAGCAGTTATACTCCAATTTTTAAAAGATGCTTATTTACGTTTATTTTTATTTAGTTTTTGGCTTTGTGGCATGCGGGATCTTAGTTCCCGGCCAGGGATCGAACCCGTGCCTCCTGTAATGGAAGCAAGGATTCTTAACCACTGAACTGCCAGGGAAGTCCCTCCTTTATTTTGAACTTAATTTTTCTTTATCAAAGTAATATATAATTTAAAAGTCCAGTAATTTTTTAAAAATCCACAATATGATGCAGTGAGTCCCTGCCTTGTCCTGCCAACTCCCTCTTCTGTGCTCTTCCTTGTAGAAAATATCTGTTCTGGAATTTATACATCTCCACATTCCCCCAAAATATGTAGATCCTGTATCTTTCGATTAATTTTAGATACCTTTTTACTAGGTGAGGGCTTCCCTGATAGCTCAGTTGGTAAAGAATCCGCCTGCAGTGCAGAGACCCTGGTTCGATTCCTGGGTGGGGAAGATCCCCTGGAGAAAGGATAGGCTACCTATTCCAGTATTCTTAAGCTTTCCCTGGTGGCTCAGAGGTTAAAAGCATCTGCCTGGGTCAGGAAGATCCCCTGGAGAAGGAAATGGCAACCCACTCCAGTATTCTTGCCTAGAGAATCCCATGGACAGAGGAGCCTGGTGGGCTATAGTCCATGGGGTCCCAAAGAGTCAGACATGGCTCAGAGACTTCACTTTCCAGTATTCTTGGGCTTCCCTTGTGGTTCACTTGGTAAAAAAATCTGCCTACAATGGAAGAGACCTTGGTTCGATCCCTGAGTTAGAAAGATCCCCTGGAGGAGGGAAAGGCTACCCACTCCATTATTCTGGCCTAGAGAATGCCATGGACTGTATAGTCCGTGGATCGCAAAGAGTCAGACATGACTGAGAGACTTTCACTTTCATTATAGGTGAGGATTTAGGTCCTTTATATTGCCATCCCTTTTTCTTCCCAATGTAACTATTTCATTTTCTGTTAAATCTGTATTTATTATTTGCAACATTATGCCCGTGCAGATATCACTCACATCTAAACATTGAAGTGTACTATGATTGGGTTTTTTATCTTACTTTTCAATTTTTCTGAGGTGAAGAGCTCACACCTTTCCTGGGTTTGTTTTCCTTTGAACCCATTGCTTATTCTTTTTTTTTTAAATACTTTATTCTACATTACAATACTGTATTTGTTTTGCCATACATTGACATGAATCAGCCACAGGTGTACACGATCTCCCAATGTCGAAGCCCCCTCCCACCTCCCACCCCATATCATCTCCCTGGATCATCCCGTGCACCAGCCCCAAGCATCCTGTCCATTGCTTATTCTTGTAACTTTCAGTAGCTGCTCACGACAGTTTTCTGCAAGGATAAGGTTTTGACTCCAGGATTCTTTCCTGGGGCGTGCTTCTTTCTGTCTGGCCAGGCCTGCGTGGCTATCATCCTGAGACTCCTGTTTGCTGTCATTCTTGGCATCCTTTTGCTCTTTTCTTGTTAAACGCCTTGTTTCCTGAACGCTGTGTCTTTGTCTTGGGTTGGTGGAACACGTCTGTCAGTAGCGTCATTGGGTTAGAAGGATGGTGCTGTGCTAAAGATCATGCTGATAACTGAGGTCAGCCTTCCTGTTCCTGGAATTCCACTCTTCAACCTGAACTAGTTGCCCTCTGTGCCTCCCAGAACAATGCTTGATGCATGGTAGATGCTCAGTAGTGATTTCTTGAATGGATGACTACATTCTGAAATTTCTCTCCACAATCATTCTGGAGATGGTCTTTGCTTTTTTTTCTGAGTTGGGTCTCCTTTCTTGGTTTTTCCTTTCTTGATTTGCTGGAAAATGCTCTTCAGTAGCTTTCTGAGAAAGGCTTTAGAGGAGGTAGATTCTTGGGGTTGCATATCTGAGTATCTCCATTGCATATCTGAAGGTCACTTGATTGACAATTTGGCTGGTATCGAGTTATACATGGAAGATTATTTTCCTTCAGAAGTGAGAAGGCATTAATCTATTGACTTCTTGCTTTGGGGACATCTGAAGCTATTCTTGGTCCCTGGTCCTTTGATATGTAGTGTTTTTTTCTCTCTGGAAGTTTATAGTTCCCCCACTCTTCCAAGATGCCCCAGAGAGACCCTTTTGTGTGGGCATCTGTCTTCATCCATTGTTGGTTACTATGGCTGAATCTCTGAATGAGAAGAATGAGTTTCTCTGCACTCAACGCTCACCGTAGACCTCACTGGTTGCCTTCCTCTCTTCCTCCATGATTTTGTATGTTACCCACACTCTCAAGTACACTGATCAGCTTCTGCAGAACAAACTTCAGTGGGTAGGGTGGTACTTGCTCAGCCTTTGTGTAGTAGGGTAGGTAGGCTCTCAGATCTAACTGCTCCTCAAACAACTTTATCTTAGCTCACCTTTTATTTAATTTTTTTTTTTTTATTTACTTGGCTGCACCGGTTCTTAGTTGCAGCTTATAGGATCATCAGTCTTTAGTTGTGGTACGTGAACTCTTAGCTGAAGCATGTGGGATCTAGATCCCCGACCAGGAATTGAACCCGGGCCCCCTGCATTGGGAGCATGGAGTCTTAGCCACTAGACCACTGAATCCACTTTTTAAAAAATGTTCTCCTTCACTCCTAATTCTGGAGTTTTTTGGATTCTCCTTCAGTCCTAATTCTGGAGTTTTTGGTGCTGCCATTTTTTTAACTTTTTGAGTATTCTGCAGTGTAATTTGGTGTGCTTCCGGAAAGCAGACAATGAATGGTAACTGACTTATGAGAAAGAAGAATCCTAAGTCAGGACTGATAAAGTATACAGCAGTAGCACGCTGTCTGGTGGTATTATTTTTATTTAACTTACACATTGACCAGTGACTCGCAGGACACAGGGCAATATATTTTAACAAATACACAAGGTTTTTCGGTGTGTGCTTTGTTCCTGCATCTTCTCTACTTCGCCTCTTGGAGAAAAAGGTCTGGGTAGGCTTAACGCAGGAAAATTGCTCCTGATTTTTCCGGATGTAAAGGCCTGGGTAGGCTTAAAGCAGGAAATTTTCTCCAGGTATTTTCTGGATGTAAATGCCTTTTTCCTTACCTGTTTTTTCTCTAACTTGCCATCGGCTTCCTTCATGGCTCCGTGGTAAAGAATCTGCCTGCCAATGCAAGAGATGCAAGACTCGTATTCTCTCCCTGGGTCAGGGAGCACCCCTGGAGTAGGAAATCACAACCCATTCTAGTATTCTTGCCTGGAAAATTCCATGGAGCCTGATGGGCTACAGTCCATGGGGTCACAAAGAGTTGGACACGGCTGAATGACGGAGAGCACACACATATATAGACAGCATCATGGTTAAGACCTCAGACTTTGGAGTCAGAGTGCCTGAGTGTCCCAGCCTCTGTCTCTGTGATCTCAGACATGTGTCCTTTCTTGCTCAGCTAAAATGGGGAGGATAGTAATTTCCATGTAGGTCTGAGAGAGGAATCAACGAGTTAATATATATAGAGAGCCTGGCACTTAGCAAGTACTCAATAAATATCAGTTCAGGTTTATGATTTTGAAAGTCACCTCATTTCCAATATACATTTAAATTTTATTTCTTTCCTTACTGACTGTGCTGTGAGCAGGCTGTTCTCTAGTTGCAGCGAGTGGGGGCTGATCTCTGTTTGCAGTGTGTGGGCTTCCCGTTGCAGTCGCTTCTCTTCTCTCCGTTCTCACGGCTCTGGGTGTGCCAGCTTCAGCAGTTGCGGTTCCTGGTCTCTAGGCCACCAGCTCAGTAGGTGTGGCACATGGGCCCTAGCTGACCCATGGCATGTGGGGTCTTCCCACGACCTGGGCCAGGTGGAAGAGGTAAGCTCTGCTGCTGCTGCTGCTGCTGCTGCTGCTAAGTCGCTCAGTCGTGTCCGACTCTGTGCAACCCCATAGACGGCTGCCCACCAGGCTCTGCTGTCCCTGGGATTCTCCAGGCAAGAACACTGGGGTGGGTTGCCATTTCCTTCTCCAATGCCTGAAAGTGAAAAGTGAAAGTGAAGTCGCTCAGTTGTGTCTGACTCCTACCAACCCCATGGACTACAGCCCACCAGGCTCCTCCAACCGTGGGATTTTCCAGGCGAGAGTACTGGAGTGGGGTGCCATCACCTTCTCCGGAGGTAAGCTCAGACCTGAGCAACCTCCCCCACCCACCACCTGTCAAGGGTGAATCTGACCGGGTAGACTAACTCTTAGAAGCCTGAATACCGTGAACCCCATGTGGTCTTTGGGATGGCTGTTGGAGATCCAAAGTGGAGCCTTTGTTCCTTATGAATCTGTCAGGGGAAGGCAGGGAGAGGGGTGACTGTCACTGACACAGGAGTGAGGAGGCGCTTGAGGATGAATGCAGTCATCAGAGTTGGCCGATTAAGAGGCAATCCCTATGGTTCCTTGGAGCCCGTGGGGTCATGCTGGTGGAACTCAGTCAGAGAGTGGAGGAACCCAACCTCTTCCATCCCAACGTCCTCTAAAGACTGAGTGTGTGAGTCCTGGAAACATGAGGGCCTGGTGCCCAGACAGCCAGAGGCCTCCCCCCGGCTCAACCATTGTATATATCTGTGGGGATCCCTTGGATACCAGGCCAGACTTATCTTCTCCTCTGTCCCCTCTGGGCAACAGAGTTACCATGGTTACAGTTACAGGTTGTGCCAGAGACCTTCTGCAGGGGGCTTAACCAGAATCTCACAGGATTACCCCTTAGTCACTGTGTAGTCAACCCGCGGAGGGGGGAAGAGCTCTGGTTTCAGAGTCAGACAGATGGCAGCTGTGGTCTTCACCCAGTCACCCGCTGACTGTGTGTCCCTGGGTCAGCGATATGGCCTTTCTGAGCCTGGAAAATGGGAAGAGACTGTACCAGGCTCAAGCTGAGCACTTCCTTTGTATTAACTCACTGAAACTTCATGATAGCCTAATGAGGGGGAAACCATTATCCCCAGTTTACAGATGAGGAAACCTAGGCGCAGGGAGAGTTAATAACTTGGAGGGTGCTCAGTAATGTGCCCTCTCCCTCCCCTCAGCTATTCCACACTTCTGGAATGCCAGGGTAGGCCTGGCCCTTGGGAGTGTCTAGTTTAATCCAGTTTTTACAGGTGAGGAGACTGAACCCCTGAGAAGGTGATAAATTTTTCACAGTACCCCTAACGTATTGAGGTCAGGTTAGAACTAGAACCAGAACCCTTGACTCCAAGCCCAGGTACTCCCCTCCCCCATCTGTCAAAGCTCCCAGGAAAGAGATGAGAGTGTGAGGAGGCGGGACCAGGGAGAGAGGGCTGGGTCCTGGGCAGGGGTTGGGGGGGAAGGGGTCATTGGCTTATGGTGAGCAGGGGGAGCGCACATGCTTAGTGAGGGGAGCGAGCTCCAGTGACAGGCCCCTAACAGCTGAGTTCCTTTGTGTTCTCCCCACCGGCTGCAGGAGTATCTGAAGGGCCTGTGCAACCCGGAACTATGGAAGGAGGTCCGCTACCCGGCGGCTCTGCACTGTGCCTTCCTCGGGGCCCAGGGCCTCTTCCTGGACTGCCTGTGCTGGAGCACCCTGGCCTACCTGGTGCCCGGCCCCCCGGGCTCCCTAATGGTGGGCGGGCTGACCGAGTCTTTCATCATGACCCAGAACTGGCTGGAGGAGCTGGTGGGGCGGCTGCGCTGGGGCCCGGCCCCTTTGCTCACTCCCCGCGGCATCTGGGAAGCCGAGGTGACCAGGGCCTTTGGGGCCCTGGTCTGGATCCGTGGTGACCAGTATGCCGGGGACCTGCTGCAGCTGCCCCCGGCAGTCCAGGAGTTGCTGCTGAGCCTGGTGCGGGATGCCGCTGGCAAGGAGGACATCATCCAGTGGCTCAGCCGCATCGGCACCTCCGACTCCCGCTCAGACCCTGAGCTCCTGATCTGTCCAACCCACCAGCAAAAGGAAGGTCCAGCCATGGTGGCCGTGGGAGATGGCCCTGGCCCCTTAGTGGAGATGGGGAGCCCAGAAAATTCAAAGAGATTAACCAGCCTGGGAGCCACAGGGGCCATAATCTCGGGTACCCCAGGCCCAAACACCCAGCAGGAGACAGCAAACCAACTGGTCCGGTAAGTTCTGGAGAGTCAGTTTGGCTTCTCTCCTGTTTCTGCACCCCAACCCCAGGGAAAGAGTTTGGGAGCTAACTCACCTTCCCACCTTTCCAACAAACTTGGATTTCCTCCAGGGTCACATCCAACAACCAAGGTGGTGTGGACTGTGCTCACGAGGAAGGGTCAGTGCAAGCCAGCAGCAGCCAGGACCCTGTGGATCACACCCAAGCCTCGTCCCAGCAGAGGCAGGTCCGGAGAGGGGAAGACAAGCTCCCGCTCCAGCCTCCAGTGTCAGCCCTGAGTGTGTGCTCACCCTGGAAGGCCTGGACCCCAGGGCCAACCTTTGCACCCATGTGGCCAGGGGCTATTGCTGCTACCTTCTGGAGGATCAATGAACTGCATTCTCTTCACCTGGCCTGGCTCCTGTCCCAAGCATGCTTCAGTTTCCCTTTCTGGCAGAGGCCACTGGGCCCCATTCAGTTCAAGCTGCCAGGGCAGAATCCTTTGCCCTTAAATCTGGGATGGAAACAGAAGGAGCTGGTTCCCCTGCCCAGCGTGGAAAGCCCAGACTGTACACCAGATGGCGGGCCGGGAGGAGAGGCAGCCCTACAGAACTGCCCAAGGCCAGAGACCCCCAAAAAGTCATGAGTTTACTGGTGGTCTCAGGAGGCTCAGGGGTAAAGGATAAGTCTATCCCAGGACTTCCACAGATAGGGCCACCTTTGACCTCTACACCGCAGCTCCAAGCCAGAAGTGAGCTGGGGGATCAAGAAAGTGTGCAGTGGGATTGTAAGGGGCCAGAAGAGGGGCCCGATCCAGCGCCGCCCACTGGGCAAGGGGTGCCTGCTGCTCAAGCGGGGCTGACAGCTCCGTCGGGACCTGACTCTAAGACAGTGCCTGAAACTCTCAAACTGCCCCTGGCTGCTGCAATGCCCACAGCTCAAACCCCACCCACAAGTCCAGTGCTGCCTGCAGCCCCCAAAGTGCCTGAAACCCAGATGATGGCGGCCGCCCGTGAAGAACATGCAGCCTCTGAAGTGCCTTCAGTTCCAGCAAAGCCGGCAGCTCAAGTGCTGCCCACAGCACAGAAGGCCGCAGCTCCCCATTCTCCCGCAGCTCAGAAAAGGCAGGCAGCCAGAACGCCGCCTGCAGGCCCCCAGACCCCCAGAGCCCAGCCTGGGCCTGCCCCTAAAACCGGGCCCGCAGCTCCCAGAGCCCCTGCCGCCCCCCCAGACTTCCAGAACTCCGAAACGCCGGCGCCTCAGAAGGCGCCCACAGGCCCGGGTCCACCCTGGATGTGGGCAAACTTGCGAGTGAGGGCCAGCCTCCATCAAGGGGCAGTGCTTCCCTCCTGAAGGGCCAGGGGCAGCCTGGAAGTCAGGGGCCACAGTGCAGTGGCGCCCTGGCTCCCAGTAGCAAGCGCCAGCCTCAGATGGAGGGGCTCCTGGGGGCTGGGGAGGGGACCCCAAGGCAGCCGACTCGCCACCCACAGGCAAGCAACACAGTGACCAGCTTCCAGAGGTACCACGAGGCGCTGAATACACCCTTCGAGCTGGACCTGTCAGAAGAACCCGGGAACCCGGAGTTGCGGCGGGTGGTCATTGATGGCAGCAGCGTGGCTATGGTGTGAGTGGCCGTGGGCCTGGGGTGGACTGGGGCTGCCGGGAAGCTCAGGCACGGCATCCCCGGGCTTCCTTTCGATCTCTGTATATGGGTGCTATGAGGTTCAAGTGGGGGAGAGAGGGACAGGCACATGTTGAGCAGCTCCTGCGTGCTGGGCGGTGCTCGCGGAATCGCCATAGCAGCCTTCCCAGGTAGATTTCTGTTCTCCTCTCTTGGCAGAGGCAGAAACAGGCTCAGAGAAGTGATGGATCTTGCCCAAACTCCCAGAGCCAGTAAGGGGCCCCACCAGCCTTTGGGTTCAGATCTGCCCAGGCCCACAATCTTTCCCTTTCAGCCTACCTTCACATAGCAGGGGCCCTGTGGACCCCAGTTTTCAAATGTCCAGCCCAGCCTTAGGGCCCAGCACCGATCTCAGTGAGGACTTTCCTCACCGTGCCAACCTGTAGCGATCAGCTCCCTGCACAGCGCTTCCTGCTGTATATGTCAGCATAAGTACGTGCAAAGGTGTCTTCATTTGCCCGCGTCGTGGAATCTGTGCTGAGAACACTGCCAGCACATGGTCGTGGTCAGCAAATGTTTGTTTGCTTCCAGCCCTAAACCGAGCTCTTTGGTTGTAGAGGTTGCCCTCTTCCTTTTGCCCTGGAGGCCCCTACACACACATACACGCACACATACACACACGCACACACACACAGAGCAGGTGAGTGGACCCAGTAGGTGCTCACTATTTGATGAGGGAGGGAAGGGAGAAGGCACGGTTGGTGCTGATGCTGGTGCCCTCGCATTTCTGATGCCCTGTGCTGTCCTGGGCTGGTTCTGAGGGAGGGGTGGAGAGGCAGGGCCATTCCTAGGGCAGAAAATTGCTCTCTCACTGGTACCCCTAACCCACCTCCAGGCACGGTCTCCAGCATTTCTTCTCCTGCCGGGGCATTGCCATGGCGGTGCAGTATTTCTGGAACCGGGGACACCGAGAGGTCACGGTGTTTATACCCACCTGGCAGCTGAAGAAGAACCGGAGGGTGAGAGGTGAGCGGTGCCCTGCCCCCCAGCCCCTCCAGTGTCGCCACGCCTTCCTTTTCCTTGTCTTTCTGTTCCCATCACAGCCTTTTCCTGTTAGCGCTTCCTCTGACCATCACTGTCTTCTGCCTTTCATTTCCAGAGAGCCACTTTCTGACAAAGCTACACTCCCTTAAGATGCTTTCAATCACTCCCTCCCAGCTTGAGAACGGCAAGAAGATCACCACCTACGACTACAGGTATGTGGCTTTGCAGGCCTTCTCTTGGGGGCCCTGGGCTTGGGCTGCACTGATGTGTGAGGCAGAGTCTTGCTTCATCTGCTCTGGGGAGATGGAGGCGAACATGTCAGAGGGTCTTGTCAGAGAGGGAGGTGTGGTTCATTGGCCCTCTGTAGGCAGAGGTAGGAACACAGGAAAGGGCTCCAAGGTGGTTCTTTTCAAGTCCAGGGACTGTTCCTGAATTTGGGGACTCTGCAGTCCCATTTCTCTGAGTTAATAGGCTTTCCTCCCCCATCAACTATGGGCTGAAACCTTCTACTGTCTTTGGATGGGACTAGCTCATCCTGGTGACTCCTGGTGCTTCAAGCAAGCTGCTTTCCCCAGAAGCTGACTTGGGTGCCAGTTTGGGTTGAAGCTCAGGTTTTCTCCAGGAATTGCTGCAGTCTTTTCCTCCCACTGCCTTGTCTCTGGGAGGAGGTGTGTGTGTGGCTGGAGACCTGGCTCTGAAAATGGAGTTGGACTGCCCCTGCCTGCTAGCTAAAGGCTGAATGACTCCCTATTTGTCAATCCTCAGTACACATACAATGTGACTGCTGGTCCAGTGTACACAGGGGATGCTGTGATGCTGCCTCTGCTGGGGGCAGAGAAGGCCCTCCCAGTTCACTGGCCCTGGGCTGGAGTCGATGCCTAGCAGGCACAGGTCCTGGCTTCACTTAGACAACTCCCCTGCCAGGCAGGGAGAAGTTTGGTTCCTCCCTAAGACATGGTATCCACTCAGCCTTCAGGTTTGGGTGGGGCAGCTCAAGCATCCTTCAATAGCATAGACCCTAAGCATGCAGCTTAGACCCCGCATAAGGTCTTAGTCAAAGTGAAATCACTCAGTCGTGCCCAACTCTTTGGAACCCCATGGACAGTAGCCTGCACCAAGCTCCTCCATCCATGGGATTTTCCAGGCAAGAGTGCTGGAGTGGGTTGCCATTTCCTTCTCCAGGGAATCTTCCTGACCCAGGGATCGAGCCCAGGTCTTCCGCACTGTAGGCAGACGCTTTACCATCTGAGCCACCAGGGAAGACTCTAAAGTGTTAGCTTAGCTGCTCAGTTTTGTCTGACTCTGTGTGATCCCATGGTCTGTCCATGGGGTAAGAATTCTGGAGTGGTTAGCTATTTCCTCCTCCAGGGGATCTTCCCAACCCAGGGATCGTACCCAGGTTGCCTGCATTGCACACAGATTCTAGTGCCTTTCAATTCAGGCCTGGGTTTGAGGGAAGACGGCATTTCTGTGGGGCTTCCCAGGTGGCGCTAGTGGTAAAGAACCTGCCTGCCAATGCAGGAGACTTAAGAGACACGGGTTTGATCCCTGGGTTGGGAAGATCCCCTGGAGGAAAGCATGGCAATCCACTCCTAGTCTTCTTGCCTGGGAGATCCCATGGACAGAGGAACCTGGCTGGCCCCAGTCCATAGGGTTGCACAGTATCGGACAAGACAAGCGACTTAGTGCCTGCAGAAGGGCCCTCTGCTGGGCACTTGTGGAATTGCATGGTCGGGGCTGCTGGAATTGCTCACTGCGGCAAATGCTGAGAAGTAGGTAGCCTTTGCTTTCTTTCCTGGTCACAGCCCTCTTTCAAGAAGTGATCCTTGGAAAATGGATTTGTTTACTCAGGTAGGTGTGTGGCTTGGCATGTACATGAATGTTGTCAATTGGTGAAGAATAATCCTGGAGTATTGGATATTAATATCTGCTGTGTAGCAGGCACTGAGCTAAACACTTAAGTGTATTGTCGTCATTCAGTTTAATTCTCACAGCAATCAAGGGTAGGTGTCTTATGTTTGATAGACAGGTATGGAAACCAAAGCAATAAAGAGGTATGTGTGGATGTGGATAAGGCGTGGGTTTCTGTGTGTGTGTCTAAGCATGTGTATGTGAATGCCTGTGTGTAAAATAGGGGTCTTTGTTTGCAGAGACAGTTGGGGGATGTGCATCTCAGGTTGCCTTTCCGGGGGTGCGTGCTCCTCCAGCTAGCTGCATAGACGAGGATGGGCTCTCAAGCCCTGGCTCCCTGACTATCAGGGGCGGTGTTTTTTGTCCTACACTTCTCAACAGGAAGCTAGCAGTTCAGTTTCTCAGAGGACTGGGGAGGTGAGAGGCTGGGTACTGGGTCCACAGTGACCACCCCCTCCCTGCAGGTTCATGGTCAAGCTGGCGGAAGAGACGGATGGCATCATCGTCACCAATGAGCAGCTCCACGTCCTGGATGAATAATTCCAAGAAACTGATGGTCAAAGATCGGTAAGGTGGTTTCCATGGGATTGGGCTCTTCCTCCCTCGTGGGTGCCAGACAGCCCCTGGCAGGGGAGGGTTGGAGGCAAGGAGAGGGGCCTTGGAGCAGTCACCAGCACCTGCTGGGAGGATGTATTGGTCTCTGCTCCAGCTGGCAACAGGGTGTGGATGGGTCAAGGACTCCGCAGTGACCTTTCTTCCCTCTGTCCTGGGCCCAGCCTGCTGCCCTTCACCTTTGCGGGGAATCTCTTCATGGTGCCCGATGACCCCCTAGGCCGTGATGGCCCCACCCTGGATGAGTTTCTGAAGAAGCCAAACAGGTAATGGGCTGGACCTCCCCAACCCCTGCCACCTCCCAGCTCCTCCTGGGACGGCCGCCAGGTGGGCGTAGGTCGGGGTGTAAGGGGAGCAGGAGAAGGAGAGGGAGACAGGGGCGCTGGTGGGAGACAGCACATAGAGACCGAAGCCAGCACACCACTCATCCTCCCGATAAAAGCAGTACCCGACATGTGGGTACAGACAAAAGTGGACAGGTCGGAAAAAGGAGGCAGAACCTGGAAAAGCCGAGGCATGCAAGCCGTGGGAGTCAGCAGCCAGTTCTTGCCCAGCAGGCCCTGCAGAAGGGTCAGCACGAAGCTTCCCCTTGGTGCTAGCCAACATTTGTTTAGTGCTTAATAGCGAGCAGAGTGATTTGACTTTTTCAGGTCTTTGTACTTCCACCCACATCTGCACATCCATAAACTAATTACAGTATGGTGTTACAGTTTCACAATCTTGCACGCATGCTTTAGTGCTGTACGTATCCTTCCACAGCTGGCATCTGTCCCCATGTTTGTTTTTCCCAGGTGCGCGCCATGTTAGTTCCTGTGGCTGGCTTTAACGTCCATTCCCTACTCCATTGCAGGAGTGCCTGACAGGTTTACGGGGTTGGTGGGAGGCCGTTTGACAGTTTCCGTGTTACGCCGTGGGCGCCCGTGCTGCGGTGAACTACCTCATTCTTGTTTCATTGCATGCAGGGCGTGCTATGTCTGGAGTATATACCAAGAGGAATTTTTCCCACGTGTCTTTCCCCTTTGACCCCCACAGCTTGAGTTAGACACATGTGACCACTATCCTTGTTTTACAGATGAGGGATCTGAGGCTCAAGTGCTTTCTCCAGGTCACTGTGCTGGTGCCGGCAGAACTGATTTGCAGTAACTCAGTTCTTCTGGCTTCCACCCACTCGGAGCCTCCCAGTTTCCTGGGCCCAGCAGGGGACTGTGGTTAGCACCTTCTGGGCAGGGCACTGCTTCCTGGGTCAGGTTCCCCAGTCCCGTTTCCCCATTTTGAAGAAAAGTGCTGTGGCCGAGGTCTGTGTGCTGTGCCTCCTAAGCCCCTTGTCAGGCCTCCTTCCCTCTCTTGAGCTCCCCTGGCTTGCTCACCCTAGAGTCTGTTTGGAAGGACCAGTCATCTAATTCTTATCAAACCATTGGCTTAAAACTGCTAGGAAATGTCACTTGGTCAATGAGGTTTTGATTAAATAAGCCTTCAAAGCCCAGATAAATATCTGACGTTGTGGTTTAGGGGCTGCTGGTGCTGGAGGGAGTATCTGTGGGCAGGTCGTGCTGTGTGGGAGGCTGGCCTGGCCTCAGGGGCACTCAGCCATTTGGTTTTGCCTCAGTTGGCCTCTTAGGCAGGCTGTCCCCCACCTCCTCCATCAGACCCTTCTGCTCTGCTGTTTTGGTGTAGGTTGGACACCGACATTGGCAACTTCTTGAAGGTGTGGAAGACCCTTCCTCCCAGCTCGGCCAGCATCTCTGAGCTGAGGGATGACACAGACCCTGGCCCCCGGAGAGTCTGCAGAATGTGGAAGAAGTCAGGGAGGAGCAGGAGGAGGAGGAGAGACAGGACGAGGAGCAGAGAGAGGAGCAGGAGATGCAGAAGCCGGCTGAGGAGGAGGAGGAGGAGGACCTGGACTCTTCGCTGATGTCCGTGTTCAGGGCTGAGTGCCCTTCCCTCTCAGAGGAAATCCTCCGGTGCCTCAGCCTCCACGACCCCCAGGACGAGGCCCTGGACATCGATCTCCAGCCGGGCGGTGGCCTCTCCCTCGCTGGGCATCCCCTGGGATGGAAAGGCTCCCTGCCAGCAGGTCCTTGCCCAGCTGGCCCAGCTGACCATCCCCAGCAATTTCACCGCCCTCTCCTTCTTTATGGGGTTCACGGACTCCCACCGGGACGTCATCCCTGACTACGAAGCCCTCGTGGCACCCTTGCACAGCCTGCTCAAGCAGAAGCCGGACTGGCGGTGGGAGCTGGACCATGAGAAGGCCTTCCTGGCCCTGAAGCGAGCCCTGGTGTCCGCCCTCTGCCTGTCGGTCCCCAACCCCCAGCTGCCCTTCCACCTGGAGGTGACGGTGAGCCAAGTGGCCCTGACGGCTGTTGTGTACCAGGAGCACTCGGGAAGGAAGCACCCTGTAGCTTATACCTCAAAACCCCTCCTCCCTGACGAGGACAGCGAGGGCCCGCAGTCAGGGGAGACAGCCCCTACGCCGTGGCCTGGGCCCTCAAGCATTTCTCCCGCTACATTGGGGACACCCCCGTGGTCCTGGACCTTTTCTATGCCTCCCGGACCTCTGTGGACCCTGAGGCATGGGACGGCCGCAGGGTTGCCAAAGCGTGGTTGATCAGATGGGCCCTCCTGGTACAGGACAAGGGCAAGAGAGCGCTGGAACTGACCCTTCTGCAGGGCCTGCTGGGCAAGAACCGGCTGCTGACTCCCACGGCTTGCATGCCTCGGCTTTTCCAGGTTCTGCCTCCTTTTTCCGACCTGTCCACTTTTGTCTGTATCCACATGTCGGGGTACTGCTTTTATCGGGAGGATGAGTGGTGTGCTGGCTTCGGTCTCTATGTGCTGTCTCCCACCAGCGCCCCTGTCTCCCTCTCCTTCTCCTGCTCCCCTTACACCCCCGACCCTACGCCCACCTGGCGGCCGTGGCCTGTGGCCTGGAGCGCTTTGGCCAGTCCCACATGCCCATTGTTTTCCTCACGCACTGCAACTGGATCTTCAGCCTCCTCTGGGAGCTCCTGCCCCTTTGGAGGGCTCGAGGCTTCCTCTCCTCCGATGGGACCCCACTACCTCACCCAAGCCTGCTCTCCTACATCATAGACCTCACCTCTGGCCTCTCATCCCTCCCGTTCATCTATCGAACCTCCTACCGGGGCTCCCTGTTTGCTATGACGGTGGACACCCTCGCCAAGGAGGGTGCCCAGGGGGCGATCAGTGTTGGAATTTGCCAAACGATGTGCCGGCCCCCGTAGTGACTCCCCGTACCGTGTGCAAGAGGCCCGACTTGCTGGCGTTGCAGCAAAGCGATGGCACCCTGGCCGATATCATGGCCAAGCTGCAGGCCGGGCAGAAGGTATCCAACTCCTCACCCTTCAGTTCTACCTTTAGCTCCCTCAGCCTCGACAAGGAGAGCGGCCTGCTCATGTTCAAGGGAGACAAGAGGTCCAGGGTCTGGGTGGTCCCGCGGCAGCTCCGGAGGGACCTGATTTTCTCTGTGCACGATGGCCCCATGGGGGCCCACCAGAGGCCCGAGGAGACCTATAGGAAGCTGCGGTTGCTGGGGTGGTGGCCGGGATGCAGGAGCACGTGAGACATTACTGCAGGAGCTGCTTGTTCTGCATCCCCCGGAATCTCCTAGGCAGTGAGGTGAAGGTCATTGAGTCTCTGTGGCCCCTCAGGTCCACCGCCCCCTGGTCCCACCTGCAGATCGAGGTGGTGGGCCCGATCACCGTCAGCGAGGAGGGCCACAAGCATGTGCTGATCGTGGCCGATCCCAACACCAGGTGGGTGGAGGCGTTCCCACTGAAGCCTTACACGCACACGGCTGTGGCCCAGCTGCTGCTCCAGCATGTGTTCGCCAGGTGGGGCATTCCCGTGAGGCTGGAGGCTGCCCAGGGGCCCCAATTTGCCCGCCACGTCCTGGTGAGCTGTGGGTTGGCCCTGGGAGTTCACGTGGCCTCCCCGAGCAGGGACCTCCAGTTCCCCTGCCTGACGAGCTCCGGGGCCTACTGGGAATTCAAGAGGGCCCTCAAGGAGTTCATCTTCTTGCATGGCAAGAAGTGGGCGGCTTCCTGCCCTTGCTGCACCTGGCTTTCAGGGCCTCCTCCAGCCAGGCCTCGCCCTTCCGTATCCTGACAGGGGCCGAGGAGAGGCTGACGGAGCCCCTGTGGTGGGAGATGAGCAGCGCGAACATTGAAGGGCTCAAGATGGATTTATTCCTGCTACAGCTCACGAGGGAGCTGCTGGAGCTCCACTGGAGGCTGGCCGAGAAGACAAGCGAAAGGCTGAGAATAGGCGTTTCAAGCGTGAGAGGCAGGAGAAGGAGTGGAACGTGGGGGACCAGGTCCTCGTGCTCTCCCTCCCCAGGAATGGCAGCAGTGCCAAGTGGGTGGGTCCCTTCTATATCGGGGACCGGCTAAGCCCGTCCCTCTACAGGGTCTGGGGCTTCCCCACCCCGGGAGAAGCTTGGGTGCATCTATCCCAGCAGTCTGATGAAGCCCTTTGCCAAGAGCGTCACCCCGCTGTCCTTCAAGGTCTTGGAGCAGTGAGCTGGAGCAGTGGGGAGCCCCCCCAGGGTCCTGGGCTGCTGCTGCTAGGTCTCCCCCTGCCCCAGGCATGCTCTCACAGCCTCCCCACCCCTACCCCCGGGACTCTTCACTGTGCCTTTTGTAGAGAAGTTACTTCACAAAGCTTTGCTGAACTGCCTTGAACTGGGGACCAGCGTCCCTATGAAATATCCCCGGTATGGGGTACTGGGAGGATCTGCCGAAGGCTGTCAGATGTTGGCCTCTGGCAATTCTACCCTGGGGAGCAGAGAGTTCCTTTGCTGAGGTAGGCCAAGTTCAATGTCTCTCCCCGAGTCAGAATGTACACGTACACACGCACAGCTCAGAATCTTACTCGTGGCTGTTCTTACCATGAAATTGTGTGGCTCTGGACCTCAGAATTGAAACCACATTCCCTGTCAAACAGAAACCCCAGATATGGGCTCCTCCCCCATCTGTCCATTTGGGGAACCTTTGCCCTTAAAGCCGTAATGGCTGAGACAAATCCACGCAGGCTAAGGAGAGGCACCCGTCCTCAGTCTCATGGACCGCATTCTCAGGCTAGGCTAGGCCTGGCCATCGATCAAGGAAGGACTGGCAGTCCTGGGCCCTGAGGCTTGGAGCTGGGGTGGGAGGATGGCCAGCCGGGTGGGCTCGTCCTGCCTGTCGGCTCTGGAAGGGCAAGGGGGAGAGAGTCAGCCTACCTCACTTGACTCCAGCCAATGGAGACACTCCCTGACCCTGTCTTTAAGGACACGGACCCTACAGGAGTCAAGGATCTCAGTGCCAAGTGTGGCATCTCTACCTGAAGAGCTGCTTTGACTAGACCAAGGGGCCCAGGCCTCTGTTTCGGGTTGGCGGGGGTCACTGAAATGAGCAGTCTGGCACAGTGTGGTGCTGGCGTGGCTCTTCATTCCAGCCCCGCCCCGAAACCCACAGCCTCCTCCTCCCGCTGCCCCTGTGCGCTGCGTCCCCAGACCCTACAGAGTGTGGCTGCTTTGTCTGGGTTCTCCCATCCCGCCCCAGGCCCCTCGACTTGCCTTCCGTGTACCGACAATCCTGGCCCTCCCTGGCTCCCCCAGCCACTCTGCAAAGATCAGTCAGTGCGTTTCCCACAGGGGTGTGCCTTCACTCACCCTCTGAATTGCTGCTGCCGCCAACAGAGAGGGTTCGAGGTGGAGGCCAGCACTATCACTCTGGCTGAGCCTCTCTGTCGTTTAACTTCTCCGAAGCTGAGCCGGTCTCCTTGCCTAGCTCATGTTGCCAAAACACTTGATAGCGCTAGAGCCAGAGTGGAACTTGCCATCAAGTCCAATTTGCTTGTTTTACAGCCAAAGGAAGAGGCCCAGAAAGGGGAAGTGACGTGCCCAAAGTCACACAAGAGTCGGCTGAGCTGGGACCAGGATTAAGCTTCTTAGTTCTCTGTTCACCATAGATGGGGGCTCAAGTGAGAGAAGCTCTTAAAATCCTGTACCCATCTTCCATTCAACTCCCCATCTCCCAAATCTTGTAGACAAACTACTTAGGTGTTACCCTTAAACCATTTCTAGCTGTTAATTCTGTCCAGGAAAGAACAATCGGGTGACAGCTGAGACACTGAGAGGTGAGCCATGGGGTTTTTAGCAGATACCTCTTTCCCCCTCCTCCCGCTGCATGTCGCCCCTCCTCTTCCCTTCCTTGTCCTCCCTCTGATGGTCCGTTCAACCTCATTCTCCCTTCCCAGTGCTGTACCCTTTCCCCTGTTAACCACATTTATAATACTATACCTGTTTGTGACCTTTTTTTTTCCATTTGATTTGTCAATAAATGGATCAAAATGGAGCTAGTGTTCAAGTTTTTGTTAGTTTAACTTTAGACTCTATGGGCTCTCTGGTGGCTCAGATGGTAAAGAATCCACTTGCAATGCAGGAGACCTGGGTGGAGAAGATCCCCTGGAGAAGGAAATGGCAACCCACTCCAGTGTTCTTGCCTGGAAAATTCCACGGACAGAGGAGCCTAGTGAGCTACAGTCCATGGGGTCACTAAGAGTCAGACACAACTAAGCAGGTGGGAATGAAGATGAATGACGGCTGGTGTAAGAATGGCATCCACGCTGAACCAACTTGGCTATGTCGGAAACACAATAGAACTAGGTTTGAATACTGACTCCATGGCTGCGACCTACGTGGTCCTCTCCTGAAGTCTTGGTCTCCCCATCTGTCTAGTGCAGGCTAACAATTCCTAAATTTCGGATGGTGCAAGGATCTTATGAAATAATCCATGCAAAGAGGCTCCTGTGGTGCGGGGTATGGAATAAGCCTTCATCACTGGGATGGACTGCATATTTGCATCCCCTCAGATTTATACGTTGAAATCTCAGTGGAGAAGGAAATGGCAACCCACTCCAGTGTTCTTGCCTGGAGAATCCCAGGGACAGCAGAGCCTGGTGGGCTGCCGTCTATGGGATCGCACAGAGTCGGACACGACTGAAGTGACTTAGCAGTAGCAGCAGCTGCTAGGTTTGATGCAGCCCTGCCGGTTTATTTGGAACCTGATGGTAGATCTCTGAGAGAGGGCAGGCAGTGGTTCTGAAAATACTAAAATAACAAAACTGCGCTGAGTACACAAAGCCATTAGATTCACTGAAATCTGAGTACATTATTGAGTGGAGTAATTTATAACAGTCTGGCCTGTGTGCTGTGACTTACCCCACCTTTGAGTTACTGTTATCTGCCTGGAAACCTAGTTTGGTGTAAATTGCTCTTTACCCCTCTCTGATGAAGAAAATAATCAATAATCATGTTTGCATCTGTGTGTGCTTTTTTAATGTTGGCATCATTCCTTCCCCTTTTCCTGTTTTGGAGGCTGTCAAGTGGACCTTCTAATTTATAAGTGTCAGATATATTTTTGTATTAGATTGTGCCTATGATGAGAGAAATCTCTAATGTATATTTTCTGTACTTGGAATACAATTATAATCTGACACACTTTGAGGCATGGTCTAGTAATAATATGTACCTCTGTGATTAATGTATTTTAGATTTTACTTTTATTGGGATAGGTAGGTATCTTTTTATTTTAGCACATGATAGCTAAGTAAAGAATTATTACTTTCAGATGTCACGAAAAAAAAAAAAAGGAAAGAAATCTCAACCCTTAGTGGGATGGTATTAAGGTGTGGGGCCCTGAGGAGGTAATAAGGTTTAGATAAAGTAACGAGGGTGGAGCCCCAAGAGAGATGACTGTCCTTGTAAGAAGAGAAACTGGAGCTCCTCTCTCCACCACTTGAGGATACAATGAGCAGATGGTCATCTGCAAGTGAGGAAGTGGGCTCTTAATAGACACCTGATTTGCCAGCCCCTTGATCTTGAACGTCCAGCTTCCAGAGCTGTGAAAACTGAATTTCTGTTGTTTTTGTTATAGCAGCCACAACAGACAAAGGCAATCACACAGCTCATATGTCTCTTCTTCCTGTCCTAGAACGCTGGCTGTTATTGCCCCTCAGGCTCAGAGACCTTCCTAACCCTGGCCAAGCTTCTGCAAGTCAGGTGTCTGCTGCTTGCTGCTCTTCTCACTTGTCCGCTCAGCACTGGTCGGGAGGATGGAGGGGCCGGAAGGAGCCCTCCCTCCTGAGAGCTCCCCGGCCCATGTGGGAACGGTCACTTAGTGTTTATAGAGCACCTGCTGTGTGCCAGGCCCTGCCTAGTGTGGAGTGGGTGGAGGCAACGGGAGTGGCATGGTCTCTGCCCCACTGCCAGGTGAGGGAGGAAATACAATGCAGAGTGGTGAGGGAAGGAGCATGGCGCAGGAGCCCGGGAGCCCACAGCACAGGAGCACATGATCCAGAGAGGTCTTGCCTTCCCTGACCCCCTTCACTGAAAATAATGCATGTGCTCTTAGGACAGGGCAGTAAGTGAAAGGTTCATAACTCGTAAGAGGAAGTTGATCCAGGAGGGGCTTGGCAAAATCACTACTTTCTACTCAAGGGAACTGTAAGCAATACTCCTGTTTTACACACACTGGCTTATGAGCCTCCTGTTGGTGAGACTTCTCTTTGCTGTTGAACAATTTACAAGAATCTGATTTGAGATTCCCTCTATTTTTAGAGGGGCAAATAAAGAAGATGGTTCCATAGTTGAGCACCGTGGGTGTTGCAAACCACTAGTCACTGCTTCTCTCCTTTATACCATCACAGTTTCCTTTTTTCATTTTGGGCACTGGCAGCTGAGTTTCCCAAGTCTCAACCAGAGAAATTAAAAAGTCATCAGACAGTCCCAGACATAAACAAAATACAGAGAATATTCTATACTGTATCTCATTCTCACGTTAAAAAGTACTTAAATTACTAACATAACATTGTAAAACAACTAAACACCAATAAATTTTTTTAAGTACTATCTGGTGAGATGGGCACCCCCTAAGACTTGCTAGTCTGTGTTTTCCTAGGGACTCTTTATGATATCCTTGTGTTTCTGGATAGAGGTGAACACATCTGAAAGAAAGAAGCATTATAACAGGTAAATGGCTACAATAAAACAATACAAAAATCCAACCCACTTTAAAAAGATTGTCCAAGAATCCTTGGGACATGCATCAGTTTTGACTTGTTTTTTTAGTTCCTATGGTAACAGTAATTTACATATATTAGATACTTGGTCTGTGCTTTTCAATCCTGTGGGATGGATACAATGTTTCCTCTATTTTGTAGAGGAAGATAATAAGGCAAGGGGAGGTTGAATAATTTGCTGAAGGTCATGTGCAGCTACGAAGTGAGAGGGCTCCAATACGCACCACCTTCACCACTATATTTACTGTTTCTCACACAAATATATTCACTTTGTTGCTAGAGTTACTTTCTCCCCACTAATCTATGGCCTCTCCATCTTTTGTTAATGTATTCTATTAATATACATTAGTATAATGTATATTAAGATTTCTCTATGTCAGTTTGATTTCTCCATTTCAGTTTGGTCCAGATTAAGACAATTTATAAACTAACACAGAGCTGGTCTTCTTCAGTTGGGTCCAAGAACAATTCTCTTGGCCCTGATCAATTTTGACTCGAATGTCATGCCCTTGCTTTCTGAGCTATAATGAGAAAAAAGCTATTTTGAGTTGCTGTTTAGGCATTTTACAGTATAATGACCCAGAGTCTGGACATTTGGATAAGGACTTGAATTTAGGATTCCTGCCCCAAATTATCACTTGCTTTTCCTGGGGCACCTTTGAAAATGACCATTTAGAGCTGAACCTGTATAACGTTAGTGACCTGCACCCCAATCACCTTATACGTAATAGGCTCTTGCTAGCCTGTTCACATGTGAACTGGGTCAGAGCACTGCCCTTCTCCTTGCTCACTGCCTCCCTCTCCCCTGCTCCTGGTTTCTGGGATCTCTAAGTAATAAGTCTTTCAATTTTATTTCCTTTGTGGGGTATTGTACCTTCAGTCAAAACGACTACTTCCCTAGCTGGGCACCCGAGGGAGTTACTCGCTGGGATATGTGGTGGCTTGTGCCTCCTCAGTTAGCAGATCATAATCTGCATATCCTTAATTTAATACACCAGCTACATGTCCCCCAACACATAAAGGGTGCCATTTTCCCTCAGCTAATGGTGCTATTTTGTAAGTTTCTACACTCCTGTAGACGGTGAAAAATGAATCAAAGGAGACTGCAGTATCTGGATTGCAAAGGACCTAAAAATATCTCATTAAGGAATATGGATTTAATCCTAGACCCTCTCCCTTCCCCCACAATCCCCTAAAGGGCTTTAAGGCAGTGAAGCTCTTTTAACTAGATCACTATGGCAACCCCAGTGTGAAGAACAGACTCACCAAAGGCCAAGGGGCCAGTTAGGACGCTTTCATAGAACTCTATCTGCGATGGTAGTTTGAGCCAGGATGGGTGGGAAACAATGGATGGAACTGATGGATGTGAGTGACTGGATGGGGGTCGTGGGAGAGGGAGGCAGGGTTGCGGCTGGTGTTTCCTTGGGGCAACAGAGATGGTCTATTTTTAGGCACAGAGAATACAGGAGGAAACAGATTTAGGGATGAAAGACTAATTTTAGCAGGTTTACTTTGAGGTGGGATAGGCAACGTACAAGCCTGAGATATAGGAGGGAGGTTCTGGACAGAGATTACAAAATGTGGAGGTTGTCAGCACACGGATGGAGACGCGTGCTTTTAAGAGTGCATCAGGACAAAAGGAATTCTAAGACAAAACCTCGAGGGAAACTGACATTTAGGAGATGGGCCAGGGTACAGGAGCCTGAAAAAGGCCTCAGCAGAGAGTTGGAGGGAAAGCCCAGGGTGTGTACAGTCAGGGAAGTGGGGGCAGGGAGTGCTTCTAGAAGGAGCGGGTGGCCAACAGGGTCAAATGTTAGGGAGAGCCTGAGCGACAGAGGACTAGGGACGAGAGTGACATTAGTGACGCGGGGCCCTGCGTGACCAGCTGAGGGCAGTTCACATACAGCAGCAGAGGCTGCAGTTGACTTAAGGGGTGAGCAACCTGTGCGCGTAGATATCTGGCTCTAAAGGGGAGGAGAGGTGACGCTCACTAGCATATAAAGCTGAGGGTAACTACCTGTCTACCACTGTTTCCACATCCATCTCTTTCTGTTTTAGATGTAAGAGACTTGAGTCTATTTAACAGCTAAACAGAAGGAGGGGGTGGGGAAGCAGACATCGAACCTACAGGAGGAAGAAAAGGCTATGTTTGCAGGAAACGGAATCCACGACTGGTGGATGAAGATAGCCGCCTTGACAGAGAGAAGGACGCGACTTCTACTAAGCCAGATAGGAAGGAGAGATGAGGAGGACGGTGAGTTTCCAGATATGCTGGTGGAAGGGTCTCTCCTGGGGGTTCTGCTTTCTCAGTGCAGCAGAGTGAAGAGTCTGCTGCGGGCGGCGGGGGCAGAGTTGGAGAAGTAAGAGGTTTAAGGAGAGAACAGAAGTTTCAGCTGGATCCTGGGGAGGATGAGAAAAGAAGCTGGCAAAGAAAACCACAGAAGAACTGCTCGGAGGACAGAGGATCGGGGCAGCTAGAGACCATGGATTTAGAAGCACAGCATATCCTTCAGCAGGACTTTTCTTTGTAGTAATCAGCTGCCAGGGCGTGGGCGTAGAGAAGGTGGACAGTTGGATTCTATTCTTAGGTTTCTTAAAGTCCTAGGAGATTTTTATGTCTGGAGAGGAACACTAGCCACCATCTGTGCTTTATTTGTTGTCTAATTTATTTACTTCACAAAACCACTTATGCAAAAATCGCCTATATATTTAAACAGTATTTATAAACCAAGTCAAAATCTACACATTTTGCAAATCAAATTATCTAAACATTGATCACAAATTTTAATCTTTCTACACATTTCAGTAGAATCATCATTATAATATGTCAGTTTCTCTACATGTTTCAAACATTTCAGTAAAGCACACATATCTTATAAGGATTATAAACTTTTACACTTACATTCATTATAAAAATGCGTTTGTAAACTCAAGAGGACTTTATTTCAGTTCAGACCAATTATTGAATTTAGATATCCAATAGAAGAATATTATCTCAGTGAGATGATGTTTTGAATTGTTAATCAAATTATTAATTATCATTAATTATGAATTCTTGGTTGGGACCTGGGAACTACTTGACCTTCTAAGATGATGAAAATATGAGCCACTGTTTACGTTATACATCACTGGAACTTTTCAAATCCACACTTTTCCCACGAATTAGTGTGTTATAACTGGATACTTTCTCTTTAATTATTTCATCTTTAAGTTTAATGATTATAACATGCAGATGTCCCAAAGATGTCTATACCCAAACCTCCTGCATTTAATGGTAAAGGGACATTTTCTATGTAATTAAAGTTAAAGGTCTTAAAATAGAGAGATTTCCTGGATTATCTGTGTGGGCCCAATCTAATCATAGGAGCCACTAAAATTAGAGAATTTTTAAAGTCAGAGACATAACCTAAGGGTAGGTCAGAGAAGTACTGTGAGAAGTACTTGGCCTGACCTTCTTGGCCCAAAGATTGATGGGTAGGAAACTCAATCCTGCAACTATGAGGAACTGAATTCTAAATGAGCTTGGGAATGGATTCTTTCAGTTCAATGAAGATGGCAGCCCTGCCTACATGACCTAATGAAACCCTGAGCAGAGAGTCCAGTCATGCTTTGCTGGACTTCTGACCTATAGACACTGTGAGATAATAAATGAGTCAACGTTGTGTTAAGACACTAACTTTGTGGTAGTTGTTAGAGGTCAATAGAAAACTAACACAATAACTTTACTGACATCATTTACAAATTTAGCTCATTTACATTTTTACAAACTCCCCCGATATGGTTGTTTTCCCCAATATCCAATTTCCCCTTCTTTCTTACATAACTCCTGACATTTAGCTGGACATGGCTGCCTGGAATGACTTATTTTCTAGCCTTTCCACCCCTACCCAGTGTGGACACATATGACAAAATTCTAGCCAATGAGATGCAATCAGAATTGTTGGATGTACCTCTCAGAAAGCTTCTTTTAAAGGAAATGGGTGTGTCTTTCTTTCCCTCCTTCCTGGGGACTGTAAGGCTGATGTAATGGCTGGAGCTCAAGGGGCCATCTTGGGTCAGAAGGTGATATGCTAAAGGTGGTAGAACAGCAAGAAAAGAAAGTGGGCTGTGATGCTCATAAAACTGCCATCCACTCCTGGGCTCTTTATTTGCAGATTCTTCTGTGTGAGACAGAAATAATCTACCATTTAGTTTAAGCCAGTATTATTTTGGTTTTTTTTTTTGTTACTGTAATCTGATTATAATTAGTAGGGTAGTATAGAGGATTTCTTTCCCAAGAAATGAAGGATCATGTTTGAGCATGAGCAGTTATCTTTTGGATGTTTGACTAATTCGTCACCATGTAACACACTGCTGGAATTTCTTCCTTCCTAGTTGTAATATATGGACAGATGGTGCCAATCAATCTCTTTCATTTTGGTGCAGTTCCAATTTTTTCTGGAATTACTCAGAGCTCTCTTGATCCACCCAACCCTACTTTTTCAGATAAGAGAAATAAACGTACCTTATGAATAAATGTAATATCTGCTATATTTATACTCTTCTACTTATCAATATTAGCTAAAAATATCCTATTATGGTCATACTTCTTCACTCAGTATATTAACTACATTTTTGCACATTGTATAGTTGCTTTTTTCTTTTTGAAAATCACAACAGAGTTGTGGATTTTAAAAATTCACCTTGTTCCAATTAACTATATTATTTTCCTTTTGATTATCAAATTGTCACAAATGCCACAAAGGTCAATTTGTGGAAGCTTACTAAATTTGCTCCTTTGCCTTCATAGATCTACCCCATACATTAAAAAAAAAAATCTTTGCTTTTGTCTTCACCAATATGTTTGAGGCCTAGAGTCATTCATAGCATGGCACTATTCTCTCAGGGAGCCGGAATCCTTTTAAAGGTGAATAATATTTGAGGCAAAGACCCAGGTGCTAAGAATGCACATCAGATTTTTCCCTGATGTTGTTTTATGCTACTTTAGTGATAAAGTTTGAAAAAGTAACTTCTTTGAAAACCACAAGTTCACATTGATATTTCCTGTTTAACTTAAGCACTACCAAATCCTTTTTATTTGACTCTAACATACAATTTTACATTTATTGTCTCTACAACATATCTCCTTGTATCCTGTAATCCCTGAACCTAGCTGTAACAG
This sequence comes from Nanger dama, assembly GCA_917880005.1. NCBI lineage: Eukaryota > Metazoa > Chordata > Mammalia > Artiodactyla > Bovidae > Nanger > Nanger dama. The sequence continues at coordinate 20,772,307 of CAKJTW010000036.1, read as the reverse complement.
CATCTTCGCTCTTTAGTGATCCTATAGCGTCTCACTGACCATCATTCTCTAATTACTTTACTGATAGAGTCATTCATGCTGGGCCAATGGGACAGAGAGGTGAGACAAAGTTTATAATACTGGCAGGAGAGTGGTTGAAGGGAGGCACCATGGAATCCAAGCTAACAGGAAGTCTGAGAAGGAGGATAAGATGCCGTAAATCAGGAGAAAAAAGAGAGGTTATGGGATGTGTGAAACAGGTACTGTGAAGTTCAGTGAGAGAGCTGGGAGGAAGGAGGTGGTGGTCAGAGCATGAAGTGATTGAACTTCAAACTATAAAGGTGGGGCAGTTCTGGGAGGCAGCCACAGTTGATATGTTCCATGCCTGCAGACCTACCATGGCCTGCGTGTGACCCACCTCTATCTCCAGCTGCCAAAAGAAGCTCTGTATACCTGCTCTCAGCCAAAGCAAACATACACACACCATGTCTTGGGTGGAGAGATGAGGGCCAGAGTCCATCTGGGATCTGCCACAAATAGATGCCTGGGTTCACCGTCTGCTGGCTGCCCCAGTGTACACGAAGCGAGTACTGTGTTCAGGCTGGGTGCATGCCCCTTCCTGTTGCACCAGTCACGGCCTCTCGGCTGGTCTGCCGCCCTCCCCACACTTCTGCTAGTGGCTGAGCCTCCCTCCTGCCCTGGCCCACACAGTGCTGGCTCAGCTTCTGACTGCAATGGCTGAGATCTGTGATGCTGGCACTCCTCACAGGAAGGAGCCTGCTGGGTACACTGTCAGCTGGGTACACTGTCAGATGGACCAGAGGCTGGTCCATCTGGTCCCATGCAGGGGCCTGTCAGGCTCACCTGAACCACCTGTTCCCAAATAGCACCAAGCAGGAAGCAGGGTTGGGGGGTGGGGGACAGAAAGAGCAGAGTCTGCAAAGTAGCACAGGTCTTCCTACCTCCAAACCCTGCCCTGATTCGAGGACTGCAGGCAGGAGATGCAGTGGGAGACTGGTTGGCGGGGGTGGGGGGGGGGGGGGGTGGGGCGCGGGGTAGCAATTGTGGGGGTGGAGTAAGAAGGGCAGGTCCTGAGACACCAGAGCTCTACTCTTCACCTTGGATGTCTGGCACAGGGTCCCATGCAAGCAAGTGGAATAAAAATGCAGCCAGAGGGCATCTCTCTCCTGCCTTAAAGACAATACTTCTGGGGCAGAGGGCAAAGGCTGGGGGCTAGGTTTCCATCCTTGAAAGGCTTGGGTCCTCAGAGTGGGAAAATGAGGAAGCCAGAGAAGCTTGAATATTTCCAACCACCCAGCAGGTTCCCTCGACGCAGGCGCAGAGATACCCGGTCTCCAGGGTCCAGGGGCAGTAGCACAGAGCTGGTGGCCGCTTCGCGGGTCACATCTGGATCGTTGGCAAAGGCCGAGACGACAGGCCATGTGTTCAGCATCAGGCTCACCTGGGGAGGGGAATCCACATAGCACCTCTCCTTGGCCCTTGGCCCAGGAACCCCATTTCCCTCTTTTTCTCCAGCCCCAGAGAGACATTCTGGAACCTGGGGCTCAGTGCTTCCTCCTGGATGACTGAGAGGCGGCCAGCACTGGACTCTGTGCCTCCTTCCCAATCTCTGCTAAGCAGGCCCTCCCCACTCTTGCTTCTGGCCTTCAGGATGTAGATTAATGGAGGTCTGACTGGGGGTCCCCCTGCGTTCCCCTCCTCCCTCCCCATCCTGAGCCAGGGATGGGACAGGGCCTAGGGTTCAGGTCACCTGCACAGTTTGGCGGTTGTACACCTTCACCACATGGAACCGGAAGCTGTAGACGCCCCGTACAGGGGCCACGAAGGAGCCAGAGGTGCGGTCAAAGCCACCTCCCTCGTTCACCAGGACCTGTGGGAAGCAGACCCTGCTGAGCGGGGCTCGGGGATGCCTAGGGCTCTGAGAAGCCAGGGCACTGGGGGAAGGGGCAGTGAGTAAGGAAAGGAAGGGGTGGCAAGTAGACTAAACAGGAAGAATGGACAGATTTGAAAGAAATGAGAAAGGGAAGGAAGCTATGGTGGCAGTGAAGGGAAAGGAGATGGGCAGCGGGCCCCACAGCAGGGCCATTTCCTGAGCAGCAGAGTGGGCTGGGACAGTGACTCCAGGTCTCTGCAGGGTAGAGGGATTACCTGGTCGAAGTAGATGGCTCCACTGGTGCCATTGCTGATCTCCCCTGCTGGCTCGTGGTGGTGGCTGCGGACTGCAGCAAATGCCACTCTTCCCGGGGCGCCTCCCCTAGGGCTGCTCCCCCTGGCCCTCCTGCAGCAGCTCTGCCGGGCTCACAGACCACTAGGCACTCGCCTTCCAGGAGGACTGGCTCTGTTCCCTCCTGGGCCCACCCGGCCCTCAGGGCCAGAAGTGTGAGGGCCAAAGGCAACCCCAGGCTGAGTGAGGGGCCTGGCGGCCAGCGTCGCTTTGTTCCCAGCATGGCTGAGCGGCTCTGTGACCCGCAAACCTTCTCTTTCTGCTCCTTGGTTCTTCCTGCCTCTCCCTCAGGCTCTCACCACTCCTCAACCTGCTTCTCAGCTCTCTCTCTGGGACTCCTGGTCACCTGGTCTTGGCGTCTCTCTCCCATCCCTCTCCATGCCCCATGACTCTGTCCTGCCTCTCATCCCTGCTGTCCCTGCAGTCCCCTCCTCCTTGGCAGGGCACAAAATGTCAGCAGTTGGGCTTTGGGAGGGAGAGGAGAAATGAGACAGCCAGACAGGAGGGCTACACCCAGAGCCCCAGGGCAGCCCCTCCTGAGAGCACTGAAGGCTGGAACTGGGACCATTGGGGATCTGTGTGAGACTGAGTGCACGTACGCGTGTGTGAGTGTGTGCAGATGTGCGACAGCCCCTTCCTCTTCACTCCTCCCCTCTTCAAAATTCCTTCCCAAGTCAGCAGCCCTTTGAACAGTATCTTTTCCACTGTTGGAAGAAAGGGAATGTTCTTGTGTTTTCCCAACAATTGTTTTGGTGGAGAGTGCTTGGGTCAAGGGTGTCACTATCTTGTGACCCTGGGCCAGTCTTTTCTTTTCTTGGTCTTCTATATCATCATCCGAAGGGACTGGATTAGTCCCTTTAAGGCCCTCTTCACCTCCGTTTCTCCCTGAAGTGGTTCCTCATTCCTGAGAACAACTGCGCCGAGCGACTGAAAACTCGGAGGAGCGATGAGACCTGACCCGGCAGGCTTGGAGCCAGAGCGGGCGAGTGGGCGGGGCGGGGCGGGCCGGCCGAGGGCGGGGCCGGGGGCGGGGACCCGATTGGGGCCAGGGCCGGGGCCGCGGCCGGGGGCGGGGAGCAGCTGGCGGCTGGCGGGGGCGGGGGGCGCGCTTCGGGGCTCGGTGCTGGCCCAGCCCCGGGAGGGGCCCCGCTGACTCCGCCCCCGGCCAGGAAGTGACTCAAAAAACTGTTTGTGATGTGGGGAGAGAGGTCCCCGTTGGGTGAGGAATCGGAAAGGCCCGCCCCGACTCGGGCCCCCGCCCCTTCTTCCCTGGGCCGGGGGCGCGGGCGAAGCTGGGGCCGGCGGGCACCGAGCGGCGCCGGCGGGACCGAGGCCGCAGCGGGCGGCGAGGCGGGTAGGCGCGCTCTCCCCCGCGCCCGGGCTGCGGGAGCCAGAGGGCGCAGCGCCGAGCGCAGGCGGGGGCGGCAGCCGCCAGCGGCTGTGGGCGGGGCCCGGCTCGGCCCCTCGGCCCAGCGTGGGGCGCGTGGCGCGGCCGAGGGGGGCGGCAGGGGGAGGGGGAGGGGGTGGGAGTGGCCAGAGCCTTGGAAATGGCCGACGAGGGACCCCAGAGGAGAACCCAGTTCAAGCCCTGGTGAGGATTCATCTCTAAGAGGCCGTCTTGGACCCGGAGGCTGCAGAGACCCGGAGGAGAGGGACTCTTTGTCGTCACCTGTCCACTCCTCTGGCCTCCAGACCCAGCTGGATCCTCCTCCCCGTTCCTGCTCAGGGCTGTGGTCGTCATTTTCCAAAGGCCACACGGCCATCCCAGATAGACAGCCTTGTTTATCCGTGACTTCGTCTCCGGGGAGAAGGCCCCCGTGTCCAGATAATCTGACATTCCCTCCCTATTCCAACTGGACTGAAGTGGTGGTTACCTCCTGGGTTGTTTACAGGTTTGATAACTAGGTGCGACCTGTTGCTAGCTGATTAGGCTAGGAGACCAAGATTTGCGCTGAGGGGACATCAAGGCTCAGAGCTGCTTTCCCTCTTCCCAGGGTCGGACGGCCAAGCAGCCATGCCTACCTGGGGGCTGGCTCCCCGTCCCCTGACCGCTTTGCGGTGTCTGCGGAGGCCGAGGACAAGGTGCGGGAGCAGCTGCCCCGCGTGGAGCGCATCTTCAGGGTGGGGATGAGCGTCCTTCCGAAGGACTGTCCTGAGAACCCTCACATCTGGCTGCAGCTGGAGGGCCCCAAAGAGAACGCCAGCAGAGCCAAGGTGAATGCCTCTCCTTGACCCTTCCGGGGAAACGATGACTCCCTCCCCCGTGGAGGCAGGGAGAGGAGGGGCTGGGGAGGATCTTCACTTCTCGCTTGTCTCACTGGCCCTGAGCTTTGACGAACTTGCACATTCTCTGTCCAGAGTTTTGCTTTCATTTCTGCTGTAATGACCCAGCTTCTGCCAGGGTTTGGAAATAAGTGATTCAGGTCAAATCAGTTTGTACTCTTGGGGAGAACAGAGATAAGCTGGTTGGGCAAGCAGGCCCCACCAAGGAATTCACTGTGTGGTGGAAGCCCACACTGCTTCCTCGCATTAGTCAGCTTCCTGTAAGGCACCACCACTGAATACCATCCTCGTAGTCCTAGTTTCAGTTTCCTTATCTTTAAAGTATGAATAATAACAGTATCCACCTCACTGAAGTTACTGTGAATGAGATAAAGCACGTAAGGCATAATGTATGAGCTCTGTAAAAGTTAGTGTTGATGATCATTATGATGGAAATATGCAACACACACACACATTAATGTTTAGAAGAGACAGCCTTTTAACCAATTACTTTATAACAATATCTTAAGTTGAGTGGAATTCTAAATGGAAATTCAGCCACAGGTTGTCAACTGAAAAGGGAAAGAAGTGAGTTTCTCCATCCTCTTTTAATCCCCACCTTTTTCAGGATCTGTAGGGCTCCATTTCTCTGCCCAGGGATCCTGGAGCTCAGGTGACAGCAGTGGGCTGGAAGAGGCTATCGGACCACTTAAGATTCCAGCAATCTCCTTTTCTTCCTACCTTCCTTCCCTCCCTTTTCCCTCAGGAGTACCTGAAGGGTCTCTGTAGCCCGGAGCTACAGAATGAAATCCACTACCCACCCAAACTGCACTGCATCTTTCTGGGAGCCCAGGGCTTCTTCCTTGATTGCCTGACTTGGAGCACATCTGCCCACTTGGTGCCTGGAGTGCCCGGCTCGCTGATGGTCAGTGGCCTGACTGAGGCCTTCGTCATGGTCCAGAGTCGAGTGGAGGAGCTGGTGGAGCGGCTGAGCTGGGACTTTCGTCTGGGGCCATCCCCTGGAGCCTCTCAGTGTGCTGGAGTGCTGAGAGAGTTCTCTGCCCTGCTGCAGGCCCGGGGGATGCCCACACAGAGGCCCTGCTGCAGCTGCCCCAGGCCATCCAGGAGGAGCTGCTGAGCCTGGTGCAGGAGGCATCCCGGGGGCAGGGGCCCCAAGCATTCCCGTCTTGGGGGTGGGAGGGCCCAGGTCTGCTGGGCGCTCAGCAGCAGGGAGTCAGGACTCCCCTGAGTGACGGTGGAGTGTCTCTGGACACGGGACCTATAGGGTGGCAAGAGTCAAGGGGAGAGAGACATGCCATGGAGAAGGAGGGGACAAAGCAGGGTGGTGCCAGGGAGATGGATTTGGGGTGGAAGGAGTGGCCCGGGGAAGAGGCCTGGGAGAGACAAGTGGCCTTCAGGCCACAGTCGGGAGGAGGAGAGGCCGGGCAGGCAGGGCCTCCGAAAGGGAAGGCCCTGGGGAAGGAGGCTGTGCCCCAGGAAAGAGGAAGGCTCGGGGTCCAGGGCCAGCCTCCTGGTACCCAGGGCCCTTATCAGAGGGCATCTCAGCTCCGGGAGCCTCCCTCCTCCAGCGGCTCCACAATGGGAAGCCTCACCTCCAAGAGTGCCCAGCCCCCCCACCCGCGCCTGAACCCCCGTGGCACTGTGGAGACCGAGGGGATAGGGGGACCGAGCAGACAAACAGCTGGTTGTGGCTCGAGGCCGGGGGTCTCCATGGAAACGTGGCACCCGGGGGGGCAACTTGGTGACTGGCACACAGCGTTTCCAGGAGGCTCTTCAAGACCCTTTCACCCTGTGCCTTGCTAATGTGCCGGGCAAGCCAGACCTCCGCCATATCGTCATTGATGGCAGCAACGTGGCCATGGTGTGAGTACCTGGCGGGGCTGAGGGTCCCAGGGAGGGGATGAGGTAGAGGTGGGCAGTTGTGTTCGCCCTGGGGACATGTGCCAAGCAGAGGGCAATCCAGCCAGGCTGCCAGGTCTCCACTCGAGGGCCCTTGAATGCTGACCCCTTCCCACTGCAGGCACGGCCTCCAGCACTACTTCTCCAGCCGGGGCATCGCCATTGCCGTGCAGTACTTCTGGGACCGAGGCCACCGCGACATAACTGTCTTTGTGCCTCAGTGGCGTTTCAGTAAGGACTCCAAGGTCAGAGGTGAGTTGGGCCTGGGCTCTTGTGTCGGGATGGGCCCCGTGTTCACCTCAGGGATAACCCCATTGTGCTCCTCCGTTTCTCTAGAGGGTCACTTCCTGCACAAGCTGTATTCCCTCAGCCTGCTCTCCCTCACACCCTCCCGGGTCTTAGATGGCAAGAGGATCTCCTCCTATGATGACAGGTACTCGCTTCTCTCTTGTCCACAGACTTGACATTCAGGGAGCCTGGTGAGAGACTGAGGGGGAGACAGAAGCTCTGGCCCCTTCACACTAAGACTTGAGTCGTGGGAAAAGGGCCACTTCTCCGTGTGCCCCTATGACTGGGGAGGTGAAGCTGCCCTGCAGACAGGATGAGATGGATGGTGAACAACTCTTGTTTCATCCTTCACTTTTTCACTGATGAAACTAAAGGGTGCTTCGTATTCATACTAATAGTGCCTTACCATCTTGAAAACACTGTTTTAATGGAAACATGGGAAAGCTGGTGATAGCTAGCTGACAAATGCCTCTTACAACCTAGATGTCCAAACACAGAGAAATTCTCCAACCTTCTGGGAAAACCAGAGTAAATGATCCAAATAATGATAAATAAAGAATGGATTCCGTGCATAATACAGGTGTACAAAACATGGTATTTAAAAAAGATAAGTGAAAGATCAATGGTGTTAGAATTTGAAGGTCTGAATTTGAGCCTCAAGTTGCATAGTCATTGTGGATTCTCGTAGTGGATTAACCTCTTTGTCTCAAGTTCCTCTTCCATTCATCCTCCTTGTGAATGTCAAAAGAAGCTAAGGTATGTGCTTGCCTCACTCAAGGTACTCTGCTGGAGGACAGTGATATTCTTTAGTTTTCATAGACTCAGTCAAGTGTGGAAGGGCGTCTTATCTCCATTGTACAGAAATGGAGGCAGAGGGTTGGAGTAGTTAATTCTCTTGGCAAAGGCTATGATGTGGCAAAGGAAAAACGAGAACTTAAAGCTGCTAGATGGTTTAATTGAAGAACACAAGACACATTTCCTCCCTGGTGAACACAGTGTGGGAGACAGGTGGATCTTACTTATTATTTTTTAATAGGCTTTTTCCCCTCCCTTTGGCTGCATTGGATCTTTGTTGTGTCATGTGGGGTCTTATTTCCCCAACCAGGGACTGAACCCTCATTCCCTGCATTAGATGGTATATTCTTAACCACGGACCACCAGGGACGTCCCATGGAGTGGATTTTAAAAGCTAACTAACCAGTTTGAAAAAATTACAGTGATAAGGATTTTCAGTTTTAAATTAAAAAAGAGTTCCCAAGCTGTACTGATTATATATTTTGTTTGTTTGTTTTTCAAATACTTCGCTTTACTCCCTAACAGGTAAACGGTATTCTACAAAAAAGACAATTCATGTTCTCCCAATGCAGTTCTGTTTTATGCCTAGATTTCACAGGTTATCCGAAATACAGAACCTTCTTTACATGCCATATTGACACAGTTAAAACTGAAGGTTGTCACTTGTAATAAATTTTGAAGGCACATGTCTTACAGTTGTGTAGGTCCTGATAGGCAGAGGTACAATATAAATTTTGTATTTTGCCTAGTTAAGTGGCATGTAGCACAGACCTACTGAATACTGTGGAACAACATACGATCTAATGTGATAATAGTACAATTATCCCTAATTACCTTTTGTATATTATATGATACCATATATATTTATAATGTCATCTCTTTGTTTCCCAGACAGAAGCTCAGAACCAGACATCTGTCATACTGAATCCTGATTAATGGTCCCCTCTATACCACCCTAGGGCTTCCCTGGTGGCTCAGACAGTAAAGAATCGCCTGAAATGCAGGAGGCCCGGGTTCCATTCCTGGGTCAGGAAGATCCCCTGGAGAAGAGAACGGCTACCCACTCTAGTATTCTTGATGGGAGTATCCCATTGACAGAGGAGTGTGGCAGGCTACAGTCCATGGGGTCACAAAGAGTTGGACACGACTGAATGACCAAGGCTATACCACACTGTTTTTCAGATACTGACTGCCTGTGTGGTCCTAGGTGTCTGGCCTGCCGAAGGAGGCAGGAATCAGGGAAGACTGGATTCATGACTTCAAAAGCCCAAAGACACTGTAAATCAAACACTACAGAACTGAGAGGAAAGGGATCTCCTTTCTGGCTGGGGTCTTGTGGGAAGGGGAAGGATTTGAGAGTTTTTGTTGATTGACAAGGATATCGGATGCACTGGATCTCTTGGTTTCTAAACCTGTTAAGGACTTACCTCATGAGTTCTACCCCAGCCCTGTGGGATCAGAATTATTAAAATGGAGCCCAGGCATCTGTTTTTTTGATGTTCCCCTTGTGATTCTTCTCATCAGTGAGGTCTGGTTTCCTTCCAGGTGGAGGGAATCAAGGGAACAGTTTGAGAAACATGAAAGTCGGACAGTGCAGGGCATGTTTGAAGAGCAAGGTGAAATCTGATCATTGGTCTTTGGCAGGAGCTATGAGTGCATTAGGGAGGATGGGGGAGAGAAGGCAGTCAGAGTGGCTTGGAGCTAGTTGCTAGGCCTTAGCTGCCAAGCCTGGGATATGGAAACATTTGCTAGATAAAGGGCAAGTTTGGAAGACTTTTGTGTAGGGGAAGAGCATCTTCTATCAGGGGAGGAGAGGCTGGAGGGTAGTAAATGGCTGGGGGCAGGAGACCCCCTTATCAGGAAGCTGTGCAGTGGTACCTCAGTTGCATTGTCCAAGTAGTGCAGTTGGTAATGGCAGGACTGGAAATGAAGGAAGCAGAGTGGAAGGTCTCAGGGGAGGCGCATGAGGGATCTGTGACTGATTCAAGGGGCAGCGGGGAAGAAGCCAGAGCCAGGTCTTTCTGTCTCATGCTGACAAAACACAAAGTGTTGTGGAGGGTTGTGGTGACTGGAGGGGTTTCTCTTGGGAGACCATGAAAGGGTTCATCTTTGTTTCCTTTCTAACCCATGGTGCCTGTATTCAGTCAGTCATCTGGTGGCTGGTTCAAGGTGAGGGGCCAGATCTCCGTCACTAGAAGTGCGTCACGGGAGTCGATAATGCGTTCTGGGGTTGGGACCTTGGAGAATCCCAATATGGCTGCTGTGGTTTTCGAGACAGGTTCATGGTGAAGCTGGCAGAAGAGACCGACGGGATCATTGTCTCCAACGACCAGTTCCGGGACCTGGCAGAGGAGTCTGAGAAGTGGATGGCAATCATCAGAGAGCGGTGAGGAGCCCTCCCCTGAGAACAGGGCACAGACTCAGACCTTTCTCTAAAGCCAGCTCTGCCCTGCCACCGGGTGAGGACTCTGGGAAGGGGCTGCTTTGAAGGATGGTAGCCAGCAGCTTCTGATGGTGTTGGTCTTAGCTGTCCAGGCGATGGGCAAGGGGCTCTCTGTGACCACACATTCTCTGTGTCCACCCAGCCTGCTGCCTTTCACCTTTGTGGGAAACCTCTTCATGGTGCCAGATGACCCCCTGGGGCGAAATGGCCCCACCCTGGATGAGTTCCTGAAGAAACCGGTCAGGTAATGCCCCGCATGCTCCTAGGCAGCCCTGCTCTTGCTCTGCAGGGGCCTAGCAGGCCTGGGGAGTTGGGTGAAAAATGACTCAATCCAGGCCAGCTTTATTCTGTAGTAGTTCAGGTTGCCTGGGCTTTGGCCCAAGGAATCCTGACGTAGACCCTTCTGGCCGGGAAGGAAGCTCCTGCTTCCTGTTTTCCCTCATCAGTGTGTTGGACGGAGTTATTTGGTAAATGGTTGCTTTTACTCATAGCTAGCTGGTTGCATCGAGTACGCCCTCTGCTGGACAGAAAGTAATTATTAGACTAAAGCTAGATTCACCATCCCGTTCCAAAGGAACCAGCCATCTTCCCTTCAGAAGTGGGTTGATACTGCCACTCGGTGGTCAGTTTCTAGAACTTCAGGCTCACTCTAGGATGCTTGGAGAAGGCAATGGCACCCCACTCCGGTACTCTTGCTTAGAGAATCCCATGGACGGAGGAGCCTGGTGGGCTGCAGTCCATGGGGTCGCTAAGAGTCGGACACGACTGAGCGACTTCACTTTCATTTTTCACTTTCATGCATTGGAGAAGGAAATGCCAACCCACTCCAGCGTCCTTGCCTGGAGAATCCCAGGGACGGGGGAGCCTGGTGGGTTGCCGTCTATGGGGTCGCACAGAGTCGGGTACGACTGAAGCGACTTAGCTAGGATGCTTATCAACTCATTCTGTTCTCTCTGCTTCTTCCCAGGGCACCGGGGTCTTCTAAGCCTCAGCATTCTGCCAGGGGCGCCACAGAACACAGTAGTCAGCAGCAGGGGAGAAAAGAAGAGGAAAAAGGCAATGGTGGCATTCGGAAGACGCGGGAGACAGAGCGACTCGGCGCCAGCTGCTGGAGGTGTTCTGGGGCCAGGATCACAAGGTGGACTTCATCCTGCAGCGTGAGCCGTACTGCCGGGACATCAACCAGCTCTCTGAGGCCCTGCTTAGTCTCAACTTTTGAGCCTCACCTGGCTGAGTGGCTACCCCCCTGCTCAGCTCTAGTCTCACCCAGTTCAGCTCATCCTGTGAGGGTCCCTCTGCTGCTCACACCCCGCCCCAGTCTCCCCTGAGTTGGTGCTTTGTGTCAGGGAAGTTCTGAGGAAGAGCATTCGTATGTGAGGAATGCTCTGGTGTGGAGCACTTTGGGGACAGGTCCATGATGTGACCTGATCTCATCTTGAGTCAGGACCTCGACCAGCTCTCAGGAGGTTCTTCTCAGCCTTAACTTCTCAACCTTGCCTTACGCAGGGTTTCTTTAGGGAGTGGGGGGCTGCTGCAAGGGGTGGGTTCCGGAGATTGGGACTGCCTCCTCCATGCCGAACTGGGGGTGGAGGCTAGGGTAGGTGGGAGGGGAATGGAGAACAGGTGGCGGGGAAGCTAAGCCTTTCCTCCTCGTGGCTGCTGCTCTGAAGGCCAGAGGACAGGGATGCTTCCCAGGCCTGGCTGGGCTCCTGGGCGCACCAAAGGGAATGCTGGCCCCTGGAAAGGCTAGTGTTGCGGGGTCTGGGTCACAGTGGGGCAGCAGCAAGCTGGTGGAGAAGGCAGAGGGAGACTTGGCTTCTGGTCTTGGCTGTGCCTGCCTGTCACCTTGACCGATCTTGGTCTTTACTTCTGTCTACAAGTTGGGGGTAAAAATGGCCTGTTGGAGGAGAGATGAGAACGTGGAGGAAAACCCTTTGGACGAAAGGTACTTGGACCAAGTCTCAGGTGTGTCTGTCTGTGGTTGCACAGGCTTCTTAACCAGAACCTCACTTTCAGAGAGCTGAGGGTCCTCTGTCCCCGGGGCCTGTGCCCTGGATTTTAACACTGCATCCTCAGTATAATGTGCCCTGTAATGGCTGCGTCCCTTTTGGGCAACCCTACCCCCAATCCACATTTACAGAACAGGTGATTAGGGTGACTGCATTACCAGTAAACTCTCAGGGTTTGTTCCTCTCAACGGCAGCTCTCCTGTTGCACCCAGGTATTTGTTTACAGATGAACGAATGTGTCGGATAGTCCCAGTTTCTGGTTAACGCACTTGCTCGAGCGCTGAGCAGTCACCAAACCGATGAAGCCATGTTCTGTGAGGACAACGATCATGTGACCTGACCCCAGCATTTTCTCTACAGAACAGATATGTCGCATAAAGTGAATCCCACTTTTGCTCTGTGTGTGCGTGTATGCGGATGGGAAGGGTTTATAGAGGTTGTACCTAGAGGACCTAATCTGGAAAACGAAAATGGAAGAATCAGAGTTGGACCAACTGCTGCCACCTCAGGACTATCTCTGTCCACCTTGGTTCCTACATGTCATTGTCCTGTATCTGCTTGAAGTCCTCCGGTGCCAGGCAATCTACGACCTCCGAGGCAGCACATTCATCCATAGACAGTACTAGTCAGTCCATCCTTTAGTGCAGCCCTAAATATGCTTCTGTTACTTCTACCTTTGAGGCCAGTCATTCCCTCAGGAACAGTACAGAGCCAGGCAACTTCCCAGAGTCCAAGACCGGATAAAGAAGCAGGACAGGTGTCTCTGGGTTCAGTGCTGTCTGAGCCCTGCACCAAGTCCCTGGACAAGGCCCTCTTTTTAGGCTCTGACTTCTGCTGCCTGAGTGATACAGGGAGTTGAAATCACCTAAGATCCTCATACCAGCAACTAGCATGTGGAAGTGAATGATGGAGGAGGTCCTTGGGTCCCAGTGTTGCCACCCCTCCCCATGGCTGAGGTACACCACACTCAGCAAGGCTGGGGCCAGTCGTACTGGGGAGGAGACTAGTTGGGGTGGTGACAATGATTCAAAGACAACCCACAGTCCCCTCAGAATAAAAGAAATTGGTTAACATGGTCTGAACTGGGAGCTAGGAGAATTACTTCTAGTCAAACTGTGGCAGAAATCAGGGTTGATAGAGGGAGATGGTCCTCGATGAATACTTGGGACTTTTTCCCCCGAAATGTTCATGTTTGTAGTTTTTGATAGGTTCCTTGTGCCTTTCGCTTCAATGCTGGTGGATGTGCAGTGGGCTTGAGGTAACATCTGCCCTTTTGTGCTAGGGACTCTGGTTGACTGAAGTGGCCTGAGATGACAGGCAGGTCCTTAGCTACTGACAGTCCTAAGCTTTGCACAGCTTTGTCCTGCTGCAGCTTGATGAACAGGCCAGTGTGTGATTGTTCATCAATTCACTGCTGTCCAGTGACAGGCAAGAGGCTGTCCTAGACTCTGGCTTTGTTTCTTCCTCTGCTGGTAGCCTAATAGCATTGTGTGAACAAGTAAGTATGCAGGGTGACCACACAGCCCAGTGGAAATGGATCACTGCTCCTCTTGTCTTCTTGCCTCTTACCTTTGTTATAACCTTGTGCCTCAAATTTGTTGCCAGTTCTTTTGGCAGTCAAGGGGACCAAGAAGGAGATGTTGCCCATTACCATTTTCAAAACTCCACGTAAAGGAAAGGGTCATCTCGGATGACATTCCTTGAAATAAATTTCAGGAGAATCTAGAACAAAGAGATGAGCTGAAGCAGTTAATTAATTTGTCTTTATTGCCTAGACTGCAAAACATTCTCTGAATACCAAGAAGGAGAAATGAGGCAGGAACAGGACACACAAGGAGACCAAACAGATATTTATCTATGAGGAGTTGAAGGTCCCAACCTGATGCGACTGTAACCCTGAAATAGCGGAAATCTCCATAAGATGGGGCAATGGGACAGTGAGCAAGAAAAAGGGCTTAAGGACCAGATGGTTTTCAGTCTCTGGAGGAGGACCCGAGCTTATGCAGTCTCTCAGCAGCAAGCCCCTGCTGAGGAACAAGCCTCAGGCCCTGCCTTGAGCCTCCCCGTTTAGGCTATGACTTCCTTCAAGGCAGCCCCCCAGCTCTGGGAAAGAATACTGGTAGCCAGCAGCCAGTGTCCGCCGTGGAACCACCTTCTGGCCCTCCAGCAGCATGACGGCACGTTCTTGTCCAAAGACAGCTTGTACCACGGCACTAGGGAGAGGGATGAAGGCTGGGCGGCCCAGGGCTGTGCCCAAGGCCCGGGCAAACTCAGCATTGGTAGTGGAAGAGGCAGGAGCCACTCCATTCAGGATCCCCTGCACATGGCTTGTTTCAAGGGCATGGGCCAGGATTCCCGCCAGGTCTCTGATGTGAATCCAGGGGAAGAACTGGTGACCTGAGCCAATGGGGCCGCCCAGGCCCAGGCGGAAAGGCAACAGCATATGACCAATGGCACCGCCTCCACGACCCAGCACAACCCCTAGAGCAGGCAAGAAGGATGGTACAGGGAGGCCCCTCGGCCTCCAGGCACCCCCACTGTTCCTCTCCGTTTTCCCTTCATCACTCTTTTACTTATACTGACTCTGTGGCAGGTGAGGGATGTGGCTGTCTTTGGGCTGTCCTGTCCTCCCACCTGCAGGTCAGCCAGAAGTGGTGACATCTCCTGTGAGCTCAGCTTCCCTTATCCCCACCCTCTCCTGGCCCAGAGAAGACATTCCAACCCTGACTGATACCCAGACCCCTTGTTCTCACCAGAGCGCACCACTATTTGGCGTGTAGAATCTCCAGGAAGCCTGGCTGCAGCTTCCCATTTGGTTACGAGGTTGGAAAAAAAGTCGAAATCCCCTCCTGGGCTGTCCTCGTCGTACTCCGCAGTCAGGCTGGGCTGGTAGTAAGCTGCCGGAGGAATAGCACTGGTTTACCCTGGGTGTCCTTTGTCCCATCTGGCCCTTTGCAGTCAAGGCTCCCCTTACCTCACCCTCCTTGGTACCTTGGGAATCTCTCCATGGGTAGTCAGAGCCATGGATATTTTCCCCTACAACTTCTCCATGAGCTGACCTGTTCCTGCCTTGGAGTCATTCTTATCTTTCATTAGAGAGCTAAGCTGAGACTGCTAGAGTGCAGAAGCTAAGAACAGACTTTGGTGCCAGGTTGCCTGAGTTTTAATCTCAGCTCCAAAATTGTCACTTTAGGCAAATTACATAACTTCCCTGTGCACAATTTTTACATCTTTAAAATAGGAATAATACCTATCACATAGGTTTCTTGTGAGGATTATATGGAATATGTGCAAAGCACTTAGAATAGTGACTAGTGTATATGTATGTGTAGTGTATATAGTGTGTATGTGTAGATATATATATCTACCCTGGTGGCTCAGTGGTAAAGAATCTGTCTGTAATGCAAGAGACGTGGGTTCAATCCCTGGATCGGGAAGATGCCCTGGAGAAGGGAATGGCCACTCCAGTATTCTTGCCTGGAGAATCCCATGGATAGAGGAACCTGGCAGGCTACAGCCTGTGGGGTTACAAAGAGTGGGACACAACTAAGTGACTAAATGTATGTGTGTGTGTGTGTGTGTGTGTGTGTGTGTATACACACATATATAACATATTTTATATATATATATATATATATATATAAAATATGGTCCCAAAGGCAAAAATACGAAAACTGACAATTCTGTTCCTAAAGCTCTGTGCTATGAGAAATAAGGGGCCTAGGAGTAGGCGGGGCTTTCTCAGGCACTGGGAGCAGTGCCACTCCTCTCACTTTCTCTGAGGTCCCCATTTCTCAGTGAATGTACACAAAAGTCAGGAGAAATATGCGTGGAACGAGGCCCTAGGTAGTTCCTGTGCCTGGAAAAGACCAGCACTCTGGAGCCTAAGCTACCCCTCATGTACTCCTCCTTTCCTGGCTAGTCTAAAGGCTGGCGATGTGGGGAGCATACCTACACCTGTGACTAACACCCAGGCCTGGAGGGGTTGTGGGGCCTTGGCTATGGCTCTAGCCAGCGTTTGGGTGGTCTCCAGGCGGCTGCTGAGAACTTCTTTTGAAAGGCTGCATTCCACCTGCAGGAGAAACATGCGTGCATGCATGCTCAGTCATAGGAGAAACACGGGGGGAAATAATATACCACTAAATACACGCACATACCCTTCCTTCCCTCTTTCCCTGGAGCCCATGTATATCCACGCCTAGTAGAGCCCTCATTGCGGCTTAGAGAAACGGTCCACCTCTCCTGTAGAGGAAAAGGCACAGGTACTTGGGGGCATCCTGAATGGGGAGTAAGGTCCACAGACTGGGAAGAAGGGCAAGTGAGTGTGGAGGGGAGAGGGTGAGGGAAAGAGAAGTTCGGAATATGGGTTGAGTTCTTCATCTGCCAGCCCCAATCTCCACAGCTCACAGGCTCCCATCAGAATCGACCCTCTGCTCTGAATAATGTCAGCTTCAGGGCCCAGCTGACCTGCGGAAAGGGTTGAGGATGTTCTCTCCCGCCAGGTTGACTGCAGCATCGCAGCGGGGCAACCCCGAAGTCTTGAGATCATCCTGTGGGAGAAAGCACACAGTGGCCTCGAGGCCATGCTCGGCGCCACCCAACTAAGCCTTCTTTCCATGCCTCCAGAATATGGACATACCCACGTGATCCGATCTGGCCCTGGCTTTCGGGAGATCAACGTCACTTCGTGGCCCCTGGCCTTCAGCAGCTGGGTTAGGGCTGACCCAATGAAGCCCGTCCCGCCACCTGATCAGAAAATACGAGGTGTTTATCCGCCCGAGGGGCCTTCCGTCCTCGCATGTGGCCCCCTTCTCTGGTGCCCTCCCCATCTGACTTCAGCCTTCTCCCCTCCTGCTTGCCCCCTCCCCGCGATGCGTGCAGGGTGAAACACAGGGTTTACAGAGATTCGGCCCCTAGGGCTTGGAGGCAAAGGCCAGGTAGCCTGTGCACGAGACGGTACCCTCTCTAGAAACAGTCTCCTAAGCCCTCAATTTCTGGCTGTATCTTCTTTTTATAAACCTGCCCCCCCCCGCCCCCCACCCTTTCCGGCCCTCCCTCACCCACAAGAACTCGCATCGCGACCACGACCTAAAGCGCCTGCGCAAGATTTAGAGAGTGGCTTCTCTAGGACACAGCTATAGTCTTTTGCGCATGCGTTTTTCCGGGAAGCGCCTTCCAGCGGTGGGGCGGGCCGGATTGAGGCTGGGCGTGGCCCTGCCTGGCGACCCGGAAGAATTCGTAGAGAAGGCGGTATTTTTCATTGCAAGGCGTGGCTAGGACCAGGCAAGGAGGCGGGGCCGGGGAGTAGACTGAGGGGACAAGCCAAAGAGGAGAGGAGGCGGAGGAGGGGCGTTTTTAGCGCAGAAAAAAACCTTTGACCTAAAGCCCGAAGCTGCTCAAATCGCCGAATTCTGGATGTCTATTCAGTTAGATGGATCAATAGTCCAAGAGAATCTGTCCAGCGGTACAATGGATTTCTTTCTACCCAGCCTATTATTTTACCTTTTCTTCTGCCTCTTCCAGCTCCTTGCTGTCGACATTTAAACGTCCTCAGTTTCTCTTCTACTTAAAATAATCCTTCTCCAGCACTGTTCTTCCTCTGCTAATGTCTTTATAATCAAACTTCTTTAAAGAGTGGGGTCCGTTTTCTACTTCTACTTCGCAGCCTCTCTCGCCAAGATCACCAATTTCCAATGTGTCACCAAAATTAATGTCTAGTTTTCGTTTTTCTTGACTTGTGCATCGCTGGACACTTGCTGACTCGTTCCTCCCTTTGGAAATGCTTGTTTCTCAGCCTCAACGAAAGTCTCACTGTCGTTTGGGTCTTTTGCTTTTCTTTATTCAGTCTCTGTTGCTTGCTCTACCTCCAGGTCTTAAAATGTTGATATTCCTCGAAGCTGGGTCTTAGGATCTTCATCTCTTCCCATTTTGCACTTTCTCCCAGGTGTGTATCTCGGGAACTCAGTTACCAATTTTTAAAAATAAGACTTCCCAAATCACCTGTGAACCATAGGAGAGCCTGAGAGCTACTGAATTGTATAAAAACTTCCCATTAGATATCTCTTCTTGGATATTTAAAACTCTGTTGACTTTCAGTTCAGTTCAGTTCGGTCCCTCAATTCAATTCAGTCGCTCAGTCGTGTCCAACTCTTTGTGACTCCATGAACCGCAGTACACCAGGCCTCCCTGTCCACCACCAAGTCCCGGAGTCCACCTAAACCCATGTCCATTGAGTTGGTGATGCCATCCAACCATCTCATCCTCTGTTGACCCCTTCTCCTCCTGCCCACAATCTTTTCCAACATCAGAGAAAGATTTTCCATTGAGTCAGCTCTTCGCATCAGGTGGCCAGAGTATTGGAGTTTCAGCTTCAACATCAGTCCTTCCAATGAACACCCAGGACTGGTCTTTAGGATGGACTGGTTGGATCTCCTTGCAGTCCAAGGGACTCTCAAGAGTCTTCTCCAACACCACAGTTCAAAAGCATCAATTCTTCTGTGCTCAGCTGTCTTTATAGTCCAACTCTCACATCCATACATGACTACTGGTAAATCCATAGCCTTGACTAGATGGACCTTTAAGTTAACCTTAAGTTAAATGAGGAGGGTGACGATATACAGCCTTAACTTACTCCTTTTACTATTTGGAACCAGACTGTTGTTTCATATTCAGTTCTAACTGTTGCTTCCTGACCTGCATACAGATTTCTTAAGAAGCAGGTCAGGTGGTCTGGTATTCCCATTTCTTGAAGAATTTTCCACAGTTTGTTGTGCTGTATACAGTCAAAGGCTTTGGCATAGTCAATAAAGCAGAAATAGATGTTTTTCTGGAATTCTCTTACTTTTTCCATGATCCAGCAGATGTTGGCAATTTGATCTCTGGTTCCTCTGCCTTTTCTAAAACCAGCTTGAACATCAGGAAGTTCACGGTTCACGTATTGCTGAAGCCTGGCTTGGAGCATTACTTTACTAGCGTGTGAGATGAATGCATTTGTGCGGTAGTTTGAGCATTCTTTGGCATTGCCTTTCTTTGGAATTGGAATGAAAACTGACCTTTTCCAGTCCTGTGGCCACTGCTGAGTTTTCCAAATTTGCTGGCATATTGAGTACAGCACTTTCACAGCATCATCTTCCAGGATCTGAAATAGCTCAACTGGAATTCCATCACCTCCACTAGCTTTGTTCGTAGTGATGCTTTCTAAGGCCCACTTGACTTCACATTCCAGGATGTCTGGCTGTAGGTGAGTGATCACACCATCGTGATTATCTGGGTCATGAAGATCTTTTTGTACAGTTCTTCTGTGTATTCTTGCCACCTCTTCTTAATATCTTCTGCTTGTGTTAAGTCCATACCGTTTCTGTCCTTTATTGAGCTCGTCTTTGCATGAAATGTTCCCTTGGTATCTCTAATTTTCTTGAAGAGATCTGTTGACTTTACTTACTAAATATCTTCTAGATCCATCTATTTCTATCTGTGCCACCATTACTCACCTTCAAGTTATTAATATTATCCTCTTTGATCTATTTTCTGCAATAGTTTCTTTAATAGATCTGTTTTTGCATGTTTTTTTCTTCTCCAAACTGTTCCACACACTGAAAAGCTGAATGAGTTTAAAAATATGTGGGAGGAACACTGTGCAGCATAAATTCCTGTTACACAGTTCCTGAATGTTCTGGATAGACTTGAACTCATCTTCACTTTAATGCGTTGTTGAGTTAGCTGGAAAATAAATCTCCAGAGACTAAAAACAAAGTGTGTTTTGGGACTGAGGCTACCTTGTGGGTTGCCAGACTATCTTTGTAACCCAAAGGCTTGGTTGCCAGACAGTGCCTGGGAAGAGGAAAGGGTAAGGAGCTGTGGGGAGAAGCGGAGGAGTGTTTGCTAAATCAGGTACCTTTAGACCACAGATTCAGGAGGGTGGAGGTCTATCAATAGCCTCATGGAGGTGAGGTGGGAATCTCTTCTAGAGCTTTGTGCCCCTTGTAAGAGGGGATGTACATACAGAGTGGGACAGCACTCTGATCCCAGCCACCACTCCTCCCCTGGGAGGCTGATGGAGAGCAGGCTTTTAATGCCTTAAAGATGTTTTTGTTTGGGGTTCTGGGGATTGGTGGGTCAGCTTCTCCTTCCTCTTCAGCCTCTGTTTTGACAACTGATATAGTTAGATTAAATGGTTCGTAGATCTCACAGTCTGTTCTGATACATTGGCAGTTAAAACGTTCAAATCTGAGCCAGATATAACAAGACATGAGAAATTTCCATCTGCACATCTGGGTGGAAGGGCAAGTGCAGCTGGTGCCCTTCAGGAAGACAAGGGTCCCTCCTGAGTCTGTTGTAATCATAAGGACTTCATTCATTGAAATGGAACTTTCCCCCTCACAGTTGCTTCCTGAAACAGCAAAGCAGCTGTGCACAGTCCCTCTGGGTGGTCAGGCCATCACTGTGGGGCAGGACAGGAAGCCAGGACTCAGGGAGGTATCCTTCCTTTAGCAGGGGCTGAGGCAGGACAGGATGGGGTGTTTGCTGGTGACTCTGCACCTTCCCCTGTGCAAGCTCTAACTGTGTGAATGCCCTCTTCATTTTGTTTGGGCAACTTCTCTCAGCCTCTAGAATGTGACTTGTTAAATTCTATTCACATCATCACTTTTTTTTTTTTAAATATGCTCTTTCTCTCAGGCTCTTGGATGTGACTTGCTAAATGCTGTTCACACCATCATTTCACGTAGTTTCTGATTAAAATATGATAGAACCAATCAACCAAAATCCTTACATGGAGACCCAACAGATAAAGGACCATAGAACCCCCTGGGCTCCTTTTTAACAGTCTCAGACCCCAGAGTTTGTGGTGATAGAAACAGTGTCCTCTGAGCCTTACCCTCTGTGCAGATGCCAAATCTTCTCCCAGGGCCATACCTCCTCTTCTCTTGCCTCCATGAAGATTTCTAGATGCCATCCTCTCCAGCCAGACCACTATCCAGACATCTGTTCCCAGTGGGGCCTTACTCTGGAGTTCATACTTTCTCACCTCTGGCATCAGCCCCATGTCTTTCTGCTCTTGCTCTGGATCTGCCATGAAGACCAAGTGCCCTTGAGATCTGTCTTTTTCTTTCCAGATGCTCCTGTGTGTTTGAGTACTGGAGTGTGTGTGGGGGTGGAGTGGGGGCGCGGGGGGAGGGAGGGGGCGGTGACTGACCTTTGGTCAGGCTGAAGGATCTTTAGCATGAGTAGCTCTTGTTGCACCACCAGAGGTCTCAGTAGCCCAGAAATTCCACTTCTAGCCATTCAAAGGAAGGGCTGTGTTGTGATCTGAGCGCAGGTTGGAAAATAATTTCCAGACATGAGGAAGAATGAGAAATGAATAGAGTTTATTAGAGTGAGAGAGGACATTTGAAGAGTGCGCCGGGTCAAGGGAGAACTGAGCCTTTTAAGGGTTAATAGCAAATTTTTGTAGCCTCAAAACAGAAAATTCCTGCTGCATTGGTGGCATTAGGTCATTGGTTACGGTGTTATAGGGTGGATATTTTTATCTACTATGGAGTCAGGGAGCTGGCTGGTTAAGATTAGGGGCAACTCATGCTAAGGGGCTTGGTCAGTTCTAGAAATGACCTTGGTATAGATCTCCACATTTGTGACCTTGGTACAGGGCTCCACAGGCTACAGGCTGCAGATTGTTTCCAGGGTTTTGGCTCTGGGCTGTGAAACGGCCATCAGGAGACTTTTCCTGGTTTTGTTTCTCCCTGACCGATAGTATAGCAAATAGACAAAGGCAGGAAAAGCCAAGCCAGGTGAGAGATATGGTCCTCCTAGTTCATTGCTGGATCGTGAATCTTTTTATTTCTTTGGTAATTTACTAAAATTTGCTGGGTGAAGCACAGGCTGAAATCATGATTGCCAGGAGAAATATCAGTAACCTCAGATATGCAGATGACACCACCCTTATGGCAGAAAGCAAAGAAGAACTAAAGAACCTCTTGACGAAAGTGAAAGAGGAGAATGAAAAAAATTGGCTTAAAGCTTAACATTCAGAAAACTAAGATCATGGCATCCGGTCCCATCACTTCATGGCAAATAGATGGGGAAACAATGGAAACAGTGACAGACTTTATTTTGGGGAGCTCCAAAATCACTGCAGAAGGTGACTGCAACCATGAAATTAAAAGATGCTTGCTTGCTCCTTGGAAGGAAAGTTATGACCAACCTAGACAGCATATTAAAGAGCAGAGATATTACTTTGCTGACAAAGGTCCATTTAGTCAAAGCTATGGTTTTTCCAGGATGTGAGAGTTGGACTATAAGGAAAGCTGAGTGCCGAAGAACTGATGCTTTTGAACTGTGGTGTTGCAGAAGACTCTTGAGAGTCTCTTGGACTGCAAGGAGATTCAACCAGTCTGTCCTAAAGGAAATCAATGCTGGGTGTTCATTGGAAGGGCTGATGCTGAAGCTGAAACTCCAATACGTTGGCCACCTGATACAAAGAACTGACTCATTTGAAAAGACCCTGATGCTGGGAAAGATTGAAGGCAGGAGAAGGGGACGACAGAGGATGAGATGGTTGGATGGCATCATCAACTTGATGGATATGAGTTTGAGTAAGCTCCAGGAATTGGTGATGGATGAGGAAGCCTGGCGTGCTGCAGTCCATGGGGTCACAGAGTGGGACACTACTGAGTGACTGAACTGAACTGAACTGTTACATCATAGTTCCTACCACATGTCATTCACCCATAAACATTATGTTTATAATAAGAATAGTACTTTCAGCATTATTCAATCTCTAAGTGCTTGGCACCACATAAGCAAAAGAAAGTGGAAATCCATTCTATTTAATTATTATTATTGAGCAAAGCACTTAAAACAAAGCCTGACCACCATTGTTGTTGTTCAGTCCCCTAGTCGTGTCTGACTCTTTGCGACTCCATGGATTTCAGCACACCAGGCCTCTCTGTCCCTCACCATCTCCCAGAGTTTGCCCAAGTTCGTGTCCATTGCATTGGTGATGCCGTCCAGCCATCTCATCCTCTGATGCCCCCCTTCGTCTTCTGCCCTCAATCTTTGGCAGCATCAGGGACTTTTGCAGTGAGTCGGCTGTTCGTATATGACCAAAATACTTAAGTTTCAGCTTCAGCATCAGTCCTTCCAAGGGGAGTATTCAGGGTTGACTTCCTTTAAGATTGCCTGGTTTGATCTCCTTGCTGGCCAACGGACTCTGAGGTGTCTTCTCCAGCACCACAGTTCCTTCCTGGATCCTACTGCCCTCCATGGTCCTAAATAAACAAACTACGGGGCTGCTGGGGCTAAGTCGCTTCAGTCGTGTCCGACTCTGGGTGACCCCATAGACGGCAGCCCAGCAGGCTCCCCCGTCCCTGGGATTCTCCAGGCAAGAACACTGGAGTGGGTTGCCATTTCCTTCTCCAATGCATGAAAGTGAAAAGTGAAAGTGAGGTCGGCTCAGTCGTGTCCGACTCTTAGCGACCCCATGGACCCCATCAGGCTCCTCGGTCTATGGGATTTTCCAGGCAACAGTACTGGAGTGGGGTGCCATTGTCTTCTCCGATCTTCGATCTTCGAGGCGATGGATGGTCCTTAATTCTGGACATTCCAAACGCGAGCGAAAACCCACCCCCTGCGGCCTGGCAGCCCCGCCCCTGCGGCCAGAGCCGCGCCTGCGCACTGCCCGGCAGGTGTTCCATGAGTTCAGCTACCGGCCGCCCAGCGCGTGCCTGAGCCCAGCCTGCCCGCTCGCTGTGTGCTTGGTCGCGTGCCAAGCTCTCTCTGGGGACCACGGCCTCGTGCTCTCCCTCCGCCACTCTAGTCCGCACACCCCGGCGGGCAGCCCACTTTCTGTATTTAAAGGAGATACAGCATTCACGCCTCCCTCCGCAGGCGGTCTTTAATTGGTGTCCGGGCCAGAGGTGCCCGGCCGCCCAGGAACATGACCAAGTGGGATCAAGTCCTGAGCCTCGAGCCGCAGTTCAGTCCCTCAGTCGTGACTGACTCTGCGACCCCATGAATCGCAGCACGCAAGGCCTCCCTGTCCATCACCATCTCCTGAAGTTCACTCAGACTCACTTTCATCGAGTCCCGTGATGCCATCCAGCCATCTCATCCTCGATCGTCCCCTTCTCCTCCTGCCCCCAATCCCTCCCAGCATCAGAGTCTTTTCCAGTGAGTCAACTCTTCTCAACAGATGGCCAAAGTACTGGAGTTTCAGCTTTAGCATCATTCCTTCCAAAGAAATCCCAGGGTTGATCTCCTTCAGAATGGACTGGTTGGATCTCCTTGCAGTCCAAGACTCTCAAGAGTCTTCTCCAACACCACAGTTCCAAACCATCAATTCTTCGGCGCTCAGCCGTCTTCACAGTCCAACTCTCACATCCATACATGACCACAGGAAAAACCATAGCTTTGACTAGACGGACCTTAGTCGGCAAAATAATGTCTCTGCTTTTGAATATGCTATCTAGGTTGGTCATAACTTTTCTTCCAAGGAGTAAGCGTCTTTTAATTTCATGGCTGCAATCACCATCTGCAGTGATTTTGGAGCCCAACAAGATAAAGTCTGACACTGTTTCCACTGTTTCCCCATCTATTTCCCATGAAGTGATGGGACCGGATGCCATGATCTTGGTTTTCTGAATGTTGAGCTTTAAGCCAACTTTTTCGCTCTCCTCTTTCACTTTCATCAAGAGGCTTTTTAGGTCGTCTTCACTTTCTGCCATAAGGGTGGTGTCATCTGCATATCTGAGGTTATTGATATTTCTCCTGGCAATCTTGATTCCAGCTTGTGTTTCTTCCAGTCCAGCGTTTCTCATGATGTACTCTGCATAGAAGTTAAATAAGCAGGGTGAGTGACAATATACAGCCTTGACGTACTCCTTTTCCTATTTGGAACCAGTCTGTTGTTCCATGTCCAGTTCTAACTGTTGCTTCCTGATCTGCATACAGGTTTTTCAAGAGGCAGGTCAGGTGGTCTGGTATTCCCATCTCTTTCAGAATGTTCCACAGTTGATTGTGATCCACACAGTCAAAGGCTTTGGCATAGTCAATAAAGCAGAAATAGATGTTTTCCTCGAACTCTCTTGCTTTTTCCATGATCCAGCAGATGTTGGCAATTTGATCTCTGGTTCCTCTCCCGTTTCTAAAACCAGCTTGAACATCAGGGAGTTCACGGTTCATGTATTGCTGAAGCCTGGCTTGGAGAATTTTGAGCATTACTTTACTAGCATGTGAGATGAGTGCAATTGTGCGGCAGTTTGAGCATTCTTTGGCATTGCCTTTCTTTGGAATTGGAATGAAAACTGACCTTTTCCAGTCCTGTGGCCACTGCTGAGTTTTCCAAATTTGCTGGCATATTGAGTGCAGCACTTTCACAGCATCATCTTCCAGGATTTGAAATAGCTCAACTGGAATTCCATCACCTCCACTAGCTTTGTTTGTAGTGATGCTTTCTAAGGCTCACTTGACTTCACATTCCAAGATGTCTGACTCTAGATTAGTGATCACATCATCATGATTATCTGGGTCGTGAAGATCTTTTTGTACAGTTCTTCTGTGTATTCTTGCCACCTCTTCTTAATATCTTCTGCTTCTGTTAGGTCCAGACCATTTCTGTCCTTTATCGAGCCCATCTTTGCATGAAATGTTCCCTTGGTATCTCTAATTTTCTTGAAGAGATCTCTGGTCTTTCTCATTCTGTTCTTTCCTCTATTTCTTTGCATTGATGCAGCAAGAGCTCAAACCCTGAGGGAATGCCTCCCCTCCCCTCCAGGGCTGCAGGGTGGGTCACGGATTAAGAACGGAGGTTTGAAACCCTCTGTGGCAAATGAACAGGGCATCTGATTTGCTGGGACCAAATTCCAGAGTAAAGGACATGGATAGGCATATAAGAGTGTAGTGCCCTGTATGTGAGGAAGGCATAGATGATCTTGAAGTGAAAACTTACCAGATGTCTATGGGAGGAAATAACATTCTTATGTAATTCTCAAAATCACACTTGCTTGTAATGTCTGCTGATTGTGTGACACAATATAGTCTTAGAAGTTACTTTAGAAGACAAATCATTGCCAGATGAATAAAACTTTATGTATTCATTGGCCTGCTAGAACTATTTGGCGTCCT
The DNA here is from genome assembly GCA_917880005.1 of Nanger dama. Lineage (NCBI taxonomy): Eukaryota > Metazoa > Chordata > Mammalia > Artiodactyla > Bovidae > Nanger > Nanger dama. The sequence goes on along the minus strand of CAKJTW010000036.1, from coordinate 20,746,248 downwards.
TTTAGGAACTCTGAAATGAGTAGGTGAGGTAGTGAGAGGCAAAGTATACTTTTATGATGGATGGAAGAGGGAAATGGGAATGTGAAAAACGAACCATTCTCTATTGTGGGCCCCCTAACCAGGCCGGAGAGTGCAAAGTGAGATTAGAGAAGCTGCTAATTTAATACAGACTGGACTATTTGAGGAAACAAAGGATGGAAAATGCCTTTTAGAGGGGAAATTAGAGGTGATGTTTTTACACAAGTTTTTAGGTTTTAGAAACAGACTGCAATATAAACCAATAATGGTGTTTACACTCAGTTAAGTCCACATCCTTGTGGGAGAAGGGAGGTAACTGAGCTACAATAGGAAGACTAGTTAGTGAAAAGTTGAAAGATACAATATCAAAAGGCAACAACCTATAAGAACCCTACAAATTAAGAAATAAATTTCTGGGTTACTGCTTTCAGGCGCTTAAATTTTCCTCGATGATTAACCAGCCTAGTCAAAAAGGCTGCTGTAGGTAAAAATACCCTTTTAAAAATACGGTGAAATTGGCTGGTTGGGGAAAAACAGAAGTCACTGAATAGTAAGAATTAGATGGTAACTAGAAATAAGGCAACCAAAACCGACTTAACAAAAACCCTCCTAAACCTTTAATTACAGTCTAACACTGACATAGCTCAGTGTGAACACATCCATGTAACCACCATCCCAGTCAGGACAAGCACATCCACACCAACCTCCCACCCCCCCGCAGAAGCTCCCCTATTCTCCAGCCACTGTCTTGAATCCTGCCTGGTTGATCTTTACCAAAGGTAGGTGTCTATTTTGACTATACCATAGATTAGTTTTGTTAGTTTCTGAGTTTGATAGAGATGGACTGACAATAAGTCTTCTTTTAAATCTGCCTCTTTTCCTCCCCTCAACATTATGTTTGTGAGATTTGTCCAGGTTATTGTGCATACTAGCAGTTAATTTTTATTGGTAGTATCCCATGTTTACCATTCCACAGTTGTATTTTTCCTCCTACTGTTGATGGACTCTTGGGCTGCTTTCAAATACGCTGTTGTTTTGAGCATGCTTTTTTATGCTTTATGATGCAGATATTTCTTTAGGGCACATTCCTAGGAGTGAGTGAAACTGTTAGGTGAGGGGATATGCTGAGGCTGTCAAAGTGGTTGTCTCAGTTTACACTCCCTTTATCACTAGAAGAGTTCCTGTGGCTCTCCTGGCCTAGACTTGTATTATCAATCTTTCTAAGCCATTCTGGTGACTGTGTAGTGATAGTGCATTGTAGTTTTAATTTGTATTTTCCTGGTTACTGATAAGATTGGGTGCCTTTCACGTGCTCATTGGCCTTTTGGATATCTGATTTTATGAATGTCCTGTTCAAGACTCTTGTCAGTGTTTCTTTAGGGTTGTTTGATTTTTCTTATTGATTGATGGGCATTATCTATAAATTCTGCACATGAGCCTTTGTTGACATATGTGGTGTATAGATCTTCCTCCGTGGGGTAGCTTGCTTGTTTCCTCTCTTAAAGTTCTCTTTTGATGAGTGGAAGTCTTTCTTATAATCTGATTTATCAAATCATTTTCCCGTTAAGACAGTAGTTCTCAACGAGTGGTGAGTTTCAGGTAAAATACAGGGCCCCTAGTTAAATCTGAATATTAGTTAAGTAGTGAAAAAATTTATTGCCTAGGAAATTTTTGGGACACACACTATTTTTGTTGTTGGAGCTGAGATTCAGTTTTACCTAGGTGTTCTGTCTCCCTCCCCAAATGGTAGCAGTTGCCCTCAGGGGCCATTTGGCAATGTCTACAAGACATTTTTGGTTGTCGTGACTGGGGCTGTGATGGTGGTGCTTTGGCATCAGTAGGGAAATAGATGGGGAAACAGTGGAAACAGTGTCAGACTTTATTTTGGGGGCTCCAAAATCACTGCAGATGGTGACTGCAGTCATGAAATTAAAAGACGCTTACTCCTTGGAAGAAAAGTTATGACCAACCTAGATAGCATATTCAAAAGCAGAGACATTACTTTGCCAACAAAGGTCCATCTAGTCAAGGCTATGGTTTTTCCTGTGGTCATGTATGGATGTGAGAGTTAGGCTGTGAAGAAAGCTGAGCGCCGAAGAATTGATGCTTTTGAACTGTGGTGTTGGAGAAGACTCTCGAGAGTCCCTTGGACTGCAAGGAGATCCAAACACTCCATTCTGAAGATCAGCCCTGGGATTTCTTTGGAAGAAATGATGCTAAAGCTGAAACTCCAGTACTTTGGCCACCTCATGCGAAGAGCTGACTCATTGGAAAAGACTCTGATGCTGGGAGGGATTGGGAGCAGGAGGAGAAGGGGCCAACAGAGGATGAGATGGCTGGATGGTATCACTGACTCGATGGACGTGAGTCTGAGTGAACTGCGGGAGTTGGTGATGGACAGTGAGGCCTGGCGTGCTGCGATTCATGGGGTCTCAAAGAGTCGGACACGACTGAGCAACTGAACTGAACTGAACTGAATTTATTTATGATGTGATTCCTGGAAGGAATGTGGCTTTAGAACTGTCAGCCAAAGACATGAGAGACAGAACAGGCCAAAGGACTCAGTGGAAGTTTCTCTTAGGAACTGGGCGCAGACAGGAAAAAGCTCTATTCTCCACTCACCTCCTCAGATCCACCCTTCTCCTTGCTCTGGGACCCATTCTTTGCCCTGCTTCTAAAGTCCTCCTTGGCCTTTGGTTTTCAATTTGGATTGACAAGTGGGGGGCACTGACAGGAACTGGGGGCAAGGGAAGAGTGAGATGGTGGAATTGCCCGCTTAACCCCTTTGTGCCAGACCACCAGTTGTGAATCTTTCTCCCAGAGCCCAGGGCTCCTGTGCTGCAGCCAAGCTGGAGCTAGTGGAGGCAGAGCTTCAGCTTTCCTTCTGAAGTCCAGGAACCACTCCTCCCTCAAGTCCCCTCATGCCCAAGGGCCGTGGTGGTTTCTCACTGTTGCCAACTCTGGGGTGCGTCACCACCTACTATTGCTTTCCTGTAACTCTGCTCCTTTGCAAACAGATCCTCTAGTAAACTTTCCCTAAATTATTCTATGCAACTGTGCTGTTGAACAGACACACCTGACAGATACACCCTTTGAGGATAAAGGCCCAAAGAACAGGTTGATGTGGTTGTTCCACAGCTCAGAGGTGGAGCTGGTGATGGAAACATTCATTTGGTTGTGGTGTGCTTTTTAGAGCCAGTAGCCCCAGCAAAGATAAGCTCATGTGTGAGATGAAAATCAGAGATTTTCACCAGGAAAACCATTATGAAAACTAGCAAAGATCTTATCGTCCTGTCTACCCTTGCTAATGGCACAGGTATTGATGAGAAAGATGAACCCAAAGGGATGCAGGCAACTCCTCTTCTGGGGAGCCGTGGTTTTGAATAGCCCTAAAGCCATGTAACAGAAATAAATTTCCCAAACTACAGAAACTTCCAAATAAACTGCAAGAACTGAAAAGGTTGAATAAGGACAGAAGCTGCCCATCATTTAATAAAAGACATATACTTAGTAAATAATAGCTCCAGCTGCGAACCATGTAATCTGGCCAGAGATCCATTAGCTTCTCCATCTCTGTCTGGCCTAGTGGACTGAGATGAGATGTTCAGTCATGTGAGAAGAGGAAAAGTCCAGGGTCTTCCAAGGAAAAACAAACCCTGCCTTAGAACCCCGATACTAACACATATTTCCCCACCCTTACTACATACATGGTGCTGGATCTTGGCACATAGTCAGAAACAAGCAGTTTTTAAAAAAGTTTTATTTATTTTGTGGCTTTGCCTCGCAGCCTGCAGTATCTTAGTTCCCTCACCAGGGATCAAACTGGTGCCCCTTGAGGTAGAAGTACAAAGTCTTAACCACTGGACTGCTAGGGAAGTCCCTAGCCTCCTGACTTGTGTCTCTCCTTTTGGTAGAACCCAGGGTAACTGGCTGCTTTGGACTCTGATTGTTAGGGTTTGTCCTGGGTAGGTCCTGGGTTGTTCTTTTCCATGGCATGGGGAAATCCTCTTATATCTGAGCTAATTCTACTCTAGATGTTGTAACATTTTCCCTCCTCTTTTCAAACCCCAGCATCTGATATCCAGAGCAACAGCTTTCTCTGCATCTCTGAATCAAATCTACACTGGTTGATCTTGTTTTTTCTGGGTAAACTAGTTGATCAGTGTGCCATTAAAAGTTTTTCCACACTCTGTGTCCAAGAAGAGCTTATTTTTTCTGGACTCACGGCCCTGCAGAGCAGCCCTGGAAGAGGCCAGACAGCCAGCCCATGATCCTCACTGAACAGTTCTTAGATGGCACTGCCCTGGGCAGGGGATATGGCCTTGGATGAGAGCAGCTCCTGGGGAGGGACTGTGAGCCCCCAGCAGGCCACGCTCACCCTGATCCTGCAGGGCTCCTACAGCTGTGCAAGGCACACATCTCTGAGCCTCTTCCTAGGGTCACCAGGCCTGGTACTTGGACAACTTTCTAATATCCTGAGCTTCTGCATCTATTGGGGAGCTCCATGGTGTGTCCACATCTCTCTCTGAGCAAGAAATGGAGGCTTTTGGTCCTAGTTTCTAGAGCTGTCACTAAGTACTTTACATGTACTGTTGACTTTAATTCTAGGAGGAGCATTAGCTGTTATCCCCATTTTATGGATGAGCAAACTGATATTGAGGCTTCCCTGGTGGCTCAGATGGTAAAGTGTCTGCTTGCAATGCAGGAGCCCTGGGTTCGATTCCTGGGTTGGGAAGATCCCCTGGAGAAGGAAATGGCAATCCACTCCAGCACTCTTGCCTGGAAAATCCCATGGAAGGAGGAGCCTGATAGGCTACAGTCCATGGCGTTGCAAAGAGTCAGACATGACTGAGCGGCTTCACTTTCACTTTCGCTTTCAAACTGATATCTAACAGATAGGTGAAATGAATGCTCAAGGTCAGGGTCAGGATGTACCCGAGGTCTGCCTGGTACCTTCACTGCCCTGTGACTTTGCCTCTCACTGTCAGGCGAGTGTATGCTCCTCAGTTCTTTGTCTCATCACAACAAAGATTTGGAGTGACAGACATTAAAGCCCCCTCGGCGTGTCACAGCTCTACGGTCTTGGACGGACTGTATTATAGCTCTCAGGTCTTGAATGGACCATGTTATAGCTCTTAGACAAACCAGTGTTACAGCTTAGTGTTACAGCTCTATTTTACTTAGAAGATAGCAGGAAAATCCATCTTCAAGGTGTGAGGGCACGTCGACCCAAAGAAGCGAAGAGAAGAGCACCCCAACATGCGGGAAAGGGAGAGAGAGAGAGAGAGAGAGAGAGAGAGAGAGAAAGAGAGAGCTAGCTTTGGCTCCTCTATTTATATGTTTATCTCTCCCTGGGCCTATCTTATGTAAATAGGGCCAGCCAAGAGTGTTGCTTGTCTTACGTGAGGTCCTCACTCCGGTCCTCGGACCTTCCTGTGTTCTATTTTCGTGGGCTTTTCCCTTCCTTTGTTGACTATATAGAGCTTCTCCATCTTTGGCTGCAAAGAATATAATCAATCTGATTTCGGTGTTGACCGTCTGGTGATGTCCATATGTAGAGTCTTCTCTTGTGTTGCTGGAAGAGGGTGTTTGCTATGACCAGTGCATTATCTTGGCAAAACTCTATTACTCCTTGCCCTGTTTCATTTCATATTCCAAGGCCAAATTTGCCTGTTACTCCAGGTGTTTCTTGACTTCCTACTTTTGCATTCCAGTCCTCTGTAATGAAAAGGGCATCTTTTGGGTGTTAGTTCTAAAAGGTCTTGTAGGTCTTCATAGAACTGTTCAACTTCAGCTTCTTCAGCATTACTAGTTGGGGCATAGGCTTGGATTACTGTGATATTGAATGGTTTGCCTTGGGGACAAACAGAGATCATTCTGTCATTTTTGAGATTGCATCCAAGTACTATATTTCGGACTCTTCGGATTATATTCTTTGCAGACCATGATGGCCACTCCATTTCTTCTGAGGGATTACTACCCACAATAGTAGATATAATGGTCATCTGAGTTAAATTCACCCATTCCAGTCCATTTTAGTTTGCTGATTCCTAGAATGTCGACGTTCACTCTTGCCATCTCCTATTTGACCACTTCCAATTTGCCTTGATTCATGGACCTCGCATTCCAGGTTCCTATGCAATTTTGCACTTTACAGCATCGGACCTTGCTTCTATCACCAGTCACATCCACAGCTGGGTATTATTTTGCTTTGGCTCCATCCCTTCATTCTTTCTGGAGTTATTTCTCCACTGACCTCCAGTAGCATATTGGGCACCTACTGACCTGGGGAGTACCTCTTTCAGTATCCTATCATTTTGCCTTTTCATACTGTTCATGGGGTTCTCAAGGCAAGAATACTGAAGTGGTTTGCCATTCCCTGACTGTGGCTCAGATCATGAATTCCTTATTACCAAATTCAAACTTAAATTGAAGAAAGTAGGGAAAACCACTAGACCATTCAGGTATGACCTAAATCAAATCCCTTATGATTATACAGTGGAAGTGAGAAATAGAGTTAAAGGCCTAGATCTGATAGATAGAGTGCCTGATGAACTATGGAATGAGGTTCGTGACATTGCACAGGAGACAGGGATCAAGACCATCCCCATGGAAAAGAAATGAAAAAAGCAAAATGGCTGTCTGGGGAAGAAAGCTGTGAAAAGAAGACAAGTGAAAAGCCAAGGAGAAAAGGAAAGATATAAGCATCTGAATACAGAGTTCCAAAGAATAGCAAGAAGAGATAAGAAAGACTTCCTCAGCGATCAATGCAAAGAAATAGAGGAAAAGAACAGAATGGGGAAGACTAGAGATCTCTTTAAGAAAATTAGAGATATCAAGGGAACATTTCATGCAAAGATGGGCTTGATAAAGGACAGAAATGGTCTGGACCTAACAGAAGCAGAAGATATTAAGAAGAGATGGCAAGAATACACAGAAGAACTGTACAAAAAGATCTTCACGACCCAGAGAATCATGATGGTGTGATCACTCGTCTAGAACCAGACATCTTGGAATGTGAAGTCAAGTGAGCCTTAGAAAGCATCACTACAAACAAAGCTAGTGGAGGTGATGGAATTCCAGTTGAGCTGTTTCAAATCCTGAAAGATGATACTGTGAAAGTGCTGCACTCAATATGCCAGCAAATTTGGAAAACTCAGCAGTGGCCACAGCACTGGAAAAGGTCAGTTTTCATTCCAATTCCAAAGAAAGGCAATGCCAAAGAATGCTCAAACTACACTACCGCACAATTGCACTCATCTCACATGCTAGTAAAGTAATGCTCAAAATTCTCCAAGCCAGGCTTCAGCAACACGTGAACCGTGAACTTCCTGATGTTCAAGCTGGTTTTAGAAAAGGCAGAGGAATCTGCTGGGGTCCAGCCCCGGTGGATCCAGGGTAATTCAAAGTTAAGATGGAGTCGGTGTCCTAGGAAAAAACTTATTTAATTACAGATATATAGAGAGATTAGAAACGGATAGTATAGTAGGAAAATTAGTGGAGAAAAAGAGGCTGAATAACTTGGTTTACGTGGAATACCAATCACCACCTACATAGGCCACAGGTGTCTTTCTGTTCTCCCGAAGGAGAGGAGGCACTGAGGCCTCCCGGTCCGATCTTAGAAGCCCAGGAAAAAATAGCAGGCTTGGTGAGTACCCACGTTCCAGATGGAAATTCAGCCAGAAAAACGGGGAGCAAAAAAGAAATGACATGGGGGAATCAGTCTTTCCAGAAACTGATCTGAATTTTTTATTTTTAGGTTTTCTTATATACCTTTTGTTAGAGTCATGCAGGGGTCAGCAGTCCTGATGTTTATCAAAATCACATTTATGCTTCACATAAATGTATATATAAAAAAAGGTCTTAGGGGTTTTACATCATCTTCTGGCCATGAGGCCTGCTGACATTTTACAACCCTTTCTTTCTGATAACCAAAAACTTATTTTTTCCAAGGGTGTTTTTCTTAAACCAGGCACCACCCTCTGAAGGTAGCAGATAAAGTTGCATTCCTATAGGGTGAGGGTGTAATGGATTACAACTAAGAAAGGAATTTGTTTAACCTAAGGTTTACATGATCAGTCTTAAAGGTTAATGCTTGTTTCTCCTATATGATAGTTATATTCATTATAAGGGCAGGGAATATGGAGATTTAGCAGTAAGCATCAGCCCAACAAATGAAAACCCTTCACCAATGTTCCCCTTAAAATCTATTTAGTCTTAAGATAGTGATAAAGTTACATTTTTATATAGCAAGGACACAGTGATTTATAACAAAGTACAGTGATCTATAACAAAAGAGAAAATTCATTAACTCAAAAGTCTAATATTGCTAACCTTAAAAACTACCAGTAGCAGGAGTATGGATAATCTTGTCACACAAACTAGTCTGCCAGCAGAGAGGTTTGACCTGAGACACCCTTGTCACACCCAGGGCAGGAATTAGCAGCAATTATTGGCACAACAAATGAAAAACCCTTCACCAATATAATTCCTAACCAATCTACTATACTTATAATTTCTAACTTCCTTAAAGAATTTGCCTATAGTAAGTCTAAAACATCTCATGCTTTTCACGGTTGGGAGGCTGTAAACAATCACATGTGGCCGGACGAACCTGTACAGGCAGGCTAGATAACCTTCAGGGGAGTTTGTAAGTTGAAACACTCTTGTCACGCCCAGGAATTTTTATTGACTGGAGCTGCACTCCTTCTGCGAGAGAACCGATGGGGAACAGCCCCTCATAATGTCAGAGGTGTAGGTGAGAGCATGAAACAATAAAAGTAGGTAGACCCTGGTTTTGGAGGTAGATGCTCAGGAACAGGGGGTTTCCTGAGGATTGATCACGCCTTTGCGTATGCCAAAGCCTCCTTCCTCATGACCTTTGCCAATGGTGCAGTTCTGCACGCTGGCTCTTGGCAAGAACCAGAGATCAAATTGCCAATATCCGCTGGATCATGGAAAAAGCAAGAGAGTTCCAGAAAAACATCTATTATTTCTGCTTTATTGACTATGCCAAAGCCTTTGACTGTGTGGATCACAATCAACTGTGGAAAATTCTGAAAGAGATGGGAATACCAGACCACCTAACCTGCCTCTTGAGAAATCTGTATGCAGGCCAGGAAGCAAAAGTTAGAACTGGACATGGAACAACAGACTGGTTCCAAATAGGAAAAGGAGTACGTCAAGGCTGTATACTGTCACCCTGCTTATTTAACTTCTATGCAGAGTACATCATGAGAAACACTGGACTGGAAGAAACACAAGCTAGAATCAAGATTGCTGGGAGAAATATCAATAACCTCAGATATGCAGATGACACCACCCTTATGGCAGAAAGTGAAGAGGAACTAAAAAGCCTCTTGATGAAAGTGAAAGAGGAGAGTGAAAAGTTGGCTTAAAGCTCAACATTCAGAAAATGAAGATCATGGCATCCGGTCCCATCACTTCATGGGAAATAGATGGAGAAACAGTGGAAACTGTCAGACTTTATTTTTGGGGCTCCAAAATCACTGCAGATGGTGACTGCAGCCATGAAATTAAAAGACGCTTACTCTTTGGAAGAAAGTTATGACCAACCTAGATAGCATATTCAAAAGCAGAGACATTACTTTGCCGACTAAGGTCCGTCTAGTCAAGGCTATGGTTTTTCCTGTGGTCATGGATGGATGTGAGAGTTGGACTGTGAAGAAGGCTGAGCGCCAAAGAATTGATGGTTTTGAACTGTGGTGTTGGAGAAGACTTTTGAGAGTCCCTTGGACTGCAAGGAGATCCAACCAGTCCATTCTGAAGGAGATCAGTCCTGGGATTTCTTTGGAAGGAATGATGCTAAAGCTGAAACTCCAGTACTTTGGCCACCTCATGAGAAGAGTTGACTCATTGGAAAAGACTTTGATGCTGAGAGGGATTGGGGACAGGAGGAGAAGGCGCCGACTGAGGATGAGATGGCTGGATGGCATCACTGACTCGATGGATGCGAGTCTGAGTGAACTCCGGGAGTTGGTGATGGACAGGGAGGCCTGGCATGCTGCGATTCATGGGGTCGCAAAGAGTCAGACACGACTGAGCGACTTAACTGAACTAAACTGACCTTCCCTTCCTTGTCTTTTAGCCACCGCTATTTTGGACTCCTTTTCCCTATTCTACCTATCTAACATCCCCATCCACCATTTTCTTATTAGCTGTGTCATTTGAGCAGGTCGCTTAACCTCTTTTGGCCTCAGTTTTTGGAAAATGAATTATAGCCTCTGTTGTGACTCCCTCTGAGGATTGTTTTTGTCTGACCCCCAAGGAGACCTTGTGCCTGGGCCTGTGACCCTGCTTCTCTGACTCCCTGGGCCCAGCCAGCCTGCCTCCACCCCATGCTCCTTCTCATCCAGGCCCCTGGTAGCTCTCTTCCCCTGATCCAGAAGAGGAGGAGGTAGAAGAGGGGGTGGGGTAGGGGAAGATCTCTTCTGTGGCTGCTTGCGGTTTTCAAGATTGACTTGTCACCTTTGTAGTTTCTCTTAATGCCGGGAATTATGCTGGACTGCTGTGAATGATCATATGGTGTATGTGCTGGGGCTTTGCCAAGGAAGAAGTGGGGGGTTGAAATCCAGCCCACGCTGGGCACCTCTTGCTCGGCTCAAAGGCACCATCTGCCAAGAGGATGCATCTGCCCAGAGGGGACAGCTTTTTAAAACTCTTACAAAGGCTACACAGAGGTTTGCTGTGGGCTGGGAATGTGCTGGCTTTGCAGGAGCCAGCCCAGGGCTTGCAGCTCAGGCCTCAGACCCTGGAATCCAGATGGAGAAGGGGCTGCTGCTGCTGCTAAGTCACTTCAGTCGTGTCCAACTCTGTGCAACCCCATAGATGGCAGCCCACCAGGCTCCCCCATCCCTGGGATTCTCCAGGCAAGAACACTGGAGTGGGTTGCCATTTCCTTCTCCAATGCATGAAAGTGAAAAGTGAAAGTGAAGTTGCTCAGTCGTGTCCAACTCTTAGCAACCCCATGGACTGCAGCCTACCAGGCTCCTCCATCCATGGGATTTTCCAAGGGGAGTGAGAAGTAAACCCCAGATGCAGGGGGTTTACAGGTGCAGTTCCAGAAGCCACTGGGAACCTTCCTGGCACCTGCCCAGCCTCCCAGAGATGTGCAGAGGGACTCTCAAAGCCTTCGGCTCACTGCTCTCTGCAGACCTCTGCACAGAGGGCCCCATTCCAGACTGAACTCCCTAGAGCAACCACAGTCAGTCACAGTCTATGCTTTTACTTGCTCCAGAGAAGTTACTTCTTTATTCATCTCTCCCTTCCCAGTCCTTTCTGTATGGGCTCCAGATTAACATGCCTCAAACCCAGACTTCATTACATTCCTTCCTTCCCTGGCTCACAAACTTGTCCAGCATTCAGTGCACATGATCACACATACACACACACACACACACACACACACACACACACACACACACACACACACACACACACACAGTCTCTCCAAGGCCAGCAGCTGCTTTCTCTCAGCGCACATGATCACACAGGCACACACATACACACATACTCACACACTGTCCTAATTTTAATTTCCCTTTGACCTACCACCTCCTGTCCCCAGGTCTCACCTTCAGACCTTGCCTCCTGGATCTGGATCCTCACCCACTCCTTTTCACTCTCTAAATAGCGACTTCCCCTATGGGCGACACAGAGCCCCCTCATTCCAGGCAGAGGACCACTGACTTCAGGGGGTGTGGTCGGCCCGGTAAAGCAGTTCAGTGCCTCCGATGTCTTGAGGACTGGATTTGAAGCAGGTGCTCTGCGGGGCCTGCGCCAGACAGCAGTTTCCTGTGTCATGGGGCTGCCCGGCGGGAATCGGGGCCCTGAGGGTGCTAACATCCTTGGTAGGGAGCAACAGGAGGAAATAAACTACAGGTGGCAGACTTTTTCCCTTCTCTGTTGACACCTGGTTCCTCCTGAACGTAACTTTTCTCAAACTTTGAGCTAACCAATGCAGTTTTTCTTATGGAAATGTTTTTCTTAAGTTATGTTAATGAAACTATGTATTTGCTTTGGAATCTGTCTTTCTTCAGATCGGTCCACCTAAGGCTAACTTTTTCTTTCCTCAAACCTTGGACTCGAAAAACCAGTATTCATGTCAATTGTTTTATGGCCAAGGATGACACAACTTGTGGCATTCTATTTCAAAAGTGCATGCTGTGGGCTAGGGGCCAGGTGAATTCCCTCAGCCTTGAGGTGTCTCTCTTACCTGATTAGCAGCTCGCTAACAGACATAAACAGAAAACAGCCTTGCTAAAAACAAGCAAGCAGGCATTCTTTTGCCCTCTTTTGACGTCTATGTCAGAAGCTTTCTCTATCTCTATCATACTTTAGTAAAACTTTGCTACATAAAAAGCTCCGAGTAGTCAAGCCTCATCTCTGGCCCCGGATTGAAATCCTCTCCTCTGGAGGTCATGAATCCCGACATAGCACACGGCTCACAACTGCAACCTTTCAGGCCCTTATAGCTGTGAGTGGGCTCCAGGTCCCCCAGAGGTGCCCAGGACCCCCTGTATGGGAGGATCAAAGGTGGAGAACTTGCAATTCCTGGGGCCCCTAGGCCCCTGCTGTTGTAGGATCCCCAGGACACCCCAGCCTGTAAGCTAGATGGCACACTTCTAGAGCCCAGAAGGTGACAGGGGCCAGTGACTAAACATGCTGCCCCCATATGCTCCACTCACTGTCCACGTGTGGCTACTGAGCACTTGAAATGTGGCTCATCCCAGTTAAGATGTGCTGAAAGTGTACTATACTAGTCCATAATAATATTATGGATACATTGGGTTAGATAAATCTTTTCACTTTTTTTTTTACATTTTTAATGTGGCTGTTAAAATATTAGAAAATACACTTGTGTGTCACGTTTTATTTCTGTTGGACACTGCTGGGCTGAGGGTAGAAAACATAGGAGAGGGACTTGGATGGCTGTTCACACTGTGAAACAGGTGATGTTTAGGCACAGGTTAGAGGAAACAGAGGCAACACATGGAGCCCAGACTGTCGCAGGTGCCAGGTGCTGGCCCCAGTGCTGCTCTGGGGTGGGGAGGGCATGGCTGGTGCAGCTGCTTTCTGCTCTGGGTGCATCTCAGAACCGAGCCTCTGCTGGTGGGAATGGCAGCATCCTGGGTGTCTGAATGCATGGTGCGTGCAGACGAAGACCTGTGAGTCTGGGGCGGAAGCAGACAGATCCTTTCCAGGCGGCTCTTGTTACCATTCTGAGAGGTGACTCATCCAGACCCTGCTCCCCTCAGGCCACCCTGCGTAAATGACCACCACTCACAGCAAATCACTCTGAACCACAGTGTGTGGGGGACTAGGGGTGGGGAGGAGGGGATTCCCAGCCAAGAACTGGGGTGTGAAGGAGGCCATGGTGCTCACTGCATCCACCCACGGGGCTCTGGAGCTGTCAAGAGACGCTTTCAGGGGGACCTTGATGGCTCTTCTGTCCTAAGCTAGTTGCCGGTTCCCAGTAAATCTGCAGCCAGAGTGAAAGGCTCAGGACCTCTGAGAACCAACACCAACACCAGATTCCTTCCCCCACCCTCTTCCAGTCCCCCAGAGTGTCTCTGGCCCAGAAGGCTAGGATTCTTCCCCTGCCATCGCTCCACCCCAGCCAGAGCACGGGGTTTGCAGAGTGACTCTATGGGCAGGAAAGGTGCCTTCTCCCTGGGGCAGCCTGGCCTTCCAGTGGAGTCCTGGTGGAGGAAGTGCGCCCTCTGCAGGACTAACTTGCAGGCGCAGGTTCCTCAGCAAGGAGGTGGAGGCTGGTTCTAGACCAGCTGTAGGAAGACAGAGTTTTGAAGAGGCCTTTCCTCCTGTGGCTACTGCTTCTTGGGTTGAAGAATAAAGGATCATTGTTGTTGTTCAGTCACCAAGTCATGTCTGACTCTTCTCGACCCCATGGACTGCAGCATGCCAAGCCTCCCTGTCTCCCACCATCTCCTAGAGTTTGCCCGAGTTCAAGTCCATAATGCCATCCAACCATCTCATCCTATGTCGGCCCCTTCTCCTCCTGCCCTCAGTCTTCCCCAGTATCAGGGTCTTTTCCGGTGAGTCAGCTTTTCAAATCAGGTGGTGAAAGTATTGGAGCTTCAGCTTCAGCATCAGTTCTTCCAATGAGTATTCAGAGTTGATTTCCTTTAAGAGTGACTGGTTTGATCTCCTTGCTGACCAAGGGACTCTTAAGTCTTCTCTAGCACCACAGTTCAAAATCATCAGTTCTTTGGCGCTCTGCCTTCTTTATAATCCACCTCTTACAACCATACACGACTACTGGAAAGACCATAGCCTTGACTAAATGGACCTTTATCAGCAAAGTGATGTCTTTGCTTTTAACACACTGCCTAAGTTTGTCATAGCTTTCCTGCCAAGAAGCAGTCATCTAATTTCATGGCTGCAGTCGCTATCCTCAGTGGTTTCAGAGCTCAAGAAAAGGATATGCTTCCACCTTTTCCCCTTCTATGTGCCATGAAGTAATGGGGCTGGATGCCATGATCGTGTTTTGTTTTGTTTTAATAGATTAAAGCTAGTTTTTTTCACTCTCCTCCTTCATCCCCATCAAGAGGTTCTTTAGTTCCTCTTTGCTTTCTGCTGTTAGAGTGGTATTATCTGCATATCTGAGGTTGATATTTCTCCTGGTATTGTTGATTCTAGCTTGTAACTCTTCCAGCTCGACATTGCTCATGATGTGTTTGGCATATGTTAAATAAACAGGGTGACAATAAACAGCCTAGTCGAATTCCTTTATCAGTCCTGAACCAGTCAATTGTTCCATACAAGGTTCTATATGTTGCTGCTTGAGCCATATCCAGGTTTCTCAGGAGGCAGGTAAGGTGGTCTAGTATTCCCATATCTTTAAGAATTTTCCACAGTTTATGATCCACACAGTCAGAGGCTTTAGCATAGTCAGTGAAACAGAAGTAGATGTTTTTCTGGCATTCTCTCACTTTTTCTATGATCCAGCGAATGTTGGCAATTTGACCTTGGTTCCTCTGCCTTTTCTAAACCCAGCTTGGACATCTGGAAGTTCTCGGTTCACGTAATGCTGCAGCTCAGCATGCCGGATTTTGAGCATGACCTTACTAGCATGGGAGATGAGTGCAATTGTCCAGTGGTTTAAACATTCTTTGGTACTGCCCTTCTTGGGAATTGGGCTGAGGATTGATCTTTTCCAGTCTGTGGCCTCTGCTGGGCATAAGTGATCATGGTGCACCTGAAGCCTGCAGTATCTGCCCAATAGCTGCCAGTTCTTTGAGTTGACATATACTGGACTAAACACATTTATAGTCATTTGTGTTACAGTCTGTAAAGCAGGTCTTTTATTGCTAATTTATAGGTGAGAAAACAGAGATGCAAAGAAGTTATGTGTGTTGTCCAGAGGGCCACACAATAGTTACCTGGAGTCTGACTCCAGAGTTCACGGACTAAACCAGTTTACCCTGCAACCTGCTTAGGGTGTGGCCTCCCAGGAGGAAATAGGGCAGACAGCTCTGGTGACTGTCATTGTGGTGGCCTAAATGAGGAGAGGGTGATGGAGAAGCAGAGGGGTGTGGGCCCTGGGGTAGGAGTAACACCAGGCCGTTTCTGAGTTCTCCTGAGAAGAACTGGTCAATCTCCCAAGCCCCAACTGCGTGTGATAAGTCCTCACTGCTTCCCTTTCCCTCGCCAAGGCAGCGCCATTCTGCTGCACGCGCTCTGTGGCCAGCCACGGGGTCCCTGTGGAAGAGAGAAAAACTCACCCATTCATTTGGCTGTCACACTTCCTCCCATTTCACAGAGGGAGAAACCGAGGCCCAGCTGTGGGTCACCTTACTGGTCGCTTGCAGCCCTCAGGCCTGCTACTCTCAGTGAGTGGGCCTGAGTCATGAAGCTGTGTCTTTGCTGAGGAGAGAGAAGTCAGGAGTTGTCGCTGAGTGTTTTTCTGGGTCTGTGCTTGGGAGCCTCGCCCCTTCTCTCCCCGTCACAGCAGACCTTGTGTGTCTTCTAAAGATTCCTTCCCTCCTTCCTCCTGCCTTTGTTCTGACAGGCTGATCCTCCACTACTGAACTTGAGTTTTGAGAACTCATCTTCCCCATTTCTGCCTCGCCACTTCGTGCCTCTTTGGCATTGCTGTCATCTCATGCTGCTCGTGGCAGTGACCTTCACCACGCCCACCTCTCCCCCTGCCTCTTACCTGTACCCCCGGCCTCTGCACGCACCGCCATCACCTGCCAGCAGCATCGCACTGTCCTCCTCCTCCTGACTTCCATCAGTCTCCCCTCCTTGTTGCCATCCTTTCCACCACACCCATCGTCAACATTACCTCTAGCATCCCCATGTGACCCATAGCATCACATCCTATATCACCCCAGTAGTCACCATCACCAGCCCCACCGCCACCTCCGTCGCATTCACCACCACCTCCGTCACATTCCCCGTCACCTCCGTCGCATTCCCCGTCACCAGGGCCGTGGCCACCATCTCCTCCAGGCCCATCGTCACCTCTTTCATCGTCACTGTTCCGGGAGCTTCGCCCTCCCCGCCCCGGGTCATCTTCTCAGCCATCCCCAGCCCTGCCACTGCCACCATCATCTCGCCCAGCACCTCCACCGCCTCCATCACCCCCTGCCAACACTACTCTTTCCCCCAGAGAGAATGACCGGCATTGCACCAGGGACTTGGGTAAGGAACCCTGGCAGGGAACAGCCTCCTGCCTGACAGACACTGGCGCCCAGATTTCTCAGAGAAGACCGCCAGCAAGTGGGTGTCAGAACAATCCTTCCTCTTGACCCTTCCTCTAGATGCCTCTGACAGGAGACAGCTCAGCCCTCCGTGTCAGCCCTGCCTGTACCTAAAGAGACAGCTGCTGTTTGGATGAGGGATCAAGGCCATTAATCTGGGACTGCCCTTGTTTGCATAATGATTGCATATATTTGCATTCCATTTGCTCCCAGCTTCTAAGCCCAGCACTGTGGGTGTTTAGGTGCCATTTGCATATCACTGCAGGTGAGGCTCAGTCCTTTGAGATGCGGGCACTTATTAATTCCCTGTTCTTTTATGTGCTGGTTCAGAAAAGAACTTGAAATGCCTAATTCTAGAGGCATTCAGATGCAGGGTTCTGAGAGTGGGGGAGTTGGGACAGTCCAGTTAAGAGCCAGTGGGGAGAGGGCAGCTGGAGCCTTTGGTGTATCCAGGGTGGAACCGATGGTGGGGGGGTTTGGCTGCAGAGACAGCTCTGGTTCTTAGTATCAGTTCAGAACAGTGGCCTACGCAGCCACTCCTGTCCTCCCCTGCTATGATCCCTTCACTGTGTGACCTTGGGAATGTCCCTCCCCCACCCTGTGTGAAAGGCATTAAGCCTCTAAGCTCACTCCCTCCACTGTCTGCTCTGAGCACAGGGGTTCTCCTGACTGCATACTGGAGTTAACCGAGGAGCTTTTTAAAAATACTAGTGCCCTGGCACTGCCCCCTGAGATTCTGATTTCATCAGTGGGCCCTGGGTACGGGTTATTAATAAAAGCTCCCTGGTAACTTTAATGTGCTGCCAAGATTAAAAGCTACTGCCTCTGGCTCTATCCTCCCACTATGCTCCCTGCCCCCCACAGCCTCCCAAGACCCACCTCCCTCATTTCCAGTTGCTGCTAATCTTTCTCTCACTATAGGCTTACTTAGCCGCAGGGTCTGGCAGGACCACTTGGATGCTAGCGCTTCTGTTGGAAGCTTCAGAAATAAATCCCCCCCACCCTACCCAACCACGTGGCTGATGGCCCTCATGTGGCAGGATAGCACTTGGCAGCGGCTGGAAACTCCTGTCTCCACCTTGGCCTTGCCCAGTCTCAGCTCCCTCAGTCTCATCACTCTGCCTGTGGCTGGTCCAGAGAGGGGTCTGCAGGGGCCAGATGGAGTGGGGGGCTTCTTCTGTGCAGCTCTCCTCCCCACTCCTCTCCCAGACCCATGCATCCAGCTCATCCCACCCACCCAGGCTTGGTTGTCACAGTTTCCCCACCAGGCAGAGACACCTGGTAGCCCCTCTTGGCTCCTTACCCTCAGCCCTGTGCAGTGGTCTCTCTGTAGCCCCAGAGCCCCAGCCCAGCCTCCTCTCCTCTCCCACTTCCCCACTCCCCGCCCCCAGACCCATTCTAGAGAAGGAATGTCCAGAGCAGCCTGAGCATTATTTCAAACCAAGTTGTAGTAAACATGGCTGTCATTTGGTTTTCCCCAAACTTGCTGGGCTCCTAACAGGCCTGTCCTGCACAGGGCAGGACAAGGGAAGTAGAATGGGGCCTCTGCACATCCCCCCACGTAGTCCAGCACTGGAACATCCCGGCCCACCTGTGGGTCCTCAGTTGCCAGGGGCCTGTGAGATGGAGGTCTGTGCATAGAGGACCAGACAGAATACCAGGTAGATGTGTGCCTCCAGTGAGACGGCATACTTCGAGAGAGACTATGGGCAGGTGAAGATGTGAATTCAGGGACCGAGGCTAGCAGTGTGGGCTATGGGGTTTGCTGTCAGCGCTCATATTCTGACTTTGCCATCACTGGCTGTGTAGTCCAGTGCCTTGGGCTTCTCACCAGTAAAAAAAAGTGTGGTGCTGACATCTGTCTTCTGAATTTGAGGATTATGGGAGAGGAAGCCTGTGATGGAGCATGGGGCTTGAAAGAAAAGTGAAAGTGTCAGTCGCTCAGTGGAGTCTGACTCTTTGTGACCCCATGGACTGCAGCCCACCACGCTTCTCTGTCCATGGAATTCTCCAGGCCAGAATCCTGGAGTGGATAGCCATTCCCTTCTCCAGGGGATCTTCCTGACCCAGGGATCAAACCCAGGTCTCAAGCATTGCAGGCAGATTCGTTACCACCTGAGCTGGGCTTGGGGCGTAGCAGTTGCTCAGTAAGTGCTCTTGTGATTATTGTGCTCTCCTTCCTGACCTCCTGGAACTCCAGCCATTCTCTACAGCCACAGTCCCCTCTCCCTTGGGTTCCAGGTCCCTAGGCAGTTAGTGGGAAAGTGGGGTTAGGAAAGACTTGTTACCTCGCCCTTTGGGGTGGGGACTTTAGCTTCACCTTCTGGCCTGAGGCTTCTCATTCGGGTTGGTGGTGACAGTAGCAGGAGCACCAGAGCTGGGGCAGCCCCTGCCACCTACCAGGATGCAGCTCAGGTCCCGCAGTTCACGAGCTTTTTCCTGCTGACGCTGGCCCAAGTCCAGAGGAAGGACGGTCAGTGGGCATGGTCAAGCCATATTCCCTCCCCAGCAGTGATAGAACTGAGCACCTGGTCTAAGTAGGTGTAAAACTGGCGGGACTCGGTGATGGATTGCAGTGTGTACGTGTGTGTGCGTGGAGGGGAGGTGGCAAGTGCAGTAGGGAGGAGTAGAGAGTTCCTTTAGTCTAAATGGACCTGAACATCCTTCTTCTGAAAAGTGGACAAAAAGACATTTCCAACTTAGTTATAGCTCAATCAGGTTGAACAAGAAAACCACCAGGGATACCCCCGAGGCCTCAGTGTGGGTGTGTAGAGTGTGTGTGTGTGTGCATGTGTGTCTGTGCACACGTGTGTATTGTGGCTGGGATGGGGGCAACGGCCTGGGAAACACATGCGTGAGAAGCGTCAGCCTTAAGACTCCGCGCACAAGCACCATTTGTCACTTTGCCATGCTCTGCCAACACTATTGTGTCTGCTGATGGTCACTAAGATGATCGCTAGTTGAAAAAGAAACCTTACATTCCCTCCTATTTCACTGCCTCCCCCAATGTTCTAGCACTTCTCTTTTTCTTTCCTTTAATTCTTGTTCATTCTCTTTCTTCCTCCTATGTGCCCTTGAGAAGCCAGTGTTACATCTTCAAGCCCAGTCACATCAGTGCAATTGAGTCCCGGGTAGTGGAGGCTCCACCAACCAGCTATGTCCTTCTACCTGCAGTAGGTAGAGCCCTTACCCCCAGATAAAGGTCTGGGCTTCAGCACAGGACTGGGCTCTCCTGGCCACCTCCCATTTCCTTTATCCCTCTCTGAGTCAAAAATATAGACTCTGGGGCCCAGAGAACTTGAGTTTACACATGCCACCTCTGTGAAGCCTTAGCTGGATAGAGAACCATTTTCCTGGTTCCAGGAACAAAGAGTGGGCTTAGGGTCACTCAGGTTTGCTGGAGAAGGGAAAATGAATAACCTCCAGGAAAGAGGCTTAGAACAAGAGTGAAAGGAGGAGAGGTGAGATGAGATCATAGAATGGATATAGCCAGTCCAAGCTTTCACCTGAGGCTCAAGACCAAGGTTTAGAAAGCTTGGATAGGGCCGGGGTGCTTCCATTTACTTTACCTCTATGCTCATGACCACTATCACTCTTTTAAAACATTATATTTAGGTTTTGCTCGCTGGAAGTATGTAGACACTAGTCATTCCAGAATGAATTTGTCCCTGTTTTCATCTCCACCATGACTGCCATTACCACCAGCCCCATCACCAGTATCAATACAGAAATGGACACTGTAGACCATTTTTGTTGACTGAATGAAAGCCAGCGCTACCATCACCACCCCGACATCTTCATCTCTACCACTGCCAGGATCAAATCATCCCTACAAGCACCTCCACTGTCATCAATTAATCACACCTTCTGCCACCATCCACTGCCCCCCCACTGATACCAACAATATTGCTAACAACCACCATCATCACCAACACCCCACCATCACCACCCAGCTAACACCACCATCATCACCAACACCCCACCATCACCACCCAGCTAACAACCACCATCATCACCAACACTCCACCATCACCACCCAGCTAACCCCACCACCATCACCAACACCCCACCATCACCACCCAGCTAACCCCACCACCATCACCAACACCCCACCATCACCACCCAGCTAACTCCACCACCATCACCAACACCCCACCATCACCACCCAGCTAATACCATCATCACCAACACCCCACCATCACCACCCAGCTAACACCATCATCACCAACACCCCACCATCACCACCCAGACTTATAGTGCCACCTCTGCCACCACTACGGCACCAGTTCTGACATCAACTCCACCACCACCACCGTCATGGACATCACCACTGTGGTCCTTATGGACATCACGGCTCCAGCCATCCCCATCGTTACCAACAGGCAGCTCCTCCCACCCACTGTCCTCATCACCATCACGCCCGAATCACTGCTGGTATCATTGCTGCCTCCGTCACCAGCACTCATTGCCATCTTCTCTCCTAGAACCATGTTCTTCCTTCCGGAGCACAAAAGGAATGTGCAGTTATGTATTCTTCAAGGCAATTGTCTGGTTCCCACTCAACTGCGACTGCCGTGGAAACAGGGATTGTGTCCTTCTTTTCCCCATGGTGGAATCCTCAGTGCCTGGACAGTGCCTCGCAGTATGGACTCCATAAATGTCTGTTGAATTAGCAAATTATTTAGACCCACACAATCTCTACACTGAAGGGAACTTAGTTCTCTTGGATCTGAATGCTCCCCATAGTTCTACCTCAGGACTGGACTTTACTAGAGGGAAAAAAAAATGCGGTGATATAAAAGTGATAAACCAAGAGAGGAGAAGCCTGTGCTGGCTCCATGATGCACACGATAATAGTGTGGGAAGATCTTAATCTGCAGTCCACCAGCCAGGAGCACAGCAGGTGAGCTGAGATGTTCAGTCTTCTAGGATCTTCATTTCCATCACTGTATCACTTGGAATTTATCTGAACCTGGATCAGTTCAGCATCAAGACTTAATCCAGCTCATCTTGAAGACAAACAATGGTGTTCAGACATGCTCCCAGGAAGTCAGAGCCTCCTTGGAAGTAACTTGGAGGAAATGATGAGCTTCAAAGAGGGGTCTGAGAGAGCAATCACGGGCAGGCAGGCTTCTGGACTTCCCAACCAAATTTCAACCACAGAACTCTTAGTGTAGATTTTGTAATAATGGAACTCCAGTAATTTTAAAATCAGGTTTGAAAACCACTGGCCTAGAAGGCAAGTACTTGAATTGCTTAGTTGTGGAGTAGATGTTTGTCATTGATGTCCCAAGCAAAAATCATAAGCCAACTAATGCCACTAGGCCAAAAGAAGCATTAGAAGATGCACACGTGATATTTTTATGGACTCTTCCCAAGGCCACAGTTAGCTCATCTTTTATTCTGGTTCTTTGTTGCAGTAGAAAACAGTTTTGTTCTTAGAGAACTGTATTCCACACAGGATCCTTATTTAGATAAATTGTCTTGGGGACAGAAGCTTGAGGAGGTGCACAGTATATGAATTTACCCATGTACCTTCTTGCCCAGCAAATGCTGGCTTATTAACCTTGCAGAAAAGACCCTGGAGTGGGGGGAGCAGGACCCCACTCTTCCGAGGAACCCCCTCCAGCAGAGGCACAGCAGACAAGAGACTCAGAGCCAGCCGTGGATGGGAGATTGTCACCTGAGGGGACGAAGACCAGCCACTAGTTGGGGACATAGTGCCTTTCCAGTGATGGTCACTGAGAATGACAGGTGGGAGCAGGAGCGTGACGATGACAGTCGTGCCTCACCCACAAGAGCCAGGTCCATAGCGAAACCACAGATCCCTCCTGCCCATCCATCAGCCCCCTCTGAAAAAGTGTAGCCGCTGGGCAGGGGTCGTGTGTGTACATACACACAGTAGGTGTACACACTTGCCAAGCAGCTATGGAAGCACTTGGCCAGACCCATGTCTCTGCAGGTTCAGCTTTTTCCGGCCAGTCTTCACGTCTGCCCTCAGGGTCACCCTCAGAGCATGGGCAGGCTGGGTGAGGGGCTTGGGGCAGGCGCACACGTTGGAGAGAGCAGGTGGCAGGAGCTTCTGCCCTCAGGGAGAGACTGCTCTGCCTGAGTCAGGGACAAGATGCCACTATCTGGAGAGACAAAGGCTGAAAATGGGAATTTAGTTTGAGGCAGCATTTCAGGCTGAGAAACAGAAGGTGCAATTGTGAGGGGCTGTGAAACCAAGGAAGGAGCCTCTTGCTAGCCAGAGATTTGTGCTGTGTCCTTTCCACAGGCTGCTGGGGAGGTTCTGGAAAAACAATGTCATGTATGGTTTGTGTGTGGGGAGTATAGAAGAGCCATGGGGTGGGAAGCCCTGGGCTTGGGCCCCCTCTCTGGACCAGGGATTGAGCAAGCATGTTGGACATGTCTATCTCTTCCGCAGGAGGCAGCCCCCTCACAGAGTCAGTTATGCCCGCAACCCTTTGCTGCCTGGCACAGGGCCACTGCATCCTTGGAAAACCTGCAGCCCCGAGGAGTCGCTGACCAGCACCGTCTCTTCCCAGCGTGTGCTCTTTCTCTAGCCCTCCCATCTCTCTTCTTCTTAGACAATCCTGTCTGTCCTCACTCCTCACCCCAGGAAACACACTGCTCACTACAAACCATGACTCCAGAAGGCTGTTATCACAGCTGTATTACCTACACCCTCACCCGAATGCCCCATTGGACTTCATCCTGACCTCACAGCTGAAGCACCACCTCATCCTGTCCATGGAGGGCGTCTGTCCGCTGTGAGCAGTCTCAGAGAAAGAAATCCTTTAACGACTGAGGAACCTGGGGGAGAGGAGGGTTCTCACAGGTAGGGGTGGACAGACATCGGTCTGGCCCTCATTCTCCAGTTCACTCAGTCAGTAACGTTTCCCTGAGCCCCTGGGTGCCCAGCCCCATGCCCACATTTGCCCGGAGGGATGCAAGGAATGAGGGATGAGGGCTGGGTTCTCAGGAAGCACAGTCTGCTCGGTGAAGCACGAGTTATGCAGGCAAACAGTGAGAAGTCTGTGCAGAGCAACCCCTGGGGGTTGGTGGTAGAGAATATAGCACAAGCTGTGTCTCTGAAGTTGAATACACCTGCCATGGACTGGGCTTGGGCGATCGGGGAAGGCCTCTTAGAGGAAGAAGGGAAGGAAGACAAATAATCAAACTGACTTACATCCTTCTGGATGAGCTCAGCGTAAACTATGCAGGCAGCAGAGATCAGCTCATCGGCATCGAGGTCAATGAGGTTGTTGCAGGCCTATGCCGGAAGAAGGTGGGTGGAAGCAGGTCTCCCTGGGCACAGGCTGGCACAGGCAGCGACCCGCTGCTTCAAGGGGACGAGGCCGCTGCTCTTGGCAGTCACCTGGGGCCACCCAATCTCTTCTCAACTAGCTTGGCACAGTGCCTGAGTTTTACCATCGGAATTTTATATATTGGAGAGATGAGGAATGCAGTTTTCATTCTTGGCACTAGAGGGTCCCCAGGGTTTCCCCGAGTGTTTCATGGGATTCTGGGAGGACTCATTTTATGATGGGGGCGCCATCTAAGATGTTGTGGATCAAAGACTTCAGCTGCTTTTCAGAATTGGTGGAAAACTCTAGGTCTTTTGTCATAGGAGGACCCTAGGGTCAAAGAGTTAACTTTCAGTCAATCCAGCCTCAAGGTTAAGAACTGTTCAGGGCCTCAGTTTCCGCAGATGCTAAACAGGGGTACTGGCGATGATGATGGCTCTCACGCCTCTGTGTCAGGCTTGTCTGGAGGTTTATATGAGCTGGCCTATACAAGCACTTGGCACAGTGTTTGGAGTATGTCAGTCTCCCCGGTATTACCCAGGGGCAGCCAGGGCCCCTGAGTCTGGGTCAGGGGTCTCTGGGAGCCAGTGGGGCTGGGCTGGGCTGGGCTGGAGCACGCTCTCACCAGGAGGATGTCGTCGCCCGTCATGCTCTTCTGCAGCACCTGCTGGCGCACCATCTGCAGCATGCTGTAGGCCACCAGCACCTGGAAGTTCCTGCAGGGCTTCCCTGTGAGCAGCACCTGCAGGACCAGTGAACCTCAGTCTGGCCTGTGGCCTGAGACTGCAGACGCCCTTAGGACGGTGCGGTACCCACTAACCATGTGACCCGTCAGCCATGCCTGGGCCTTGCTGCCCCTGTGCTCATTCATTGACTCCACTGACTCTCATTCATTCATTCAAGCTCTGGGGTTCTAGGCATTGTGCTTGCTGTTGGGGGACTCAGGGAAAAAGGCTTTAGGGAACTCATCAGCTAGAGGGAGAGAGAGAAAGAGAGAAGGAAGAAGGGAAGGAGGAAGGGAGGGAGCAGGAAAGAAGAGAGAGACGGGGAGAGAATGCCAAGAATGACTGGGTAACTCTCTGTAGCTCTGAGTGGTGCTTTGGCAAAACAACAGTTGATGGAATGTCAGCAATCCAGGGGTGTCACTAAAGGCCTGGTGGTTGAACATGGGGATCAACAGGCCAGAAGTGAGGAGTGAGGTAGGAGGAGTTGACCTGTGGGGCACTGAATGCCAGGCTGAGCAGTGGGCCCAATCCTGCAGGCAGCAATGGCCACAGGGTAGGGTGGTGGGTGTGCTCCCGGGGAGTGCATCTTGCCCTGGAGACTGAGGTCAGAGAAGTGCAGGTGTGACCTGTCCTTGGGGAGCCGCTCCTTCTCCAGGAATCAGGGCTCAGAAGGTGTGGGCACTCAGGTGGAGGGGAAGGCCAAGGAAGAGGTGGCTGGGAAAGTGAGAGCAGAGTGAGGGCCCTTGGGCAGGCAGGGTGGCAGGGAAGCTGAATACAGGCCAGGCTTCTGCTGCACGAGCCTCGATGCCCCTCCAGCCTGCACTGCCCTGAGAAGGTGCAGTGAAGGGCTAAGATGAACAGAGGGATCAACTGATGTTCTCATATCTCTCAGCAGGGCAGGAGCAGGGTCACTGGCCCAATAAATCTCACTGAACTGTATCCAAAATGAAGTGAAGTGAAAGTTGCTCAGTTGTGTCTGACTTTTTGCAACCCTATGGACCCATGGAATTCTTCAGGCCAAAATACTGGAGTGGGTAGCCTTTCCCTTCTCCAGGGGATCTTTTAAACCCAGGGATCGAACACACGTCTCCTGCACTGCAGGTGGATTCTTTACGAGCCGAGCCACCAGAGAAGCCCAAGAATACTAGAGTGCGTAGCCTATCCCTTCTCCAGAGGATCTTCCCGACCCAGAGATCGAACCCGTCCAAAGCCGGCAGTAAAGGAAAGCAAGGACAAGGGCCTCCCTGCCGCCTGCCCCAGGGGGAGGGCCTGTTCCTCTGCCCCAGAGCAGCAGGCACCTCACCTCCCAGAGCCTCCAGACGTCGTCGAAGGTCTTGAAGGCACGTTGAAAGCAGAGGCAGAACCAGGGGAAGAGGGATGGCACAGCCCCCGCACCCTTCCCTTCTGTGGGGAGAGAAGCCGGGCACCAGCCCAGGGGCCATGGTCAGGGGATGGGAGATAAAGCAAAAACACACATGGGCGAACAACTGAGCACGGAAACACACTTGGAAAATGAAAAAAAAAACCAGGCTGTCACATTTCCATCTGCCCTTGGAGACTATTCGGGGTGGATTTTCAACTGTCCAGATTCTAACCCCATCCAGGTGAACTCTCCTCCGGGGGCCCGAAGAAAAGACCAAATGATCTCACTTCCTCCCTCACGGGAGGAGCCGCTGGCTTGGACTGGGTCCCGGCCCCCTCCCATGCCTTCCCTGGGGTTGAGGGAGGTGTATGGTAGCAGAGGGGGCCACTCACTTAAGTGCTCAGCGAACACAGGATCCAGGAAGCTGATCAGGGTGTTGAGCATGTCGAGGTTCTTCCCTACCCCGATGTTGATGACACAGCTGTGCTCCTGGGAGAGATGAGTGGGCGGGAGGGACCCCCTTGAAAGCACTAGATGAGTCAGCCTTGCTCCGTCAACTTGCCAATGCTGGAGGCCCTGTGTGTGTCTGTCTGGGCCTGGCCTGAGTCTCTGTATGTGTCTGGGTGTTGGAGCATGGGTGTTTATAAACACACATCTTGTCTGTGTGATGTGTGTGTGTGGTGGGGATGTAGAGATGGACCGGGTATGGCTCACAACACAGTGAACTCAGGTATTCTTCCAGACACATACCATGGGTCTGAACCAATCGGGACAAGGAAAGAGCAGTGGCACGTTGTTTCAGGGATGGAGAAGGGGATGAGGGTGGGTTCTGGGCAGCCTCTCACAGATCATGAGGAAAGGGAGTAACAGGGAGCAGCACCTTTAAAGCGCTCAACCTCACAGTGTGGGAATACTGAGTCCCTGGAGGGCCTGGGTGCAGGTCAAGTAAAAGTAGCAATGAGAGACAAGAGTGAAGACGAGGCCTGGAATGTTTGGCTGAGGTTTTGGGATTCTATTATGGAGCCTATAGGGAGCCATGGAGGATTTGCAGGAGCAGAGCCGTGTTTGGGGCAGGGCGAATGCCAGGGGAAAGGTGCCCTCATTGGGCCTTTCCAAACCTTTCAAGGTTTGACAAGAGCTGGACCCAGTGCATCGCTATCCTCATTTCTCTGTTGCAATGCTTCCACCCCCAACCCAGAACAAACCCCACTAGGGCTGGCATTGCCTTTTTCTGGAAGAAGCTCCTCTGGGGCTCAGAGGGCTGTTTCAGGGCTGGAGGAAATGACGGGGGCTGCCAGTGCCTGCCTAACCTCAAGGGGTCATTTGAGGAACTCGGAGGTCCCTAAGCCAGGCCCAGCTCTCACCGTTTTCTGTAGGAAGAACTGGAAAAGCCAGAAGATCTCATGGTCATGTTCTACCATCAGCTGGAAAATCATCACCATCTCATGGAAGCCCTGCTGGTACTCTGGAGTGGATGGGGGGCCAGTGAGGAGGGGCTGGGGCGGGGAATGGCGGGGGATTACGGCAGAGCCTGGGCTGGGGCAGGGGCACTGTCCCAGGAAGGAACTGAGAAAGGGGAGCTGAAGGGAGGCCCCGCCCTGTGGCTCACCTGCTTGTGTGTTGCAGACATAACTCAGGAGCAGGATCTTCTCCAGCTTCTTCTTATCGAGGAGGACATTGCCCAGAGGGTCTTTGTCATAGAGTTTTTAATGTCGTATGCTAGGTTGGGGGCAAGGGACAGGTGGGTGTCACCAGATCACATCTAACAGAATGTCCATGGGTGAGTTTATTACCCCCAATCCAAGAGGGTAGGATCCAGGACATCCTGGGAAGGGGGCTATGAAAAAATTTACATCAGGGACTTTCTTGGTGGTCCAGTGGTTGAGAATTCTCCTGCCAGTGCATGGCACACAGGTTCTACCCCTGGCCCCGGGTCCGGGACCTAAGATCTTACATGCTGCGGAGCAACTGAGCCCGAGTGCCGCAGGTACTGAGTCCAGACGCCCTAGAGCCCATGCTCCAGAACAAGATGAAGCCACTGCAATGAGAAGCCTGTGCAGTGCAACAACAGAAAGCCCCTGCGCAGCAACCAAAAATGAAATGAAAAAGATACACCAGACCACCAAGCTTTACCCTTCACCACAGCCTGAGCTGCCTGGAATTTTTCCTGCCCCCAAATCTTTGACCAGTCTGTACCCTTTGCCAGGAATGTCCCGCCTTCCTGCAGTTCAAATCCAAGTTCAAGGCCAAGAGAAGAAGAGATGTAGACAGCCAGCGAAAGAGCATACGCCCGGGGACACACACTGCTGGGCCACTTGGGGCAGCCAGTGGAGCCAGGCTGGTAGAGTAACCAAGACTGAACCGGCAAAATTCGCAGCATGTGTCAAGGCAGCACCCAGGAACCAGGGCACAGACATGACATAGGAAGAGCCAGGGAGGAGGGCTTCCAACCCTCCCCTCTGCCGGGCCCGGCCCACTCTGCTCCGCTCACTGATACTGTTCCGAGTCTCTATGAAGTTCCAGTGCAGGTTTTCCAGGAGGGGCTGAATCTTCTGGTACATCTGGCATAAGGCCTCATAGTTCTTCCTGTGAGGACAGACCCGAGGAAGAAGGAGGCATCCTTCCCTCCAGGCCAGTCAGGGGAACTCCGAGCAGTGCCCTGACCCAGGCGGTGCGTGCTCCCTGTGCTGCCTCCCATCCCCCAACTTGCCCAACCCTAACCATCCTCCGATGGGCACCTGGAGTGCAGGGAGGTGGCTCTGCAGTCTGACCCCTGCACTTGAATCCTGGATCCATAATTTAAGAAGTAGGTGTCTGCCATTCGGGGATATCTTGACTTGGGGATATTACTGCCCTCCCTAAGCCTCCGCTTCCTTGTCTGTAGAGTGGGGCTAACTAGCACCTGTGCCTCCAGACTGGAAGTACTGGGTGAGGCGGGGTTTCTGCCCATTATTGGAATGAGCTTAGGTGTGTGGTGGGCTGAATGGTGACCTCTAAAGATAGGCCCACGCCCTAACACCTGGAACTTGTGAACATGACTTTCTTTGGGAAAAGGGTCTTTGCAGGTATACTTAATTAAGAATCTTGAGCTGAATTATCCGGGTGGCCCTAGATCCCCCAACTGTCCTGGAGTGTTCTCTGGCTGGCCCCTGAGCATGTGGATATTCCCTACCTCAAGAAGGCTGCACAGGCCTAGGGATGGCTGGGCAGAGTGGCGGGGCAGTGAGAGGAGGTGCCAGGGTCGAGCTCAAGTTGGCAGGGTGTGGACTGGTAATCGTGAGCAGGTGGGGTGTGCAGGGTCCAGGGTGGGGGTGGGGGAGGTGCCTGTGCCCCCTGTGTGGGGGTCCTGAGTCAGGAGAGCCGTGGGGGTTTTGCCTCTTGAAAAGAGAAGTCCATCTGAAGGAAGCAGCCTGAACCTAGCAGGCTGGGGTGGGCACCCCTCCCACCTACACTGTTGACTCTCTCCCTTGAAAGGATCTGAACTGGTCTACCTCCTTGTGCTGTCCACCGTGAGCCGCTCGTCCTGGGAACTCTGCCATGAGTAGTAGCCCGTGAGGAACTTCCAGGCTTCTGTCCTCACCGTGGGATGCAGGCCCTGGGTGCAGGCAGAGGTGAGAGGTTGTGAGCCCCCTCCAATGCCATGCCCGCCCCCTTGCCCACCCACGCCCCCAGTTCCAGGGTGAGGCCGAGGGTGGCTTAGGACTGTACCCTTTCCAGGATGTTAACACAAACGAAGTCTCGTGACTTGGCCAAGTGACCGTTCTCGTCAAAGAAGCCATCCCATTCCGTCTTGTCAATGGGTGGTTTTCTCTTCACCTGGCAAGGACAACCACCTCAGCCCTCGGTTAGGAACCTTTGGCTTTTCTTTAAGAGTGAGTTTTAAGTGATATACTCTGGATTTTGCAACATGAAGCAAAATTCACAGCCTCTGACTCACTTCTGAAAATTTAACCTGAGGAAATTACTGAAAATATATAGAAAAATGCTGTATGGACAATAATTTTCGTTGCACACACTACTTAGTAGAATGAAAAATGCAAGCACTCTCTAAATATTGTGCAATAAGGGAATAGTTAAGTAAACTATGGTTTATATGCTCAGTGGAATATTGTGAGGCATTTAAACCGAATGAATGGATAATAATCTGGGAAAATACAAATGTTAACGGAAAAAAACAGCAAAGCTATATATTCAGTCTGTATTCTGTCTGTGTACATACTCCATATACGTCTGTTACATATTGTAAAAACCACACCTTATATACTCAAGTGAATTAACCACTATAAAAATCCTGTTTTAAAAAAGACTGAAAAAAAAATCCTGAAAAAAACCACCTAAGAACAAAATAGTGATTATCTTTGAATGATAGGATTATAAGTAATTTTCCCTTTTCTTGTATTTTCAAGTTTTTCTATAACTATAATGTATACTTGCCTTGATAATGGAAAAATAAAATAAGTACTAATTGAACACATCTATGAGATCCAGTTTGCCTTTTCTAGAAGAGTAAAACGGTACATCATAAGGAATGGTTTCTGTTTACATAAGAGGTGTGTGTGTGTGTGTGTGTGTGTGTGTCAGGGAAAGGTGAGTGCAGTGCATGGAAAATAATTTAAAATGCTCATAAAACAATAATTAGGAGTTGAATTCCTGTTGGAATAAGGGAAGATGCCTAGAGGAGTCTTGTATTGAAGAGAATATCTTGAAATGCCACATCTCAGTCTTGAAAGTATACTGATGGACAGAGCTTGGCAGGTGAGTAGACATGTCTGATATATATATTCCCAACTTCCCATTGATAGATACCTGAATATGCATAGGTGTGACTCAAACTTAAATTTGCGTACAAGTCAACTGAAGATCTTAAAATTCTGATTCTGACTCAAAAGGTTTGTGGTGGGGACCAAGATGACACGTTTCTAACAAACTCCCAGAGCACTGCTGATGCTAATCTATTGACCACAGGTGTAGAAAGGTGTTAGAGACAAAAACAGCACTGGAAATTAAGAATTAGAGCCCACAGGCCCAAATTTGGGGTAATTTCTGCTAACTCTGTTTGGTAGAGATGGATCAAGTAATATACTTTAATAACTCATCCATGCTCCATTTTCTAAACCAAAATAGGATATATGGGCCCAAGAAGGTACAAACACAATCTTGGCCTTGGCCTAACCTTGGGAAGCAGGGTCTGCCCTGATGCTACATTCCAATTGTATAGACATTGTTGTCTGAGCTGATCAGAGCCAGGTTTCTGCCCTCTGACAGCAGTCATGTTCTCACAACCTGTACTCAGAAACTGTAACACTTTGCAGGAAGTAGAAGGGAATAGGAAGAGCAGGGCTGTGTCCTGGGATCTTTCATTATGAAAGGGAATGACTGAACTTTAGGAATACATTTCCTCATGAATTTTAGTCAATTGGTCAATTTCTACAAAAAAAAAAAAAAAAAAAAGCAGCTGTGATTTTGATGGGGATTGCACTGAACCTATAGATCAATTTGTGGAGAACTGATAATGCTATTGAATCTTCTGACCCATAAAACATAGTATATTTCTCCACTTATTTAGGTCTTCTTTAATTTCTCTCAGCAATGTTTTGTGAATTTTTGTATGTGTAGGTTATTCATATATTTTATCAGATTTATTCACAAATATTTCATATTTTGGATGCTGTTGTAAAAGCTGTCATTTTTAAACTTTCAACTTCCAACTCCTCATTGCTAGTATTTACAGATATAGCAGATTTTTATGTATTGCTCTTGTATCCTACAACCTTGCTAACCTCACTTATTAGTCTTAGTAGCTTTTTGGTGGATCAATAGGATTTGTTATATAGGCCAGCAATCAGCAAACTATAACCCAAGGGCCAAATCTGGCCTTCATTCTGTTTTTTTTTTTCCAAATAAAGTTTTATTGGCACACAATCATGCCTGTTCACTCATTTGTTGTCTACAGCTGCTTTTATACTACAGTGGCAGAGTTTAGTAGTTACAACAGAGATGTATAACACACACAGACTAAAGTACTTACTACTTTGACCCTTACAGAAACAGTTTGCCAACCCTGACATAGATGGTCATATTATCTGTGAATAAAGGCAGTTTCACTTCTTCTTTTCCAAGCTGGATGTCTTTTATTTCTTTCTCATGTCTTATGCACTGACTAGAACTTCAAGGGCAATGTCAAATAAAAGTGGTGAGAACAGACATCTTAGCTTTGTTCCTAATCTTAGAAGGGAGGCATTGGGCTTTTATGATTTGGTGTGATGTTAACTGTAGGCTTTTTGTAGATGCCTTTTATCAGGCTGAGGAAGTTCCCTCTGTTCCTAATTTGGTGAGAGTTTATCAGGGATGGATGTTCTTCATCAATGGAGATGATCATACGTGTTTTCATTCTTTAGTGTGTTATGGTAAATTACATTGAATTATTCTGAATGTTGTCATTCCTCGTGGCAACGTATTATCCTTTTTAGACATCATCGGATATTATTTGCTACAGTTTTATTTGGGATTTTTGCATCATTGTTCATGAGAAAACTTGGTCTATAATTTTGTTTTCTTGTAATGTTTTTGATTTTGATATCAGGGCAATGTTGGCCTCATGGAATAAGTAGGGACCTATTCCTTCTTTTCAATTTTTTTAAGAATAGTTTGTATAGAATTGGTATTATTTCTTTCTTCAGTATTTGGTGTAACTCACCAGTGAAGCCAGCTAAGTCTGGAGTGTTCTTTATGGGAAGATTTTTAACTACAAATTCAATTTTTTATTAGATTGAAGGATAGTGTCAGAAGAAATTATTTTATTTTTGACTTTTTAAAATTAGAGATTTATTGGAATAGGGCATTTTCCTTCTAATTCACTTTAAAAAATAATACAGGAAACAGCAAAGAATCAATAAATGCATAAAGCATAAAAATGATTGAAACCCAAATAAATTAATTATGGAAACAAATGCTTAAGTTTCCTTAATAGTTGTAAACACTTTAAAAGCACTGATTTTATTTTAAGCACTTTATATTTACAATTGTTTAATCTTCACAACTACCTATGAGGCAGGTGAGGTTGTTACACTGCTTTATGTGTTAGGGAACCAGAGGTCTAGAGGGTTAATTAATGTATCTGAAGTCACACAGCAAATATCAGAGCTGAGATTTGAACCCAGAGTTGTTTGGTGCAAGAGTCAGGGTGCTTAACTCCAATGCCATGCCACCAGGGAGTGTAAAAGGCAAGGATTTTCAGTTTAAATAAAAAATATACACCCTCCTCGAGCTGTTAGGCTTTCCAGGTGACTCAGTAGTAAAGAAACAGCTTGCCAACATGGGAGTCTGAGGAGACACGCGTTTGATTCCTGGGTCTGGAAGATCCCCTGGAGGAGGAAATGGCAACCCACTCCAGTATTCTTGCCTGGAAAATCCCATGAACAGAGGAGCCTGGTGGGCTACAGTCCATGGGGTCACAAAGAGTTGGACTGAGGGACTAAGCATACAGGAGGGCTGTTAACAAAAGGTATACTTTAAAATTAAATGCCATAGGGTAAAAAATAAATGATGAACAAAGACATGAAAAAGGGGTTACACATAATGAAAGTGGCAAACTAATCAAAGCAATATTCACAGAACACTGTAGTAAAAGCATCAACATAATAAGGCAGAGATAATTAGAAACATCACAAGAAGGCATCTGCTGAGTGCTCGGAGAATCTGCATCACTAAACCTCTACCTGCAACAGTTGGCCATCTGCCTACTTTGCTTTGGCTGAATTTGTTTTTAAAAAGCCACTGACTTCCTCCAGTAAACTGTCTTCTTCTCTGTATCTCCCTGGACCCAAGCTAACTATGGGGCACCCACAAGAACTTGTAAGACATTTGCTAGCAAGCCAAGGACAAGCTCAAAAGCCTAACCACCTGCAGAGGCCTGCAGGTTGGTGCGGGGGTGGGGGTGCAGAGGCAAGGTGGGTATGGATAGGACTTTCCACAGGAAGTCCGCGCCCTCTCTTCACTAGTACATCAACACTGCCTGTCTGTGCCAGAAACCATAAAATCTGTTTCTGGGGTTCTTCAAAATGAAGGAGACAGTAATCTCAATGGCCACTCAAACCCACCTTCATCCTCCTATATTCCTCTATTCCTTGCTCCGCCAACCTGTTAACACCCTGTCCACAATCTGGGTACAAGGACCTGGTCATCCAGGAGGAGACCCTGGTAGTCCATGAGGTGCTGGGTACCCTTCAGCTCTGCAATAACCCCTTTCTTAGTCCCCTAGGAAGAGTACTGCCAGGCAAAGCAGGTATGGAAATCTCTTCCTGCCTTTGTGGTGTACCTCAGCAGGGTGAAACTCCCTACCGGTAAACCTGGGGGAAGGTGGGCCATGCTCCCCCAGGAGAAGGGGGCCAGAGGTGGGAGCCTTAAATGGTTCAATCTCTCTAACAGCTGTTAGTGGCCCTTGCTGCAGGCATACATCTTTCCAGCCTCTTTCCTCCACGTCAGTCCAGTCCTCCTTCAGTCCAGTTCAGTTCAGTCGCTCAGTCATGTCCGACTCTTTGCGACCCCATAAATCACAGCACGCCAGGCCTCCCTGTCCATCACCAACTCCTGGAGTTCACTCAGAGTCACGTCCATTGAGTCAGTGATGCCATCCAGCCATCTCATCCTCGGTCGGCCCCTTCTCCTCCTGCCCCCAATCCCTCCCAGCATCAGAGTCTTTTCCAATGAGTCAAATCTTCCCATGAGGTGGCCAAAGTACTGGAGTTTCAGCTTTAGCATCACTCCTTCCAAAGAAATCCCAGGGCTGATCTCCTTCAGAATGGACTGGTTGGATCTCCTTGCAGTCCAAGGGACTCTCAGGAATCTTCTCCAACACCACAGTTCAAAAGCATCAATTCTTTAGTGCTCAGCCTTCTTCACAGTCCAACTCTCACATCCATACATGACCACAGGAAAAACCATAGCCTTGACTAGACGGATCTTAGTTGGAGAAGTATGTCTCTGCTTTTGAATATGCTGTCTAGGTTGGTCATAACTTTTCTTCCAAGGAGTAAGCATCTTTTAATTTCATGGCTGCAATCACCATCTGCAGTGATTTTGGAGCCCCCCAAAATAAAGTCTGATACTGTTTTTAGGTTAAGGATTTTCTCCAATATTTTTTAGTAAAATAAGAAAGCCATTGGAGGATAAGAAAAATTTTCTTGAAGGGTTTTTTGATGCCATGTTGCTCTGAATCTTCATAGCAACAGTTGTTGTTTAGTCTTGAAGTTGTGTCTGACTCGTTGTGACCCCATGGTTTGCAGCATGTCAGGCTCCTCTGTCCTTTACTATCTCCTGGAGTTTGCTCAGATTCATGTCCATTGAGTTGCTGATGCTATCTAATCATCTCATCATCTGCTGCCCTCTTCTCCTTTAGTTGCCAATCTATCCCAGCATCCATGTCTTTTCTAATGAGTTGGCTGTTCGCATCAGGTGTCTGAAGTATTGGAGCTTCAGCTTCAGCAACAGCCCTTCCAATGAATATTCAGGGTTGATTTCCTTTAGGATTGACTGGTTTGATCTCCTTGCAATCCAAGGGACTCTCAAGAGTCTTCTCCAGCACCACAGTTTGAAAGCATTGATTCCTCAGTGCTCAGCCTTCCTATGGTCCAACTCTCACATCCCGCGTAGCAACAGAGCCCCCAGTAAAGCCTGAGTTCAACTTTGGGACAAAACACACTCCCAACAGTAAGCATAATCGCCTCAGTGATTCCTACCAAGGAAAGAGGGGGTGTCCCAAGGAGGGCAGGCATATTAAGAGTAGACAGTTTGAGGGAGGATGTGTGTGAGTTATCTGGGTGATATTTAGCAACCCAGGCGTGGAGTGTGTAAAGTAGTATAGTATCTTTAAAAAATGGCTTAGGGACTTCCCTGGTGGTCCAGTGGTTAAGAATCCACCTTGCAATGCAGGGGATGCAGGTTCGATCCCTGGTTGGGAACCATATGCTGTGGAGCAACTAGAGATTCTTGTGATGCAGAGAAGTTAGGTGCACATCAGAATCACCCAGAGGGCTTGTGAAACTATAGATTTATGGCCCCCACGCCCAGAGTTTCTGGTTCAGAAGACCTGAGACTCAAGAATCTGCATTCCTTGTTAGACCGAAGTTGATGCTGACGCTGCAGACTCAGTCTCCACACTTGGAGAATCACTGATTAGGAGATGGACTCCACAGCTTGGGTTTAAATACGACTCTGCCACTGACTTGCCTTCCCAGGTGGCGCTAGTGGTAAAGAACCCGCCTGCCAATGCGGGAGGCATTAAGAGATGCAGGTTCAATCCCTGGATCAGGAAGATCCCTGGAGGAGGGCGTGGCAACCCACTCCAGTATTCTTCCCAGATGAATCCCATGGACAGAGGAGCCCGGTGGGCTGTGGTCCATGGGGTCACAAAGAGTCGGACATGACTGAAGCAACTGAGAACAGCACAGCTGCCATTTACTAGCAGTCGGTCTGTAGGAAGTTGCTTAGCTCCCCTGGGCTCAGTGTTCTCATTTATAAAGTGAGTGTAATAGCTTCATCCACCTCACAGAGTTATGATGAGACTGACTGTAAATAAATCATTTACAACAGTCATTGTACATAATAAATGCCATATGACAGTTTGTTATTTTATTATTATCCTTCTCTACGTTTAGAGAAATGAAGAGAGATAAAAAGAAAATTCAAATCAAGGCCTGGTGATAACTTGCAATACAGCAGTAACATTTAAAACTCAGGGAGAGAGGTACCCATTTTGCATTTCTGCTTTTCTATGTATCACTCTCTAAATCACAATGATTAATGAGACTTGAGATTGGTTAAGGCCATTATAATTAGTCACCATGATTTTGAAAAATATACAGTTTGGAAAATTCTGACTGAGGCTGAATTCAAATGAATAGCTTCTCTTATTAATTATTGGACGTGGAACCACCTGCTAACAAAAGCATTACTGCCACCTGGTGGGAGCATACCAAAATTGTTGGCAAAAACACCAAGGAAAATTCAGCAGTCTTTAAGACAACTTGCAGAGAAGGCAATGGCATCCCACTCCAGTACTCTTGCCTGGAAACTCCCATGGACGGAGGAGCCTGGTAGGCTGCAGTCTATGGGGTCGCTGAGTCAGACATGACTGAGCGACTTCACTTTCACTTTTCACTTTCATGCATTGGAGAAGGAAATGGCAACCCACTCCTGTGTTCTTGCCTGGAGAATCCCAGGGATGGTGGAGCCCAATGGGCTGCCGTCTGTGGAGTCGCACAGAGTTGGACACGACACAAGTGACTTAGCAGGAGCAGCAGCAAGACAACTTGCAAACCAGGAACTTCTTAAAGTTAGAATGTCACATATGGGAGAAAAGTAACATTGGCTTAGATAGAAAGGTAAATAAAGGACTTGTGTTTTTCAGTCTTGTTGTCGGTGATGATGGTGAGACCAAGGTTTGACCTACCCTGCTCCACCTTCTAGGCCAGCTCAGGGTTCCAGTCCTTCCCACCCAACAGGGAGAAATAGCCCTAACGGGAAAATATCCCTAATGCAAACCAGGGATTGGGGAGGGAGGGACTCGGAGCTAATAAAGAACACCCACCAGGATGAAGGAGGCCGACTGCCTGGCAGAGAGACTGTTTTCAGGAGAGAGGGTGGTCATGGCCCCTGCTGGTTGTCTTCAAGCAGCCTCTGACTGGAGTTTACTTGGAGCCCTAAGTGATGCTTTAATTAAGCAGGGGAAGGTGGTCTTCCTTTGGGGGGGATGAGTTGCTTTCCCAGGAGGAACTGGGCCTCTGCT
The DNA here is from genome assembly GCA_917880005.1 of Nanger dama. NCBI lineage: Eukaryota > Metazoa > Chordata > Mammalia > Artiodactyla > Bovidae > Nanger > Nanger dama. The sequence goes on along the minus strand of CAKJTW010000036.1, from coordinate 20,708,302 downwards.
GACCTCCCATACTTGAACAGAGCCAGCCAATATGTCACAAAGCCCCTGGAATGCTCGTCACAATGGCCTTGGAACACGGGAGCACTCAACTTTAGAGATAAGACACACCCAAGAACCAAGGGGACTAAACCTCGCAGTCACCCAGAAAAAAATTTGTAGTACTCACAGGATGTGTAATGGGGACTGGGATCAGAAGACATGTAGACCAGTGTGTTGGGCTGATCAGGGAGGACTTCCTGGAAGAGGCGAACCAGGAAGTCTTTCCATCTCTGGCTCTCCCTCTTCTGGGCCCCCTTCACTTGTTATCCCACCAGACTAGTACAGACACCTGGAAAGCACCTCGGATAGGAGATTTAGGTCTCTTGAGTATAACTTTCAGAGATTTAGAATCAGAATGTCTGGGCTGGGGACATGGGGAACTGTATTTTGAAAAACTCCTTGGGTGATTCAGATTAGGTATTTGGATGGTAGCTTCAAGGAGTAGAGATCAGTTTCATTTATCTTTATATCTAGAGCACTAAAGACAGTGCCCAAGTGACTGAACAAATAATTTAATTGAGAAGAGTAAATGAAGTCCTTAGATCTCCTCTTACTTTCCTCTCTGTACGTATTACATAGGTTTCTATATGTGCCTCATCCCCACTCCTTCCCTGAGTTCCTTTAGGCCAAGGTCAGTGTCTGGTCCTTGTGCTTTCCCCCCCAGTGCCAGCCCCACCTCCTGGCACGTAGTGGACGCTCAGTATCTGCTGAATGGACCTGAGGAGCTGGCTTCTCTTGGCTCCAGCATCAGTTCTCCACCTTAAGCGTTGCTTGATTCCTGCTCAGGTCTCAGCCGTTAACGCCATCTGGCTCTAAAGCATCCTTAGTCATTAGGAGAGGATAGTAATTAGACCAACCAAATTGAAATCAGGAGCTTAGAGCTGGAGTGTGGACTCTGACCTCAAATTTGGGAGTTCCCCCTTCTGAGCCACGGATCCCCCAGCCATGAAATCAGAATACAGTCAGCCTCTGGCTTGCATGTCCTTATTAGCATAATGAATCAGCATCCATATGGAAGTCTTCAGTGGACACAATTCACTGTCTCATTTACTGTTACTGTTCTGCACGCTTGCGGCACTGTAGGAGGCTTTTAAAATCAAAACGCTTTATTCTCTGCCTCTCTCCACTACTCCATCCCAGCCTAGGAAAGCGTGACAGCCTCTTCCTCTGGATCTGTTGCCCCTAGGTCTTCAAGGAGCAGGAGGTGGGGCAGCTTTGAGTAGGGAGGGGTGGAATAAGGACTGTGCAGCCTCTAACAGCAGGATACCTTCCTTCTGCGCCTTGCCTTTCAAAGCAAATGTCCAGAGCTGGGGGGCGTGGCAAGGGCATTACTCACCATTTGGGATTATCTATGCCTCTGTTCCTCCACATCAATGGCGTCGACAACTGAGAATTAACTATGATTTTGCCTCGAGAAGCTGAGGATCAGGCAGGGGAGCTGGAAAATCTGAGTGCTAAATCCGATGTGGCTTCTAAAATGAACATGACGGGCATAGATCATCTACTGAACTTCCTTTCACCTCTGGCTCCTTATCTGCAAATTGCAGATAATAACCCTTCCCCAATTAGCCAATATAGTTTGGTCATATCACAAAAGCCTCATAGCAACTGCATGGAGACTTAGTATTCTAACAGGACCCTGTGCTGAAGTGAGAAGGATTTTGATCCCGTTTCCCCCTCTTCCTGATTCTTATAAAGGGATTTACATGTGTCAATGTCATTTTCTCTAGGGCTGAATGGTCCTTCCCACGTCCATTTATTTGCATGTAGCTCAACTGGTAAAGAATCCACCTGCAATGCGAAAGACCTGGGTTTGATCCCTGGGTCAGGAAGATCCCCTGGAGAAGGGAACAGCTACCCACTCCAGTATTCTGGACTGGAGAATTCCATGGACTATATGGGGTTGCAAAGAGCTGGACGCAACTGAGTGACTTTCACTTTCCAAATTCTGTAGATTCTCCTGCGTTACACTCCCTGCCTCCCTAGTGGGGCCCACTTTTCTGCTTTAAATTCCTGTATGTGGGGATTCTTCTGGGCACAAGAATCCCAGGTTTTAAAATATTATTCTTGGTATTAGAGTGTGGGTAAAGGTTGGCGAGATGGAGCATTTGTTATTACAGAAGTCCTGGGAGGGAGAAAACCTCCCAGTCCATCTTTGCTCTGAGGACTCTGATTGTCCAGGGGCTGCTGGGACAGTAGTGGGGAGGCAGACTTGGAAGGGAGAGTGGCTATGGGAACCTCTTGGTTATAACTTACCCCCCACCCCCACTAGAGCCTACAGATCTATGCCTGTTCCACACTGCATATTTATTTGCTGTTTGTAATGCCGATCTGGGTTTGATCCCTGGATTGGGAAGATTCCCTGGAGGAGGGCATGGCAACCCTCTCCAGTATTCTCCATGGAGAATCCCATGGACAGAGGAGCCTGGCAGGCTACGGTCCACAGGACTGCAAAGAGTTGGACACGACTGAAGTGACTTAGCAGGCACACACGCAATGCTGATCTGTGGTACAGTTTTTCTGAACTTCTTAAATAGAAGAAGTAGGCAAGGGAACCCCAATGATACTGAAACATGCCTCGGTTCCCAGTATGGAAATGGTGAGAGGTGCCTGGCGGAGTGACATACAGTGCTGGTGCAATGAGAAGGCTCGTGGGCTTTGAAGCCAGAAAAACCCAGGTTCAGATCCTGACCCTGCCACCCAGCCTCCAGCCCCCATGTGAACTTGGCCCCACTTGTTGGGAAAGACCATTTCTTTTGTGCATGTAAGAGTGGGCCTTAGGCTTAGGGCACTCCATTGCCAAGAGATAGGGTGCCTTTGCAGGCTATGCTGGACTTGCCGCCTCGTGTGGGGTAGTCTTCCCTGTGTGGATTCAGTGTGTGCTCCTCTCTTTCCCTGTGTGGATTCAGTGTGTGCTCCTTTCTTCCCTGTGTGGATTCAGTGTGTGCTCCTCTCTTTCCCTGTGTGGATTCAGTGTGTGCGCCTCTCTTTCCCTGTGTGGATTCAGTGTGTGCTTCTCTCTTTCCCTGTGTGGATTCAGTGTGTGCTCCTCTCTTTCCCTGTGTGGATTCAGTGTGTGCTCCTTTCTTCCCTGTGTGGATTCAGTGTGTGCGCCTCTCTTTCCCTGTGTGGATTCAGTGTGTGCTCCTTTCTTCCCTGTGTGGATTTAGTGTGTGCCCCTTTCTTCCCTGTGTGGATTCAGTGTGTGCGCCTCTCTTTCCCTGTGTGGATTCAGTGTGTGCTTCTCTCCTTCCCTGTGTGGATTCAGTGTGTGCTCCTCTCTTTCCCTGTGTGGATTCAGTGTGTGCTCCTTTCTTCCCTGTGTGGATTCAGTGTGTGCGCCTCTCTTTCCCTGTGTGGATTCAGTGTGTGCTTCTCTCTTTCCCTGTGTGGATTCAGTGTGTGCTCCTCTCTTTCCCTGTGTGGATTCAGTGTGTGCTCCTTTCTTCCCTGTGTGGATTCAGTGTGTGCGCCTCTCTTTCCCTGTGTGGATTCAGTGTGTGCTCCTCTCTTTCCCTGTGTGGATTCAGTGTGTGCCCCTTTCTTCCCTGTGTGGATTCAGTGTGTGCGCCTCTCTTTCCCTGTGTGGATTCAGTGTGTGCTCCTCTCTTTCCCTGTGTGGATTCAGTGTGTGCCCCTTTCTTCCCTGTGTGGATTTAGTGTGTGCTCCTCTCTTTCCCTGTGTGGATTTAGTGTGTGCCCCTTTCTTCCCTGTGTGGATTTAGTGTGTGCTCCTCTCTTTCCCTGTGTGGATTCAGTGTGTGCTCCTCTCTTTCCCTGTGTGGATTCAGTGTGTGCTTTTCTCTTTCCCTGTGTGGATTCAGTGTGTGCTCCTTTCTTCCCTGTGTGGATTTAGTGTGTGCTCCTCTCTTTCCCTGTGTGGATTTAGTGTGTGCTCCTCTCTTTCCCTGTGTGGATTCAGTGTGTGCTCCTCTCTTTCCCTGTGTGGATTCAGTGTGTGCTTTTCTCTTTCCCTGTGTGGATTCAGTGTGTGCTCCTTTCTTCCCTGTGTGGATTTAGTGTGTGCTCCTCTCTTTCCCTGTGTGGATTCAGTGTGTGCTCCTCTCTTTCCCTGTGTGGATTCAGTGTGTGCTCCTCTCTTTCCCTGTGTGGATTCAGTGTGTGCTCCTCTCTTTCCCTGTGTGGATTCAGTGTGTGCGCCTCTCTTTCCCTGTGTGGATTCAGTGTGTGCTCCTTTCTTCCCTGTGTGGATTTAGTGTGTGCTTCTCTCTTTCCCTGTGTGGATTCAGTGTGTGCTCCTCTCTTTCCCTGTGTGGATTCAGTGTGTGCTCCTTTCTTCCCTGTGTGGATTCAGTGTGTGCTCCTCTCTTTCCCTGTGTGGATTCAGTGTGTGCTCCTCTCTTTCCCTGTGTGGATTTAGTGTGTGCTCCTCTCTTTCCCTGTGTGGATTTAGTGTGTGCGCCTTTGTTCTGCGTGAGTGTGTGCACCGTAGGGGACTTGGCCAACCCTGCTACCGTTTCTCCACTGGCAGGAGGGGAAAGGGGTCTTTTCCGGGCCCTGGGGGCCGGCGCCAGCTACTGAAGCTGACCCTGCTCTGTCGCTGCTCTGAGTGAGTGAAGCACTCTTCCCTCCAGTGCCTGTGTGAGTCGGGTCTTTCTTGGTGACGCTGACACACTTGCAGACCACGGAGAAGGCTGGCATTCTGGGCTGCTGGTGGCAGGCACTGCTGTGCTCTTTGCTCTCCTCCATGCAGTGGGACTCCCCCCACCCCCACCCCAGAGGTGGTAACACGTGTCATTTGCTTGACACCATCTCTTAACCTTTTGAGTCTCAGCATCATATGTTCTGAGCGGGGGAATGATAGCACCTCATGGAACAGGTAGGTATGAACCAGCATGTGCTGAGAGCTGAGCAGGGTCCAAGAGCCCAGGGCACAGGTGTGGTCAGGAACCTCAGCATCACCATTAGTATTACCAATGCCCAGGAAACATCTGTGAAAATGTCTATTAACTAGACTTGAGTCAAGATGCTGCCGGCTTCCACCAGGCTTGCAAGAACATCAGTGCAAAAGTTCAAAGAGCTTGTGAGCCCGACAGTTCCTGTTTCTCTGCCTTTTCCAGGAACCTGAGGACCACGGTTGCTATGAAAGCGGGGTGAGGCGCGTATTAGAAACCAAGTTCACTCCAGTTCCCATCATGTCAGTGCAACATGACACGACTCTGGAATGAGATGCGCCAGGTCCCTGTAACAGTTATCAGGTAGCCTCCTTCAAAGGACACCTTCCCGTGTCTGTCTAGTCTGGGGCATGCTACCTCTTGGTGTAAATCACATGCGTTCTGATTTGATTTCACTGTGAAGTGCCAACAACCTTTTATGCTAAAGCAGTGCTTTTCTCTTTGCCCCTCCTTGTGGGGAACCAGGATACGTTTAGGTTTTCGGCAGCAGGTTTTTGCCCTCGCCCCCACGGATTGCGGTATTTCTGACAATGCTGGAGACAGCTGCACCTCATGTGTCACTAGCGGGAGGGGAACAGAGGGCTGGGGGTTGGGGGGTGGAGACAGCTGTCTTCTGAGTGTGTGATGTTGGAATTCCCCAGAGCAATAGCCTGCCCAGCCACCTGAAGTCCCTGGAGCCAGTTGGGGTGTCCTGGGTTATTTGCTGCACTGGGGGCCAACCTCATCATCTTGGGAACCCCTCCCTTGCTCTATCCTTCCCCTTAGTTAGTTGAAGATGACACTGCTTGTCACTTTCAATCCAGCTGTCATGCACGCCAGGAATAACTCATAGGAGCAATTCTAGGTAGAAACGACCACAGTCAGCAAAGAAGAAGTGCTTTCAGCCCTGGGCAGCTGTCCCCACAAGCTCTCCCCTGCTCTGAAGGTGGTCTTGCTCCTTAGGGGTCCTCATCATGGTTATTCCTGACTCTTGCCCTCCAAGCCCTGGGGCCCTGCCAAGCACAGGACTCCGATTCTCAGTGAGAGGCTGCCTCTTTTGTGCTGCGCTGTCTACTGCTCATTCAGTCCCCAGAAGCCCCTGTCTTGTCCCTGGACATCCTGACCACGACTTCCTTTTAGAGGGCACCCGCTATGTACCTCAGGGGAGGGGCTTTGTATATGTCATTGCCAACCTTGACAACCTGGTGAGGGCAACAGAAGCTACTTGCTTGGGATTGCCCAGCGAGTCAGGGGGAGCCAGGAACCTCCATGCTCTACTTAGACTGGCTATCAGCCAGGACAGCTCTGTGTCATGTCAAGCTGACCCCCTCATTCTATGAGCAGAAGTGGGCATCTATGAACCCCCTTGCTGGCTCAGGGGATCGTGACCCCAGAACCCACAGGGGAGGAGGGAGCTTGCTCTACCTCCTCATCCAGACTTTAGAATAGTTATTCCGTCCAAATTCAGAGTGTGCAGTGTCGGGGGAAACAGTGCAGCAGTGTTACAACCTACATGTAAAGAGGATGGAAAAGAGTGAAATGGAGAGGAAAAAGGACAAGGAATTCCAGCAAACTCCAGGGACGGCTAATGGAGAGAAATAACATGGCTAATTACATCTCTGAAGGCTATCTGTTCCAAAATGAATTTTTAATGAAAAAAAATAATGCATTTCCCCTGCAACTGAAATGCAAGAAGAAAAGGAATGGGCAGCGTCTCCCAGCACAGGCAAGAGCCACTGTGTGTCCGGTGGCGTCTCTGACCACTTGACCTGAGTCCCTTCTCAGCATCATCACCCCTAGGGTGATGCAAAGCAGGCACAAGAACCAGCAGTGGGACCCTTGTACACACAGGGCTCCAGGGACAGCAGTGTGGACTGAAATCTGTACATCAAGCTCCATCACCTGTCAGAGCTGAGAGGGAGTTCTCTCCAGTAGTTCCAGGGGTCTTCTCTAGGCGGTGGTGGAGGTGTTCAGTCGTTCTGTCATGTCCAACTCTTTGCAACCTCGTGAACTGCAGCACGCCATGCTTCCCTGTCCTTCACATCTCCCAGAGTTTGCTCAAACTCATGTCCATTGAGTTGGTGATGCCATCCAACCATCTCATCCTCAGTCACCCCCTTCTCCTTCTGCCCTCAGTCTTTTCCAGCATCAGTGTCTTTTCCAATGAGTCAGTTCTTTGCATCCGGTGGCCAAAGTATTAGAGCTTCAGCAACAGTCCTTCCAATGAGTATTCAAGACTGATTTCCTTTAGGATTGACTGATTTGATCTTCTTGCAGTCCAAGGGACTCTCAAGAGTCTCCTCCAGCACAATTTGAAAGCATCAATTTTTTGGTGCTCAGCCTTCTTAATGGTCCAACTCTCACATCCGTACATAACTAACTGGAAAAACCATAGCTTTGACTATATAGGCCTTTGTCAACAAAGTGATGTTTCTTCTTTTTATTTCCCCTGCCCACCCCCTCCTATTCTCCACATCAAGAGTCATGGATCTTAAATCCATGGGTATAAAACTCCTTTTGTGAAATTAAGGTTTATCCATGGCTTTGTGAAGAAGAGAGCCCCATCTCTCCTCTTTCTAGGACAATCTGTAAGTGGGAATAGGGAGAGACTAGCACAAATTTTAGAGTTAAACAGTCTTAGGTTCAGATCCGAGTCTTACAGCCTCTTTGCTGTGTGACCCAGGGCAAGTTATTTAATTTCTCAGGCTCAGTTTCCTCACCTGTAAAATGGGGAAATAGTAGCTACTTGGTATACTATTGTGAGATTTAAATAATGTCTATATGGTGCTTAGCACAGTGTCCAGCACAGACTGAGCAGTTGTTTGTGTTATTATTTCTTCCAGAACATTTCTAGGCTAACCTTGAACCTCCCAAGAAACTCTCTCCTGGGACCTCAGAGAAAGTTATTTAATTTCCCAGGCTCAGTTCCCTCACCTGAAAAATGGGGAAACAGTAGCTAATTGACATACCCCAGCCTCAGTCAGCCCCCTACCTAGCACGGCCACCTGGGCTGGGTATTAAGAACCACAGGGACAGCTAGGAGCACTGAGCTTGCTGCTGGCCATTGACCTCAGACAGGCTGTTTGCTCAGAGGCCCAGCTTGCCCTCTAGTGCAGAAGATGCAGCAAGGCTAGAGTTGGCAGGACGCTTCTCCAGGGAAAAACAAGACCATGATGCTCGAAGGTCTACGGGTGCCCAGCCTATGTTACCCTCAGGGCAGACAGATCCCTATGTCAGTGCTCTATAGCCACACGCTCACCCCTCAGTGGGTTCACACCCCTGTCACTAATTCTACATGAGAGCTCCAAACTCATGCATAACACCCCTCAAATTCAGGAACACACAAGTGCCCCTAAACTTCAGGACCACAGGCTTTAGTATCATTCTCCATGTAGTCACACCCAAACAGTCCCATCAAAGTGTGTGCAAACACGCATATATACTTCCCCCACCCCCAACACACACATCCACACATTTTCTGAAACACAGCATGATGCCAATCCAGGGCACCTCATCTCTATGCCAAACTTGCCGTCTAAAGTGTGTCCTGCAGATGATGGGATGGTAAAGCCTGCCGTGAGCATATGTGTTTCTGAAAGGGAGGTGGGAAACAGGCTTTTATCGGTTTTATAGAAACAGAGCTCCTTTAGAAGATCAAGTTCCCTCCCCAATTAAAAGCCAAATGAAACCAGAAGCTGGTTTGTTGAAGTGATGAGCCTTCCCAGGTGACTTCCTCAGGTCTAGCACCGGTGCTGCTCTTGGATTTATTAGCCATGATTACTGATGTTCTTTGGTCTACACGTGAAAAGGAGAAGAGACTGGGAAACAGTGTTGGATTTAGGAATCTTCTGTGGTAACCAGGCTGGCTGCGGTAGGACGGGGGCCTGCAGTTCAGTGATGCCAGGACTCTCGTGAAAAGAAATGTAGAGGGCTTTAGTGAAAGTCACTCAGTCGTGTCCGACCCTTTGTGACCCCAAGAACTGTTATAGTCCCTGGAATTCCCTAGGCCAGAATACTGGAGTGGGTAGCCTTTCCCTTCTCCAGGGGATCTTCCCAACCCAGGATTGAACCCAGGTCTCCCACATTGCAGGCAGATTCTTTACCAGCTGAGCCACCAGTCTTTAGCTGGACAGAAAACGTGGGGGCCAGTGCTCCAGCGGTGGTCTTGTTGGAAGCAGAAAGAGACAGCATTTGAGAGTGAACTTCCATGTGAAGCAAGGTCAAAAGGAAAAGAAATTCCAAATTGTGGGTTCTCCAGTTTCACTCCATCTTAGTCTTCTTCATGCTGATCCTTTAGTAATATAGGTCGAGTTACCCATGGCTTCAAATTCAACCTCGTTTACAACAGGTTTTGCTACTAGAGATTAGAAAGACTGGAAAAGTAAGGCGGGTTACCTTACTTTTTAAATGACTGGAAAAGTAAGGTGGGTTACCTTACTTTTTAAAAATAACCGTGTTATCATGGACACATGCAAAATTAAGACTTTCAGGAAGGTATGCATGTGTGTCAAATTTGAAAAAATCTCATTTTACATGTTTTTTATACTTTCATAAAGTGTGTACTACAGAGTACATGCATGTGTGTGTATGCATGTGCACACAACACACACCCACCCTCAGGTACACACAGTGGGCAGGGTGGCTGGGCTGGCACAGCTGGGCCTAACCAATCCTGGCAGAGAGAGCCCGAGCTGCAGAGGCCAGTGAGGGGCGGTAGGCCAAGGGCTGACTCTGGGGACTTCCTGGAGGGCAAAACAAGAGGACCCCAGGTGTCCAGAGTGATGGGAGGGAGCATGCCATGCTGGGGCCTGGGGAGGTGAAGGAGGTGGCTGAAGACCAAGTCCTGGAGGCAGAGAGGAGATCATGACACACATCGGCACCTCACAAAGCAGGGAGGTCGAAAGTATTCCTTTCCCACCTATTTTTCCCTTCTCTGAAACAGTCCTATCCTCCAGACCCTGGGAGACTGAGAGCACTGGCTCTGGCCTCATGAGTAGGTCCGTGACTATTCTAGGGACCAGACACAGGAAACTGACTACTGGGATTCTCAGAAGGAGGTGTCTGGCTGGTGCCTAAGCCATGTCAGTTCGTGGGTCCTGCTTGGCGGTCCAGGACTCCTGCAGCCTCGGTCCTCTGTCTTTGGGGCCTGCTCTTGGGGGCGGGGGGTGGAGAAGAACACGAGCAGAGAATCTTAATTCTTCTGTGTGTGCAACTGTGTCACTTGCCCAGCTGGGGAGGGGCTGTACCTGTGTGGGGTAAGCTGGCATTCAGGGTAGAAGAGGCTTACCAGCCCTGACCTAACTCACCAGTCTGGTGGGATTATAAGCATGCCACATGCGGAAGCAGAAGGTCCTAAGAGGTTCCTCCTCCCACATCTGCTCCTCCCCTGGCCTGTGCCCCCGTCTCTTCTTCCTCCAGCATTCCAGGGACACAGCCTGCAGACTTCTCTGCCTTCTGTAGTCCTCAAGCAGCTGGGGACAGCTGTTATAGGAATTGTTCCTCCCCTTCATGGGCAGAACCCACGGACTCATCTTTCCAGTGATGGGATTACACAGAAAAACATTTGGCCAAGGACTTGGAGGCAGTCAGAGTTATGAGGGCAGTTCTTCTGTTACTGGATCTGAGAAAGACGATTCTACCATCCTAATCTGAGTGGAACCCTGGCTTGGGCACAGGCTGATCTTGATCCCAGAGTTGTAAACTGAAGGCTGAAAAACCACTTACAGCAACTCTGCTTCATAGATAGAGAAATTAAGCTCCAGAGTGGGGAAGTAACTTGCTCAAGGTCACACAGCAAATCAAAGGCAGACTTGTAAGTAGAATCCAGTCTCCTGCCTCCTGTCTTCGTATCTTTAGATCTCAGCAAAATGTGATGTTTTAAAGCCAGGCTTTGAACAAAAGAAGGGGGATGTAAGGGTGAGGAGGGACCCTGATGAAAGTTTAATGAAGGAGTCGAGGAAGCTCTCACTTTCTGCAATGTAGGCGTTCTTTTTCCTTCTCCTCCCCACTGAGGTCTGGCTAGGTGAAGGCCAGAAACTGCCAGGTTCCTCTCATCCCAGGGGGTGCATAAGGAGTTGAGGGGAGGCAGCAGGCCTGGGTCAGGCATCACCTGCTACTCTGGTCTCTCCCAGAGTAGCAGTGGCTGCAGAAGCACGTGGTGCCACCGCACAGAGAAGCTGTGATAAGAAGGAGGATTGATCTTTCTGCTGCTTCAAAGAGGATGGAAGCTGTCCCTGTCATGACTGTTGATCAAAGTCTCTGCAGAGGATGTTTTGCGTGCCCTCCCCTCCCCTGCTTCAGGCCGTTGGAGCAGAAGTCCCACTCCTCGTCATGCTGAGGCCTTCCTCCAAGTCTCCCTGCAAACTAGAGAGACGTCCTCCAGCTAGAATTCCACAGCAGCTACCAGAAGCCAGGCGTCCAAATTCTCCATTCAACTTTTTCTCCAGGCAGCCCAGCCCAAGGTCATGACCCAGTCTATGGGAACTGATACTAGCCTCATTGTACAGAGGACATAGAGAGGTTAAGTGACTTGTCCAGAGCCACAGGCTAGTTAACCTTTGGGAAACCCCTATTATTATGAAGTTACATGGCTCTTGTCCTCAGAAAGTCCCCTGTCTGGTTCTGGAGCTGGTTCACTTAGCATGTGTAGACTCCAGAAAGACTGTGAAAATAACCTCTGTTAAAAAGGAGGGATAAGCCTACTTCTAAATTGTCATATTTCAGGCATCTGCAAACGTCCAGATTCTTTACTTTTACTTTGCCTCTTTTGCAGGACAGAACACAGATTTTTCCTTCCCCAGCCCCACCATCCCCCAATCTATATCCAACTGCCTCTGTCTGCAAATATGCGCCTTATGTATGAAAATCCTTCAATGCTTATCTATTAAATACAGTGCCAATTCCAAATTCCTTAGCCTGGCCTTCAAGGTTCTGAAGAACTTTGAGAGCCACATGGCCTGTGGTTAAGAACTAGCTTGCCGGCTCCTTAGACTCCTAGATTTTGACCCATGTATTATTTAGCAAGCAGTGTGTTGCTTAATTTCTAGTTTTAGGGGATTTTCCAGATATTCTCATTTTTGTTTCTTTTCTTTTATTAAGTTCCAAGTTTTTTTCTGGTCATTTCTTTCTGTCTTTATTTTGGGAGAGGGCCTTACCATCTGGCTTCTGTTCCTCCACCAGGGACTGAACCTGGGTCGCTGCAGTGAAAGGGCTGAGTTCTAACCACTGGACTGCCAGGGAATGCCTTCATTTCTCTCTCTTGAACTTCCTCTAACATTTCATTTAGAGCTGGCGTGCTGGCAATTAATCTTCTTGGTTTTCCTTCAACTAAAAATGTCTTTATTTTGCCTTTAAAAACATTGTCATTGAATATAGAATTCTGGGTTGACAGTTCTTTTGTTTCAGCGCTTTAGAGATGGGGTTCCACTGTCTTCTGGTCTCCGTGTCTTCTGATAAGAAATCTGTAGTCATTTTAATTATGTCCCTTCCTGGTGGCTTATTTGGTAAAGCATCTGCCTGCAGTGCGGGAGGCCCGGGTTCGATCCCTGGGTTGGGAAGATCTCCTGGGGAAGGAAATGGCAACCCACTCCAGTACTCTTGCCTGGGAAATTCTATGGATGGAGGAGCCTGGTAGGCTACATGGGATCGCAGAGTGGGACATGAGCAACTTCACTTTCTTTAATGTGTAATGTATTGCTTTCCTCTGGCTTTTTCAAAAATATTTTCTTTTTCTTTTCCTTTTTTTTTAGCAGTTTGATTAAGATGTATTTGAATCAGGTTTTCTTTGAATTTGTCTTTCTTTGGGGGTTTGCTGAGCTATTTAAATCTATAAATTTATGTCTTTTTACCAAATTTGGAAAATGTTCAGTCATAATTTCTTCAATATTTTTCTGCACCAAGCCTTTGTCCAATCTGTCTGAGACACCAAAAATAGGAATGTTAGAGATTTTGCTCTTATCCTATAAATCCCCAAAACTCTATTCATTTTTCCCCCCCAATTTTTTCTGTTTTTCAGATTAGATAATTTCTGCTAATCTATCTTCAAGTTCGTTGACTCTTTCCTCTTTCATCTCCATTTTGCCATTGAGCTCATGGAGGGAATTTTTATTTCAGTTATTGAATCTTCAGTTATAAAGTTTTCTTTTGGTTCTTTTTTGTAGGTTTCATTTCCTTCTAAGAGTTTTTGTCTTTCCATTCATTTCAAGATCGTTCCTCCTCACTTCATGAACTAAGTTTTCTTTTGGTTCTTTTTGTAGGTTTCATTTCCTTCTAAGAGTTTTTGTCTTTCCATTCATTTCAAGATCGTTCCTCCTCACTTCATGAACTATATATATGGTATGTTTTATATGATATATGCTATGTGATGTAACAGTCTTTATGTGATAATTCCATCATCTAGATCATCTTGAGGCCAACATCTGCTAACTATCTTTTCCTTTGAGAGTAGCTGAGATTTTCCTAGTTCCTTGTATGTGGAGTTATTTGGGGGCATTTTGAATGTGATATAATACTGTATAATCAATCCTATTTATTTTAGACCCCAAGTCCTGACCTGCCTTCTGCTTTGGGTCAGTTCTGTGAATGCACAGCTCAAGAGTGAGTCCAGGACTTTATACACAGTTTTAAGAGAGCTTCTTTTCCAGCTCTCCATGATAGACCTCACCCTCTATGGCTCCTAGAAACCCTTTTCCTGATCCTTGGGCTAGAAACCTGGGCTTTTAGCCTCTTCATGTTGTCACACACTTCCCCTGACTGTGTTCACTTTCTGGGTGAAGCAAGATAAGAGAGAGAAGAATTAACAGAATCTCCCCCATATTCCCCAGAAGGGCCCCTTGACTCAGTTTCTCCAGCTAGAGAGAAGGATTTCCTCTCAGAGTTTTAGGTCCTGCGCCACCAACACTGCAGGAATATAACCTCAAGACCAGGGCTTTCCTCACACCTCTCTCTGGACAGTAAATGAGAAAAAGTGGAGATTTTGCAACCCCCCACCCCACTTGCCATCCTGCAGGGTCCCTCTCCCCAGTCCTCTGGTAAGAGGAAGAGGGTTTTCCTGGAGTTCTTTCTGTTTGTGCCCACTGCACAGTCTGGGGATCATGCTTTCTAGAGTCTAAGCTGGGAAATGGTGGAGGAAAAAATACGTAAGAAACTTACTTCTGTATTGGTCATTCTTTGAGTGTTTATTTCCCTCTCCAATCTACCTTCTATTATTTATTTTTCAGAGTCCTTAGGCAGTGTTGCATGTACCTTTTCCAGGGTTTTTATTTATAATCAATGGGAGGGGGAAAAAGAAATATGCTTATTCTATCTTAGCTGTAACCAGAAGCCTGTAGACATGTACTTTTACATTGAAAGGTATGGGAGACTCTAATGAATTTTGCAAAAGTACTGCAAAATTTAAAAGAATGTGAAAGTCACTGTATTTATAAATTTAATTTGTCAGACTCACAACAATTTTATGAGTACCAGATACTTGTTCAATTAGACATTTAAGTTACTTAGGAAAATCAAACGTATTAAGTGTTCCTATGTAGTTGAAATTGTTTAAGCAAATTTAATTAAGTTGTAAATGGCACTGATTGTTTAAGAGTTTAGTTTTTCCAACTTGAGTTAATCAAACTTTAATTGAAGAAAAAGTGAAGGTCTTGTGCTGATTACATTACATTTATAAATAGAATAAGATCAGTAAGTGGAACTTAATCCTGAAGAAAAGCTTTGCTTTCAAATGTGTGTCCTTAGTAAATTGAATATTAATTTTTAAAAGGCAACTATAAATAGTTTTTTGTGTGCACAACCTCCCCTCTTGGTTCAGTTCAGTTCAGTCACTCAGTCGTGTCCAACTCTTTGCATCGCTATGGACTGCAGCACACCAGGCCTCCCTGTCCCTCAGCTGTTCCCGGAGCTTACTCAAACTCATGTCCATCAAGTTGGTGATGCCATCCAATAACATCCTTTGTTGTCCCCTTCTCCTTCTGCCTTCAATCTTTCCCAGCATCAAGGTCTTTTCCAAGGAGTCAGTTCTTAGCATCAGGTGGCCAAAGTATTGGAGTTTCAGCTTCAGCATCAGTACTTTCAATGAATATTCAGGACTGATTTCCTTGAGAATGGACTGGTTGGATCTCCTTCCAGTCCAGGGGACTCTCAAGAGTCTTCTCCAACATCACAGTTCAAAAGCATCAATTCTTAGGCACTCAGCTTTCTTTATAGTCCAACTCTCACACCCATACATGACACTGGAAAAACCATAACCTTGACTAGACGGACCTTTGTTGGCAAAGTAATGTCTCTGCTTTTAAATATGCTGTCTAGGTTGGTCATAACTTTTCTTCCAAGGAGCAAGAGTCTTTTAATTTCATGGTTGCAGTCACCATCTGCAGTGATTTTGGAGCCCCCCAAAATAAAGTCAACCACTGTTTCTCCATCTATTTTCCATGAAGTGATGGGACCAGATGCCATGATCTTTATTTTCTGAATGTTGAGCTTTAAGCCAACTTTTTCGCTCTCCTCTTTCACTTTCATCAAGAGGCTTTTTAGTTCCTCTTCACTTTCTGCCATAAGGGTGGTGTCATCTGCATATCTGAGGTTATCAATATTTCTTCTGACAATCTTGATTCCAGCTTGTGTTTCTTCCAGCCCAGCATTTCTCATGATGTACTCTACATATTAGTTAAATAAGCAGGCTGACAATATACAGCCTTGACGTACTCCTTTCCTGATTTGGAACCAGTCTGTTGTTCCATGTCTAGTTCTAACTGTTGCTTCTTGACCTGCATACAGATTTCTCAGGAGACAGGTCAGGTGGTCTGGTATTCCCATCTCTTTCAGAATTTTCCACAGTTTGTTGTGATCCACACAGTCATTCTGCACATACACTAAAAATCAGTGATAGGGGATCACCTCCTCCAGAGATGACCATGTCACTCTCAGACCACTCTCAGTGTTGGTAAAATGTCTTTGTTTTCACCTGAAATCTTGGGGTAGTGTGGACTGAACAACTTTGAGAGACTGACTGGCATATTACTTTACCCCTTGGAGACTCAGTTTTCTTATCTGCAAAATGGAAAAGAACTGACCTCTAAGGTTTAAGATCCAATAAGTTGGTGTATGTAAAGTGCTTGTGTGTATATGTGTATGTAAAGTGCTCAGCATAGAAACTGTAGCAGTTGGAGTAGAAGCAGAAGTAATAGTAAAGCTGTTACTCTTGCTGGTGTGCTCTGAACCAGTTCCCAGAGCTGCCAGGCCCTGGCACTGGGAGAGGCAATGAGAAAACCGAGCTGAAATGGTGGTTGGCAGTAGGGCCCTCGCTCCTGTCCTGCCGGCATGGCTGTTCCCTCCTTGGCCCAGAGCTCCTGACAGTGCAGGCAGCTGTCTGGTGTTGCCAGAGAGTGGTTGAAAGAGGCAGAGCTTTGCAGAGAGACCCATATTCAGACCCAGGCTCTGCCCTTCCCCCTGGGTGGTTTGGAAAAGATCCCCAGGCTCTAAAAAACAAGCCTCTGTTCCTTCCCCTACCCATGGAGGTGAGAATCATGAACCCAGTGGGTAGATCTGAGTCTTAAGTGAGGCCCTGTGCAGTGTCCAGCTCAGTACTTAGCATGAGCACATATACAGGGCTTACTGTATATCTCTGCACTGTGAATTTTATTCCAGAATGGATTCTTTTGCTCCTGGTAATCCAGCTGTCTGCACTGACCCAAGTTATCTGGCTATCTTGTCTACACTGACCCAGCTTATTTGGTTATTTTGTGTATGCTGACTCAGCTGAGGAGCAGAAGGCCAGGTCCTAGTCCTGGACCTCGATACAGGTCAAACCCCTTCTTCTCCCTGGGACTCAGATTTCCAATTTCTAGATTGGGTATAATAATCCCTATTTTGGGGCCACTGGACCCACATAGCTGAAATGGCTTATGGATGTGTGGAGGGCTTAGTTCTGAGGAGCGGTTTGCCCTGACAGACTTAGGAGATCTGTGGACAGAGCAGGATTCCCTGGCCCCTTCTCGCTACGACCGGAAGTTGTGCCTCTGAGGGCTGATAGTCGGCTTCCGTTATGATCAGGCCCAAGGGCAGAAGCAGGCAGCCACCTGCAGGCCTGTGTTCTGGGTCATTCACTCATTAGTCCGGTGCTCACTCCTTCACAGAAAAGGAAGAATGGAAACTCCTGGGCACCAGTGCCATCCTGCCTCTGCTCGAATCCCCTTGCAGCCGCTGCTGGCTCCCCTGCAGCTGGACTCCTGTGTCTGGGGGTCTGTTCCTTAGCACTGCCATGGGTGGCCTCCCAAGAAGTTTTGTGTGCCTGCCTTTGAGTCTTGCAACCTCAATCAGCCATGCCCAGGCTCACTGCAGCAGCAGCCATGTCCTTCAAGGTCAACTCATGCCCTTCCCTTCTGCCAGGAAGCCCTCTTGGCTCCTCTAGCACATGCCACTCTATCCCTTCCTGGAGCGTCTGAGCCCCACCCTTTAGCTCCTGCTCATACTCTGTCCTGCCCTGGCCTCTCCCTGCTCTTTAGGAGGCTCTGTCACCTCATCAATGCCCTAGGTGGGAGTTTCAGGAGGGAAGGCCCAGAACACCTTCTCTTCCTCCCTGACAGCCCTACTCTGGGGTGGGCCCAGAGGGGCTCTGAAGCTGTTGACTGGTTGGGTGAGGGGCTGGGGCCAGCTCCTGGCTGTGTTCCTCAAAGTATAGGCTGCAAAGAGGGTTTTGAGCCCTCACAGTGAGACCCAACACTCCCTGGGGACCAATCTCTGGTCTTAATAATGAGAACATCTTCCATATATATAGGGCCTCATGGATTCAGAAGGTGTTTTTCATCCCTGCAGCCATTTGATAGAGTGAGTTTGATGACCTCTGCCAGCAAAAGAGACATTCAGATATAGAAAAGAAAAGCTGGATCTCCCAAGGGTGCAGAGGTGCTGAGGCAGTTGCCCTGGCTAGAACCTCAGGTTCTGTTTGACTTTCAGCCTCTTGATCTCTGTCTCTGACTTGCATGAGGTGAGGTGGGAGGTGGTACAGAAGTGAGTGAGCGCCTGCCTGCAGCCTTTCTGTGCTTCCTTCAAGCCTTCTCTGCTGGAGAGGGGCAGACCAGGAAGGAGGTGGAGCAGAGAAGCAAAGCTGGGGACTCTGCCTCGCATCAGCCCCCATCACAGTATCTGAAAGCCATGGGGGCGGGGTGGATGTGAGTCTAGGCCTGGTGTCCCTCCACCCTGCTGTCCCAGCCCTGGACACAGGGACCCCGTGAATTCCCATCCCAGGCTCCTTCCTGGTATCCCAAGAGGCACAGATCTGAGTGTCTCTAGAATGAGCTAGAGGTGAGGTTGGAGAAAGCAATGATCTTAGCTAGAGGCTGCGATCTAGCTCAGAGGCCCCTGTCTCCTCCCTTCCTGCACTGTATCCCAAGATTTGCTGTCTGAAATTTCTTGTCCTTGTTTTCAATAAGCTGGCCTAAAGGGTCTTCCCCTTTCTGGATAATTTTTCTCTGGTTCATTTTCTTCCTTTCTCTTCTTTTCACCTGACTCTAGCACAGCCTGTCAGCATTCCTTCCCACTGGCCCAGCAGAAGCTGCCAGGAGAGGAGCTCGCATGTGTGTGTGAATCTGTGTGTGTGTGTCTGTGTAGGTGTCCCTGTGTGTATTTCCTAAAGACAGGCCAGGACTCCCCTGTCTGACGGGCAGGGACCCAGAAGTGCCCAGCAGAACTTGCAGGAGAGATGACCCCCAACACCAAGCTCACTGGCAGGCTCAGGAAGTGAAATCTGCTGGCAGTCAAAAAAGCCAGGCCAACTCAGCAGCCACCTTCCAAAGGTTTGGCCAGGGCTGCTGGCAGGCGGGGAGATCTGATGCTGAACTTAGGGCCAGTGAGGAGTGGTAGAAAGAAGCAGACCAGAGCTGGCAGCTAGAGGACTAGACGCATGGACGAATGCCACAGATGCTCAGCATTGGCAGGGAGTGTGGAGAAGGGTCGGCACAGCCCCTCACTATACGTATGGGGAATCTCCAGGCTCGGAGGGCTCAGGGCTTGGCCAGGTGTCACAGAGCAAGGCTGTTCAGTCGCCCAGTCGTGTTCAGCTCTTTGCGACCCCATGAACTGCCGTGTGCCAGGCCTCCCTGTCCCTCACCATCTCCCGGAGTTTGCCCAAGTTCATGTTCATTGTGTCAGTGATGCTGTCCAGCCATCTCATCCTCTGATGCCCTCTTCTCCTTCTGCCCTCGATCTTTCAGGGACTTTTTCCAATGAGTCATCTGTTTGCATCAGATGACCAAAATACTGGCGCTTCAGCTTCAGCATCAGTCCTTCCAGTGAATATTCAGGATTGACCTCTCTTAAGACTGATTGGTTTGATGATCTTGCTGAGGAGCAAGGTAAGCACTGAAAATAGATCTTTGGGGTTTTTTTGTTTTGTTTTTTAATTTTATTGAAGTATAGTTGATTTGCAATGTTGTATTTAATTTCTGTTATACAACAAAGTGACTCAGTTATACATACACACACATATATTCGGTTTCACATTCTTTTCTGTTGTGGTTTATCACAAGATACTGAACAGAGTTCCTCGTGCTGTATAGTAGCACCTTGTTCATTCTGTATAGAATAGTTTACATTTGCTAATCCCAGACTCCCAGCACTTCCCTCCTGCAGTCTCCACCCACCTGGCAACCACAGTCTGTTCTCTATATCTGGGTCTGGTTTTTTTCACAGGTATATTCATTTGTGTCATATTTTAGATTCCACGTGTAAGTGATATCATATGGTATTTGTCTTTCTCTTTCTGACTTGCTTCATTTAGGCTGACAATCTCTGGGTCTATCCATGTTGCTGCAGATGGCCTTATTTCATTCCTTTTTAATGGCCAGGTAATATTCCATCGTATGTATATCTATACCACATCGTTATCTGTTCATCCACTGATGGACATTTAGGTTGCTTCTCTGTCTTGGCTATTGTGAGCAGTGCTGCTGTGAACATAGGGATGTATGCATCTTTTTGAATTATAGTTCTGACTCAATATATGCCTAGGAGTGGGATTGCTGCATCATATGGCAGCTCTGTTTTTTTAGGAACCTGTATACTGTTTTCCATAGTGGCTGCACCAGTTTACATCCTCACCAACAGTGTAAGAAGGTTCACTTTTCTCCACACCCTCTCCAGCAATTATTATTTGTAGACTTGTTAATGATGGCCATTCTGACCAGTGTGAGGTGGTGCCTCACTGTTTGATTTGCATTTCTCTAATAATTAGCAGTGACGAGCAACTTTTCATGTGCCTATTTGTCTATGTTTTTGTCTTCTTTGGAGAAATGTCTTTTTAGGTCTTCTGCCCATTTGAAAATAGGTCTTTGGATTTCAGGTTGTTTTTTTTTTTTCTTTACAATGCATCATGTCACATTGTTCAAAAATCAAAAGCTGGAAAGTGTATTCATCTCTATTTGTTGTCCCCTTCCCAGATGCTTCTTAGTATCAGAAGCTCTGATGAGCCTCTGTGAGATCTAGGAGTCCTGGAGGCCTGCTCCCTCTATGGCCGGGCAGGACCTACTTACTAACAGAAACTAGCAGAGCTCCATGAGTTAATGACTGTGCCGCAGTAAAGCTAAGGCAGACTACAGCGGGATGTGGGGAGGGGCAGAGAGAAAAAGGAGGGAATTTTATTCACTTACACCTTGTGCTGTTCCTAAAAGGTTTAAGGTGGCTAGGAGGCTGTGTATCCATAAAGCTCTCTAGAGTATGACCTGATCTTGAAGGAAAAACAGGATACAAAGAGGACAAGACAAAACAGGCATTCTAGGAGGAGGGAATAGGTTGTGCAGAGATAGAGTAAATGTGTGAGGCCTCACGAAACCCAGGGTGGCTGGAAATGTGAGGGCAGTGGGAAATGCCAAAGAAAAGGGGGACTCTACTCAGACTCCGTAAAACCAGCTCACTGTGGGCACTATTATGGATAAACTCACATCTTCCTAGGCTGATCGCCTTAGCCTCAGTCACTGTATAGTCTCAGTAATGCTGTGTAACAAACCCTTGGAATTCAGTGTTTTGAAATAATAAACATTTAACTTACTATTCTGTGGGTCAGCAATTTAGTCTGGGCTCTGCTGAGTGGTTCTTCAGGTCTCAGTTGGGCTCACTCACATGTCTGGAGGTTGGCTGGCCACTGACTGCCCTAGACTAGCTTTGGCTGGGGTGACTATAATGACTTGGCTCTGCTCCACATTTCTCATCCTCCAGTAGGCTGGTGGGGGGTGTGTTGTCATGGTGATGGCAGAGCACAAAAAGGCAGGCTCTGGTGTCAAAGCACATTTCAAGCCTGCTGGCGTCCCATAGGCCCAGGCAAGTCATGGTTCTCAGGGGGAGAGAGGATAGGGAAGAGCAATGCAGAATCACACAGTAAAGGGCATGGACACGGTGGGGGGTCGGGGGTGGCGGTAAAGCACTGGGGCCATGAATGTGATCCACCATAGTCGTTTCCGTCCAGCCTTGCTTGGTGCAAGTATCCACACCTGCATCCTTGGACAGGAGTAGAGCGAGCCTCCAGGACTTAGTTCAAATCCTGCGTTCTCAGGGGAACACTCCATGATGGCTTAGCTCTCAACTTCTTGGTCCTCTGAGGGCTCAGGTAGGGGTGTGTGTGTGCACGTGTATGTGTGCACGTGTGTGTGCACGTGTGTGTGTATTGTGTTGTCACCTCAACCAGATGACTGTATCTAGTGAGTGGCTGCCTGCTGTTTTTTTTTTTTTTTTTTTTTTAAATCATCCCACCATACCGGGCTGTGGAGCACAGAGGTGAATCAGAGATACCCCCTGCCCTCCAGGATGCCCAGTTCTCTGAAGGAGACACTCCTTCCAGCAGTGACAACCCAGCAAGGACCAAGACACAAGACCATGGGGCACAAAGCGAGACCAGGGGCCTTACTGGGCCTAGCCTGGTGGCTAGGAAAGGCTTCCTGAAGAAGGGAGAGCTTCAGTGGCATCTAGAAGTGGAGTTGAGGACTAGAAGCAGACCAGTAGTTCTAGGCAGATGTCCTGTGCAGAGGGCATAGCACGGGAGAGAGTAGGAGGGAGCAGTGGGTGTGTTTGGGGAATGGCCGTGGCTGTGTAAAGCTGAACCCAGGGAGGTATGTTGGGGAGCGTGTGGATGGGCCTGGAGAGGTTGCAGGGACCCTGTCACTGTACCGTGGGTGTTGGTGCAGGATGAGGGTGGTCATGAAGCTGAGCTGGAAAGCTGGCCCTGCAGTGGATGGGGCAGAACAGAGGCTGGACGAGCATACAGACAGCAGTCCAGGGGTCACGGGAGGAATGTCTGATTCGAACAGAGGTAGTAGAACCAAAGAAGAGGGTGTGGTTTAGAATCTTTGGGGCTTGGTGGCCTGAGTCATCTTGGGCCCAGAAATCAGGGGCTGGGACCCCTACAGCTCCAGAGACTGCCGACTGGTTAGAAGTCCTTGGAACTAGGCTAGGGTGGCTTGGGAGCCGCAGAGGTCAGGGCTCTAGCCTCCTGGGCTGGGCCTGGGCTGCTGACAGGTTTCAGGGCCCTGCCTCTGCACAGCACCCACTCAGGGGCCCCAGCCTTCCTCTGGAGCAGCTTGGCACAGCCCGTCTCCCCACCCCTGCTTCTTCACTGGGTACATCCTGCCATGATAGCACTGCTGACCAAGAGCAGAGGGGTCTTGAAAAAGCCACCAAGGAAAGGGGTGTCAAAGCAACTTCCCACACCTGCTCCAGACACCTCTCTCATGCCCCAGGCCTGGGGGACTGACTGATCACCAAGGAGGACCCGGGTTCCATGTCCACTCTGTGGGGAGCTTTCAAAGACAGTCCTGGACGGCCAACCTCCTGTTTTCCACCAGAAGTGGAAGTCTCAGCCCCCCGGGAGCCTTTGGTGCCTTCTCCCCTTACTTTTGGCTGATGTTGGTTGAAGGAGCACCCCTCCCTCCCCCACGGGTCCTCTGGCTCCTGGGCTCCCTTTGAGAACTTGTCAAACGTGTTGCTCACTGTGCCCCACTGGCCCAGAGCAAGGGTTTCTCCACTCTGCCAGAGCCTGAGACTGGCTTAGTGTGCAGGTGGCCCAGACTGCTAAGGGCAGTGAGGCCCCTGGATCTCAAATTAAGAATTCCCTGGGGAAGAACCATGTTCTGTCAAAGGCTTTTCTTTCCTTCTTTTATTTATCAGCAGGAGCTTGGCTTTGGAACAAGCTCAGGCTGTAGAATCAGGAAGGCTGGGTTCCTATCATTTGACTTTGGGAACTTCTTTGGGCTTCAGTTCCTTCAGCTCTAGAATGGTGCTAATAAACCTCAAAGGCTGGTCTGTGAATCCCTTGGCACATCATAGGTGGTAATTTTTTAAAAGTTCATTAATTCAATAATGTGCATAAGAAGTTATCACACACCCGCAATTCCTAGTACATGGGGAAGCCCTGGAAGGGAGAAATCCTTGAGGGGAAGGACCTTGGAGAGTTCACAGGTGTATCCTGTTAAATGTCCCTGCCCCACATCCTGCATCAAAGGACACAGATCAGGATAAATCCGGCCAGCAGGTCCCAGGGTTGGAGACCTGAGACCAGGTCAGGCTTCCGAGGCTAGGGCAAGAGATGGTGGCAGGGGCTGGGTGATCAGGAGGAGAGAAGTGAGCTGGGCCTAGCATTTTGAAAGGCAGGGAGAATAGAGATAAGACATCCTCATAAACCCCGTGTTGTACTGATCAGGGGCCCTTTAGGGAACCTTCTCCCTTGGAAGGAAGAGACTTTGACCTATGAATACTTGGTCTCTTGGTTGACAAGGTCATGTCCTATTGGTCTGGCCAGGGAGATGAAGCAATCCTACATTACAGGCCCTGGGCCAGGTCTGCTCAGGCCCAGGATAGTGGGGCAGCATGGCCTTGCGCCTCTTGGACATCCTGGAGCATTTTCTGCCACAGACCCACCTGAGCAGTGCCAGGGGTTTTGCTGCTGGAATTGGAAGCCTAGAAGGGGAGAGGTCCTGGGATTCAGAAACTGCACAAGGACCAGGAGGTGGCCCTCCGAAGACCTGGAGTTCCTGGGTGGAGGGAATGTCTTAACCTCTGGTTAAGATGCAGAGGGAGTGGGGAGAACCATAAAGGCAGAGCACACTCAGGGCTCCTCCAGAGAAGGAGATTGTGCTCATTTTCTCCCCAGAGCACAGGGCCTGGTGCAGTAACAGTGGGAGTGTTTGTCAAATTGGTTTGATAAGAAATGTAGAGTGAGATACAGTCACAGAGAGGGGGAGACCGACAGAGAAGCCAAGAGAGGAAAAGACATGCAGAGTCAGGTAGAAAAACCTAGGGAGATAATGGAAATGGAGAGAGGAGAGAGAGGAGAAGTAAAACAGAGCAGAGATGGAGAAGGAGAGAGAGAGAAGATTGTGTCTTCACCAAGTCCCAAAATAGCAACTGCTGGTGCCGGCAGCCTGCCCTGAGATGGCCCCTTAATTGGGGCTGAATTCAGCATTCTCTGAGCCCAGCGCAAGTGTCACTGAGGACGGCATGTGCTGGGCCAAGGTTGACAGAAAGGGCCCAGCTGGACCTAGGATGTGCCTGGGGTCCATGGCTTTTGCCCCAGGCTTCCAATGCCCCTCCAGCTCCTGTTATGCACACTCAGCTCACTCAAGGATGCTACTCTGAGAAGGGGTTTCAGCCTGGGAGGTCAGGGCCTCTTCTGCTCACCTGAGGAGGAGGGAGAGGGATTGGGCTAAGGGAGCAGGGAGACAGTAGAGGGGAGCAGAGGCTCCTTGCATTTGGGAAGAGACAGTGGTTGGAAAATTGGATTCTTGGTGCTATTATTTCAGTACAAGTTGCACTTTCACAAAACGATCTTAACAGGCTGATTTGTCTGCTCACCTGCTCTCAGTCAGCACCCAGCAGTGTGGCCCCAGCAGCCATAATCTCAGGTACCACCCTTGCTCCAAACCATTTCCCTGCTGCTTGGGAAAAAGGGCTGGTCCTGTGTCTTAAGGAAACACAGCCCTTGTTCCAGCCAGGTATAAAAGGAGGTCTGGCTGGCTTCCATTTCCCCTTAGGACAAAATGAAAATGCCTGCTATTCCTTGTGCTGTGAAGAATTTTCGTTGGATGCCAAGGATTTTCCAGCAGCATGAAAATCAAGGCTAGCATATAAGGAGAGTTGAGTTGATTGACCATCACCTACTCCCCTGCTCTGGCACATGGAAAATTCGAAACTTTTCCTGTAGACCTGTGCCACCCTTGTGCTTGTGGTGCTCAGTACTGGGTTAACTAAAATTTGTTAATAGGCAGTTATATGGAAAGTGTCCCAGACCCAAAAGAAGAAGGAAAGGAAATTCATATATGTTGAGCACATTTTTATATGCCAGGCACTGTGCTAAACAGGTTTCCTTATGTTGTATCATTTAATCCTCTTAACAGGCCTGTGATGTTTTTATTATAATTTCTGCTTCTTACATGGAAATAGTGACTTGAAAAGATTAGGTAATGAGCCCAGGTTCACCTAGCTGCTCTGGGGGAGCTGAGACCCAAACCCTGATCTTCTTTCATTCAAAGCCCATTTGACTATGGCAGGTGACCCAGAGAACATCAGGGAAGGCCTGCTGCTAGAAGCAAGACTGAGGGCTGTCATTGAAAGCGGAGTGAGCTGTCTTTAGAAAACTGGGGAAAATTGATATGCAAGGTGGCTCTACTGTGCCTTGATGGGCCTGGGTCTGAGTTGTCAGATGGTGCAGGGGTATCAGTAGGGAAGCCTAATCCCATGGGGCCAAGATTTTAGTTTGTGTTCACCTGGAAGCATACTCTGAAATGATTAATATGCAGAAAATTTATTGGAGAATGGCCTCAGGGCCAATGTTTGTGGGGGAGGAAAGGGAGCAGGATTGGGCAGAGGGAGAGGCTGAGCTGCAAGGCAGTCTCAGTGATAGTCTCAGCTGATTCTGCAGGAGCTCTGATGCTGGAATGATCCTTCGGAATTGTCTTGAGTTGGGGTTAAGGAGCTGGGCCTTTATACTGTGTCACTGACCAGTAATTGGATGTTGACTGCCTTGGGAAGGGAATGTGATCTTGGACAAGGACACTTTCTCCAGAGACAATTCCCATAGACAGTGGAGAGATGAGGGCTGTCAGACAAGCACCTCCCCGTCAACTGTGAGAGTGAGTCCTGTAAGGGCCATCGGGGGTGCAGCACAGCCTCCACGCAGGGTTTCTCACTGATGCCAGTGGGAGAGGTGACTGGAGACAACATCCAGGCATAATAAAGACCACGGATGAGGGTTTCATAGGGGCAGGGGTCCTACGGCCTCTGGGAGAAAGAGAAGGAAACTGGACTGAGGAGTTCTGGCAGGCAGCTGAGTGTTTGAATATTTCCCCTCTACTCCTTGTACTAACATTGCCAGATAGAAAAGGTGCCCAGGATGGGACTGTGAAAGGAAAAAGCTGAGGACAAAGTCATCCTCTGGCTAATGTGTCATACAGAAAGAACCTGAGTGCCTAGCCCTGTGTGGATCTGCAATGAGCAGGAAGATAAGGAGAGAACAGAAGAGACAAGTAAAGGACAAGTTGGTCCTGTCTCAAGGCACCACATTCTGGGTAGGGGTGCCGCTTCATATGTGGGAGCCGGCGGAGAGCAGCACACGGTGTGCTCCCAGGCTCTCTTGGGTGGTTCTGCCAGATCTTGGGGTAAATTAATTCAGAGAAGGGAGCCAGCAAGGTGGGAAAGTCAAGGAGAGATTCTCAGAACAAGAGACTTAGGATGAGCCTTGAATAACAGAGAGGAGTCAGGCAAGCAGAGATCCACGCTCCTGAAATGTCCTCTCACTTCCCTGCTCTGCGACCTTGAGGGAAGGGAGTCAGTATTCACCCAGGGCTGGTCCATCTCCAATAAGAGGTGACCCAGAGACGCACCCAGTCCTTTCTTTTAGCTTCATAAACCTTTGCTTTCTCAGGCACCCTGGATCTATCCGTGGTGCTGAATAACAGGGAGCTTGTCCTGGCCTCACCTGGGGAGGACCAAGTCTGCAGAGTTTCAGTTTCTCCTCTGCCAGAAAGTAGCAAGATGAGCCTCTTCACAGAGTGTTTGTGTATGGGGGCTGCAGCCAAGACCAGTAGATCTGCCCCTGGATACCTGGGCCTTAACTTCCCTTCACTGGGCAGAGCCAGACAGGATAAGTAGACTGTCCAGTCTGTGAGCAGAGCACAGGGGCTGTCACGTCCTTGGTGCCTATGAGCATGATAATGGGAGCCATTCAAGTTGTGCCCTCAAGGGAGCTTCTCTTTGGTAATAGACCCATTTGTATCTTGATTGTAGTGGTGGTAATACAGATTTATACATGCAATAAACTTAGAGAAGGAAGAATTGATGCTTTCAAACTGTGGTGCTGGAGAAGACTCTTGAGAGTCCCTTAGACTGCAAGGAGATAAAACCAGTTAATCCTAAATATTCAACTCTGAATATTCATTGGAAGGCCTGATGCTGAAGCTGAAACTCCAATACTTTGGCTACCTGATATGAAGAGCTGACTCACTGGAAAAGGCCCTGATACTGAGAAAGACTGAAGGCAGGAGAAGGGGGTGACAGAGGATGAGATGACTGGATGGCATCACTGAGTCAATGGACATGAGTTTGAGCAAACTCCAGGAGATGGTGAAGGACAGGGAAGCCTGGCGTGCTGCAGTCCATGGGGTTGCAGAGTCAGACACGACTAAGCAGCTAAATAACAAACAACAACAACTACACATACACATATACAAAAAGTGAATCCAGGCAAAAACTAGTAAAATCTGGGTAGGGTCTATAGTCTAGTTAATTGTATTGTGCTAACATCAATTTCTTGGTTTTGAAATCACTATAATTGTCCCTATGTTCCTCCATACCATTGGGGTAGCTGAGTGACAGGTACTTAAGGACATTTTTATGTTATTTTTGCAACTTCTTGGAGTCTATAGTCATTTAAAAAATAAAAAATACATCATGCCCAATGGCTGAGCTTGCTTAATATCCTCTTATCAGCCCTTCTTCACCCATTTAGATCCTCTGAGGGCTGAGCTCGAGTTTTTCTTCTCCAGGAAGCTTTCTGATTACCCATGCCCACCTCTGGGTTCCTCTAGTACTTATGCTGTGAACTCATAGCCAGGCCTCTGACCTCTGTGGTTTCATGTGTCTGTTTCATCTCCATGACCATGCTGAGAGTTCCCTGAGGGTAAGGATTTTTATCTTCTGGGACTTTCATTTCCTTCTCAGATCCTGAGGATACACAACTGGTGCTCAATTATTACCTGGTGACAGACTGATAAATATCTGCTGCTCACAGAACCCGGACTTTCCCAAGCCTTTCTTTAATTGCCTCCTTCCTTCCAGCGCTCCTGTAAGTACAGCTTTGCGGCAGCCTGTCTCCGACAAACATACGAGGAAATGAGAGAACACGGGGCTTGGAGCCACAAGAGCCACTGGGCCATGGACCACTTACTGCACATCCACGTCATGACAGCGCTGAATGTCCCGTGCCTCTAACCTAATCTTCGTAGGAATCCTGCAAATAGGGAGCTGCACCCCCACTTTACATATGAGGACAGACACGCTAGGAGGAGGTCGTGGTAAAGAATCAAAACCAAAGCTGTTTCCCAGATGTGCCACTATGTAAACCTAGGCCAGCTGCTTAACCTCTCTGCTCATCAGTTTCCTCATCTGTAAAACGGGAAGAATAGTACCTCCATCACAGGGATTTTGTGAGAGGTAATGACATAACCTTCGTATCTTTCGTTATTCTGTGGACTCCTTAAAGGCAGGACCAGGCCTAAGGTGTGGTGGATGTTTACTATGTATTTGCTGAAGTAACTGGTGAATGACTTAATGATCAAAAGAATGAACGAACGCTTATGAAGTGCTCCTTCAGTTTTGAGCACAGGGTAGGAGCTCTCTGTCATTGTTCAGTTGCTAAGTCACGTCTGACTCTTTGTGACCCCATGCACTGCAGCACGCCAGGCTTCCCTGTCTTTCACTATGTCTCTAAATGTTAGCGCCTTCCTTCATTCCACCTCGGCCCTTTCTGGCATGAATCCCCATTCAAACAATGCCAGAATGGTGGAGAAGCTGCCAGTCCCTTCTGTTTCCAAAGGAAAGAAAATGCACCCCTTACAGTTTGGGGGGTCAGGCATGGGAAAGTGGCAAGTCCAGGCTGGCCTTCCCTCTGCCCCTGAACTCCTCTCAGGGCTAGCAGAATGCTGTGCAAACCAGTTACCTGGGAGTTGTCTGCTCCAGGGTCTTTTCCAGGGTGCCTAGAGAGTGAGCCTCAAGCATCAGGCCTGCAGCCCCAGTGTTCTCCCACGAAGTAACCCTATGTAAATAGGTCAGGGCACCCATGGAGGATTGTAAAATGCCCCTTTGGGGAAAAGGCAACAGGGTCTTAGAGCATCTGTGTGTGTGTCCTTGACACAGAATCTTGGAATCCAAGCTTATGAGGGAACTTGTATATCATTAACGCACACTTCAGAAGGCCGATTCCTGTTCAAGGAATTGGTCCAAGGCTTGACACCACTAAGAATGGGATCTTTCTATTTCCTGGGCATGGCCATTCACTGCTTATGCTTGTGAGAAGGGCAAGAAGGACCATTTGCACATTTCTGCGATTCAGGGGTGACTGAACCGAGCTGAGAGAGCAGTGCCTGTGTAGTTGAAGGCTCCATGACTGATTCTTTTCACTGTGATACCTGGGACAGAATCTTGCATTTGCCTGGAAGGTTCAGGCTGACAGATTAATCCCTTAGGGAGGGGTAAAGTGGCTATAGAATTCACACTAAAGTGTAAATGATTGACAGGCTGGGTTCTTCCCTGTCTGATCAAGACCTGGCCTGCTGGTTCCAAACACAGAACTCTGAGGGGCCATTCCAGATAGTTATTGTCTCCAGGGCTGTTTGACCAGATGGATAAGACAGCACATCTCTACTGGTCCCTCTCTCCTTGGTTCCAACATCCCATCCCTCCATTTTGGCCCCAGGAGTCCACTTAGGTAGAGGATTATTGGATTTAATCAATATGTCCTTATAGCTTGACATAATTCTCATTCTGGCTCAGTTGTGCAGGGTCCACTCTTTTGCCTGTTTCAATTTCAGGGCTGAAAAGAATTCCTGACGCTTTTAAGGTCCTTCTCATAAATCATCTCCCATGGTTAAACATGGATGGATTTATAATTCTGTTTTAAAGATAAGGAAGCCAAGCCTGCACAGGTGATGGTAAAGGGACGTGCCTAATGTCATACTGGGAGACCCTGGCAAGGCTGAGTCTGAATCCCAGGGCTCCTAGTTTCTACTCTTGCACTTGGCTCAGGGTTTGTGTTTCCACCAACTTTCCAGTCTGCCAGCAAAGGTACCAACTACAGTGGTTTTACGTTTTTTACAACTGCCAGCTAATGTCATCCTTTATTTCCAGTTCTTCCTGCTTAGACATGAGTGCCTGCTTTCGGGAAGAAATAGGGCTTTGTCCTCAGGAGGCTCATGTTTGTGTGGGCAGACAAGAGTGTGCCTCAGCGAGCAAGGAGATGCAGCAAGGGGGGTGCAGGCTGAAGGGGGTCAGTGCATGAACACCAAGGAGAGCTGGGAGATCACCGAGGTCTTCCCAGAAGAGAGCACTTGGGGGCTTGCAGCCCACTGTGGGCTCAGGGCAGCTTCTTGAGTGGCGTGTCAGCGAGGTGACGGGCTCCTTCTGGGAACAGAGGCTGGAGAGTCAGTGAGGATTCTGTGTAAATCCTCCCTACCTGTAGATATTTGCTTTTTTCCATCACACAACCCCTTACTCAGCAGAGCCCTCCATATGCCCAGAGTCCCTGGTCAAGCTTGCTTCCTTCTCCAGAGGCCAGATGCCCTTCCCAGGTCCACAAGCTGCCCTCACATCCACTTCTGAAGACGGGCCTCCAGAGGGAGTCTGGATCTTATCCCCACTTTTCCTGCCTCTCCCCACCCCCAGCTTGGAGCATATTCTAACAGAGCAGCAGTCTCCCTCGAAGACTACCCTAGGGACTTCCTGGCAGGCAGTCTAGTGGTTAAGACTCCCCGTTTCCAATATAGAGGGTGTGGGTTCAATCTCTTGTCAGGGAACTAAGATTACAGTCACACATGCCATGCGGTGTTACCAAAAACCCAATTTTTTAAATTGAAAAAAAAAACTTTAAAAAGAAATCTAGAAATTTATTTTTAAAAAGGCTTCCTCGAAGTCCCCAGTGGCCTTGATGGACACGAAAGGCTGGGCTGCGGGAGCAGGGCTAGTTCATGTCAGTTATACTGCAATCTCATCTCTAGGGGTCAAAGTTTTTCCCTAAAATGATTAGTAGAATGAAGGCTCAGGTTAGGCCCCAAATGAAGTCCTGTCTCTGGACAGTCAGCACTCAGTTGTAGGAGTCAGTGATGCGAGGTGTCCCAAACAGTGAAACAACATGGTCTTTGTCTTTTGTTTCAGAAAGCAGGAAAGGACACGCAGCCGTACACATATGACTTTACTGTGTGTCCGTCTCAGGACCCCGCCCCAAGCCAGGTGCTGTGGGGGAGGTGGAGGAGACAACCCCCCTCATGGAGCTGCCGGCTCGGGAGGCCAGATCAGCCTTACTCAGAGAACAAACAGTTCCCAAGCCTGTTCATTTCCCAGGGCTGCCGTGATAAAGTACCGCAAATCTGGTGGCCTAAAACAACACAATTAATTTTCTTGCAGTTTTGGAGGTCAGATATCTGGTGCAGGTTTCACTGGTTAAAATCAAAGTGTTGACAGGACTATGTTCCCTTCTGGAGGCTCTAGGGGAGAATCTACTTCCTTGCCTTTTCCAGCATCTAGAATCTGTCCTCATTCTTTGGTTCATGGCCCAATCCTCCAGTCTTCAAAGCCAGAAATGCTGGTTGTGTCTTTCTAGTACAGCACTGACATTAACTTATGCCTACTGTTTCTAAACGACCATCGTGATTGTATGCATGCATGCTCACTTGTGTCTGACTGTTGGTGACCCTGCAGACTGTAGCCCACCAGGCTCGTCTGTCCATAGAATTTTCCAGTCAAGAATACTAGAGTGGGTTGCCATTTCCTTCTTCAGGGGATCTTCTCTATCCAGGGATTGAACCTGAGTCTCCTGCATTGGCAGGTGGATCCTTTACCACTGAGCAACTAGGGAAGCCCCCTAGATAACTAAGTTCAGTTCAGTTCATACGCTCAGTCGTGTCCAACTCTTTGCGACCCCATGAATCGCAGCACGCCAGGCCTCCCTGTTCATCACCAACTTCCAGAGCTCACTCAGACACATGTTCATCGAGTCCATGATGCCATCCAGCCGTCTCATCCTCGGTCGTCCCCTTCTCCTCCTGCCCCCAATCCCTCCCAGCATCAGAGTCTTTTCCAATGAGTCAACTCTTCTCAAGAGGTGGCCAAAGTACTGGAGTTTCAGCTTTAGCATCATTCTTTCCAAAGAAATCCCAGGGCTGATCTCCTTCAGAATGGACTGGTTGGATCTCCTTGCAGTCCAAGGGACTCTCAAGAGTCTTCTCCAACACCACAGTTCACAAGCATCAATTCTTTGGTGCTCAGCTTTCTTCACAGTCCAACTCTTACATCCATACATGACCACAGGAAAAACCATAGCCTTGACTAGATGGACCTTTATTGGCAAAGTAATGTCTCTGCTTTTGAATATACTTTTTTATGTGGGTCCCCTCTTTTTCCCACCAAGAAAGTGCCTTTAATTTCACGGCTGCAGTCACCATCTGCAGTGATTTTGGGCCAAAAAATAAGTCTGACACTGTTTCCACTGTTTCTCCATCTATTTCCCATGAAGTGATGGTACCAGATGCCATGATCTTCATTTGTTTTAATTTCATGGCTGCAGTCACCATCTGCAGTGATTTTGGAGCCCAAAAAATAAAGTCTGACACTGTTTCCACTGTTTCTCCATCTATTTCCCATGAAGTGATGGGACCAGATGCCATGATCTTCATTTGCTGTATGTTGAGCTTTAAGCCAAGTTTTTCGCTCTCCTCTTTCACTTTCAAATCAAGAGGATTTTTAGCTCCTCTTCACTTTCTGCCATAAGGGTGGTGTCATCTGTGTATCAGAGGTTACTGATATTTCTCCCAGCAATCTTGATTCCAGCTTGTGTTTCTTCCAGTCCAGTGTTTCTCAAAATATACTCTGCATATAAATAAGTGGGGTGACAATATGCAGCCTTGACGTACTCCTTTTCCTATTTAGAACCAATCTGTTGTTCCATGTCCAGTTCTAACTGTTGCTTCCTGACCTGCATACAGATTTCTCAAGAGGCAGGTTAGGTGGTCTGGTATTCCCATCTCTTTCAGAATTTTCCACAGTTGATTGTGATCCACACAGTCAAAGGCTTTGGCATAGTCAATAAAGCAGAAATAGATGTTTTTCTGGAACTCTCTTGCTTTTTCCATGATCCAGCGGATGTGGGCAATTTGATCTCTGGTTCCTCTGCCTTTTCTAAAACCAGCCTGAACATCAGGGAGTTCACGGTTCATGTATTGCTGAAGCCTGGCTTGGAGAATTTTGAGCATTACTTTACTAGCATGTGAGATGAGTGCAACTGTGTGGTAGTTTGAGCATTCTTTGGCATTGCCTTTCTTTGGGATTGGAATGAAAACTTACCTCTTCCAGTCTTGTGGCCACTGCTGAGTTTTCCAAATTTGCTGGCATATTGCTGGATTTGAAATTGCTCAACTGGAATTCCATCACCTCCATTATCTTTTTCGTAGTGATGCTTTCTAAGGCCCAGTTGACTTCGCTTTCCACACTCTTCTTGCTATTCTTTGGAACTCTGCATTCAGATGCTTATATCTTTCCTTTTCTCCTTGGCTTTTCACTTGTCTTCTTTTCACAGCTTTTTGTAGGCCTCCCAGACAGCCATTTTGCTTTTTTGCATTTCTTTTCCATGGGGATGGTCTTGATCCCTGTCTCCTGTACAATGTCACAAACCTCATTCCATAGTTCATCAGGCACTCTATCTATCAGATCTAGGCCCTTAAATATATTTCTCACTTCCACTGTATAATCATAAGGGATTTGATTTAGGTCATACCTGAATGGTCTAGTGGTTTTCCCTACTTTCTTCAATTTAAGTCTGAATTCGGGTTATAAGGAGTTCATGATCTGAGCCACGGTCAGCTCCTGGTCTTGTTTTTGTTGACTGTATAGAGCTTCTCCATCTTTGGCTGCAAAGAATATAATCAATCTGATTTCAGTGTTGACCATCTGGTGATGTCCATGTGTAGAGTCTTCTCTTGTGTTGTTGGAAGAGGGTGTTTGCTATGACCAGTGCATTTTCTTGGCAAAACTCTATTAGTCTTTGCCCTGCTTCATTCCGTATTCCAAGGCCAAATTTGCCTGTTACTCCAGGTGTTTCTTGACTTCCTACTTTTGCCTTCCAGTCCCCTATAATGAAAAGGACATCTTTTTTGGGTGTTAGTTCTAAAAGGTCTTGTAGGTCTTCATAGAACCGTTCAACTTCAGCTTCTTCAGCATTACTGGTTGGGGCATAGACTTGGATCACTGTGATATTGAATGGTTTGCCTTGGAGACAAACAGAGATCATTCTGTCATTTTTGAGATTGCATCCAAGTACTGCATTTCAGACTCTTTTGTTGACCATGATGGCTACTCCATTTCTTCTGAGGGATTCCTGCCCGTAGTAGTAGATATAATGGTCATCTGAGTTAAATTCACCCATTCCAGTCCATTTTAGTTTGCTGATTCCTAGAATGTCGACGTTCACCCTTTTCATCTCTTGTTTGACCACTTCCAATTTGCCTTGATTCATGGACCTGACATTCCAGGTTCCTATGCAATATTGCTCTTTACAGCATCGGATGGATGTGTTGCGAGAGCCGGTGCACTAAGCACAGGCAGCTGCAAGAGGAGCTACCCCACTTCCGAGGTCAGGGGCAGTAGCCTAGGAGTGCCAGGCTGCGACGGCGCAGGAACCACCAAGAAGAGCTACCCTGTGTCCGAGGTCAGGGGTTGTGGCTGGGAGGAGACACCCTGCGTCCGAGGTCAGGGCGACGTCCTGGAGGAGCTACCCCATGTCCAAGGCCAGTGGTGGCTAAGAGGAGCTACCCCATGTCTGAGGTCAGGGGCTGTGAGAGAAGCCACCTCGCGCCTGAAGCCAGGGGCTGGTGATCCTGAGGAGCCACCCCGAGCCCGAGGCCAGGGCCAGCAGCCGGGAGGAGCAACCCAAGGAGTGGTGGCTGTGCAGGCGCAGGAGGGCCTAGAGGAGCTATCCCACATTGAAGGTCAGGAATGGTGGCGATAAGGAGATAGCCCTCATCCAAGGTAAGGAGTAGTGGCTGTACTTTGCTGGAGCAGCCGTGAAGAGATACCCCACACCCAAGGGAAGAGAAACCCAAGTAAGATGGTAGGTATTGCAAGAGGGCATCAGAGGGCAGACACACTGAAACCACGCTCACAGAAAACTAGTCAATCTAATCACACTAGGACCACAGCCTTGTCTAACTCAGTGAAACCAAGCCATGCCTTCGGGGCAACCCAAGATGGACGGGTCCAGTGGAGAACGTCGTCCACTGGAGCAGGGAATGGCAAACCACTTCAGTATTCTTGCCTTGAGAACCCCATAAACAGTATGAAAAGGCAAAATGATAGGATACCAAAAGAGGAACCCCCAGGTCATTAGGTGCCCAATATGCTACTGGAGATCAGTGGAAAAATAACTCCAGAAAGAATGAAGGGATGGAGCCAAAGCAAAAACAATACCCAGTTGTAGATGTGTCTGGTGATAGAAGCAAGATCCGATGCTGTAAAGATAACTAAGGTACTCTAAAATATTAAGAACCACTTTTTAGGGCACTGTATTTACCTTCTTGGCTGTAGCTGAGTCAGAGGCATGTCTTGAGTATGGGCTTGTGGGAAGGGAGGATAATGGAGCACATGGCCCAGGCCTGGAAATAGGGTATACTGCATTCACTACTGGTGAGAATTTGGTCTGACAATTGCACTTGGTTGCACAGAGGTTGGGAAATGTAATCCTAGCTGACAACCACATGGCTAACTCCAACTTTATTATTATGGAGGGAGGAGAATGGATTTGGTATAGAACTAGCAGTCCTCACTGTAATTCTTTAGTTCTCTGCCATCTTGTGGGGTCAGGAATGAAATCTGTCCAGATCACAGCTTCATCTGATAAATACCCCCTAGAGATGTGTCCTCATCTGTTCCAACTCAGCCATAGCCTCAGGTCTCTGGGCATCCTGGTGACAATCACGATATCGAGGTCATTGCCCAGTTCGGAGTGAGGGTGAGCCAAGAGGAGAAAATGGCTTTACATTTTGATCTGCCTAAGTTTGAGAAGGTAGTCAATCTTAAAGGAAATCAGCCCTGAATACTCATTGGAAGGACTGATGCTGAAGCTGAAATTCCAGTATTTTGGTCACCTGATGCGAACAGTTGACTCACTGGAAAATTCCATGATGCTGGGAAAGATTGGGGGCAGAAGGAGAAGAGGGCATCAGAAGATGAGATGGTTGGATGGCATGACCGAAGCAATGGACATGAACTTGGGCAAACTTCGGGAGATGGGGGAGACACAGAGGCCTGGTGTGCTGCAGTCCATGGTGTCACAAAGTGTCAGATACAACTGGGAAACCGAATAACAAGTCTGAGCAGACAGAAGTTGGGATTAAGGGATCATATGTAGGATATTGGACATACTTACTTTGATTTGTCCCCTTGGAATCCATGAAACATTTTCAAGATATACCAAGGACAGCAGGATGGGGAACACACTGGTTCCTGCCCCTCCCCCTCTCTCTATATCGTCAGTGCCAATATTTACTGAGCGTTCACCGTGTCTCAGTTCCTGAGTTGTATGCTTAATGAGAAAAGTGACATCGTTTGCTGAAGACTTGAAAACTGCTCAAAGTTACAGGTGGGGAAAATGGGGAAAAAGCTGTCCATCCACTCCTCCCTCCCACCATATTGTTCCAGGAGCTTCTTAGGGTAAGGTGAGAGGCCTCTGTCTCCATACTGGTCATGGCCTAGGGACCGAGGACAGAGGTCCTGCCTTGCCTTGGGTTCAGCCCAGGGAGGACGTCTTCCAGTTTTCTCTCCTCAGTCGCACTGAGCTTCTCCATTCAGACTTTCTGAGCACGGCATGAGTGTTCTGGACATCCACTCTCAGGTGGCCTGTATTTTCTCCCCTCTGGCCAGCGCTGGCTGAGCTTCCTGCAGAAACAGTGTCCTGAGCTGGCCTGTCTGGAGCTTGGGGGCCAGGCCATGACTTCTGCAGAGGAACTCTGGAGAATGTGCCTGCATTTTCTGTGGCTGTTGGGGAAGATGCCGCTTGTTGTGCAGCTCAGTGTCCCCTCAGTGATGGCTCCCATGATAAATTTTGCTTAGAATTTAGTGCCAGAGATGTGTTTATGTCTCCTGAAAAACTGGCCTTTTGTTCTGGCAGGGAGAACACTATATCCTTTTGGTTCCACTTTGGTCTGAGCTGCCAGGAACCTCGGAGCTAAATTTAATGATTAATTGCAACAACCTCAATATTTTCAGCAGAGGATGTAGTTCTTGCTTCCTTTCCCATTCACCAGAGCTTCTCAAAGAAAGGGCTGTAGACTGGAACAGAATCAACTTGCTGAAGTGCGGCTTATTGGTCCAGTCGCAGACCTACTGGATAAGCATCTGGGAGAGGTGTGGGGGTGGGGGAAGCATGTCTTCTGCATCCCAAATCCATTCTTATGTTAACTGAAGACTCTCTGCTATGAGTCCTGTTGATCTTTTGTCTCAAACATACTCCAGTAAGGGTATGTTCTCCTTCCTGCATGCATGCTTAGTCGCTCAGTAGTGTCTGACTCTGTGACCCCATGGACTGTAGCCCACCAGGTTCCTCTGTCCATGAGCTTCTCCAGGCAAGAAAACTGGAGTGGGTCAACCCCAAATGTCAACCCAACATTCCCTGCTTCAGGGGATCTTCTCAACCCAGGGAATGAACCCGAGTCTCCTGCACTGCAGGGAGAAACTTCCCCTGAGCCACCAGGGAAGCTGCATGATCTCCTTCAAACCACTTCAAAATGTGTTTGGATGTAGAAAGATTTTTTAACTACATCAAGTCAGCAATAGAATACTGTGTAGCTGTGAAAATGAATAAAGGGACTTTCTAAGAAATAAAAAGATCAAGATATCTCATTAGGTGAAATAAGAAAGGAGCAGAATAGGATAGGACACTATATAGGATATAGTATACTAACTTTGGTGAAAATTAGGGGAGAAATGTGAATATATATTTGGTTATGTTTATAACAGACATAAGGAAAGTCTGGAAGACTTCATAAGAAATTAGTAGCAGTTTGGAGGTGGGGGCATAGGATCTGGTTGGATCTTAGATGGGAATGAAAGGGAACCTTTCACTGTATAGCTTTAATGTATTTCCTTTCCAGGCTAGGTGAAGATATTTCAGATTCAAAAAGTTTTTTAAAAATCTGTATATCTGATCAAAAGACAGTGCTGTTTCACAACCGTGTTACTTACCTGTTCTGTTTAGACATGTGTTTGGAGGCATAACTTTTCCTCTGTGTGAATCCTTATCTCACACAACTCCATCCCAAGTCAGCTTTCTCTGAAAGGGCCCCAGAGCTCATGGTTCTGGACAGAACCAGCTAAACCTTGAGAGAACGCAAAGTGGAGTGAGGAAATTAGAGTGAGCATGGTTCCTAGCTTCTAAGAATGTTTGATGTTCACTGGCCATGTTCAAGAATGTTTCTCCAACAATTTTGCCTGTCTGAGGGGGTTTCTTGCTAAGACAGGCTCCTCCGAGGCCATTAAATATCAATAAGACCAATCAGAATTTGGAGACTGAAGCTTTGGTTTGCATCTGGGTCAACACGGGTTATTTGCAGTCTGGCAAAAGGTGGTTTGAAATAAGCAGTTTGTCGGAAGCAGGATGGCAAAGTTCAAGGCAGGCATAAATCAGATGAGAATGAAAAGAGAGGCAGAGTTAGAGAATAAGAGAGCAGAGGGAAAGAGAGCAGCAGAAACCAGCACCGAAGTCCCTGTACTGCCCTCCTGAAAAGAACAGTTCCCTTTGGTATCCTCCCCAAGATGAGGGGTGACAAAGCACTATCTTCACAGCCCCTGTGACGATCCTTGACTTTAACTTCTCTCCAGAACACTGGGAGGCCTACCTTTTGCTGGTTGTCGTTGTTCAGTCCCTACGTCGTGTCTGACTCTTTGTGACCTCATGGACTGCAGCACGCGAGGCTCCTCTGTCCTCCACTATCTCCCAGAGTTTGCTCAAATTCATGTCCATTGAGTCAGTGATGCTATCTAACCATTCCATCCTCTGCTGCCCTTATCCTTTTGCTAGACTTTGCCTTAAATGAGCTGAAGTCTCCAGGACACATGCTTACCCAGTTTTTGGTGGGGGTTAGAGAGGGGGAAGCTTTAGAGTTCATCCAATCAGGCCCCTTCATTTTCCAGAGAAGGTAAGAGTGTGGAGAGTGAACTCTCCAAGGCTACACAGTTTGGACCTAGAGTTGCCATTGTTCCCTTGGAGTCATCAGGGATGAAGTGGTGGGGTTTCCCTGACATGCTGACATCCCCAGGGGATCCAGCAGGCAAAGGGACCTTATCTTCTCATCATTATTCAGTTTGTACTTTGGGGACCTGTACCCTCAGATCAGAGACAGGGACTGCCCCAAGGTAAGTTTGGGGGAGATAATGGAGAAAACAGCCCTGAAAGGGGCTACAGATACACACGTCTTGGGTCATTAGGAATGGCTAGCCAGGGAGATAGAGATGTTTCAGACCGTGCCTAAGGAGAGAGAATGGCATAAATTATGACTTAAAACTCCCCCACCCTCAATAAATCCTGACCTTGTATTTCAGTGTTCTAGCTGTAGGCACAAATGCTGGGCCTCTGACGGATGGATGAATGGTGTACTTGAAATGATGGAGCGCTCCCCCTGCGTCTCTCCAATCTCTTGGGTGATGCCGGCCCTGTTTTATGCTATCTATAACAAGGACATGTCCTATAATAAAAGATGGTCTGGGGATGGCAGGACCAACCTGTCTCCATTACATCCTCTTTGGCAATGGGGGCCTGCTGGCCGGCCTTGGGGCCAGTGGAGCTCACAGTCCAGCTCCTAGTGGCTGGAGAATACATGGGGCGCTGGCCTCTTCTCTCGCTATGTATCTCACCACTGTGTGGCCATGGTGGGGAGCCAAGTGACTTTGATCGTTCACTACTGGCACAGCAGAGGGGGGACATTTATTCCAGCCTGTGGTTTCATTTTCTATGGCTTGGGGAGTAGGTCAGGATTGGGGAACCTGTTGTGTAGACACGAGAGTAAAAGGCACGAGTCCTTGGCTGATTGGATCTCGAGCTGACTTGGAGATGGATTCATCCATTTGGGGAAATGAATGCACCCCCTGGGCACAAGCTCTACTCACAGAGAAACATTTGATCCCATAGTGGCCTTGGACCTGCTGGGATCTCCCTAGGAGTTCTGTGCAGCCAACCCTGGAACCTTAGTTCTGTGCTGAAGTTCAAATAAACTCTTTCTGAATATTCTTTCTCATCTCTATGCATTTACCTAGGCTCTGAGCCAGCCAGGGTGCATTCCGATCCTCTAATGTTTCAAGTCATTCTTTCTAGTCCTGCAAAGGTCAGGTTCATGCCCTTCCTCATCTAAGAAGCCTGCACTGAGGACTCTGGCCTGTATAGAATTCCTCCTCCCCCAGCTTCCTGTGGTTCATGTGAACCACCTATCACTTTGGGTTACTACCTAAGTGACAGGTGACTTATATCTAATTACTAG
Source organism: Nanger dama (assembly GCA_917880005.1). Lineage (NCBI taxonomy): Eukaryota > Metazoa > Chordata > Mammalia > Artiodactyla > Bovidae > Nanger > Nanger dama. Next base: position 20,667,606 of record CAKJTW010000036.1, on the reverse strand, counting down.
GAATAGGTTTTCATTCCTAACAAACCTTGAACCTCTTAAGCTTCTCTCGCCCTGCCCGCCTGGCCGTTGCAGGGAGTAGATGTTCAACAGATGGGAGCTCAATGACTGCCTTGAATTGGAGGACAAGTCTCTTCTGTGTCACCAGCCTAGGAGGTCACCAAGCATAAAGAAGCTGCCTTTTCTGCCAGCCTGTTGCCCTGCAGAGAGCACTGGCAGAGGATGCAGGGAGAATGCGGGCCAATAAAGCCGGCCAGTGCAGTCCCACAAAGCGAAGGCTGAGCTGGCTCTCTCAGTAGTGGCTGGCAGAGCAAGCCTGCCCCAGATGTCAGTGCTGAGCCCTTGTCCCTAGCATGAATCTCCCCTGGATCCCAGACACCCCACCCTCCATGAGGGCCTAAACTCCTTCTCCTCCCAGGGCCCCTGGGCTTCTGTTCATCAGAGCCTCTGGAAAGCCCAGGAGGATACCTGCTGCTTCCTCTGGGTTCAGGGAGTGGAATTCACACCCCCTGTGTTCCTAGTCTAACGAGGGGCAACACCAAAAGAGAAAAAGGGGTCACTTGGAGCTGTCAGACCCAAGCACGGTGACATCCTCCTCCATAGGGTCTGGCTGAGTTCCCACCCTCCCATTCTGGCCTGCAGAAGGGCTCTGGGATTTGCTATACACTGAGCCCCCTTCCATGTGTCCTCTTCCCAAATGTCATCTGTGCAGAATCCTCACTCGACAATCAAGCTGTTCTTATTCCTACAGATCTTGGAGAGGTCAGTTCGTCCAGGCCCCCATGTCCAAGTCAGTCCAGGAGTGAAGTACATGTCCTTGGGGAAAGAAGATGATGTCACATTTATGCCAAAGTTTACCCACCCGCTTCTCCAGGAAGTTCATCCTTGTATCCGACCCACATCTCTCTCGGTGCAGCTGCAGCCCAGCTTGCTCACTGTCCTCCACGGAGCTTGGCTCCTATCCTCAAGCTCCCGCCCTTGCCACCTCTTCAGCTGGCTGTGTGGCCAAGATGGGGATCATCCCGTGACCTCACTTTAAATCTCAGAGCCTGGGGAATGGCTTTTATCATCCCCGCCAGTTGATTCCATCTGTCTTAATTACATTTTCAGTTTTGTCACTTTACGGTCATTTCTTATTTCATTCAGCAGCTGAGCGTGGCCATGAGGACCGGAGTGAGGGGAGGGGGTGGTCCCTACCTTTCTCGGCCACTCAGCGGTTCCCAGCTCTGTCACTTAGGACTGTCAAATTGCTGGCACCTGCCCTGGGGCTCACTGCAGAGGAGGATGAATAAGTCCCCACCCTTACCCTCCACCCCAACTAAACAGCCTTGGCTGTGGCCCAAGGCTCTGATCCAGGACGTCCCTGCTGCCAACTCCTCCAGCCAGCTGCCTGCCTGCCGCCTGCCCGTGGGTTTCAGGGTGACCTGGGGCTTGTCTCCAAAGCACTGCAGGAAGCTGTGAGGGCACCAGACTGCCCTGGGCTGGGCACCTGCTCAGCTGGCTTCTTGCCTGGTTCTGTCTCTTTCTGAACTTGCTGTGAGAGGCGAGGCAGCTCATCTTACCCTGTACCTGTCTTCCCTCTTCTACCAGAGGGACAAAGGGTCTAAATTACAAGTTTTGGGGAAAAGTGACGAGAGGGTTTTGAAAGTTAAGAATGATGTAAATGAAGATATTACACTTATACCCGGATAGCCTTTAATTATGGTTTATTATCTAGAAGCTGATGAAGTTGAGCTCGTACACAGGGGGTCAGCTAGTTCAACACTCTTTCCCCATCACAGACAAGTCCAAGGCCTTCCCTGTGGTCCGTGACTGAGACTGAACACCCAGTGCAGGGGGCCTGGCTTCCACCCGGGGGTCAAGCAACTAGATCTCGCAAGCTGCAACTAAGCGTTAGCACCCCTCAGCCAGAGATCCTGCCTGCCCCAGCTGAGACCCGATGCAGCCAAATGAATGAACATGAGAAAAAACAGAAAGACTAAGTCCACACTCCAGTGTCAGACTAAGCCTTGCCAGTGGTCCTAGTCACAAGCTAAGCTATGACCTTGGCCCCAGGCCAAGCCCAACCCTAGTTACCTGATTGGTCCCTGTGCCAGGCTGATTTCTGATCCTGGCCCTGGACTGTGCCTCTATGCTGGACAATCCTGGCCTGGTCTCTAAATGAGCTCTGACCTAGGCCAGCTGGGGTGTATTCTGCATCTCTTCCCACAGGTGGGTGAAGAGAGAATGACTGGTTGGCTGTGGCATTACCCCAGTGCTTGGCCGAAGGTTCATCTGACTGTCCTTGTCCCCCAGGCTGCAGGCCCACTAAAAGGACCCCTGTTTGAAGAGTGAATGCTATGTGCCTTCCTGAGGAAGAACCACAGGGTGGGGAGGGGGCTATCAGAACCCAGCACCTGTTCATGACCTGGAGCCCATTGCTTGAGTGCGTTCATCCCCATCGTGTCCTGTCTTCAGAGTCTAAATATCTAAGACACAGGGCTCTGCCTTTGGAGCCAGGCTTAGCCCCTCACCCTGCACACCTCCCGGGTTGCCATCTGGTCTCCATTCTGCTGCAGGTTGAAGGTCAGCCCCATCTGGTAAACCATAGGCATCACGGTACCACACCTCTCTCCCCCTGCCCCATGACAGCTTGCCGCTTGTACAGCCCTGGGAAAGGGAGAATAAAGTGGCCTCCATTGGAAAGCCTTTTTATTCCTCCCTATCTCCAGCTCTGCCTCCTCTAAGAAGTCTTCCACAACACCCCTCTGAGCACGCTACAACTTCCCTCCGCGTAGCCGCAATGGCCCACATTTGGCGCTAGCCATCCACAGCCCCGAATACTTCTTTCTCTGCTGGTGGCATGTTTATCGCCATGCTCATAATGGCCAGGTTTGAACTGCTCCTCCAGTAGCATCAACACTACACATTCTGGAAGCGATACCTCTGAGACCTCATTTCACACATCGTGATGCTGTGCCAGGACCCAGGCTTGGCTGCTAAAACGGAGACTGAAACAAGGGAGAAGTTTCTGTCTCATTCATGCAAAGCCCCAGCCCCTCTGGCATCTCGGAGACCTCTGTTGTGATTCTCCGCCACGCTGGGATGTCACCTTCACTCTCCTGTTCTTATCTCAGCTGCCCGGAGGGGTGAGGGTATACTGTTAGTGTTTGGCTCCCCACCCCACCCCATCCGCCGTGCTTTCACTTTATCACAGAGCCTGGAAACCTCCTTACCAAATTTCTCAGTCCTATGAGACTGCTAAGTCACTTCAGTCATGTCCGACTCTGTGCGACCCCGTAGATGGCAGCCCATCAGGCTCCGCCATCCCTGGGATTCTCCAGGCAAGAACACTGGAGTGGGTTGCCATTTCCTTCTCCAATCCTATGAGACTAGGGCTCAGGTTATGAGTTCCAGCCCATGTGCTCCACCCACATGCAATTTGGAAGGCAAAAGAGGGCTGTTGCCATTCTTCCTTAGGCGATAGGCATGGATGGTCTGTAGCCACTGGCTCATGGGAGTTTTGACAGTAGCTGGATCTTCAGTGCATTGTCTGGTCACCTCGTGTCGGTTGGTGGCTGTGACTTTGGAGCCATTTCCTGGGGCATCCTGACCCCTGGTTTGTAGCTGCCATGATGTGATCAGAAATCCTAGCAGCATCCTACAACCTCCATACTTCCAGCCCTGCCAGTGACTTTGTAAGCACCTATCCCATTCATCAGGGCTTCCCCAGGTGGTACAGTGGTAAAGAATCCACCTGCCAATGCAAGAGACACAAGGGATGTGGGTTTGATCCTTGGGTTGAGAAGATCCCCTGAGTAGGAAATGCCAACCTACTCCAGTATTCTTGCCTGGAGACTCCCATGGATAGAGGAGTCTGGTCGGCTACCATCCCTGGGGTCACAAAGAGTAGGACATGATTGAGCACAGCACAGCACCCCTTTATTAAATCTCATTTTATTTGGAAAACCTAGAGTAGTTTCCTGTTCTGCACCCAGACTGATTCTGACTCTCAGATTACGTCCACGACATCCAGGGAGGATGAGAAGTGCAGACTTTGCTCTGAGAGGCCATGTACCCAGCGAAAACACAGTCTATCTATTAATATTACCATAGGAAAGGGGAGCAGATGTATGTGGAGGACACTAGCCATCTGCCTTGGGTACTATGATAAATCTGAGAACACAGGACAGGCCTCACGGGTGCCACTACCCCAGTTTATTAACTTTAAAGCTCCCCAAGACCACGTAAGATTCCTGAACCCCATTCATCAGTCCAAATCCACTGACTTAGCCAGTTTCTCTGCCAATGATGTTCTGACCAAGGTATGGAGATGAAATGAAATGGAGACAGTTCAGGCTGTGGGATACTGTGTCAGCTGGGCTTCCTAAGGGCCTGGCCTTTTGCTTTGTGTTAAGGTTACATTAAATTCATTCATCCCATAAGCCCCAGGTGGAGTGAGTTGACCCCTCTCTGGACTCCTGCTCCTCTAGTGCTTATCTCCAGCTAGGCACCAGCCCCAGTGGATTATACTGGTCTGTCCATGGCTCTGCCTCTCCCATGACATGGCATGTGGGTCTGAGTTGGCAGGGGCCTTGTCTGATCCTCCTCTGGATTCTCAGAGCCCCATGCCGCCTTACCTATCCTCAATCCATGTACAACCCCTGCCCTTCCCAAACATGTAGCACTTTCTTCTATCACAGAGACTTTAAAAGGGTACCCCTTCCATTACATCTTCTCAACCCTCCACCCCTGAGTCTTATCAGACAAGACCCACCAGGTCCACTCCTCCAAGAAACTTTTCCCTCATCCCCAAAGAGGGACCGAATGCCTCCTCTAGGCTCCCACAGCCTCTAAGCTTCCCTCTATACCCTCTCTACTCAGAATGTGGTCAGGGACCAGCGGAGTTGGCATCTCCTGGAAGCTTGTTGGAAATGAAGAATTTCAGGACCCACCTTGAACCTCCTGAGTCAGAACAAGCAGTTTCTCAACATCCCCAGGTGACTCCTGTGCACATTCAAGCTCCTGCCCTGCTGATTACAAGGATTGGGATCATCTGTCTGGGGTCTTTCATCTCCAACCAGACGGTGAGCTTGTCCTAAGGCTAAGAAACATTTCTTATTCTTTTATCCTTTCCTTCCTTCCCCAGTAGGGTTGCCAGACTTAGCAAATAAAAATACAGGATGCCCAGTAAAATTTGAATTTCAGATGAATGATGAATAATTTTTCCTAGAAATACGTCCATTACAACATGGGGGTATAGCTACACTACAAAATAACTCGTTGTTTACCTGAAATTCAAGTTCAATTGGACATCTTGTATTTTATCTGCAACCCTACCCCAGCCCTTGCTCAGTGCTGACTTGCACAAAACAGGTGTTCAACCCACGTTTGCCGAATGGGGGCTTAAAGGACGTGTGAATGTGAGCCTCATCTATAAACCAAGAGAAGCTTGCCTGCCAGTCTCCTTCCCAGGGTTGCCACTAAAATAAAACTAGTGAAAGTGCTTTAGAAACGCTAAAGCTGTGTACAAATGTGGCTTGTTATTAGAGTCATCATCGCCATTGCCATCATCCAAACGGCCCCAAATACGCCTAAGCTAGGCTTTGCGAGCATTTGTGCATGTCAGTAATTCTTTTACATTGCTCAGATCAATCTGGATTTAGCACATTAGGGCAGACGACATTATATTATAATCATGTTATTACTATTATTATTGCCACTATTGATATTGTTACAGTATGCTACTTTATGGATCACTGTGATTATTTTCCCTGCAGAGAATATTATGTTCTTGTCATTGACTTCATTATAACAATGATACCTGAGACCTTCCCCAGGGCTCTGAGTGGCAGGTGCCTGGAAGCCCTGCCTCTCTCTCTCTCGGAAGCAGAAGTATGCCAGCCTTGGATCCTTCAGGAGAACCAGAGATACAAGGTTAATTTCTGAGTCAGAATCTAGGTCAGCAGTTCTCACAGTGTACTCCTTGGATCAGCAGCATTGGCATTACCTGGTAGCTGGTTAGAAACACAGATTCTTGGATTCCACCCGGATCTCCTGACTCAAAAACACCGAGGGACCCGTGTTTTAACAGCCTTCCAGGGGATTTGATGCACCCAAAATATGAGAAACATTGGGACTTGGAGTTCTTGGGACCCTTCCAACCCTACAACTATAATTCTACTGTGTTCAGCAGGGTCTGGGGAGACAGGGGCCAAGGGAGTGGGGTGGGGGGAGCTTGGATGCTGGGAGAAGGGATAATACTGTGGTCATAGGCCGCATGGCCAGGGCCCTCCTTCTATTCACAGGCTTCCTAGGAAGAAATGGATTTCCACAGGTGGGACAGGGGAGGGTAGAGCACTCCAAGCAGAAGAAACGTCATGTGCAAAGGCCCTGAAACTTGGAAGAGAGGGCTGAGTTTGGGAACGGATGGGTTTCCAGGTTCTCTGGAATCTGTGATATGAATGAAGATCGTTCAGACAGCTGGAGTGTGGCAGCCCTTGGATGCCATGGGATGCTTCAGATTTCCTCTAGTTGGTTTGTGAAGGCCTCTGGAGGCTTTTGAACATCAGCAGAGCTGTGCTTGTGTATAATGGAGGAGGTAAGACGGGAAGCTGTGAACACAGCCAGGGAAATTCTGTCAGGGCTGACTCGAGCAGCCAAGAAGACAGGCCTGAGTTTGCACAACATGCCACCCATGGCTCTGGCTCCAAGAGTAAAGTTGGTGTCCTTCTCCACACAGCTATCGTTTTTTAACTCACGGCATGAAAAAAGTGAAAGACCAGTCCTGACTGGTTGGCCTTTCCTGCTCCGCTGACTAGGAGATTGCCATCTGGGACAGTGACAGGCATGACAGGCCTGACTCCCTCCAGCAGGCTTTGGGTCCCAGGCTGGGCAGAGGCTTTGATCCGGCTGCAGCTGATGCCAGGGACTTTGGTGAGGGTTGTTGCCTTGCAGGAGCCTGGATGGATTTAGGGACACACAGAGGGTGTGGTGATGACAGATGGACCCTTGTCCTGGCCCCTCCCTGCTTCCCTGGCCAGTAGGGAGGAGGCTGCCTTTGGATATGGCCTCATTGAGGTCTGAAGAAGGAGGAAGCAGGATGGGGGTGGGGTTGAAGGTGAAGGAGAAGGAAAGGACAAATGATTATTCTACTCCCGTTCCCTTTCTCGCTCAGCCTTCACCCTGCCCCTGAGCTGCCTCAAGGTACAGCAGGGGTTGGGGTCTCACCTCTTTCTTTGAGGAACATCAGAGAATATCGTGCCTCTTGGCCTCTTGAGGACTAGCAGCATCGGGAGCATAGCCACACGTGACTTTCTCATAAAAGGGGTTGACCATGGAGGCAGCCGTGGGGCCGTCTCCTATGGCTCTCCAGGAAGCGGGCATCACTGAGAGGGTCTCTGGCAGGAGAGCAGGGACATGGCCTACCCCCAACTGATGAGAGAAAATACTCATCTGAGTATAAGGGACATACCCCATGGAGACTCCAGATATCACTGTATGTGTTGGGGTCATCTGTACATGGGGCTGGTCCTTGGATGGCAAGTCAGGCAGTTGCGGTAACCGTGCCTTCCCTGGTGGGCTTCCCTGGTGGCTCAGATGGTAAAGAACCTGCCTACAATGCAGGAGACCCAGTTTCCATCCCTGGTTCAGGAAGATCCCCTGGAGGAGGAAATGGCAACCCACTCCAGTCTTCTTGCCTGGGAAATCCCATGGACAGAGGAGCCTGGCAGGCTATAGTCCCTGAGTCCCTGGTGGGCTCAGTCGGACAGACTGAGCGATGAACACTTTCACTTTTTTTTCTTTCTGCCTCTATTGTGCTCCTAGGTTGGGGAGCCAAGAATTACACAAGCAAAGTCCCTGGCATAATATTAGCACCCAATAAATATTCAAATTCCTTCAATTGTCTTGAGCAGTCACTGTGACTCAGGTTCTTTTGTGACCCTGTGGGCCTCTCTCCCAAGTCCCTTGGAGACAGGGCCATTGATACCTCCAAGTCATGAACTGTATCTTCTCTGCTTCCCATGGACATCTGGCCTCACTTCCTGATGGGGGATTCCCAGGGATGCTTCACATATCCACTGCCTAAAGTCAAAATGTTAGATGTGAGGCTCTTCAAGGCTTTGTAACTAATGGCCCACTCACATGGTAGGGGTAAGAAAGGGGTCCAGTGGTGGAAAATTACTGGCCCCAAGTCACGAAGGGAGTCAGGGACACAGCATTAGAGTCTGGGATGCTGACTTTCACTTGCTCCACTGACTCATGTTATCAGTCTTTGGTACCATCCCTGGAGGGTGGAGGAGGGTTTGCTGCAAACAGAGCCCTGACACCATGAGGCCAGTACGCCCCTTTCCCCCATCCTCCTGACAAAGGACCTTAGGAAAGCTACTCCTCACCCATCTGGATGGTTCGGGCTCTTGAATCACATCACCCATGCCTTTAGAGCAGTTGCTGGGCTTACTGATTACATATTGGGCAACTTAATGGTTAAGAGCACAGAGTCTGGAACCAGATTGACTGAGTTCATGTTCCTGTTTCGAACCTATTGCCTAGATTGACTTGGGCAAGTATCTCAACCTCCTTGTGTCTCATTTTTCTTATCTCAAACTAGGGATACCTGAAAGGTCGGGCTGACTGACATACGACCGATAAAGGACATCCAGCCAGCGCTGGCAGTTGGCCAACACCCAAACAGGAACCAGAAGCGGACCAGGCTTCCGGGGGCCAACCACCTGTAGCCTGGCCCCACCAGGTGCCGCCGCGGAGCCCTTGGACACCCACCGCCGCTGTAGCCCGCACTTTCTACCTTATATGGGAGAACCTGGCTTGAGCGCCAGCCCTGGCTATAAAACCCCCCTCCCCACCCCTCATACCTCGCAGACTCCCTTTGTCTCCTTCCTCACCCATCCCCGGGAGTTCTGCCCGAGAGCGACCGCCCAATAACGGCCTTTCATCAATGGTCCCTAGAGGTGGCTTTTTCTTCCCGCAGCGTTTCTTACAATACCAACAATACCTACCTTACAGGGTTGCTTGAGGAGGAAGTGTTAACCATCTGGTGATGTCCATGTGTAGAATCTTCTCTTATGTTGTTGGAAAAGGGTGTTTGCTATGACCAGTGCATTCTCTTGGCAAAACTCTATTAGCCTTTGCCCTGCTTCATTCTGTACTCCAAGGCCAAATTTGCCTGTTACTCCAGGTGTTTCTTAACTTCCTACTTTTGCATTCCAGTCCCCTATAATGAAAAGGACATCTTTTGGGGGTGTTAGTTCTAAAAGGTCTTGTAGGTCTTCATAGAACTGTTCAGCTTCTTCAGCATTACTGGTTGGGGCATAGGCTTGGATCACCGTGGTATTGAATTGTTTGCCTTGGAAATGAACAGAGATCATTCTGTCGTTTTTGAGATTGCATCCAAGTACTGCATTTCAGACTCTTTTGTTGACCATGATGGCCTCTCCATTTCTTCTAAGAGATTCTTGCCCACAATAGTAGATATAATGGTCATCTGATATAATGGATGGGTCATCATTCACCCATTCCAGTCCATTTTAGTTTGCTGATTCCTAGAATGTCAACATTCATTCTTGCCATCTCCTGTTTGACCACTTTCAATTTGCCTTGATTCATGGACCTAACATTCCAGGGTCCTGTGCAATGTTGCTCTTTACAGCATCAGACCTTGCTTCTATCACCAGTCACATCTACAACTGGTTATTGTTTTGCTTTGGCTCCATCCCTTCATTCTTTCTGGAATTATTTCTCCACTGACCTCCAGTAGCATATTGGGCACCTACCAACCTGGGGAGTTCCTCTTTCAGTATCCTATCATTTTGCCTTTTCATACTATTCATGGGGTTCTCAAGGCAAGAATACTGAAGTGGCTTGCCATTCCCTTCTCCAATGGACCACATTCTGTCAGACCTCTACCATGACCCATCTGTCTTGGGTGGCCCCACATGGCATGGCTTAGTTTCATTGAGTTAGACAAGGCTGTGATCCATGTGATCAGATTGGCTAGTTTTTTGTGATTATGGTTTCAGTGTGTCTGCCCTCTGATGCCCTCTCCACAACACCTACCATCTTACTTAGGTTTCTCTTACCTTGAACGTGGGATATCTCTTCTCAGCTGCTCCAGCAAGGCAATATAGTCAGCAAAAACAAGACCGGGAGCTGACTGTGGCTCATATAATGAATTTCTTATTGCAAAATTCAGACTTAAATTGAAGAAAATAGGGAAAACCATTCAAGTATGACCTAAATCAAATCCCTTATGATTATACAGTGGAAGTGAGAAAAAGATCTAAGAGAGTAGATCTGATAGACAAGAGTGCCTGATGAACTATGGAAGGAGGTTCATGACATTGTACAGGAGACAGGGATTAAGGCCAACCCCATGGAAAAGAAATGCAAAAAGCAAAATGGCTGTCTGAGGAAGCCTTACAAATAGCTGTGAAAAGAAGAGAAGTGAAAAGCAAAGGAGAAAAGGAAAGATATTCCCATTTGAATACAGCGTTCCAAAGAATAGCATGGAGAGATAAGAAAGCCTTCTTTAGCGATCAATGCAAAGAAATAGAGGAAAACAACAGAATGGGAAAGGCTAGAAATCTCTTGAAGGAAATTAGAGATACCAAGGGAACATTTCATGCAAAGATGGGCTCGATAAAGGACAGAAATGGTCTGGACCTAACAGAAGCAGAAGACATTAAGAAGAGATGGCAAGAATACACAGAAGAACTGTACAAAAAGATCTTCACGACCCAGATAATCACGATGGTGTGATCACTCATCTAGAACCAGACATCTTGGAATGTGAAGTCAAGTGTGTCTTAGAAAGCACCACTATGAACAAAGCTAGTGGAGGTGATGGAATTACAGTTGAGCTATTTCAAATCCTGAAAGATGATGCTGTGAAAGTGCTGCACTCAATATGCCAGCAAATTTGGAAAACTCAGCAGTGGCCACAGGACTGGAAAAGGTCAGTTTTCATTCCAATTCCAAAGAAAGGCAATGCCAAAGAGTGCTCAAACTACCGCACAATTGCACTCATCTCACATGCTAGTAAAGTAATGCTCAAAATTCTCCAAGCCAGACTTCAGCAGTACGTGAACCATGAACTTCCAGATGTTCAAGCTGGTTTTAGAAAAGGCAGAGGAACCAGAGATCAAATTGCCAACATCTGCTGGATCATGGAAAAAGCAAGAGAGTTCCCGAAATACATCTATGTCTGCTTTATTGGCTATGCCAAAGTCTTTGACTGTATAGATTACAATCAACTGTGGAAAATTCTGAAAGAGATGGGAATACCAGACCACCTGACCTGCCTCTTGAGAAACCTGTATGCAGGTCAAACAGTTAGAACTGGAATGGAACAACAGACTGATTCCAAATAGGAAAAGGAATACATCAATGCTGTATATCGTCACTCTGCTTATTTAACTTATATGCAGAATACATCATGTGAAATGCTGGGCTGGAGGAAGCACAAGCTGGAATCAAGACTGCTGGGAGAAATATTGATAACCTGAGATATGCAGATGACACCACCCTATGGCAGAAAGTGAAGAGGAACTAAAAAGCCTCTTGATGAAAGTGAAAGAGGAAAGTGAAAAACTTGGCTTAAAGCTCAACATTCAGAAAACGAAGATCATGGCATCTGGTCCCATCTCTTCATGGGAAATAGATGGGGAAACAGTGGCAACAGTGTCAGACTTTATTTTTTGGTCTCCAAAATCACTGCAGATGGTGACTGTGGCCATGAAATTAAAAGGCGCTTACTCCTTGGAAGAAAAGTTATGACCAACCTAGATAGTATATTCAAAAGCAGAGACATTACTTTGCCGACTAAGATCCATCTAGTCAAGGCTATAGTTTTTCCTGTGGTCATGTATGGATGTGAGAGTTGGAATGTGAAGAAGGCTGAGCACCGAAGAATTGATGGTTTTGAACTGTGGTGTTGGAGAAGACTCTTGAGAGTCCCTTGGACTGCAAGGAGATCCAACCAGTCCATTCTGAAGGAGATCAGCCCTGGGATTTCTTTGGAAGGAATGATGCTAAAGCTGAAGCTCCAGTACTTTGGCCACCTCATGTGAAGAGTTGACTCATTGGAAAAGACTCTGATGCTGGGAGGGATTGGGGGCAGGAGGAGAAGGGGCCGACGGAGGATGAGATGGCTGGATGGCATCACCAACTCGATGCACATGAGTTTGAGTAAACTCTGAGAGTTGGTGATGGACAGGGAGGTCTGGCATTCTGTGATTCATAGGGTCACAAAGAGTTGGACATGACTGAGCGACTGAACTGAACTGAAGTGAGCTGAGGATGAAGTGAATTCTTCTTTTTAAGGGACTTAGAGCTATGTCTGGTGTACTGTGAGAGCTCGAGTTACATTAAACAAGAGTTTAATGTAACGACCTAAACTGTTGCAATTTAGGTTTCCTGGAAATGGAGCCCAAGACAGAGATTCAGGTGCATAGGATTTATTGAGGGGTTCTGGCAGGAGAATGGGAGGGAGGGAGAGAGGGAAGGAGAGACAAAACATGGGGAAGATTTAAGTAAGGATGTGGTCTCAGCTGGGGTCTGGCTGCCCCACTGCGAAATAGCACCTGCTTCACAGAAGGAGTCTCAACCTGAGGTGAGGGGGCACATGGTAAGGAGAAAGGATGCAGCTTTTCGCCTACATACAGTTCAGTTCTTGTCTATAGGATGCTCTGAGTGCGGTGAGAGTGGAAGTTTCCAAGAGAGGTGAATGCTATTTGCCAAAAGCAATTCTAGAGAAGAAGGAGCCTGAGAGCCATTGGCAGCTGACATTTGCAGCAGCTGGGCAGTGGGTGCATGGGCCCAGCAAAAGGATCTGGGCAGGGCACCAGTGGTGCTAGCTAGCTTAGAGCACTGCTGCTGCTGCCAAGTCGCTTCAATCGTGTCTGACTCTGTGTGACCCCATAGACGGCAGCCCTCCAGGCTCCCCCGTCCCTGGGATTCTCCAGGCAAGAACACTGGATTGCGTTGCCATTTCCTTCTTCAATGCATGAAAGTAAAAAGTCAAAGTGAAGTCACTCAGTCGTGTCCGACTCTTAGCGACCCCATGGACTGCAGCCTACCAGGCTCCTCCCTCCATGGGATTTTCCAGGCAAGAGTACTGGAGTGGGGTGCCATTGCACTAGGACCTCCCAAATTCCCCTTCGCTCAGCAGAAAGGAGGGAGCTGTCCTTGGTCCTGACTCTTCCATTCTAGCACCTCTAGTAGGCTGGGCTTCCTCTCCTACTGTATCCCCAGCAAGAAATCAAAACTCTCACCAAAAGCTAGAGAAATTCAAGGGCATTCCCTAACCCCTGTACCACTTTATCAGATCCCACCAGCACCCTCCTAGCAGAGTGCTCTCCCAAGGACCTCTAAGCTCAGGAGGTTGACTCCTGGCACTCAGGCAGGATCTAGCTCTTCTGGCGATAGCTCGGTCTCAGTGCCTCCCCCCACCCCCTGGGTCCCTGTGGTGGGTTCTTAACCATGCAGGAATTTCTATCACACCATGAACACCTTGGAGGAAAATTGGCAAAATTAATTGGAAATTAAAGTCACCAAATGAGCACTGAATTAAGAAACCATTAACTCCAAATGACTGCTGGAAGGGAGCGGAAGTTAATTACAAAGGCTGCCTGGTTATTTTGTGTGTTTTCAGCATCACAGTTATCATCTTAGATCCTGATGTCGGAGTCTGATTAACATTCTTGGCTATCAATATTGCTTTCGGTGTGATGTGCAACCCTCCCCAGGCAACCATGGACCAACTCAGGCACTGAGGAAGCCTCCCCCTGCCCTGCCTGATGCACAGCCATTTCTTCCCACATCTGCCCCCTGCCTCAGTATCCTCTAAGGGAAGCCATTGCCGCTGGCATCCCAGGGAGTCCTTGCCCACACATTATCATTGCATAATGGGCACCACCATCCACCTCATTAGGCTCTGCTGGGGATCAGGATTAAATGGGATAAAATGGAAGAAACACATGGCTTAGTAGCCAAGGGGGCTGTGGGAAAGAGTTGTGAGGAGAAGCTGACTGTTTGAGAAAGAACTGCCCAGCTGTACCACCCTAAAAGGCAACTCTGGGCCAGCTTTATTCTCTCCCTGGGAGCAATCTGAAGCAATAGAGATGACTATAGGATGGCTGCTTCATGAAGGCAGGGGTTTTGTTATTTTGTTCACAGTTCTAGCCCCATGGCCTAGACCTATACCTAGAACAATAACTGTTGTTGAATGAATGAGTGAACTGGAACTCCCAAGAAACCTTCACTTGCTCATTTGCTGAGGGAAAGTTGCTGTTTGCGATGACAAATCACCTGCTGGGAGCCAGGGTATCTCACCCACAGGATGTGGTTGAGGCTGTTATGATCTATCACTGGTGCTGTGACAGAGCTGGGCCCTCTATCTGACCTTGCATCCCCATCCCCATCCCCCATTTTCTATATTACATCCCAGAGTGATTGTTCCAAAATCTCTATCTAAGGGCGCTTGCATACATGCTCAGTTGCTAAGTTGTGTTCACTCTTTGTGACCCCATGGACTGTAGCCAGCCAGGCTCCTATGTCCATGGGATTTTCCAGGCAAGAATAATGGAGTGGGTTGCCATTTCCTTCTCTAGGGGATCTTCCCAATCCAGGAATTGAACCGTAGGCTCCTGCCGCATCTCCTGCATTGGCAGGTGGCTTCTTTCCTGCTGAGCCACCAGGGAAGCCCTATCCAATGATGCCCCTCCCCAATTCAATGTGCCTCAGTGACTCTGCTGCCTACAGAGTAAACTATAACAATGTGAAAGTCCCCAGCCTGGAACTGGAGACCCTCAGAGATTTATAATCCCCAAAGCTTCCCTTCCAGAATGTTCCTCCTCCAGGAAGCCCTTCCCAACCACCTGGGCCCACTGTGAGCCTGAGTTCTCTCTTCTGTGACCTTCGTTGTTTTGCATTTAGCACATAACCAGCCACTTTCCCATGTTTGATCCTATCTAGTGCCCTATGCGGTGGAGAAGGCAATGGCACCCCACTCCAGTACTCTCGCTTGGAAAATCCTATGGACAGAGGAGCCTGGTGGGCTGCAGTCCATGGGGTCGCTAAGAGTCGGACACGACTGAGTGACTTCACTTTCACTTTTCACTTTCATGCAGTGGAGAAGGAAATGGCAACCCACTCCAGTGTTTTTGCCTGGAGAATCCCAGGGACAGGGGAGCCTGGTGGGCTGCCGTCTATGGGGTTGCACAGAGTCAGACACGACTGAAGCGACTTAGCAGCAGCAGCAGTGCTCCATGAGTGGTTTCTGTCCCTCTCCATATTTATTATAATTTCCTTGAGCAAATGGATTAGTATATCCTTGGGCCTCGCACGGAAAATGCAGGGAAGGGCTGAGAACATAGAGATCTCATTACGAAGGACATTGGTTGCTCGATCAGTGAGTTCCTTGGCTTCCTTTTGTTGCACTCTCCACCACATTCAGCATATCTCTGCTCCATAATTCTCATACTATCTTGTAAGCATTGATTTTCACATCTGGCTTCATCCTCTTGGCTGTGGGATCTTAGAGGATAGGGGATGAATGCCCTTTCTTCCTATTTTCCTAGCAATTGGCACAATGCCTGGCACCCTCAGTAAACAAGAGATGATTAAAATGATACCTCCCTGGCTCTATGTTCTTATCCTATACTCTGAGAGAACCTTATCTAAGCCTTCCATAACATTCCTTTCATCTCTTGCTCATTTATTCATTTATTTGTTAAGCAACTGTTTATTAAACATCGATTATGTGTCAGATATGAGGCTAGGTATTGGAGGCAGGGTGATGAACGATGAAAAGACAAGCAGTCTAGACATTTTCATTTCTCTATCATACATTCAATTGCTTGAGGTTGGGAACATGCCTGAATCAACTCCATGGTTCCATTGCTTAGCTCAGGACTTGGCACTTGAAGTATTCACTAAGTGTCTACTGAATTAATAAAAAATGTGTCTAATTGACTTCAGTCCCCTTTAAGCTTGTGGTCACCCATTAATTCTATTTTTTAGAGGGACTGGAATTGCTATAAGGCTGGAGTTGGAAGAGTCACACAAAGGCCAATGTATTGGGAAGATGTTTGCATTCAACAAACAGTTCTTGAAAATGTCCCTGCCCTCAAAGAGCCCATAATCTAAAGGAAAAGACTAAGAGTAAACAAAGATAAGTAAACCTTGTGGGATAAGTGCAGGATCAGAGGGCGAGTGGATGTTGGCATAAGACAAGCAGAGATGAGGGAATGCTTTCTTCTGCCCCAGGACGGGAAGCAGACTTCCCAGAGAAGAGAATTTTTGATTTGGGCAGTGAATCGGCAGTGTGTCATGAAGACAAAATGAGAAAGGCAGAGGGAACAGAGTGTGCAAAGACACAGTAAAGACCTGGGACATTAGGGGAATTTCTGGTGAAAGCTCAACACTGCTAGAGATTATAAGAGAAAAGAGAGTGGTGAGGCAGGCAAGAGGGAGACCATGTGGTAGCCTAAAGCCTAAGAAGCACAGGCTTCAATTACATAAGCTGGGAGAGACTCAGACTTTGCTATAGCCTCTTGAAAAGACAGTAGAGAAAGAGAAAATGGAAATCCATATGGGAGAAATAATATGAACCCAGCAGATGGGGTGAGAGGTTGATTTGTTCAGTTCAGTTCAGTTGCTCAGTTGTGTCCAACTCTTTGGGACCCCATGAATCACAGCACGCCAGGCCTCCCTGTCCATCACCATCTCCCGGAGTTCACTCAGATTCACGTCCATCGAGTCTGTGATGTCATCCAGCCATCTCATCCTCGGTCGTCCCCTTTTCCTCCTGCCCCTAATCCCTCCCAGCATCAGAGTCTTTCCCAATGACTCAACTCTTCGCATGAGGTGGCCAAAGTACTGGAGTTTCAGCTTTAGCATCATTCCTTCCAAAGAAATCCCAGGGCTGATCTCCTTCAGAATGGACTGGTTGGATCTCCTTGCAGTCCAAGGGACTCTCAAGAGTCTTCTCCAACACCACAGTTCAAAACCATCAATTCTTCGGCACTCAGCCTTCTTCACAGTCCAACTCTCACATCCATACATGACCACAGGAAAAACCATAGCTCCTTGCTTATCTACCTAAAGTCTATCTAAGTATCTATCCAGTGGGGTTACCTACCCGACATCCACCCCACCACATAGCCCACAGCTGACCAGTCACAATATTCTACTCCCCGGGCCAGTGGTTGGCTTAGAGTTGATCATGTGACCCCATCCAAGCCACTGAGACTCAGTTCTGAGCTGTTTTGTTAGGATAAAGGGGACAGCTCTTCTGCTAAGGATGTTGAGAGGATATGAGAAACTGAAGGTATTTGCAGCCCTCTGCCCACCATGTGGTAAAGGCTGGCCTGAATGAAGCCAGTTTTGAGGGCTGCAGAGCCAAGAGATGAGGTGCAGCTAAGTTCTGGTGTCATTACCTGACTGCTGGAACCAGTGAGTTGTATTTCTGGATTTTTCAGATACTTTTTAAAAATTTTGACCATTAAAAAAAAAATTGGACCATTAGGCATCTGTTATTTGCAACTTGAAAATTTCTAACACACTGAGAAAGATTAAAAAGGAAGTGTAAGTTTCCTAGGGGTGAATACCAGGTCAACTGCTGGCATTGTCTGGACTTGCTAGACAATGGATTAATATATTCTTGGACCTCCCACAGAAAATGCAGGGAAGGACTGAGAACACAGAGATCTCATTACAAAGGACATTGGTTGCTTGATCAATGAATTTCTTGGCTCAGGGAAGATAAGCATAAGGCTGTGTGCCTAAAATGGATAAGTTTGGGAAACACCTGTAGGAAAAGGCCAGAGAACACCACTGAGTTAGTATCTGTGGAGAGTAGTAGGAATTTAAAGAAGTGAGATAGACCTAGGACTCATATAGGTAGGGAAGTCTGTTTATCCAGGAATGGAGGGAGCTAAGAAAAGACCCCATCCTGAGTTACGGGGAGAAGTAGGCATAAATGGAATTACTAGTAATACAAGACTGTGCTCAGAACAAAAGTTTGCCCCAAGAGAATAATCTGGAGCAGGGATTGGCAACTTATGTCCTATAAATTCTAGTTAGGAAATATTTAGGTTTTGTGGGTCATAAAATCTGTTGCAGCTACTCAACTCTGCTGTTGTGGAGCAAAAGCAACCATAGACAGTAAGCAAACAAATGGGCATAGCTGTGTCCCAATAAAACTTTATTTATATGACTCACAGATTTGGTTGTGCATCATGGTTTGCTACGTTAGGCCTTAGTTAGACCTTCAAACTAATGAATATAGACTATTTAGTACTGTAAACAGAGCCATGTAAAAGCATGTGTTTGTAACTCACAAGTCATTTTCTGTTTATCCCTTCCTTGCCTGCCATAGAGGAATTCCTCAGTGGAGGAGCAGGAGTGATGCTAGGGTGGACTGTAATTCCCTTAAGTCCTCTAGATCTTGGTGTAAAAATTCAGCCTTGAAGCGGAAAAGAAAAGGCATTAATGTCAACAGTACCAAGGACAGTGCCACTCCTTGGGGGCAAGTGCGGTTTGGAAAGCCCCTTGTTTTCATACAGATAGAACAAGCCTGTGATCAAGGGCGAAGAAGGACATCTTTGCAACTCTTACCATGAGGTGGAGGAGCAAAAAAATGACCTGATATCCTGAGAAGTGTCTTGAGAATCTCAGTGCTTGCCTCCACCTGCTGACCCCTGGGACTGTATAACCAGGGACGAAGAATCTTTTTCCCAAACGACCTAAAAATAAGCCACCATTTCATGCTAGTAGGTCTAGGTATGAATGAAAAGGGTGGCTCCAGTAATCTTGGAAAGTCACTTTAGCTCATGATGTCTCTTCCTCACCTGTCAGATAGAGATAATAATTGCTTCCCTGCCTGGTTGGTTCACAGGGTCATTATGATTATTAAATGAGACAGTGGGCAGAAAAGTGCTGTGAGCGGCAGAAAGTACTCAGTCCAAATGTCCAGCTCAGCCTCTGCCCTGCCATGACTCCCATCCTTTTCTTTCTTATCCCTTAAAAAATATCTTTTCCTTCCAAGTGATGCAGGAACTCAAAACTAGTTTCAGCCTTACTACCAATAGCAGGCATTGCTGCTCACTTACCCAATATCCATCCCATCTTCCAACCATTTCTCCCACTAACAGAGCTGTGTTCAGAGGCAACCCCCTTCTCTAGAAGGTGGTGGGTTTCATTAAGGTAGTCATAGTGGTCCCATTTGCCTTGCCAATTGTTGTCTTAGGAAAGGATGACAGTTCTGTCCAATGAGATGTAAGAGAAAGACTGGTGGGAGGTATGGATAATGAACCCACATTGATTTTTTTTTTTTTTAATTAAAGGGAACATTTAGGAAGAACTGATCTCCCAGAACAGAGTGAAGCCAGTAGTGGAAAAGCACAGGAAAAACGTCCTGGAGCCCCTGGAGTCCACCCCACCTTTGGGGCTCCTGTTTTGTGAGACACTAAAATTCCTTATGGTTTAAACCAGTTGGGCCAGAGCTTTCTCTTATCTACAACCAAAGGCATTCTCACTGGCAATCACAGCTCGTGAAGAGAAGACCCAGGAATGCTGTGTGCTCACTGGTCCCTGCCTCCTCCTAGATCCTCTCCCTCTAACCACAGCTTCCTTTCACCTTCTTTTCAGAGCTTCATTTGGAAGTGAAACTGACAAGCCATATGCTCCCCCAGGCCTATGCTCATCTTTAATTAATCTTTGGAGGCAGAGAGCTGCAACTGTGGGGAAGAAGGCTGACTGTTAGAAGCACAGTCCTTGTCTCCCCACAACCCGCAGACCTGAAGAATTTCCTCCTTCACTCACATGCCTCTCCTACTCACTGCTGAGGGATAGAACATTTTTAGGGAAATATTTACACTGACTTGGACCAAGAATGGAAGAAGGAACTTGTGGCTCCTGGGGTGTGTGCTTGAGAAGAGCTGGGGGTTAAGGCCCATCCATTTGGGAGCACAGAGCCAGGCTTAGGCCCTGGGAGTTTATCTTGGAGCTTGTGTCTGGGATGGGTTTGTCTGAAGTGGATGGCTCAACTTACTCCCAGAGTAAAAAAGCCTCTAATTATGACTCAGCCCCTCTTGGCTGCACCAGGCATCAGCTGCCTTGAACAAATGGATATTCCAAACCTTAGAGGACATGGCTGAGTTAGGGGTAGGGGTATGACCTTAGGCAGACCTTGGGGAAGCCCAAGACTTCCTCATAGGGTGAACTGGATCAAGTGATGTGGGGCCCAAACTGAGTCAGCAGAAGTGTAAGGTATGGTTGGGCTTATCCAGCTGGGAAAGAGACTTATCAGCTTCAGAGACCGATAGACAAGAAGGAGGCTCAGATGAGAACAGGCAAGGCACACAGTCACAGGCCAAGGCCAAAGAAAACAAGGTGATATCCTGCTTCTTAGAAGACTGAATTCTGTCAACCCCAGAGCCATCCTATCAATGGCATGGGCTTCCTTGCCAGCTCCAGCCCAATGTAGCCCATTCTCTTAGATGTCTTCCTCTCTGACAGCAGACTAGAATGCAAGCAAAAATGTTGCTGGCTTCACCAAGGAGCTCTGCTGGAAGGTGAATCGTGGCCTCTACTCTGGGTTGGCTTTTAATAATAATCAGTTCAGTTCAGTTCAGTCGCTCAGTCATGTCCGACTCTACGACCCCATGAATCACAGCACGCCAGGAGTAATTGATATTTCTCCTGGCAATCTTGATTCCAGCTTGTGCTTCCTCCAGCCCAGCATTTCTCATGATGTACTCTTCATATAAGTTAAATAAGTAGGGTGACAATATACAGCCTTGACGTACTCCTTTTCCTATTTGAAACCAGTCTGTTGTTCCATGTCCAGTTCCAACTGTTGCTTCCTGACCTGCATATAGGTTTCTCAAGAGGCATCTCTTTCAGAATTTTGCAGAGTTTATTGTGATCCACACAGTCAAAGGCTTTGGCATAGTCAATAAAGCAGACATAGATGTTTTTCTGGAACTCTCTTGCTTTATCCATGACCCATCAGATGTTGGCAATTTGATCTCTGGTTCCTCTGCCTTTTCTAAAACCAGTTTGAACATCTGGAAGTTCACGGTTCACGTACTGCTGAAGTCTGGCTTGGAGAATTTTGAGCATTACTTTACTAGCATGTGAGATGAATGCCTTTGTGTGGTAGTTTGAGCATTCTTTGGCATTACCTTTCTTTGGGATTGGAATGAAAACTGACCTTTTCCAGTCTTGTGGCCACTGCTAAGTTTTCCAAATTTGCTGGCATATTGAGTGCCGCACTTTCACAGCATCATCTTTCAGGATTTGAAATAGCTCATCAAATATTAAAAATACATCCAGGCTTCCCCCGACTCAATCATTCTTGCTCTTTCTCTCCATGTCAACCATCTGTGCCCACATCCAACCAACCACCATCTCTCACCCTGTTAGGAGAGCCTCCTGTTCCCCCAACTCCAGTGTCTTCCTCTTTTATCTACTGCCTCTACTCTGGAAACTAGAAAGACCTTTCTAAAGCATAAGTCTTAGCACATCACTCTCTTGTTTAGAACTTTCAGTGGCTCTTCATTACCTTCAACGTGAAGTCCAATCCAATTTCCTTAGCATGGCTTATGAGGCCTTCTATTATGCTGCCTTGCTTACCTCTCAAGCTTCACCTTAAACCAGACCCATTTTTTTAAATTCAGTGCGTTGGCCACGTGAGACCCTCAAATATGTCATGTTCTCTTGCATCTCTGAGCCTTTCTGTGTAGACTATTTTATTCCCTACAAATTTCCCTTCTCTCCTTTCCCACCCCCATCATTGCTGTCTGTCCCTACCCACCCTTCAGCTCTTACCAATGCCGCTTCCTCTAGGAAGACTTCTTGATGCCCCAACTCAGGCTCACTCCTCTCCTTGGGGTTTCCATAACTCCCTGTGCTTATTTCCATCAAAGCTTGCCACTCCATGTATCTTGTCACTTCCTCTGTATCACCCAACTGCATTGGAGTGTCCCAAGTGTTTTTCTTGCCATGCCATGTGGCAAGTGGGGTCTTCCCCAGTCAGGAATCGAACCTGTGCCCCCTGCATTGGGAGCATGGAATCTTAACCACTGGACTTCCAGGGAAGTCCCAAATGTTCCAAGTATTAAACTGCGATATGAAACGTTCAGTATTTGACCATTCTGGCTTACAAAATGGTCACCTTTATATGGTTCTGCTCAACACAATGACCGTGACTGTTCTGTTATCTGTTGGATCCCGGTGTCCAGCACAAAGTACAAAACACAATGAGTGCTCAGCAAATGTAGGTCACTGTTTCTTAGTGTGACTTCAGTTTGAGTTTTCATGCTTGATGGCCAACATCAGCAGAAATCTCTTTGATGATAGAAATAAGGTGTATAAGGGAGAGGCCTCCTAGGGTCACCTGACCCAGCCTCCTGCCTCCTCCGGGCATTGAGGCACATGTGAGTATTGACTTCATCTAGAGTTGTCTCCCATCAGAAGTATGCTCCAGCAGGACCTAGGGCATGTTCTGAAGCTGGAGGACACTAACCCATCTAGTTGGTGACATCATCATGGTCACAGATGCTCATTGTCTGATGAGAACATTCTGATGTTTCTTTGGCCAAAGGTTGAGCATGTCTAGTAAACTCTGCAAAGCTGTGCTTTATGCTAAGTCGTTTCAGTCGTGTCTGACTCTTTGTAACCCATGGTCTGTGGCCCGCCAGGCTCCTCTGTCCATGGGATTAACCAGGCAAGATACTGGAGTGGGCTGTCTTTTTCTCCTCCAGGGGATCTTCCTGGCCCAGGGATCGAACCTGCATCTCTTACATCAGTCTCCTGCATTGGCAGGTGGGTTCTTACCACTAGCACCTCCTGGGAAGCTCCCTTGCAAAGCCAGGCTAGGCCTTATGGACTATGAAAATCATACATTGCAAAGCCCTATTAAAGTTCTGGAAACCTGTAGAAAACATCAAAAAGATTAGACTTGATATTTGGACCCTTCTCATTGATACATGACATTGTGCTGCCTCAGGGACCACATAGGGTCTTGGGTCAGGGATGGAGAGTCCAGCTGCCTCTCCCAGGAGCATATCTCTCAAGTGAGGTCTGAGTTAAGGCATCAACAACTCATTTGTCCTGTTCCCCAGTTAATTAAACAATTAATAATACTTTTGATTTTCAATGACTTTTTTCCTTTTCCAGGGCCTTCTGCCTATGATAAAACCACAAGTGCATGTGAGATCCAATGTATGGATTGATCCTGGTGTGTTGCCTCGAGGAGAGGAAAACAGTTTGTGGGTCTCCCAAAGCATCCCACCATCCTCAGCTGAACCTCTCTGCCCTTGCAGTGCTGTGGGTGGTTTGGCAGAGTCCCTGTCAGCAGCCAGAGCTGTGCTGGCACAGATGGACCAGCAGCATTTCCTCCAGTTACGTGGGAGGTTGGGGGGAGTCCTTATAATTACTTGTGGTCATGTCACATCTCTGCAGGCCTGGGGTCCCAGTGACATTTTCTCAGCTCACATGCACACTTTCCTCCTGCACACACATATACACACCTCCTCTAGGGCAAAGCCGGTCATTTCTGCCAGGACTGGCAGACTACACACTACTTTGTTCTCATGCTTCTCAATCTCAAGAGGAGTCCATTCTGGAAGGCTGCTGGGAATTTGCAGGGCTTGCCATCTCAGGGCCCTTTTTCCTCTTGGCTTTGCCCTTTCAGTGGCTACCTCTGTCCTCAGCAGGATGGTCTAGGCAAGAACCCCACCATCTCCAGGTTCCCCCAAGGAATGCACTCATACCTGAGCATTAGTGAGAGATGCAGTGTTTACTAAAGAGTTTATAGGGCAAACAAAGGGCATCTATATCACACACTTCAGGAACATCAGGACCTGTCTCCAGAACCCCTACTTGACTGCCCCCACCAGGGCATTCTCTCTTGGGCCCTCCCCACTCCAGACTCAACCTCTGTGTCTCCCCTCTTCTCCTCCAGGGTCTGATCACACCCACCCCCAGTTGCATCTTCAGCCTTCCAGGCTCCTACTCCCACACTCGACCAGTAAAGTACCTGGTGGATGGGAGGCCTTCCTGGTTCTCATTGCCAACCCTGGAGGATACCTGGAGATTCAGAAATTCTGTTCTGCCTGATTCTCCTGGTTGTGATACCACAGTATCCTTGCACCTCCTTTAGCCATGCTGCCTTAGCACATCCGCTGGGTTATTTCCTGATTCCTCCCAGCTTCAGTTCTGCCCCTGGTTCCAGCAATGCCTCCTCCCACAGCCTGGGATAAAGCCCCTTCCCCTAGCTCAGCTCAAGCCCCAAGACCTGTACACACCCCTGACCTCTGACAGACTGTGTGCCCCGCTCTTCTTTCCTCCTAGTCTTGCCAAGGGGACTCAGAGCACAGAAGTAAGGAGTAACAGATGGAATGGTTTACACTTGAAGAACCAGGAAACTGTGCTAGTGATGAAGACAGGAGGGATATGGAATTCAGAGAAAATATTTTGGCAGTGGTGTCAAGGAAGAAAGAGGAGCCACTTGAAGATTTTTGGAGTAGATTAAGACTAGGGCCATGGGCACCTGACCTAGGGTGGCAACCTTGAGAAAGGAACCAAAAGGACGGGCTAGGAGAGCTATTTTCTGAGCAAAGTAAAGATTTAGTTGTGGAGTCAGCTGTGGAGCTAACTGGGTGTGAACAGTTGAAGTTGAGGGAGAGAGTAGAAAAAGAAATGAAAAAGGAGGGGGTGGGAGAGATTGAGAGCAAGATAACAAGAATTTCAAGGTCCAGGAAAGAGATGAGAAGAAAGAAGGAAGCAGATATCGAGAGAGAGAGGAAAATGGAAAGAGAGCTGGAGGCAGAGAACTGTGCAGAAATCATAGTGGGGTCCACCGGGCCTGCCGCAGGACGGGAGCCCACGCTTGGGAGAAGCTGCAGGGGGACGAGCCGTGTACATCGTCCCTCCATGCCAGCGCCAGGCTGGTGCAGCCCAGGGAGAGTGTCCATCCTGCTGGGTGTCAGAACAGGGACCTGGGGCCTGTGGGAGGGGAGCCTGATTTACTCACGGAAGATCAGCAGGTGCAGGGGTTCACTTTGAGTCCAGACCCCAGCCCAGGAACCTGCTTCTTCACCTCATCCTGCCCCAGCCTGACTCTGAGTCCCTTTTCTAGGCAGCACCCTGTGTGAAGGGGCTGCAGCCTGAGCCCTCCCTGGGGAGAGGAGAGACTGCAGGCCCCAGAATGGAACCAGGCTCTCAGTTTTGGAGAGAGAAGCAGGGCATGAGCGTGTGGGGAACTGGGAGCTCATAGCCTGCACTCCCACCAGCTCCAGAAGGCCCCAGGGTAATACCTCTCCTTGCCTGCAGTGGTAAAGCCTGAGTTCTTGGCCCATCACTCAAGGTCCTGGATGGCTAGGCTGCCTTGGGCTGGGGGAGTTTCTTGCTCCTCTAGAATGGAGTTTAGGGGAGCTTCTTGCTCCCCTAGAATGAAGGCCCAGCCGGGGCCCCATCCACACAAGGGCGTCCCCATCTCCTCACCCATTCTCAGGCATTTCTCCCTGCCTGGGGTACTCCCCTGTGACTCCCTGCCTCTGCTGACCTCCCCCTTCTCTCATAAGCTGCTCCACACTGCCTTCTCCAGGCAACTGCCCAGATCCCTGCAGCCTCCCCCACAAGGGAGGCAGGAAGCTGAGACAAGAACTGTGCTGGTGGGGCAATATGACATCTGTCAAAATGGTCAGAAGATAGAACATATATTGAGACTCCTGGGAGAATGGATACTTGTATATGTACAGCTGAATCCCTTTGCTGTCCACCTGAAACCGTCACAACATTGCTGATCAGCTGTGTGCTCAGCCTGATCACTGAGCAGTCGTGTCTGACTCTTTTCAACCCTATAGACTGTAGCCTGCCAGACTCCTCTGTCCATGGGATTCTCCAGGCAAGAATACTGGAGTGGGTAGCCATTTCCTACTCCATAATCGGCTATACCCCAATACAAAATAAAACAATTAAAACAAAAACTCTCTATTTTGGCCAGTTTCTCATTTATCAGCTCAACCCTAGACCCAGGATACAGGAGGGCATCATCCCACAGCCTCCAGGGTGAGCTGCAAGGTGTGAGCTGGACACTAACCTCCTGGCTCAAGGCCCAAGTGACACACACCTCCTCAGGACCCCGAGCAGGGAAGGTTCCAAATCTCTGCTCACCCACAGAGTCCCTGACCCCAGCAGCAGAGGCCACACCCTCCCTCCATGAAGAGAATGCCCTTCTTTTAAAGATAGGAAAGGACTAGAAGGTGTGACCCGCCTCAGGGGCCTGTGTGGTAAAGCTGAGCAGGGCAGGGTGCAGGAAAGGGGCTCTTTGGAGTCAAAGTGGGAGGGCACTTCAAAACCCCTCACAACACACTGGCAGCATCCCCAAGCAGATCCCGGGGTCCTGCGCCTCCCCTCAGGACAGCCCTCACACCCTCCTCTATTCTAGGTCCCCCTGGCTTCTACTGCTAGCACCTGCGGTGACTCAGAGATGGTTCAGCTCCGAGATGTTTCCTTTTCATTTAAAAAGGAAACCAAAGAAAAGAAAAAAGATGCAGAAGAAAGTGTTTAAGACGCCCTTGGCTAAGAAACTCAGCCATCCTTTAATGCCAGATGTTAAAAGTCTGGCTTCCAAAGAGCTGCTCCTGAGTGGCTGGCTCAGCCAGGGAGGAGGCAGCCTGTTGAGAGGGCGGGCCAGGGTGCAAGCTTGCCCTCACTCAGGCTCAGCTGCCCCTTCCCTGACCTCCAGACCCACAGCCCTGGGCTCCCACTTTGGACCCTGGTATTAGCCCAGCTCGTTCCTCCACAGCCCGGGGCACTGGAAGGAGCCCTCCGCTGAGGCCAGAAGGGCAGCCCTGCCATGATGGGCTGAGTGGCCGTAGGCAAGTCACTCTCCTCCTGATCTCAGCCACCCCTGGCAGAGGGGATTGTGGGTATATTGGTCACCAGGGACCTGAGGTTATTAGCTGTTTTCTCTCCTTGTCTCCTTCGTGTGCATCTGGACATGAGCCTCTTTAAGAAAGGCCTCCCTGCTGCAACCCCTGAAGCGGAGCCTGTTTCGATTTGTTCCCCCTCACCCCCCTACCTGGCTGCTGCTCATGGGACAGACATAGGCACGTGGGCCAGTGTTCATGAGCCAGTGACCTGTGTTGATGAGCACATGCCAGGGGAAAGTGTCCTTGTGAGAGAGTTTCCTTGATAAAGTGGCATTTAAGCCAAGATCTGAATGGAAAGTAGGGTTGGCCAGGTGGAGAGGGAGCACAGCGTGTGCGGAGGCCAGGGATGGAGGGAGCCTGGAATGGGAGAGTCAGTGAGGCTGGCACTGTGGATTTGGAGGAAGGGGAAGCAGGGGTGAGAGAGGGAGAGGGACAGGCCCCCGGGGTCCTGTAGAGCCCACATGGCATTGGGACTGACCCCTGCCTGCTTCCTTCTGTCCTGCCTCCAACTAGCTGTCTGTTCCCTTATGGCTTCTGCTTCTTTGTAATTTCAGCCTGTCTGTAAACCCAGCCTCTCTGGAGGCCTCTGTCTCCTGACGTTACTGCATCAACTTTTGCTGCTAACAAGTGTCTGCTGTAAGAATCCCCAGCAGCTGCACGGCCACTGTTTCCTGGACACAGCCTCACTGCCCTCCACAATGACCCTGACAGTGTGGTCTCCATTTCCTAGATGGCAAAACCAAACTCAGAGAGGTGAAATCACTTGCCCAAGCCAGGGTGGCTCGCCAGTGTCAGAGGCTGGAATGGGGCCCATACGAGTTTGATACCACCCCCACCCCTGCTGGTGCTCCTGCTGCTATGAGGCTGCAGGCAGAGTTGTGTGGAGTAAGGGGTCCACTATGGTAAGGCTCTAATGGGAGCCAAGAGGCCCAGAGCTTCTACAGGCTGATCTGGAAAGTCTGAGAGGTAAGCGTCTTCCAATGGTGAGCGTGGGCAGAGGGCAGAGCCTGGACCCCCTGGGAGCACTGGGGCAGGAGTGTGGAGTCTATGGGTGTTCAGAAGGCCTGAGACCATGGCCTGTGCAGCCAGTCTGCCAGCATGGCCTGGGTTCCATCTATCCTGAGCCTGGGGCCCACTGTGGAACCAGGAGCCAGGGGCATCTAAGCCCTGCAATGGGAGTGGCCCAGCTGAGCCAAAGACCCTCAGAGATCTAGACAATCATTTATCCATGGGGCACTGCAAAACCAGATGCCTGAGACCGGTTTTGCTGAGTGGCAATGGATTTCACTCCTTGATTGTGCTTGATTTGGTTGAGATTAAATTAATTTGTATTTCCTTCAGCACATGGTAATTAGCAAAGTGATAGGAATGGGAGGACCCTTGCAGGTCACTTTGTCCACTTTTCTGAAGCCTCTTCAACTCCAGCCTCCCTCTGACAAATGTAAAAGCTCATATTTAGGCTTCCCTTGTGGTCCAGTGGTTAGGAATCTGCCTTGCAATCCAAGGGACACTAGTTCAACCCCTGGTCTGGAAAGAGCCCACGTGCCACGGGGCAACTGAGCCCGTGTGCCACCATTACTGAGCCTGTGTGTGCCCTAGAGCCCATGCTCCACCAACAAGAGAAGCCACTCAGTGAGCTGCCCATGCACTGCCGTGAGAGCTGCCTCTGCTTGCTGCAACTAGATAAAGCCCACGTAACACGGAAGACCCAGTGTAGCCAAAAATGAGTATACATAAATAAATATTAAAAACAAAACCTCATACTTGCCTTTAGTGATGGGTGACATTTCTAAATGGATTTGATGCTGTGGTTGTAGCAGGCTGAGTAATAGCCCCCAAAGATATCAGGTTCTGATCCCTGGGGCCCGGAAATGTCACTTTATTTGGAAAAGGGGTCTTTGTAGATGTGATGAAGTCAAGGGTCTAGAGATGGGGAGAGTGTATTTTGGAGTATCTGGGTGAACTCTCAATGCTATCCCTGGTGCCTTAGAAGAGGGAGACAGAGGGAGATTTGGAGGGACGTGGCCAGAGGCTGATGAAAGCCACAGCTCCTAGAATGTGGAAGAGCAAGGAATAGATGCTCCTCTGGAGCCCCTGGAGGGACTGCAGCTCTGCAGAATCTTTGATTTCAGCTCAATGTAAAAGATTTCAGACTTCTGGCCCCCTAGGTGAGAATGAATCTGTGTTGTTTTAAGCCACCCAGCTTGTGGTAATTTGTTATGGCAGCCACACAAAGTTAATACAATGATTTGCTAATACAATCAGAGTCACAGTGAACTAAATAAGCTGTTTACAAACCCAAAAATTCACCCTTGGAGGTTCTGATGGTCCCCCAGGCTGAGCGTTTGATATTATTTAATGCACCCAATTTACAGAGAAGAAGACTGAAGTCTAGAGAAATGCGAGGACTTGCCCAAGGTTACAAAAGTAATTATTGGCAGAGATAGAACTGGAACCCAAGAAAATCAACTATCAGTCCTCCCATTGCCCCAAGCCACCTCCTCCCACCTTTTATTCCCTGTCTGGGGGAAGTTTCTAGAAAGTTCCGGTGAAACAGAAAAGTGAGATTGGGGCCAGGTTGGGGAAAATCTGGAACAGCACAGTTCAGAGTTGGAAGCTTATCTGATTGATAAAAGGTGCAGATAGTCCAATATTTTTCTTACTAAAAAGTAGCTTCTAGAGATTGTGAGAAGTGTCAGATCTGATGCATAAAGCCTTAAGGAAAAGACTGCAGTTATAGACCCCATGACAGATGTCAGACCTGGGTACCTGTCAGTCAAGAAAGGCTTCTGGTGAGGAACCAGTGCCCAGAGAAGGACAGAGGGGTGGCTAAGAAGGGAATGAGAGGTGGGGCAAGGGCCAGAGGGAGTATTGGGTCTAGCTACGAAGTCCTCAAACAGTTCAACTTTGCTGAAGACCAGCCTTTGCCATGAGCAGAAAAGTGAAAAGAGTGAAGTGAAAGTGTTAGTCACTCAGTCGTGTCCGAGTCTTTTCGATCTCATGGACTGTAGCCCTCCAGGCTCCTCTGTCCATGGAATTCTCTAGGCAAGAATACTGGAGTGGATTGCCATTTCCTTCTCCAGGGGCTCTTCCCATCTCAGGGACTGAACCCCAGTCTCCTGCATTGGAGGTGGATTCTTTACCATCTCAGCAATCAGGGAAGCCTCCCATGAGCAGAAGATGTGACCAGTGTGATCACTGGTGTATGTATGCACACTGCATGCACACATGTGCTCAGAAGCACACATGGGACCCAGCCACGTACACACACACACACACACACACACACACACACACACACACACACACACACACCAGGGGCTGGAGCCAAGCCTGGGCAGCCAGAAAGAGCTATCTATAATTTGCCAGTTGCCCTTTGGGTTACACTGTAAGTCCAAAAGCCAAGTGGAGCATGTTGCCAGTTTGTTCTCCTGGCATCCCAGCTCTAGCTAGGATCCACAGCGTGAGATGCAACGTGGCCGGGAATCACACTGCTTCCTCTCTGTGATGCTCTGCTGCCAAGCCGCCCAAGGGCCCCTCTCCCTGGGCCTGACTCCCCCACCCCTCCCTGATGTCCTCCTGCTGGATCCTCAGCACAGGAAGTGGCAGATCCAAATCCTCATGATGGATCGCCAGACTCAAATGCTCCAGGGTTTTGGAAACACTGTTTTGTAACTATTTTTAAGGGGAGAGACAAGTTTTCAGCTTAAAGGGGAAGAGAGGGCTCGGGAGAGCAGCTGACCTAGGAAAATAGCCAGAAGCAACTGTCACATGTGTCCAGCATCTATCTCAGAAAGACCATTGTCTTGGGGAGCAGGAGAAATATACCCAAGAAAACCAGCCCAGCAACCGGTGCCAGAGCAGAAAGTGCAAAGCACACAGCAGAAAGTGAGGGCACAGCTGAACAGTCAGCCCCTTTGGCTTGGAGCAGGCAGCCATCGACATAGCACAGACACCTGGGGTACAGGGACCAGGGGTGACCTCCTGGAACCTGGGCAGAAAGGAACATCCGTTACCATGATTCTGTGCTGAGGTTTTGCTGTGCTGCTGCTATTTTTTTCAAGAACCTCCCTAATCACCGTGGAGGCAGGCCTAACACCAGGGGAAGACCAGGAAACTCTGCTATGCTCCACCCAGGCTGACACATACATCCAGAGATGGACCAGGCTCCTCCTTGGGGCAGGGACAGGTATAGCCTCCTGGCAAGCAGTCCAAGCTGGTGGACTCTGGGCCTCAGGTCTAGTCTTATCCTCCTTCCTTAACAGTTTGTATGTAGATAGCTTGGGGCAGGGCACGGAGGCTTGGCTCTGGCTTCCATGGTTAGGGGTGGTGTGTCTACACAGTATGGTCTCCGCTCTGCTGGGTCAGGTGCTTACTGTCCACAGGTCTGTCTCTCTCTGTAAGGCTGAGACCATTCTTCCCTGACCCCAGCATTGCCCAGGCCAGACTTGGAGCAGAGCATGCCTGGTGGGCCCCCATCTTGGGAGAGATGAAGAAGTGCCCATCAGGGCCCCCTCAGTTCTTTTTTATTTTTAATTTTTGGTTGTAGTATGTAGGACCTTAGTCCCCTGGCCAGGGATCGAAACCAGACCCCCTGTGCTGGAAGGCAGAGTCTTAGCCACTGGACCACCAGAGAAGTTGCGGTGGTCCCCAAGTTCTGCATGGAGACTTCAAAATTCCCCTCTCCTCCAGAGTGTCGGAGACAATATCTGTTTAGGGGCCCTCCTGGTGACAAATGGTGGAAACCCAGTCTGAGCCAGTTAGGCACAACAGAGATGTCACTGGATCACAAAATCAAATGTTGGGGAAGGCCGGGGAGCTGGCTGCCTGGGGTACACTGGACGTGAGGCTCCTACACCTCAGGTCCTCTTCTTGGCCTCTGCTCTCTGCTGGTCAAGGATGCTGGCCTCCTTTTCCCAGGCTAGACTTCTCTACAGCTGGACCCTTGCCCACAGGCTGCTCCAGGGTTCCCTCTGCAGAGCGCTCCCAGAAGAAAGAAGGAGCTCTCTTTCTTGGGCTGTAAATTTTCAGATCCCAGGAGAGACTGCTGACTGACTAGACTTTGGTCATGTACCCAGCCCTTTGGGTAGGAAGTGGTGTTAAAGGTGGGAGTTCTGTTGTGTGTGTGGAGGGGGCAGTTCTGTGATGATAGCTCCCCGAGAAGCAGGGAGAGGGCTGGGCAGGCAAAGCAATGAGGATCTAGGATCATCTACAACATTCCCTGCCCCTCTGAGCTGGCAGGAGTCAGAAGCAGGGGGTGGCACTGGTGGGAACAAGGACACACAGAGGCTGTCACTTCTCTTGGTTCCCTGGCACCTCTCAGGTCACCTCTCAAGCCTTTCTTTGGCATTTAAGTCCCTTAATAGCTCCTCCCCCACACCCCGATCTCCCCAGCTCCTGCCGCCCAGACCCTCCCTCCATTCAGGTAACTTCACACACAGCACAGCGGTTATGAGCATGGTCTCCGGAACTTGACTGTCTGGATTCAATCCCAACCTTGTCCGTCACTAGCTGTGTCTTTGGGCAAGTTACTTCACTTCTCTGTGCCTTAATCGCCGTGAGGGTTAAATAGATTCAGCCATGCGAAACCACTTAGAGCAAAGCTGAACACGCAGTAAACTGTCAGGAAGTGTTAGCTGTTATCCTGGCACCTAAGTTCGCACCATCCCTCACCTAGGATCCCCCTTCCTCTCGTCCAAATCCTCCCCATCCTAAGGCTCTGCTGGCCACGGAACCATATGGACACTCCTCATCTCAGAATCCCTGCAGCACTCAGAGTTGAGCATCTGTGGGGAAGACTCGTCTTCCTGATTGGCCCAGGTTCCCTCTTGTGGTGCACTCCATCCCCGGAGCACCCTAGCAGATCTAGGCACATTGGCGTGTCAGGAAATGCTTGGACTCCCCTCCCCCACAGGACAGGCCAGCAGCGGGAAGCAGCGGCTATTAGCAACCCTGGAGATCAGTGTGGGTGGAGGCCATTAGAGCTAAGCGAGCATGGCGTCATCTCCCTGAGAGCCAGGAAGCCCCTGTACCTGTGACCTCACACCTTCACCCATAAAAATAGCCAGCACTTCTTAGCAGACTGGGCACGGCCTGCTCTGGGAGGTGAAAGGTTGTGAGTACAAGTCAGCACGTGCCCAATGGATGATACCTCTCCTTTCTGGCCCCAGAGCAGGGGAGATGTACACCATTGGCGAAATTCTCTAAGACAGAAAGACAGGAGCGGCAGGAAGACGGATAGAGACAGAGTCCGGATTTTCCAAATTTAATTCTGGAAACTGGAGCCTGTCTGGATCCCTGCATCTGAATGCGAGGCCTTGCCCTGGCTCTGAAACTAGGTCTCTGCCCCTGCCCTTCTGTGAGTCTGCCTCAGCTGAGAGAGTGCCAAGGGCTGTGGGTGGCTGGGCAGGCAGAGGGCAGCATGACAGAGGTTTTAGGAAGACAAATACAGATTAGTCAAGGACCATCAGACCCAATTACATCTCCAAGAACCCGACAGTGACATTATTTAGTCTTTGGGCCCTTCTGAGCCAGATACACTGGACTCCACCTCCTCCCATGGGGCCTCTGCTGGGCTCCAGCCACGGAGCGGACCTGAGTGCCCCACTTCACGCTTTTTATTTTTATTTATCTATCTTATTTTTGTCTGCGCCGGATCTTCGTTGCTGCGTTCTCTAGTTGCGGCGAGCAGGGGCTACTCTTCCCTGTGTGCAAGGGCTTCTCATTGTGGAATCGTCCCAGACCAGGGATTGAACCCATGTCCCTTGCTTTGCCAGGTGGATTCTTAACCACTGGAGCACGAGGGAAATCCCCCACCTGACTCTCTGAGTGAGTCAGGATCAGAGTGGGTACCCTACCTGTTCCTCTGGGCTCAGTGAATGGCCTGGGGTGGGGAGGGGCATCCGCCTGCCCTCCCACCCTGAGGGGATACAGACAGTGGCAACTAGCAGGCTGGAGTCGCTCTTGGCCTAGAGCCCTCCAATCTTCTGGTTGTCAGCATCTAAAATGTTATGAGATGCAGCAATGGCTTGGAGAAACACCCTGAGCTGTCCTGCACGTGTGTGTGTATGTGTGTGTGTGTGTGTGTGTGTGTGTGTGTGTGTGTGTGTGGAGTGTGAGCGTGAGTAGAAGCAAAGGCTTGTGGCAACAGTCTGTGAGTCTCATGTACTCTGAGGTGTGTGTGTACTTGAGCTTGGAGATGAGTGCTTGGAGATGAGTGTGAAATAGCTGGTTGGGAGAGTGACTATGTGATGCCTATGAGGGTGAAAGCTGGGGAGGCTTCCTGGAAGGGAGATGGTGAAGGAGCCTCCTGATACAAGTATCTGGGCTAATCCCCTTTATCCTCCTATCCTATTTCTATCCCTCCTAGTGAAAAGTGGAGCCACATAATTTCAAACGCCACCACGTCTGTATAACTTGGGACCTCATTACAGAATTATTTCTTTCCCTCAGAAAATTTGCTGAAGCAAAATGGTGTTTGGCTTCAGCAAATACTCAGCCAGTTTACTTTCCCAGAGCTCACGCTGAAAGGAGTGATGAGGAGCCCTGGGCAGTGGGAGACCCACTGGGGACCTTTCATTAGCAGGGAAAACCCTCAGTAAGCAACCTCACTCCAGAGAGGACCTCATCCTTCTCTGTCTTTGCCCGGCTGTGCCCTTTGTCTGACATCTTTTCCTCCGCCCTTGCCCGCCTGATAGACAGGAGCTCTTCGGGGATCAGTGTATCTGTTATGACTGGGAAGCCATCTGATCCCCTTGCCTGCAGTGCCCACATCTTGAACTGCACTGGTTCCTCTGAATTATGAGTCTATCGCCTTCCCCATCAAACTGGGGTTTTTCCTTGCAGAGAGGATTTTGTTCAAGTCTCTAACCCTAGCACAATAGTTACTTTTTATTTTTATTTGACTTTATTTTTTGATTGGAGTATAATTGCTTTACAGTGTTGTGTCATTTTCTGCTGTACAACAACGAATCAGCTATGTGTATACATATATCCCCTCCCTCTGAAGCCTCCCTCCCACTGACCCCCCAATCCCACTCCTCTGTCATCACAGAGCACTGGGCTGAGCCCCTGTGCTGGACAGCAGCTTCCCAGCAGCTCTGATGCACACACAGCAATGCGCATGTCAGCGCTCCTCTCTCAGCTCACCCCACCCCTCCTTCCCTCACTCCCGGCATCCACAAGTCTGCTCTGTACATCCGCATCTCTATTCCCAGTAGCCACTTTCTAAAAGTTAACATACTGGCCACCTACTATGTGCCAGGCACTTTACAAAGAGCACCTCTTTTATTCCTCAAAAAGCCTGTGAGCTCAGTTCTCTTGTCAGCATAACCTTTTATACAGGACATTGAGCCTCACACCCTCTGGGAGAGGAGGTGGGCCTTGAAATCATGCCTTTCCGAGATCAGAGCCCAGGGCCATCACTGTTCTGTGATGCTGCCTCCCTGCAAGCAGAAGTTCTAGAGTTGAGGTCCATGCTCGCCACGCCACTTAGCTCTTGTCACCTGAAGCTTTGGCTTCTCGATCCATACAGTGCAGAGGCAGATGCCCCTGGCTTTAAAGGTCTCTGCCAGTAGCAGGAAAGGCAGTTACTGTGTGTTTAAAACATCTTGTTTTAAAGAATTTTCTCTCTGCTTTGTTTATTTGATTACAGTGTTCTGCTCGTGGCCTCTGCAAGCCAGGCTGAGACACAGGTGTGTTTCCTCCTGGCAGTTTGGAGCAGGGGAACAGAGCCCAGAGCTGAAGCCTCAGAAACTGGGTTTCAACTCCCACTCTGTGTGATCTGCACTACCCAGCCTCTGGTGCCCAAGGCCAACACGTACCCGCTGAGCCAGATTGGAGCTGTCAGTGGGACTGTGCTGACTGCAGATAGCGCCCCTTTACTCCTGTCTCTGAGGGTCTGTCATCCTGAGTGTCCCCCAAACACAGGCTGAATACTATACAGATCCTCCCCAGGCCAGCAGAAGGAGGCAGAAACCCAAGTCCCCAGCTGGGCAGGCAGTAAAGGGAGGCAGAGCCCAGGACGCTGGCTGCCTGAGCACCCAGCTGTGCCCATACAGCCCCTGGGCACTCCCAGACTAGCCTGCCCACACCACCCAGGTCCAGGACAAAGGAGCTTGGGAAGAATGAATCAATGGGCTCTGAGCCACGGCATCTGAGCGCTTCCCACAGGGCAAGCTCTCTCTCCTCCCCCCGCCCGCCCTCCTTCTTGTTCTGTCTCTCTTTCCTCTCCCCTCCCTCGCCTCCTCTTTTCTTTTTTCCCCTCTGTCTCCCACACAGATGCCTCTTAAGAACTCCAGACGACATTTCACAGCCTTGAAGCAGAGGGAAGGCCACGGGGTCGAAGTTGTGCTGTTTGTTCTCAATCACAGGAAATTCTCGCTAGAGATAGTCAACCCAGCTCAGGGTACCTGAACCCTGACCTGTAGGAATGTGACTTTCTCACCAGCCTTTTGCCTTTGATTAAAGTCTCAAACGTAGCTGGGAGTTTGTTGAATTGTGAAGTCACCCACTATACACAGACACACGTGCGATACATGTGCACACACACACATCCATGCACAGGCACACACACGCACACAATCACACCTGCCTGACGGGGCTAGAGGCTAAGTCGATGGATGGTTGGATGCTCGAGAGATGGAAAGGTAGGCGCCACCATGGGTGGGCAAATGAGACTGGCTTGGTCGGTGAAGGCATGATGGGAGGGAGACTGGGGGGTGAGTGGGAGAACAGAGAGCTGGTGAACAGAAAGATGAAAACAACTGTTTTGCATTATCCCAGCATGGAGGTGCTGATGAGCCCACTGGGGGCTGGGGGCTAGGCTGATATCCTTACAAGGTGGTAATGACATGCTCGTGCATGCATGGGAACTAAGAGATTACCTAAAAGTTCATGATTGGTCAGTGTGGCAGCTCCCATGATCCAGAAGTTCTCTAAACAGTCTCAGGTCAAGAGGAGAGGGACAGAAGCTCAGTAAAAAGACAAAGGCCCATAGAAAGGTGAGGGACTGGTCTAGAACACAGGTCAAACGCTTCTTCTATTCAGTTCAGTTCAGTTCAGTTCAGTCGCTCACTCATGTCCGACTCTTTGCGACCCCATGAATTGCAGCACGCCAGGCCTCCCTGTCCATCACCATCCCTTGGAGTTCACTCAGATTCCCGTCCATTGAGTCCGTGATGCCATCCAGCCATCTCATCCTCGGTCGTCCCCTTCTCCTCCTGCCCCCAATCCGTCCCAGCATCAGAGTCTTTTCCAATGAGTCAACTCTTTGCATGAGGTGGCCAAAGTACTGGAGTTTCAGCTTCAGCATCATTCCTTCCAAAGAAATCCCAGGGCTGATCTCCTTCAGAATGGACTGGTTGGATCTCCTTGCAGTCCAAGGGACTCTCAAGAGTCTTCTCCAACACCACAGTTCAAAAGCATTAATTCTTTGGCGCTCAGCCTTCCTCACAGTCCAGCTCTCACATCCATACATGACCACAGGAAAAACCATAGTCTTGACTAGACGGACCTTAGTCGGCAAAGTAATGTCTCTGCCTTTGAATATACTATCTAGGTTGGTCATAACTTTTCTTCCAAGGAGTAAGCGTCTTTTAATTTCATGGCTGCAGTCACCATCTGCAGTGATTTTGGAGCCCCCCAAAATAAACTCTGACACTGTTTCCACTGTTTTCCCATCTATTTCCCATGAAGTGATGGGACCAGATGCCATGATCTTCGTTTTCTGAATGTTGAGCTTTAAGCCAACTTTTTCACTCTCCTCTTTTACTTTCATCAAGAGGCTTTTTAGCTCCTCTTCACTTTCTGTCATAAGGATGTTGTCATCTGCATATCTGAGGTTATTGATATTTCTCCCAGCAATCTTGATTCCAGCTTAGTGATCACATAATAAATAGTTTAGGCTTTGCAGGTTACACAGTCTTGGTGGAAACTACTCAATTCTGTGGCTATAACACAGAAGGAATCATAGGTCATACGTAATGAATGAATAGCCCGTGTTTCATTAAAACTCCATTTGTGGGGTGTTGAAATTTGAATTTCATATGATTTTCACATTTCATGAAATATCATTTGTCTTTTATTGTTGTTCAGTTGCTCAGGCATGTCCAACTCTTTGCGACCCCATGGACTACTACATGCCAGGCTTCCCTGTCCTTCACTGTCTCCTGGAGTTTGCTCAGATTCATGTCCATTGAGCTGATGAGACCATCCAACCATCTCATCCTCTGTCATCTCCTTCTCCTCTTGCCTTCAGTCTTTCCCAGCATCAGGGTCTTTTCCAATGAGTCAGTTCTTCGCATCAGGTGGCCAAAGTATTAGAGCTTCAGTTTCAGCATCAGTCCTTCTAATGAGTATTCAGGGTTGATTTCCTTTAGGACTGACTGGTTTGATCTCCTTGAAGTCCAAGGGACCCTTAAGAATCTTCTCCAGCACCACAGTTCAAAAGCATCAATTCTTTGGCACTCAGCCTTCTTTATGGTCCAACTCTCACATCCATATGTGACTACTAGAAAACCCCATAGCTTTGACTCGACAGATATTTGTTGGCAAAGTGATGTCTCTGTTTTTTAATATGCTGTCTATGTTTGTTGGGCTTCCCTGGTGGCTTAGAGGATAAAGCGTCTGCTCACAATGCGGGAGACCCAGGTTCGATCCCCGGGTAGGGAAGATCCCCTGGAGAAGGAAATGGCAACCCACTCTGGTACTCTTGCCTGGAAAATCCCATGGACGGAGGAGACTGATAGGCTATAGTCCATGGGGTCGCAAAGAGTCGGACACGACTGAGCAACTTCACTTCACTTCTAGGTTTGTTAGAGCTAGAAATGTAAAATTCATTCTTCGCTCTTGGGACATAGAAAACAGGTGATGTTTGGCCTGAGGGCCATAGTTTGCTGACTCCTGGGGTAAAAGGTGCCCGAGACAGATCAGGTGCCAGGGTAGGGAAGAAACCTCAAGCTGTTAAACAGCAAGTCACACAGCCAACCCCCATCCCCAAATCTCTAATTCAGATTCACCGAGGGAACTTCTGACACCTTCTAACTTGCTTTCAGAAAAAGGACAGATCTGGGAGTTCATGAGTACACAGGCCCCTCAAAAATTTGATTTCTCACTGTGAATTACCAACCCAGAATTTTTTATGATAATCTGACTTCTCCCGTTACTTTCTTGCTGGGAGAAACTCTGTTCTGCCAAGGCAAACAT
Organism: Nanger dama; assembly: GCA_917880005.1. Classification (NCBI taxonomy): domain Eukaryota; kingdom Metazoa; phylum Chordata; class Mammalia; order Artiodactyla; family Bovidae; genus Nanger; species Nanger dama. Next base: position 20,628,463 of record CAKJTW010000036.1, on the reverse strand, counting down.
CCGCTCCACTTGAGTAGCATTTCTTATTATAAATTAATAAGTTGGCATCAGGGTGTGTATATAAATATCAGTCCCTGTGAGCTTGGTAAATGTAAGTCTGTCACAGAGAGATGAATCTCCTTAGCACCCAGCTCACCAAAGCAGATTCCTGTGGCTCCAAGGCTTGCAGTTAGGCCCTTGGAAAATGCCTCTGTAGAAGTCTCCAGGGTGCCCCCCAGGTTGCTGGTGAGGAGCCTCTGCTGTACTCACTGTCTGCCTCTCCGTTGTGTAGGTAGCTGGCTAGAATGGGTAGCTGGGTGTAGGTGGATGGGTGGATGGATGGTGGATAAGTCAGTGGGTGGATGGATGAGTAGGATGAGTGAATGATGTATGGGAGACTGCTGGGTGGGAGGATGGGTGCATGTATGGATGAAATCTACAGATTTCTGGGTTCAGGCACCTGGAAAAAGTGGTCCTGGTGGGCGTGGATGGTGACAAGGCAGCCACTTTTTGCCACAACAGGTAAAGGTGGAGCCAAGAACAAGCATGTGTTAAGGCCTTCCACGTGCCAGCACTGAGAACAGGGCTGGTTCCCTCACCCTCTCTCTGCCCCTTTCTGTATTCTTCTGACATTGTATTCCTAAGCTTGATCTTAATATGCCTTACTCAGGCCCTTTCTGTCTCGTTCACTAATTAGGAGACTCTTCTCTCTTGTTACCAGGGCTTTCTGGAGCTAGGGGTCTCCTCCCACACCCTCTGAGCTCCAGCCCTTGGTTTATTTATAATGGGTGCAAAGTGTTTTTGCTCTAAACCTCACTTGAGGAGCAGAGTCCATCTCAAGAGGATTTTGCAATCATTTAAGCTTCCAAAATGGGTCTCCAGCCCACTCACTCGTCTTTTCCCCGCTTCCTTCTCTCAAAGATTGAGGGCAGGAGGAAAAAGAGGGCAACAGAGGATGAGATAGTTGGATGGCATCATCAACCCAATGGACATGAGTTTGAGCAAACACCAGGAGATAGTGAAGGACAGGGAAGCCTGGTGTGCTGCAGTCCATGGGGTTGCAAAGAGTCAGACACGACTGAGCGACTGAACAGCAACAACTTCTTCAAAGCAGTGCTGTACCCATCCCTGTCTGGGGCCCATTAGGGGTCAGATTCAGATTTCCCCCTTGCCATTCTCAGATATTCAGGTTCTTCCCTCTAGGAAGCCCCAATACCCACAGGATATTGATACTCTGAAATTCAAGTCACACTCAGAGATGTACTGGGCTATGGTTTCTGTGTGTGTGTGTGTGTGTGTGTGCTGGAGGGCTTGCCCCTTGGAGCTGATCTAGGATGAGCCTCCATAAGTGCTGAGCAGCAACAGCACAGGCTGATTGCTCCATCTTAAATGAGGAGTCATTTCGTTTTCCCAGCGAAGCTTCCCTCCGTGGACACACTGAGGATGTGCAAAGGGAACATGCCCACTGGAGGAGGGAACCGCCAGGAAATAAACACTGAGCCCGACTATTATTACTTTTTTGTTGTTAATTTATTCTGTGCTTAGCTTCTAATAGGCTCCAAGATGACTAAATAAACCTGGGAATTGACTCCCTGCTCCCCCAAACCCCATCTTCAGCAAGGGATAGCTCTGTCTGCGGCATAAATTAGCAGAAGCCAGAGTGTAAAAATATGATTCTGTGAACAAACAAAAGCCTCCAGTCATGAGACCAGCAGTGGCTGAGCTGTTCCCACTGCCGTCAGCTCTGTTTCCAAGCAATTAAAAGCAGAAAGAGAAGAGACGGTAGTCCCCAGCGGGGCCAGGAAGGAGGCTGGCAGCAGGGCAGACCCCAGGACCCTGCTGCAGCCCTCAAGACCCTCAGAGCTTGTGCTGGGGGCTGGACTGGTGGGCAGGAGACCTTGTCTGTCTGGCCTCAGGCTCTGGGGGACCCTGGGGCACGGTTTTGCCTACTGGCCTCAGTTTTTCATCTTTGAAATGAGCGTTTTTTTTTTTTTAAAGAAGAGGGACTTGCCTGGCAGTCCAGTGGTTAAGACTATGTGCTCCCAGTACAGGTAGTGCGGGTTTGACCCCTGGTTGGGGAACTGGGATTCCACAGGCTGCTTGGGAAAAAAATTTTTTTAATGAGCATAATTCCTGGGGGCTTTCTCACTGATGTGCCATGAGAAGCAGACAAAATAAAGGGTGGGAAGTAGGTTGAAGAAAGGTAGAGGTGTGTAATGGGTGATTTCCAGGCCTTCTGGCAAGTCAAGGGGCTGCCAGGGAGGGTGCAGCCCGCCAGAGACCTCCCTCTCTGTTCACAATCTCCACTTACACCCAGACTATAGACCTCAAAAGTGAGACTGAAGGAGGTTGAGTTTGGCACAAGGTCACTTTCTGGAAATCAAGCCATGTCTGCCAATCATACAAGCCTCTGCCTCCCTGCTCCACGTCATAGAACCAGAGCATCAAGTCATGTGCGTCGACTCAATGGACATGAGTTTGAGCAAACACCAGGAGACAGTGAAGGGCAGGGAAGCCTGGCCTGCTGTAGTCCATGGGGTTGCATCAGATTGCCCCATCGGAGACTCCAGAAAGCCTAGAGGACAGAGACAACCTTCCCTGTGCACAGTCTCGGGGCTACGTGTTCGTCCTTCTCTCTCAGGCCTGTCCTCCCGCCCATGGCACCTCGTCTCTGAGTCCAGCCTATGGCAGTGAAGAAACAGGAACCTCTGCCCTCCTGGAGCTTCCATTTGAGTGAGGCCAGACAAACCTGAAACAGAATGAAGCAGATGGTGGTAGGCACAGTGGAGAAAAATAAAGCAGGGAAGGGGTTCAGTTTTCAATCAGCTGGTCTGTTTGAATCCTTAAAATAGGACTTGACAATTGGGGAAATTGAGACTCTGAAAGGGTAAGTCACTTGCTCAAGGTCAGACAGTGAGGAAGGGAAGAACTAGGATTCAAATCAGAATGTTCTGATGGGGAAACTTTGCTCTAAACTACCAGGTGACCGTGACTCGAAACAACCCTACAGTAGACAGAAGACAAGCTAGATGGAGGCTCCAGCAAGGCAGCCAACAGATCGAGGAGTTCCATTTATCCTGTGCAATCTGGAGGGCTTCTCATAGGAGGTGGAAGCACTTGAGGCTGGAGGGGAGAAGACCTTGCCGTCCCCATTGGAGGCTGCACTGAGCCTGGGAGACAGTGCTGGTTCAGGCAGGGACAACCTCTGTTTCCCTGCCCGCCAGCCTCCCCTCTGCCTGGATGGCCTGCCAGATTCTCTAGCCAACTCCCGCCTTCCGGAGCCGACTTGACTTGGGAGGCAGGCCGAGATGAGAACCCTCCTGTGCCAGTCTAGGGCAGGCCGGCAGCCAGCCTGAGGCTGTGTCTCCTCTCAGCTGCCTGCATGAAGCAGAGGAACCGCCAGCCTTGAGCTCTGGGCAGTAGCCTGTTGGCCCAGCAGAAAGCCTGCTGGGGGAAGTTTGGTAGGAAAAAAATGGAAAGTGAGAGAATTGATTTTTTTTTTTTTTTTCTGGCTACACAGTCGTAAACACAAACTGGAAGATACATCTCTTCCTTTATGGGAGACAATCAAAAACACAATACAAGTTTATAGAGGGAATGTGTCTTACATGGGATACTTTCCCCAAACACTTGGCAACTTGAAACCACTTCATTCTAGAGATAAGTAACCAAGTGGAAGAGGAAGGGTGGGAGTAGGAAGAGAGAACCCAGGGTTTTATGAGCCAGAGGCCCTAGTCAGTTAAGAAGGGGTGGCTCTCCCTCTACGTCTCACCCTCTTGGAGGTCCAGGAGCCCAGGGGCCCAGAGTCAACCTTTGGCAGCTAAGGGCATCATCTGGGTCATCACCATACTAACTCTTTCAGTGCAGCTTCTCTGGGCAGCTCCTCTATGCTGGGAGCTGAGGACAGACAGCTCAGATCTGCTCCTCGCTCTTGAGAAAGAAGGGTATGTAGGCAATTGAGGCTGACCACAAGCAAAAGGAATCAAGAATGTGTAGATGTCTTGTCCTTCCCCTCCTCCTCTGCTTTTCTTCTTCGCTCTCCACTGCACTCCAGGGCACCCGGCTGGGCACCTGCCAGGAACTGCTCCATAGAGCCCACCCTCTGATCACTGAGCTGGGGTTTCTATGGCAGCAGTAGTGTCCAGAATTTTGTGATTCTAAAGCCATGCAACCCACTCCAGTATTGTTGCCTGGAGAATCCCATGGACAGAGGAGCCTGGTGAGCTACAGTCCATGGGGTCACAAAGTCAGACACGACTAAGTGGCTAGGCGCACACGCACACTGAACTCACCTAACCCCCTGTAGCAGAGGCCAGTTCTGGCTTGGCCAGAGGAAGGGACAGTGCTACGCCAGCTCAGCGTCCACCTCAAGGGTTTGCTGCCTATCTTTCCCTTTCTTTCTGGTGCCCTAAGAGCCTGCTGGGCTCATGAGCAAGTGTGATCCAGGCGAGCAGAGGAGTGAACACCCTTCTGTGGCACCCTCCCCAACCCCTGGGGGATGGGACCCAGTAGATAAGTGTTCCAGCATTCCACCACTGGGCAAACAGTTGGAGAGGTCTTAGGGAGCACAGCCCAGTCTGTACCTTGGCTTCTCTGCTAATGCTCCTATATAGCATCTTTCCTGCCTTCCCCCTCTATCACCCCACCCCCTCCTTCCTGCTTCCTGACACTCCCTCCCAAATACACCACAGGCACCAAGTCCTGGTCTCAAATTTTACTTTCAAGGGAACTCAAACTAAGAAGGCCTCTCTAACTCCCGCTTCCATACTCCCCAACATATAATCTCTCTGGCCTGCCAAGCACCTCTAGAATTGCTCAAGACAGGAACTTCTCTGCTGGTCCAGGGGTTAAGAATCTGCCTTCCAATGCAGAGAGGCAGGTTCAATTCCTGATCAGGGAACTAAGATTCCACATGCCACGGGGCAACAAAGCCTGAGCACCACAACTAGAGAGCCTGCGTGCCACAGAGTCCAGAAGCCACACACTCGGGACCGCGTGCACCACTAGAGTCTGTGCACTGCAAGGGAGACCCCGGGGATCACAACTGAGACCTGATAGCAGCCAAAACTAAGAAAATAAATACTAAAAAAGAGACTTGCTCAAGACAGACAGATCCTCATGGCAAAGGAGCAGAGCCCAGTCTCAGCTGTGGGAAAGAGGACAGTGGGCCTCTTGTCCGGCAACTTGTCCCTGTGTCCCCTCCAACCTCACCACATAGTGAGGATGGGGGCCCAATGGATGAAAGAGGCTGAGGTTCAGCTCCGCCACCACCACCACCACCACCACCACCCATGTGACCTTGGATGAGTCACTTAACCTCCCCAGCCCCGTTCTTCCTGTCTGTCAAGTGAGGATAATAATACCATGCTGAAGAGCTGTGAGAACTAAATGAGATCGTGTGGAAGAAAGAGGCACAATCCAGACTGAATAACACGAACCACTGTTTGTATGAATTTTCTCTCCCTAAACAGACTGCCAATTCCTTGAAGGCGAGGGCCTGCTTTATTTCTTCCTGTCTCCCCCACAGCACCAGCATGGAGCTGGTGCACAGGAGGCTCTTGCTGAAAACTCCCCAGTGGGAGTGGGGGTGGGCCCCAGGCACTGGCTCTTCTCAGATCAGCTGTGCCCGAGGGGCTGGGGGATGGCGCTGGCCCTGAGTGTGCCCTAGATGGCACAGGCTGGCCTGCCCCCTTGCCCCGGGCCAGCAGGAGAATCCAAGCTGGCAATGGAGGAGGCACTGGTCAGAACCCTGGAGATGTAGCGCTGGCTGGCACAACCATGTCAACCCTTGTAAAAAATCCAGGATGCAAAAATCCAGGATGACGAAGTTGGGGGCTTCCATCAGCCCTGGACTCTCTTTGAGTAAAGGGAAAAAATTGACTTCCACTCTGAGCTCAACTGCATTCGACATCTGGCAGCTCGAAGTGAAGTGACTCATGCAATCCTTAGATACAAGGAAGTGGGGGAGAAGGAGAAGAAAATCACACAGAGCAAGGAGGGAGGGAGGGCAGACGGGTGATGCGATGCTGCCCAGACAAAAGACTCAACAGCCAGGGTGGAGAACAAAGGCTGGTCCTGTTTCTATGTGCCAACAATGAGTTGTCCAGCCTTTATTCTGCTCAGCTTTGGACCTGGTGTCAGAATCTCTGGCACCAGGCACTGCTGACTTAAAGAGATGCAGATGCTGACCAGCCTAGGCGAGATATGGAGTGATGCTACAAGTAGTGAGCAGCCTGTCACTGGAGGCATGTAAGAGAAACTGGATGAGCCCTGGCAGGGTTGTGTTCCAGACCCTGGGCTAATAGCCACATGTGCCTGTCTGACCCTGAAGTGATCCATGAAGGGCTGGGGAGGGGGCTGGGCTGGGCTTGGGAGTGAGTGAAGTGGAGGTTAAAGTCACCTAATCTCATGCCTAAAGACTAGTGGTCCCACTGCAGGAGCAGAGGCCATCCCTCTGCCATGCAGGTGACATGGGCAGGCAGGATGGAGCCAAGGGGCCCTGCTTTGGCTTTTCTGCAGACCAGGGCTTGATGGCCTTCTCCTCTCCAGCATGACTGCTCTGGGGGATAGGGGAGGAAGAAGATCAGCCTATAATAAACTCATCACCTCAGAGAGTTCAGGGCATAGCAGGGGAGGAGCGCAGGCCTGTGGAAGGACAGAGGAAGAAATCCTGGTTTCACACCGTCCCATTCCTTTCAGCAGAACAGACTCAGGTTAAAAGCCACTCAAAGAAGTGAGAGGTTGGCAGGTGGCGGCGATCTTGGGAGAATTCTTGGAGAAAGTAGAGCCTGGGGCTGTGTCCAACCACAGATAGAGGTCCAGCCAATCCAAGGGACATTTGGAGAGACAGAAAGGAACAGGGAGGTCATCCCTGGTGCCAGGGCTGCTGAGCCAAGATGTGAACTGTAAAAAGAGTCTGGCCTGCAAGGGGCCAAAGCAGGCCGTCAGGGGCCAGGAGGTCTGCTTCTGTCTTTTTCAGGCCTTAGTTTATGCCTCTCTGCCAAGAATTTATCTTTTCAGGCTTCCTCCTTGATGGTTGGAAACCTCAGCCAGTGTTTCCTGCCTGCTGTTCCCCCTGGGACCGCCACATACCAGCAGAAGGAGGGACGGCCTGCAAGCTGCCCTTCCCTCCCTGGGCCTCCTATTTCCCAGGAGCACAAGATATGTTGGGCCACCTGATCTGGAAAAGCTCTGTTAGCCCAGCTATTCCCAGAGTCTCAGGTCTATGGACTCAAGTCAGGCCAAAGCAGAGGTCCCTACTCGGCTGGCTTAGTGGCCTGACTGCCAACATCTGCCTTGGCCTCAGCCAAACCAGTTCAACTTGACTCTAGCCTGTGGGTCTTGAGTACCCCTCCCCACCTCTTCCTCTCTAGGAAGGCCCCAGCAGTCACCATCACCTGCAGGCCTTAGCTCAAGCTGTTCCCCTTGCTGGTAATGCCCTTGCTCTTCATCTCTGAGCAAACTACACATCCTGGAAGGGCCAGTGGCAGATCTACGTCGTGTTCTTTCGTTCAGCCTTTGAGAGAGAGCAGAGGCTCTGCAGGGCCCCGCCTGGGAGCAGGTCCCAGGCAGGGGTCTGCTCAGGGTGTGCCCTCTAGGAGGATTCTCTCTCCCCTAGGAGCCTTTGCCAAGTACCCCGCCCACAGGAATCCTGCCCTGCAAGCACCGAGGAGCTCACGTGCTTTCTTCCCCACCTTGCCCTGTTGCTGCTGACCTGCCTCTCAGGAGAGCACGATGTGGGCCTTAGGAGCGTGGGCTCTGCAGTGAGATCCCTGGGCTTATGTGCAAGCTCCCTGCCCCTAACCAAAGGATCATGGACAAGTCAGGGAACCTCCCTACACCTCAGTGTCTTCATCAGTTAAATGGGGATAGGACAAAACCTACTCCATAGAGTTCTCGTGAGCATAAATAGGTCATCTACATAAAATGCCAATATCACACTTGGCATATCGGAGGGGGTCCGTTACTCAGGTGCAGTGCTCAAATGGTGCCACGTGCATTTGAGGACCCCAGCCCCTTCCCCCACTTGTCTCTGGGCTCTTCAAGGGCAGGGCTTCGGAGGCTTTCAGAAAGGGACAGCGTGCATGGTTGAGGACTCCATCATGAATGTGTACTTGACTGTTTCATCAAGCCCTTGAGCCCCATGGACTCCCAGGGGTCACCTGAAGGGAAAGAATCAGGACAGGTAAGTTTTGACTATATGGAGTAGGGCGCTTGAGGCATCCCAGAGGGGTTCCTAGATAGTTGGGGTACCTGGTAAGCTCTGGCGGTCAGGGCTACTGCTGAGGTTGAGGCAGCTTTGGCTACATCGGGCATCATTCAGGCCCAGGGAGATGGAAGGCATGACATCCATGGACAGACAGACCCCGTCGCCCTCCTCAGGCTTCAGAGCCCCAGCATTTGCCTTATTGCAGACCCTAACTGGAGATGGAAGAGTTAGGGGGCGCTGCCAGGGAGGAAACCTGGCCAAGTGGGTCTGGGAACCACACTCTAGGGGAGACTAGAGTCAGAATACCTGCTCCAAGGACAGGTATTCTGACTGTGGTCTGTTTCTTTCCTGAAATTCCTCCAGCACCCAGAATGGGGCCTGCACGTGGTAGCTGCTCAGTAAGCTTCTGTTGAATGAATGAGTGAATGAAGGGAAGGAGGAGTTATCAGGCAGAGCTTGCTTGTCAGACCCTCCCCCAGTTCTCCAAAACAGCCCATGCTTCTCAGTACTCTCACCTCTCTGGTCCCTGCCTCTACTCCCCGCTGCTACCCCTCGCCTAGCTCCTCCCCAGGCCCTAATGCAGCCAGCGTCAGACCCCTTCCTGCCCAGCCCCCACTCCTGCCCGGCAGCCCCATGCAGGCTTCCAGGCAAACCCAGGGAGGGGAGCCAAGCTGCAGGCTTTCTGTTGTCATTAGCTGTCAGGTCTCAGGTAATAGCTCCCATGGAGAACCAACTGCCTCCTCCGAAGAGTTTGCAAATGCAGCCTGGGAGGGGGCAGCAGGCACACATCACAGCCAGCTCCATCTCTGGACATCCTGCCCCCATCACCATCTGGGTGTTGGGGGTTCTCTTCCACACTCTGAGAGCTCTTCCTCTCGACAGGCTTTGAGGCCTGGGTAGTACATCCCTGGCCTCCACCTGGCCTGGAGCTCTTCTGCCCAGCCACACCCCTACCTGGTCCTGGCCACTCGTGGGCAAGGGGAAGGCAGATGGGGAAACTGAGACTCAGCCCAGGCACATGCCTTCCTCCTGATAAACGCCGGGCTGTTTGTGAAACAGCGGGTCCAGAGCTCACGTCTGTCTCCTGCTCCGGGTGGATGAAGTGTACGCAGTGGGTGAAATGCCCAGGATACTAGTGGCGCTGACAGCCCCTGTGGGTCACGGTGTTGGCTGCTACAGGTCAAGGGACCAGAGTGGGAGAAAGGGTGGCCCCTCCCTCCTGTAGTTAGGAGCCACAGGACAGCTACTCACTCCCCAAAGGCATTGCTGCTGCTGCTGCTAAGTCGCATCAGTCATGTCCGACTCTGTGCGACCCCACGGACTGCAGCCCACCAGGCTCCTCCATCTATGGGATTTCCCAGGCAAGAGTACTGGAGTGGGGTGCCATCGCCCTTTCCAGTCAAAGGCATTAATTGTGTCCAACTAGAGTGACCACTCATCATAGTTTGCCTGAGGCTTTCCTTGTTTTAGCACCAAAATCCCACATTCCAGGAAACCCTGTCTCAGGTAAACTTGGACTGCTCAGCCCTCTTCCAAGTTGCCCTGCATCCACTCCCCGCCGAGTACACTTTGGGTTCTAATCTCTAATCAGTCACCTCCACCACCTCTGCAGGGTCTGGTTCTCCCTGGAAACAGCCTTGGTCTCCTATGGAGCCCTTGGAAGGCCTTCTACCCCAGAGAGTTTCTGCTTCTGGGCGCTGCTCCAGTAAAGGCTTCTAACTGGCCTGATGGACCTTGCAGCTCTTTCCTGTTAGGACCCTCAACAGCCATAATGAGATGCTAATAAAGGGACTTTCCAGGTAGCCCTCCACTGAGGACAGGTCAAAGTGCCTGCCTCTAGCCACCAAGGGGGCAGTCCAGGGCACTAGGGTACTACATTTCCACACCATCCTGCCAGGCTTAACCTGCCCTCTGGCCCCCTCCTCTGCTGGCTCAGTGCCCAGTGCCCAGTGCAGCAGGGGCTGAGCATCTTTAACTGGGTCACCCCCACCTCCATCCCCACCATCACACTTTCACCAGTGATAGCATTTCAGCTGCAATTAAGAATTTCAAGTTGCAATTAAAAATTAATTGGAAACCGTGGGTTGTTTGTGTCTCTCTGACCTCCACCTGGCTGGGGTAGGGAGGGCGGGGGTTGGCGATGGGGAGGAGGGAAGGAAAGGTGAGAGGAAGAGGGCTTTTTAGAGGACTCAGATGGTATAAAGAATCTGGCTGCAATGCAGGAGACCCGAGTTTGATCCCTGGCTCGGGAAGATCCCCTGAAGAAGGGAATGACCTTCTGCTCGATTCCCTATGGACACAGAGGTTAAGGTCTCTTTAGCACTGTTTTCTTAACCTTTGCCTTCAGGTGGCCTCTGTCCCCTCTCCATCTCTCCTTCTCAAGTCGTGCTGCCTGTAGGTGGCCCTTCCAGGCCCAGGGTTCCCTCTTCCTCCAGGAGATCCCTTCTAGTTCCTTCAGGCTGCTGCCTCCTCTGAGTCCCAGAGCACCTCCTGGCTCCATGGACCTAGATTTTATCCCCTCTACACTGATGATATAGGACTTTCCTGGTGGCTCAGGTGGTAAAGAATCTGTCAGCAGTGCAGAAGACTTGGGTTCAATCCCTGGGTGGGGAAGATCCCCTGGAGAAGGGAATGGCAACCCACTCCAGTATTCTTGCCTGGAGAATTTCATGGATAGAGGAGCCTGGTGGGCTACAGTCCATGGGGTCTCAAAGAGACATGCCTGAGTGACTCTTTTACTTGCACTTTTGTACTGGTAATAAATCAGGCTATGTGAATCTATTTTCCCCCAGGTCTTAGAAAGGGCGGGTCCTGGGTTCTCTTCTATTCCATGATACAGAAATTTGATCTAACAGCACTAAAAGCAAAAAGGCTGTCAATAAAACAAATTATAGATGCCAGATCATGGGTTTATACCCCCAAGGCCCCCTGAGCCACAGTGACTAAAACCTGGGGTGGTGGAATGAGGAGATGGTTGAACTTCTTGCTTAGGGAATGTTTGTGACTGCTTCTCCCCCACTAAAATTGTATGTGTGTGTATGTACACATATGTATCCATGCCTTCTTGCAGATATATGTGCTTGTGGAGTGGGATCCATTTATCACATTTTCAAAGGAGTCAGTGCATTAGTTAGGATTTGCATTCAGCTGCTAATAACAGAAACAGTGGCTTAAGAAAGTTAGAGGTTCAGTCTGTCAAATGAGAAGTCTGGATTTAAGCAGTCCAAGGTGTTATTGTAGGTCCATGATGATTAAGGATCTGGGTTCCTTCTATCTTTTGACCCACTATCCTTAGCAGACAGCGTTCATCCTCAAGGGTCCAAAATGGCTACTTGAGCTCCAACCATCACTTCTACATTCCAGGCAAGGAGCAGAAATCAGGAAGCTAGTGTAAAAGAGCACATGTTATCTGTCTATCTTCCTCTTAAGGAATATTCCCAAATATCCACACTACTGCTTATATATCATTGGTATATAGTAGTATACACCTATATACCAATTAGTAGTATACACCTATACTTCTAGGTATAAGGAAGTCTGGGAAATGTAGTCTTTCAGCTGGATATATTGCTACTGGGAATAAAACGGAGGTTCTGTTACTAAGAAAAATGGAGAGAACAGGTACTGGAATGCAATAAGTGGGCCATGTCACATTCAGTAACCCAAACATGCCAAAGAAGCCCCAACACCTTGAGGCTGGTGTGGGCCAAGATGTTATGTCTTTCTGGAAGTAAAGAGACTCCACATAGTCCCAGGGCCACCCCTGAGTCAACACCTCCCTGTCTGCAGAGAGTAGGAAGCCAAAGTTTACCTGAGCAGGCGCTGGGCAGAGCTTCCTCTTAGCTGAGTTTATAGCCATGCAGGAGAGAGTGGGAGGAAGATTGGCCAGATGAGGCCTGGGCCCTGACACAGGGAGACAGATCAAGGACTTCATTATTTTATCCTTGAATTTGCAGTTTCATTTTGCATCTAAATTGCAGGCCTCCAAATTACTCTTCTAGGAGGTAGTGGGCACCACGACTGCCCCCTTCCTCAATTATTTTCTAATGAAACACCTTTGCCTGCCTCTAGCTCCTGCCAGGAAAGGTGCAGGATACTGCCCAGAGCCTGCAATCACCCTGCTGTTTTAATTAGGAAAGAAGTATCTTCTGAGGATGTCCATAGTGAGGCTGGTAATTAGTGAGCAAACTAACTGCCTGCTTTTTCAAAACGGACTTGGATACCTTGACCAGGGCTGTTTGGAGCCTTATTAACAAACTTGTTTTGAACACCTAAGATGTATTAAACAGGGCCAAGGTGATGAGGAAGACAGACTCTCCCCACCCCATCCCCCATGACACAAGTAATTATAAATGTGATACAGGGATTTTGAAGGAGAGTGCAGGATGGATAGGGACCAGTCATAACCTGATAGGTAGAACATGGGAGAAATGGAGGAGCAGGAGCCCCAAACCCCTCTTCTGAAGGTTTAGGCCAAGGAAAGACAGGGTTCAGCCTCATGGGACAGAATAGAAAGAAGCACATTCATTCAACCAGTGTTCACTGAGCACTTGCTGTGTTTCAGGCTCAGTTCTAGGCCTGGCCATATCTCAGTGTATAAAGCAAGAAGCTACCCTTATGGAGCATACACTCTAGCTTGCAAAGACAGCAGACAATTGAGCAATTCAATGCAAGTGCTATAGAGAAATAAAGCAGACTAAGGAAATATGGAAGAATGCAGGAGGGAGAAGGGCCGTTGGTCAGGAACTGTGCCATTTGCGATGAGATGGAAAAGCAGTCACAGAGTAAGTCTTCAGAGTCATCTAAGCCTAAAGGCTATAATAAGCAGAAGAAAACATAAGTGCAAAGGCCCAGAGATGGGGATGTGTATGCCCAGCATTTGTTGAGAAGCAGCAAAGAGGTCAGTGTGGCTGTAACAGAATGAGGGGAAGAGGAAAGGAACAGGAGGGGAGGTCAGGTTGGTAAGAGAAGGCAGGTCATCGAGGGCCTTAAAGTCCACAGTGAGGACACAGGGTGTTGAGCCCTCTGCAGTGTGGAGAGGAGGCTGGAGAGGGCAAGAGGAGGAACAGGGAGATCAACTGGGAAAATATTACAATAATCACAGGGGTAGTAAGTGTTTTGGTCAAAATTGTCAGAATATATTTTATTAAAAAAAAAAAAAACCAAATGGTCTAGTTTCCAGTTTATCAACTCAGCAATTGCAGTGGAGGTCACCGTTTTCTCAATGGTTCCAGCAAGAGTCCCAGAGCAGGATCTCATTGGCCTAGGATGGATCATGTGACCACCATTGTGACTCTAATTGGCTCGGCCTGAGTGATATGCTCATTCTTATAAGGACAGGGATGAGGTAAACCCTACCCACATCTCAGACTGAAATGAAAAGAATGGATGGATGTTTAACAAAAGGAAAAGATGATTATGATTTCCAGAGGAGGGGAACTGATGGTGGGAGAGCAGAAACAACAGGTTTACTTTACATGGCATATACAGAACAGCCAGGCTGAGTGCACAGCTGTTATTAGAGGAAAGAAAGGGAAGGAAAGGGGAGGAGAGGGCGGGAAGGAGGATGATTCAAACCTAGAGGACTTGTTCCGGGGGTGATTAAGGAGAAAAGGGGTATCAGTGAGGGTGTCCTGGAAGAGTAGAGCTGATTCACAGGCAGGAGAAGCCCTTGCATTTGGGGCACAAAAGGGCCAGACTGATCCACTCCAGGGGCAGGCAGAGAGCCTGGCAGGCTAACTGCCGCAAGAAGACACAGTAAGAAGGGTGAGCCTGCCTGTGTCTACCCCATGCCCTTGGAATACGTCCCCCAACAGCCTCCCTGGCCACCTTTCTATTTGTGGAGCAGTCATCACGCCCCCTGTTAGACACGGCTGCTGTTCCAAATGGATTATTGGGAATGATTTAATCACCCACATTAGCACTCCCTGGCTCCCACGTGGGGCCCCGGAGCATCTCCTCTCACATCAGCCCTGGCAAAAGCTTTTCTGAAGGGGCTCCTGCCCAGATCACTGCAATTGACACAGGCTGCTAGTACATGAAGTGGTCTCCAAAGTACTTTCCTGCCCCTCGTGGAGGCACAAAACGATTCACCAGGGTACGGGAAGAAGGTCACAGAACCTCTGTTTTTGTTTGATTTTTTATCTGATCCTGTAAAAATTACTATTTTATATTCATTTTATAACAAATAGAATACATGAGCCCAGAAATACATGCATATAATTTACAAATGAATCAATATCTATATATACTCGTGATATCCTTCAATTTTTTTTTTTTTCTGATAGAAAAGAGCTGTCAGAAATGTTTGGGGTCTACTAGTGCAGAAAATGGGCTTCCCAGGTGGCACTAGAGGTAAAGAACCCACCTGCCAATAAAGGATATATAAGAGATATGGGTTCGATGGAACAGCAACCCATTCCAGTATTCTTGCCTGGAGAATCCCAGGGACAGAGGAGCCTGGTGGGCTACAGTTCCTAGAGTCTCAAAGAGTCAGATGTGACTGAAGAGCCTGCATCACATGCAGTGCAGATAATCATAGCTAATAGTTACGCGAAACTTGCCGTGTTCTAGGTCCTGTGCCCAATGTCATTTACTCTTCCCAGCAGCCCATTTTCACAAATAAGGAAACTGGCGCACAAAGAGGTTAAGTAACTTGCTCAAGGCTACTCAGCATGGAAGATGCAGGGCTGGGATTGTCCCCAGTGGTCTTGCTGGGAATCCATGAGCTTTTCAAATTAGACTGGGATCCTGGGGAAGAGGCAATCTGGGATTATCAAGTATATCTCTTGTTTCTGACAAGATCATCCCTAAGCCAACCAAAATCAGTGACTCTGGTCCCAGAGGAGCCCCCCAGGCTCAGCCCATTCCTGCTTTTCATAGCCTTCTCTTGCCAGCCCACCCGTGCCATTCTCATCACCCCCATTAGATTTCAATCCTTTTCTCCTCTTGGAAAATAGAGAGCTCAGATTAGGTTTGTTGGCTGGAGCTGGGAGGGCTGGCTGGCGATTGGAGTTCTGTCCTTTTAGAAAACATCCAAATGGAGGAGAGGGGATGAAAGAGGAAGCCGTAAAGTATGAATGAATCCTGGAGTCATGTGATGGAGGGACTGAGAAGTGAGCCACGGGGCTGCTGGAAAAGTGAGAAAGAGGATTGTGGAGCCCGGGCTACAGGTGGGATAGGGCATGGGGAAGGGAAACCTGCTAACTGCCTGGGGTCCTCAGCTCAGATGTGGCAACTGAAGAGGTCAGGGCTGCAGGGCTGATCGTCCCCCCAGAGAGCACCAGGGCCGCAGTGCAGCAGAGTCCCTAAAGCCTCAGAGAAAAATCGAGGTCATCAAAGGGGTGAGACTCCTGCCCTGAAAATTTCCCTTCCCCACGCCTGCCTCTCACTAGCTAAGATCCCCAGGACTTAGTGGCTCTCTTGACCGGGGCTGAGCAGTCAGGCTGGTCCTTTGACTCTCTGACCCTACTCCAAATCAGGAGGGCAGCGCTAGGGCCAGCCATAAAGTGGTGAACCCAGGAGCCTCCTGTACAGTGATGTGGGCATGTATGTCCAGACACGTGTATCACAGAGGCTAACATTTCCTAACACAGTGTGCCAGGCTCAGAGCCAGCATCTTTTCATCTCATTCAGCCTTCCCAGTCTATGAAGTCCTTCTCATTTACAGGTGAGCAACTCAAGGTTTAGAAGCCAGGACACTGCCCAAGTGAAAGTTGGCAAGTGGTGAGCCAGGATTTAGACCCAGCCTATCTGATGCACAGCACCCTCTCTTAAGGATGACCTTACAATGCTCCTGGCAGGCAGTCCCAAACCTCCCCACCCCCCACCCCCCGCACTGGAAGCTTGCTCTAAGGAAGTTAAGTCCTAGAAATTTAAGCTTATGATAGCAGCCCCAGGGTGAACTCTGAACATGTTCACACAATGAACCATGGTCACACTGCACCCCACACCTGGTCACCCTCTGAGCCCCGATGGATGGCCACATTCAGAATAGCAGCCAACACCATCATTTTCTGAGCAGATCATTGCCAGTTGACTTGTGAGAGTCATAACATTCTCAGGAAGATGTTAGGATGTTCATGCTCTGTGAGATGCTGACGGGATGTTGGGAGTTTGGCTGGGGACTCAGGATTCATATGGGGTTCTTCTTGCTGTCAGGTTCTGAATCTTGGAAGTCAGGCCCTGGGAGACATACCAGGCAGGTGGCTGGCAGGAAGGATAACCAGGCTGGAGGCTTCTGGGATGGCAGTGACTGGCACAGCGGGTACATAGGTGGGGGAGGGGGACTGTGTCTGTCCAACTGAGTCTAGCCAACTGGGAGCCTAGCCTATTGATCAGAGAGAGAAGGGTCCCAAGGGCCCCTGCCCAGGAATACTGGGCAGCTCAAGCAGAGAGAGGTGGTCTCCTGTGCCCCCACAGGGAATGGCCTTCACCTCTCCCAGATAAAACCGAGTGCATTTTCAGGCTTTGTGCTTGCCTGAAGCTTCCAAACAGAATCTTAATCACTCTCCAGCATACTCTCCAATACTCCCAGTGGAAGGAGGGAGCAGGGCAAGGATGCTACTTTTTGTTTTCCAGATGAGGTATCTTGGGTCTGGAGAGGGTAAATAGCCCATTCAAGGTCCCACCCCACTTCTCCAGGAAGCCTTTTTGATATCTCTGATCTTCCTCCTTCTTGTAGGTCAAGAAGCAACAGTTAGAACTGGAAATGGAACAAAGACTGGTTCCAAATTGGGAAAGGAGTACGTCAAGGCTGTATATTGTCACCCTGCTTATCTAACTTATATGCAGAATACATCATGCGAAATACCAGGCTGGATAAAGCACAAGCTGGAATCAGGATTGCCGGGAGAAATATCAATAACCTCAGATACGCAGATGACACCACCCTTATGGCAGAAAGTGAAGAAGAACTAAAGAACCTCTTGATGAAAGTGAAAGAGGAGAGTGAAAAAAGTTGGCTTAAAACTCAACATTCAGAAACCTAAGATCATGGCATCCGGTTCTATCACTTCATGCAGATAGATGGGGAAACTATGGAAACAATGAGAGACTTTATCTTCTGGGGATCCGAAATCACTGCAGATGGTGGTTGCAGCCATGAAATTAAAAGATGCTTGCTCCTTGGAAGAAAAATTATGACCTACCTAGACAGCATATTAAAAAGCAGAGACATTACTTTGCCAACAAAGGTCCATCTAGTCAAAGCTATGGTTTTTCCAGTAGTCATGTATGGATGTGACAGCTGGACTATAAAGCTGAGCACTGAAGAATTGATGCTTTTGAACTGTAGTGTTGGAAAAGACTCTTCAGAGTCCCTTGGACTGAAAGGAGATCAAACCAGTCAACCCTAAAGGAAATCAGTCCTGAATATTCATTGGAAGGACTGATGCTGAAGCTGAAATGCCAATACTTTGGCCTCCTGATGTGAAGAACTGACTCCTTGGAAAAGACCCTGATGCTGGGAAAGATTGAAGGCAGGAGGAGAAGGGGATGACAGAGGATGAGATGGTTGGATGGCATCACCAACTTGATGGACATGAGTTTGAGCAAGCTCCGGGAGTTGGTAATGGACAGGGAAGCTTGGCATGCTACAGTTCATGGGGTCACAAAGAGTTGGACGCAACTGAGCAACTGAACTGAAATGACCTTCCTCCAGCTCTCCATCCTCTTCCCACAAGCACCAAGAGCTCAGGGCTTCTCCTTTCACAGGGTTATATTCTATCTTTACAACTTCACAGGCCTCAATGTTGGAGTAAATGAAGTGTTCGTTCCTGGTGACTGGCTCGCTACATGGATACCGTCTGTGTCAACATCACAGATCATCCAAAAGCCTTCTCCATCCCTCATGCTCCATAGGGGTCTGGCCTCTATTCCCCTCTGCCCTTTTACTACAGAGATCAACTCATCCCCAGCTGTTGGTGCATGGGGTCATTCAAACTCTTGTGTGACCCTGAATAAATCACTTGCCTCTCTGTATAGTTCCATCATGGAAAATTAGGATTCCAATAGTGCCCATCTTACAGATTTGCTGCAGGGTTACATCTGGCAGTGCATGTAGAGCAGCTTATAATGAGCAGGATCCAGGAAAGCACCTGGTACTTGCCTGGTCTTAGTTGATGGTCAGTTCAGCCAAGTCTCAGTTCCTGCCCTTTGCCTACCACCTGCTCTATACCCTGGTTGGCAGGAGGTGGGGTAGGGTGTCCTTGCCTGGCCAAGGGATCCTGAAAGCCCAAAACCCTATTCCCACTGAAGTCTCAGACCATCCCGCCTGCTAACTCATTCCAGCCATTTTCCACTCTGCCTGCCCCCACCTCCTGCCTTTGCTCTTGCAGTTGTTGGTTTAATGTGTGCAATACAATTAGGCAAAATGACTTTTCCATCAAACTCCCAACAAATTTCCTACCCCCACCCCACCCCAGCATTACCAGACCCCATTCCCTCCCTCCCTTGGGGACCATGGAGTCTAATTTAAGGAAATCATTCCC
This sequence comes from Nanger dama, assembly GCA_917880005.1. NCBI lineage: Eukaryota > Metazoa > Chordata > Mammalia > Artiodactyla > Bovidae > Nanger > Nanger dama. The sequence goes on along the minus strand of CAKJTW010000036.1, from coordinate 20,609,785 downwards.
TGAGTAACTCTCCTCTATGGAGACCCCCACACACACACACCCCCAAGAGAACCCTTAGAAGCCAAGATGGGATTTTGTTGGACAGGAAACCCCAGGAAACAGAGTCAGATCCCAGTGAGAGAGGGAGTCCACAGGCAAGACGTTTCTATCATGTGGCTCACTGTCTGGAGAAGGGCTTTCTCCAAAATAGAATCTAAAATCAGAACTTGGAGGGCCAACAGGAAAGAGGGACAGGTGACACGAGGAGCATCCTCAAGGCCCCCACGGTGGAGAGAAGCCACCATTCTGCCTCCACGCCTGAGAAGTGCACAGACTGTCCCCAGAACTGTCTACCTGAAAGGCAGGGCTCTGAAACAGCTACACACTGGCTCCAACCTCCCCTATGCTGAGGTTTTCAGGGCAGGCTAGGCTCCCCTGTACTTTCAGCTTGTGCTTGTTCACAGGCCAGGCAGGCGTTTCCCTGGCATTGCACAAGGCCCTGAGGCAGAAAGTGAACCTCCAGAGCATGCTGTAGTGGGGACAGTGCGGCAGGGAGCCTGCCAGAGCTCACCCAAAGCATGTGCTGCAGCTATGGCTGAAATCGGAAGTGAGCAGAGAAGATGCGCTGGGCACAGAGATCCGCTATTCTGGGCAATGCCTTCCTGCTTCTTTCATTGGAGACCCTACAAGAGTGAAGATGACAGCCTTCCTCAACTGGAACCATCCGGCACACTCACTCATTCATTCTACAAACATTTCTAGAGGCATGCTGCATGCCTGACCTTGTGCGGGGTGTTGGAGTCATGAAGATGAATTGGCTATGGATCCTTCCCTTGAGGACGTCTCAGGCCGGGGAGGAGGCAGAGCTAAACTTAAGTGATGCCACAGAGGTTTGAGAAAGTGGGAACACAGAGGAAGGAGTTAGCTAGGAGGAGTTAGGGAGGGCTTCAGTGGGGAGGTAGTGTTTGAATTGGGCTTTGAAAAAGAAGTAAGAGTTTAGCAAGTTGGGAAGGAGACAAGGATTGTTTAGGTCTAGGGCCTGCTCACAGCACACCCCATAAACAGTCAGCAGATTACCTTTCTAAAATCCACAACGATCCCTTTCAGAGTTCCAGCCCAGCTCTGTCTGCTCTCCTATCCCAGCATAAACTGGTCTGGGGGAGGCTATTCGTTGACCTGAGCCATCATCTCTGGTCCATCCTGGGACCTGGATCTCAGGCTGTGCCAACCCTCACATCCATCACCTACCAGACCTCCCTGATGCCACCTTGTGGCTCACAGCCCTGTAAACCCCATAGGGAAGCAAAGGGCCTTGGTGCTAGAATCCTGGGGGTACAGATACCTGGATTTGGATCCTGGCACCAGAGTTGCCAGAGTTTCTCAGATGGCTCAGTGGTAAAGCATCTGCCTTCCAATGCAGGAGATGCAAGAAATGAGGATTCAGTCCCTGAGTCGGGAAGATCCTCTGGAGAAGGAAATGACAACCCACTCCATTATTCTTGCCTGGGGAGATGCTATGGACAGAGGAGCTTGGTGGGCCACAGTCCATGGGGTTGCCAAGAGTGGGACACGGTTGAGTAACTAAGCACGCACGCATACCCCAGTTGCCAGATCTGCAGCAAAGTGCCGCTTCCCATGAGCTCATGTCCATGGGCTGCAGGTGAGGGTTACAGGTGACAACCAGGGATGGGGGGGTAGGTGGGAAGCATCTCAGGCACAGGAAGACAGAGTGAAGGTGGGTGTTATCCTTAAATGAATTGTTATTTACTTGCCTGGGGAGATTGGGAAGGGGTACTGTCCCACTCCTGGGCCCTGAGCTGTAGGACCTACCCAGCTGCCAGGGGACTGGATACTAGGGGACCAGTCTGGAAAGGATCCTAGAGACCCTGGCCCTGTGTCCAGGGCCCAGGTTTCCAGTGGGTTTCTACTGTGGGCAATTTCCCCTTCAAGCTATTTCCAAACTCTCTCATATTAGCATGAGAATGGGCGCCGGCTGTGATCTGAGGGTTCAGCATTCCCTCTGTTCCCTCAAAACATCACTATTTGAGTTGGGAAGCTGGGCTGGGATCCAGAGGCCACAGCAGGGCGGGCAAAGGGAGAGAGGCACCCGTCAGAGGGGAGCCGCCCTGGGCTCCAGGCTTTCTGCCACCTTCCCTTCCAAAGCCCTTGCCAGCCCTCTCTCAGCTTGACCTGAGGGTCTCACAAATCCAGCCTGAGCTATTCTTACCTCCCCCACCCCTAAAGTGAGCCTGGGTTGTGTGTGTGTGTGTGTGTGTGTGTGTGTGTGTGTGTGTGTGTGTGTGTGTGTGTGTGTGTGTGTGTGTAAGGTGGGGGTGATTTTTAGTTTGTAAAAGCGTATTTTATATAATGAGTGCTTTGATTTGTTTGTGGCTTCAATCTTCTATTTCTTTGACGTTTTCCATCCTGTACCATCAACAAGAAGGGTTTGAGGTTGCATGCTTATCACAGGGAAGCCTGAAATTTTTAAAGTTGAGAAACACTGCCAGTAGGATTAATAATAACAATCGTAATACTAGCTAACAGTCGTGAGCGTTTGCCCCTTGCCAGGCATTATGTTAAACAGTTCCCATACATTATCTTTTTAATCCTCATAACAACTCCATGGAATACTGTTACAATCCCCATTTTATTGATGAGGCTGCTAAGGCTCAAGACTAGAGGTGACTTGCCCAGGACCATCAAACCAGTCAATGGCAGAACCCCGCACCCAAGCAGCCCCAAGCCCCAATCCTCCAGCTACCTCTCTGGGACGGAGCAGCACCAAGGGCTGGAGGCAGACACTGTGCCAGACAGATGTTCTCCTTCCACCCATCCTGTTCTGGAGGGGCCCACTGCCAGGAGGACCAGCCGGCCTCCGGCTCATCAGCACCCTCTCAACCTGTATGCAGCACCTGGAGCTCAGAGCCCGTTAGGTCTCTACTATGGGCTGAGCTTGGTGACATGTCCAAGGGGAGGGCAGAAGCATGGCCCCAGTTCAAGGTAAGGCATCCAGTGCCACTCACAAGAAAGAATCCAGGATGCTGAGTCTGCCCTGCAAGGATGCTCTCTACTCATAAGCCCAACTCCCTCTCCCTGTCTTCTTGTCATTCTTGTCCAGACGCCCTTGGCACTTTCTCTTCTTGCTTCCTTCGCCTCCTCCTTGCCCCCTGCGAGCCAAGTGCACAATGAGTGCTGGGGCCACTGGGCAGCAGAAAGCTCCAGTCCCCACTGAAGGCATGCCCATGACCCACCCAGACTCTCCCCGGAGAAACCTGTCTCTTGCTTCCTGTTCCAGGACTTAATCACATGAACCAGAAGCCCTCATGTCTGGCTTTGTCACTTCCTTATCCAAAGGGTCCAGGATCGAGGCGATCCTGGCCACTCCTTCCATATTGGGTAGGGCACCTGTTGTGACCCCACAGGAAATGCTAACGGGGAATTCCAGGTACCAGGTAGTCCCTGTGACCTGGGCATCCCACAAGGACCATGACTTCCCAGATCCTACTGCAGACTGGGGTACAAGGTCTTCACCTGTGTCCAAAGAAGCTGAAGGTGGGGGTGGGGACAGGCTGGGGGCTGAGGCAGGATGGGGGAGGGACTAGGGAGATACAGCCTTGCCAGGCTTTTCGTCTGCTCATTATCCTCTGCCTCAGAAGGTAATTAAGTCTTCCTCCCATCAAAGGCTGAGGGCTGGCTTCACCCCAAGGCTAGCTAGTATGGAAGGGAGATAATGAGCACTCTCATCAGGGCTGGGGAGGGGGCAGGAACCCAGTGCAGGCCCTGCTCTCACCCCATCACACACACACACACACACACACACACACACACACACACACACACACACACATCCAGGAGGCCGGTTTGCTGCCCAGGGCTGGGGAGGAAGGCCCACTCCTAGGGTGTTCTGATGACCAAAGGAGCCAAGCTACACTGTCCTTGGCCTTGGAGTTCAGGACAAGGCAGTGATGGGAACCAGGAGGAGAGGGAGATGCCCCTAAGTCACTCTTCTAACTCAGCAGAGCACAGGACAGGGACCAAGGACGCTCCAGGAGCTGGAGAGGGGGAACCAGATTCCCAGCCGTAGAGCGATGGATGAAGAGGCTGGCGCCGCTCACTCTGCTTGGGCAGGGCATGGTGCTGGGCCCTGGGGAGGTGTGATCTCATTTGGTGAAAGCCGCACCACACCCTTTCTGAAGCAGATTTTTGTCATTCCTTCACTTTTTCCCCAAAGGTACAATCTGAAGCTTGGAGAAGTTAAATAACTTGCCCCAATCAGAGAGGAATTCTTCCTGGTGGAGGGGCCTCTGAAGGATGGGAAGATGACAAGAAGGCCAAGATAAGCTTGGAGGGGGAGGGCGTCAGCACAGGTGCTGAGATGGTGGAGGGGCTGGTCAGACTGAGCCTAGTGACATGGGGGAGGGTGAGCGGAGGGAAGGGTGATGGAACCACCAAATGTTTAGGAGCAGAAAATTACCAATAACAGGAATAGGTCTTAGGAACAGTGTTAGGTAGAGAGAACAGGCCGGTATGTAGCATTGTCAAGAGCGTGGTCTGACCCCTGACCTCAAAAGCCCGCATTCCTGGGCTTTCCCAGGAATTCCCGCATTCCTGATGGCTGTCCTCTAACAAGGGAGGTGGTTGCTAGAGCCCAACACAGGGTACTCTGACCAGGGATAAGGTGGCGGGGGGGCTGTGCCGTGCACTCGGGGAGCCAGCTGCCCTGGACACCTGACCTGGCGCAACTGGAATCACCACACCTCTCTGAGCCTCCGGCTCCTTACCTGTGGGATGAGGTGATGATGATGTTCACCTCAGGGGGCTGGAGAGAATTAAGTGACATAACATTTGTGTCATAACAGACCTGGTCTGGGTTGCCACAGATTTTTTCCAGACAGAGGAGGGCCTGGATATGCTCACTGCCTTGTGAGAGATTTTCAAACCTTGGGGATGTGCACATTTAATAGGAGGGTTTCAGGCCAACCCCCAATTTTTGAGTAGTAAGTGCCTTGCCCAGAATAGCTACTCAATTACCCAATTACCCTTAATCTTGATGATGAGAAGCTGGGCCATCGCAAGCCCCAGATAAGTCACCAGACAAGTCCCCAAGCCTTGTCCACCAGTTACTCAAACCACCCACCCCCCACCCCCCCGCAACCAAGCCTCCTCTTTACAATCCCCAGGTGACTGGGTGCCCATGTGGACTGCTCAGGACAGCTTTTCTCTCCTGCCCAAAACCGCCTCCTTGTGCCAGCGGGTCAGACTGCAAGGCTGGAAGAGAAAACGCTTTGGGCCACAGAGACCTGGTTTGAAACTCCACCATTAGTGCTTGGCTCTGGGCCTAGAAAGCCCTTCTCAACCTGTCAGTCCCCTTTGGGCACCCTTATTAGTCATGAACAGCTGCCTCTAGGAGTGATTTTATTAGATCCCTTCTAACCAGGAGATCTCTAGGTAGGAGCAGGTTTGGATGGTGGGAGAGCACAGCAGAGGGCATCCGCCTCCGGAGGCTGGAAAGGAAGCCAAGAAGGCTGAGCCTGATAACCAGCTGGGCTGGGGACTCATCTCAAAGGCTGAACACAAGGGGTCCTGCTTCACACAGGCTGAAACTATGTTATTACAGGAGCCCCAGCAGGAAGTTCCTTAGGTGTGTGATAACATACACGGCAACTTCTATGCTGAGTGAGACCCCTTTGCCATCAGAAAAGAGAAAGCAAATGGAAGGTTGAGGCTGGTATCTCAGGCAAGATCTCACTTGGCTATGGACTCATTTTTCATTTCTGGAAAATGGGGAGATTTTCTGACTTCATGTGAGCAGCCTGTGTCCCCCATCCCCTTGTCCAGACCTGATGAAGGTACCACATAGAACTGAGCTCTGGGACCCATAGCTCCAGATGAAAGGACTGAGCTCCGATGGCTCCCCTGGAGAAGGCAGTTCATTTTATCATGGACGAGGAGGGCTGGATCAGATGTTTTGAAAGTGATGAGACTGGCCTGGGCATGGAGGATAAGAATGGTGGGAGGAAAATATGTGTGTATGTGTGTGTGTGTGTGTTTTTCACTCTGGTTTCAAGAAGATGCTGCCACAAGGTGTCACTAAAGGCCCAGAGAGGTTGCCTGACTTCCCCAAGGTCACACAGGCCTTCGGATGCCCAGTCCTGGGCCTTTCTTGCCAGACCAGTGTGAATCTCTGCTCTCCCTCTGAGGCTGGGTGAGGGGGCCATGCAGAGAACCTGGAGGACCTTGCTGTGCTGTAACACTGGAAGTAGCCTCCTGGGCTCAGGGCTCTGAGGGGTAAGGATGTCAGATCATTGGTGGGAAGAAGAGCTCTTGGGTAGGGAAGTGGCCTGGGCCCTCTGACACTGTCGGGGTCTGGGGGCTGACATTGCTGAGAGCAGTGACCCACCCCTCGTGCCACAACCAGTTCATGGGTAACTCTACCCACCCTGCTGGTCTGCATACCTTTTCCAACCTCCAAAAGAAGCCACATCATAACTGGTCAGGTGAAGTGGGGTTTTGGACCTGGTGATATACAGTAGGACCTTATTGTTTATCCTAACCTTTTCATCTTTTTTTCTGCCAGAAAGGTGGACAGAGGTCTGGCACTGCTACAGCCATCTTGCTCTTTTGAGGCAAAATCTCTAAGACAAAGGCTTTCACACTAAGGATGGGTGGAGGGAATGATGGAAGGAGCCTGGGGCCTGCACAGCCTAGTGGAGCTTTCACACTGGTCCTGGACTGTCCACCCCTGAACTACGAGTTACATGGAACAAAGACCCTCCTGCCTGCCTTATGTGTTAGGACACTATTAGGTTTTCTTTACTTCCAGCCATCCTTAATTGTAGGCTTCCCAGGTGGTGCTTGTAGTAAAGAATCCTCCTGCCAATGCAGGAGATGCAAGAGACACAGGTTCCATCCCTGGGTTGGAAAGATCCCCTGGAGGAGGAAACGGCAATCTACTCCAATATTCTTGCCTGGAGAATCCCATGGACGGAGGAGCCTGCTGGGCTACAGTCCAGGGGGTTGCAAAGAGTTGGACACGACTGAGCACATCCTTAATTGCTATCGTACCCTCCAATTGAGAAATGCTGAGTCCAGGTAGAAAGGGATCTCTTTCCTCTGTGCTTAGTATTTGCTGGGGAGGTCAAGACCCTGCACTTCCACTGCACTTTGAGTCCAGGACCCTCCTGGAGCAGGAACTGACCTGGAAATAAAACTGAGTGTTGAGTGTCAGTAACTCCAAGAATGGACTGAGATCAGGGACCACGTCAGCTCTTACTCCCCTGTATAATTGTACATGCATTTCCTACTCCCTGCACTCTGTCCCAGCTCTGTCAACCTCCTGATAGCTCCTATTTATCTTTCTAAACCCAACCCTTGCTCCCTCTTCCAATGCACCCCCAGCGCACCTTTACTGCATCCCCAGATGGATTAGGCATTTTCCTTTGTGCCCCTGCGATACCCTGATCCACTCTCAGCACTGCATGTATCACCCAAAGATGTGATGCTACTTGTATATGTTGGCCTCCCTCAGCAGACCAGGTGTCTTTTTACACTTATATGCCAAGAACATATAGTAGGGGTTCTAGCCATCCAGGGAGCCATGGTTCTTTTGCTCATTCCTCTGTTCAGGGTTTACTGAGCAGAGCTCTCTTTATCATCTTGATGCCACATGGAGCAGCTCTGCTGTGCCAAGCTGTCACAGGGCCTAGAACATCCTTGCATAGGGGATCCCTGGGAACAGTCCCCAGAGGGCTAGATTCAGGGATGGGTACTTCCAGCAATAAGCCCAGCTGCTTACAGCTTCACAGAGCAGGGAGGGGATGGAAGCCTGGAGCCAAGAGAACAGTCTGTTCTCGTTCTGGGTATTCTGGCCCCATCCCCACTCAGCCCTGCAGTTCAGTGGGGAAGGAGAGTGGAGGGAAAGGTATCAAGGGCGATATGTTGCAGGGCCCCACCTTGCCTAGGTTCTGGAGCTGGAGGGGTGGTCATGGGGTATCTTGCAAGGCCTGCAATTATAATCACTCCGCTAGGATTCAGATTTAGAAGTTAGGGATCAGGGAGGAGGCAGAGGCAGGGGTTTGTGATTGTAACCATCTGGCCCTGAAAGCTTACTGGACAGAAAGTGAAGTCGCTCAGTCGTGTCCAACTCTTTGCGACCCCTTGGACTGTAGCCTATCAGGCTCCTCCGTCCATGGGATTTTCCAGGCAAGAGTGCTGGAGTGGGTTGCCATTTCCTTCTCCATTACTGGACAGGGAAGGCCTTAAAACTCACCTCTCACTCTTCTGGACCAAAAACCTTCTGCACCCCCTCCCCCATCTCCTGGTTGCCTCTCTCTCTCCCCTATATGTATTACCTGAGTACCTGAGCACCATCAGGCACTCAGCATTTCCAAACCAGAGCTGCTGGGCCCATGGATGTGGAGGTCCTGGGGGCTCTGCTTCCCTGGCTCCCTGGAGTGGGGGTTGGGGGGGGGTGGTCCGAGGCCTTGGGCAGCCTCTCCAGCCTTAAGTGCAAGTCTCTCAGAGCCTTCCTGCCCTTATGCAAGTTTCTCTGGCATTTTAGAAGATTTCAGGTCCCACATCCACTGGGAGGCACTGGCCCCCATCCTGGCCCTCAGGCTCTAATGGAGGGAGTGGTAGATAACAGGATTCCCAAGTGCAATGTCAGGAAATCTAATGTGTTCCAGGCCTTGGTGGGCATACTGCTCAGTTACTATACACAAGGAGTTAGTAACTCAGTCAATATGCCCAAAAATCCTGCCTGGTAGGAATTGTTATTATCTTCTTAAGGAGAAGGACATTTCTTAAAACTAATATGAGAAGAAATAGAAAATTGAAATGCTTCTAAAATTGTTAAAGACATTGAATTTGTCTTCAAAAGCTCTTCTTACAGAGAAAACCCTAAGCCCAGATGATTTTCCTGGTGAATTCTACCTAATATTAAATAAATAAATAAATAAACCTTATTATAAAAATCTTCTGAATAATAGGAGAAGAGGTAATTCTTTCCAAGTTCATTGTACGAGGCCAGCCTAACCTTGATACCTCAGTTCCCACATCTGTAAATAATGTCTATCTCAGAGGTAGAGAACAGGCTTAGGATTAAAGGTGCTGTATGTACAGCCCTTGGTGTGGTCTGGGACACTCAGCCCATGTTCAGTGTATGAGAGTTGTTTCTACATGGCCAAACCAGGATCCAGATCAAGGCCTGGGTCTTCTCTGTGCCATGCTGAGACCAGAACAGCATTTCCCTTTGACAAAGAAAGAGAGAAGAGAGTTGGGGAACCACCATGAAGAGAACCTGTCAGGTGACAGCCACTTAGCAAACCTGATCTCGTTCACTTCACAAAAACTCTTCCAGGTAGGCGTATCAATCCCATTTTACAGACAGGAAAGCTGAGGCTCAGAGACTCTAGGACAGACTGTGTAAAGTCTAAGCCAGGTCTGTCTGAAGACAAAGCTCATAATTTTCTGAGCCTTGCTAACCAACCAACTCACAGCCATGGAGCTCTCTGAACTTGGACTAAGCTGACTCTGAACTTCAGGGTCTTGTCTATAAATGGGGGGGTGGGGCAGCTCTCCAATTTGTTGAAAGACAGATGAAGCACAGGGAATCCCCTGTGCTGCCATGTCTGTTTGAAAAGTTCCCATGAACTAGCCCATCTGGGCTATCAGGCTCACGCCTACTAACCACAGCCTTCCCGGCAGGTCATCCCCTGCCCCAGTCCTCACACCACACTCCTGGCATGAGGAGATGGGTCACCAGAGCAGGAGCATTCTCCTGTGTACCATGTTTTCACTGCACAAGCAATACCCAGAGACACTGTATTAGAAGCTGAACCAATTCAGAAATATATTGGATGATGAAGGAACAGGTCCCATTCCCCATCTCCCTCCCTCCCCAGAGATGAACACGGTTCAAGCAGCAGCAGGTCTCCTCCCAGGCCTACTTCTGTGCATTTCCTCTCATATACATGTATACACATCGGCACATGCCATTCTGAGGCTGTTTTGCACACAGCTGCAATCATCCTGTGTGTATGGTTCTGCAACTTGCTGTTTTCACTCCCCAATCCCACATGCTATTTATATCTTCTCTGCTTCCCGAAGGATTTGAGGAGGTTCACCGGAGTTCCTGAGGGCGGAGTGCAAAGCAGCGCAAGAGCCGGGCCCTGGAGTGCCGCTGACCTGAATTGATACCCCAGCTCTGCCACCCACACCTGGGGCACCTTGGGCCAGTCCCCAAATCCTCTGGGCCACAGTATCCTTCTCTGTGAAATGGAGAGAATGATAGTATTTACCTCCCAGGGTCAGTGTGACTTTGCTCCGGGACAACAAATTAAGCATCTCAGCTCCCCAGCCTCCCTGGGGCTTGAAGAAAAGGACTTACGGAGTCTGGAGGCCAGAAGTGGATAGGACAGTCCTTAGAACTTAGGTTCTAGACCTCCAGTCCTCCTGTTTCCCCACAGAGAAAAGACAGAAATGTGGGGTGAGCAACAGAGGGGGAAGGTTGGGACTGACTTTGCTGCCCTGCAGCTGCGGGTCCCTAGGGTCCTTCCAGTCACGCTGGATGTTCTGAGGGAAAGGGTGGGGCTCCTGCTCCCCTGGAGCCCACAGGAGTGGCTGCTGTGACATCAGCCTAGCCCTGCTTGCCCTAAGCAAGAGGAGACACAAGCTGTGCTTATTCAATAACTGTCCATGTCCTTTTTAAAAAGTATTTGTTTACTTACCTATTTTTGGCTGTGTCGGGTCTCAATTGCGTCACGTAGGATCCTCCGTTTTAGTTCATAGGCTTTTCTCTAGTTGCAATGCTTGGGGCTCCAGGACACCTGGGTTCTACAGTTGCAACGTGCTGGCTTAGCTGCCCCATGGCATGTAGGGTCTCAGTTCCCTGACCAGGGATTGAACCTAAGTCCCATGCATTGGACAGTGGATTCTTAACCATTGGACCACCAGGGAGGTCTCTATCGATGTCCATTGAATGACTCCATGACCCTTTCTTTTGCTTCTGAGACCTGGTGGCAACTTTGTTCTCCCTTTTTGGAAAATGGGGAAAGTGAGGACAGGGAAAATCAGAGCTGTTGGGTCTCTGAACATTATCTAGCCCAGCATCTTCATCTGATACCAGGAAACAGACCCTGAAAGGAAAAAAAGTAACTGGCCCATGGATTGTTCTGGTATCTAGTTAGTACAATCAACGTTCACTTGATTGGGGCCAGGTGCTTTCTTTAATTCTCGTCCAGCACAATGAGGTAGGTGTTGCGGTTTCCCAGTTTAGGGGCCAGAGAGCTTAGGTCGCTTTCTCAAAGGGAGGCTACTAATAGGAGTTACAATCAGAGCTCCATGTGTGAGTCTCACCAACCCACTGGCCAGGGGTGCCCATCTGCACAGAATGTCCTCTCTGCTTCCTGCCAGCACCTCCCCTGCCCGGCCTCATCCTCCTGGCATCACCACAAGCTGCAGCTCCCAAAGGAAGGCTCTCCTGGCCCCAGGGTTGAGCAGGGGAAGCTCTGCCCATCCTCCTGTGCCCTGCCTCTCCAACCTGACACTCAGGACCCCTCAGCTCAATGACCTGATGCTGAATCTGTCTTCTTCCCCAAGACTGTGAGCCCGCAAGAAGGGTCTGGTTCTGATTCATCTCAGCACAAGGCCTGGCAGAGAGTGAGCAAATGTGGATCTTTGAGGAAGGAAAGGAGGGAGGGGGAGGGGCAGAATTCCAAAGCCCACACTCTTTCCTCCGACCCAGAGGGTCAAGGTCATGAGACAAGTACCCCAGATTTTACACCAAATTTGATCTCTTTCTCTGCTCTCAGCATCACTGCCCCTACCCCACTCTTACATAGGCTGGTGCTCCCCACTGCCAAGGACAGCAGCTCCTCCCTGCCACCCTTGCCATGCTGCCCACAGCTCTCAGGAACCATCCTGCCACCCCACTCCCATGAGAGCCCAGGTCTCAGTAAGGGGTCTTCCCAACAGGCCACTTGCCTTAAACAGACAACAAAGCCTTGACCACAGACCAGCAGGGGAAGGGCTTGGACGCTTGGCTTTGCCTTGACTTTGAAAGCAACTGAGAAAGTAGCACCTCCTCTGTCAATGGCATCCTCCTGCTCGGTGGGAGCCCTTGTGGTCCAAGCTTTTCTCCAAGGTGGGTGGGGGCTGGGGAGAATCCCAGTGTTTATCAGCCAGAGTGCTAGAATGGGGAGGACTGCGTTTCCATGGATACAAGCCATGGGAGCTGCTGGGAGATGGGGCCATGGTGTACACAGACACAGATCCACACGGACCTGCAAGAAAAATAGCAACAGATTTGCTGAGTCATTGGCCCCACATATTTATAGTCTCTGGCAAAGGCAGACCTGCCTATCAGAGGCTAATAATACTGCTGCAGCATGTTAATTGCAAAGACGGAGCCTTCAAGCCTCCATTCAGACACCCGAAACTGCTCCTTGAATAAAGAGTGGGGCCCTCACAATGAGAGCTGGCACACGTGTGAGGGTGTGTTTTCAGGAGTGTGTGTGTGTGTCTGCAGGTATGTGGAACCAGGCCCTAGCAGATTAAGAAAGTGCAAGTGTCATGACAACTGGTCTGAAACTACCCCAAGGCAGTGTCTGTTAAAAAGCACTCTGCAATCCCCTAAGGGAGTCTAGGACTCAGCCCAAGTGGAGGGGTGGACAGGAAGAGGAGAGGAGGCTATCGACTATCTCCCTGGGATGGGGGTGGGGGGTGTGATGCTGCCATGAGGACCTGAGTCCTCCATCCCACAGCCCGTAGGGATAGCCCTGCTCCTTCTGCTCTGGACAGTTGGTCAGATAGAAGAAAGGGAGAACAAGCCCTCTGCCTTCTGGGAGGTCAGCCCGAGGGGGCCACTTGACACACTTGAGATCACACAGGGGCTCAAATATGGGCAGCAGAGTCAGGGATGATGGGTGCCCGGGAGCCTGTGTGCCATCTTGAATAAACACCCAAGGGCCAAACTCAACTCAGGAGGAAAGTCTTTGCACCATCACCTCTGGGAACCAGGAAATCAACCCACCTAGCTTTGATTCAGACATATCAAGCCCTTGCCTCCTACAGCTTCCATCTGGACCTGATGGTTCTGCTCCTGAAGCCTTACGGTGGAGTGAGTTATGTTCCCGTCCATCACCACTGCCGCTCTGCCGCTCTGCCGCTCTATAGAGACTGGGCCACACGTTCCCAGAGCCTGGCAGAGAAGGGCCTTGCTAAAGATTGTGGGTGAGAAACCAAATCCCTCCCGTTCTTTGAAGGCAGTTCTCAGATCCCCGGAGTCTTCTGAACTCCAAGCCAAGTAGTCCCCTGGCAAGGGTTCAGGACTCCTCTCTGGCTCTGTTCCTCTGGATGTGCGACTCCTTACACTGCATGCCCCCATTGAACAAAGAGGGCAGAGGAGGGGGCCCCAAGGGGTCGCAGCTACAGACCCATAAACTCACTCCTGCCCTCAGGATAAGGGGGTCAAGGATTGCGGAGCCCAGCATTGGTTTGGCTCCAGCTGGGACATAGCCCCCAGCCTCTGCCCTCTGTTTCAGCCTAGGAGGATGGATGCCATCCATACTCAGGGGTCTGAGAGCACGGGGCCTGGGGGGCCTCTAGGGACCCACAGAGGAAAAACAGAGCAAGGCTGTGCAGGGAGGAAGGGTAACTGGGTTCAGTAGGGGCCGTGATTCCTCCTACTTTAACCCCCCAAACAACTCATTCATTCGTGACGGCGTCTGCAGTTTTCTAAGGGAGGGAGGAAGGGGGAAAAGAGAAGGGCCATCCTTTCAGTTCTCAAGTCTCTTCAAGAGAAGGTTGACTCAAGAGCTATTATTAATAGCAAATTAAATAGTGTGGTTATTCTGAATAATAAAGAGCTCTCCTGTTCCAAGTTGCCACTGTCCTCTCTCCAGGGAAATACCTGCTGTGGCCCAAGATGTGGTGTCCAGTGATGGGCATCTGTAGGTCAATGCTGAGGCTCTAACTGAACCCAGTCACAGGCAGCCAAGTTGGCCAGCAATGCCTCCGCCAGCCCAGCTTTAGCTGTAGGGGGAAGACATTCCAGGTACTCTCAATGAGTCCACCTTGGAGCTCAAAGTCTCCCATGACACCCCTGCTGGCAGAAAGTTAGCCTTCCTGCTTGCTAGCGGTGACCTTGGGCAAGTCATGAACTGTCAGCTCCCTCACCTATGAAATGGGGATAATAATAGTACTACCTCATGTTGGTTGGAAGAATTAAAATTAGTAATAATATTGGTATCATATATATAAAGTTAATAGACATAAAGGGCTCATAATTCTGTTGGGCACTCAGTAAGCACAATGTGAATAAATGTGTTAATTTTTTATATAATTAAGAGCCTGCCAGGATGTTCACATGGGCTTTCCTGGTGGCCTGGATGGTAAAGAATCTGCCTGCAATGTGGGATACATGGGTTCGAGCCCTGGGTTGGGAAGATCCCCTGGAGGAGGGCATGGCCACCCACTCCAGTATTCTTGACTGGAGAGTCCCACAGACAGAGGAACCTAGCAGGCTACAGTCCATGGGGTCACACAAAGTAAAACATGACTGAGCGACTAAGCTCAGCACAGGATGTTCACAGCACCGAGGCTGAGACCCAAGACTGCAGGCATCAAGGTCTTTGTGACTGAAATCATTACCCCTTGCAGCAAGTGTGGGTGTTCAGTCGTGTCTGATTCCTTGTAACCCCATGGACTTTAGTCCACCAGGCTCCCTCTTTCCATAGGATTTCCCAGGCAAGAATACTGGACTGGGTTGTCATTTCCTCCTCCAGGGGATCTTCCCGACCAGACATCGAATCTGCATCTTCTGCTTGGCAAGGTGAATTCTTTGCCAGTGAGCCACCTGCTGCTGCTGCTAAGTCGCTCCAGTTGTGTCCGACTCTGGGCGACCCCACAGACGGCAGCCCACTGGGCTCTGCCACCCCTGGGACTCTCCAGGCCAGAACACTGGAGTGGGTTGCCATTTCCTTCTCCAATGCATGAAAGTGAAAAGTGAAAGTGAAGTCGCTCAGTTGTGTCTGGACTCAGCGACCCCATGGACTGCGGCCCACCAGGCTCCTCTGTCCATGGGAGTTTCCAGGCAAGAGTACTGGAGTGGGATGCCATTGCCTTCTCCGGTGAGCCACCTGGGAAACCCAATATTCCTTGCAGAGAGCTCCTCAACAGATACAAGTCCAGGCTGAGAGGGGCTTCAGCAACCTAACATCTTACGTCTCTCTGGGACCTAGTTTCTCTATCCACCAGTGAGTGAGGTCTCAGCTTATGAGATCACAGCTATACTCCAGCCTGCTCTGACCTGTAATGTATTGAGTTGGCCAAAAACTTTTATTCAGGAATTCCTGGAACATCTTACAAAAACCTGAGAAGCCTTTTTAACAAACTGAATATAACATCAGCCAACATTAATGGAGTAAGTACCGTGTGTCAGACACCGCATGAGTGCTTTCCAGTCAGTCGGTTTCATTTCATTTAATCTACACCATAGCCCTGGAGGTGGGCACTCTGGGCCTCACTGAGGCCCAGAGAGATTAAGCAACATGCCCAAGATCACACAGCTAGCAAAGGGTGGAGCTAGAATTGGAACCCAGTCAGCCACCACTGGACCTGACATCCTTTAAGCCATGTCACCAGACTTTTCATCAGGTTCTTGTCCAGGACTCTGTTGTATAACTCAGGATTGCTGGGGAGAGGGGTTGGAGGAAGTTGGGTACAAGAGAGGAGTCAGGTTTGGGCTGCCCCCACCCCACCCGGGGCTTAGTAGCCAAGCAGTTCTCCACTTGATATCAAGGGGTAAAAGCTCTAGCTGGCCACCTGGTGACTGAGGGAAGGAGGAGAGTTGAAAATGGATCCTCTAGAGCAGCGGGCCTCAACCTTTTTGGCACCAGGGACTGATTTCATGGAAGACAATTTTTCATGGGCCAGGGTGAGGGATGGTTTCCGGATGATCCCAGAGCATTACATTTATTGTGCACTTTCTTTCTATTATTATTACATCAGCTCCACCTCAGATCATCTGGCATTAGATACTAGAGGCTGAGGACCCCTGCTCTGCAGAATGGGCAGAGGATACCCCAGGAGGACGAGCCTGAGGCCCAGTGGAGAGATAGAGGCAGCACTTCTGCAGATTATGTGCCAGCATCTAGGCTGCGAAGGAAACCCAGGGGAGCACAGCCCATCAAAGGCCCTCCTGTCCGTCTATCTCCAGTCATCTGGTTTCTCCTGGGCCCACTTGGCTTCCCCCGCCTGCATCTCCAACGGCAGCAGTTTTGGGTGGGGGCACTCTCCTCTGGGGCCCTGACGCTCCGCTAAGTTGTTGTTTATGAGGAGGAAACAAGGAAGACTGCATTTTCTAAAGAGGCTCCAGGGAGCTGCTGCCGCCTGTGAAGGTGGCAACCAGAGCCTCTCAATGTTCACTGCTGTTGAAGCCGGGATAGCCCTGGGACTCACAGGTGGGGTGGGGTGGGCTCAAGTGGTGTGCATTCCTGAGTGTGAGCATATTGAGTGTGTGCCCAGGTGTGCTCACTCTAGGGTTGATGGAGTAACATGTAATGGGGCTCGGGTCTGGGAAGTGGGACCCTGGGTGGAGCAGGCGGGTCTTTGGATTCCTGGAGCTGCTGGAGGTAGTGGTTTTCTCTGTGGTGCACAGAGAAAATAACTTCCACCTGAAAGAAAGTAAAGTCGTTCAGTCGTGTCCAGGTCTCCCACATTCCAGGCAGACGCTTTAACCTCTGAGCCACCAGGGAAGCCCAATCTGGTGAGCACCTAAAAGCCAGTGAGCTGGGGACTGTGGCACTGGGGACAGGGCTCCTAACCCAGCCCTCTAGGGCAGGACGGCTCCCTGGAAGGACTGGATGGGTCTGGCCTGGGGAAGGAAGATGGGAAGGGCACTTCAGGCAAGGGAACAACATGTGAAAAGACCAGAGGCGCAGAAGGGCACATGGGTTTACCATCTGCCAGGATTTCCATGTGATTAGCGGGGAGAAGGTGGGGTTATGGAGGGGTGGTGGGAGAGGGACAGAGGCTAATTGGAAAAGGCCTGAGCAATGTACCTAGAGACCTTGGTTTTCAGCTGAAGGCAGTGAGGAGCCACTGAAAGGAGTCATCTGGTCTGACTGATGACCGGTGTGGGGGATCAAAGCCTGAGCAGGTTCACAGCCATGGGATTCAGGTCACGCATGCTCAGTCGCTTCAGTCATGTCCAACTCTCTGACTCTCTGTGACCCCATGGACTGTCGCCCGCCAGGCTCCTCTGTCCATGGTATTCTCCAAGCAAGAAGACTGGAGTGGGTTGCCATGCCCTCCTCCAAGGGATCTTCCTGAGCCAGGGATCAAACTGGCCTCTGCATCTGTTGCACTGTAGGAGGATTCACAGCACAGATCTGCTATTCAAGCAGATTTCTTTCAGGCAGTGGATCTCCTCCCCATTCTACAGATGACTAAGTTAGGAATACAAGGGGGCAAAGATGATTACATATTAGAAAATCAGTCCACATAATTAATCACGTCAATTGCCAGAAGGGGATAAGTTATGTGACAGTGTTGATAGATACCAAAAATGCATTTGATAAAACTGAGCATCCATTCTGATGAAAAGCCTTATAATAAAAATAAAAGAACATCTCCTTGACATGATAAAAAATATTCATCTGCAACCAACAGTCAACATGATTCTTAGCAATAAAATACCAGCAAGAGGTATTCATATTTAAGTCAGAGTGGGACAAGAATGCCTGTTATTACCACAATTAGTTTATATTGTTCTGGAAGTTCTAGCCAATGGAATAGTACTTAAAAATAAAAAGCATTAGGTTTAGGAAGGAGGGGAAATTGCTATCATTATTTGTTCATGATATGATTGTTTATCCAGAAAACTCAAGAGAATAAACTGGAAAACTAATAAGAGACTATGAGAGAGGTCAGTAAGATGGCCAGAATCAAAATAAATACAGCTAGTAAAATCCAGTTAGAAAATGTAAAAGAAAAGTCCCCAACACGGGTTCTTTTGTAACTTCCCATGTCCTAAGAAAATGGAGTGAGGAAGCAGCCCAAGGGTACTCAAAGGGCCCTGGTGGGGTGGAAGGGAAGAGGGCACACAGGGTGGAGCTGGAGAGGCCGGGGAAGGAGGAGGAAGGAAAGCAACAGTTAGGCTTGAGCTGAGAGCTGCCCAGCCCTTGGGCCTGGTTTTCAGCAGCCCTTGGACAGTGAGACCTGGCAGTTCCCAATGGCTCACTGAGTCTGGACTCTCTTGGGGGAAGGACCTGCCCACTGGTGGCTCCAGGCTGCACTGGGTATGGAGTAAGAAGGTGCAATCCCTGATGGAGAATTCTCATCCACTACAGGGTACAGACTCCCAGCAAGTGAGATTCTAGCTGAAAGAGTATTTCTGAACATTTGATGGGCTGATTGCAAATTGCTCCTCTGAATTCATTAAAGCATAGTTCTCAGGAAACCTGTCTGTGGCAAAGAGAGAGACCCAGCCAATGTCCAAGCTCTACTCCAATGTCGAAGCTCCACTCCAATGTTGGGGGTTCACTCCCAGCTCTCTGCATCCAGACTCCCAGCTTTGTGGCACTGCCTTGCCTGGGGTGGCATGATTCACCTGGAGGCAGCCACCAACCAGGACTGTTGGTGCGAGGGGACTGGCTACTTTGCTCCCAGGGGCCATCTTCAGAAGATAAAACATTGATTTCTCCCCCTTTTCCATGGTATGAGTATGTCATGATATGCATATGTGGCTTCTCTCAGATGCTGAATAATCTCTGGACTTTGCATCACTCACAATGAGGGAAACCCCTCAGCCAGTGGCATGACAGCTGGCAGCATTTCAGGGTAACAAACTCTTGTTCCCCTTACTTTTCTGCCCTCACCCCCCTTTCTCTTCTGTCCTCACTCACAGGCTCTACATGCACTAAAGAAGAATCACTGCTCCCACCTCCCAGCACTACGGCCCTTGCCCAGAGATGGAACAGTTATATCCCCAGTGAGATGTTACTATGTAAAAAGAGGGTTGGTGCAAAGCAGTCGTGCTTCCATGGTAGGATTTTAGGCACTGGGACAATGTACAGTGGTCTTTAAGCCACCAAGGATGTGAGAATCAAATTATTCAGTGCCTGAAAGCAGGAAATCAATGAGAGGCAGTGTGGTGCTTCAGATCCCTTCAGGAAGCTGTGGTGTCCCCGTGGTGTGGGGGAGGGAAGGGCAGGAGTGAGGAAATGAACACTTTTCGAGCACCCACTACAGGCTTTACCCGTGAAAGTGAACGTGAAAGTGTTAATTGTTCAGTCATGTCTGACTCTTTGCGACCCCATGGACTATAGCCTGTCCCTCGAATTCTCTAGGCAAGAATACTTGAATGGGTAGCCATTCCCTTCTCCAGGGTGTCTCCCCAACCCAGGGATCAAACCTGGGTCTCCTGCATTGCAGGTAGACTCTTCACCATCTGAGCCACAAGGGAAGCTCACATGCTTAACCCGTGTGGCCCATGAAATCTACCATAGGGCACAGGTGTTATTTACACCTGGATTGAAACCCCGGTCACATGGATTCCACAGCCCATGTTCTCAGGTGCTGGCCCCTGGCTGATCCTTAGAACACCAAGCTTTACAAGGCAGATAAGCCCCTGATTCCTCACCAGATGATAATCTCCTTCTCCTTGCAAACTCACCCCTCTGTACTATTGCCCACCTACCTCCATCTCTTCACCTGCCTTGGTGCCTAGGGTTAGGAGTTTCCTACCCTTAGGATCAGAACATTTCCCTGTGGGTGGCTCTGTGACCGTTTAGGTCTCCTTGTGAGGGGCCACACTCAGCACCATGCTCACCAGTGAAGGGAGATTTTCAGGCAGGACAAGGGTTGCGACACAGAAAGGAAAGAGGAGCACAGATTTCTTTTCCAGGGTCCAAAAAGAGCCTGAAAAAGAATCTTCATGCTCCTTTATTTTCTTGGACTCCAAAATAACTGTGGACAGTGACTGAAATTAAAAGATGCTTACTACTTAGAAGAAAAGCAATGACAAACCTAGACAGCATATCAAAAAGCAGAGACATTACTTTGCCTACAAAGGTTTATCTAGTCAAGATATGGTTTTTCCAATAGTCATGTATAGATATGAGAGCTGAACAATAAAAAAGGCTGAGGACCAAAGAACTGATGCTTTTGAATTGCAGTGCTGGGAAAAACTCTTCAAAGTCCATTGGACAGCAAGGAGATCAAACCAGTCAATCCTGAAGGAAATCAACTCTAAATATTCATTGGAAGGACTGATGCTAAAGCTGAAGCACCAATACTTTGGCCAAGAGCCGACATACTGGAAAAGACCCTGATGCTGGAAAAGACTGAAGGCAGGAGGAGAAGGGGATGACAGAGGATGAGATGGTTGGATGGCATCACTGACTTAATAAACATGAGTTTGAGCAAGCCCTAGGAGATGGTAGGGAAATCTGGTATGGATAGGGAAACCTGGGGTGCTGCAATACATGGGGTTGCAAAGAGATGTATGTGATTGAGCTACTGAAGAACAGCATGTCCCAAACTCCGTCCTTCGCATTTCTACAAACTCATGCATTATACCAGGCCCCTCCCCTCCAAGTCCCGGAGATGACTTGGGGGTGGGTTCGTTTGTCCTAATTCACCAATTCCCTCCTGGTTCCTTGATCTTGTCACCATGGAAATCTTGTGAGGTCACCAGCATCATTAAATAGGGAGAAAAATCTCTCTCCCTCTCCCACAGTGAGTGCCCACTGGGTGCCTGTGGCTTTTGTGCAGTAGTGAGGAAGGT
This sequence comes from Nanger dama, assembly GCA_917880005.1. Lineage (NCBI taxonomy): Eukaryota > Metazoa > Chordata > Mammalia > Artiodactyla > Bovidae > Nanger > Nanger dama. The sequence continues at coordinate 20,589,018 of CAKJTW010000036.1, read as the reverse complement.
GACAGAGGGTAGGAGGGGAGACCCTAGCCCCAGCCTCAGGGATGGATTAACCCCTGAGGCCCAGGGTGCTGGCAGCTCAGACATAAGTCTTCTGCCTCGCTGAAGTTTTTCACTTTTTCCCTTACCAGGGAAGAGAGAATCCAGCAACCTTGAGCACGTGCCCAGTGGGCTTCATGCTATACCAGGAGAAGTGAGAAAGGGCTCTTCGCAGGCAGTGCTACTGAGTAAATGCTCGCCTAGCAGGTTTGAGGAACTGCTGCCGGGGAATAGAGAGGGAGCCAGAGTTCTGGACCACTGTTCTGGGCCCTTCTCTCTATCAAGGCGAGAGCAGGATTGCCGGTTGGGGCTGACACAGGACCAGAGCGGGTCGGGGTCCGTGGGTTCTGAGGTTGGATCACGCGCCACGCACCCTTCACACCGTCTTCCTCCACGCTGCCAGTGGCCCTCAAATGACTGCTTGCACTGGGGAGAGCCCACTCTGCCTGCTGCTCAACTTTGAGGCCAGGAGTGGGGCTGACCCCTCAGCTCCTCACACTCTCCTCTGCAGGCACATTCTGTCCTGCCTGCTACTCAGCTCCTGCTCGTCTTCCTCTCAGGCTGCTGTCCTGGAGGCCACAGTCCTCCTGCCACTTTCAAGACTCTTGGCAGCACCCACCGCCGCTGATTTGCTCTCTGGCTCTGCAGTGGGCCTCCCTGCCATTCTAGGCACTAGATTCATGTTGCTCCCTTTATTCACATTTTTTTTTCTCATCCTAAAGCCCATCTGTCTCTCTCTTCATACCCATTTAATTCTATATTGCATTCCCCATCATCACTTACACCATTTCCACCTTCATATATCCATAGCGCGCAGCCCTATCATCAAAAACTTGTCCAATACTCGTACCACGTGGTCCTCGCCACCACCAACACCACTGGGCTCACTTCACCACCAACACCCACTCTCAGCACCACCAGACCACCACCACTGCCCCTTCTGTCACCCACGCTGCCTCTCAGTGCCGTCATCACACCTCATCACCCCACCACTGCCCCACTGTCATCGCCAGCATCACCATCTCCTCCATCAGTGCGTCCTCGCCAGCATGGCCACCATCGCCATTCTCAGCATCGTCCTAAAGCATCACCACCACCAGCTGTTTCCACTGCCCCCTGCCGTCCCACTGTCCACACCACCGCCCCCGTCTCCATCATCACCACGGTGCCCACCACCATCACCACTGGTGTCTGTCACCACCCTGTCCTGGTCACATGACCACTCGTCGTTGCCTTCACCACCGCTGCACGCATCACCATCACCACCATCTGAAGGGAAATGATGTCAGTCTTCAAAAACACATCAGTCAATCAATGTCAAATCCTTCAGTGGAGGCCTTGGAAGAATCCATATAGGGAGGGGGCAGCTGGATCCCATAACCCCATTCTTGCTCCCTGGGAGAGTTTTTATCCTTTGAGGAACCTCTCACCCGTTGCCATTGTTGCCACCAAAGCGTTCACAGGGGCCCTTTCTTTAATACTTCAGGGCATAACTGAAACAAACTATTTCATTTATAGTAAGTAGGACAATAATACAAGCTGCTGATGAAGAGTATAAATTGGCACAAACTTTCTGAAAAGTAGTTTAACGATAGGAAAAAGCCTTTGAAAAGTGCGTTTTCAGAAATTTTACTTCTAAGAATCTATCCTAAGAAAATAAGTAGATAAATGTGCATGGATGATGTGTAGGTGTTATAATAGCAAAAACTGAAACAGCCTAAGTGCAAAGCAGAAAAATAGATGGTTTAAAGAAATCGTATAGACTAATAAGCAGCCACTAAAACAGAAAATGTAGATATATCTGTCGACATAAAAGTATGCTGACTCTATATCGTTAATGAACACAAGCAGGCTTCACACCAGCATTTGTAACATAACCCTCATTCCTAAAAATATAAATGTGTTCATGAAACAAGGGGAAAATATTTTATCTTAAAAGGTGGCACCAAAATTATTCTTAGACAGGAAACCGATTGGAAAAAATACTTGGGGCAACTGTTCTGACCAATGATGACAGCAACCTGCTCAGTGTGAGACAGGGAGAGGAATTCCTTTGCTCCTGAGGAAGATGAGAGAGAGAGGTGCCTTGATTCAGGAGGAAGAAAGAGAAGCAGCGAAGCCAGCCTGAAGGAGAAAAGCCAAGATGGTGGACTCATGCCAGGAAACTCCCTGTGATGTGGGGGAGTGGAGGAAGGCTTTAAGAGCTAGACCCCTGCCCTTTGCCTTTGGTCTGGAGTATGGGCCATTTCTTCTTCTTCCCAACACTGAGTATTTAGTCAGGTCTTCTAAGTGCTCAGAGTTTCTGAACGGAATTGGAGAAGGGGCCGAGTCTGCAGAAGGCAGATTAGGTCTGACCTACCCCAGAGTGATTATAGTGATGATGGTGGTGGCGGTGTAGCACTCTGCTAGTACGTGTATGCATCTTTTGCATGGGAAATTCACTTTACCCAAAGTAAATTATGAGTGGTATATGTAGTATTTAGTTTTATTTGCATTTTCTGCTTTTCTATAGTTAAAAAAATAGAGAGTTTCAGAAACCACCCGTTGGGAACACACCACGGAGTCAGATGAAACTAGCTAACCCAGATTAAAAATCACAGCCTATGCCTGCCCACCAGAGACCCCAAGTTTCCTTCACATTGTGGGCATGGTCTTGAGACCCCCGACTTGAGAGCACCCATCTAGATGTCTCAGTACCTTGAGTCTTAGTCCCAAGGTTCTCTCCCTGGGGAGACACAGGGAAGCCCCACTCCAATGCCTTAGACCTGTGTTCTCATTCTGGTCTTTGCTTAGAGGACCTTCATTTCCTGCAGGGTTAACAATAGGAATGATCTCTGCTTTGGGGGATGTCCTGACATTCACAAGGACTTAGACATATGAACTTTCACAAGATAATATCTTAAGATAGTGTTAGTCACTCAGTTGTGTCCAGCTCTTTGTGATCCCATGAACAGTACCCCCGTCAGGCTCCTCTGTCCATGGAGTTCTCCAGGAAAAAATACTGGAGTGGGTTGCCATTCCCTTCTCCAGGGGATCTTCCTGACCTAGGGATCAAACCCAGGTTTCATGCATTGCAAGCAGATTCTTTATCGTCTGAGCCACCAGTGAACCCCAGTATCTTAATATCTTAAGATAACACCACAGCAGTTCTAACAACCATACAAAAGACGCACACACACACTAGTAGGGTGGTACACCACCACCACCATCACCTTCACCACCACCACCATGATAACCTCCAGCCTCCTTTCTGTCCAAACAGTGTACATCCATCCACTTCCATCTACACTGAAGGTTAGCGTGAGGTGGACCTGTGAGCACACGAAGAAGAAAGTGGGGAGAGGCCGTTTTGTCCTCATGTCCTGACACATCCCCGATCCTCACAAAACCCTGTGCAGTTTATTCACTTGGTATTCAATGGAATAATGTAGCTGGTAATGAATTTGTTTTGCATTCAGCTGGATAACACTGTTAGTTATGAATTTATAATTTGCACAGGGCTAAGGCATTTTTTTTCCTTTGAGGCGTCAGAGAAGCTGTTGCTTACAAACTTGTAATTTGCCACTGCAGATCCATCTGTAAATGACACTATTGCAAACTGAAAATCTCCCAGGCACAAGGAATACAGCCTTAGAATTAAATTGTGTGTTTGACAAGAAGCTGCTGTCCTGTCCCGCCCCAGCCTGGTTGGCCCCGCCCTTCCTCCAGGTTCAGCCTCAGCTTTTCCCCCATAGCCCTCATACCCCAGCAGCCTGGCACCAAGACCCTGCTCCTCTCCTTGCATATCCAGAACGGGGGTCAGCGGCCCAGCCAAGGTTGCCTGGCTCTCTGGGAGAAATCGCAGAGTGGCTCAGCCAGCACGGTCGTCATCCGGGTCCGTGGCATGAACATGGAACCCCACAGTCCACTTCTCCTAACGGTCTGGGTCTTTGTTTCCTGTCGTTGTTGGGATCCCAGTTCCCTTAAAGGTGTTTTCCCGGATTTATCAGCCAGAGTGTGGATAGGCAGTCTGAGTCTGCTCAGGAAAGCAACATCTTAACCAGGCTTGAGTCCAGACCTGGGAGGGGATGTGGGTGGGTGAAGAATTGACCCAAGGCCCCAAAGGGAGAATTCTGTGGGGGCCAGTGATCTGGGATAGCTCAGTCCACAGACTCTATGGGGCCAAACCTCTGCCTCAGCTATTTCCAGGCTCTTGTATTTTATACTTTTTGTCTTATTTATTTTTGTGCTTCCCTCAATTATTGGTTCATTTATTCTTTTTTTTTTAGTAAAATTTCTTTTAAACTTTTATTCTTCTTCAATTTAGGATGAAAATAAAAAGAGGCTCAATCCATAGCTGAGCTAAAGAATGAAACTGGTTCTTGGCAGAAAGGCAGAGCTAGAAAAGAATCTGGGGGAACTCATCAACAGAGAGTCAAACCAACAAGGCTACACAGTACTCAGTCCAGCCAAATGTCAGATGCTGAGCAAGAAGGCAGGGGTATAGGTACACGTAAGACAGCATGGCCTCTGCTTCAGAGGCTTAGCAGGGAGAGGGGCCATTGCCCAAACAGCTGGGATAATGTGTCATCTACTGCTCTGATAAAAGGAAAGTGTGTGTGTGTGTGTGTGTGTGTGTGTGTGTGTGTGTGTGTGTGTGTGGGTGTGTTGGGTCCCCTGGCAGAGTCACCAAAACTAGTTTAAAAGGAAATGGTGATGGACAGGGAGGCCTGGCATGCTGCGATTCATGGGGTCACAGAGTCGGACACGACTGAGCGACTGAACTGAACTGAACTGAAGATGAGACTACTGATAAGCTGTGTGGCCTTAAGCAAGTTGCTTAGCCACACCGAACTTCCTCAGTTGTCAGTATTTGCTGAGCACTTATACTGTAGTCAATAACAGGGATTTACATTCTAGTAGGGAATGCAGGTATGACATAATTTAAAAACAGGGGGCATGGGCTAGTTTGAAGGAAGGTTCTGGGAAGGGCCTTAAGAGTGAGCAGGAGTAAGCTGGGTGAAGAAGGGCTGGGGCACAGGGAACTTAACAGCAGGTGTGCAGGCCCAGAGGCACTGAAGGAGGTCTGTGTAACTGAAGGGCAGAGGAGAGGTGAGGAGAGAGGGCAGCTGAGAAGTGTAAGTCAGACCACCCAGGGACTCGCCAACGTGGGGAGAATTTGGACTTTGGGACAATGTGAAATATATGAGGGTTTAAGCAGGAGAATGATATGCCAGACTCAAAGTTTTAAAAATCCTTTCAGCTGCTGTGCAGCAAATACTTTAGAGAGGACCAGAGAGCAGCATATGGTAAAAGGTAGATTTCATTGTCTGATGGAAAGATGACGGTGCTTCAGACAAGGAGGGTAGCAGCAGAGAATATCCAGACAGAAAATATTCAAGAGGCAGAATGAGCAAAAGTGGGCTCAACGTGGAGAGGGAGGAGAAGGTATGAATATTCCCAGAGTTTCTATAAGAGCAGCTGAGACAGTGGACACACAGGGAAGAACTGTTTAGGAAATATCCTGAGCTTGGTTTTGAATTTGATGACCAACTAATGGCCCAGGAGTCAGAAGGATCTGCAAGTCTGGAACTTAGAATCAGGCTGGAGATGCTTATTCAGAATGTGAGCCTTATGGGTGGTAACAGCAACCACAAAGGGGCATACAGCAGAGCAGGAAGAGAGAGGGGTGAGAATGAAAAGGACATAGAACTGAGCACTAAGCAACTCCAGCATTTGAAGATGGGCAGGGTGGAAAGCAATTAAAGCAAGCCGAGGGACAGTGGTGAAAATGAAGCCAGCAGGGATCCAGGAAGACACAGTGTCCCTGCAGCCCAGGGAACAGGGTGGCTGACAGAAGAGGCTGTGACTGAACCAAACGCAGTGGGAGGGCAAGTGAGGCCAGGATTCTGGACTGAGCATCTCGGAGGTCACTGGCGACCTCAGCATTTAAAGTTTTGTTAGGGGAACAGTGGAGGCGGACCCCTGACTGCAAAGGGAGGAAGAATGAGGGAGAGCTGCAGGAGGAGAGGCAGGAATGGGAACGACTCTTGGAGCTACTCTGCCTGTAGAAAACAGAAAGATGAGACAGCACGTGGAGAAGGAAGGGGATCTTACTTTTAAGATTTTCGAGTTTAGAGAGCAGGTTTAAATACTAATGTAAAGGAAGCAGGAAAGAGAGGAAGAGAGAGGCAGAGGGAGGGAAGGAGGGAGGGAGGCAGGGAAAGAGAGTGATCTGGCCACAGGGTGGACAGTAAAGGATAAAGGCCAGCGTAAGAACCCCCACCTGATGTGAAGAGCCAGCTCATCGGGAAAGAGCCTGATGACGTGAAGGACTGAGGGCAGGAAGAGAAGGGAGTGACAGAGGATGAGATGGTTGGATGGCATCATTGACTCAGTGGACATGGCCTTGCACAAACTCCTGGAGATAGTGAAGGACAGGGAAGCCTGGATTGCAGTCCATGGGGTCACAAAGAGTCAGACACACTTAAGTGACTGAACAGCAACAGCAACGAGAACTCCCAGGAGGCAGGAGGGCTGCTAATGCCACCGTTCTCCCATGCTGTTGGCAGACTGATTGAGGATTCTTCGTGTGAAAGTACTCTGCAAAATAGCATCTTCCTGGAATACTCCAACATCCCATTTTTAGAAGAGGAAGCAGAGGCATGGGGAGGATATGCGATTGGTCTAAGGCACACATCGGGGTCTGACTTACAGGCCTTTCTTGAGGAAAGCAATATTGAGTGTTAGAGGTTCATCAGAGGGGAGTGAAGGCGCAGGTTGTGTGTTGGGGTGACTCCTGAACTATGTGCCATACCCCTTCTCTCCAGCTTTTCCCATCTCAGGTCACCTTAAAATATTAATATTTTGTTTAATAAAAATATAAAACAACTAAGTACTTTTGAGATTTAAATTAAAAAAATAAAAACATACCTTGAGAACTGACTATAGAAGACTCTGCTGGACTTTGAGGGCATTAAGGTGTCTGCTCTCCAGCGGCTCATGGTCTGATGGGAGAGAGTCAGGCTCACGGTGACAACGTGATGTGGCAGGTGCTGAACTTGCACTTGAATGGGGACTCCATGGTGGCGAAGAGGAGGGACCTCACACACTAAAGAATATTTCAGGAGGGTCTGGCAGTTGTCCTGGAAGAGAAGGGTGAGAAGGGGAGCATTCCAGGCAAAGAGGACAGGAAGTAGAAGGTAGTAAGGCAGGAGCTGCAAGTCGCTCAGCCTGGCAAAGACATCAGGAGCAAGAGGTGAGAGACAGGAGCTTGGAGAGATAGACGAGGGCAAGCTCATGAAAAGATGTGAATGCAAAACTAAGGGGACTGGACTTGCCTTGCAGGGATGGGGGATCCATGGAGGGTCATGAACAGGTAGATCTGAAAGCTGATACCATCAACAGTGAACTCTGCAGGGTAAGTCTAAGGGTTGGCAGATCCATTAGTTGACCGTGGGTGCCAGAAAGGGCCTGGTTATCAGTAGAGAGACAAAGAAACCTGTCTACACAAGGTCAAGAGGGTAGAATCCACAGGACTCAGTGGGAGAGTCAGAGTCTAAGGTGATCTCAACTCTCTGGCTTGCATAGAGGGTTGTGCCATTCTCTGAGATGGGGAAGATAAAAGGGGACACATTTGGGTGGAGAAACAATAGGTTCTGATATAAGCACATTGAGTTTGAGGTGCATGCAGGACTCCCTTATGGAGATGTCCAGTAGGCAGCTGGCAACATGGTCTGAAGGTTTGGAAAGGTCTTGTCTGGAAATAGCAAACTGAAAGGCAAGAACTGTTGAGGAGTTGAAAGAGCTCCCTTGGAGAAGGTGCATGGAGTGAGAAGAGAGTCCAAGGAACCCACGGATCACCCACACTTAAGGGACCAGAGGGAGGAGACACTGAGCCACATGAGAAGAAAGCCTCAGAGAGGCAGGAAGAGAATCACGAGACATGAGACATGATGCCACAGAGGAGAGGGTGCCTGGAAGTAGGATGAGCCTCAGCAAGGCTGAGTACCACAAAACCATCACCTTAGCAAGCAGAGGAAAAGTGTCCACTAATCTTAGCAAGATCAGAGTCTTGCTTTGTGAGGGTAACTTCAGCCACGCAGTGCAGACTCAACCAGGTTACAAGGTTTGAGGGTGGTGAGGAGTGAGGGTGTAGAAAACTCTTTTGAGAAACTTGCCTGAGCTGAGGAGATTACAGTGGCCAGGACCAAGACAGAAATCCCCAGACATTGCTTCCCCAGCGTGAGCCCCACCACCGTCCAGTCACAGAAGGACATAGGACACCTAGTTGAAATGGCCTTTCCTGGGAGACTCAGATACAGACTCTCCTTGACTTGGGGACATTCTACAGTAAAAGTTTGTCTGTAGAGTTAGCCACTCACCCCACCTTTATGTTCAAAAAATTTCCAGAAGCCGTAAGTATTCATAATAATAGCTTGGGACTTGGTGTTCAGGTGGTTAAGACTTCGCCTTCCAATGCAGGGGGTGCAGGTTTGATCCTTGGTAGGGGAACTAAATCCCACATGCCTCATGCCCAAAGAAACCAAAATATATTGTAACAGATTCAATAAAGACTTATAAAAATGGTCTACATCATTGAACACTATTAAGCCCTGTGCTGAATATGTTACATGGATTGCTTTATTTAGTCCTCAGGATGACTCTCAGAAAGCGATTTCCAGAGCAGGGAAACTGAGGCTTGGAAGATTTAGTGAGTCACATGAATAGTGGAAAAGCTAGCTGATGAGCCAGATCCTTCCAACTCCACTGCCTAAGTGTTGGCTATTCCATTCCTCTCTCTCACCGCCTGAACACACTCACTCTGGCCCTGTCACAGCCTCCCTGGTGCCAGGACTCACTCCTGAGAATCCAGTTTGCAGACTGAATCCTCATTCCCTCCCTGATCTACATGCCAATCTCATGCATTTGTGCTCCATTGCTCAGTCAAATCCGACTCTTTGTGACCCCGTGGGCTATAGCCCGCCAGGCTCCTCTGTCCACGGGATTTCCCAGGCAAGAATACTGGAGTGGATTGCCATTTCCTACTCCAGGGGATCTTCCTGCACAATCCACCACAATGGATTTCAGGCTAACAAAAACAGCTACTCGTTTTCTAGGTCCTGTCTCTCCTGCCCTCACTTTGGGCACTAAGTTTGTTGCTTCTTGTTCCTTTTCTCATTCCATCCTCAAGGCAATCCTGTGCAGTCACTATCATTTTGTCTACTTCATAGATAAGGAACTCCAAGTCCAGAGAGGGCAATAACTTGCTTAAGATCACATAACCTGGTGAATGGCAAAGCTGCCCACAAATCCAAGCCTGCATGATTCTGTGTTGTTCCAAACACCCCCTTCCCTTCCATAGCCATAGGGCAGCAGCTCCCAACTCTCTAGCTTCAGGAACTTTGGACATCCCATCTCAACTGGGAATCCAGTCACTTAGTCAATCATCTATCCGTTTGGTATTCCCTGAGTTTGTCAAGTTCCTATTGGTTTCATGAGACTAGAACCCAATAAAATGAGCTGGAACAATAAAGGAGCATACTGGCTCTTTTAGATGGAGACAGGTCTGAAAGAAGGACTGCAAGAACCAAGGCCATGAGAGCCCAAGCTGGGACCCTCAGCAATGCTACTAGCTTACTCTCTAAAATCTCCTTCTCTCTGTTGCACTGCTTGGATCCTACATTTAGTGGGAAAGATGACTTGTTCACAGCCTTGGGACTATAGCATCCAACCTTGTGCCTCAGGAGAAAGAAAGCTTCTTCCTCCTGGCATCCACATATCAGTCCCAGGGAAAGAGTCTGATTGGCCCTGCTTGGGAATGTGCCCACTCCTTGAACCAATTACTCATGCTGGAAAATAGAGTTCTATGATTGGTGGAGTCTGGATCACACACCTACCTGCTGGCAGTGGGATGGGGATGGGTGGGAACAGTGGGCACTTTAACAGACATCTCACCAGGACTATGTGGCAACAGGGAGGACTTTCCCAAAGGAAAGGGATACCTGAACTGGGATGATGGAAAACAGGCCAAAGTAAAAGGCACTAGCTGTCAACTCCACTCCATTCCACTGGTCCATGTGAAAGACAAGGGCAAACAGTGTCTGGGAGCTCATAGCCTCACAAGGAAATAGGCTTATGGACACAAAGCCATTAATAAGAGCTGAGAGCAGCTACAATCTATGGAGTGCCTACAAGGTCCCAGGCATTGGGCCAAGTGCTTCCATGTGCTCACAATGACCCTGAAAAGTAGGTACTATTATCATCTCTATTTTTCTGAGTCAAAGAGACAGTAGAAAATGACCCTTCCCCCGCCCCCTACTTTTGGCAAGACAGCCAAAACAAGGGGAAAAAATAAAAATGTTTATGGGCTCCTTATCCCTGTTCAGAGAGGTTAAGTGACTCTCCAAAGGTCACACAGCTAGCACATTAAGTGAATACCCTGGGAAACATTTGGTAAAGGGCCAAAAGAGTACTTCTGCTTCTTGCTATTGACTGAAGGACTAGGGAAGGCTGTCTGGAGGTGGGGGTGGGGGTGGATCTAAGCAGAAATCTGAAGGATGGGATATCTGGGCAGATGGCCAGGGAGGCTGAGGGGAAGAGAGGATGGGTCAGTCTCCAAATACTAGGGAAGGTGAGCCTGAGCATCACCTCTCCCTGTGGCAGTCCTTTGAAGATTTATACCCAGAGACCCCTGCTCCTGAGATTCCTCCAGCTTTCCCTGACCAGCCTAACTCTTCTTCACGGAGAACAAGAACTCTTCTTCTCCCCACTCCCCACACCTACATTCTCCATCCTGGTTGCCCTCCTGTGGATGTACCCAGTGAATCTGGGTCCTAGACATAGTTTAACCCACATGGAGGACAAGAAATGCCACCTTCCTTCTCCCAAACACCACACTTCTACTAATGCGCGCATGTGCGTGTCAGTCACTTCAGTCGTGTCCGACTCTTTGCGACCCAGTGGACTGTGGCCCACCAGACTCCTCTGTCCATGGGATTCTCCAGCCTAGAATACCGGAGTGGGTGGCCATGCCCTCCTCCAGGCTACAGTGTGACCCAACATCAATTAGATATTAAGTAGTTGCATCCTATCCTTTCAAACTGAGTTCATTGTCTCCTTACACATTGAAGTTCAAGTATACCTACCCCTTCTGTGATGTGGGCAGATGGTTCCATGGACCCCAGATAAGAAACTCATTTTATTCTCTCAGGCTTAGCCCATTTTTCACTCTAGCTATCCCTTTGCATCATAGCTTTCATGAAAGTGACTGGTGGGACTGTACAATTCCACTTACATGAGGTATCTAAAGTAGTCAAACTCAAAGAGACAAACAGCAGAGTAGAAGTAGGTGCCAGGGGCTGGGCGGTGGCAGGGGGAGGGGGAGGATGGGGAGCTAGTTACTGGGTACAGAACTTTGGTTTTGGTTTTGTGAGATGGAGAGAGCTCTGGAGATGGATGGTGGTGGTGAATGGATAACAGTGTGAATGCACTTCACGCCCCTGAACTGTACACTTAAAGATTAAGATGGTACATTTTATGTTATGTGTATTTTACCACAATTTTTAAACAAAGTGATTTGTGAGCCCTCTGGACCCACCTTCCCAGGAGAACATTTCTCCTATCCCAGGCAGCTGGATTCACACTTCCACAGCTTCTGGAGGACCCAGTGCCTCCAAGGGACCCCTCTGAACACACCTCTGAGAGAACTAGGAGAACAAGTGAAACCGTGAGTACTCACAGTACATCACTGTCCCTGGAATTCAAGCCCCCTGCGGGCCAGCCTCAAACCAACTCAGCTCTACCTCCTTTGACCCCTCATCTGCCTCTAGTTCAAGACCTCTACTCCCTTGTCATCTGAACTTTTGACAATGTCACCTATATTTACTAACTCCTATTTCTCACCACCCACTCAGCCCTCAATGCCTGACAATCTGCTTCCTCCCACCTTCTCCCCACCAAAAAGAAGAAAAAAAAAAACCAACAACCAACAACAAACATGATTTCTCTGGTGGTTCAGTGGCTAAGACTCTGCACTCTCAATGCAGGGGGCCTGGGTTCAATCCCTGTTCAGGGAACTAGATCCCACATGCCGCAGCCAAGAGTTCACATGCGGCAACTAAAGATCCCGCATGCCACAATGAAGATCAAGGATCCCGCATGCTGCAACTAAGACCTGAGGCAGTCAAAAACAAACAAACAAACAAACCCTCTCAAGCCCAGGCATGGACCAGATACTAAACTGTCTTCAGGGTGTCTCCACCCGTCCCAAATCAGACTCCTCATCTTCACTCCAGATCTGTTCTTCTACCTCAGTGGGTAGCACAACTATCTACCTAGTCTCTCAAGCTATAAGCAGAGGCATCCTTGACCACCACTCCCTCTCCAAGTTCAACCATCTTCCAAGTCCTCCCATACTCTCCTGAATGATTTCTTGAAGCATTGCTTCCTCTCCATCCCGACTGCCGTGTAGAGCCCCTCCTCTCTCAGCCTTCTAATTGCTGGCCTCGCTCTCAGATCCACCATCCACAAAGCCCTGGAGGGATCTCCTGAGAGGTGAGCAGGACCAGGTTCCTCACTAAGACCACAGCTTCCCATTTTGTTGTTGCTCAGTCTCCCAGTCTGACTCTTTGCGACCCCATGGACTGCAGCACACCAGGCCTACCTGTCCCTCACCATCTACTGAAGTTTGCCCAAGTTCATGTCCACTGCACTGGTGATGCCATCCAGCCATCTCATCCTCTGACATCCTCTACTTCTGCCCTTACTCTTTCCCAGCATCAGGGACTTTTCCAGTGAGTCTTCACTCTGCTGCCGCTGCTGCTTAGTCCCTTCAGTCGTGTCCGACTCTGGGACCCCATGGACGGCAGCCCACCAGGCTCCCCCGTCCCTGGGATTCCCCAGGCAAGAACACTGGAGTAGGTTGCCATTTCCTTCTCCAATGCATGAAAGTGAAGTCACTCAGTCGTATCCAACTGTTCGAGACCCCATGGACGTGCAGCCTACCAGGCTCCCCCGTCCATGGGATTTTCCAGGCAAGAGTACTGGAGTGGGGTGCCATTGCCTTCTTCAAGTCTTCACTCCACCTCAGAATAAAATCCAAGCTTCAAACTATGGCCTCTGATTGAGTCTCTCAGGATCTGGTCTTCCTCTAATCCACTTTCCACAGAGCTGTCAAAATATCTCTAAAAGGCCACAGTTGGTTCAAACTCCGCCTCCCCTCACTTCTGCTCTTACCCTTCTCCCTGCCTGCAAGGCTCACCCCCACCTCCTCCACACTGACAGTCACCTGGGTAACTCCTACTTCTCCTTTGAGATTCAGCTCAGGGGTTGCCTCAGGGACAGCCTGCCAGCCGCTGGGCTGGGTTGCTCCCACCCCCTTATCATCGCGTCTAGAACTTGCCTTTGCTCTGCATTTACCACCTGTGAGTTTACTCAGGAATGCCCCCACAAGCTGTGAGCTTTCTGAAATGCCGCTTTTCCTTCCTGTGACCCCAGAGTCTAGCGTGGGGTCTGGTTCAGAGAAAGTGCTGAATAAATGTTGAGTGAATGGATAAGGAACTGAACAAAATGACCTCTGTCTAATGTATCTCTTTCATCCATCTGCAGAATCTCCAACTCCAGCCCCATGCAGCCCAGACACAGCCTGGCGGCATACAGTAGGTGCTCAGCAAATGTCGTCGGTATTGCATTTTCTTAATTAATCTGATTTAAGGCCATGTCTGGGAGTAGTTTGAGGTATGGCAGGGAGAAGGAGGAAGGTCTGATGCGGGAAATTTGGCCGAAAGGGAAGCCCGGAGCGCACCGCAGTGGGGGCAGGGGTAATGGGGGCTTACGGAAAGGTAGGAACTGAGTAAGCCCCTAGCCCGCTGCCCCTCCGCACCCCGAGGTCAACAGAAGTGCGCTCGGGCGAGTCCGCCTCCAGCCCCGTCAGCACTGGACGCTTCCTCGTCCCCCGGGTGGCGAGACCCCCCGGATCGCGCGCTCGGTGCTCGGCGCTGGGAGGCGTGTGTGTCGCTTTAAAAGCTCCCTCCCGGCGCGCCGGGCCGGCCCCTTCCCTTACAGCGCCGAGGCGAGCGGAGCCGAGCCAGCCGGGCGGCCTTTGAGGGAGCCAGCGCCCGCCCGGGCGGCCAGTCCGGCGGGGGGCTGCGGGCCGGGCCGGGGGCGGCCGGGCGCAGGCGGCGCGGCGCTCGGGGAGCGGGCCTAGGCCCGCGGAGCCCGGCGGGGCAGGGGCGGGGCGAGGCGGCCGAGGGAGGCCCAGCCAGATCCGGCGCCCGGTGGCCCCCACCGGCAAACCCGGCGCCCGGGGGCTGGCCGGGCGGCGAGCCGAGAGCCAGCGGGCGGGAGGCGGCTGAGCGCAGGCTGCAAGCCCAGTGCACCCCGGCCCGCCAGGCTCGCCGCGCGCCCCCTCCCCTCGGCTCCCCTCGCCTCCCCTCGCCTCGCTTCCTCCTCTCGCTCTTCTCGCCTCCTCCCCTCCGCCCGGCGCCCCTCCCGCCCGCGCCCGGGCCGCCAGACCCAGCCCGGCCGGGTTCCCTGCCCCGCGCGCTCTCGGCCCGGCCCGGAGGAGACCGGGTCCCCACGGCCAACACCGCCCCTCCCCCCGGCACCAGGCGATTCCGGACCGTTCCGACCGTGGACTGAGCCGCGAGAGCGTTGTCGCCCCGGGAGGACCGCGGGGCTGGGCTGAGCGGACCCTCGCGGCCGCTCCGGACGCCGCAGGTGCCGGAGCGCGGTCGTTCTGGGTCCGGACTGAGCGTGTCCCGGGCGCCCACGGGTGGCCAGCTCACTCTCGGCAGGGCAGAGACCACGGAGGAGCCCGGAGCCGGCCGATCTGGACTGGACAGAGCAGATCCCGGACGGTGCCGAGCCCGGGGAATACCGGGCGTGGGCTGAGGGGATCCCGGCGCCCTCCGATCCCTCCGACTTTGGCTCGCGCGCTGGGACCGGCCCGGCGTCGCCTCGGTCGCCCTGTGCCCGAGTCACCTGTGGCCTCGGAGCCCCGGACCCGCTGGAACCTTGCTCATTCCCCCACCGGAGCCCGGCGGGGGTTGACGGAGATTTTTTCCTGCCCTCTTCCTTGGAGCGTGGAGGCCCCGCCCCCTCCCACCGCCCTGATGTCTCCGGTGGCGGCTCTGAGGACCTCCCTTGAGGCCAGGGGCCGAAGGGTCCAGAGAGAGAAGCCCGCCCTAGGGAGCCTTGGGGGCCCCCAACCTCGTCTTGGGACTTGGCCCCCGACGCTGCTGGGAAGGAAGGTCGGTGCCCCCACCCTTGGTGAGTCCGAGAGCGGAGTGAGGGTTCTGACGGAAGGCGGGGCTGGGGAAGGGAAGGTCCAGCTGGGAACAAGAGCACCCCCGGGGCACTAGGAGCGATCGGGGAAGACTGGAGGGGCCCTCCAGTGAAGGAGCGGGACCAGGCCTGGGTGGGGGGTGGCGGGAGCCAGGGCAGGGTGCCCCATGTCAGGCTGAGGACTTATGCTTTAAAGCAGGAGCTCCCTCTTTCCCCTCTAGAGGAGGGGCTGTGCTCTAGCGCATCTGCCTCCACCATCCCTCCCCACAAAGGAAAAAACAAGCAAACAAACAAAAAAACTCCAGTCCCCAGCGAGGAAGGGTGCAGGCTGGGGTGAGGAGGGAGGCAGCGGCATTGCATTGCCGGCTGGTGCTGCAGCCTGGGAAGGCTGACGCCAGGCTCGCTCTCTCTGCAGGGGGCTGCCCTCCTCTAACCCGGCTCCCTTCCCAGAGCCACCCACATCTGGAGCCCCCTTCACATCTGGAAAGCCCTGGCCACCATCCCTCTGCAGGTGTCTGTTGCATCTTGACAGCTCGGCCTTTGCGATTGCCTTAGGAGTTGTGAGGGGATTACTGCTGCCTTCTGTCCATCCCAAGGGCACCTCTTACCCTTAGTCCCTGCACAGTCATCCCCCTGCCTCTGTGTCCAGCTCAGCATACCCACAGGCACTTCAAGTCCTGGAAACCACTCCTGAGACCCACGGCCCCTCCCCCTGCCCTCCTGGGTCCTCACCTTGACCCCCTCTGCCAGACTGTCTCCCTCTGGGTGTCCCATTCTCCACCCAGAGGTGGAGGAGCGGGGTGGTGGCAGGGGGCTGGGGCTGGGTGAGGGCCGCCCAGGGCCAGGGTGGGCTGGGGGCCGTTAAGATGTGGAGCTCTGCCCGGCTGAGGGGGCTCCGCGGAGGCAGACGCAGCGTGTGCTTGGCTGGGGGAGCATGGGCAGGCCTGCGGCCACGTGGTGAAGGATGAACATTCGGGGCACCCCGGACCTCGGGCAGCCCAGTGACGACCCCAGCAGTGGTGGCGAGCGGGAGCGGATTCGACAGCGCATGAAGATGGTCATCGGGCAGCTGGAGGACATCCTGCGAGAGCTCAAGGAGGTGGCCAAGGAACTGAGGGAGGTGGAGTGAGGGGCTGGGCAGCCTCTAGGCCAGGTATCCTGGGCCTGGCACCAAAACATACTCACGTGTGTGTGTGTGTGTGTGTGTGTGCGCGTGCACACACATGCACGAGCAAAGCTGTATGCACCTGTGTCCCTCTGCTTGGCACTTCCTTCTTGTTCTCCTTTCCCCACATCTGCTTTGCTCAAGATGTCACTGTACCCCAGGGCTGGAGGGCCTCCTTGATCCAGGGACTGCTTAGGCAGCATGTTGTGGGCCCATGGCTCAGAGCTGCCATGGTGGCCAATAAAAAGACGGAACCCCACCACAGCCTCTTAGTAGAAGACAGTCTTCCGGGACCCAAGCTGACCTTTGACCCCACCATCTGCCTCCCAGACGCTGACTGGCTTGTAGAGGGCACTGGGAGAGTGTGGGTGGCTTTACTGAGACAGTCCCTACCACTAAAGTCACAGCTCTGAGCATTCCCTGGAGATCACACAGATACTTAGAACCCTGAAACTGGAAAAATGAAAGCCGGCTTTGCCTTCTGTGCCCTGAAGTGGGTCTAGGGGCTGCTAGTGGATATCATCGTTCCTGTGTATGTTGGCAGGGTCAGGAGCTCCTCTGAAGGACGCATTCCTGTCCTATGGTTCCAAATAGTTTTTCTCTTTTTTTCTCCCGCCAAGGCTGAAAAGTCACTGAGAGATCCTGGTATGTGTACCCCTCTCTGCCTCTTTCAGCAGAGCCAGTTTAATTACAACTTCCCACATCGCCAGGGTAATGAGATTCACATGTCCTCGGCCCTGCCCCCTGGGCTGTGTTCGAGCCTGAAATGCATGACCAGCGTTCTGAGCCACTGGCCTGAATTTGCCCACTGGGTGCCATTACAGCAGCCAGGTGGGCTTTAGGCAAATTTCAACTCCTTGTAACCAAGGTCCCTGCAGAGATGGCAGGGAGAGTGACTGAACTGGAGTTATGGGCTTGAGCTCTCCCCAGCCAGCTGTGTGGGAAAGATGGGGGTTCTCAGAGGGTTTGGAAGAGGAGGTGATGGTGGTGGACCCACTCCCGACTGGCAAAGTGGCATTCCAGCCTGGCCTGAGAACCTAGGAGCAGAGGGTGTTTGAAGGGAGTCATGTTCAGAGCAGAGGGGATTGTAGAGATGCTGGGACAGAAGCAGAGGTTGGGCAGGGCAGCCCCTCTACCCAGGGTGAGCCTAATGGAGCATCCTTTCTCAGGAGGTAGGAATGGCTATTGCTGCAGACAGAGAGAAGTGGTAGTGCTTCTTCCCATGGACTGGGCTGGCTGCAGCCTAAGCCAAACATCTTCGAAGAATAAGTCTTGAGATCAAAGACCAGGTGTCCCTGAGCAACCCCTCCTCTCCCAACTTCAGTGGACCAGAGGACTGCAGTTCCCACTTTGACTTGCCCCCCACCAACTTTCAGATGCTCTGTGGTCCCATCAGGGTCATGGGAACTATCCAAAGTCTCAGTTCTCAGCAGGAGGAGCATGGGACCTATGCCCCAGCAAGCCTGCTGAGAAAGAGCCAGGATTGACCTGAAGCCGGGAGGCAGCTTTGACATGCGTAGAGCCTCCTCCCAACTGAGCATCATCCAGGCACCTACCTTCATCTTCCCCTGCTACGTAGCCATCCACAGTTTGAAGGCATCTGACAGGTCATCCAGACTAGCCCTGTTTGTTTGCTGTTGAAGAAACTGAAGCCAGAGAGGGACAGGGGCTTGTGTAAGGTCACATAGCCTACCAGTGGCAGAACTAAGCCTAGAACTCAAGTTTCTGATGCCTATGCTGGGACTTCAGCAGGTGGACTAATGATTGTCTTTGCATTTTGACAGGGCCCTTCTAGAGGGGGCACCTTACGCTCATGCTGTGATGCTCTGAAGTGTACCCTTTAGGGATGAGGCAGGGAGCTTAGAAGTGCGATAGTTCATTTGCGGATCTTCTAGGTGTTCCTTACCAGCACACACACTCACCCGCTCCCATGTCTCAAACAGCAGAGCTCCAGATTCCCAGGCTTTGCAGCCCAGAGGCCTGAGCTAGGATGGGGAGAGATGAGTCCCCACCCCCATACACCCTGTAGGCCATGTGCCTCCACCCAAGACTTTGGCAGGTTGCTATGGCAACCAGAGTCTACCCGTATGCCATTGCCTGCCCGCTGCCAATGGCACCCAGCTGGGAGAGGGGCCAAGCCTCAGAGCTCCCCCATCCCCCAGGCAGGGTCTGGACATGGGGTGATGGGCAGAGGAAGCAGAAGGCAGGCAAGGCTCTGAGAGGCCCAGACAGAGGAAGAGATGCCATAACCGACTTCCTATAAGGTGGGATTTGTCAGGAATGGGGTTACTGGGTTGGGGGGGTTGGAGTAAAGTGTTGCAGTCCCCCTGCTCCCTGAAACCCATGATCTGTCAGCCTCTCCTTGGTAGCTTGGTGTGGCATTTTCCCTTGGGGGTGTGGGTGGGGCCAAGGTCAAGACAGTGGCAGATGCTGGCTTCCTCACCTTATCACACCCTACTCCCCAGGCAGTACCAGCTCAGAGCTCACCAATGAGGTTCTCATGTCAGAGGGGGAAAGTACTTAGATGTGAAGACAAGATTCACAAGCAAGACTGCTGGGAGTGGCAGGAGATGCTGGGCTAAGGAGCAAGGCTAGCAGACAGAAAGGGCTCAGCCGTACCACCCTCTGTCATCCTCTCTCTGCTGCTCTCTTCCCCAGCCCCGGACACCACCCTTCATGGCAGACTCTCCTCCCCATTTTGAGCATACAGCCTGAAGTTCATCGAAAGACGAGGGACACTAAAGCCCTCCCTCCCCAGGCCCCTGAGCCTCAGTTTGCTCATCTCTGAGAAGGGGATGGTGATCATTTGCACCTCAGTGTTATCTTAGCACTTCATCGGGGTTTGGCATGGGGTAAGGGGGCCAACGTGCTTCCCAGATGGCACTAGTGGTAAAGAACCCACCTGCCAATGCAGGTAGACCTAGACATGGGTTCAATCCCTGGTTTGGGAAGATCCCCTAGAGGAAGGCATGGCAACCCACTCCAGTATTCTTGCCTGGAGAATCCCAAGGACAGAGGAGCCTGGTGGGCTCGGGTCCCTAGGGTCACAAAGAGTCAGCCATGATTGAAGTGACTTAGCACGCACACATGAAAGGGGGCCAACACCTACTCACTTGGCGTGTCCCATACTATGCCTGCCCCACCCTGCCAAACCCCCTCTGCAGCTCTCCTGTTGGCCTCCCAGGTGACAGGAACAAGTTCTGTCCCATGAATGGGAAGAGTAGTTTAATGGACTGAGTGAGGTGAGGAATGCAAATGCTTTGAAAGCTAAAATTGTGCTGCAGAGAGATGTGATGGTCAATCATTAATTAGCCCTCAGCTCCCTAGGTTCCCCAAAACTCCAGAGTGCCAGGCCAGTCTCAGCAGTTTCTCTAAGCTCCTCAAAATTCAATGGATCTTACTTTAGAGATAGAGCACAGCCTCAGGGCCAAGGTCATGGGCCCTACAGCCACATGTCTCTGGTTCAGATCCAACTCTGCCCCCTACCCAGCTGTGTAAGCTTAGGAGAGTTATTTTACCTTGCTGGGCTTCCATTTTCCATTTAAATAAGGATAATGAATTTTATACTCCCCCATCCCACTCCTCAGCCTCAGGGTTGTGATGAGAATGAATGTGTATTATATATAAAGTACTTAGCAGAACAATGGGCACAAAACTTACTCCGTATTTGTTAGATATTACTAATGAAATATTCAAGCACTGGCCTGCTCCTTATTCCATGTATGGCTTTTAGAATCACATCCGCTTCTTAGCTATCATCAGAGAGGTCAAAGTCAGGACCCTGACCTACTGGCTGGCACCTTTATTACCTCCGACAGTGGGCAGTCCCACCCTTGTGCAGCAGGGAAAGGGGATAGAGAGTGACAGTGATGGGGATAGGAAGAGGGTTTCCAATATGATGGCTGTTGAACTGAGAACCAAAGAAAGTGAGGGTGGTATCTAGGGGATGAGCTTTCCAGGCAGTGGGAACAGCCTATGCAAAGGTCCTGGGGAAGAAATGTGCTTGGTGTTTTCAGGATTAGCAAGGAAGGCAGTGCAGCTGAAGAGGAGTGAACTAGGAGAAAAGCAGAAAGACAGGTCAAAGAGGGAGCAGGGAGTTAGGTTACACAGAGCCTTGCAGGCCCTGTTATGGAATGTGGATTGTGTTCTCAGGGAGAACCCCGCCTGCTCTCCAGGAATCTCCTGGTTGTATTTCTGGGTGGAGTCTGCCTCCCCACTGCTCTCCCTGTGCTTTGCTTAGTCACTCAGTTGTGTCCAACTCTGCAACCCCGTGGACTGTAGCCCACCAGGCTCCTCTGTCCATGGGGCTCTCCAGGCCAGACTACTGGAGTGGGTTGCCATGCCCTCCTCCAGGGGATCTTCCCAACCCAGGGATCAAACCCAGGTCTCCAGCTTTGCAGGTGGATTCTTTACCAGCTGAACCACCAGGGAAGTCCCTGCTCTCCCTGATCCCTTGGCCAGGGGTAAGGGCCTTGCCTTTGGCCTCCTGGGTGCTGAGCTTACCTTGAACAGGTCCCTGGCCGCCTCCTCCTCAGATCTCCCTCCCCAAGATGTCACTCAGCATATCGGGATTCAAGGGATCACTACTGTCACTCATCACTGACTCTTGGGTAGGACGTTGCTTAAGGGCACAGTTGCCCGCTTTGGCCTGAACACCTCAGGAGGATGGAGGGGTGGGCACAAATCCTGCACAGCCAGTGTTCGAGGGGAACAAGCCCGGTGGTGATTGTGCAGTCCCATGGGCAAGGCACTGCATATGAGGTGGCAGGGAAGCCAAGGGCTGTGCAGGCATGAGATAAATGTGGCCCAGCCAGGAGGCAGCTGGAGCAGGAGAGGCTGGGGACCACAGAGCTGTGCCAAAGTGGGTCAGTTCCATCACCCGCAGCTCAGCAAGAATTGTGTGGATTTTTTCTTATTATTTTTTTGGTCTCACCTTCCTTTCCTCCCTTTTCCCTTCGAGCTCTCCTCCTCCGGACAGATTCACAGAAGCTCCTTAGCCAGTTAGGCCAAATTGCAGATTGAGAATCATGTATCACGGTCAACTTGCTCCCCACCCCTTTTTCTCAACTGTACAGCCCCCAGGAAGACAATAAGTAACATAATCAAGAATTAAAAAATAATCAGTGGTCATAAATAATGCAGAATCCCCAGTTATGTAACTAGCTGCCCAGGGAGCTGGGAGGGTGGGAAGGAGTAACAGCTTGTCAAGAGAGTTGAAGGGACCAGAGGTGAGCGGGGAGGGGATAAATGGGTCCCAGGGCTCCCTGGGTCCTCAACCTGGGGCCTTAGGGAACACAGTCATGCTTTCCTTGGAGAGGGGTCTCAAGCAGGGGTGGAGGTGGGCTAGGGGCAGGCAATGTTGGGATGTCTAAGACTGGAACTTTTTCTCATAAAAAGAAGCCCCAAGTGGTTTTTACTAAGTCCTCTATCTGAGCTCATGCACTAGTCAAAAGCTGTGTCTGTAAAGAATGTGCCAGTCCCTGTACTAAACTGGGGCTGCAGTGGTGGGCAAGACAGATCTAGTCCTGCTTTTCATGGGGCTTCCTGTCTAGTGAGGTCACAGACGTCAGTCACACGTACACATAAAATGGTAGCAGGAAGAACTATTGGAAAATCAGGAGAGGTGTGGGGTGCTTTGAGATCCTTTCACAGGGAACCTGTCTTCAGCTGGGGATCAGGGAAGACTTCTTTATGGAAGCGAGAGGGAATGAGTAGGAAAGAAAGGAGACATGCCTGGTGAGGCACAAGTGAGTTCTGTGGAGTGAGTTGGGCTGGTGAGCCTGGCAGGGTTGGAGGCTACTTGCTGGAGAAAACAGGACCTGTGATCAGATTTGGTGTTGGGTTGTGTTTGGGAGGCTCAGGAGTTTGGGGAGCCAGGAAGAGCTGGAAGCAGGTGGGCGATGTAGTCCTGCTGGCTGACTAGGAAGGTCCTTGGATGGAAAGGGAGCTGGACTGGAAGTCGCTGTCAGTGAGGAGACTGGATGGGTGCCGTGTTCAGGGAGGTAGCTGAGGCCATGATCAGAATGTGGGTTGTGGATACCCTTAGGGACAGGGTTTGGGACCCAGCAAGTTTTGCCACAGCCCTTAACCCTGCCCTTCCTATCTAGTGTTTACTCTTTATCCCCATAGAGCAGGTGATTCCTGTTCTGAACTCCCGTCCCCTTCCAGGCTCAGCTCAGCTCCTGGTCTCTGGGTCTCTGTTTCTCATCAGCAAGCACGATGAGAAAGGTGGTCTCAGTGGTGGCTCCAGGCCCTCTTGGCTTCAAGGGTCTGTGGTTCTGTGATTTCTGTTTCTCTCTCCGTTCTTTCTCTTCCCCTTTCTTTCCTTCTGTGTATATAATTATTTCCCTGCACTCCAAGACAATCTCAAATTACATGTAGGCAAAATGATTATTAAATCTCAGAGAGAAATCATAGATTTCAAGACAGCCAAAGCAGAGAGGCAGTTAGCCTGGGACCTGCCCCCATTCCTGCCTTCCACACTGGCCCCATGAAATGAGGCGCCGGGGATGGGCAGCAGGGGTTGTGGACTGGCCCGGGCCCTGCATACCATCTGGGTCCCCACGGCGTGTCACTCGCTTCCAACCCTCGCTTATGTCATTCATCTGGTGAGTGTGGCATGTCTCATGCAGTGGAGTAGACCAAGAGTTGCCCGTGAGGCTCTACTCTTTGACCTGTAGTATTTCTTTTCCTATTCTGTCTGTAGACAGCTTTACTTGAGGGAATATAGGTGCCACCCGTGTGCTGCCGTTTGAAAGGTCTAATAATATCCCATTATTCTGCCACAGGCACTGGAAATGTCCCTGTTACAGTGGCATTCCTTTGGTAAAGAGCTGACTCGCGTTTGCTCTTGGATCTGATGCCAGGGCCCTGGCCATGTGTTAGCACCCACAGGTGTACAGTGGATATTGGGGGTCTATGTTGTTCTATGTGCTCTCTGTGCATCAAGTCATTAACTCCTTACCAGAGCCTTATCAAGTAGGTACTACTAGAATTCTCCTTGGATGAAGACATTTAGGCCCAGAGAAGTTGAGTAACTGAGCTAAGGTCACACAGCCTGTAACTGGTGAGGTTGGACCCTATGCCTGGCTTCAGAGCCCAGGTTCTTAAGTGTCTGTGCGGACTCTGCAGTTTAAAGTACATTCGTATCTATTGCATCTCTAATATCTGGTGAATAGAGACATGTCACCCTATTTTACAGGGGAGGAAATGGGATATGGAGAGGGAAATCACTTGCCGCTCAAACCTCTTGGCCAAGATGAGGCAGGCTTGGGACTTGAGCCCAGCCCTCCTTCCCTTCCTTCCCTCCACTCTCCCAGAATGGAAGCAGAGAAGGGCATTCTGAAAGAGAAGGGGGAAGGGCCACAACCTGAAGGCCTCCTGAGCAGGGGGGCTGGCAAGGGCTTCTTGGGCACGGAGAGGGTCTTGATCTGAGGGTTCTAGGGCTCTTGCCCTGTGGACCCTGCATCTTCCTCAAAGGGAATTAGGAACCCAGCTCCGCGGCCCGGCTTGGCCTCAGCCAACCCTGTGAGCTCACAGCCGAGTCATTTGACTCCAGATTCCTACTGTCATCCTCGCACCCTCAGGTAGCAGCAGACTCAGCAGCAGTGCTTGATCCGGGGAATCTCATTAGAGGGTGTGGCTGTCCCAGAGGCACAGGGCCTTTCCTGATGGTGGCAGTGCCTGGCCTGCTGTTTTTCACCAGTCTAAATCCCCAGTCTGCTAGGCCTATTGCATGCATGTTCAGTTGTATCCAACTCTTTGGGAGCCCATGGACTGTGTCCCACCAGGCTCCTCTGTCCGTGGGATTCTCCAGGCTAGAATGCTCGAGTGAGTTGCCATTTCCTACTCCAGGGGATCTTCCTAACCCAGGGATTGAACCAGCCATCTTCTGCCACTCCTGCATTGGCAGGCGGGTTCTTTACCACTGTGCCGCCTGGGAAATCCAGTCCACCAGGCCAGTAGTTCTCCAAGTCTGTTCCTGCACCAACAGCAGCAGGTGAACCATCTTGAAGCTTGTCAGATATGCAACTCTGCAGCCCCACCAGGACCTCCTGAATGGAACACTGGGAGTTGGCTGATGCACGTCCGGGTTTTTTTGTCTGTTTTCATTAGAGTATAATTGCCTTTCAAGGTTGGGTCATTTTCTGCTGCATGACAAAATGAATCAGCTATGTGCATATATACATCCCCTACTTCTGTGCATTTGGGTTTGAGAGCCCCTACTCGAGGCCAGGGCTCCCACTAGCTCTCAGATGGGGCTTGGTTTACACAAAGGTTTCAGGGGGATGCAAGCTTCTCTGAGGTATAGGAGTCATTCTGGGCAGTGGAGGGCATGAGAAGGGGTGACCAGACTGGAGGATGGAGTTTATACTCGTTGGCTGTCCAGGCCCAGAAATCATGGCAGCACTTCAGCTGTGTGCAGTGTTACAGGGCTGGCGGGGGTAGGAATCTCAGGTCCCCAGTGACTGGTCGCTTGGGCCCGTCATCTATAAATTCAGGCCATGATGATCTCGTGGGTGGAAAGCCTGACATGTAGTAGGTGCTCAGAGCTGGGAGATGATGTCACTTCTATCACCAGTGCCCCCAGAGAACCCTAGGGCATTGGGAGCAGTGGCTTCTCACTGCTCCCCAGGAAGCTCTAGTGAGATTGGCAGGGCCGGGATTTCCATACCCCCTTGGTGTGACTGAAGCTGAAGTCTGGAGAGGTTATGTGAGTTACTCAAAGACACATAGAGCATTTGATGTCCAAATCAGGAACTTGGGTGTCTTTATGCCCCCATCTGTTCCATAGGCCTCTGCCAAGAGTTCCTTTAACCTCTAGTCTGGGGCTGTGGGAAGTGGGCATCCCTAGGCACTGACTCCCCCAGAGTGTCTCGAGTCCTCTAAGCACAGAGTCCTAGAACCTTAAAGATGGAAGGAAACTTGGAGATAGATAAGCCGCCCAACTCCCTGTTCACAGATTGAGAAACTGAGTCCTAGAGGGGGAAATGGCTCAGCAGGTCTCTGGCGTCAGAGCCCCTGACTCCTGATGAGGCAGACGCCCCACCGAGCCAGCTCCGGGCCAGCCATCTTCACCCTGGCTTTCCTCTTGTACTTTGGAGCACTTACCAACTCCACTCCTTGCCAAACCCCTAGCACATCCCTGGACAGCAGTTGACTTCAGTGAAGGTTTGTTGAATGAGGGACTTCGTTAGTTAATGAACTGACTGACCACTCCGGCCCCAGGGAGAGAGCTCTGAGGGCCGGGAGCTGCCTCCGGGCCCTGATGACTCACTATGTCTTTGTCCCTGGGTCTCTGGTCCTTCTGCTTTGCTTTTGTTGTTGTTTTTTGCTGGTTTGGATTCTGGCCTGCATCTCCTCTCCTCCCCTTGCTCTGTCCTCTCCCTGTGTCTCCGCCTGGGTCTCCCTTCCTCCCTCACTGTCTTCATCGCCGGTGTCTGCGCTGACCTGGCCTCAGCAAGGGGCCATCTTCATGCAGGGCCATCTGTACGGAGCAGGGCCAGGCGGGTGCACTGACCTCTGCAGCCCGAGTGCATTTAACAAGCAGCTCTGGGCCCAGGATGGATGGTTTTCTTATTGCTTACCAAATAATGCTTGCTTTATTCCTTCCCCCACAAGCCAGGATTGATCTCCACTCAACAAGCAGTGGGGAAAGGGAGGAGAGAGGAGGCTCTGGGGCTATCTATGTAGGGGTGGGGTGGTAGAGACCCATGGGGGCCAGTTTCTGACCTGCTGCAGAGGCCGGTCCAGGATGTTTCAGAAAGCCTGGGCAGAGTCTGTTTGCAGTTCTCATATCTAATTTCCTCTCCAAGGGTGGGTGGGCTGCTCATCCCGCCACTGAATATACTTGCTGGAGTCTCTCAGCCCTGTTTCAAATGGTCCCCAATCAGAGGAAGATCCAACTTTGAGAAATAGGGCTGCCCCCAGAACAGCAGCTGGCTTTGGGGCAAGAGGGGATGTGTGTGAATGGATGGGATACAGGGCTGGAGGACACCCGCCCTCTCCCAGAGGCACTGAGGAGTGGAAAACAGGCGGATGGCCTGAACCAGTTGTGCTCACCCTGGTCCAGCTTTGGCCCTCAACAGGGCGAACAAGCCTGTGAACTCAAGTCCACCCATGTCCTGTAGGGTCATTAGCCAAGGCTGGGACAGGGCACACTCGCACCTTGGCGATGCTGGCCCCTCACTCCTCTCCCCTTGCCCGGCCAGGTGGTGAGCCAGATCGATAAACTCACCTCGGACTTCGACTTTGAACTGGAGCCAGATGACTGGACCACAGCCACTGTGAGCAGCACCTCCAGCAGCGACAAGGCAGGCGTGGGCGGCCCCTTTGACCTGGGCCACCTGGACTTTATGACAGCCGACATCCTCTCGGACAGCTGGGAGTTCTGCTCCTTCCTGGACATCTCCACCCCCTCAGACTCCGTGGATGGCCCCGAGTCGACCCGGCCGGGGGCCGGCCCGGACTACCGGCTCATGAACGGCGGCCTGCCCATCCCCAACGGGCCCCGGGTGGAGACCCCGGACTCCTCCAGTGAGGAGGCCTTCAGCGCCGGCCCTGTGAAGGGCCAGCCACCCCAGCGGACCCCGGGGACACGGGAAAGGGTGCGGTTCAGCGACAAAGTGCTCTACCACGCTCTGTGCTGTGACGACGAGGAGGGCGACGGCGAGGAGGAGGCTGCAGAGGAGGAGGGGGGCCTGTCCCCAGAGCCTCCCCACACAGAGGCCCCTGCTGGCCCCCTCAAGCCCTCCCCAGCTCCCTACAAGCCCAGGCGCTCTCCACTGACTGGACGCCGCTCAGGCCCCACCTCGGTCCCTGAGCAGACCCGCAGGGTCACGAGGAATAGCAGTACCCAAACGGTGTCGGACAAGAGCACGCAGACGGTGCTGCCCTATACGGCCACCAGACAGAAAGCCAAGGGGAAAAACTAGGGCTGGGGAGGGGCTGGGGGGCGGTGGGCACATAGAGCTATAAATATATATATATATATATTTAAACAAACGCAGTCATAATAAAATTTTAAAATGCTAAGGATCCAGCCCACAGGCCCCAAGGCTTTCACAGAGCTCATCTTAGACGTGAGATGCCTGCTCACCTCTTAGTTCCCAGGAAGCATGGCCAGAACTACCCTCCCTTCCTTCTTACTGTAGGACCCCTGAAGAGGGTGTCCAAGTATGTAGAAATGAGGAAGGGGAAGTCTGACCTGGGACCCCATACCCCCACCTGCAGAGCACTATGGTAGAGGCTGGCTACCAGTCTGGGCCTTGCCCTGTAGGGGATTCGTGAGCAAGAGGTGAGCTCCCAAGCTGCAGGCCTGAGGCCAGGGCTCGTGGTCGGTGATTCGGAAGAGACTGCAGGACCGAGGGCCTGGGGGTGGCGTCACTCCAGCTGGGCCCGGTCAGTCACACACTCATGCCTTTTATGCCTTTTACTCCAAGGCTGACTTTTGCTTCTCCTTCCCAAAGGCAAACTTACCTGGGTACATCCAGTCCTGCCCCTTCTCCCATCTCAGGGTTGCCCAGCACACAGAGAAGGAAAAGACACTAGCATGATAGGGCCTCTATGCTCAGAAACCTGCAGACCCTGGAGGGCCAGGCTGGGCTGGGCAGAGGTCTGTTTCGAGAACCTGGACCACTCCCAATCCTTCCAGCTCCCATGCCCAGCCTTGACCTTTAGAGATGAAAGACTCAAGGAGAGCCTCAGCCAGTCCCTGCTTGGCCCTGAGCAGACCTGAGGTCCACGTGAGAAAGTGGGCAGCCACTGCCGTGGGGCTGTGAACCAGAGCCAGAGCCAGACTCCTGATCCCCTTCCCCAGGCAGGCAGCTTGGAGCGGGGGTCCTGCCTCCCTCCTCTGTCCTTGCTTCTCCACACCGGGACCCTGAGCCCAGCTTAGCAGGTCTTGTGCAACACCAACAGAGACAAAGTGGGAGCCTGGGGGTAACAGGGCTTTACCTGGGGTGCGGCCTACACATGAGCAGCCTCTGAGTACCCTTGGGATAATAATCACAATCATTGCTCACATTTATGGAGCAGGCCCCCAGGCCATGACTATGCTGAGGTCATTTTATAGCATTATTTCATTTAATCTTCACAGTAATCTGACAAGGTAGGAACTATCACTATCCCCATTTTTCACATGAGAAGACTGAGGTTCAGAGAGGTTAAGTAACTGGCCCAAAGTCACAGAGCCTGTGCCACCCTCCCCACCATCAGAATGTAGGTGATACCCGGCTCTGTCACCTAGCAGCAGTGTGACCTTGAGCAAATCCATTTGCCTCTCTGAGCCTATCCACCCCATCTATAAAATAGGTCTGATAGTCCTCACCTACCTCATCGGGGCTGTGGGGCTTTGACAAGATGTGGGATGTGAAAGCGCTTGGTAAATGCCAGGGTACAGGACATGCACCGTGGTCAGTGCCACCCCCACCCAGATTCCAGTGGTTTTCAGGTGGGGAGTCCTGAGTGGAGTGGGCATAGAAGCCACTTCCACCGACTGGGAGCTATCCCCGGGTCACTGCTTCATTTTGTCCCCCACAGTACCTTGATTCACTGCCCCTTGTTCAGAGCAGGGTGGGTAAGGACTCCTTGGGGACCTCCCTCCTGCACATTTTAATTAAGACAGATTCACAACCCACCTGTCAGGAGGGGTCTCTGTTCCTCCTGGGGGACCAGAAGGGCCTGACGAGCAACCTAGCAACACCTACTGCGCCTGTGCAGTCCCAGCAATGGGGAAGATAGAGATTGTGCAGGCCAGCGTGGAACAGGTGCTGAGGATGCTATCAGGATGAGATGGGCCAGGCCTAGGCTGCCTTCTCTGCAGTATGGGAATCTCCCTCAGGCCCAGGGTTAAGGTCAGAGCCCTAAGGATCTAGTCAAGTTGCAGCCTCCAGGGTGGCAATCCAGGCAGGAGGGGTTGGAGGAGGGTGGGTGGTGGCTAGCTCTTCCTGGCCCAAGCCTGAGAACCTGGGGTCTAAATTCATTTATCAGACCCAGGAAATGCTCAGGCAGTTGGGGCTGATCAGTGATGGAACCCTGGTTCAGAGGATGAATGCCAAGTGCCCAGGGCCAGCTGGGTTCTGCCCTGACAGTGAAGAGGGGGCAATCCAGAGCAGCCCCGCCTCACCCCAGATATGGACACACCTAGCTAAGAAGAAAGACATCCAGTGCTACCTCCAACACTTGATTGTCCTCTCCAATGGCAAGATTGGTTTCACACTTACAGTCTCTCATCTTTACAACAGTCAAGGAAAAGAAACCTACATGATAGTACCCATTTCTCCAAGGAAGAAACTGAGACCCAGAGCCAGGGGACTCAGAGAGAGTCCTGGGTAAGGCATTGACCTCGCCTGGGAGCCCCTTCCCTACCCTCACTCTGGCTTTCTGTGACTGCATGTGTTCCCTGTTAACAGCCTTCAGTTAGCCAGACCCGTTCCTTGGTCCCCCACCTGGCTACTTGCCTCAAATAGGGCAGAGGTATGAGGGTGTCCTAGAAAAAGCAGGGGGAATGGGTATTTGTTCTAGAAGACCCCCAAATGGCTTAACTTCCTTCCTAACTATGCCACATCCAGTCTGGACCTTGCTGCCAGTGGAGTGGGATCCCCATGGCTTTCTTACGACTTGAAATGGAGACCGTGGCCACCTAGGGAAAGTCAGAGTTGTTGAGCCACAGAACTTGCTGCTTCTGAGTAGTAAGCTCCCCGTCCTTGAGCAGTCACAGCACCCCTAAGACCTCCCCCCCAACACTCATGCTCCTCCGGGCACAGTCCCTCCCTGTTCTTCCCCACCTCCAAGCCTTTTCTGGTTTCTTTTTTATTTTTTAAATTTTGTTTGTCTGCGCCAGGTCTGTGGCGACATGTGTGTGCTCAGTTGCTTCTGACTGTTTGTGACCCCATGGACTTCAGCCTACCAGGCTCCTCTGTCCATGGGATTCTCCAGGCAAGAGTACTGGTTGCCATTTCCCCCTCCAGGGGATCTTCCCGACCCAGGGATCAAACCAGCCGTCTCCTGTGTCTCCTGCATTGTAGGCAGATTCTTTACCGCTGAGCCACCAGGGAAGGCCACGTGGGATCTTTAGGTGCAGCATGTGGGATCTAGTTCCCTGACCAGGGATTGAACCCTGGCTTCCTGTATTTTGAGTGGGGAGTCTTAGCCACTGGACCACCAGGGAAGCCCTTTGCTAGTTTCTGGGTTTCCTCACCCAGAATGTCCCATCAGATCTCCCTGTTAGCAAGAGATCTGATCCCGCTGACCACCTCCTGTGTGCTTGGACTTGTGCTGACCCCGTGCTATGGAGGAGGCAGGGAGGGGCAGACCCTTGTGATACAGTGTAGAGTCGTGATAATAGTTCACGTTCATCGAGCATGCATTGTGCACTGAGTGTTGCTCTAAGTATTGTTTGTTTTGTTAAATCCTCATGGCAAATATGAGATAAGCATTTTTATTTATGCCTGTTTGCCAGATGAGGAAAGTGAGGCTCTGAGAAGTTAAATAATTTTCCTAAGGGCCTAGCATGGGTTATGGCACCAGGATTCAACCCCAAAGTCAGTGACTCGGCACTAAAACATCTATTGCAGTCAAAATCCATGGTGGAGCCAGCGCTCTGGTCTCTGGGAGTGAGGCAAGGGCCTGGGGCTCTCAGAGCCAGATGGGTCTGTGTGAGAGTGTTCAGAGCAGGAAGCTTGTGAATGCCATTCAGTCTTTGGAGAACTTGGCTACTGTTAACCTGAATGTGACAGCCCTCGACACAGAGCCTGGCACCCAATGGATTATGGGTTCAATAAATGTTTGTTGAATGAATGAATGAGCACCATTAGCAGAGGGGATTTGCTGTGCATTCATGCAATCAGCTTTTATTTCATACTTCCTCCATGCCAGGTTTCATGTTACTGGTGCTCACACACACATACAACTCTCTGTGAGGGTCTGGTCTGATGAGGGCTGGGCAAAGTCAAAATGGAAGGGTGTGGAGTTTCAGTGCTGAGAAGCCCATAGGTGGTGGGTCCAGCCTGTGGTCTCTGGGAAGGAGCCTGGAGCATGAGGCAGGAGACCAGCTTAGTGAGGAGACAGCTCTGTCCTTGTGGGGGCAGGGGTCCTCCATCTGATGCCACTTTCATGCGGTGGGCATATTGCAGTACCCGCATGTCTGAGAATCAGACACTGTTTTCCAGGCAAGGGGTAGATGATCTGGTCTACAGAAGTGGTCTGATGAAACCAAGGGACAGAAAGTGGGGCAAACTATTCAGAGACCCAGCACCATCCTGTGCCCATCCCCCTTCCTTAGGCCCTGTCAACTGAAGGAAGAAAGGGCAAGGGGGAAGCTGGGGGTTCAGGGCAGGGGGCAGCCTTCCACTTGTGCCCCTCCTGAGTTTCCCTTCCATGTTTCAATCTCCCCTCTCCCCCCGCCCCCACACCTATATCCCATCCTCCAGCTGCAGCTTGCAGAAGAAAACTGACATTTACCGACCACGTAGTATATGCTGGGCATTGTGCTGCATGTCTCAACGCATACTAAATGACAGATTTAGTTGTGCCTGGCACATAAGAAGTTACTTGATAATTATTTATTAACTAAATGGATGGACCATAATCTTTATTTTACAGGTGAGGAAGCTGATGAACAAACAAGGAATTTGTTTGAAGATGCACAGTAGGAAGTTGGTGGAGCTGGGGATTTACCATTGCTGTTATTATTTACACTGTGTAAGAGCTACTATTTATGGGATACCTATTATCTGATGCATTAGTCACTTTACATAAATTACCTACTTTACAGCAACCCTCCAAGTAACTGAGACAATTGGCATTTTACAAATGAGAAAACTGAGACCCAGAGAGGTGTAATATTCATTCCCAAAAAGCCAGCTCCTAAGGGCAGAAGTAGGATCTGGATCTAGATTTCCCCATGCTCCCCACTCTCTCCGCTTCAGGATAACTGGAACCTCTGCAAATAGAAATGTTGTCAAAGTATGGATTTCCCTGGGCAAAACTAACCAGTGCTCACCAAGGATCAGGTCCTACTTTCTTCAACTCAGTCTTTAAGCCTCTGGGAGCAAGACTTCTAGAACATACTCTTGGTTCCCTGTGGGTCTGGGGCCTGGACTAGGGGCCAACGGAAAACAGCCCCAGGTCCAAAATGTCCTCTTCTCCTTCTCATGTCTCCAGCAGAGTCAGAAAGACTAGGCTGCCCTCAGCCCAGGAAATATCCAGCCCCTTTCTGCTATGGGCTGAACTGGCATTAGTTAGGGGCCAGAATATCTAGGAAAGGCTTCTGGGTGGAGGAGGTTTTGAAATGGAATTCATCTACAATGGAGTAGAACTTGGTCATTTGGAAGTGGGAATGAGGGACTTCTGGGGCAGGTTCAGTTCAATTCAGTCGCTCAGTTGTGTCCAACTCTTTGCAACCCCATGGACTGCAGCACACCAGGCTTCCCTGTCCATCATCACCTCCCAGAGCTTACTTAAACTCATGTCCATTGAGTCAGTGATGCCATCCAACCATCTCATCATTTGTTGTCCCCTTCTCCTCCCACCTTCAATCTTTCCTAGCATTAAGGTCTTTTCCAATGAGTCAGTTCTTCCCATCAGGTGGCCAAAGTATTGGAGTTTCAGCTTCAGCATCAGTCCTTCCAATGAATATTCAGGACTGATTTCCTTTAGGACTGACTGGTTGAATCTCCTTGCAGTCCAAGGGACTCTCAATAGTCTCCTCCAATACCTCAGTTCAAAAGCATCAATTCCTCAATGCTCAAGTTTCTTTATAGTCCAGCTCTTACATCCATACCTGACTACTGGAAAAACCATAGCTTTGACTAGATGGACCTTAGTCAGCAAAGTAATGTCTCTGCTTTTTAATATGCTGTCTAGGTTGGTCATAACTTTTCTTCCAAGGAGCAAGCATCTTTTAATTTCATGGCTGCAGCCACCATCTGCAGTGATTTTGGAGCCCCAAAGAGTAAAGTCTCTCACTGTTTCAATTGTTTCCCCATCTATTTGAAGTGTTGGGACTGGATGCCATGATCTTAGTTTTCTGAATGTTGAGTTTTAAGCCAACTTTTTCACTCTCCTCTTTCACTTTCATCAAGAGGCTTTTTAGTTCCTCTTCACTTTCTGCCATAAGGATGGTGTCATCTGCATATCTGAGGTTAATGATATTTTTCCCAGCAATCTTGATTCCAGCTTGTGCTTCTTCCAGCCCAGCATTTCTCATGATGTACTCTGCATATAAGTTAAATAAGCAGGGTGACAATATACAGCCTTGACGCATTCCTTTTCTGTTATTCCATGTCCAGTTCTAACTGTTGCTAATTGACCTGCATACATATTTTTCAGGAGGCAGGTAAGGTGGTCTGGTGAAACTTTACAAAGATGAGTGGTGTGGTCATCAGGGGACAGCAGAGAAAGGCCTTGCTGAAGCAGAGTGTGCATGTGCACACTGGCTCACAATAGAAAAGATGAGAACACATGCAGCAAGGGGCTTGAGAGTCCCACAACCCCCTCAGAGACATTGCATACTCTTGACTGCAGGAGGGAGGCATCAGATTTCCCTGCCTAGTCTGAGACTGGGAGAAGAGAAATCAGGGAGTGAGATAATGTGATATCTAGGAGAGACTATCATGATAGGGACCCACTGTAATGAATTGGTGAGAACATCACATGATTAGCACAATGGTAAGTAAAATAGTAAAAAAGCTGACTTAAAATTTAATGTTCAAAAACTAAGATCATGGCATCTGGTCCCATCACTTCATGGCAAATAGATGGGGAAAAAGTGGAAACAGTGACAGATTTTATTTTCTTGGGCTCCAAAATTACTGTGGACAGTGACTGCAGCCATGAAATTAAAAGATGCTTGCTTCTTGGAAGGAAAGCTATGACAAATCTAGACATAGTATTAAAAGCAGAGATATCACTTTGCCGACAAAGTGATGTCTGTCTAGTCAAAGCTATGGTTTTTCCAGTAGTCATGTACAGATGTGAGAGTTGAACCATAAAGAAGTCTGAGTGCCAAAGAATTGATGCTTTTGAACTGTGGTACTGGAGAAGACTCTTGAGAGTCCCTAGGGCAGCAAGGAGTTCAAACCAGTCAATCCTAAAGGAAATCAACTCTGAATATTCATTGGAAGGACTGATGCTGAA
This sequence comes from Nanger dama, assembly GCA_917880005.1. Lineage (NCBI taxonomy): Eukaryota > Metazoa > Chordata > Mammalia > Artiodactyla > Bovidae > Nanger > Nanger dama. The sequence continues at coordinate 20,554,415 of CAKJTW010000036.1, read as the reverse complement.
GCTGAAGCTCTGATACTTTGGCCACCTGATGGAAAGAGTTGACTCATCTTCTCCTGATGCTGGAAAAGATTGAGGGCAGGAAAAGAAGGGGGTTACAGAGGATGAGATAGTTGGATGGTATCACTGACTCAATGGACATGAGTTTGAGCAAACTCTGAGAGACAGTGAAGGACAGAGAAGCCTGGCGTGCTGCAGTCCATGGGGTCTCAAAGAGTTGGACATGACTTAGTGACTGAAAAACCACAACAACGTAAAACAGATATGCTAAAGTCCCATTGTATCTTACAAGGAGATTAAACACCTCTCCTGAACACGTTTTCCCTGAACCTTTCTTTCCTCTCCGGGGTGGGGTTGGGATGCTAGGACCTCACTGGCCCCACTACAGGTGAGTTAGTCAAGATCCTGAAGAGACCTGACTGTGCCCACCTGCCTGCCCTGAACACTGACTCCAGAAGTTGGCAAAGCTGCTGTCACCACCCAGATCTCCCACTCAGCTGTCTGCAGTCATGTCAGCCAAGGAGACCAAGGTGGGTGACCTCAGGCCCATTACTGTCCACACCTAGGCACGGTGCCTGATCAGATCTGACTCCCTGCCAGGAACACTCAAGCTCACACACCTGCCTGCGGCTCTCAGTCCCCTGCTCAAGCTGCTCCCTCCCCAGCCCTGCAGAAGGTGGGAGTGCCCTATGGCGGACAACAGGCAGTGGTGCAGACCCAGCAGGGCATCCTTCCTTTGCCACTGCTGCTGCTGCCACCACCATCTTAAAATGACCGCACACTCCAGCTCACCTGCCCTTCACTCTATCTGACCCAGCCTCACCCCCAAGAAAGCAGGACAGGGCAAGGGTCACCCAAGTCACAGCCTGTAGAGGAAATGTGGCAAGAGGCCCTGACTTTTGCATCATTTCAACGTAGCCAGTGGTAGGGCCTTTCCAGGAGATCTCTGTAGGATTGGAGAATTTTCCATGAGTCAAGTAGTAGACTGTGGAGGGTTTCCCAGAGGAGGTAGTGACAGTTACATCCACTTTGGAGAGGTGGGGAAGGAAAAGAGTTCACTGGGGACCCCGGAGAACAGAGAAGGGGCAGAACCCTTTGCCTCCAAGGCTGACCTCCTGGGACAGTGTTGGGGGTGGCACATGTGCCCCAGAGACCCAGGGCAAGTGCGGAGAGTTAAACTCAAGAAAATCAACAAGAGAAGATAAGTCCCGGAAGTGATGAGCCCAGAGTTTGGGGTGAGGATGGTTGAGGGCACCCTGTCATCCCAGAGGTACCAAAGGGAGAGGGCAGACGGTCCCTAGGAGAGAACAGGCACATGAGGCAAGAGGCCAGCCTGGCAAGGCCCAGGGGGCTCAGTCTAACACCGCTTTCATGGGCGGGGCAGTTTGCAGTGTCCCTGGTGCCTGAGAATGAGGTGCCACCCTCTCAGGATGGATTTCACTCCGGGCCTGCTGTAGGCAAGAGGAAAGGCCATTCAGGTAGCCCCCTAGATGTGGAGTCTAGTCTTGCCCGCTCAGCATCTGGGTCTCCCCTGGGGTCCTGTGTCCCTCAAAGAAAGGCCCCATCCAGGCCCATGCCTCTTGCTTTCCTGTGCTCAGTTCAGAGGCTGAGAGCATGTCTAGAAAGCTGCATGTGTTTCTCTTTCTGACTTCACTCTGTCTCCAGGTCCCCAGTGAATATATGCTGAATGAATATGCCCTTGCTCAGACTCTCAGTAGCTCTCTTTTGCCCTCAGGACATAAACTCCTCTCCAGATTCACAGGGGTGTTGGGGGGAGGGAGGGAGGGGGTGGCAGGGGGAGGGAGGCGGCGGGGCAGGGGCATAGTCCCAAAGTCTTCCTAGGAGGGAGTGTCCTTCTGGGTCTTGGAGGAACAAAGGGGCAAGCAGGGCGAGTTGCCTGACTCTGCTCTTCTTCAAGGGGCCCACCTGCTGGAAGCACTGACACATCAACTCAGTTTTGTTTTGCTTTCTTAGTTTTTTAATTTAGAGGCATAATTGCAAGACCAAGGGATGAATTCATTCTTTTAATAAAGGAATCTTCAAATCACTTCAGTTCAGTTGCTCAGTCATGTCCGACTCTTTGCGACCCCATGAATCGCAGCACGCCAGGCCTCGCTCTTCATCACCATCTCCCGGAGTTCATTCAGACTCACATCCATCGAGTCAGTGATGCCATCCAGCCATCTCATCCTCTGTTGTCCCCTTCTCCTCCTGCCCCCAATCCCTCCCAGCATCAGAGTCTTTTCCAGTGAGTCAACTCTTCCCATGAGGTGGCCAAAGTACTGGAGTTTCAGCTTTAGCATCATTCCTTCCAAAGAAATCCCAGGGTTGATCTCCTTCAGAATGGACTGGTTGGATCTCCTTGCAGTCCAAGGGACTCTCAAGAGTCTTCTCCAACACCACAGTTCAAAAGCATCAATTCTTTGGCGCTCAGCCTTCTTCCCAGTCCAACTCTCACATCCACACATGACCACAGGAAAAACCATAACCTTGACTAGACGGACCTTAGTCAGCAAAGTAATGTCCCGGCTTTTGAATATACTGTCTAGGTTGGTCATAACTTTTCTTCCAAGGAGTAAGTGTCTTTTAATTTCATGGCTGCAATCACCATCTGCAGTGATTTTGGAGCCCAAAAAGATAAAGTCTGACACTGTTTCCACTGTTTCCCCATCTATTTCCCATGAAGTGATGGGACCGGATGCCATGACCTTTGTTTTCTGAATGTTGAGCTTTAAGCCAACTTTTTTGCTCTCCTCTTTCACTTTCATCAAGAGGCTTTTTAGTTCCTCTTCACTTTCTGCCATAATGGTGATGTCATCTGTATATCTGAGGTTATTGATATTTCTCCCAGCAATCTTGATTCCAGCTTGTGTTTCCTCCAGTCCAGCATTTCTCATGATGTACTCTGCATATAAGTTAAATAAGCAGGGTGAGTGACAATATACAGCCTTGACGTACTCCTTTTCCTATTTGGAACCAGTTTGTTTTTCCATGTCCAGTTCTAACTGTTGCTTTCTGACCTGCATACAGATTTCTCAAGAGGCAGGTCAGGTGGTCTGGTATTCCCATCTCTTTCAGAATTTCCCACAGTTGATTGTGATCCACACAGTCAAAGGCTTTGGCATAGTCAATAAAGCAAAAATAGATGTTTTTCTGGAACTCTCTTGCTTTTTCCATGATCCAGAGGATGTTGGCAATTTGGTCTCTGGGTCCTCTGCCTTTTCTAAAACCAGCTTGAACATCAGGGAGTCCTGTGGCCACTGCTGAGTTTTCCAAATTTACTGGCGTATTGAGTGCAGCACTTTCACAGCATCATCTTTCAGGATTTGAAAACAGCTCCACTGGAATTCCATCACCTCCACTAACTTTGTTCGTAGTGATGCTTTCAAAGGCCCACTTGACTTCACATTCCAAGATGTCTAGCTCTGGATTAGTGATCACATCATCATGATTATCTAGGTTGTGAAGATCTTTTTGTACAGTTCTTCTGTGTATTCTTGCCACCTCTTCTTAATATCTTCTGCTTCTGTTAGGTCCATGCCATTTCTGTTCTTTATCGAGCCCATCTTTGCATGAAATATTCCCTTGGTATCTCTAATTTTCTTGAAGAGAGCTCTAGTCTTTCCCATTCTGTTATTTTCCTCTATTTCTTTGCATTGATCGCTGAGGAAGGCTTTCTTATCTCTTCTTGCTATTCTTTGGAACTCTGCATTCAGATGCTTATTTCTTTCCTTTTCTCCTTGGCTTTTCACCTCTCTTCTTTTCACAGCTATTTGTAAGGCCTCCCCAGACAGCCATTTTGCTTTTTGCATTTCTTTTCCATGGTGATGGTCTTGACCCTGTCTCCTGTGCAACATCACGAACCTCATTCCATAGTTCATCAGGCACTCTATCTATTAGATCTAGTCCCTTAAATCTATTTCTCACTTCCACTGTATAATCATAAGGGATTTGATTTAGGTCATACCTGAATGGTCTAGCGGTTTTCCTTACTTTCTTCAATTTTAGTCTGAATTTGGTTATAAGGAGTTCATGATCTGAGCCACAGTCAGCTCCTGGTCTTGGTTTTGTTGACTGTATAGAGCTTCTCCATCTTTGGCTGCAAAGAATATAATCAATCTGATTTCAGTGTTGACCATCTGGTGATGTCCATGTGTAGAGTCTTCTCTTGTGTTGTTGGAAGAGGGTGTTTGCTATGACCAGTGCATTTTCTTGGCAAAACTCTATTAGTCTTTGCCCTGCTTCATTCCGCATTCCAAGGCCAAATTTGCCTGTTACTCCAGGTGTTTCTTGACTTCCTACTTTTGCCTTCCAGTCCCCTATAATGAAAAGGACATCTTTTTGGGGTGTTAGTTCTAAAAGGTCTTGTAGGTCTTCATAAAACCATTCAACTTCAGCTTCTTCAGCATTACTGGTTGGGGCATAGACTTGGATCACTGTGATATTGAATGGTTTGCCTTGGAGACGAACTGAGATCATTCTGTCATTTTTGAGATTGCATCCAAGTACTGCATTTCAGACTCTTTTGTTGACCATGATGGCTACTCCATTTCTTCTGAGGGATTCCTGCCTGCAGTAGTAGATATAATGGTCATCTGAGTTAAATTCACCCATTCCAGTCCATTTTAGTTTGCTGATTCCTAGAATGTCAACGTTCACCCTTGCCATCTCCTGTTTGATCACTTCCAATTTGCCTTGATTCATGGACCTGACATTCCAGGTTCCTATGCAATTTTGCACTTTACAGCATCGGATCTTGCTTCTATCACCAATCACATGAACAACTCGGTATTGCTTTTGCTTTGGCTCCATCCCGTCATTCTTTCTTGAGTTATTTCTCCACTGATCTCTGGTAGCATATTGGGCACCTACTGACCTGGGGAGTACCTCTTTTGGTATCCTATCATTTTGCCTTTTCATACTGTTCATCGGGTTCTCAAGGCAAGAATACTGAAGTGGTTTGCCATTCCCTTCTCCAGTGGACCACATTCTGTCAGTCCTCTCCACCATGACCCGCCCATCTTGGGTTGCCCCGCAGGGCATGGCTTAGTTTCATTGAGTTAGACAATGCTGTGGTCCTAGTGTGATTAGATTGACTAGTTTTCTGTGAGTATGGTTTTAGTGTGTCTGCCCTCTGATGCCCTCTTGCAACACCTACCATCTTACTTGGGTTTCTCTTACCTTGGGCGTGGGGTATCCCTTCACGGCTGCTCCAGGAAAGCACAGCTGCTGCTCCTTACCTTGGACGAGGGGTATTTCCTCACCGCCACTGTTCCTGACCTTCAAATCAAATAGCCCTTCTAGCTATTTCATCAACAACCCACTGGAGTGCCAGTCACAGAGACCACTCGTTTACCAGGCAATTGCTGTCATTCAAGTGTCAGATGGGACATTGTAAGATAGCAGTTAAGTGAGTTTTTGCTTAGTCAAGTGCCTTTCCTCCATCAGGTTTGTACATTCTGAATGTGCAGTGGATATCATGAGGGATGGACTTGGCTAGCCTTGCTTTCCAGGTCTCCTAACTAAGATCCTGCTGGGATGTGGCTGGAGGAGGGCCTGGAGTTAGAGCGCTCTCCTGGAGGTCAGCAGAGCACACCCAGCTCCAGGTTATTATTACGTGCTTCATCACCCCCATCTGGTTGCCAGGAAGCTCCAGGTTTGTAATGAGAGTGCTCTTCTTTATGGAAAGGAGAGCTTAATGTTCTAGGGCAACTTCCTCTCCTCCCTGCCTCTACCCTTGCTGGTGCTCCTCCATTCACAGGTGCAAGGCAAACATTGTCCAGTCATCCTTCCCGAGGAAGCTGACACTCCTCTGCTTTTTAAAGATGTGAGCTCTGGGCTGTGGACTCAGTGATAGAGAACAGCTGTGATGAGTGAATCCCTCTTTCACTTGATTGCCCCTGTGATCAGTGGCCTTCCTAGGATGGCTGGATGAGATAAAGGTTCAGCGGCTGGACAGGCTCAGTCTACGTTAAGAATTAGAGCTCAAGGAGAAGCAAGGGAGGGGCTCTGTATGTGACTAGTGTTGGAGCAGACTTTGCTCCCCTGACTCAGCTTCCTGATGTCTTATGTAAACCATCCTTGACATACAAAATGCAAAACAACTTGTCGCTCTCCTGCCTTAAAACCTCCTATGAAAGAAAGAAAGAAGACTTCAGCGGTTCCCTAATGGCCTCTAGGATCACAAAGGACATTTAAGGGGATTCCCTGGCAGTCCAATGGTTAAGACTCCCCATTTCCACTGGAGGGGGCACTGGTTCCATCCCTGGTTGGGAAACTAACATCTCACATGCCTCATGAACCCCCACCCCTGCCAAAAAAAAAAAAAAAACCCACCAACAGCAAAAACAAAGCAGGACATTTAAGACCTTCCTAGCTTGGTGTCTGTTGGTCCCTGTCCTCCTTGCCACTCTCTCCATGCAGCTTGTGTTCAAGGCAGATGAGCTGCTCAAAGTCTCTGAAGTGCCTGCTTCCCTCTTGCCTCTGAGTTCTCAAGGCAGTTTCCCATGGTGGGACTGACCTTGCTTCCCCTCGGTATTGTGTAAGGCCTAGAAGCTCCAGCTCTAGAACTGAGCAAAGCTGGGTTGGATCCCTGCTTTATCAGTTGCTGACTGTGGGAGGAGGGGCAAATAGCTTAGCCTTATCAGAGAACAGAGGACGGATATGGCACCCATGCAAGGGCTGGGGTGTCTTTCAGGGTGTGCCCATCGATAGATTTTCATGCATATGACCCATTTTTATTTATATATTTCTTCACTGCATGGTGCAGCATGCGGGATCTTAGTTCCCCAACCTGGGATTAAATCTGCCCCCACCCCAGCCCTGCACTGGAAACACTGAGTCTTAACCAGCAGATTGCCAGGGAAGTCCTGCACATGACTCATTTTGAAAGTGAAAGTGGAAGTCGCTCAGTCCTGTCCATACTGGAGTGGGTAGCCTTTCCCTTCTCCAGGGGATCTTCCCAACTCAGGGATTGAACCCAGGTCTCCCACATTGCAGGCGGATTCTTTACCAGCTGAGCCACAGGGAATCATTCATTATTCCCTGTTGTGTTTGTGTCTGGTTAACACTTGGCCTTCCATTCCTACCTCTTCCTAGTGGTCTTGTTAGACTGCTGTGATTGGAAAACTGAAAAGGACGCCTCCTTGGCCCCCTTACAGCAGAGGCTGTGTGTGAGCATGGAGGGTACAGCAATTAGAGGCACCTTGGTGGGGCTGGAGGTTCTGTATGGCTGCTTTGGACTGTCTGGGGTCGGCAAGCCTGGTCGTGGAAATGCAACCGCATTTCAGGGTTGAGTCTTCCGACTTGGGGTAAGGGGAGGCAGCAGCACCATCCTGGCTCCCTGGCCCGGCTACGGCAGCAAGGTCCTGAGCCCAGTGCTCCCAGCGATCCCTCCCTACACCCATGTGCTTTTTGCTGCCATAACCGAGTGCCACGGACTAAGAGACATTAAACAACACAGCTTTGTTCTCTTAACGCTGGAAGTCAGAAGTCCAAAACGCACTGGACAAGAAAGTCAAGGTCAGCAGGCCTGTGTTCCACCTGATGCTCTAGTGGAGAATCCACTTCATTGCCTTTTCCAGTGTCTATAGGGTACCTGCATTCCTTAGGTCACGGCCCCTTCCTCCACACGCAAAGCAGCTCGTACTTCTGTCATCCCATTTCTTTCCCTTTCTTTCTTTTTTTCTGACTCTGCTCTCCTGCCTCCCTCTTATATTAATGTAACCGCCCTAGTGGTTATGTTGGGACCACCTGGATAATCAAGGATAAACTCCCCATCTCAAGACTTTTTTTTTTGGGTGAAGTATAGCCGATGTATGGGCTTCCCTGATAGCTCAGTTGGTAAAGAATCTGCCTGCAATGGAGGAGACCCCGGTTTGATCCTTGGGTTGGGAAGATCCCTTGGAGAAGGGAAATAGTTGATTTATAATATGGTTAGCTTCAGGTGTACAGCACAGTGATTCAGGGTTTTCTTCCAGATTGTTTTTAATTATAGCGTATTACAAGATAGTGAATATAATTCCCTGTGCTGTACAATGAATCTTTGCTGCAGTTATCTATTTCATGCATAGTTGTTTGTATTTGTTAATCCCATACTCCTAATCTGTCCCTCCCTTCTTCCCTCTCCACTTTGGTAACCATAAATTTGTTTCCTATGTCTGTGAGTCTGTTTCCGTTTTGTATATAGATTCTTCTGCTGCTGCTGCTGCTGTAGCTTCAGTCGTGTCCAACTCTGTGCAACCCCATAGACGGCAGCCCATCAGGCTCCTCCATCCCTGGGATTCTCCAGGCAAGAACACTGGTGTGTGTGGGTTACCATTTCCTTCTCCAGTGCATGAAAGTGAAAAGTGAAAGTGAAGTCGCTCAGTCGTGTCTGACTCTTGGCGACCCCATGGATTGCAGCCTACCAGGCTCCTCTATCCATGTGATTTTCCAGACAAGAGTACTGGAGTGGGGTGCCATTGCCTTCTCCAGTATATAGATTCACTGTCACTTATATTATTTTTAGATTTCACATATAAATGATGTGATATATAATTTGTCTTTCTCTGATTTACTTCACTAAGTATGATATTCTCTAGGCCCATCCAGGTTACAGCAAATTGCAATCTTTCATTCTTTTTATGGCTTATATTTAGGTCTTTAAACCATTTTGAGTTTATTTTGGCATATGCTGTGAGGGAGTGTTTTACCTTCGTTGATTTACATGAGGCTGTCCAGCTTTCCCATCACTGCTTGTTGAAGACATTCCCTTTTCTCCATTGTATATTCTTGCCTCCTTTCATAGATTAGTTGACCACAGATGCATGTGTTTATTTTTGGGCTGTCTATTCTGTTCCATTGAACCATATGTCTAATTTTGTGCCAAAACTATGCTGTTTTAACTACTGTTGTTTTGTAGTGTAGTCTGAAATCTAGAAGGGTTATTCCTCTAACTTTGTTCTCTTTTCTTCAGGACTGCTTTGGCAATTCTGGGCCTTTTGTGATTTCCAGTATATATTTTAGGGCTATTTGTTCTAGTTATCTAAAAAATGTCATGGGTATTTTGATAGGGATTGCATTAAATCGGTGAATTGCTTTGGGCAGTATGGCCATTTTAACAAATACTAATTCTTCAAATCCAAGAACTAATGGATATCTTTCCATTTCTTTGAGTCATCTTCAGTTTCTTTTATCAATGTTTAATATTTTTCAAAATATAGGTCTTTTACCTCCTTGTTTAAGTTTATTCCTAGGTATTTTTAATGCAATTTTAAATGAAATTGTCTCCTTTCTTTCTCTTTCCAGTATTTCATTATTAGTGTAAAGAAATGCAAAAGATTTCTGTATATCAACTTTATATCCTGCTGCCTTGCTGAATTCATTTATTCTAGTAGTTTTGTGTGCAGACTTGTTTTCTGTATAGAGTATTATGTCATCTGCAAACAGTGACAGTTTTACCTCTTCCTTCTGATTTGGACACCTTTTATTATCTTGTCTGATTGCTCGGGCTAGGACTTCCAGTACTATGTGGAATAGAAGTGGTGAGGGTGGGCATCCTTGTCTTGTTTCTGAATTTAATAGGAAGGCTTTCAGGTTTTCACTATTGAGTATCATGGTGGTTGTGGGTTTGTTGTAAATGGCTTTTATTATGTTTAGATATGTTCTCTCTATACCCGCTTTGATGAGATCTGCAAAGTCTCCTTTACCATTATAAGGTAGTATTCAACGGTTCTAGAAATTAGTATGGGGATACTGAGGGGAGCAGGGGGCATTACTCAGCCTACCATAATGCCTTTCTAAAGTGGTCAAGGTAGCAGGCTCCTGGCTCATCAGTGCTATAGTATTCTGAGAAGTCATTTCTGGAGAACCAACCTTCCTTATGCCTCCTCCTTCAGCTCTTCCAGTGATTTGGAAACACCCAGTAAGTACCCTATGTTCAATCCTTTTCTGCTTAAAATACAGTAGCTTCTGTTTCCTTCACCCAACTATGACTAAAATACCAATTATCCTTCAAGTCTCTGTTTATCTTTGGGAAGACTTCCCCAATTCCTCCAAAGTTCCTTCTCTCTACTCTAGACCCCACAAGTCCTCCTAAATCAAATCTCCCTAGTAGACCATGACCCCTCCATGGGATCAAATGAAACGGAAGTCTGCAAATGAACCAAAGGCCATCAGCTGAGATCAACTTCATAAACATTAAGCCTTGGATGTGGGCCGAGGCTGGCGTGACCTGAGAAGGATTGGGATTAGCCAGGGGTGGGGCCATGCTGTCTGGGCAGCTAGCAACACAAGAAGGGAAGCCTGGGACAGGAATGCTGTCTCAACCTTACAAAACTCCTGGGACTAAAAAAAAAAGAAGAAGAAGAAGAAGGGTATTTTCAGATACAGAAGGAAGTCGGCATGTGGATACACATGAAACAGTACATTCTTCAGGTCCAGGGCTGCTGTCCAGTCTGGGGCTTCATGGCCCTTAATCTAGAAATGCAGAAACAATGGCACATGACAAAAGGACAGGCCCTGATCCGCAGGGAAATGTGGAGGGTCAAATCTAGAAAGCAACCAATGAGCAGAAGCTGCATTTCCCTTGACAAGGCAGGAAAGGGAACAGGCCAGGTGATGCCCTGGGCCTATGGGAGGCCCTGCCCCTACCAGCAGTCTGGCCCAGTACCCAGAAAGGCATGCCCATGCCTGGGTATCAGTGGAGCAAGGAAACAAGTGTCAGATGCGTGGAACACATCAAAGATGACCCTTCATGCCACCTTAGATGACATGCATATGAAGATGGGACAATAGGGACAGAGAGCCCGGCAGAAGGCTTGCAGAAGGCAGGCAAGAACTAAAAAGCCCAAACTAGAAAATGCAGAGGTTCCATTCTGCCCGTGGCTATCGTGTGCTGTGGCATCACACAGACCCCATGCCCTCCCCAGGCCTCAGTCTTTCCTGTCTATACAAGGGGAACAGTAGACTCAATGGAAGGGTTCAGGGAAATAAGGAAAACAAGAAAGCATTGTGCAAAGTAGGGGGTTAGGGAAGACAGAGGAGTGGGAGACGCAGATCCTACACCATGGCAGGAAAGAGGCTCCAGCTGAGGAGGAGCCCTGGGAGGCCTGGAGTGTCACTAATGAGGTCCCAGCAGACAGGGCTGGGCATGAGTGAACTGAAGGATCTAGCCCTCCTCGATCCCAATTCTCGGCACATTTCAAATTAATAATTAAAATGCTTCCTGTCAGATTCCAGCCTGACACGTAATTAGAGCAGCTCCAGGCTTTAGGCAATGGTGATGAAAACAGTTCTTGTTAGAAAGAGACTTTTCTGGGGATCAGCTGGATGAGGATAGAATCCTTCTCCCCAGATTTTGCCATCAGGGCCTCCCCCACCTGCATTCTAGATAGATATAGACAAGGGTTTTCCTTGCAGCCTGGGGAGGGGCAGGGGCATGGAAAGGAGCATCCATTTCCCTTCTACCTGCTCCAGGAGGAGGCTGGACAAAGTGCCATCCTAGCTGACATGAGAGGGCAAAGCAGGGGTCTGTGCAGAAGGAGGGAAGGTGGGGATTCCTTGGACTTTCAAAGTCAAGACAGATAAATCTGGGTCCTGCTGCAAATTCTGAATGCTGCTCCATCCTGCGCACACAAGATATTGGTATCATAGCCTTTCTTCCCAGTGCTGCTGGGTAGTTGCTGAGCTCAGCCACCAACTCTTAAGAGGTCGAGGCATCTCAGGCCCTTCCCCACCTATTCCCCGGCATCTACCACCTCCTTCTAGAGCAAAGACCTTCCTATCAACAAAGTGGGACGTGGACCCCGGAGTTCTAGCTCCCCGCCCTGGGTTTCCTCAGCCTCTCAGGAGCAAAGCTTGGAGGTGCTGTCCATGGTTCCATAGAAACTTCCAGTTTTGGGCTCTTTTCCTAGCAGTTCTCCCAGAGCCTCAGCCAGTCAACCCCTTCCTCCAGAGTCCAGTCCCCGAGCCCTGTCAAACCATCCTACCTGCTCACCTGCCACCCAGCCTGGCCCCCTCAAGAGTGTGAAGGGAGCACCACTGCTAAGCTCATTTAGGAGAGTCCCAAGTGCCCACCCGGGGGCTTCTGCCTGCTGGCTCTGCCCTTAGGAGCTCGGCAATCAGCACTCATGCCAAAGCTCCCTATTAGAAGAAGAAAATCATTTAAAAGTAATGTTGTGTTGCTTCATTGAAGTTGCCTTCATAAATATTTCAAAGGTGTTTATTAGGAACACCACAGGAACAAGAAGAGGCCGTGGAGACTGAGAGAAGACATGCCTCGTGAGGTCTCAGCTGCCTCTGCCGCCGCCACCAGTGAAGCGTCTACTCCCTCAGAGGGCCTGGCCCTGTGGGGGGCTGCAAAGAGGAGAAGCCCACTTTGTTGGGTTGTCCTTCCTCACCTTGTGGAGGCAGCTACTCTGAAGCCATGTACCTGGCCTCAGATTGAACCAACCCCAGGAGGTAAAATAAGCAGAGTCCTGCGGACTCAGCACTGAGCTGGTGCAGGGGCCTCCTAGGTCCTCCTCTGAGTGCTGTTCCCAGCTGCTGGACAACTGTTCCCCCTCCTCTGACTCAGGCTTCCCTTGTGGCTCAGTTGGTAAAGAATCTGCCTGCAATGCGGGAGACCTGGGTTTATCTCCCGGTTGGGAAGATCCCTTGGAGAAGGGAAAGGCTACCCACTCCAGTATTCTGGCCTGGAGAATTGCCTAGGTCACAAAGAGTCGGAGAAGACTGAGTGATTTCCACTTTCACTTTCTGACCCAGTGGTGCAGGTGAAAGAGCTGGGAGGTCCCTTTGTGGGCAGGCTGATGTACCCAGATTTGTGGCTGCTGTCCTTCACTCTCCTCTCTCCTCCCCACTCCCTAATTTACTCCCCTCTCCCCAAGCACATACCCATCCAGGACCACATCAGACTAGGAGCAGCAGAGCTAGAGCAGGTGCACAGGGCCAAACAACCAACCCCAGGAGCCCCTCAGCAGAGGCATCTCAGCCTTGTCTTGCCCTGCTCCACTGGGCAGAGAGAGCCCAGCCTAGGATCCTGAAGAGGTGGTAAGATTGGTGTCTTCTTTCCTTCTTCTCTCTGTGGGGGTGGGGGCAGGGCTGGAGACACCAGACTGCCTCCGATACAGCTCCTCCCCTTGGGAAAGAGCCTCTTTCTCTTCCCCAAGCCAGAGCCAACAAGTCAATTAAACCCCTAGAAAGCAGATTTGATCTGCAGGCCAAGGGATTATATTGATCTGCAGCGCTGGTACCCTGGGGGCCATGGCTGCCTCCCCTCGAGCCTGGAGCTCCTCTTCTGCCATCTTCAACTGAGACAAGAGCAATCCTCCCCACCACCACCTCTATCCTCCTGCATCCCTCCACCCCCGCCACACCCTGTCTGATGGCCTATCCCCTCTCTGTTGGTCTCAGGTCAGATCTCTCTTGTTTGTGCAGGCTGAGCCTGAGGCCATCTGTTTAGACCTATCCATTCACTCAGCTTAAGTGCAGGTGAGGTGCCCCTTGAAACCTCAGTCCTTTGGGCAATCTCTCTTCATCCTCAGTCAACCAGAGAGGGAGGGACTGTTCTTGACCCCATTTTGCAGAAATGACCTTCAAGGACACAGAGTAGCCAGCACCCTAAGGGTTAGAAGGTAGCATTCCCCACATAGAATGTGGGGGTGGGTGAACGGAGCTCAGGGAACCTTCCATGGTAAATAAAAAGGAGAAAGACTTGCAATTACTATATCAATTGTTTCTGGGTAAATAGGGGCTTCTAAGAGATTTTTAAAATAGATTATTCCTTTAAATAGGTTAGGCACCCTTTGACAGCCTCATTTACATTATTACTTTGCTGGAAAATCCTTTTTTTTTTTTTTTCTTTTTCTGGGCATAGTGCAGAAGTCAACTTCAGCCTCAGTGTGAATTCCATTCAGACTGGATGAATGTGGTTTGGGTACTTAGTGGAGGACAGGGGCTGCTCTGCACCCCAGGCTGGGAGAGGCAAATCCAGAACTACTCTGGGGCAAAGGAGATGAACTTCCAGAGAGCAGCAAAGGAGCCAGGGCTTTATTATGGCTGTGAAACATTTGAGGTGCAGTCAGGAATCAGGGGATTCACAGCAGGGAGTGCGTAGGATTTACACAGGCAGAGAAAAGAGGGGGCAGATTCAGTGAGGCAAGAGCCTGAGCAAAGGCTTATAAACAGGATTGAATATGGCCCATCCAACTCTTCCCACTCCGTCAGTCATCTGTGGCCCCTTCTCCCTCATCACCCATCCTCCAGACAGAGCAAAATGGACTCCTCTCCCAGCACTAACGAGCCCACTCCACAAATGTCCCACGTCTGGAGTCCCTGGCACACCTTCTCTTGCAGTGGTGGTGGTGTTGGAGTGATTAAGTCATGTTTGACTCTTTTTGACCCCATGGACTGGAGCCCACCAGGCTCCTTCTGTTCATGAGATTTCCCAGGCAAGAATACTGGAGTGGGTTGCCATTTCCTCCTCCATGGGATCTTCTTGATCCAGGAATTGAACCCAAGTCTCCTGCATTGGCAGGCAGATTCTTTTACTGCCAAACCACCAGGGAAGCCCACATTCTTTTGCAGGGCTGACTCCTATCCTCCTGGCTGCATTAGGTGGGTGGACACTCAGAAGGGCAGCCTGGACGGAGAGACCAAGGAAATCAGCACCCTGGCCATGCTTACCATGTCACAAGCCCTTGGCGTGGTCAACCGTGGAAGCTAAGCTTCCCTCTGCAACTTGGCCAGCTTCGGGTTCTCAGAACGTTTGCCGATGTGCCCACCAGTGAGCATATAGACCAAGGCATTATGAAAGCTATAGAAATAAGAAGTAGCATGTTCATTCATTAGTAACAAGTTATGTTAGTAAATAAAGCTAAATGTCAGTTCAGTGGCCAGCAGAGATACATGCTGGACCCTTCCCCGGTGCCCTGAGAGTGAGGGTCACATTCTTCAGGCACTGTTTCAGAGAGGATATTGAAACACAAGGGGGCTTCCCAGGTTGCACAGCAGTAGAGAAATCAACTGCCAATGCAGGGGCCTTAGGAGACATGGGTTCAATCCCTGGGTTGGAAAGATCCCTGGAAGTAGGAAATGGCAACCCACTCTAGTATTCTTGCCTAGAGAATCCCATGGACAAAGGAGCCTGGCAGGTTACAGTTCATGGGGTTGTAAAGAGTTCGGACATGACTGAAAGACTGAGCATGCACACTGAAACACAAGAGGCAGGAAGGGGAAAGAGATAGGGTGCAGACTAGCACCCCAGGAGCCTAACAGCCTGAATTATGGGACCAGACAGGTAGACTCCAGATAGCTGAGCTTTGAGACCGAGAGAGGGCTAGAGGCCAGAGACCACTCAGGAGGGTGGTGGAAGGCAGTGGTAGAGGAAAGATGCTATCCTCTGGCCACTTTGGCTGCAGCAGGTCTGCAGAACAGATAGGCCACAGAATATCCTGGGGCAGAAGCAAGTTTGTGGCAGGGAGGAAAGGAAGCAGGAAGAGCGTGACAGCTGCTTTCTTGAGCCTGGCACACACGCACAGCCTGCTGGGCTGCAGTGAGCAGGACAGATGGTCCTTCCCTTCATGGTGCTGGAGGGAGGGGAGGGAACCAGGACCAGCTGCATGGCTGTGCACATCTGGAGGCCTGGGGTCAACAAAGGAAAGAGAGGGAGAAGGGGAGGCAGTCGGAGGAAAGGAGGGAGCCCCCTATCTCCTGTCCTCAGGCTGAGGGGGGCTGCACGGTCATCCCTGGAGCCTCCTCTTTTCTCACTTCCCCAGAGCCTGGGTGCCTGGTCTGACCAAGAGTGGGAACTTAGGGTTCCTGACCTCCTCTGGGCCCCACAACAGAAGGAACAGGCCCTCTTCTTCTCCCCCACTAAACAACATCCCTCCCCTTAACCTTCCTTGCACCTGTATTTTCTGTTCTTCCTTTAGTGAGAAAACAAACACTCTTTGGTCTGATTCAGTCTCATTGAGAACAGCTGGCTTGTCTCTTGCCCCTGGTCTCAGAAGCCTCTGCTCTGGGCTGTCTCTCTGAATCCTGTTTTGCATTAACTTGTAAGGTAGGCTCAAGCCCCTGGGGTACACACATCAGCTATTTAGCAGTGATCTCATCTAGCTGCACCAAAACTTCTAGGGATGGGGCCCGGGGAACTGTTATTATTAAACCTTCCTTAAGTGACTCTAAGGTGCAGCCAGGGTTAAGGATCAGTGGACTGCTGTGATGTGGAGCAGGAGCGTGGTGCCCAGGATTATCTATTAGGGGCTGAAACATTTTGATCCATGGGCCTTCATCCAGAAGGGACAATGAGGAAACAGGTGCAGAGGAGGGCAGTAGTGATGAGGAAATCATATCAGCTGAGGGAGCTTGAGGGGAGGGGGCAATTTTACTGCTCAGGTGCTGCAGAAAGGCTGGGGACAAAGGTCACAGACCCTCTGCTTCTGAGGGCTGGGATGTGTGTGCCCCGTGAGGCCCAGGTTCCCTGTGCTCTAACAGGCACCACCTCATTAGTGCTGAGAGAGTGTCACTGTAATTACCTGGAACTGGTAGAGCCAAATGGCAGGTCACAAACAGCCTCAGAAACAAGTGCAGAAAATTGAATGTGCCCTGAGGCACCTGCATCTAAGTGAGATGCTGGTGAATGTGGCCCCATCCATTGTGGTCAGGTGTGCATGCAGGATGTACCTTTCAGCCCAAGGCCCACCCATCCATCAAGAGGTAGACACGCTCACCTCTAAGACTGGGATCTTAGAACCATGAAGACCCCTAGCTCCTGGGGGAATTGAGGCGGGGCCCCCCGCAAGTTAGGTGTTGAAGGGTAAGGCAGTGCAGGGTAGGTGGGGGAGGAAAAGAGGTCCGCAGGCTTCATCTGCTGCTGGGTCAAGCTCTACTGTGAGTCTGGGTGCCTGGCTGGGGTGGCAATTCCTGGCACCCTTGCTGCCCTGTCTAGAATTGTTTTGCCAGTGGCCCTAAGTGCTCTTCACTAGCGCGTTCTTCCTGCCATGAGGACTGGCTGTAAAGGCAGCCCAAACAAGTGGCAATTCTACCAACATTTAATATCTACAGGCCTATGGGCCAGTGATCAGTATAAGGCCACATACTGTAGCAACTGGAACACAAGGCTGCAGTATTTGTCTCCAAACTGTAGAACCTGCCAAAGTCTATTCTAGAACAGCAGTGCTAGGAGATACTATGTAGCCCTTTACAAAGAAGGAAGGAGGTCTCTGCAAAAAGCTAGACACAAATTAGTATATAAAGTAGGATCCATTTATATTAAGTTCAAGAACAAGCAAAACAAATCGATGGTGAAAACAGCCAGAGCAGTCTCTCTGGGTGGGGCCACTGACTAGGCAGGGTCAGGAACTTTCTGGATCCTGAAAGTGTTCTATATCTTGATCTGGGTGATATTTACATGGTGATGTAAACACTTCTTTAAGAATTCACAGAGCCATACACTGAGGACTAGCATCTTTTTACACACTAGGTGTATGAGACACCTCAACATAAAAGTAAAAAGGACTGACCTGAGAAAATGGTAAATAAAACGGGAAAAAAAAAGGTGTAGAACAGAATTTGTGATTTCATTTTTATAAATGAGTAAGCCTGGGGAAAAGACTGGAAAGATAGCAAACTGTTAGTAGTACTTGCTCCTGAGTGAGGGGACTGGAGGTGAAGACAACCAGTTTCTACATTTCTGTATTATTTGCATTTGTGGTGTTTGAATCCTCTGTCCCTCATACCTCCTCCACGTTCCAGCTGCTCACTTCATGGCGGCTCCACTCCAGGTCATCTGAGTGTCCTGCACTCGGAGGCCTGGGTTCGGGGGCTATTCAGGGCTATCTTTGGCTTCATGTCTCAGTTTAAGACTTGCATTAAGATCTTTGTCTATTGCCCTGCTCAGAATTTGCAGGATCTGGGACTTCCCTAACAGTCCAGTCATTAAGACTCTGTGCTTCCACTCCAGGGGGTGCAGCTTCAAGTCTTGGTCAGGGAACTAAGATCCCACATGCCATGAGGCCAAAAACAATTTTTTACTACTAATAAAAAATAATCTGCCAGGGTCTCTGCTCATTGGGAAGATTTCCTGAAGAAGGAAATGGCAACCCACTGCAGTATTTCTGCCTGGGAAATTCCTTGGACAGAGGAGCCTGGTGGGTGAGTCCACACAGTGGCCGAGTCAGATAAGACCTAGGGAGTCAACAGCTGTTCCTTGGCCCACACGTAGCAGCATCCCACTAGACAACCACCTCCTGGGATGAGCCAGGCCAAGTGCATCTGTCTGAACAAACACCATGGAAGGTGCCGTCCATGCTTGTGAGAGAGCGCTCTAAAGAGGAAGAGAGCAGGGAGAGAAAGGCAGGGTGACTCAGGCCCGCCAGCCATTCTGTTTGAACCCTGACACCCAGGCTCCTCCTCCTGAACAGTCAGAGCTACTAATGGGTCTTCACAGCCTTGGTTACAAATGGTCCTGGAGGTGAATTCCGGTCACACCTCAAGCCAGGAAAATGAACCCTGCTCTGTCCCCTCTTTAATATGAATGTGACACCTGCAGGCTACAGCTTGTCGCACTGTGAGAATTATTTCTCCATTAAAATGCAGGAGTTGGAGCTTTGCCCAGGAAGAGCAGCTAAAAATACTGCTCTCTGGGGGCACCAGCTACTGTGGGGGGAGTGAATGGCCACCTTCCTCACCCTGCAGCCCCTAGGGAAGTCTCACACCTGCTGGGTCCCTCCCTCAAGCATCTGATACAACGTCGTGTTTGAGCCATCTCCCAGCCCTGTCCGAAAGAAAAAGCACCCACTTGTCCTGGGTCACCGTGCTCCATCTACAAAATCACCGAGGGAGCCAGTGTGTGCAACCCGACTGCAGGGAGGGGAAGATAAGCCATCCCGTGTGCCCAGCACTTTATAGTTTGCAATGTCCTCTCCCTATGTTGTCCAGCCCTCACAACAATCCTACGAAACATGACTGTACTGGTGTGGTTGACGCCTGCTGAGGTGAGGTCACGTGCAAGGGTGCAGGGGGAGACAAGGGGCAAAAGACAGAGCCTCAGTGAAAGGTTTTTGAATCTAAAACCTACCCACAGCACCAGTGAGGGGGCCTTCTAGTAAGGTGACTGAACTCACTCCTAGGGCCATCGACTTTAGAAGAAGCACCCTTTGGAAAGAATTCCACATACCTTTCCAAAAGGCACTCATCACCCCTTCTTTTTAAAAATATTTTGCTGTTTTTAAAAGTTTCATTTGGTCACGTAGTATGTGGGATTTTAGTACCTTGACCAGGGTTTGAACCCATGACCCTTACATTCAAAGCACAGCGTCTTAACCACTGGACCACCAGGAAGTCCCTTCACCCCTTCTTCACAGATAAGGAAGGTTCAGAGGGATGAAGGACTTAGTCACAAGTCAGTAGCAGAGCCAGGAACAAAAGTCAAAAGAAAACAAGAAAAAAAATTAAAAACAAAAGTCAAGCGTCCGGACCCCCAGCCCGAGCTCTTCCTGCTGCCCTAGGGCCCGCAGAGTTTGGGGACTGACTGGTGGGCCAGTTCTGAGACCCTGGCCCCAAAGGGTAAAGGAGCCCAATGCACTCTGCAGGCTCCCACATCCTTGAACCTGTTCTCTGGAAATGGTTTGCTTGCCACGTTCAACTCCTCTTCTTAGTCTTTGAAACTGGAAGGGGGTGAAAAATCTCAGGCCTGTTTTTCATATAAGAAAACTAAGGCCCTGGGACTTCCTGGTGGTCTAATGGTTAAGATTCCAAATGCAGGGGGCAAAGGTTCAATCCCTAACTGAGAAATTAAGATCCTGTATGCTGCACAGTGTGGCCAAAAAAATTAAAAATCTAAAGCCCAGAGAAGTTAAATGCCCAGCTCAGGATCACAGGGCAGTGCTAAATGAGGTCTTAGACCTGGACCTCTGACTCAGGCCCGGTGCCCATTCCACTGTGTCAGCCAAAAAGAGCATGTAGAGTTCCTTTTCTATGTTAGCTTTTTCCTGGGTCTCAGTTTCCCCATCCATGAAATGGGGGCATTAGGCCTTAAACAAGCCTAGAGTCTGAATCTTCTGAGATAAAGATATTAGGTGACACTTCTAGGAGTGGGTGGAGCCCCATACAGTGACCAAAGGGGCTGGCTTTCTTGTGTCCAAAGGGACAGCCAGCATCCTTATCAAGTGGGTAACTGAAGTTAGAAAAGGGGCCACGGAAACCCAGGGACTTAAGGATGGTGAGAGTAAGGAGATCCAGGCACCCCGGACCTCAGATGTCCAGGAGGGAATTCTTCCAGTCGAGCCCTGCTGCCACACAATTTACAGAGAAAAAGTTTTCTACAAAGGCATTTATTTTTCCCAAAATGTACCCCCGGTTAACAAAATTTCTCAGAGTCCCACATTTAAATTAGAAACCCCCACATCTTTCATTCCTGGTGAAGGGAGGATGTCAACAGGAGGACATCAGGTCCTCAGAAGTTTACTCCACTGGAGGCTGGGGACTGGCCGGAGACAGGCCAGAAATTGTCTGCCCAGCTCCGAATAGCACCGTGGTGGGGGAGGGGCTGTCCCTGCCCTCAGGCTTCCCCTGCGCTGCAGCTCTCAGCTCCCCAGGGGTCAGTCGGGTCTGGGCTGCCTGTCCCTGCTGTGCATGCCTGGAAAGACACTTTGGAAACCATCAAATGCTCCAGTTGTGACGACAGGCTCTGTCTCTCTTTCCAGGTTTCTGGGCAAGGATTCGGGGTGGAATGGCAGTGAGGTATCCTGGGAACTGTGGTCCAGAAGAGGGGTTCAGCAGGAAGCAAGGCAGGAGCCCCTCACAAGTCCCTCTTGCCTCACGGGTTTCTCCGCTGAAGGGCGCGCTCCTTAGGGAGGGGCTTGTCTTCTCGCGCAGGGTCCCCAGTACCTAACACAGTGCTGAAGCCCAGAGATGCTCAGTGAACGTTATTTGAATGGATCAATGAAAGGAAAAGCAGAGGGACAGCAGCAGATCACAAGGGGGCCCACGCAGCGGCCCAGAGACCTGGTGTGACCAGCACGTACTTCCCGCAGGGAGGGCGGGTGGAGGGTGGGGCTCACAGGGCACAGCCCAGGGCACCCGTAAGAGGCAGGGCCGGGGGAGGGGGGCCTCACGTGTTCCAGCACGTGCACCTGCTTGTCCGCATGCCTGGGGGAGGGGCCCTGTATCCACTTAGTGGAGGAGGGAAGAGGCTGACTTTGGGGCCAGAGCCCGAGGCAACGCCTCTAGTCTGGAGGAAATACCAAGGCTGCAGTGGCCTCGGCTGAGGAGACAGAGTTACGGACAGATGGTGGAGAAGGCTGAGAAGCGATAGCTAGTGTATCTGGACCATCGGAGACAAGGCAAGGGGAGAATGTGTACCACATCTTTGGAGAAAAATGGCAGCCAGATGGTCCGTGAGGCATATCCATTGGGGAAATACGGTAGCAGGGAGGTCTGCGCATTGCGTCCGCAAGGAATAAAGCAGCGAGCTGACTTAGGTGTCGTGTCACTGGAGAAATAAGGCAGCAGGATGACTTGGGAATCGTGTCCATCAGAGAAGTAAGGCTGCAGGACGGTCTGTGTATCGTGTCCTTTGCAGAATGAGTAGATCCGCCAGAGTGGACGCCATCTGTTGGAGGCAGGAAGCCCCCAGCCCAGAGCTCACACCGAGGCTCCAGTGCAGCCAGAGGTGGGAGCCCCAGGGCAGGGGCAGCAGCTCCCTGAGCCTCGTGGTCAGACTATTTCTGGTCCATCATCTGCATTTCATGATGGGAAGGAAGAAAGGGTGGGGGGAGTGTTAAATGCGGGAGAGTGCCAGAACCCCAGGGATGTGATCACATACTTGGGGGGTGGGGGGAGTATGTGTGAGGGGGCAGGCAGTCTGACTGGCAACCCCCACATGAAGCACTGCCCTCAAGACTCAGATAGACACACACAGCAGCTGGGCATCAGACTGATTATGGGGGTGCTGAAGGAGAGTGCCCAGTCCTTGCCGGCTTCTCTCAATCCCCCTGGGTCCAGCCACCTTGTACCCTTCCCTTCCCTTAATCTGGCACACTCTTCCCTTCCCCATGCTGCCCCCCACCCTGTCTGTCCTGATTCTTCTTCTCCACTCCATACATTCACACCCATGGCCTCGCTCTCCACCATGATTTGAATGGAGAGTTTATTTCCTGACAGGGACAACAAGGCAACCTGAAAGTTACTTAAGGCTCCATAACCTTTGGCCAAAAATTAAGGTCCCCAAACTTTTGACCTTCTAAGCGGAAGCCACTCATATTTAGTGATAAGTCTGCATCGAGAAACAGCTTGTTCAAAATACACAGACACACAGAGAGATATACATATATTTACAAACAAATACACACAGACAGGTGTAGCATCTGGTCACTTTTAATAAAGAAGAATCTCAAACTAACCTCCAACCAACCACTTCCTAATGTAACTGCTGATGTTGTGATAATCTGACCAATAACCATCACTGCAATGGTGACTGCAGCCATGAAATTAAAAGATGCTTACTCCTTGGAAGAAAAGTCATGACCAACCTAGAGAGCACATTCAAAAGCAGAGACATTACTTTGCCGACTAAGGTCTGTCTAGTCAAGGCTATGGTTTTTCCTGTGGTTATGTATGGATGTGAGAGTTGGACTGTGAAAAAGGCTGAGTGCCGAAGAATTGATGCTTTTGAACTGTGGTGTTTGAGAAGACTCTTGAGAGTCCCTTGGACTGCAAGGAGATCCAAACAGTCCATTCTGAAGGAGATCAGCCCTGGTGTTTCTTTGGAAGGAATGATGCTAAAGCTGAAACTCCAGTACTTTGGCCACCTCATGCAAAGAGTTGACTCATTGGAAAAGACTCTGATGCTGGGGGAACTGAGGGCAGGAGGAGAAGGGGACAACAGAGGATGAGATGGCTGGATGGCATCACCGACTGGATGGACATGAGTTTGAGTGAACTCCTGGAGTTGGTGATGGACAGGGAGGCCTGGCATGCTGCGATTCATGGGGTCGCAAAGAGTCAGACACGACTGAGGGACTGAACTGAACTGAAGAGCAATGGGGACCTTGATCTCTCTGCCTGCTGCCATTTCAACAGGGAGGAGTCGAGGCTGTTCTTCTGGGGGAGGGAGCCTCGGGGCAGCAGCAACCCCATCACCAATGACCAGCCCCTAGCCTCCTACATACAAGGGCACACACACACACACACACACACACACACACAGATGCACAAACACCACATGCCTTTACCTTCTTTGTTTTCAGAGTGTTTCAGGGGCCGCAGGGCTGCAAAAAAAGGAAAGAAGTACACAGTGAAGGGGGAACTGTGGGAAGTGGTGGTAAGGAAGAAATAAAGTCTAGAAGAAGGACTGGGAGGAGGAGGCAGGAGGGAGAAGTTGAGAGGGTGAGGGAAACATCACAGCGCTGGAAAAGGGGTCTCAGCTGCTGCCCCAAGTTCCCGTTCTGCTCTGTGACTTGTCACTCCTCCCCCAAGCCTCAGTTTTTGGCACCTCTATAATGGGAACAACTTCCCAGCCCTCCTGTGAGTGAGGGATGTGAGAGTACCCTGAGCCTGCTCTACAAATAGGGTTAAGAGAGGCACTAAGGGAGGCTGCAGGTGTCACCAGCTAGGCCCAGGATCTTGCAGAACTGAGACTAAGCATGTCTCTAAGCCCCCTCTTCGCCCCACTCCCTCCCTTCTGCCAACTGCACCTGCCTCTGAACAAGAAAAATGAGGCCTTATCCCAGGCTGTGTCTACACCTACCACACCCGGACACCAAAGGCAGAGAATGAAATGACACAGTTTACAACAGTCCCCAGGGGTCAATCTTCTGCTCTTCCTTCTTCAGGGATTGGGGGTAACCCGTGTCAACTGGCACCATCACAGAGGGCTCAGCAAGAACCTGCTCCCTCAATACATGGACTCTGGGGAGGGAAGGCAGTGAGGGCTCCAGTGGCCGCGGGGCACCAGGGCCTTGGTGCCCCCTCTCCAGGTTCCAGGCTTGCGTCCCCACAGTGCCAGGCCCTTCGCAAAGTCACTCGAGAGAGGTTCAAAATGGCCCTCTGGTGCCATCAGGGAAGGCCAGGAGGCCAGTTTTTACATATGTGAAACTGAAGCCCAGAGGAACAAACACTGACCAGAGTTATTCAGCCTCTTAGAAGAGTGGAACTGTGTCAGGCTGAAAACACAGTGCTCATAACAGGGCTGAAAACCACGGAGCCCTTGCAGACCCTCGGCACAATATCAGGCCCTTAATATACAAGATCTCATTTAATTAAACTCACACCACCCATGGAAGGAGCAGCTAGGAGGAAACTGAGGCCCAGAGAGGCGAAGTGACTTGCTCGAGGCCACTCAGCTTATATGAGCTGGGGCTGGAACCCAGCCTCCCCTGCCTGCCGAGCCAGGTCCTTCGGGGTGGAGTGTCCCCTGGTAGGTGGTAAAGGTTGACAGGAGAAACGAAGCAGCTGCTGGGAGACCTGCCTCCAGGTCTACTGCTGAGCAAAGACCAGACTCACCTAGGCTGGGAGGCTCAGTCCACAGGACACATTTCATTCAAACCTTCAAGTAAATGGGGCCCCTCCAGACCTTGGGGTCCCCGCCCCTATCTCTGCATCTGTCCTCAGCTAACAGTGTCCCTCTGGGTTCAGACTTACCCGTCTTGGATCCTTCTCCATCCCCATCGTGGTCCTCGGCTCCTAGGAACAGAAACTTCCTCAGCCCTACCCACCTTCATCACTGACCTTCTGCTCCTGGGAGTGCAGGAGGCAGGTGGATGGGGCTGAGCAGGCCTTGCCTGTGGCAGGATGAGAGGGAGCCCAGGCAGGAGCCCACCACTCACCTGGCCAAGGGCTATCCACTCACTCACCCACCCACCCACCACTCACCAGAGTCGACTTCCCTACCGGGATCAAACCACCTACCTATCAATGTCAACTTACCACCTGCCAATCACCAACTCACCCACACTGACCCCAGCAAACAGCAGCTGCTTCAGACACTCCACTCTAAGGATAATGTATCCTCTCATGGTGACACACAAACCCACAAAGCAGTCACACCTGCGGGGCTCGGTTTCCACGTGCTCTCACTCACAGACACACTCATGTGACTTATGCTCTCACAGTCACACACAGACACACTCATCCCTTTGTTACACATCCACCACTCGCTCCTAGTCACACTCACATCCACCCTGCATTTCTGCACACTCACGGGCAGGCTCACACTTGTTTAAACACACGAGATCTGTTCAGCCTCCAGATCACACATATACACACACGATGTAGCTGCATTTGCACACACATTCATTCTGTCACTGGAAAGTGACACTCCTGTTGATGTCATGGACACACCAACGTACCCGGAGACATATGCACAGCTCCCCTCTCACTCACCTGCATTCTCCTCCTCACAGCTCTGCTTGATCTTTCTCCAGCACACGAAGGCCAGGGCCACCAGCAGTGCGACAAGGCAGATGGAGAGCCCCACGGTCACCCACAGGGCCTCGGGGGAACGTCATGGGCTGTCCTGGGAGGGGAGGTGGGGAGAACGGGGAGAGACTGTCATGCCTGACCCCCAGTGGCCCTGAGGACAACCCCCTGACTCCAGAGTGTGAACAGGAGGCTCCTACCCTCATGGGGCCCTCACACCATGAACTGAGCTTACATAAGCTCCCGTGCCCCTTTCCCCCACATCCACAGACCCTCCAAAGCCTGACACAGCTGGAATTGCCATGGGCAGGCCTCAACCTGGGAGGGTTGAAAAATCTGTGGCCCACGATGCTCAAGAACCTTCTATGGCTCCCTACTGACATGAAAATAGTGCTTCAGGCTTTTTTGTAATTCCATTCTCTGTAGAGATGACTGACTGCTCCCAGCCCCTGAACCACAGCTGTCGTTTCCTCTACCTGCAAAGTGCTCCCTCACTCTCCACCTGGCGTATGATTCCTCCTCAGGAAGCCCCCTTTCTCCCCCAGCCCCACCTGGTGATATTCTCCATCTTACAGATCAGGAGTTGCCAAACCACAGTCCATGGGCCAAATCTGGCCTGTGGCCTGTTTTTGTACAAACCGAGAGCTAATAATAGTTTTACATTTGTAAAGGGTTACCAAAAAAGGAAAGACAGCAGCAGCAGCAACAGAGATGGTATGTGGCCCACAAAACCCTAAAATACATATACATCCAGCCTTTGACAGAAAATGTGTGCAGATTCCCGCAGAAAGATGAGGGTGGACACGGAGGGCACCCGAGTACAGGTTTACCCCTGAGAAGGAGACTTGCCAGGGGAATAGTGCTGTGAAACGCTGAGGGCCCTCCTGTTGGCTGTCTCAGGGCAGAGGGAAGGAGCTGAGCTGCCCTCGGCTGGGTAAGGACCCGCAGCTGTGCCGAGTGCACTATCCTCCAGCCCAGCCCCAGGATCCACAACAAATCTAACAAAAGCTCCTGCAGAAGATGCCATCAGAGCAGAGGGCAGTGCCATCAACCCTCGGGCAGCGGAGGCCTTAACACGGATATGGGGGATTTGTGGCCAGGGTCACTTCCAACAGGCATAGCCGGTTACACTGCTGCTGTGGATATCAGCAGCAAAGGGACCCATCACCCTGGGGAACAGGAGCAGAAGAGAAAGACAGCAGCTGACACAAGAGGACAGGCCAGCCAGTCCATGAAGCACAGGGAAGGGACCCCTGGGAATCCAAAGTGGGGGAGGCTCCTGCAGGAAAGCATGGAGCAGATCACAGAAACACCCAGCAGGTGGGGCTCCTGCCCTGTCCAGCCCTGGGCTGGTATTGGTACCTGGAACACAGGTCTGACTTGCCTTCATCCCACCAGCCAAGGACAGAGCAGGGCTCAGACCTGCATCTTCAGACTCCACATCCAGGGCTTGCTCCACAAAGCCTCCTCCACATACAGCACATGCAACTAACCTCCAGCAGGTGCAGAGGCACCAGGCTGGAGGACTCAAAGTCTGAGTCCCAGAACGTTTTCCAAGGCACAAAGCTGCCCAAAGTGGAATACAGGCCAAGGGCTCCAAAGTAGGGGCAGACCTGCTCTCAGAAGAGCAGGAGGCTGGGTGGCGGGGAGGAGAGGAAATTAGGCTGAGAGGCTGCAAGTTGGATTCTGGTTCATCTGTTCACTGCAGGATGCTGGAGCCAAGGTCCATAGACCCCCATGGATGAGTGCACCGGGTCCACAAGCCCTCAAAACTGAAATGCAAATGACTGCATTTATCATGTATCCAGTTTCCAGAGAGGTGGCTGATCCCCAAAGAGTCAGAACCACTGTGCTAGGGTGTGGCCTTGGGAAAGTTCTCTCTTCTCTCTGGCCTTCAGCTTCCTCATCTGTGAAATGAACGCACTTTAAATGCCAGCTACTACAATTTTTAATATTTTTCTCTCAGGTGGAGAAATGTCCCCACTGAGCAGCAGCAGGAAAGGAGGATAGTACCAAGAAGCACATGGAAGAAACCCCTGGGGATCCCAGGGCGGGGCTCCTGCAGAAAAGCAAGGAGCAGAGCCACAGAAACACTCAGGTGGAGGGGCTCCCACTGTGCCCACCCCTAGGCTGGTGTTGGTGCCCACAGCACAGGTCAGGCTTGTCCTCATTCTGCCAGTCAAGGAGAGAGTGGGGTTTCAGACCTGCATCTTCAGGTATATGAGTATAATTGCATATTCACAAGCCCTTTCTACACAGGGTGGCGAATAGCCAATTCAGTTCAGTGTGCAAATTATCATGAAGATCACCAATCCTTCAAGGTCCCCTCAACCCCACCTGTCCCTAGAGACTTCTGAAACTGCGGCCCATTCTGATCACTCCCCGCTCCTCTGAAAACTTCACATTCTCTGTCAATCCTGCTGTAGCTAATATTTCTGATTCTCTCCTGTGGCTACATCAGACCATATGCTGATGTATCTAAAAGGTCAGGGAGACCCCATGGGACATCCAACAGCCCAGAGCAGTAACTACCCCACAGAAAGTACAGGCCTAGGGGTCTCCAGAAAGAGGGTGAAGTTAATCTGGGGAAGGGGGTGGGCAAAGGGAACAAAGCCTTGCCAGAAAAAAAAAAAAAAACGTGAAAGAGAAGGAGGAGGAATGAGCCTCAATTCCTAGAAGGCAAATGTGATGGACACTTGCAGAAGTGAAGGCCACTCAAGGTCCATGCAAATGGGGCGCAGGAAGACAGGAGTGAGTCAGTGAAGCCTGAGGCTTGCACAGAAACTGGTTATCAGGGGGATCAGGTCTTCTGTGGGCCTGCAGGTCAGGTGGAAGTCATGGGAAAGAAATAGAACCAGATGGACAGCACCTGCTGTCCTGATCCCAGAGAATGCAGGGAGGTCCCTAGGAAGGGTTAGCTGTCTCAAGGCGAGGTACAGAGGAGCCAGAATGAGATCCAAATAAGGATGAAGACTGAGCCCTCTTCACACTTCCAGGCACAAGGGGTACACACTGAGGTGGGCATTAAAGGAAGGGAAGCGTGGGCTAGGAGCCCAAAACTGTAGAGATTGAGAGAACTGCCAAAGGGACAGCGTTGATCTGGTGTTTGACCACATGGGGGCAGCAGAGAGAGCCCAGCCGTTCCAAAGGCTGCCTGTGCTGTGTGCTGTGGTTAGCTGCAACCCCAGGGATTGTAGCCTGCCAGGCACCTCTGTCCATGGCGATTCTCCAGGAGGGAATACTGGAGAGGGTTGCCATGCCCTCCTCCAAGGGATCTTCTCAACCCAGGAATCGAACCCAGGTCTCCTGCCTTGCAGGTGGATTCTTTACCAGTTGAGCTACCAGGGAAGTCCAAAGGCTGGCTGGGTCCAGTTTAATTCCATCAGGAGAACTGACATTGATGGGGTGAGGGCTCTGATCACCTGGAGAGGCCCAGCTGTCTCTCAGGGGCTCACAGTCAGATGGTGCCCAGAAACAGATGGTGACGTAGCAACACCTTCTCAGCACTTGGAGAGGTTCCCGTAGGAAAGCACTCCAGACAGAGCTATGCCTTGTGGCTGTTCCAGAATTCCCTCCTGGAACGCCTCCAGATTCCAGGCAGGTATTCAGTCCCCAAGTACCAACTAAGACACTCTTAGGAGGGCAAATACTACAAATGATTATTGTTGTACAATATAGCAAGTCCTTTAAGGACTGCTTGGGGAGAGTTTGAGACACGTGAAATGAAAGAAAAAAATATTTTGGTTAAGTTTCCTGACCACCAACGCCTATCTGAATTCTGACTCAGAGTCTAGGTAAAAGCCATGGTTCCTTCTATCCTTCACCTGCTGCTCGTCGGCTCCTACCTGTGATGGTGACCGAGCCGTGAGCGTCCTGCTGCAGCACGGGGTTGCGCACCAGGCAGCTGTAGGTACCGTTAGCGCCCAGCACCACCCTCAGAACACTGTGCACGTCGAACAAGCCCTGTTCATTGGCCATCTGCGACGTGGTCACGTTGCCGGTCAAGGGCGCACCCTGCCCATCCTGCCACAACACTTCGGCCTCTGGGTAGCCCCGGTAGCTGGAGCAGGTGATGGTCACCGTGTCCCCCAGGCCTCAGGTCCTTGTTGGGCTCCAGGGTCATGCTGGGTTTTGAGTAGGGGGCTGGAGGGGAGCAGAGAGTAGAGGGCAGAAGTCAGGTAAGGCAAAGGCAGTGGGACACAGTGGAGGGAAGAGCACCTGGGGCTGAGGACAAGGGTCAGCACGGGCAGTGGGGCTGCGGGAAGTAGGAAGGGCGTGCCAAGGGGAGGGCGCCCCCTTTCGCGGCTCTCACCTGCCACCTGCAGGCTGACCGCGGCGCTGCCGAAGTCCCGGATGCTCACGAAGCAGGTGAAGCTGCCCTCATCAGCCACGCGCACGCGCTGTAGCCTCAGGGACGCGTTGCCCTGAGCCAGCAGGTCTGGGAAGAGCGCTGTGCGGTTGGCATAGGCGCTGCCCTGGTCGCGGCCCTCGGCGAAGCTGTGCACCAGTTGTTTGGTGTCTGTCAGCTGCCAGATGAGGTTGAGCTGTGCCAGGCTGAAGCCGGGCTCGGTCGAGAAGGAGCAGCGCAGGGTGGCATCAGTGCCCACGAGGGCCACCACGGGGTCTTCTGGAACCTGGACCTCCACTGCACCTGAGGGTGGGGTTGGAGCGGCACGGCAGTGAGGAGGGGGTGGGGACACTCGGCTACCACCGCACTGCCTCCGGTATCTCCTCCATCGACCCCTAGTTCCCATGCCATCTTTCCATTTTCTCCCCCAGACCTAAAAACAGATTGAGTCTCAACACTTCCAGACGTGTCCCTAATCGTCTGACAAGAATCACAGCAGCTTGGCCTAGGCCGGACAAGGTCCATCTCCCTGGGGGACCTGGCCTGGGGCAGCCTGCAGCCCTAGCAAAACTCCCCTCTCCGCCAGGACCCATTTCCCTCTCCTATCCTCCGACACTCTTCTGAGATCTGAATGCTTCTCCACTCTTTCCACAGGTTTCCAGAGCCCTGGAGTCAGGAGGCCCAGAGAGCTGAGGAGGACCTGTGATCACTACCCTCACCTACTCCTACCACGGTAAGCTTTCCCTCTATGCAACCTGTTTCATTTCTGTTTTTATTATTAGGCGTCTCCCTGTTCTGGGAGTCTGAAGGTAAGGAGCTAGATTCAGATACCATGACCACTGGAGACTGGACCAACTCCCCGCCCCTGTCCCCCACCCCAAGGGACATTTAAGAAAACAAAAGTAAAACCTGTGGGGTTTCTATGGGGCGTGATGGTGACCGAGCCGTGAGCGTCCTGCTGCAGCACGGGGTTGCGCACCAGGCAGCTGTAGGTACCGTTAGCGCCCAGCACCACCCTCAGAACACTGTGCACGTCGAACAAGCCCTGTTCATTGGCCATCTGCGACGTGGTCACGTTGCCGGTCAAGGGCGCACCCTGCCCATCCTGCCACAACACTTCGGCCTTGGGGTAGCCCTGGTAGCTGGAGCAGGTGATGGTCACCGTGTCCCCAGGCCTCAGGTCCTTGTTGGGCTCCAGGGTCATGCTGGGTTTTGAGTAGGGGGCTGGAGGGGAGCAGAGAGTAGAAGGCAGAGGTCAGGTAAGGCAAAGGCAGTGGGACACAGTGGAGGGGAAGAGCGCCTGGGGCTGAGGACAAGGGTCAGCACTGGGGCAGCGGGGCTGCGGGAAGTAGGAGGGGCGTGCCAAGGGGGAGGGCGCCCCCTTTCGCGGCTCTCACCTGCCACCTGCAGGCTGACCCGCGGCGCTGCCGAAGTCTCGGATGCTCACGAAGCAGGTGAAGCTGCCCTCATCAGCCACGCGCACGCGCTGTAGCCTCAGGGACGCGTTGCCCTGAGCCAGCAGGTCTGGGAAGAGCGCTGTGCGGTTGGCATAGGCGCTGCCCTGGTCGCGGCCCTCGGCGAAGCTGTGCACCAGCTGTTTGGTGTCTGTCAGCTGCCAGATGAGGTTGAGCTGTGCCAGGCTGAAGCCGGGCTCGGTCGAGAAGGAGCAGTGCAGGGTGGCGTCGGTGCCCACGAGGGCCACCACGGGGTCTTCCGGAACCTGGACCTCCACCGCGGCCCCTGACGATGGGGTTGGTGAGGTGGGACGGTGAGAAGAGGGTGAGACACTTGTGACCTCCCTAGTTCCCCTCCTCTTCCAAGTTAACTGCAGGCCCTGTCCACTCCTTTGTTAAGGGCTGAGGAGAGTGTGTTACTTGTGGTTCTAGTTCAGCCAACATGAATATAGTAAGTACATACTCTGCCAAGGGTAAGAGTTAGGAATGCCACAGAGAACACCACCCAGGTCACAACTCTGAAGAGCTTAAGTTTTAGTGGGAGATAGAGACAAACCAGCACACACATTCTTGGTAGCACGTGATTAGGAGTATGAAGGAAGAAAGAAGCCAATGGATAGAAAGTAAAGAAGTCGTTTTAAAAAAATCTGGCAGGTGCATCACACCTGTCTGTGCTGGCTGCATGTCCCAAGTATACACTATTTTTATAAATTGTGAAAAGAAAATCTAAACAATAATATGCATCAAAATGTCATTAGTGGTTTTCTCTGGATGAGAAAGAATCACAAGTGATATTTCTTTTCCTTAACAAACATGATTAGTTTTTATGCAAGAAAGAAAGATTACCCATGCATTTAAATATGGTGGTGAACCACATTCTCCATAAAGAGATATTAAGCTGAGATTGAAAGGGAATGAAAAAGAGTCTGATATAGTCAGAGAAAAGCCCCCTAGGGCAGGTTGCCCTGTTCCCACCCCTGACCTCCTTTCTGTGGGTTTACTCTGCAGCCTCCCACCCAATCACCTCTGTCTCCAGTCCAGCTCTTCTTTTAGAGCCCTAGGAAGTTGGGTAGAGGTCCCTGACAGCTTTTCTTTTAGTGATATGTGCCCCCTAGCCTGGCACTGCCATTCTTGGGCAACAGTTACGTTGTGTGTGTGCTCTGGGCACCAGCAAAGCAAGCACACTCAGAAAGTGTGAAGACCAGTCTTGAAACAAAGCTAGCTGAATACAGCACTCATTAAAGTTTTCTCACATTTTGAAAAATAGCATTTTATAGTTAGTAGTTTCATTGTGAATTACATACAGGGAGGTGGTATCATTGTCTTTGGGCTTCCCTGGTAGTTCAGACAGTAAAGAATCTGCCTGCAATGCAGGAGACCCAGGTTTGATCCCTGGGTCAGAAAGATCCCCTGGAGGAGGAAATGGCAACCTATTCCAATTTTCTTGCCTGGAGAATTCCATGGACAGAGGCACTTGGCAGGCTACAGTCCATGGGGTTGCAGAGAGTCGGACACAGCTGAGCAAGTAACACACCCACACCCATCCACACCCACACAACCCACCCACACCCACACTCCCACCCATACACCCACACACCCACCCATACCTCTGTGATGATCTCTTAAGGCCTTAAGCTGTCACTGGATCTCCTGCCAGGCTGCCAGGCACCACAGGCCAGATCTCCAGTTGGAGACCAATAGGGTGCCCCTTGTATGGGGGCATTTGGGGGATGAAACCTGAGGAGTCACCCAAAGCCCTTTCTCTAGAAAAATCAATGTACCGCTGGGTAAAGTGGTGCTTCCTCCTTTTGACCACCAGATGGCACCAGACATTCAGCTTTGTCTTCCCCCTTGGAGGAGGACGTCTCCCTCTGAGCAGATTAAGATTTGAAATATGATGGTGTTGCCATTAAAGTAGGTGCCATTATTGAAAGCCAACTCTGTGCCAAGAACTGTATGGGAAGACTTATATCCTTTATTCAGCATGGTTATTGAGCACCTGCTATGTGGCTGGCATTAATCCTGGCCCTGGGGATACATTCTGCTCTTTGAGCAGAGCAGGCAATAAGCAAGTAAACATACAATATGTCAGGTGGAGATTAGTGTTGGGAAGAAGCATAAAGTAAGGCCAACGAAAGAGAGGGAAGAGGTGTTATTCTATACCCAGTAGCCTGGGCAAGGTGACATTTGAGCAATGGCTTGAATGAAATATGGGATCGAGTCATGCAGATATGTGGGGGCAGAAAGTTTTAGGCAGATGCAACAGTATGTGCAAAGGCCCTCGGGAGGGAGCACACGTGTGGTTGAGAAACAGCCTTGTCGCATTTAGAGCTCACATTACCATTTTACAGAAGAGAAAACAGAGGCTAAGAAATGTCAAGTAAGGTGGATCCCAAGGTAGGAATGACGTGGACAGGGCACAGAGGAGATTTGGAGGCAGTTAGCCAAAACCTTCCCAGCCCTGCCAGACAGAGAGGCCCCAAGGCCCCAAGGCACCTCAAGGCCCCAAACTGCTCCCCCTCACCTGTGAGGCAGAACCACAGCACTCCCAGGGCGGGGGCCACACTCACACCCGTGCTGCCCGGTCCACACAGCATCTTCTTGCAAGGCAGCT
This sequence comes from Nanger dama, assembly GCA_917880005.1. Lineage (NCBI taxonomy): Eukaryota > Metazoa > Chordata > Mammalia > Artiodactyla > Bovidae > Nanger > Nanger dama. The sequence continues at coordinate 20,520,604 of CAKJTW010000036.1, read as the reverse complement.
GACAGCTGGGCTCTCCGTGATGGAAGGCTGCCCCTGCCTGTGAAGAAGAGGAAGTGAAGCTTCTGTCTCAAAAGGTCCTTACCAAGCCCTCTCTCTCACCTCATCTCCCCTGGACCAGCCTGGTGGAGGCTGCAACAGCCCACTGGGAGGTCCTCCTTCCCACACCCTACAGGGCTCCCTGCTGAGGGATATTTTGAGAGATGCTGGCAGGAGGAAATTGAGTCACTGGGGAGGCTGGATCCAGGGGAGGCAGTGTAGCAGGCAGATAGGATCCACCCCTTCTAAGATATTGATATGCAAACAAAAGATAGGCGAGGCAAGGCCAGGGATAGTCAAGCCTGGCCTGCTCAGGGCAACGCAAGTAGGTACACAGATCAGTTTGGCTCGGCTGGTAGAAGAGAACAAGGCTTAGAGTTTGGCCAAGACATTATTTTGCTGACAAAGCATAGTCAAAGCTATGGTTTTTCTAGTAGTCATGTATGGATGTGAGAGTTGGATTATAAAGAAGGCTGAGCACCGAAGAATTGATGCTTTTGAATTGTGGTGCTAGAGAAGACTCTTGAGAATCCCGTGGACTGCAAGGAGATCAAACCAGTCAATCCTAAAGGAAGTTAGTCCTGAATATTCATTGGAAGGACCGATGCTCAAACTCAATACTTTGGCCGCCTGATGTGAACAGCTGACTCATTGGAAAAGACCCTGATACTGGGAAAGATTGAGGGCAGGAGGAGAAGGGGGTGACAGAGGATGAGATGGTTGGATGGCATCACTGACTCAATGGACATGAGTTTGAGCAAACTCCAGAAGATAGTGAAAGACAAGAAAGCCTGGCATGCTATAGTCCACGGGATCGCAAAGAGTTGGACACAACTTAGCAACTGAACAACATGACAAGAGGTCAAAAGCTTATCCTGAAGGCAGCTGGGAGCCACTGAAGGTTCTGGAATAAAAGAATGGGTATGGTCAGAGCTGTGTTTCATAAAGATTACACTGACAGCATCTGCAGGATAAATGAGAAGAGCTGGACAGAAGAGACAAAGCAGGTCTGGGAGAAAGCAACAGCATGGAGGACGGGGCAGCGAGGGAAGGAGCAGTCGGGGTCGCCGTGGTCTGAGCCTCGGGCGCAGGTGCAGCATTCATGGGGACAGAGAGCAGGGAAGGGTCTAGTGTAGGCTGTATGCAGTGAAAGGTGTTTGTGCAAGAACTTCCTGGCGAGACTTCTGAAGCGACCTGGTGAATGAGTGTGGGGCTCAAAGGAAAGGACACAGGCTAGTTTAACATGCATATACTGAGTGCTCAAGACCAGTGAGAAGTGGAAGTGGCCTGTTCTGAGACTGACCCCCGCCCACAGACTGGAATCAGGATTGAGTGGAGGTATTTCTGCAACCTCCCAGGTCCAGCCCTGCTCCCAGTCCCCTGGCTTCCTCCCACCCCACCCCCATTGCTGTCTGCCTTTTCCCCAGGTCTCACAGCTGCTGCCTGATTGTCACATCCTGCCCAAGCCATGTGTCAACAGGGTCGATTTATGCTATTCAATACAATTTGGCAAAAATAGAAAACGTTTCTCATTCCTCAGACCACCCAGGGAGCCAGGCTGCCTGACGTGGTCCCATTCTGCAAGAGGAAAAAAAAAAAAAAAATTAAAGCCCAGATAAGTGAGAGGACGTCATATTTTGCACAAAGTTGAGAAGGGTTTGCATTCTCCACCTCCTGCCACACCTCTCTGCCCTTCCAAAGAGCGAATGGCATCAATAGTCAAGTCGTGAACATCAGTTTCAGTCGCATGCAACCCTCCCAATCCCAGCCAAGCACCGCTTGTCTCTCCCCCCTTCCCCCACACCCAGCAGCTGAGCTGAGGGAGTCCCTTAGCCAAGCCGGGTGCATCCTGTGCACCTCCCCCCCACCACACCTCCCAGCTGTCCACAGTGGGGAAGCCCTGAGCAGCCACTTCCTTCCGAGACAGTTCCGGTCCAAACCTGGCGGCCTCAAAGCCTTTCCGCCTGCTGAGTCAGCAGCCTCCGAGGTCCATTCATAAAGGCACCCTTGGCAGGCACCACATCATGCCTACGAGGGCCACCACAGACCAAAGGGAAATGCTGGCAGGCAGTGGCCAGCCCTGCCTACCCGTCTGCTGAAGGGATCACAGAGACTAAGGATTAAGGAGCTCCCCTTACCCAAGACAGAACCAAGGCCTGTCCTTCCTGGGTCTCCCTCACTCTTCCCACTGCTGCCCATGCCTACCATCTCCCATCCTGACCTTGGCGGCCAGCACTCCTGTGATCCTGCCGTGACTCTCCACTCTGCCCCTGCCCACCCCACACTCTGCGTGTCTCCTCTTAGGACCTGATGCAGGAATCTGCTCACATCTTTCCTCGACAAGGCCCTCACAGGGTTCCCCATTTACCATGGGAATAAACGCACACCACTCTGCCTGGCTCTCAAGCCTTTTCTGATAACTATTTCTTCCACTCATCAAGCTAATTCCTGCTGCTGCTGCTGCTGGGTTTACTTGCCAGGGTTGCTTGGACTGGCTGTCACCTCCATGAATGTGGGGCAGCCTCCTGATCTAATCAGGTTTCCCAAGGGCCGAGCTGTCCTTCCCTCCTGAGGGAAGGTGAGGATTCCTAGGGGTAGAGGGGATGGTGAATCCGTTCAGTCTCTCAGTCATGTCTGACTCTTTGTGACTCCGTGGACTACAGCACACCAGGCTTCCCTGTCGCATCAAGTCGGTGATGCCATCCAACCATTTCATTCTCTGTCCTCCCCTTCTCCTCCTGCCTTCAATCTTTCCAGGGGTTGGATTTGCTCCCTTCAACTCCTTTCCGAGACTCTGGACTCAGGGAAGTTCCTGTCTCATGTGTTCCCTGGGGAGAAGCCCCAGGGAACCGAGGACAGGGAGAGGCTCCCTCCCCAATAGCTGGGCTCCTAGAGCCGAGGGCAGGAGAGGAGAACACATCTCAGAGAGGGTATTGCTAGGCAACAGAAGCATGACCTGTGACCACTGGGACAGACCGGCTGCCCAGCACACAGAGCGTCTTGGAGATGCACAGGCTTCAGGCTGCATTCACACCACTCTGCCCACCTTTTCTACAAAGGGGAATTCTCACCCCAGGCAGGATGGCCCTGGAGCCAGCATGTGCCACCGCTCCCGGTGAGTCACCAGCCGGTCTTCCCTCCTCCACTTCCTCCATCCTCACTGAGCCCCGTCCCAGCCAAATGTGGGAATTCCAAGGAGCCCTGGCAGGAAAGAGCACAGGCTGCCTTGGCTTTCACAGAGAAGCAGGAGGGAGGGGGCCCGGGGCCACCTGAGGCCTGGGATACAGTAAGTGCATCCAACCCCAGAAGAGGTGGAGCCACAAGAAACCTCCCCAGAGATGGCCTCCCACAAAGCCAAAGCCAAAAATCAAGGGCTGAGGTGGGCTCTATACCATGATGCCCTGGATCTGGGGATGTCTGAGGGGAACGCCTTGCCCCTACCATGACCACCAGCAGCACCCCATTTTCTCTTAACCCTCCTGCCTTTCCCCAATCCCTGCAGGGGCTGCTTGGACAACACATCCCCCAGAAGGCAAGAAGGATCACAGAACTAGTGTCAATCTTTGCTAACTAGCACTGGATAGAAGCATAGCTTTTGGAAACAACGGTTAAGTCCCTGGATCCAGCTCTGCCTGAAGCAAGCTGTATACCTAGACTGCCCAGATACTTGAGCCAATCTTTTTTTCTTTCCCTCAAGCTAGTTTGAGCTAAATTTCTCTTACCTGCAACTGAAGGTTGTTCTTGTCATTGTTTGGTCACTAAGCCGTGTCCAACTCTTTGTGACCCTACATACTATAGCCCACCAGGCTCCTCTGTCCATGGGATTCTCCAGTCAAGAATACTAGAGTGGGTGGCCATTTCCTTCTCCAGGGGATCTTCCCAACCCAGGGATTGAACCCATATCTTCTGCTTGGCAGGCAGATCCTTTACCACTGAGCCACCTGGGAAGCCCACCTTGAATATATATTCCTGTATTTAGTTATTCATTGAACTATTCACTGAGTGCCTGGTAGGCAGGCACTGGGGACAGAGAGGACTAAGCTGTGTCTGTCCTCAAAGTGCCTGAGTTCCAATGCATATAAATCACTGCAGTTCAGTACAGAGTACTATTTAAGTTAACTGAGAGATATTTGGAGGCACATGATAACCCTAAGGGTGAGTCCTGACAAATGATGAGCAACTTCCCAGGTAATTCAGTTCAGTTGCTCAGTCGTGTCCGATTCTTTGAGACCCCATGGACTGCAGCACACCAGGCCTCCTTGTCCATCACCAACTCCAGGAATTTACTCAAACTGATGTCCATTGAGTCAGTGATGTTATCCAACCATCTCATCATCCCCTACTCCTCCCTCCTTCAATCTTTCCCAGCATCAGGGTCTTTTCAAATGAGTCAGCTCTTTGCATCAGGGGCCAAAGTATTGGAGCTTCAGCTTCAGCAGAAGTTCTTCAAATGAATATTCAGGACTGATTTCTTTTAGGATAGGCTGGTTGGATCTCCTTGCAGTCCAAGGGACTCTCAAGAGTCTTCTCCAACACTTCAGTTCAAAAGCATCAATTCTTCAGTGCTCAGCTTTCTTCATAGTCCATTTCTAACATCCATACATGACTACTGGAAATTCCATAGCTTTGACTAGACGGACCTTTGTTGGCAAAGTAATGTCTCTGTTTTTTAATAGCTATCTAGGTTGGTCAAAACTTTTCTTCCAAGCAGCAAGCGTCGTTTAATTTCATGGCTGCAGTCACCATCTGCAGTGATTTTGAAGCCCAAAAAATAAAGTCTGACACTGTTTCCACTGTTTCTTCACCTATTTGCCATGAAGTGATGGGACCGGATGCCATGATCTTCGTTTTCTGAATGTTGAGCTTTAAGCCAGCTTTTTCACTCTCACTTCATCAAGAGGCTCTTTAGTTCTTCTTCACTTTCTGCCATGAGGGTGGTATCATCTGCATATCTGATGTTATTGATATTTCTCCCAGAAATCTTGATTCCAGCTTGTGCTTCTTCCAGCTTGTGCTTCTTCCAGCCCAGCATTTCTCATGATGTACTCTGCATATAAGTTAAATAAGCAGGGTGACAATATACAGCCTTGACATACTCCTTTTCCTATTTGGAACCAGTCTGTTGTTCCATGTCCAGTTCTAACTGTTGCTTCCTGACCTGCATACACATTTCTCCAGGAGGCAAGTCAGGTGGTCTGGTATTCCCATCTCTTTCAGAATTTTCCACAGTTTATTGTGATCCAAACAGTCAAAGGCTTTGGCATAGTTAATAAAGCAGAAATAGATGTTTTTCTGGAACTCTCTTGCTTTTTTGATGATCCAGCGGATGTTGGCAATTTGATCTCTAGTTCCTCTGCCTTTTCTAAAACCAGCTTGAACATCTATAAGTTCACAGTTCATGTATTGCTGAAGCCTGGCTTGAAGAATTCTGAGCATTACTTTACTAGCGTGTGAGATGAGTGCAATTGTGCAATAGTTTGGGCATTCTTTGACATGCCTTTCTTAGGGATTGGAATGAAAACTGACCTTTTCAGTCCTGTGGCCATTGCTGAGTTTTCCAAATCTGCTGGCATATTGAGTGCAGCACTTTCACAGCATCATCTTTTAGGATTTGAAATAGCTCAATTGGATCCATCACCTCCACTACCTTGTTCAAAGTGATGCTTCCTAAGGCCCACTTGACTTCACATTCCAGGATGTCTGGCTCTAGATGAGTGATCACACCATTGTGATTATCTGGGTCATGAAGATCTTTTTGTACAGTTCTGTGTATTCTTGCCACGAGATCTGCTTCTGTTAGGTCCATACCATTTCTGTCCTTTTTGAGTCCATGTTTGCATGAAATGTTCCCTTGGTATCTCTAATTTTCTTGAAGAGATCTCTAGTCTTTCTCATTCTATTCTTATCCTCTATTTCTTTGCACATCACTGAGAAAGGCTTTCTTTTCTTTCTTTGCTATCCTTTGGAACTCTGCATTCAAATGGGTATATCTTTCCTTTTCTCCTTTGCTTTTTGCTTCTCTTCTTTTCACAGCTATTTATAAGGCCTCCTCAGACAGCCATTTTGCTTTTCTGCATTTCTTTTTCTTGGGAATGGTCTTGCTTCCTATCTCCTGTACAGTGTCATGAATCTATCCATAGTTCATCAGGCACTCTGTCTATCAGACCTAGTCCCTTAAATCTGTTTCTCACTTTACTGCATAATCATTAGGGATTTGATTTAGGTCATACCTGAAGGATCTAGTGGTTTTCCCTACTTTCTTCAATTTAAGTCTTAATTTGGCCTGTCCTAGCCTGTCCCCAGGTAGACAGGCTAGGAAAGGTGGTCTCTCCCTAGCCCCAAGAGTCCTGGCCTCCTGGCACTGCTTTTCTGCCTGTCAGCCAGATCTCTTTGAAATAGTAAATAGTGAGCCCAAAGTTTGGTTCTAGTTGCAGTCCTGGCACTTTGCTGGGCAATCTTTATAGGTGACTTCCCCTCTCTGAGATCAGTGTTGCCATCTATGAAAAAGGGCTTTGAAAAAAAGTGAAAGTCCCTCAGTCACGTTCAACTCTTCGGGACCCCATGGACTATAGGCCACCAGGTTCTTCTGTCCATGGAATTCTCCAGGCAAGAATAGTAGAGTGGGTTGCCATTCCCTTCTCCAGGGCATCTTCCTGACCCAGGAATCAAACCTGGGAATCCTGCACTGCAGGCAGTTTCTTTACAGTCTGAGCCACCAGGGAAGCCTGAAAGAAGAGCTTTACTGGATGCTAATGGAACTTCATCAGTATGTTAAGGCTTTGTGTGCTATATCCTTAAGGTCTAGCCAGTTAGCTGCCATGTAGGTCACACTGAAATGTATAAAATGACTGTGGCAGAAACTACTAGTGTTCCCCTTACATCATTTCCTCCCCTTCTGTAGAATATTAATATTTTGTTAGGCACAGGGCCACTTAGCTAAAGACTACAGATACCAGCCTGCCTTGCAGCAGGGAATAGCCATATGACCATTTTCTGGCTAATAGGGTGTAGGAGGAACTGATGTATAACTTCTGGGTCGTGCCTTTGAAGAGGCGAATGCCCGCTCTCTTCTCCTCCCCCCTTCCCACTGTTTAGAACACAGATGTGGACATCAAGGGCCATGCTGCCAAGGGCAACACCCTGGGGACTGCTGAGCAGCAAGACAGAAGGCCCCTGGAGGCTGCAGCATCAGCCCTGGACATAGCCGGATTGTCCCTTGGGTGAGAAGAAGCATCTCTTCTAGCGTCACCGTTATTTCGGGTCTTTCTTACAGCATTCAAAGTGACTAATTTAGGGACCCATCCCTTCCTTCCTCTCCCGCCTTCTCTTCTCCCGCTTCCCACCCCATGAAAACTGCTACTGCTCAGAACAGCAAAAGGAAACCACATCTAAAATAGGTGTTTCAAAATGTGAACTGAACACTGTCTCATTAGATTCACTTAATGATGCCTGGACCCAGCTTAGGAGACATTTCAAGGGTAGTCATGACTTGTCTTGGTGATTGTATGTATGTTAGGGGGTGAAAGAGCCAAGGATGTACTGAAGGTTTCAACCAATGAGCGTGTGTGTCACACATATAAGATGGAGAGACCTGGAAATGATGGGGGAGAAGAGTTCCAACTGGGCCTGAGCCATGGATGGATCATCCATGAGAAAATGTGTGATAGATTTCTAGACACACAGAGCTGGAGCTCAGAACAGGATGCGGGAGCTACTCTTGGAAGCCAGAGATGGGAATCACTGAGTAGATAATGGAATGAGAAGAGGACCCCCAAACGAATTCTGAAGAAGCTGCAGAAGTTAAGAACAGAACAGGGAAGCTTTATCTGGCCACTCCCACAACTTCCCCCTAGAGATGGGTACCCTCTACCTCCCAGAGAAGTCCACAACCTTTTGGGCAGCTCTCATTGATGCGAAGCTCTTCCTTTTATTGAGATAAAATCTGTCAGCCTATATAATTCCTCGTTTGACCCCTTGGACCACAGGGAACATGTCTGCCCCTCCCTTATATCAGCCCTACAAGTCTTGGGTCTTCTTCTTCCTGGTAGAGGTCATATTGGGTAGCCAGCCACTTTTTTCACTAAAATAACCCCAAATAATAGACTGTCAAATCTGTGGCCAGTGACCAGAGTCATTTGCTCACATTGCTGTGGGTCCAGGTCTCTGCCATCCTCCTCTGAAAGATTTAGGGAAGGGGTGGAGATTTATAGGATGTTTCATTTGTTACTATTACATTTCATCCAGTTAAGCTAAGTATCCAATTGCCATGATCTTTTTTAAAAAATTATGGCAAAATACACATAACATGAAGTTTACCATTTTGCCTTTTTCTTTTTTTTTTTAATTATGCCACACCCCTCAACTCATAGGATTAGTTCCCCAACCAGGGATTGAACCTGGGACCTTAGGAGTAAAAGCGCATAGTCCCAACCACTGGACCTACAGAGAATTCCCATTTTAATACTTTTTAAGTGTACAATTTGGTGGCATTAAGTGCAGACACAGTGTTTTGTGACCATGCCATGATCTTTTGAATTACTGTTTTGACAGTACCTGGTACACAGGGGTGCTCAATAATTTTTGGTGGATGAAGAAAAGAACATAGGTGTTACCTAAAAAGGTTACCCTCTTCTCCTTACTTTATTTCTTGTGTCATCAAGGTCCTCTGGGAGAGGACAGAATCAGGAGAGCCCTGTAGCACCAGGGTCTGCCCCTGAATGTCTGTCCACTAGTCAAGGTTTTGGGGTCCCAAGTCTTCCTACTTGTGCTGCCGCTCACCCAGCTTCCCATTTATCTCACCCCCCAAAGTACCACTGCTTCTGGTGGGGGACCAATCACATGGAGAAAAACCAGAAAAAAAAAAAAAAAGGCTCAGTTGAAGAAGGTGGACTCTTCTTCAAGTGCTCAATTGATTATTAGTTCCAGGGTTTTGTCAAGATTAAGTCACCAATCTGTTCTTCCTGTAATCTACTTTATTCCCCATAAATCTGGTTATTTTCCCATCTTAGGTCATTGAGCTGGAGAAGGCACTGGCAACCCACTCTAGTCCTCTTGCCTGGAAACTCCCATGGACGGAGGAGCCTGGTAGGCTGCAGTCCAGGAGTCGCTAAGAGTCGGACGCGACTGAGTGACTGAACTTTCACTTTTCACTTTCATGCACTGGAGAAGGAAATGGCAACCCACTCCAGTGTTCTCGCCTGGAGAGTCTCAGGGACAGAGGAGCCTGGTGAGCTGCCGTCTGTGGGGTCACACACAGTCGGACACGACTGAAGCGACTTAGCAGCAGCAGCAGCGGGTCTTTGAGTAATCATTTATCCACTTATACAACAAACAGATGCAGGTTTTATAGCAGGTATTACGGGAATGGAGGGTCAAGCAGTTCATGGAGGAATGGGGAGGCTTAGTTGAGACCTCATAAGGGAGGAAACATTTCAGCTATCTGGGGAAGGGGGGCAGCACCAGCAAAGTCATGGAAGAGCAGGCACCCCCCCGTGGACTCTGGGAAGATGAGACTCTGAGGAGAGGCTGTCAAGAGATGAGGCAAGGGAGGTGGCTAGGGGTCGGCTGTTGTTCAGTGATGGACTGCAGTACCCCAGGCTTCCCTGCCCTTCACTATGTTCCAAAGTTTGCTCAAACTCATGTCCACCGAATCGATGATGCCATCCAACAATCTCATCCTCTGTCGCCCTTTTCTTCTCCTGCCCTCAATCTTTCAAGGAAGGAAGGGGGAAAAGAACAGTGAGTGGGCTGGGGACCCATTTTGGAAGCTTAAATGATTGCAAAATCCAGCCATCTCATCCTCTGTCATCCCTTTCTCCTCCTGCCCTCAATCTTTCCCAGCATCAGGGTCTTTTCTAATGAGTCAGCTCTTCACATCAGGTGGCCGAAGTATTGGAGCTTCAGCTTTAGCATCAGTCCTTCCAATGAATATTCAGGCTTGATTTTCTTTAGGATTGACTGGTTTGATCTCCTTGCAATCCAAAGGACTCTCAAGAGTCTTCTCCAACACCACAGTTCAAAAGCATCGATTTTGGGGCGCTCAGCCTTCTTTATGGTCGGTTAGGGGTCCTGGATTGATTCTGCGCACAGTGGGAAACTGTGAAATGCTGCAACCCACACCTTTCCCACCTCCATCCAATCCCTGCTGTCTTTCCCAGTTGTCCTGAAATATCCCTGATAGCTTCTCTGAGATCTCATCTCCAGGTTCATTCAGCACCAGGACAGGCAATTTCAGGAGCCAGAAGACAAACCCATTAAAGCAGATTATCACCTCCCCTCCTGGCCTGAACTCTGGTTCCTTCCTAACAGCTTCTCTTCCTTTCCTTGATACAGAAGCAAAATAGATGCTGGGCAGACCTTCTCTGTTGTCACTAGACATTTTGCTCCACATCCTTTATTCTAGAGTGCCCCTCTCTCATTCTAGGCTGGATCATTCTGATAACAGGGCTCCAATTTCCTGCAGGGAACCCACTCCATATGGTACTGGTAGGGCTGACTCCCAGCCTCAGGCCTCAGCTGGGGACCAGATCTGGATCCTTGGAGAACCCCTGCCCTGCCCCCACTCAGTGACAGGCTTGGAAATGAGCCTGTGAGCCAAGCCACACCCATTCAGAGAATTCCCAGGGCTTTGCTACTGGCACTCTCAGAAAGCACTCTTTCTTGCTGAGGTTGCGAAGCAGGATGTGGTTTGGGGCTGTTGGCAATGAATCTCAACTAGCAACAATCTAAAGAATTGATCCAAACAAATACACAGAGGCAAAGGTGAACACAGGAGGGATACAGAGCCCTAAACAACATGTAAGTCCCTAGGCCTGAAGCAAGCTGCACACCTATACTGCCCAGATACATGAGTAATCTTTTTTTCCTCTTAAGCCAGTTTGATCTAGGTTTCTACTGTCTATAACTGAAGGAGTCGTTGACTATACATTGGTTTGTGTATTTAGTGATTCACTGAACTACTCATGGAGTGCCTGGTAGGCAGGCACTGGGGGCAGAGAGAGGACTAAGTTATGTCTGTTTCCAGAAGCCTGAGTTCCATAGAACTGCATAGTTCCTATGCAGGAAATGCACAGAAATCACTGCAGTTCAGTACAGAGTACTGTTTTAAGATACAGTGAGGACCACCTGGTGGTACCTTAGAGACATGACAACCCACTAAAGTGAACCCTGAACACTGACCTGACGCTTCCCCGGTGGTCAGGGCTAGAACAGGAGGTCGTGTTTGGATTTTGTACATGATGAGAAAGGGTTTTAAGTAGAGAAGTAACATTGTTGCCATAGGTGGGCCAACCTTTGATTAACTGATCCATATGTAATGTTAACCTTGCTGAGGATGTTTGAATTTTAAAGGATGACTTTTAAAAGGGCAATGAGCTAATGGTAGAATTTCCGGCATCAGAGAGTTTTTCTTTTCTAGATTGTGTCCTCCTGGAGATGCTCAAAATACCCTGCTCCGCCTGTGTGTGGACCTACTGCTGGTTCTGGATGTAGAATCGAGTCAGGCAGGGGTCAGCAGATTTCTTCTGTGATGGTCCAGACAGTGAACATTTGAGGCTTTGCAGGCATTCCCATATCTGTCCCAATGGCTCAGCTCTGCCTTTACCCCAGGAAAGCAGCCAGGGACAGGAATAAATGAATGAGCAGAGCTGTGTTCCAATAGAAGTGTATTTATGGACACTTGGAATTGAATCAAATACAGTTTTCAGGAATCACATGATTTTTTTGGCCAATCATTCTTAGCTTCTGGATGATACCAAAAAAAGCAGCTGAAGATTTGCCCCAGGGGCTAGTCAGTATGGACTGGTTTATAGAAACACTAGCTCCATTCTCAAACACATCAGCAGCAAAAATGGAAAACAATTGGGAATGGGTACATTAATTATGGCACATCTGTATAAAGGAATAGCATACAGCCTTTCAAAAGAACCTGTACTAACATGGAAATAAGTCCATGTGGGTCACTGAATAAAGTATATTATATATTGGGAGTTAAGCGACCTAATTTCTGTATTAATGCCTGGTCCCATGGTCCCAGATCTAGTCACCTACCTCGCTCTCCATCTCCTACATTTCAGTGCAGGTCCTTCCTTCTCTGGCACTGAACCCCCGGGAGTTGCTCCTAGACCCTCCCCTTAATTCTCTCTACTATTTTTTTTTCCTAGATGATTTCATCCACTCCTGTGGCTTTAAATATCATTTATATGCTGATAACTCCCAAATTTACTTCTCCAAGTCCACACTTCTCATCTGAGCTCCAAACTTAAGCCCAACTGTCTCCTAAACATCTCTGTTCCAAAGACTCACAGGCATCTCTCTCTTAACATGTCCCTCTTCAATCTCTTGATTCCTCCCCCAAACCTGTTCCTCCCCAGCCCTTCCCACTTCGTAAAGGCATCATCCTCCACCGCCTCTGATCAAGTCAGAACCCTGATTTCTCTTACCCTTATAGTTCATCACCAAGAACAGCCATCCCCAATACCCAAATATATCTCAGGGATCTGCAGACTACAGCCTCAGCCCCAAATTCTGCTCACCACCTGCTTTAGTTCAGTTCACCAGTTAAGACAGGGTTTACCTTTTTACATGGTTAGAAAATTAAAAGAAGAATTCTTCATAACACATGAAAATCATATGAAATTCAAATCTCAGTGTCTGTAAATCAGGTTTCATCAGCATACAGCCACCCTCCATTCATTTACACATCATCTGTGACTGCTTTTCCATCACAGCAGTAGAACTGAGTAGTTGCAATAATCACAAAGCCTAAACAATTTACTTTCTGATCCTTTAGAGAAAAAGCTTGTCAACCCAATGTATTTTTATTCTCTCTATTCCCCTCTACCTCGGCTTCTCTCTCTGGTCTGCCAATCTGCCATCATCTCTTGTCTGCAGGACTACAAAAGGCTCCTCACCAGTCTCTCCACTTTCTCTCTTGTCCCCAAGCCCAGCTCTATACTCCCTTCCAGACTTCTACACAGCAACCAGAAAAACAGCTATAAAAACAAAAGTGCATCACATCATCACTTTCAATATCTAATCAGCCTACAGGGTCTTGCCTGGTTCAGCCCTGCCCACCTGCCCAGCCTCACCTCCTCCCATTTGCCCCCATCAGAGCTCTTACAACAAGACCCTGTTCCCTACCTCACAGGGTCTCTGCAAGCACAGTTCCTTCTTCTTGGATGACATCTTGAGGTTCACCTTGGCAGGAAAGCTGGGCTGAGGGTCTGCCACTCTATGGATGTCCCTGTTATGCATTGCTGTTTACATTGTGTCACATTGAGACCTCTCTGAGCAGGAACCATGTCTGCTTTATTTATTAGATCCTTTATCCTATTGGATCCTTAATTTTAGCTAAGGTTTGGCACATAATGAGTGTTCAAAGCACTGCTCAATGAATGAATGAATGCCTGTGTGTTTAGATAGAGAGATGGATGGATGAATGTTTGTATAGAAAAAGGGCCTGGAAGTGTGATAGTGAACCCAACCCTGGAGCATGGGAATGAAGGTAAGTGTCTACTTCTACCTTCTAGTTACTTTGATATACTTCTGCTGCTTTGACAACAAGCATCTAATTATTTTGTTCATTAACAAATGAAAAAGGAAAACAGCAACATCGAAGATTTATGTTTATGTGGGCTTTAGACCAGGCTCTATCACTCACTTGCTCTGCCCCATTGCCTCTCAGGGTCTTCATTTCCCCTAACCCTCAAAGGAAGGTCCTGGCCCCTTGCCTGTGCTGTGACCACCATCACATGCTGGGCTGGGGTAGCACAAGAAGCCTCATGGACAGAGTGAGCCCTGGCATTTTAGAAGATGTCTCTGGAGCTGGAGACACAGCTTCAAATCCAGACTCTGCCACTTCCTAGACATGTGACTTTGGGAAAACATCCTCTCTGAGCCTTAGCTGGCTCATGTGTGAAATAGGAATCTAAACTCTGCCTTCATAAGATGATTATGGGACTCCACTGAGAAAAATTATCTTAAAAAAAAACCTGACCTAATATTATTAGTATAGGTGCTCCACAACAGGGTGGGAGTCTGCAGAAAGAGTTTAGGGGATCTCCAGAGTTGCCTAGGAACCCTGACGGCCTTCCTTTCTCCTGATAATGAGTTAGTTTGGGCCTTTGGTGTTCAAGGCTGTCTGCTGGGCACTGCTCCCCAGCCCCGTGATCCTACCCAAGAGAAGAAATCAATTCTTCCTCTCAAAGTGATTTCTGTGTGAGTCAAAACAGCAGTGTGTCATCAGCGCCAGCCCAGCAGAGTGGGGCCAAGGTTTTCTTGGCATCGGCGATCTGCTTCCCTTATGGATTTAGGAAGAACAACGAAGAAGAAAAACAGGACAGAGCAGAGCCCCCAGCTTCCCCAAGCCAAACCATCCCCATCGAGGCACCCTCTCCACACTGAAGTCAAGGCCTGAGACCCGGAGGAGGCGAAACCAGAGAGAAGGAAGACGGCTCAGAGGGTTCAAGAATGTGGTGACTTTTGCCACAACAGCTGGCCTGCTTCTCACACCCTCTTCTGGCTAAGGAGCCACCACAAAATGAGTTTGCGTCTTCCAGAGTTCAACAGCCACTTGACAAGGCAGCATGAACTAGAAGTGTGTGCAGAGGCTACACACACAGACACACAGACACACACATCATCAGAAACATGGAAAGTTGGGAAAAAGTGACGGCTGCATTTAGCTCAGAAGAGGTCTGGCCAGAAGGAAGGAGCTGAAGGAGGAGAGTGGAGAGAGGACGGGAAGGCATGAGAGAACATAAGACCAAGTTGCAGGGCGGATCCCAGGTCATGTCCTGGCAGGCCTGTGCCACACACATCTGCATTCACTCAACCTCTGCTGAGTCCTGCTGAGTGCCCACCCAGATGTGTCTGGAAATTTCATCCCTCCCAGAAACCTTTCTAGACTTCACTTACGGAAGGGCTCACTTACTCCAGATGTAGTCTACCTAAACACTCCCTGCCCTGACATTCTTCAGGTTTCTACCCTGAAAAAGAGGTTTGCCCTGGCAGAAAAATGCTGCAGACCCCTCTCCACCTAAGCACCAGCCTCTCTGGATCTCCAGGGGCTCCTCTGGAGTGTAGCAGACTCTACCTAGCCTCAGCGCTGGAGCTCACCTGTCCAGCACCCACTTCCATGCCCACCATACAGAGGGGAGTCTGAGCCTAGGAAACAGGGTTCAGACTGCCGAGGGGCCCATGCTCAGTCATCAGTCACATCAGAGGTGACTAAGAGCCAGCTTACAGGTGCCCCTGGGCCACAATTCCTCACCTGTTAAACATCATCATCAGGCTCTCTTGCCTGCCTCACCCTACAGCTTAGGCTCAGGTACAGCAGACAAGCCTAGGTTCAAACTCTGACTCCGAAGGCTGGCTAGACATATGATCAAGTATAAATGACTTAACCTCTTTGAGATTTGATTCCATATCGTTAAAAGGGGGGAAGCAATGCCTACCCCATAGAGCTGCTGTAAGGATAAAATAAGAGGACATACAGAAAGGATTTAAAGCACCCAAACAGTGGTAAGGATCATGACTACTTTTGTTATTATTGCCAAGGGCATGGGGAGAAGGCCTCCTGGATCCTCTGCACTGAACCTCCTCTGTCAGGCTATATGTACAGAACCCTGGGAACATTATTCTTTCTCTGGCCCCCCTTTGCACCTAGGACTCCACCAGCACCCCAACTCCAAAGCAGCAAATCACAGTTCAGCGCCATCTCTGTGTCTGGCTCATCCCTGTTGGTCCTCTCCCCCTTCCTCCTCCAGGACACAGCCCCATGCTGCTACATATCCCTTTGTACAAGGCCTCCACACATTTCAGTATCTCTCCCATGAGAAGTCCAGTTCTGGGGAGCCTACATTGACTTTAGGTTACCTGGAAGTCCTGCCTCCTAGAGGTAGTATCTCTCCCTGCTCCAAGGCTCCCCCAAAATGTTTCTCAATCCCCACTCCCAGCAGTTCCCTCCAATATGCCCTCCCTAAGTCTTGGGAAGACCAAAGGCCCAAAGGCATTAGGGGTGTGGAGGAAGCATCCATTCTTGGGAGAATGAGGGATCATGGGGGCAGCTCGCCGGAAGCGCTGGTCGGGAACTGAGAGGGGGTTCCTGGAAGGCACTAGTGTGCTGAGGACCAGGCCTCTGGAACAGTAAGAACTCATCACAGTGGTTCCAACTGCGCTGCAAGGACACTAGTCTGGGACACCCAGGTCAGGTCTGCCATCTCCCCAGTTCCCCAGATGAATCCTCTCTGCCTTGCACATCTTACTAGGGACCCTTAGCACATCTTACCAGGTTCCAGCTGAGTCTGCCTCCAGAGTGGCAGAAAGAGCCAGCTCCTGGAGGAGACAGCAACCCAGCCTCAGCATTTGCCAGCTGCATGTTTTGGGGCATGTGATTTCCCTTTCCTGGGCCTCAGGTTACCCCTATGTACAGTGGAGCTAATGACTCCCTACCTCACAGGACAGCTATGATGATGAAACGAGACGCTTTCTATTAAGCATCCAGCACACCTCCACCCTCTAAAACCTGAAAACCCACTACTCCTATCTGGAACCTTATCCCACAGGGGGTGGCAGAACTGGGGGGTGGCAGGCGAAGGTTACATAAAAAGGGGAAAGCAATGCCTACCCCACAGAGCTGCTGTAAGGATAAAATAAGAGGACATACAGAAAGGGTTTGAAGCACGCCAACAGTGGTAAGGATCATGACTACTTTTGTTATTATTGCCATGGGCAAGGGGAGAAGGCCTCCTGGATCCTCTGTGCTGAGCCTCCTCTGTCAGGCTATATGTACAGATGTGTGATCCATTCTGACCAACGAGACCAAAGGAAATTTCTCCAAGATCACCAGTTCTCACACTCTTGCCCTCTTTTAGGCCCTGACTTTGCCTTCCCTCTTTTGCCTGTGGACCTCCCTGTCATTCCTGCCCTAGGAGTGTGGGAAATGGACAGGAATGGAAATGGCCAACCCACTCAGAGGATACGCTCATGGGCAGTGACATCATCCTGCCTGCCCTTCCTCCTCCTCCCCTGACCCCATGACTCAGGGCCACCGCTCAGGCCCTGTGTGGTGTTCATCTCAGGGGCCGCTTGGACTTGGGTCATTTTTCCTCACGTAGCAGAAACCCAACCAAAAGTGTCAAGCAACAGGCCAGACACTTGTTCTACAATACTTTCTGAGTGCGGTGGCATCTCAGCTTCTGGCTCTATGATCATACTCAGTTTCTGATCCTGAACTCTATTGCTCATCTCAGTATCAAGCCCAGATCCTACACCAAAGAATGAAGACTGATGACTCCAGAGCAGGTTAAAGTTTAAGGACAGAGGAATTCCCACAGGACAGTCCAAAAATCAACTTCCAAAGAGTAAGGACACAGCCTCCACAGGAGGGACAACACTTCTGTAACTGTCCTTCCCACAAATACTCCAGCTCCTGAGCCAGCTATTTGAGAACCTCAGCCAGCCAGTCAACCTGCTTCCATCGGGTGCCCGGGCAGAGGTGCAGAGGGCCGAGGATAGGGAGGAAAATCGGTCCTCAATTCCCCAAACCCCTTCTCATCCTCAGTCCTGTTTTAAGGTAGGCTTCCCATCTCTTGGGCTTTCCTGGTAGCTCAGTTGGTAAAGAATCTGCCTGTAGTGCAGGAGACCCAGGTTCGATCTCTGGGTCAGGAAGATTCCCTGAAGAAGGAAATGGCAAACCATTCTAGTATCCTTGCCTGGAAAATCCCATGGACAGAGGAGCCTGGTGGGCTGCGGTCCATGGGGTTGCAAAGAGTCACGCACAGCTGAGCAACTAACACTCTTATCTCTCACAGGCTGGATGGTCCAATTTCTTGCAACACAGGAGTCTGGAATACATTGGAAAGCTCACTGAGAGCAGGCAGGAGAAACCACCAGTGATGTCACTGAAGAGAGAAAAGAACTCCAAGATCAGTCATGGGACCAATACAAGCATCTCTGAAGCCACTTAATGCAAATCTCACTCCCCTGAGAGTCCCCTTAGTGCAAAAATGGATGTTCACAGCGCTGATCTGAAGTCATCAAGGAAAATGTCACTGACATCAGGAGGTCAGACTGTGATATGCATAATACAGGGGAGAAAGATTTCCATGATCAATGATTAACATAAGTATTCACTCTTAATCTCAGGAACTCTAAATATCAGAAAAATACACTCACCAAAATACACTCATTCCCATTTCCCAAAGAGCTGGAAATATAAGCCACCACTCATACCCACAGCCTCAGAGCTCTGCCACTCAGATCAGACCAACCAACTGGACATGTTTAGAGTTCAATTTCAAGTTTAGACTTCAGTTTCCCTCAGTCTCCAAAAGCACCCACCTGTGTGCAGACCCCGAAATTACAGGAAGGCTGCACAGCCTCAGATTTCCTAGGAACTTCTGGGAGGCAAGAGGGAGTCACAGAAGAGGCTGAACTAAATAAAGAACTCTCTTAAAAACAGAACAGCTTCATTACTTTCTAATATAGAAGCAAATTGCTAAAGACAGGCATGTAAGAAAAAGACCTAGGGCTTTCATTTAATGATGAAATCAGACTCATTTATAATTATCTACATCCAATTTGAACCTAAGTCGTTTTTCTCAATTAAGTCAAACAAACCCTCTCAACTCTCCAATGGGTTTTGCTTTCCTATTTGCTTACTGTTTTCCTCAATGATAGATCCCATATCTGAGTCATCCATCACGCATTTCTCATTAGGCTAGGTTTGGCTTAGAAATAAATCCCCTTTCTGGCAGTTCACTGCCTTAGGCCCCTGAACTTGCCAATTCGCTAGCTAAGCAGCAACAGAGGACTTGGGCCTCCACCCTGGTTCCCCACCTTCCCTCCACCACATCTTCTACCTCCTCTCCATCCCACCCCACCCATCATCTCCCTGAGATTTCCCAAGCCCCCAAATGCCCCATCCCTGCTCCCTGTGCTCTGCCTCCTACCCACACACCTATTCATCCCTTCACCCAGGCCAGCCCTTCTTGTCTGTCCTCTGAATCTGTCTCCCCGCATGCCCACTGCTACCCATGGAAGTCTCCAGTCGCCCACTCCATTTCTCTGGGCCAAGCAGAATGGGGCCCCCCCCCCCTATCCAACCCTTGGCCCTCCTCTCCCTGGCAGCTCCCCCTCCTCAGAGCTGGTGATCAGGTCACGGTGTGTTCCTCTACAGGGCCCCAGAGAGACTCCGCTTCACTCCTAGCTCCAGATAGCGGCTTTCCAGATAGTGAAGCTTTCCAGAATCATCAACACAATGACAGATCTGCCTCTGTTCCCCTGCACACCTAGGGCCTCCGCGGTCACAATCACCCGCCCAGCCTCCTTCTCGAGCGGATTCCCGGGTGAGAGCAGGTCCCACAGTGCTCAGGCCCCGCCGGCCAGGGGAAGGGGAGGCAGGGCTGGGGGCGGGATTGGATTCTGGCAGCCCCAGCCACCTCCGGGCCCCAGATCCGGGGTCCAACGTGCTCCCGGCGCCGCGGCCGGGGAGAGGGCTGGGGCGGGGGCGCCCTGCGAGGGAGGGGGCTCACCGCCCGCTCCAGCCGTCCTGCAGCAGGCCCGCTGCCCGGCGGCCCGGGGCCGGGCTCGGCCGCAGACAAAGGCCGCCCCGACCAGCGCCAGGCCCGCCACGCAAGCACTCACCGCGCCGCGCCGACTCCCGGGACTCGGGGACGCGGCGGAGCGCTGCCGAGTTGCCGCCGCCGCCGCCGCGAGGCCGGGCCCGAATGGGGGCCGGGGGCGGCCTCGGGAGTCCGAGGGGCGGGGCGGGCTGGAGGAAGCCGCGGGCCCGGAAAGGCGGCCCGGGTGCGCCCCAGAGGCCGGATTGGCCCCGCGGCCGCGGTTTAGGGGCCGAGGCCGGAGCCCGCCTGCTGGGCAGGGCACCGGCCGGGACCCGCCCCTGCCCCGGGTCCAGACCCACGCGGGCGCGCTGGTAAAGGGGTGCTAGTCTGATCCCCGCCGTGACCCACTCTCCCAGGATCCGGAGTTTATTTTCTGCTAGGGGATAGCTGGATGGTCATCGGGCCCCCGGGGTCCTGCTCCAGGCCCCCTGGCAGCAGAGCCAGAGCTCGGATCTGGCTGTCAGACTCCCCAGTCCCGTGTTCTCCTCTGGCACCAGGCTGGTAGCGCGGGCCTGGAAAGGGTTAATTCGACTGTGAGGCATTAAGAGCGGCAGGGAGCTCTCTATAAATACAGTGTGTCGTGGGCGCCTGAGCCAACCGCAGGGTAATTTCCACTGAGCTGGTTTTCCTTTTTCCTTCCACCCACAGCCACCAGGCTGGCCCTGCCCCCAGTCCCATGCCAGGCTAGTGGCCACCCCAGGATCCCAAAGGTGGGAGAGCTCTGACCACCTCCGACCCTGATCTGGGGCACTCTTTCCAGGACTCAACTCCCGCCTGGGAGGAGATGGGGCTGGATCAGGCTTGGACCTCCAGCCTGCAGGGTGATGGGGGTCAGGCTTTGCCTTGGCACATCCCTCCCCTGCACCTGTTCTCTGACCTGTTCTCCATCAGTTACAGACAGTAATAGCTACGGTGCAGCAGACTTCCGTGGACCAGAGAGGAGGCTAGGAGTTTTCCACGTTGGGCCTATTTAGATCCTCAAAGCAACTGGCCCAGGAGGTAATGTTATCCCTGTTTTACAGGTGGGAAAATTGAGCCTCAGAGAGAGAAAAGAACCTCTGCATTGTTTGACAGCTAGGTCCACCACCAAGTGGCAGCAACAAAATGGGAGAGGGCTTAGGAAATGTGCATGAATACATATGCATCTCTGTCAGCCACTGTTTTAAACACTTTACCACTTTATCTAATTTCATTTTCACAACTTAGTGCTATGCTTAGTCGCTCAGTCATGTCCGACTCTTTGTGACCCCAGGGACTGTAGCCTGCCAGACTCTTCTGTCCATGGGATTCTCCAGGCAAGAATAATGGAGTGGGTTGTCGTGCCCTCCTCCAGGGGATCTTCCCAACCCAGGAATCGAACCCAGGTCTCCAGCATTGCAGGCAGATCTTTACCATCTGAGCCACCAGGAAAGCCCACAACTCAGTGAGGTAAATGCTATTATTAATATTATCCTCATGTTCACAAATATGGAAATTAAGGCACAAGGAGAGAGGTAACTTACTTAAGGATATCCAACCATCAAGTGGAGGAACTAAGATTTGCCCCCTTTGAATTTAAATGTTGAATTCAAACTTAATTGTAGTGTGTGTGTGTGTGTGTGTGTGTGTGTGTGTGTGTGAGTGATCCATGGGTATCTGTATTTGTGAACATCTGTAACTCTGCATCTAAGTGCACATGTGATCTGAAAGTAAGTTTGATGGTGGCTGTGTCTGTGTTGGTGTCTGTGTGATTGCTTCTAGGGATGGGGCAGAGATTGGTGGATCAAGGCCAGGCCATCTGGTCCAGAGTGCTTGAAGGTCATCAGCCTCCCCTCCCTGCTCCTCCCTGCCCTGTCAGGTCCTGTATAGTCTGGGCCTGACTTTATGGTTCTCAAGATGAGTGGCCCTTACTAGGCCCCAAAATCTAGGGGAGAAGCATCCCATGGAGAGGTGCCCCTGAGCTGCAAGATCCAGGAGCCCTGCTACAGGACTTAGAAGTGGTCTAGAGGAATTCGCTCTCCATCCCTCCACCAGGAGTCAGCCCTGTGCTTTGTGCCCCAAGGTGGTAAAACAGGTCCTGTCCCAGAGGACTTATAGTCTGGCAGGGAAGGCACGACTTAGCTGTGATGAACAGTGAAGGAACAGCACAGGGCAGTTTACATTTGGTAGGAGCTGGTGGGAAGACTTTAATTGCTGCTTGAGAGAACAGCTCAGGAGGGATGGAAACAAGTATTGGCTGACATTCCTGCAGCAGTGCCTTAAGAGGGTGTTGATTTCCCCAGAGAGGGCAAACACTGTGGGCAGGGGATAGGTGGAGTGTCTCTAGGACAGGCTCAGCTGTGACTCGGACACTTGCTCTTGGACATAAACACCTGGACCATCCCAGCACACAGGAATCTCCTCAGGTCAGGGAATGTTTGTTCTGTGCAGAATTAAAAAATACATCCTTTCTCAGACTCCCTTGCAGCTAGAGGTGGTCACATGATCTAAGATGGCCAATGAGATGGAAGTGAAACTCACTGGCTGGAGCTTCAGGGAAAGCCCTTTGTTAAAGGGCTGGTACTATGGAAGACAGCATGGTGATTCCTCAAAAAACTAAAGATAGAATTACCATAGAATCCAACAGTTTTAATTCTGGGTATATATTCATAAAGAATTGAAATTAGGGTCTCAGAGATATTTGCATCCCTATGGTCATAGCAACATTATTCACAATAGCCAAAGGGTGGAAGCAATGCAAGTGTCCTTTGATAGATGAATGGATAAATAAAATGTGATAACGTGTATTTAGTGAAAATTGCTCTTTCACTAAATTACACTAAAGTGAAAATCACAGAGTTGTGTTCAACTCTTTGGGACCCTATAGATTGTAGCCTGGCAGGCTCCTCTGTCCATGGAATTCTCCAGGCCAGAATACTGGAGTGGGTAACTGTTTCCCTTCATCCAGGGGATCATCCCAACACAGGGATCAAACCAAGGTCTCCTGCATTGCAGGTGGATTCTTTACCAGCTGAGCTACCAGGAGAGCCTGCTGCTGCTAAGTCACTTCAGTCGTGTCCAACTCTGTGTGACCCCAGAGACAGCAGCCCACCCGGCTCTGCCATCCCTGGAATTCTCCAGGCAAGAACACTGGAGTGGGTTGCCATTTCCTTCTCCAGTGAATGAAAGTGAAAAGTGAAAGTGAAGTCACTCAGTCGTGTCCGACTCCTAGGGACCCCATGGACTGCAGCCTACCAGGCTCCTCCCTCCATGGGATTTTCCAGGCAAGAGTACTGGAGTGGGGTGCCATTGCCTTCTCCAGTAGAGCCTAGTAATGTGTATAATGGAATATTATTCAGCCTTAAAAGGAAGGAAATTCTGACATATGATACAACATGGATAAACATTGAGAATATTGTGCTAAGTGAAAAAGGCCAGCCATAGAAACACAAATATTGTATAAGTCTGCTTATATGAGGTATTAATGTGGTCCAATTCATAGAAACAAAGCAGAATGGTGGTTGCCAGGGACCGGGAAAGGGAAAATGGGGAGTTATTGTTTAATGGGTACAGAGTTTCAGTTTTGCAAGACAAAAAAGGACTGGAGATTTTAAAAAAATATTTATCTGACTGTATCAGGTCTTAGTCGCAGGATGCAGGATCTTTAGTTATAGCATTCGAACTTAGTTGCTGCATATGGGATCTAGTTCCCTGACCAGGGATCAAACTCTGACCCCCTGCATTGGGAGTGGAGAGTCTTAGGCACAGCACCACCAGGGAAGTTGTGAGACGAGATTGACTGCACAACAGTGTGAATGTACTTACTACTGAACTATACACTTAAACATGGCTAAGATAATTTTTATGTATATTTTCCCACAATTAAAAAAATAGAAAAGAGCAGTTTTAGCTGTCACGAACCTTGCCTTTTGCCTTTAATTACTCTTCTTTCTCTCCTGTGCCTGAAATGCAGATACAAAACCAAAACAGTAAAGCAACCATCTTGCAACGATGCAGCCAGAAGCTAAATAAGGGAGGCACAGGAGAAAGGCAGAAGGAGCCTGGCTCCTGAAGGCATTGCAGAGCAGCCACCCTGACCCCAGATTGCTCCAGCCCTTGGCCTGGTCCTTGAGTTGCCACTGCTTACTCAGCACCGATGAAGGAGGAATGGTCAGTCAGTTCAGTTCAGTCACGTCCAACTCTGTGACTCTATGGACTGCAGCACGCCAGGCCTCCCTGTCCATCACCACCTCCAGGAGTTTACTCACACTCATATCCATTGAGTCAGTGATGCCATCCAACCATCTCATCTCTGTAGTCCCCTCCCCGCTCCCCCCGGCCTTCAATCTTTCCCAGCTTCAGGGTCTTTACCAAGGAGTCAGTTCTTTGCATCAGGTGGCCAAAGTATTGGGGTTTCAACTTCAGGATTAGTTCTTTCAATGAATTTTCAGGATTGATTTCCTTTAGGATTGACTGGTTGGATCTCTTTGCAGTCCAAGGGACTCTCAAGAGTCTTATCCAACACCTCAGTTCAAAAGCATCAATTCTTCGGCACTTAGCTTTCTTGATAGTCCAACTCTCACATCCATACATGACCACTGGAAAAACCATAGCTTTGACTAGACGGACCTTTGTTGGCAAAGTAATGTCTCTGTTTTTTAATATGCTGTCTAGGTTGTTCATAACTTTTCTTCCAAGGAGCAAGCGTCTTTTAATTGCATGGCTACAGTCACCATCTGCAGTGATTTTGGAGTTAAATAAAAAAAATTGTCCTGTTTCCATTGTTTCCCCATCTATTTGCCATGAAGTGATGGGACCGAATGCCATGATCTTAGTTTTCTGAATGTTGAGCTTGAAGCCAACTTTTCACTCTCCTCTTTCACTTTCATCAAGAGGCTCTTTAGTTCTTCTTTGCTTTCTGCCATAAAGGTGGTGTCATCTGCAAATCTGAGGTTATTGATATTTCTCTTGGCAATCTTGATTCCAGCTTGTGCTTCATCCAGCCCAGCATTTCTCATGATGTACTCTGCATATAAGTTAAATAAGCAGGGTGACAATACACAGCCTGAACATACTCCTTTCTTGATTTGGAACCAGTCTGGTTTTCCATGTCCAGTTCTAACTGTTGCTTCTTGACCTGCACAAAGATTTCTCAGGAGGCAGGTCAGGTGATCTGGTATTCCCATCTCTTGGAGAATTTTCCACAGTTTATTGTGATCCACACAGTCAAAGGCTTTGATATAGTCAAGAGGGCAGAAGTAGGTATTTTTCTGGAACTCTCTTTCTTTTTCAGTGATCCAACAGATGTTGGCAATTTGATCTCTGGTTCCTCTGTCTTTTCTAAATCCAGCTTGAACATCTGCAAGTTCATGGTTCACGTACTGTTGAAGCCTGGCTTGAAAAATTTTGAGCATTACTTTATGAGCATGTGAGATGAGTGCATTGTGTGGTAGTCTGAACATTCTTTGGCATTGCCTTTCTTAGGGATTGGAATGAAAACTGACGTTTTCCAGTCCTGTGGCCATTGCTGAGTTTTCAAATTTGTTGGCATATTGAGTGCAGCACTTTCACAGCATCAGTAGGTCAACTGGATTTGAAATAGGTCAACTGGAATTCCATCACCTCCAGTAGCTTTGTTCATAGTGATGCTTCCTAAGGCCCACTTGACTTCACATTCCAGGATGTCTGGCTGTAGGTGAGTGATCACATCATCGCAGTTATCTGGGTCACGAAGATCTTTTTATATAGTTCTTCTGTGTATTCTTGCCACCTCTTCTTAATATCTTCTGCTTTTGTTAGGTCCATACCGTTTCTGTCCTTTACTGTGCCCATCTTTGCATGAAATGTTCCCTTGGTATCTCTAATTTTCTTGAGGAAATCTCTAGTCTTTCCCATTCTATTGTTTTACTCTGTTTCTTTGATTGATCACTGAGGAAGGCTTTCTTATCTCTTCTTGCTATTCTTTGGAACTCTGCATTCAGATGGGTATATCTTTCCTTTTCTCCTTTGCCTTTCATTTCTCTTCTTTTCTCGTCTGTTTGTAAGTCCTCCTCAGACAACCATTTTGCCTTTTGCATTTCTTTTTCTTGGAGATGGTTTTGATCACTGCTTCCTGCACAATGTCAGAAACCTCTGTCCATAGTTCTTCAGGCACTCTGTCTATCAGATATAATCTATTTGTCACTTCCATTGTATAATCGTAAGGGATTTGATTTAGGTCATGCCTGAATGGTCCAGTGGTTTTCCCTACTTACTTCAATTTCAGTCTGAATTTTGCAATAAGTAGTTCATGATCTGAGCTACAGTCAGCTCCTGGTCTTGTTTTTGCTGACTGTATAGAGCTTCTCCATCTTTGGCTGGAAAGAATAAAACAATCTGATTTCGGTATTGACCATCTGGTGGTGTCCATGTGTAGAGTCTTCTCTTGTGTTGTTGGAAGAGGGTGTTTCCTGTGACCAGTGCATTCTCTTGGCAAAACTCTTTTAGCCTTTGACCTGCTTCGTTTTGTACTCCAAGGCCAAATTTACCTGTTACTCCAGGTATCTCTTGACTTCCTACTTTTGCATTCCAGTCCCCTATAATGGAAAGGACATCTTTTTTGGGCATTAGTTCTAAAAGTTTTGTAGGTCTTCGTAGAACCTTTCAAATTCAGCTTCTTCAGCATTACTGGTCAGGGCATAGACTTGGATTACTGTGATATTGAATGGCTTGCTTTGGAGACAAACAGAGATCATTCTGTCATTTTTGAGATAGCATCCAAGTACTGCATTTTGGACTCTTGTTTACTCTGATGGCTACTCCACTTCTTCTAAGGGATTCTTGCCCACAGTAGTAGATATAATGGTCATCTGAGTTAAAATCATCTGTTGCACTCCATTTTATATCTCTGATTCCTAAAATGTTAACATTCACTCTTGCCATCTCCTGTTTGACCACTTCCAATTTGCCTTGATTCATGGACCTAACATTCCAGGTTCCTATGCAATATTGCTCTTTAGAGTATCAGACTTTACTTCCATCAGCAGTCATATCCACAACTGGGTTTTATTTTTGCTTTAGCTCCATCTCTTCATTCTTCCTGGAGTTATTTCTCCACTGATCTACCGTAGCATACTGGGCACCTACCGTCCTGGGGAGTTCATCTTTCAGTGTCCTATCTTTTTGCCTTTTCATGCTGTTCTTGGGGTTTCAAGGCAAGAATACTGAAGTGTTTTACCATTCCCTTCTCCAGGGGACCACGTTTTGTCACAACTCTTCACCATAACCCGTACATCTTGGGTGGCCGTACATGGCATGGCTCATAGTTTCACTGAGTTGATCGGTTTGGTTAGTTTTCTGTGATTGTGGTTTTCATTCTGTCTGCCCTCTGATGGATAGGGATAAGAGGCTTATGGAAGCTTCCTGATGGGAGAGACTGACTGAGGGAGAAACTGGGTCTCATTCTGATGGGTGGGGCCATGCTCAGTAGCAGAGGAATGGTAACCTTCCATAATCTTCTCCTCCCCAGGATACCTGTAAAGAACATCAGACCACCATTTTGGCAAAGGGAGGGGGTGTTCGGACCTTCTTATTAGTTTCCCCAGGACAGAAATTCTGAGTTCATGGTGAAATTCAAGGACAATTTCCTTTTGCCTCCTTTGACATACAAAAGGACAGATGTCTCCTGCATCTGTCTGAATACTCTTAAGTTCAGCAATTGGATTCCTAAACCTGGCTTTGAAGTGGGGGTTTAAGGCCCCATTTAGCATTTTGTCCCTGAGGATCCCTGTAACACCAGAGTCTTGGCATTGGCCTCCCTCACTCTGGCTGATTGTTGCACATCACCCCCTGAGTTGTCTGTGTTTTCAGGCCTCAGGTCCTTGATATCTTGGCAAAGGCCACAACTCCCAACTCGCCCCACCCACTCATTTAGGGTTCCCAGGGCTGCCATTTGGAGCAGGCCAGCCAGCCCAGACTAAGTCAGCTCCATTTCCCTGAGTGAGCAGATCCAGTATGGGGTTGAACATGGTAGATAGTGACCACTGCAGGTTCCTGCTAGAAAGTTTCTTATTTCTGGCAGGTACCTGGGCTTCACTGGTGACTCAGACAGTAAAGAATCTGCTGGCAGTGCAGGAGACCTGGGTTAGATCCCTAGGTTGGGAAAATCCCCTGGAGAAGGGAATGACAACCCACTCCAGTATTCTTGCCTGGAGAATGCCATGGACTGAAGAACCTGGTAGGCTATAATCCATGGGGTTGCAAAGAGTCAGACATAACTGAGCTACTAACACTTTCACTTTTCGGGTGTCTAGATTCAAATACTTCCAGCTGGAAGCTTCTGGCCAGCAAAGTAACAGGAGCAGCCTGAAAAACAGGAACTGATCCTCGCTGGAGGATCATCCAGGAACACTTCTCCCCCAACACACACACATACACACTAACAAACATACCCTAACCAGGCTTGTATAACCATCTGCATTCACTCAACCCACCATCCCTTCTTCATTATCTATCTTAGGTGGAGCCATTCAGCTCCCTCTTCCTTCTCTGTAGCCCAGGCTTACAGTGCTCCCAGTCCTAGGAATCTATCTCAGATTCTGTGTCCTGCTGCTGGAGGGTCAGGGTTGTCCTCCCTACAGGAGGTTTGGGCCAGAATTAAAGAACAAAACAAGAACATTAAAAACTGCACCATAATGCCAGGGAAAATCTGTCATCACATTGGGAGTTGTTTTGTTCTAATAACTTTAAGTCACTTAGCCCTTGCACGACCCTGAGAGCCAGCACCTCCTTCAAGTTGCATCATAAGTGCCTCATATATGGCGCCCTCACCCTGGCCCCGCTGTTAGGTTTGACCTATGACATTCAGAGAAAAGAGCACAGAAGAGGAAGAGGAAGACTTCCAGCTGGAAGAATAAGGCACGGAGAACAAAGGGCCCGGCATCCAAAGTCAGCAGTGGAGATTCTTGTAAGGAAGACAGTGGACAAACCTCTTGAAATCCAGCCGTCCTTATCTCAATCCAGGTGTTTAATCTTAGGTATTAACATTGCTGTTTGGCTTTAGTTGGGCTTGAAACAGTGTCCTGGGCGTCTTCAGGACATCTTATCATAGTCCCAGTCCTGGTGGGGACACAAGGCAAAGTGTCACTGCCCCAGTGATGAGAACGATTCATCCAATCCTCCTTGATGAGTCCTTCCTTTAAAAAAATTTTTTTTTATTTATTTCATTTTTGGTTGTGGTGGGTCTTTGTTGCTTTCTCTAGCTGCGGTGAGCAGGGGCTGCTCTCTGGTTGCCGTGCACAGGGTTTCTCACTGTGGTGTCGCTCCAGTTGCAGAGCGTAGACTCTAGGTGCACAGGCTTCCGTAGTTGTGGCCTGTGGGCCTCGTTGCTCTGTGGCACATGGACTCTTCCCAGATCAGGAATGGAAACTGTGTCCCCTGTATTGGCAAGCAGATTCCCATCCATTGTGCCACCAGGGAAGTCCTGTTCGTTTATTTTGACTGCACTGGATCTTGGTTGTGGCAACATGGGATCCTGGATACGGCATGTGAAGTTCCTGGTTTCGGTGTGTGGGATCTAGTTCCCAGATCGTGGATGGAACCCGAACTCCCTGCAGTGGGAACACAGAGTCTTGTTCACTGAACCACCAGGAAAGTCACCCTGCTGGGCCATTCTCAACCTGCCAGTTCTTGATGTCCATCTCTAATTTTTGGGTCACAATTGGCCCCCTTCCCTCCCTGCCTTCTCTCCAGTCCCAGTGGCCCTCTCTTTGGGAAAACTACAGTGTGTGATGGAAGTGACCACTCTTGGACCATGTCTTGGCAACTGCTAGGTCTCCCACTTGGGTCCCTGCTCCAAACAACTGAGACAAACTATGTGAGCTGCAACAGCTCCAGTCAGTGACCAAGGCTCAGTCCTCGTACGGGGCCCCTTCCTCCCCACTCACACCGCTGACTGGAAACCAGGCTTTCCTCCCACCTCACCCAAGATTCCCACATCAAACGTGGGGTATTACTCCTCCTTGGCTTAACTGCTTTTTCCACGTTTGTGGCTGGCAGTGGCTAATGCATTCAATCTTGCGTTTGTTTTCTTAAAACAGGACTTCCAGCACAATAACGTATTTGGCATCTCTTCTCCTTTCCTCATTTCCCAAGATGAGATCATCACAAACACAACTTCTAAAGAAATCTCTACAACCAGACTTTTCTAGGAAACCCGACACCTCCACAGACAAATGGTGATCAGCCTCAGGTTTTCAATAGGGAGCTTTAGCAGCAGCAAGGACTGTCCATTCAGGGAGAAGGGTGATACTTCTGAGGAATGACACCCAGCCAACAAGTTCCTCCCCTCACCCTAGAAGTTTCCCCACCAGCCCTTCATCATTCTGATGCAGTCAGCATTGCTGTCAAAATGTGTTCCTCTCCATCACTCCACACCCTCCACCCTAAGTACCCCCTCCCCTCAGGGAAAGGAAGTCTATCTGAAAAGGTTCTCTCAAACTGGACAGATTAGTTACTTCCTCCTCAGTCGCCCTCAGGATGCAGGTGCCAACTTCAACCCTGATTGGATCTGACGTGCCTTGCCCACAGTGTTCTCTGCTTGTCTCATGCTTTATCTCCATAAGCATTTGAGAGCTCCCTCAGGGCAGAGACTCAGGCTTATTCACCTCCAGGTTCCTAGCCCCTGCTCCTCCTGTACCCGCCCTACATCTTGTAGCTGAAAGAATAATTGAACTCTGGAGCAAATGCCTTAACCCTGGATGGCAGGACTGAGGTGTAGACAGTACAATAGGCTGGAAGCCAAGACACCAAGGCTCACCTCCCAGCCCTGCCAGGGACTGGCCGTGTGGTGGTGGAGGTGGGGGAAGAGTGGGTCATCTGTTCAGGGTCTCTGTCTCTTTCTCCTCCAAAAGAAGCCACCTCAGG
Source organism: Nanger dama (assembly GCA_917880005.1). Classification (NCBI taxonomy): domain Eukaryota; kingdom Metazoa; phylum Chordata; class Mammalia; order Artiodactyla; family Bovidae; genus Nanger; species Nanger dama. The sequence continues at coordinate 20,490,083 of CAKJTW010000036.1, read as the reverse complement.
CTCCCCTGCAGCCAGGCACTTCTGAGAGCATCAGGAGAATTTCCCCCTTAGCCCTGTAGCAGGCAGGACTAATGAAGCTATAGCCACAAACAAATGGTCTGCAAAGCCAAGAAGGGACTAATGGTGGTGGTTGTTGAGTCGTGTCAGACTCTTGCAACCCCATGGACTGTAGCCTGCAGGTTGCTTTGTCCATGGGATTCTCCAGGCGAGAATACTGGAGTGGGTTGCCATTTTCTCCTTCAGGGGAATTTTTCCTATCCAGGAATCAAATCTCTGTCTCCTGAATTGCAGGCAGATTCTTTATCAACAGAGCTACGAGGGAAGCCCTAAGAAGGAACTAAGTTTGCCTCCAAATTCCCTGCTTTCCCCCAACCCCGTTTTTCCCTCCATGGTTGACATAGCATTTGCTACCCTGCGCCCCCTTCTGGTGATAAGTGGAAAGACCCCACTTACCACCCCCCACCCCCCCCCCCCCGCCCATACCCCTAGGTCCACAAGGATACTCCTCCAATACTTGGAGCTGGAGGAGGAAGTCGGAGGAGAGAAGAGGGGGAAAGCAGTGTGGACTGAGGCTGTTGGAGGTCAGGGAAGAGTCCAGAGTAATCCTTTTAAACACAGGCAAATTAAGTCATTCCTCTGCTTAGAATTCTCCAGGGTAAAAGCTGAGTCTGGCCCACGGTTTCTGAGTCTTTGACTAGGCTTTCTCTAGTTGCAGGGAGGGGGGCTATTCTCTGTTGTGGTGCATGGGCTTCTCATCGTGGTGGCTTCTCTTGGTGTGGAGCATAAGCTGTAGGTGCATCAGCTCAACAGCTGTGGCACACTTGGGCTCAGTTGCTCCCCTGCAGCCTGTGGACTCTTCCTGGGTGTTCCCTGAACCCATGTTCCCTGCATTGAACCCATGTTCCCTGCATTGAACCCATGTTCCCTGCATTGGCAGGCAGATTCCTAATCACTGGGCCACCAGGAAGTCCAGTCTGGTTTCCAAACAGGGACGAAAGATGAAAGTTTGGAACAGCAATAATCACATATACTCTTCCCCTCCCTTATCTATTTAGGGGTTTGCAGGCAAGATTACAGCAGGGCAGATGGCTGCTAGGGGGAGGCAGGACTCCAGATCTCCAGGTTCAGAGTCTGTGCCTTACCTCCTGACCCATCTTGTTTCAGCGGCTCGCCTGACATGACTGAAGCCACCTGACCTCAGCTCCTTCTCAAGATCTGGCTTCTTGATTATGATTGTAATTCAACCCAAGTGTGACAGGACAGATTCCTGGGAAGCAGGCTCTAACATGGAGATTAGCACCCAGGAAGTTCATTAGGGATGCTTTTGTGCTCAACGCCTGAAGAAGAAAAGAACTGGGCAGAGAGAGATGTTGGGCCACAATATAGGCTCAAGAATGGCCTCAGCCAGCCCCATGGGGCACTCTGAAGCTGGGATGACCTCTTTAGCATTATCTTGTGTTAGGGCCAGGGCTGGTCTTTTGTACCCAAGCACTGTTCAACCATTGGATGTGGGTATCCTGAGAAGGGAGAATGGCCTGATCCAGGTTACTCTCTTCGGCAAAAACAATTCCCAAAGAAGACTTAACAACTGAGGGCTATCTTCCTGCAGAAATGCTATGAGTGTTGGGAACAAGCTCTTCAGTCATAAATGAGGATTCTGCAGCCCAGCACAGCATCCATGTAGTAATAGTGATACATGTTTAATTAGCCCTTGTTCTAGGCCTGACTCAGGGTCTCCCTCAAACTCAGTGGGGTCTTAGAAATTTCAGGAACTTACCTAAGGCACCTAGGTACAGATATCAGACTCCTGAATGGGAGTAAGAGGCCTTGAGTTCTAAGTCAGCTACTGACTCTCTTTGTGACATCAGGCAAGTCCTTGACTTCTCTTAGCCTCAATTTCCCCATATGTATATGAGGGTTGAGCTGAGGTCCTTGGTCAATAGTTTGTGGCCTTATGATGCCTAAAATCATGGATGGCAAGGAGTGAAGCCTGCCTGTGCCTCATTGTTGGACCTCAAAGCCCACACCACCACCCCAGCCCTCTCACTTTTTGAACTGTTAGACTCGTGTCTTTATGGGCATGAATCTGGGTATGGGACTCATGGGACTACAGATTGAATAACCAAATACAAGTCAAAATTAGATCTTAGAGACAGTGAGCTCTTCCCAACTCCTCCAAACCTTGCCAGAATGGATTTTAGCTCTTCCCAATATTCATGGTTTCTGCCCTTACAAAGGGACACCACTGCGTATTTGATAGGCGAGATACTTGGAGGTCATTCAGGTTATCACAGGTCACACAGAGACAACTATCTCCTAGGGAGTTATGATCTCACATTATTTATTAGCAGCTCCTGGAGGCTTTCAGTGGGGCTTTTGGAAAAAGATAAAAGGTAAAGGTAATTTGGAAGTCTGCTTTTGCTTTGGGAATAATAAATCCTTAAATTATCTCCTTGCCACCAGTTTTACATTTCTCAGGATAGTCCTCTGTTCATCTAGCTTGGTGGCTCATTTTGGAATTGTTTTTGTAGATGGTTCATGCTTTTCTTCTAAGAGGAAACTGCCTTCGTTTCTCAGCTCTCCATTTTGATTTCTCATGACCAGAGTGAGATCAGGGAACATGTGGTGCCCCCCACCCACATTTCTAAACTAATGTGGAATGTAAAGAAGGAAACAAGCCAAACAATAGCTGGGCGTAATCCTTGAAGTCATAGCACAAGAGAAGGGGGAAGGCCCACAAATACCACCTAGTCCATTTGCTCCCATGTTACAGATGGGAAAGCTAGGGAGAGGGAAGGTGAGACCCCAGCTTCTTAACAGGTAGGAGATCCTTCAAAATAAGAGGAGGAAGACTTTCAGAATATGGCCTTGCATTTGAAATGACACAGCAGATATACAAACAACTTTTAAAGTAACCAATACATAATAGAAATAGAAAATAAGATGAGCTGTTGGGAGACCAAAATATTGGGAAATTTCTAGAAAATGGAAAGCAGGAGGTTTCAGATTTCTATCTTGATGCTGAATTAAGTAAATTGAGGATTTCCTCCCCCAAATTCAGCCCTGAAGACACTGTCTAATGAAAGAGGAGTGATGTATCCCAGAATCAAACTTGGAGAAACAGAAGTCAAGACAGGTCCCAGTCTGCATGGATATGCAAATTAGAGGTGGAGAAAGTCAGATATCATGGATGGATGAGAATCTAGGGGAAGACTTTCTAGTTGTGCATTTTTTTCTCCTCCATAATAATCTGCATTTCCACTTCTATGGGCAGAAAACACCAATATAACACCAGCTGCAGATGGCAAGGTAAACTCAAAGGCAGTTTTGGAGCCAGCTAGGGTGAGAAATGGGCTTCCCTGGCAGCTCAGGGGTAAAGAATCCACTTGCCAACACGGGGGATGGAGGTTCCATCTCTGGGTCAGGAAGATCCCCTGGAGAAGGGAATGGCAACCCACTCCAGTACTCTTGCCTAGAAAATCCCTTGGACAGAGGAGCCTGGCAGGCTACAGTCAATGGGGTTCCAAAGAGTTGGACACAACTTAGTGCCTAAACAACAACAGGGGTGAGAAATAGATTCAACAAACAAAGGCCGGCAGGCAGCCACTGAAGAGTCTCTCCTTCTTCCCCCACACCTTGACTGGGAAAAATGACTACACAGAGAGGCAGCTCTTAGGAAAGAGGAGTGACTAGGGCAGAGTTCAAACACGCTCTTTGAAAGGCAGGGTTCTGTGGTCATCGACAAACAGGAAACAGATGTTCAGAGGCTCTGCACCCCGAGGCGCTCCCCCTCATAGCCTCAGCAGGAGGAGTCAAAGCAGGAATCTGGTCTTTAATCTCACTCCTTCCAAAGTACACATTATTGGCTGAGAGAGCTGACACTTCCAAGGAGACATGAGCTCTGAGCCAAAAACAACCAACAAAGGAATGACTATCACAGAAGTGAAATGAACAGACTGGGTAGAAGAAGAATTTACATTAAGAACAATACAGGCATAAGAGAAGCATTGTAAATATAAAGCAAGGAGAGCAATTATTAAAAAAAAAATAACAAGGAATACTGGGAATGACAAGTGTAATCATTGAAGGAAATAACTGGGGTAAGCTGCAGAATGTATTTGGCCAAAGAACAGATGAGAGTGTTGGAAGATTAAGCAGAAGACAAAAGTTAACATAAAATATATCACAGAGGATACAGAGAAGTTAAGAGGTATGGTTGCCAAAAGTGGAGTGGATGACATGCATTCAACTGCAGTCTCAGAAAAAGAAGCAAGATAAAGTATTTTAAGACACAATGTCAAATTATTTTCCTTAATTAAAAATATGGGGCCTTTGATTGAAAAGCACCTTTGCAGCATAGCCAGTCTTCTTTCACAGAACACTTGCTGCAGGAGACCCAGGCTAGATCCCTGGGTCAGGAAGATCCCCTGGAGAAGGGAATGGCTATCCACGCCAGTATTCTTGCCTGGAGAACTCCAGGGATAGAGGAGCCTTGCGGGCTACAGTCCGTGGGGTCGCAAAGAGTCAGACATGACTGAGCGACTAACATTTTCACTTTTCAATGAGTGATACAGGAGGCTGGGGGAAGTGTGTGCAGCAGGAAGGATGTAGAATAAGAAAGTGAAATTTCCTCACAGATTCACAGTGCTTAAGAGACAAAGTCCTGCTAGAAGGCGGTGGTTGTGTCAAACACACAGCTAGTCTCTATATTTGCCAAATTTTGAAGCTGTATTGATTTGGAGACTAATCAAATCTCTTAAAGGCGTAAACAAATTCCCCACAGTACGGTGTCTTATGACGATAGAAATAAAGACGTGACTACCTTTCAATCAAACCAGAGGGAGACTGAGTCAAAAAGAACTAGAACGCAACCTCAATCTAGTTTATTTTCTAATCACATTGTTGTGATTGGCACCATATCCTATCTATGTAATACAGAAAAGGTAAGACCTATCTAGGGAAAATTCTTCTGTCTTAGTTCATATATGTAAGATTTCTGCATGGGTGCTAAGTTGCTATCGTCCTGTCCAACTCTGTGTGACTGTATGGACCGTATCCCACCAGGCTCCCTCTGTCCATGGGATTCTTCAGGCAAGAATACTGGAGTGGGTTGCCATGCCCTCCTCCAGGGGATCTTCCCCATCCAGGAATCGAACCCATGTCTTTCAGGTCTTCTGCCATGGCAGCTGGGTTCTTTACCACTAGTGCCACCTGGCAGATCTCTAGTGTACAATGAAGAATTATAAGGCATGTGAAAAGGCAGGAAAGGTGATTATATGTGCTCAGGAGAAAAAAGATCATAGAAGAAGACCCACAGTTGACCCATATTTTCCAGTTACACAAGATTTTTATGATTTTTTTCTTTGAGAACACCACCCTTTATTCAACACTAGTGAAGCAATGCATGCAGCTCTAAGGGTCTCCTAATGCACTCCATCACTGAAGCACCCCGTGTATCCCCCTAGTGATGGTGCTGTCTGCACCATAGTCCACAGTAGCTACATGTTGCCACCTTTGTTTCTTTGTCCAAGTTTATGTACACTGTGGCTGGCCTTGGATCCCTTCGTTCCTATCACAGGATACCACATGCCTTCTGACTTCACTCACAGGCTGCTCTGCTATCAGATCAGTGGTAGAGTTTTCATTTACTTCTTTCTGACAGCCTACAAATGGAAGTTGCCTATAGTTGTTATGGTCATAAAACTGGCCAGTGTGTGTGACCTCCTCACCAGCTAGTGAGGACTGCATACTGGAGCACCTGGTGCCCCTGGGCAGGCTCCCTGCCACCAGGCTGCCCTGGTCTAGCAGCCAGAGGAAGGTCACTGCTGCCACCATCTTGCCAGACATTGGGATACAGAGTCCCAGCCACTGGACTGCCAGGGAAGTTGCTGCCCATTTTTGCTTGGTTTTTTTTTTTTTTGCTTGTTTGTTTGTTTGTTATTGAAATGTATGAGCTGCTTGTATGTTTTGGAAATTAATCATTTATTGGTTTCATCATTAGCAAATATTTTCTCCCAGTCTGTAGGTCATCTTTTCATTTTGTTTCTGGTTTTCCTTTGTTATACAAAAGCGTGTAAGTTTGATTAGGTCCCATTTGTTTATTTTTGCATGTATTTCAATTGCCTCAGACAAGGCATTTTTAAAGACCTATTTCAAATATGTTGAAGGGGAAAATGGAAAGTATGACAAAATTGTTAAAAAGAATACTTTAGCAGAGAATTGTAATCTGTAAAAATATTAAATGAACTTTTTCTGGAGCTGCAAAGTATAATTTCTGAAATTACAAACTCACTGATGGACTTAACAGCAACAAACAGAATTGGTAAACCCAAAGTTCAATATAAACTATCCAAACTGAAGCCCACAGAGAAAAAACAATGGAAATAAGAGACATGCAAGAAACAGTCAAAGGTTTAAACATAGTGAAACTGGAATCCAAGCAGAGAGGATAGAGAGAATGAGTTAGAAGCAAGGTTGGAAGAGAGAAAGATCAAGAACTTTCCAAAACTGATCAAAGATATCAATGTATAGATTCAAGATACTTGGTAAAACCCAAGTAGGACAGATACAAAGAAAATAATGCCTAAATACTTAGTAAAATGGCTGAAACCAAAGCTAAGTAACCAGTAGCCAGAGAATAAGTAAGTAGCCAAGTAGCTAAGTAAACCAGTAGCTAAGTAAAAAGTAGCCAGGGAATAAAGATGCATTATGCACTCATCTCACACGCTAGTAAAGTAATGCTGAAAATTCTCCAAGCCAGGCTTCATCAGTACGTGAACCATGACCTTCCAGATGTTCAAGCTGGTTTTAGAAAAAGGCAGAGGAACAAGAGATCAAATTGCCAACATCCGCTGGATCATCAATAAAGCATCAGAGTTCCAGAAAAACATATATTTCTACTTTATTGACTATGCCAAAGCCTTTGACTGTGTGGATCACAATAAACTGTGGAAAATTCTTCAAGAGATGGGAATACCAGACCACCTGACCTGCCTCTTGAGAAACCTATATGCACGTCAGGAAGCAACAGAACTGGACATGGAACAACAGACTGGTTCCAGATAGGAAAAGGAGTACATCAAGGCTGTATATTGTCACCCTGCTTATTTAACTTACATGCAGAGTACATCATGAGAAACGCTGGGCTGGAAGAAGCACGAGCTGGAATCAAGATTGCTGGGAGAAATATCAATAACCTCAGATATGCAGATGACACCACTCTTATGGCAGAAAGTGAAGAACTATAGAGCCTCTTGATGAAAGTGAAAGAGGAGAGTGAAAAAGTTGGCTTAAAGCTCAACATTCAGAAAACGAAGATCATGGAATCTGGTCCCATCACTTCATGGGAAATAGATGGGGAAACAGTGGAAACAGTGTCAGACTTTATTTTTGAGGCTCCAAAATCACTGCAGATGGTGATTGCTGCCATGAAATTAAAAGATGCTTACTCCTTGGAAGGAAAGTTATGACCAACCTAGATTGCATATTCAAAAGCAGAGACATTACTTTGCCAGCAAAGGCCCGTCTAGTCAAGGCTATGGTTTTTCCTGTGGTCATGTATGGATGTGAGAGTTGGACTGTGAAGAAGGCTGAGAGCCAAAAAATTGATGCTTTTGAACTGTGGTGTTGGAGAAGACTCTTGAGAGTCCCTTGGACTGCAAGGAGATCCAACCAGTCCATTCTGAAGGAGATCAGTCCTGGGATTTCTTTGGAAGGAATGATGCTAAAGCTGAAACTCCAGTACTTTGGCCACCTCATGCGAAGAGTTGACTCATTGGAAAAGACTCTGATGCTGGGAAGGATTGGAAGCTGGAGGAGAAGGGGACGACAGAGGATGAGCTGGCTGGATGGCATCACCAACTCGATGGACATAAGTTTGAGTAAACTCCGGGAGTTGGTGATAGACAGGGAGGCCTGGCATGCTGTGATTCATGGGGTCGCAAAGAGTCAGACACAACTGAGCAACTGAACTGAACTGAACTGATGTACTTTCAAAGGAGCAACAGTAAGATTTGATCATTTTGCATCAAAATTTTGGAAGCTGCAGAAATTGAATGACCTTTCTTAAGGTGCTGAAAGAAAAAAAAAAACACCTGCAAATGTTAATTCTATCTCCAACAAAAATACCGTTTGAAATATGAAAGCAGGGAGGGTAAATTGGGAGACTGGGATTGACATATATACACTGTTATATATATAATATTAATATTTTATATTAATAATAATGAGATAATTAATGAGATCCTACTGTATAACACAGGGAACTCTACTCAAAACTTTGTAATGGCCTATATGGGAAAAGAATCTTAAAATGAATGGATATATGTATATGTTTAACTGATTCACTTTGCTCTACACCCAAAACTAACACAACATTGTAAATGAACTATACTCCAGTAAAAACTTTTAAAAATATGAAAGCAAAATAATGATATTTTTCAGACAAAAAAAAGGAAAAAGAAAACCCAAAGTGTGGCCAAAATAATATGCTACTGGAGAGTGGATGGTCAAATAAACTAATGGAATCAAATAAGAGAGTCCAGATATAGATCCACATATATAAAAACAAATGATTTTTTATTAAAAATGACAAAGCAAATTCAATAGGGAAAGGAAAATATCCTTAATAAACGGTGCTAGAAAAATTGGATATCCATATGAGAAGTAAAGGACCTCAACCCTACCTCACACTATATACAAAACACAATTTGAGTCGAATTATAGGCTGAAACATAAGAGCTAAGATAATAAAGCTACTAGAAGTGCTAGGGGAATATTTTTGTGACCTCTGGGTAGGCAGAGAATTCTTAGGAAGGATCCAGAAAGTATAAATCATAAAAGATTGATTAATTGGACTTCATCAAAATTAAAAATTTCTATTCATCAGAAGGCACCATCAAGAAAATAGGCAAGGGACTTCCATGGTGGTCTAGTGACTAGCACTCCAAGCTCCCAATGCAGGGGGCCTGAGTTCGACTCCCTGGACAGGGAACTAGGTCCTACACCTGAAACTAAGAGTCCACATGCCACAATGAAGATTGAAGATCCTTCATGCTGCAACTAAAACCTGATCCAGCCAAATAAAATAAAATAAATATTAGGGAAAAAAAGCCGAGGGGAGATCAAGAGGCCAGTCTCCAAGATGGTACTGAAGAAAGACAAGAAGCCCAAGAAAGTCAACCTGAAAATTTAATTTGAACCTTACAGAGTCAAAAGATAGAACTTTTGGAAATTTTGAACGGTTTCTATAGGAGAAGGTTAAAGTGAATGGAAAGACTAGAGATCTTGGAAATGTTACTCACATTGAATCCTTCAAGAATAAAATCACAGTTGTTTCTCAGAAACAGTTCTCTAAAAGCTATTTATAATACTTTACCAAGAAATACCTTAAAAAGAACAATCTTTGTGATTGGCTTCATGTGGTTGCATCTGAGAAGGAGACTTATGAACTTTGTTACTTCCAGATTAGTCAAGATGAAGATGAATCTGACTATGAGGAATAGATAAAGCCATCCTTTGTAGGACTTTGCTTGCTAAAAAAACAAATGAAGCATACAAGAGAAGCATCTTGAAATGGACCTTTAGTTTATCAGTGAATAAAAAAACATGACTCTGTATGTTGAGCATTCAGCTCCTTAAGTGTATGCTGTTTATATGGTGCTGGATTTCCTTTAATACTTTTAAAATTTTTATTGGAGTATACTTGATTTACAATGTTGTGTTAGTTTCAGATGTACAGCAAAGTGAATCAGTTATATATATGTCCACTTTTTTTTATTTTAAAGATTCTTTTCCCATATAGGCCATTACAGAGTACTGAGTGGAGTTCTCTGTGCTATATCAGTTCAGTTCAGTTCAGTCGCTCAGTTGTGTCCGACTCTTTGCAACCCCATGAATCGCAGCACTCCAGGCCTCCCTGTTCATTACCATCTCTCGGAGTTCACTCAGACTCATGTCCATCGAGTCCATGATGCCATCCAACCATCTCATCCTTGGTCGTCCCCTTCTCCTCCTGCCCCCAATCCCTCCCAGCATCAGAGTCTTTTCCAGTGAGTCAACTCTTCGCATGAGGTGGCCAAAGTAGCAGGTAGTTATTAGTTATCTATTTTATACATAGTAGTGTGTATATATCAGTCCCAACCTCCCAATTTATCCCTCCCCTATCATCTGGTAACCATAAGTCTGTTTTCTACATCTACAACTCTACTTTTATTTTGTAAACTTTGTAGCACCCCCACCCCCTATTTAAATACTTTCTGTGAGCAATATTTAAATAGCTTATAGCTACTAGAATTTTTCAGGATTTCTGAAATGTACTGATTTTACAGATTTCCTTAAGTATACAGTGAAAAAATGAAGCACAATTTTGGGTACAACTTTGTATAAGGAAATATTTAAATATATTGACAGTCTCAAAAAAAAAAGTTGGGGGGTGGACAACAAAAATTAAAGAAAAAATAGGCATGCCAAATTGGGGGTAATATTCACAATACATATATATGATGAAGGGCTTTTTGTCCACAGTATACAAAAATTCTTATAATAAAGGATAAAAATAAAAGCAGCAACACATTTTTTTAAATGGGTAAAAATTCAAAACATTTCACCAAAGATAGGGAAATACAGCTACTCAACTTAGATTAAAAAGTGCTCAAAAGCATTAGTCATCATGGAAATGCTAATTAAAGCAATTAGGCACCACTACAATAAGGAAGTCATACATACGTGATATAATGGGTGAAACGAAATAGATTTACAATAGTTTACAATACTAAATGTTTATAAGATGTGGATCAACTAGGTCTCTCACGTATTGCTGCTGGAAGTCTAAAATGTAGCAATAACATTGGAAAACTGATAGTTTCCTAAAAGTTAAGGGTACAATTACCTTATGACTAACAATTCTGCTCCTAGAAAAACAAAAGAGCCTGTGTCCACAAAAAAATCTAGTATAAGAATGTTCATAGCAGTTTTATTCTTAATAGTCCCAAACTGAAAATAACCCAGATGCCCATCGAAAGGAGAATAAACAACTGTGGTATCAGTTCAGTTCAGTTCAGTCGCTCAGTCGTGTCCGACTCTTTGCAACCCCATGAATCGCAGCACGCCAGGCCTCCCTGTCCAACACCATCTCTCGGAGTTCACTCAGACTCACGTCCATCGAGTCCATGATGCCATCCAGCCATCTCATCCTCGGTCGTCCCCTTCACCTCCTGCCCCCAATCCCTCCCAGCATCAGAGTCTTTTCCAGTGAGTCAACTCTTCACATGAGGTGGCCAAAGTACTGGAGTTTCAGCTTTAGCATCATTCCTTCCAAAGAAATCCCAGGACTGATCTCCTTCAGAATGGACTGGTTGGATCTCCTTGCAGTCCAAGGGACTCTCAAGAGTCTTCTCCAACACCACAGTTCAAAAGCATCAATTCTTTGGCTCTCAGCCTTCTTCACAGTCCAACTCTCACATCCATACATGACCACAGGAAAAACCATAGCCTTGACTAGATGGACCTTAGTCAGCAAAGTAATGTCTCTGCTTTTGAATATGCAATCTAGGTTGGTCATAACTTTTCTTCCAAGGAGTAAGCGTCTTTTAATTTCATGGCTGCAGTCACCATCTGCAGTGATTTTGGAGCCCCCAAAAATAAAGTCTGACACTATTTCCACTGTTTTCCCATCTATTTCCCATGAAGTGATGGGACCGGATGCCATCATCTTCGTTTTCTGAATGTTGAGCTTTAAGCCAAGTTTTTCACTCTCCTCTTTCACCTTGATCAAGAGGCCCTTTAGCTCCTCTTCACTTTCTGCCATAAGGATGGTGTCATCTGCATATCTGAGGTTATTGATATTTCTCCCAGAAATCTTGATTCCAGCTTGTGTTTCTTCCAGCCCAGCGTTTCTCATGATGTACTCTGCATAGAAGTTAAATAAGCAGGGTGACAATATACAGCCTCGATGTACTCCTTTTCCTATTTGGAACCAGTCTATTGTTCCACGTCCAGTTCTAACTGTTGCTTCTGACCTGCATACAGATTTCTCGAGAGGCAGGTCAGGGGTTCTGGTATTCCCATCTCTTGAAGAATTTTCCACAGTTTATTGTGATCCACACAGTCAAAGGCTTTGGCATAGTTAATAAAGCAGAAATAGATGTGGTATAGTCATACTATGAAATACTATTAAACACTAAAAAGGATACAAGTGATAACACAGATGAACCTCAGAAATATCATTCTCATTAAAAGAAGCCAGATGCATAAAAATACATTCTATTATTATTCCATTCACTTGAAATTCTAGAATAGACAAAACTGACATAATTATAAAAATTGGAATAGTTGCTTCTGGAGAGGCGAGAGATTGTGAAGAGGCACAAGGGGATATTCTGAGGCGAACAAATGTCTGTTTCCAACAAAACTGATTAAAGAGTCCATTGAAGATCTATGATTTTCACTAAATATAATTTACACCTCAAAAACATGCTTATTGAAGGCATTTAAAATTATAAACAAGCCAAGGATGAATAATATCCCCACCTCTGTTCAACCTTAGCATTAGAATAATACAAATTAAAAAGTGAAGAAAGAGATTTAAGGTTTGGAGAAGAGAAAAAATATAATTATTTTCAAAGGATAAATGTGATCATATGCATAGAAAACTCGACAGAATATCCGATAATTTTTTACATTAGTAAACCCAGTTGCAACAGTAACAAAATTTTAAAGTCAGTAGCATTCCTCAGTGGCAACCCACTCCAGTACTCGTGCCTGGAAAATCCCATGGATGGAGGAGCCTGGTTGGCTGCGGTCCATGGGGTCGCTATGAGTCGGGCACAACTGAGCGACTTCACTTTCACTTTTCACTTTCATGCATTGGAAAAGGAAATGGCAACCTACTCCAGTATTCTTGCCTAGAGAGTCCCAGGAACGGAGGTGCCTGGTGGGCTTCCATCTATGGGGTTATACAGAGTCGGACACAACTAAAGCGACTTAGCAGTAGCAGCAGCAGCATTCCTCTATATCATTTGTTAACAACCTGACTATGTAATACAAACTCAGATCACATTCCAATAGCAATAAGCACTATATAATATTTATAGAAATTAATCTATCAAAGAATGTACAAGAAAAGCTTTAAATCTCTAATGAAAGACATAAATGAAGACCAGATGTTTGGAAAGATATACCATGTTAAAGAGTGGGATATTTTAACACCACAAAGATGTAAATTATCCTTCAAATTAATCAATACTTTGAGTAGAATTTCTATCAGAAATAATCTAGAAACTTAACAAATTGATTCTGAAATGTATAGGAAAAAATAGAAGATCATAGATAACTAAAAACTTTGAGGAAAAGCACAAATTCTCCCTAGCGTGTTCAGTTCAGTTCAGTCGCTCAGTCGTTTCCGACTCTTTGCGACCCCATGAATCGAAGCACGCCAGGCTTCCCTGTCCATCACCATCTCCCAGAGTTCACTCAGACTCACGTCCATCGAGTCCGTGATGCCATCCAGCCAGCTCATCCTCGGTCGTCCCCTTCTCCTCCTGCCCCCAATCCTTCCCAGCATCAGAGTCTTTTCCAATGACTCAACTCTTCTCATGAGGTGATCAAAGTACTGGAGTTTCAGCTTTAGCATCATTCCTTCCAAAGAAATTCCAGGGTTGATCTCCTTCAGAATGGACTGGTTGGATCTCCTTGCAGTCCAAGGGACTCTCAAGAGTCTTCTCCAACACCACAGTTCAAAAGCATCAATTCTTTGGCTCTCAGCCTTCTTCACAGTCCAACAGGAAAAACCATAGCCTTGACTAGATGGACCTTAGTCAGCAAAGTAATGTCTCTGCTTTTGAATATGCAATTTAGGTTGGTCATAACTATTCTTCCAAGGACTAAGCATCTTTTAATTTCATGGCTGCAGTCTTTACATATTATACAAAACTATAGTACCATTGTAGAACTGGAGTGGAAGCAAATAAATAGTTCAATGGAACAGAAACAGATGTCAATAAAATTTAAATATAACAAAGGTGGAATCAGAAATCAGTGAAAAATAATGAATTTTGAGAATATTGACTCATTTTGTGGATAAAAGATCTCTACACCTTTAAAAATGAATTATTTAGATATATATAAAATCTAAGTGTGGAAAGTATATATATCACATCTTGTGACCTTGGGATGGGAAACGATTTCTTAAACAAGATCTCCAATGCAGAAAATTTAATCTGGAAAAAATTGATGACTTATCTACATTAGCATAAAGGATATCTGCTCAGTGAAGGACACCATCGACAAAGTTAACAGTGTTATGCCCGAAGTCCGAGTCCCCGAAACTGAGAGAAATAAGACGTCCACGGCAATGCAAAAGCATAAAGGGGTTTATTGCTAGCTCGAGCTAGGGCTCCCCGGCACCGATGCAGCAGCTTAAGGGAGGGAGCCCCAAGTCTTGGGCTGCACTGCTTTATAGGGAATTTAATCAGGTAAAAGGGTACAAGAGGGGGTGTTCAAGCAGGAGGACAACTGATTGGCCACTTTAGGGGGTGTTTAAGTTGACAAATAACTGGTTGGTTACTTCCATCCATAGGATTTGTGTGTAGATTCTTGATTGGTTTTTACTTCCAAGGTAAATCACAAGCTCCTGAACGTAAAGTCAGAAGGTTTAGCCTAGTGACTGATTGGCTTGTGTACAGTGGGGCTAGGTTAGGTAATCTGAGGGTTGATTGGCTATGGGTAGGTTGGGTAACATCCAAAGTTCTTTTTCCCGGGGTCTTGCAGGATGGAATTTCTTTTACAAGATGGAGTAGCTCAGGCCCTCCATCCTACGGTGAGTGGGACCCTGCTAGGGGTAGTCTCCTGGAATCATGACCCAGGTTTACAAGAATTCAAAACCTAGGCCTGGTGCAGCCTGTTGAGCCTGCCATGGCTCTGGTTTGGTTCCCCAACAAACAGCTGAGTGGTGGAGAGATCATTTCAACATTTAAAGCTGCTGAGGCAACAATATCTTCTAGACCTTATGGACCTCTAACAAGTAACAAGAAAATAATAGGAACCAGAATAAAAATGGACAAAGTATATGAGATTGATAGTCATTAGTTCCACTCACCAAATATTTTTCTTTTTGTTGTTTATTTTTTATTAATTTTTATTGGGGTATAGTTGATTTACATTGTTGTGTTAGTTTCTGCTTTACAGCAAAGTGAATCAGTTATACACATACATATATCCACTCTATTTAGACACTTGTCCCATACAGGTCATTACAGAATATTGAGTTCCCTGTACTATACAGTGGGCTCTTACTCAGTTCAGTCAGTTTAGTCACTCAGTCATGTCTGACTCTTTGAGACCCCATGGACTGCAGCACACCAGGCTTCCCTGTCCATCATAATTCCCAGAGCTTGCTCAAACTCATGTCCGTCAAGTTGGTGATGCCATCCAACCATCTCATCCTCTGTTGTCCCCTTCTCCTGCCTTCAATCTTTCCTAGCATCAGGGTCTTTTCCAATGAGTCAGTTCTTTGCATCAGACGACCAAAGTATTTTTATCAGTTATCTATTTTTATATATAGTAGTATATGTGTATCAGTCCCAATACATTTCTGTCAACTTTTACAAAAACCCTCATCTCTTCCTGAACCAATGGGCCCTTAAAAAAAAAAAAAAAACCAACTTTCTAATTATTGAAGCAATAGTCATGTGAAGGAGAAGGCAATGGCACCCCCACTCCAGTACTCTTGCCTGGAAAATCCCATGGATGGAGGAGCCTGGTAGGCTGCAGTCCATGGGGTCGCTAAGAGTTGAACATGACTGAGCGACTTAACTTTCACTTTTCACTTTCATGCATTGAAGAAGGAAATGGCAACCCACTCCAGTGTTTTTGCTTGGAGAATCCCAGGGACGGGGGGTGGGGGGGGGGGGGGGGGGGGTGGAGGGCCTGGTGGGCTGCCGTCTATGGGGTAGCACAGAGTCGGACACGACTGAAGTGACCTAGTAGCAGCAGCAGTTTTGTGAAAAAGTTGGAGGGTGAAGAACAAATGCAAAGGAGGAAATGACTTCTCAGAGATAAGTCTGGTGAAGTTTGTCACCAAGTATTTCTAATTTTCCTCCTGGGTTTGTGGTACTTTCCTGTCTCCATGAATTTAGGTGTGACATGTAACTTGCTTAATTTCGGTGAAATTTCTTTGGAAGTGACTAGTGTCACTTCTAAGCAGAAACTTAAAGTCCATAAATGGTCCTGCAGAAGCAGAGCCGTTGTGCAGGTTACCACATTTTTTCCCCTTTGGTGTCCTGACAGGCAGTATTAGTGATGGTAGTGATTCCATTAGCCTGGGTTTCTGAACGGCTCTGATAAGTGGAGACTCCTGCTGACTCGCAGTGACCCAGAAACACTGCTTTGTAGCTTTGAACTGTTAAGATTTCATGGTTGTCTGTCATATTAGCGTAATTTAGTTTATCCTGACTGATACAGAAGTGGGGTCCTACCAAACAATATTAGCTAAAATTTGTGCAATGACTTAGAAACTGGTCAGCAGATGGTGAGGACACTGTGAGCACGTGTTTGAAGATAGCAGTTCATGTTATTTTGTGGCAAACTATTGGGTAAAATTGCCACCTGCAATAACTTGGAAGGTAGGTCCTTACACCTTATACACTTTTAACCTGAGGGGAATAGAAGATAGTAGCAAGCATTAGTTTCTGTTGACTGTGTTTGAAATAATCTCAGAAAATAATTGACATGTTTCCAAGCAGGAATGGAAGGAAATTGAGAGGGGCCAGAAAATTGGGCTCTTGTGCAGTTGGAAGTGATAACTGCTTCTCAACTCTAACAAGTAAAAGGAAAATGAGAAGGACTTGAAAGGTCAAAAGCCAATTATCAATTCAGCATTGGGACTTTCCTGGCAGTCCAGTGGCTAAGACTCTGAGCTTCCAACGCAGGGCGCCCAGGTTTGATCCCTGGTCAGGAAACTAGATCCTAAATACTGCACAACCAGATAGACAATTAAAAAAAAAAAAAAAAGCTCAGCTTTTGGTCAAGGATCAAGTCAAGTTTATGGCCATTTTATCCAGTGGTAAAAACTTTTGAATGGATGAAGATGTCTCAATTTGAGGGTCTAACTAAAGGTGAGGTATCCAGTAATTCCTTTTGATTGGACAAAAGTGCTCCCAGGAAAGTCTAAATGTGCAGCTCTTCCACAAAAGCTGAGTACCTTATTTGCAATTAAGTGAAAGGGAAGGGGGTGGGAACTGGATGAGAAAGAAATAATGTAGCAAATCCAAGTTCATTTAGAAATTAACTGGATGAGCTCTGTCATATGGAACTGACTGGAATCAAATAAATAACAAGGCTACTGTGTTTTACAGAGCATTGTATTGCCAAAAAATTTAAGTGTTAACTTTAAAAGTCTGTGACCCTTTGAACCTTAAAATGACCCTAGGGTCTGCAACCAACAATGGACAGGAAATGTGTTGATGCCTACATCAGATAAGGCCAAAGAAGATGACGGAGAGGAAAGAATCTTCCAGAAGGTAGAACTAGGGGTTGCAAAGAATAAAGGACAAAGTAGCTACCTCCATGGAAGGAAACCTGGGTCAAAGCGAGAAACATATACATCCCCAAGGAACATATGAGTAGAAGGTGGGTATGACTGTATGGAATATACAGTAAACCAAAATATGTTACCCCAACATGCCACTTTGGCCAAAGGACTGAATTGAGCTGAAGTCAGTGGAGAAGAAGCAAATACAAAAATAGTTCCCTGCTGTTAGGACCTAACTGGAGCCAGGACAGGTTCCAAGGGGCAGGCTAGGTCTGAGGTTTAGGAAAGCTGAGACACTGGGAACTCCCACAGGCAGTGTAGCTTGACCAATTAAAATAATCCCCGTAGCCCCCGCCCGCACCAGACCTGAGCCAATCGGGACGAAGATGAATATCCCCTGAGAAAGCCCCTGCGCGGTAAATCTAGCCAATCAGTAGATGCCAAGAGACCCTTGCAACCAATCCGCCCTTGCCTACTCCCTGTCTTTGTTCTAAGTCTATAAATACTGCTGTAATTCAGGGCTCCTGGCCCTCCTGCCTTACTCCACTGTATTGGATGTGGCAGGGTGCCCTAACTTGAGTTAGTAATAAATAAATTCCCTTCTTGTTTTTGCATTGCCTTGGTGGATTTGTTCTCTCAGTTTATTTGGGGACTTGTTATTTGGAGCATAACACCTGCCCTCTTCCCACTTGCCTTAAAGCAGGATATACCTGTGGCGGATTCATGTCAATGTATGGCAAAACCAATACAGTATTGTAAAGTAAAATAATTTTTAAAAGTCAAAAAAATAAACTATTAAAAAGTAAATAAATAAAATTTCAATGGTGTCCCCTCTCCCTTCCTTATGCATAAGAACAAAAATTAATCACCAGAGGTAACTTTAGACCCTATCAGTCGGGAAACACCAGAGGAATCTACATAATAAATTTACTAACTAGCCTCTGCCTACCATTAATTCCCTGTATATTTACCTTCCTGCAGTTTGCCCTAGGAAGCCTAAGAAATTTCCTTTGTTCTGTCATTTTTCTATGAATTTATTGTTCTTTGTTGAAGATGCTATATAAGCTGAAGTTCTAAGCCCCCTCCCTGAGTTACTCTACCTTGAGTTTCTCCCACGTATATATATGAAATATTCATGGAAATAACCTTCTGTTTGTTTTTCTCTTGGTAATCCGTCTTTTGTTACAGGGGCCCTAAGGAGAACCTAAAAGAGTAGAAGGAAAAATTTCCCTACCTAACAATGTTTAGACAATTCCCTTAGGTAGGGAAGGGTGTATTATATGAAGGGGGGTGGGGGGGGGGAAAACCTGAATATTTGTTGACTAGAAGGACAGATGATGCTTGGTTACCAAATATTTTCAGTTCTCCTTCTGGACAGTAGGATTGTACTTTCCCATATTCTTGAGGTTAAATGTGGTCATGTAACTAGTCATGGCCAAGAAATGTGAGTGGAAATGATTTGTATCATTTCCGGGTGGAAGCTCCAGAGCCAATGCATGATTCATCTTGTTCTCTTTTCCTCTGGGATAATGACTGGCAGTGTGCAAGATTATGGCTGCCTCAACACCCCTGGTCCCTGAGTGGCTAAGGACTAGAGCTCCTCTGACAATCACTATGGACATGTAGCAAAAACAGAAAAGAAACATTTCTTTTTTAAGCCAAAAAATTTTTCGAGTAACATAACCTAGGATATCCTGACTAACAGGCAATTTGCAGATGGGAAAATCCAAATGGTTAACCTGTAGATGGGAAGAGATGCTCAAGAAACATAAAACAGCAATGAAATACTACTTCATGTCCCTCAGATGGGCAAAAATTAGAAAGTATAAAAATGGCAAATATTGAAATATATGGGGAAATAAGAATCCCTATGAAGTGTTTGTGGAAGAAGAGAGTTATACATAATCTAGGTATTCAACATGGAAAAATAAACAAATGGAGTGGAGGATTATGATGGACTACCAGATTGCACTCTAAAGCATTAATTGTATATTTATAGAATATGGTGGGTATATATTTAACAGTATTGACTGAAATAAGAAACAAATCTTTTTAGTACCATTTATGTAAGTTAAAAATACATGAATTCTTAGTCATTCATTTGTGTCTGACTCGTTGAGACGCTCTGGATTGTAGCCTGCCAGGCTCCTCTGTCTGTGGAATTTTTCAGCTAAGAATTCTGGAGTGGGTTGCCATTTTCCTCCTCCAGGGGAATCTTCCTGACCCAGGGATCGAACCCATGTCTTCTGGGTCTCCTGCATTGCAGGTGGTTTCTTTACTTTCTTTACTCCCTGAGCCATCAGAGAAGCCCTAAAAATACATGAAGTATGTGTTCCAGTGGTTAAGACTCTATTCTTCCACCACAGGGGGTGTGGGTTTGACCCCTGGCAGAGGAACTAAGGTCCTGTATGCTGCCTGGCATGACCAAAAATTAAAAAGAAAAAAGTTGGAATATTGCATGAAGAACAAAATAAATAATAGTAATAGTAGTACCAATAGCAGTACCAATAGATGATGATGATGGAATATTGTAGACTGATGATAACTGGTTACTGTGAACTGAGGCGGAGAAGGCAACAGCACCCCCACTCCAGTACTCTTGCCTGGAAAATCCCATGGACGGAGGAGCCTGGTAGGCTGCAGTCCATGGGCTAGGAATCGGACACGACTGAGCAACTTCACTAACTTTTCACTTTCATGCATTGGAGAAGGAAATGGCAACCCACTCCAGTGTTCTTGCCTGGAGAATCCCAGAGACGGGGGGTCCTGGTGGGGTCGCAGAGTCGAACACGACTGAGGCGACTTAGCAGCAGCAGCAGCAAGTGAACTGAGGATTAATGCAGTCCGATGCACCAAAGGCCCACAAGAACAAAGCTCAATTAATTAAGATGGCATGCAATTGATAGAGAAAGCACAGCAGAGCAAATCACATGCTAAGAAAATATAGCAGTAATTTAAGACGTAAGTTAGAGATGTATTTTTCTCAAAGAGCTTCAAAGAGTTAACAAGGACAGGGAGCATGAGTGGACCATGGGTAACTAATTAAAGGTCTGCCCTGGAAAACTCAGCCAGTCATCATCTCCTCTATATATAGAGCAGCCGGCTGCAATGTTTGGCCTCAGGATAAAGCCATGATTACTACTCTCTAATCAAATTGGAAAATCTGCCTGAGGGGGACTCCTGGTCGGGTCTTGGGATCAGAGAATCAGATTACGTGGAGGACAAATCTTTAAATTCACAACATTTAAGGAGGAAAGAAGAAAGAAAATTTAAAATGCAGTCCACTCATGATTAAAATAAAGCAGTCACCTTGAGTAGTCTTCCCTTTTTAGCCACTTTATGAACTTTTCTGACTGTTTCTTACCTAGAGCCTTTCACCAATCCTGCAGTGAAGGAGAGATAGCAGTTGTGGAAATATAGCTTCAATTATTAAGAGAATGACTATAAGCTATATATCAACCTAGTCTTGCACTGAAGATATAAATAGATAATTAAGAATCATTAGACATTAGGAAAACCAATAGCATAGAAGAGAAGAACCAAGATGAACAAATAGGACATTCAACCCTAGAGGAAACAAAGTTAATTTAGGAAACAGAACTTAAAAAAATTTAAGTCACTGCTCTAGAAGATAGTCAAGCAAACTGCATCTATAAAGTAAGAATATGTGGCTATGAAAAGGTGGCAATAGAAGAACAAAACAATATTACTGACATGCATTAAAAAATAGAAAAAAAAATTGGGCAAGCATCCAATGTTGTTTTCCATATAAAACATAATTTCATTTCTAAGAAACAGAAATGGGCTTAAGCAATAAGGAAACAGAAAGTCTGGATGTAGGGGTTCCAGAATTAGTTGATTTATTAACTCCATGATACCATGTGGAGCCCAGGTTCTTTCCATATCTGTGTTCTGCCATCTCTTAGTCTCAAGTTGATAGCAAGATGACTGTCACAATTTTAGATGTTTTCCTGTGTTTCTTTCCTCTTAGGAATAAGAAAATCTTTACCAGAAGCCTTTTATTAATTTATCCTTATGATAAATTACCCAAAACTGACTCACATTTCTGAGCCAATCACTAGCAAAATGAAAGAGATTTTCATTTTTTTCACCTGCTAATAATTAACCAACTTTTCTTTTTTTAATAGGGGAAAATTGTTTTACAATGTTGTGTTGGTTTCACCATACAACAAATGCAAAACCGTCATAATTATATATATCTCCTCCTTCTGAAGCCTGTCTCACCACCCCACCATCCCATCCCTCTAGGTTGTCACAGAGCACCAGGGTGGGCTCTCTGTGTTATATAGCAGCTTCCCACTAGCTATCAATTTTACACATGATAGTGTATATATGTTAATGCTACTTTCTCAGTTTGTCCCATCCTCTCCTTCCCCTGCTGTGTACATAAGTCCATTCTCTATATCTGTGTCTCCATTCCATGCCTGCAAATACATTCATCAGTCCTATTTTTCTAGATTCCCTATATATGCATTAATATACTATATGTTTCTCTTTCTGACTTATTTCACTCTGTATAACAGATTCTAAGTTCATCCACCTTACTACAACGGACTCAAATTTGTTCTTTTTATGGATGAGTAATATTCCATTGTATACTTGTACCACAACCTCTTTATCCATTCATCTGTCAATGGACATCTGGGTTGCTTCCACATCCTGGCTATTATAAATAATGCTGCAATGAACATTTGGGGGTACATGTATCTTTTTGAATTGTGGTTTTCCTCAGGGTTTATGCCCAGTAGTGGGATTGCTGGGTCATTGTTATTCAGTAGCTAAATTGTCTGACTCTTTGTGACCCCATTGACTGCAGCACGCCAGTCTTCCTTGTCCTTTGCTATATCCTGGAGTTTGCTCAAATTCATGCCCATTGAGTTGATGATGGTGTCTACCGTTCCCTTTTCCTTTGCCTTCAATCTTTCCTGGCATCAGGGTCTTTACCAATGACTCTGATGTATCAGGTGGCCAAAGTATTGGAGCTTCAACTTCAGCATCAGTCCTTTCAATGAATATTCAGGGTTGATTTCCTTTAGAATTGACTTTGATCTCCTTGCAGTCCAAGGGACTCTCAAGTGTCTTCTCTGGTGCCACAATTTGAAAGCATCAATTCTTCAGTGCTCAGCCTTCTTTATGGTTTGTATCACTGATCTTGTAAAGAAGGAAATATAAGTTGAACACACAGCACGGGACTGAGAGAAGGGAAACAAACATTGTGAGTCCTAAAATTTTCCCAGCTTACTGCCCTGACGAAATTTTTCAGTGCAGGAAGGGAGAACTCAACCAGAATTGGTATTGCCAAGTTGAAGAAACAGAGATTTTAATTTGGAAAGGCCGTCATGGCTAGAATTTGTGGGGTACTATACTGGAAAGGAGGAAGTTACGCAAACAGAAAGCTCTAGAGCAGGGCTCTAAACTTCAGCCTGCAGACCAGTACTGGTCTGAGGCCTGTTAGGAACTGGGCTGTGTAGCAGAAGGTGAGGTGGGTGAGGGAGTAAAGCTTCATATGCTGCTCCCCGCTGCTCCCCATCACTTGCATTACCGCCTGAACACCGGAACCCAGCTGTCTCCATAAAACCTGTCCCTGGTACCAAAAAGTTGGGGACTGCTGCTCTAAGATCAGCAGAAGGATACTTGAGACTAGTCTCTGGCTGAGTCTAAGCTGCACATGACTAGGGTGAAATCAGAAGGTTGGGGAAAGAACCAGTGGAAAACAATATGCTGAATAGTTCCTGGAGCTCACGCACAGCTGGGACTAGTTTTTGTTCTCACCAGCCAGAACGAAAAGACTGTAAAATGAGAGGCATCCTCAGAAGAACACCTTAACAGAGGGTTTTAATAAACCTGGGGAATAAACATCAACTGCTCTGATGTTATGACAACTCAGAAAAGCAGCCTTGAAATGATCAAATTGATCCACAATAATTAAAAAAATTTTATTTTGGATTACAGTTGCTTTACTATGCTGTATTAGTTTCTCTTGTACAGAAAAGTGAGTCAGCTATACATATATAATCTTCTTTTTCAGATTTCTTTCCCATTTAGGTTATTATAGAGCACTGAGTAGGGTTCCTTGTACTATACAGTAGGTTGTCATTAGTTACCAATTTAAACAGAGCCCAACATGCTTTAAAAATTACAACAAAATATAACATAAAACAAGTTATCATGCAGTGCATGTAAGGAAAATGACCAGGCATGCAAATTAGCAGGAAAACAATGACACAAAGCCAGGAAAAAAAATAATCGATAGAAACAAACTCAGAAAAGACAGGGATGAGGAATTAGCAGACAAGGACCTTCCAATAGCTATTGTAAATCTTATAAATATGTTCAATATGGAAAGTAAAATACAAAAATAATGAGGAGACAAATGAAAAATATATAAAGACCCAAGTGGAGCTTCTGCAGGTGAAAAACACAATGATCTGAAGTGAAATCTGTCTAGGATTGGATTAAGAGCAGATTTAATACTGAAGAAGAAAAGAGATCAGCAAATGCAAGACAAAAGAACAAAAGCTATCCAGAATTAAGCACACAGAGAAAAGAAAAGACTGGGGGGAAAAATGAACAGAGCCTAATAATCCTATAAGACACTATTAAGTGATCTAAAGTAGGTATAATCTGAGTTGCAGAGGGAAGGGAGAAAGAAATTTATTAGAAGAAATAATGGCTTATTTTCCAAATCTGATGAAAGCTATAAACCTACAAAGCTAAGAAGCTCAATGAACTCCAAGTATAAAGAAACAAACCCACAAAGAACAAGGCACAATATAATTGAATTGCTGAAGAAACAGTGATAAAGAGAAAATTTTAAGAGCATCCAGAAACAAAAAGACACATACGTTTAGAGGAACAATAGCAAGAATTACAGATTTCTCATCAGAAACATTGCAAACTAGAACATATGCAATGACATCTTTCATGGATTGAAAAAAACAAAAACCTGTCAATTTGGAATTTTGTACATGACAAAAGTACCTTCCAAAAGAGACAAAAGCCTGGAAAATTCATCACCAGCAAATCACCACTGTAACAAATATTAAAGTTTATTAGGCAGGAAAAAAAGATATCAGATGGGAAATTGAAGAGTTCTAGAAATGGTAAATATGTCAGTATAAATATAATAAATACTTTTACTTATTTTTAAGCCTTTTAAAAATGCAGTAGACCACTCAAATATATTTTAAACTTCCATTATAATTTCTTCTTGTGTTATTTTAGAAGTATAGTGTTCAATTTCCAATTATTTGGGAGAATTTTTCAGATATCTTTGTCTCATCCATTTGTAACATATTCCTTTATGGCTTGGTGGCTCAGTTACTAAAGAATCTGCCTGCAATGCAGGAGACACAGGTTTGATCCCTGGGTTGGAAAGATCCCCTGGAGAAGGAAATGGCAACCGATTCCAGTATTTTGCCTGGAAAATCCCATGTACAGAGGAGCCTGGTAGGCTACAGACCATGGGGTTGCAAGAGTCGGGCACAACTTAGTGACTAAATCACCACCCCTGCCATACTTTGTATGATTTCAACACTTGTAAATTTGTTGAGATGTGTTTTATAGCCTCAAATATAGGCCATCTTAGTGATGGGTACTTGAAAAGAATGCATATTCTGCTCTTTTAGGTAAAGTGTTGTATGAAAACCATTAGGTCCAGTAGATGGATAGTGTTATACAAGTTTTCTATATGCTTATAGATTTTTCTGTCTACTTGTTCTATCAATCACTGAAAGAGAAGTGTTGAAATCTCTGACTATAATCTTGGACTTGTCTTTCATCCTTCAGTTTTATCAGATTTTATTTCATGTATTACAAAGCTCTATTTGCATGTACATACCACCTCAGATTATGTGCTCTGGGTGACGACTCCATTATTATTATGCAATGTTTCTATTAATCCTTAGTATTATTTATCCTTCTGAAGTCTATTTTGTCTGATATTAATATAGCCATTCTAATTTTCCTTTAATTCTTGTCTGCATAGGATACTTTTAAAATTCTTTTACCTTAAACTTATCTGTGTCTTTATATTTGAAGTGGCTTTCTTATAGATAGCATATAGGTGGGTCTTATTTTTTATTTTATTTAATCTGACAATCTCTGTCTTCTAATTGGAGTACATACCTTTAATATAACTATTAATTTGAATGGGTTTTAATCTATCACATTACTATTTGTTTTGTCTTTGACCAATTTTTTTCTTTGTTAATTTTCCTTCTTTCCTGTCTTCTTTTGAATTAATTGAGTATATTTTAAGATTCTATTTTATTCTCACTATTGTTTATTACCTCTATCTCTTTTGTTTTTCAGTAGTTACGCCATAAAAGTTTTAGTTGATCACAGATTCCCTCCAAACAATATTATATCACTTCACATGTAAAGTGTGAAAACCTTAAATCAGTATATTCATCTTTCCCCACCCAAGCCCTTTATATTATTGTCATACATTTCACTTCTACATAAGCAATAAACCCCCAATACATTATTATTTTTGCTTTAGTCAATTATATTTTAAAGATATTTTAAAATAAGAAAAAACTTTTAATATTTACATGTTCATTATTCCCAAAGGATTTTCTCATCTAATTTTAAGGCTTGGAATAAATTTACAGGAGTCGAGCCATGGTTTGGTAGAAGGCTACACACATAGATCAGTGGAACACAATAGAAACTAGAAATAGACAACACATATATGGACAACTGATTCACAACAAAGATGCCGAGGTAATTCAATGGGGATAGGATAGTATTTTCAAACAACTGCCTTCAAAAAAGAAGTCTTGATCCTTACCTCCTACTATATACAAAAATTAATTCTAAATGGATCATAGACATAAATGCAAAAGCTAAAACTTAAGGCTTCCAGAAAAAACCACGGGAGAAAATCTTTATGTCTTTGGGTTGGGCAAAGATCTTAGATAGGGCATGAAAAAATAAACATTAAAAGAGTAAGTTGATAAATCGATTTGATCAAAATTTAAAACTTTTGCTCTTCAAAGGCACTATTATGAAAATGAAAAGCAGGGTAAAAAATGGATGAAAATGTTTGTAAAACGTATATCTGATTTATGTTTAGAATATATAGAGAATTCTTAGCACTTAATAATAAGAAAACTCAATTAAAAATGGGCAAAAGCTGTTAGTAAACATTTCACCAAAGAAGATAAATGAATTGTCAATAAGTACATTGAAAGATGTTCAATGTCATTAATCACGAGGGAAATGCAAACTAAAGCCACATGGTTTACCACATACCTATTAGAATGACTAAAATGTAAGAATCTGACTTTGTGAAGTATTAGTATAAAAGAACCAGAAATCTCAGATGCCCCTGGGAACATAGTGGTACAACCAACTTTGGACAGCAGTTTGGCAGTTTCTTAAAAATTAATCATACACCTACTGTATGATCCAATCATTCCACACCTAGGCATTTACCTAAGAGAAATGAAAGCATATGTCCAAACAGAGTCTTGCATAAATGTTCATGCAGCTTTATTTGTAATAGGCATTACCTGGTAACAACCCAATAGTTCATCAACAGGTGAATGGATAAACCAATTGTGATTTATCTATACTGTGAAATACTACTCACAATAAAGAAGGAAGTGTTGGTCTTCCCTGGTGGCTCAGTGCTAAAGAATCCACTTGCCAATGCAGGAGACACAGATTCAATCCCTGGTCAGGGAAGATCCCACATGATGCGGAGCAACTGAGCCTGTGTGCCACAACTACTGAGCCTGTGCTCTAGAGGCCGTGCACCGCGACTACTGAAGCCAGGGCCCTAGAGCGTATGCTCCGCAAAGGAGAAGCCCCTGGAATGAGAGGCCTGCACTGCAACTAGAGAGTAGCCCCCACTCACTGCATTGGGAGAAAAAGTCTGCACATCAATGAAAACCCAGTGCAGACAAAAATAAAAAGAAAGAAAACTACTGACACATAACAATATGGGTGAATCTTGAAATAATTATTCAGCTGTCAAAAAATAATACATATCATATGGTTCCACTTATATAAAACTCTAAAAGAAGCAAACTCACAGTGACAGAGAGATCAGTGGTTATCTGGGGTAGGTGGGGAGAGGTGGGAGGAGGGACTATAAGGAGGCACAAGGAAACTTTTGGGGGGAGACAAATGATAGGGATTTCACTGGTGTATAAATATGCCAAAAGTTATAAAGTGGTATAATTTAAATATGTGCAATTTGTTGTCTGTTAATTATACCTTAATAAAACTGTTTATAACATTTAATGACATGCTTCTTTGTGCCATTTACTATGCTGGTACACTGGTTCATTAGTTGCTAAGTCGTGTCTGACTCTTTGCGACCCCATGGACTGTAGCCCGCCAGGCTACTCCATCCATGCAATTCTCCGGGCAAGAATTCTGGAGTGGGTAGCCATTGCCTTCTTCAGGGGAACTTCCCAAGCCAGGGATCCAGCTTGGGTCTCCTACATTGCAGGCAGATTCTTTACCATCTGAGTCACCAGGGAAGCCCATATTTACTATTCTAGATACTGGGGAATAAAACAGTAAATAATGCCCCTCCATGAACTCACAGTGGAAAGGGAACATCCTTATTTCTTGTCTGTGAGCTCGATCCTCTTTCTGCAGACTGGTTTCTTACACATGACAGGACTTCTAGCCACTGACACCTCAAGTCTCACATCTCATTGTTCATATCACTGAGGATATAAGTGAGATACTGTCCTTCCTAAATTTTAATCCAAAAATTTCCCAGGGCTTCTGAGTGGCCTTACTGGAGTCTGGAGAGCTCCCTTGAACAAAACAGGGGAAAGGGTCCTGCACGAAAGAAGTGGTCTGATTAAAACCATGTGGATCAGAGCATTTTTCAGGAGAAAGGGACAATACTAAGGAGACACGCTGTTACCACTGTAATTATTAACATGGAGACACTGGACATGTGTTTCCCAATTCATTCCCAACAGTGGGAAGATCAGGGACCTAGAAGCAACTTGGGCATTCTGATGCTAGCTCTAGTGTTGCAGACTCTATCCCCTTTAAAACCAGAACCTAATAATCCTCTTTTAAAAAAATGTTAAAAACTTTTAAATGTATTTATTTATGTTTTGGCTGCACTGGGTCTTTGTTGCTGCGTGTGGGCTTTCTCTAGTTGTGCAAGTGGGGGATACTCTCTAGTTGCGGTGCATGGCCTTCTCATTGCCATGGCTTCTCTTGTTGCAGAGCATGGGTTCTCAATGCTCTGACTCAATACCTGTGGCCCATGGGCTCTAGCACTTGGGCTTAGTTGTTCCACAGGATGTGGGATCTTCCGGGACCAGGGATCAAATTCGGTGTCCCCTGCATTGCAAAGCAAATTCTGACCACGGGGCCACCAAGGTCTTGCAGTCTCAACGTGTGGTCTCCAAACCTAGCGCACCATCATCACCTGAGAGTTTGTTAGAAATGCAAATTATCAGTGCCCCATGCCCCCAGGCCTACTGACTCTGAACCTCTGCGGGTGAGAGTAATGAGAAAACAGCTATTGTGAACTGTTATCTAAGTGTTTTACAGTATAACAACTGTTCTTACACTGAAGACTCTGAACATTAAGATGAGGACTTGAGTTTAGGATCGCCACCATGAGTTCCCACTTTGCTTTTCCTGGGGCACCTTCTAAAATAACCACTTAGAGTTGAGGTCAAGAAAAGTTAGTGACTTCTGCCCCAACCACCTGGTAAGGAGTTAAATGCTTGCTCCCTGCTCTCTCTTGCTCCCTCTTGTCCTGAGACGGAGAAGTGCCCTTCCTCCCATTCATCATTTCTCCCAATCCCTGTTTCTGGAACTTGTTAAGTGCTAAATCTTATACCTTGACTTCCTTTGTGTGAATAGATTGAAACTGTGCTTTCAGTCAAAACTATCCAAGATTTTCACTTCCTCAAAGTGGAGCTCAGATACTGAGGGAGCTGCCAGCTGTCCCTGTTTGGGTGGTTACTGTCTCCTCAGTCGCAGGTCATAATCTGCATTTCTTAATTTAATAAGCCAGCTATGACCCCCTCAAGAACAATGGGGCCCAGAAATCTGTGTTTTAAGTCTTCTTTGTCATTCTGCTACATACTTAGATTTTTTTCCCCCAAGATTGCATTTGAACACTTGTTCTTAATTTTAGCTGCATATTGGCATCATCTGTGGATTCTTAAAACTGATGCTTGGATCGCCCCTCCAGGGATTCTGAATTAATTGGTGCAGTCTAAGGACTTGGATTTTCTTAGAGCTCCCAGGTGACCTAATGTATATCAAAGTTTGAGAAGCAGGCATTATAGCACATTAGAGCACATCGCATGGCTATACATGCTGGGCCTCACTCCATATCAATTAAGTTGAAATCTCTGAAGATAGGACCCGGATATTTATCTAACTATTTGCAAATATGTATATATAATATATAATATTGTATTATACAGCCCATAGATTTTAAATACATATACATAATTATATATATACATATATGTGCGTGTGTGTGCTCCATCGTGTCTGACTCATTTATATATATATATATAAAATAAAGGGAGACACAGACTCCTATGTCTGTTTGTGTCCATACTTGAGCAGAGATTAAAAGGGGCTTATATATTGACCCCAAAAGCCCATCTTTAACACAAGCTGTTAAGTTGCCTTGTCCTGTCCTAGCACTGGTCATCATAACAGAGGTGGTACACAAAGTGCCTTCTGAAGAAATGATGAGCAGCCCAAACTCCAGGCCAGGAGATGAGCCAGTCTTATGCCAACCTCAGCAGACCTTGCCCAAGGAGATTACTTCATCCTCAGATAAGATTCATGAATCTGAAGAGGGTCATTTAGGAGACTGACTTCTTCAAGATGATGACAGCCACCCTCAGCATTTTCCCTTTGGAGTCAGTCCAAAAGATCTGGGTTCAAATTCTATTTGGTTTTATTACCTGCCAACAGAGGATATTGAATAAGTTGTTCTCCTTTCTGAGCCTTAGTCATCTTGCTTATGAAATGGAGTTTTGGTGACCAAGTAAAATGATCGGATATCGAATGTGGAAACGGCTTGTAAGCTGTGAAAAATTTTAAAAGGGTTTTAAAATGAGCTCATGTTTTAGATGGGGAGATTGGATATGGAGATATGTTAACTCATCACACAAGGTTTGTTAACAGTTTTTTTAAATTTATTTATTTTTAATTACAATACTGTATTTGTTTTGCCATACATTGACATGAATCAGCCACAGGTGAACACAATCTCCCAATGTCGAAGCCCCCACCCATCTCCCACCCCACATCCTCTACCTGAATCATCCTGTGCTCCAGCCCCATGCATCCTGCATCCTGCATTGAACATAGATTGGTGCTTCGTTTCTTACAAGAAAGTATACATGTTTCAATTGTTAACAGTTTTTAATGGTACAGAGAAAGGAAGCACTGAGAGCTGGTCATCCTTGGCAACTGCTGGAGTCTCTTTGGAATGGCAGAGTGGAAGGAGCACTGGACCAAGAGAGAGGAGTCTCAGGTTCTGGGTCCAGCTATGTGACTCATCTATTTACTCATGAGCTAGTCACTAACTACCCCATGAATGGCAAATACTGTGTTAGGCACTGGAGATTCAGTGGTGAATAAGTTGGTCATGGTTTCCTCTTCCTGGAAGTCTGGAAACTGAGACAGGTGTGAGTCAAATAACCACACAAATAAATGTAAAATCCTAACTGTGATAAGCGATATCAAAAAGAGGCAAATGGAGCAATGGGTGTATATTATACCAAGGTTTAATTGAGTTATGGAGCCCAGAAAAGTCTTCCTTAACAATGGACAGGTTTTTTGTACATTTTTGACTGAGGTATAATTTCAATGAATTTTGACAAATGCACACCCAGTGAAATCATCACCCACTTCAAGACATAGAAAGTTTCCATCAATGGAAAATTCCCACATGATCCTTTCCAGTCAGTCTCCCATGAAAACACTGAAACTGATTCAATTTCTATTAATATACATTAGTTTTGCCTACTGCAGAATTTTATATAAGTAGAATTATACTGTATATACCTTTTGGTCTCATTTCTCTCAGTATTACACTTCTGAATTCATCCATATAATTGCAAGTATCATTCTTTTAGTATTATATTTATTATTATTCTTTTATTAGTCTTTTTTATTATTCATTTTTAAAATTCTTTTTTATTGCATGTGGTTCATTCTTTTTTAATTGGTGAATAGTACTCCATTGTATGAATATACCATAGTTTGTTTATCCAGTCACCCTGTTGATGAATGTTTGGATTGTTTCTTGTTTTGGGTATTATGAATGAAGCTGCTATGAACATTCCTGTTTAAATTATTTTGTGAGAATATGTTTTCATTTCTTTTAGGCAGTAGGGATACAAGAATAGAGTTCCTGGTCATAGATTAGATATATATACTTAATGAGAAGCTGCCAAATAGTTCTCCAAAGTAGTTCTGCTATTTTTGTATGAACACCACCAGTATATGTATGGGAGTTCCAGTTGCTTTATATCCCCACCAACATTTGGTACTGTCAGTTTTTAGAAAATTATTAAATTTGAATATGTTTGTGAAGTGGTATCTCATTATAGTTTTAATTCTTCATATTAAGGAGAGATGATTTGAAGCTGACATCTGAAGGATGTGAAGTAGACCAGGTAAAGAGGATGGAGGTTGAGGATTCCAGGCAAAGAGAACAGAATGTACAAAGGTGCCAAGGGAGCAGAGCGATCATAAAGAACACAAAAGGAGTGGGGGTGTAGGGTGAGGCTGGCGAGGGGAGTGATGGGGGAGTATCAAACCATGCACTTTCAAGGGATCATGTGGGTCTGGGCCATGCAGACACCAGCAGTGAGTGACCAGAGTGAACTTTAAAAAAAAAAAAAGGTCACACCAAAAACTCAGTAATGTCCTGGACCGCATGCTGCTAAGTTGCTTCAGTCGTGTCCGACTCTGTGAGACCCCATAGACGGCAGCCAACCAAGCTCCCCTGTCCCTGGGATTCTCCAGGCAAGAACACTGGAGTGGGTTGCCAGTTCCTTCTCCAATGCATGAAAGTGAAAAGTGAAAGTGAAGTCGCTCAAGTGTGTCCGACTCTTAGCGACCCCATGGACTGCAGCCTTCCAGGTTCCTCCATCCATGGGATTTTCCAGGCAAGAGTACTGGAGTGGGATGCCATTGCCTTCTCCATCTGGACCGCATAAAATTTCCCTAGAAATTTCCTATTATTCTGGGAAGTAGAGAGGGAGGCTTATCATGACCAAAACTGAATTTCTTGTCTTCTTGGCAGAAAGGTGCTCAGAATGGATTAAATTTCATTCAAAAAGTGAAAGAAATGAGCATTTCTTGCATGTGACCATTGCAGTTGCAAACTCATGCTTACTTCAAATGAAAGTTCCCTGTCCTTCACTATCTCTTGGAATTTGCTCAGACTCATGTCCATCGAGTTGATGATGCCATCCAACATCTCATCCTCTTTCACCCTCTTCTCCTCCTGTCTTCCATCTTTCCCAAAATTAGAGTCTTTTCTAATGAGTTGGCTCTTTGCATCAGGTAGCCAAAGTATTGGAGCTTCAGCTTCAGCATCAGTCCTAGATTCCTTTAAAAAAGGTACTGAGTTATAAGATTTCTTTCCCCCTAAAAGGAGGTCTGAAACCACAGCTATTATCATAGGATTTGATGACATTTTCTTCTAGGTAAAAAGATTCCTCATAACTGCAGGTTTTTAGAGTTGATGGTAACACTGTACTTAAAAATTTTCTTCCTGAATCACTTTTTGTAAGAAGCATGACACAGTGGGAAGAGCAGAGGGGCTGGAGTTAATATTGTAGCAGCAGCAGCAGCAGCAGCAGCAGCAGCAGCAATAGTATTTATCATTATCACCAACATTTCAGTGTTTACATGAACCAGAAACCAATCTAAACACTGTACATAAATTTAGTCATTTACTGCTCTTAAATCATGAGTTAAGTATGCATCAATACTATCATTAACATCATTTGACAGATAAATAGGATCCAGAGGGACAGGTCACTTGTCCAAGCCACAGTTAGTAGATAGTGGTGGTAGTAGTGGGATGGACTTGTTTTTCCTAACCAGAATAGTCCAAGTTATGAAAGAGAAAACACCTCTGAATCTCAGTAGCTTAAGTCAATAGGAACTACCAGTTTGGCAGGAGGTCTGGGCTTTTCATGCTAACTTAGGAACCCAGGCTGACATAAACTTCATTTTGACATATGCCAGTGATCATGATCACTGATCCCCATGCAGGGAAGAGAGTATGCTCTGGTGTCTTCAACTGAAAAAGAAATCCTTCTGCTTAAAAATGATGCATGTCACCTTTCACTGGCCTTGTGGAAGCAAGTCACATGCCATTCCCCTCTTCAAGAAGGAAAGGAAAGGCACCCCTGCTGTGTTCCTAGAAGGAGGCAAACCAGATTGTTTTTGGTAGTAATGATTACCAAAACCATTCAGATCCTGGGTAATTTATGCCTCTCTCAGTCTCAATTTCCCAACCCACTAAACAAGCACCATTTGCCAGGGTCCAGCCCCCGTGGATCCAGGGTGATTCGAAGGTGGGGACGGAGTTGATGTCCTTGGAAAAATACATAATTAATTACAGATATATAGAGAGATTAGAAATGGATAGTGTAGTAGGAAAATTAGTGGAGAAAAAGAGGCTGAATAACTTGGTTTACATGGAATAGCATACATGCTCCAGATGGGAATTCAGCCAGAAAAATGGGGAGCAAGAAAGAATGACATGGGGGAATCAGTATTTCCAGAAACTGATCCCATTTCTTTATTTTTCAGGTTTGTTTATATACCTTTTGTTATACATAGGGATGAATACAGAGTCACGTGGGGGTCAGCAGACCTGACCCTTGCCACAATCAGGTGCTTCATATAAAATCATACAAAGGTCTTATGGGTTTTTACATCATCTTCTGGCCATGAGATCTGCTGACATTTTATGGCCCTTTCTGATACCAGTCAGTTAACCAGAAAACTTATTTTTCCAGGGGTGAGTGTTTCTTAAATCTGGCGCCACCCTGCAAATAAAGTTGCATTCCTATAGAGTGAGGGTGTAGTTGAGTTACAATCAAGAAAGAATTTACTTAACCTAAGGTTTAACATGATTAATCTTAAAGGTTAATACTTATTTCTCCTATATGCTAGTTATATTCATTATAAGGGCAGGGAATATGGAGATTTAGCAGCAAACATCAGCCCAACAAGTGAAAACCCTTCACCAATGTTTCCCTTAAGATCTATTTAGTCTTAAGATAGTGATAAAGTTACATTTTTACCTAGCAAGGATACAGTGATTTATAACAAAGTACAGTGATCTATAACAAAAGAGAAAATTCATTAACTCAAAAGTCTAGTATTGCTAACATCAAAAACTACTATATTTCCTTTTCTATATTCCAGATACATTGATTAATATATTCCCAGGTGCCTAAGGATATGGAGGCCTGGTGGCAGTCATTGACTCATCAATGGGAAAAGCCCTATGCTAATACTCCAAACTCTCTGTGCTGTTTATGGTTGAGAGGTTGTCACACAAGCTAGTCTGTCAGCAGAGAGGTTTGACCTGAGACACCCTTGTCACATCCAGGGCAGAGGATTAGCAGTAATTATTGGCACGACAAATGAAAAAACCCTTCACCAATATAATTCCTAATCAACCCACTAATACTATACTAATAATCTTCTAACTTCTCAAAAGAATTTGCCTTTAGTTAAGTCCAAAACATCTTGTGCCTCTCACAGTTGGCGGGCTCTTGTGGCCGGATGAACCTATACAGGCATGCTAGATAACCTTCTTGTCACGCCCAGGAATTTTTATTGCCTTGGAGCTGCACGTTTACTCCTTCTCCGAGAGAAATGGTTATGGGGGAGAGGCCCCCTCATAAAGTCAGAGGTGTAGGTGAGAGCACAAAACAGACTCTGGTTTTGGGGTAGATGCTCAGGAGCAGGGGTTTCCTGAGACTTGATCACGCCTTTGCGTATGCCGAAGCCTCCTTCCTCATGACCTTGCCATGGGCGGAGTTCCTCACGCTGGCCCCAGGCAACCATTGTTCTATAAGGATTCCTTGTTGAAAGTCTCCCCCATCAGCTACAGATTTTGATGATGAGGCAGGATGGTTGCATCCCATCAAAACTCCCATCAGCTGAAAATCCTGGTCTCCCAGGAGCCCTGTAGCCCTCCAACCAGAGCTGTCTGCACAATGGCCTTTGTCCAAACACACATGCCAAGCTTTTTATCACTCACTCACCTGAGGTCTTGAAGGATAATGCTTCATTTCAGTCAATACTACGCCTTAGTTGTAGCTTGCAAGAAAGCTCAGGCTGGACCCACCAGGTGTCTGGTTCACACTGACAGCTTGAGACCACTTTGGCTTGAGTGAAGGTCATGGGGAATACTCCTTCTTTCAGATTTTTCGAGTTTTCACTTCAAATTGAGTCAGGTCACCAGGACTGCTTACTTGTCCCCTCTCAGTTTCATTCCACAGACACTCCCCCGGATGTCTGCTCTGAGTCAAGGATGAGCTAAGACCCAGAAACTCCTTTAGCAACCAAGGACTGATGATCTCAGGTTGACCAAAAATACCCTTAAAAGAGCATTCCCCAAACTTCCATGCAAACAGTAGTGACACTGCCAAAGCACCCAGCTGGCTCCTTTCCAATGGGTCGTTTTGCTGTGCAGTCATTTGCCCTCTTCCTCACTCTTCTAATAAGCTGGGCTGTGAACTTCGTGACAGTAGGCACCACTTTTTCACATAGGTTTCACGGCACACAGTAAGTACTCAATAAATGTTTGCTGCACAAAAATACTTCTGAAGATATTTCGTATAGTTAATACATGTTGACTTCCTTGTAGAATTTAGTGCCCCAACTGCCTAACGAGCAATTAGTCTAGTTGATTTTCAGGCCTGAGATTCTAGGTAGTTAAAATAAGGCCAAAATGGGGCGGGGGAATAGAAGGGCGAAGAAAAGGAGGACATTTCACGCAGAGGGAGATGTAGAAGCAGTAAAGCAAAAGGTAATACCAGGCACGGGGAGTGCACCATTTAGCCTAGAAGGTTAATACAGGGGGTTAAAGTGGGAGGTTGAAGCCAGATGCCAGGAATAGGTCTAAGGTTAAAGTCCAGAAGGAAGAAATAATAGGAGTTTGATAGGGAACAATAAGAGTAAGGCTTAAAAGAGCCGGTAGTGCATTAAATTTTGCAGCCAAGAGCTCCAACTAATGAAAGGCAGGATAGGCGGAGGAAATATATTCTCAAAGCTTCCTCTTATTTATGGGAGCTCCGACTTCACGGAGGAATCAGCAGAACACAGACTTCTCGGTTCCCCGGGCCCAAGACAGCCGGAGGAGCCCCGCCTCGGACCGTCACGTGGCTAGAAGCGCCCTTGGCACGTGACCCACTTCGCGCTAGGCCAATCAGCCTCTGCAGGGGCGGGGACGCGGAGTCCGAGGGGCGGGGGTTCGACTGAGCCTACCTCTTCTCGCGAGCCTTGATGCTGTCGCTCCACAGCCGCCCACGGCCCAGAGCGAAGGTCTCGCGAGGCTTGGGCGCTGCGGCGGTAGGAGGAGGACGGGGAAGGACGGAGCCCTGCCACGGCTGCCTCCCTCGCTCTCTCCCTCGCGCACTTGCCCGCCCCCTCCCTCCCTCCCCTCCCTTCCCCGGCCCCGGCTCCGGCCCCGGCCCATTCGCTGTTCCGTCTTCTGCAGGGAGGATGTCGGGCTCGTCGCTCCCCAGTGCCCTGGCCCTCTCGCTGTTGCTGGTTTCTGGCTCCCTCCTCCCAGGGCCAGGCGCCGCTCAGAACGGTAAGCGGGGCGCCGGGGGCCGGCCGGGCGGGGGCTGAGGGACGGTGGCGGCCGGAGAGGGCATCTCGGGGCCGGAGGAGGTGGCGGAGTCCGGGGAAGGGGGCTGGTCGAAGTCTGAGATGCTGCGGGCCCGACAGGACAAAATGCCGGTCGCGAGTTCGAAGAGGCGCGCGGGTGTGTGAACCAGAGGCTCCTGTCCGAGAGGTGGGGGCGTCCGATAAGAGCTTGAGGTGTTGCTGATTTAGAGGCTCCACATCTTGGGGCTCGTCGCTCCGAGTCGAGGAGGGGTCCCCGAAGAAGCCGATCTGAGGAGCTGGAGTAGCGGGGGCGGATGAGGAAGGGGTGCAGCGTTTAAAGAAGGCTGCACAAGACCGACATTTGTGTTTAAGGTGACGGAGAGTGCTATCAGGCTCCACAGATGAACGGGGTCCCGGGCGCTGGGGTCGTCTAAGGTTCTTCTGGGGACCTGTAAGACTGGTGACATTCTTAAAAAATAATAAGAGACGTTGGGGGAAGGGAGTCCTGAAGAATACTGAGCAGAGTACTAGAGCCCTAAGGAGGGGTAAGGAATCAGGGAGCCTTGGCTGTGGAGGTGGAGGGAAGGTGGGTGGGAAGCCGAGGTAGTGGGTTGACTGCAGTAGGGGATCTGGAAAGAGGAGCAGCAGAAGCTCTAAACAGAAGTGGGGGAAGAGGGCTGGGTTTGCTAAGGAGGGTGGAGTGTTGGGCATTCTAGGGTAGTGGTTGGGAGAGCAAAAGGAGTTTCTAAATAAGGAGAGGAAAAACGAGCAGAGGATGGGGAGAAAGGGTTGAAACTGAGGTAGGGGGAATTATTTGTTAGAGAAATAAGGATGCCTGGCTATAGAAATGGAAGTGGGGGAAGACAGAAAATAAGGGAAGGGAGTAAAATGCAGGAAGCCGGGGGTGTAATGTTGGTTTGCAGTGTGGAGGATATATTAGGGAAGGGAGGAGCTGAGTTTTGGCAAGTGCTGTATGATATTGGTTGGGCCTTTCACACAGCTCAAACTGCAGTGGTGGGATTGAGGGCCAGCACTGGAGAGAGGGAGATGGAAGGAAGTGTGTTTTTAAGGTCGAAAAGTTTCAAAAACAGAAGAGACATTATTTCTGAGGAACATAAAAGTAGTCCCTGGGATGTGTTCAGGGTACAGTGGAAAGGAGATGATTGAACTGAAGATAATTGAACTGGGTTTTGAACTGAAATCCTTTAGAGAAGATGGATACATGATGGGGAAGCATGGTGATGGGGGATCTAGACAAAAAAGATTCTGATTGTTAAAGATATGTGTTAAAATTCAGCTGCTGAATCGATCTTTTAGAGATGAGATTAGAAGTATTGTGAACCAGTTTCTGCTCTTGTGGAGACAGCCTTTAAGAAATTTCAGAAATATTTTTCTAGGAAAAAAATTGTGAGGTTGAACTCATTCATGACTTTACTGCAGAGTGAACTGTAAATTCTTTTTGCTAACTCTTTGGTGTTTCTTTGTTGTTATGCTAGAATAGTTTTAAAATTACTCTTGTTGGAATAGCTGAAATTAAAATGGCTTTCATTAAAAAAATAAAATCAGTGATAAAGCTAATGGAGTTAAGCATTCTCAGGAGAATGCATGCTTAAAATGCTGAAGATTACAGTGAAAATATATCAGTCAAGGTCAGAAAAGCATCAGTTAAATTTGAGTGTGTGTTGTACCAAATCATACAAATAAAATCTTATGTATGCTTCATGGCTTCGAATGATCACTGCAGGGGTCAGGAAGGAAACATTCTTCTATTTCTAGCATTGAATATGTGAGGCATATTGGGTATTTTACACTTCAAAGCATGAGGCCACTGTGGAAGGCAAGGTAGAGTTAATTTGTCTTATCAGTTTTTAGTCTGTGTTACCAATAATTTCAGCTATTCAATTTGTGGGAAAAGCAAGGTTTTATTAGGCACAATAGGTGAGAGATTTTTGATCTTAACATGTTTAATCTCTGTGCTGGCACACAGCTTCTTAGAAAATTTATAATACAGTGAAATTGTAGTTTCTTAGCAACTAAAGCAAGGCTTTTGCATAGGCCTATGAAGACTCATCTGGCTATTCTAAGTGATATGTGTTCTAAATACAGCATAGTGCAGCCTTTTCCTTGAAATGAGCTTGAATTCAGTCATGTGACTCGTGAAGTGCAGCTGAGCTTGTAGTTGACCCAAATGAATGTAAATTTAATTCAAGAAAAAAAGGCTGTTTTTTGAGTTTGAGTCCATATAGGTAAGGATGCCTTTTTATAGCATGTCTGTAAGATTAAAGTTTTCTATTGGTAATAGCTCTTCAGTAGTCTGACCTCATGTCTTGGGGTCTGTATTTTCTTATAGTGTTTCAGAAGTGGATACTGTGTTCTAGATGAACTTGAAAAGTTGGATTATCTATTTAAAATGATGACTTTAAAAAGAAACCTCCCCCAGACCTTGAAGTATTTCTGGTTTAAGTATGTGGTAGTTTAGATTGAGTATAGATGCTTTTCAAAAGGTCTGTTGCATTATTCCTAAAGTGAAGAATTTGAATTAGATGACCCTTAAGGTCTCCTCTAGCTGTGATCCATTACCAAAGAGATTCAGGGCTTTTCATTCAGATAGAATTTGTTTCCCATCCAGATGCAGACTTGTAGGATCATAGTTTCAAGTAAAATGGTTATTTAAGGTGTCATTTTAAAGAAAGAAACCTGACCTAAAAAATAAACTTCCTGGTAAGACTTTGAAAACTTTAGACTGAAATTAAAATTGAGTTTAGTGTAAACCAGACAGTATTATATGATGGTCAAGAACACAGACTTTGGATTCTGATAGACTTGGGTTTGAGCCCCATCTCTTGGACCGAGTGACTTTGAGTAATATGCTTACTACTTCCAAGTCTCAGTTTTATCATCTGTAAAATGAGGTTTATAATAATGCAGTCTCCTAGGGATGATGTGAGAATCAAATGAAACAGTTTTAAAGCACTTAGATTTCTGCCTGGCGTATAATTAGTTTGGGGGAGTAAATTTTTACTATATGTAACACTTGTTACTATATGTAACATATGTTACTATATGTAACATATGTTACTTTACTATATGTAGCATAACAGTACTATATGTACTGTTTGCTTACTATAGTGAGTAAATGTTAGCTATTTACTATTATTATCCTTTAGAAATACCATTATTAATTACTTATTTTTCTTTGTGTATATATTGAGCTTTGTTAATGCTGCTCACTGTCATCTTGAATAAAGTTAAATAGGGCATTTGAAGGCCCCA
Source organism: Nanger dama (assembly GCA_917880005.1). Lineage (NCBI taxonomy): Eukaryota > Metazoa > Chordata > Mammalia > Artiodactyla > Bovidae > Nanger > Nanger dama. The sequence continues at coordinate 20,449,423 of CAKJTW010000036.1, read as the reverse complement.
GATTTGTGCTTTTTGCTTATGTAACTTTTTTTAGAAAAGTGACCAGCTGTGTTGCCTCTGCATTTGTAGATTCTGCTGAGGAAGTTCATATTTCCATTTCATTGTCTGGGAGATTTCATGTTTTTGTTTTGTTTCAGTGAACTAAATATCTTGTGAATAAGAGAAATAAAATGTAGTGCCTGGACCACAGTGAAGTGTTGGAGGTGTTAGCTGATGAGTGCATGTGAAGTGTGAAAATGTAATATTGTCATAATGAAAATATAAAAATAGATAACACTGTTTAGTGGGAGAAAATGAATAATGAATTTTATTATTAATGATCTAAATTTTAAGAAACCATTTTGCTTGGATGATACTAGATAGTTGTGAACATTGTGTAAAAATGCCAGTATTTGCATGAGATGATTCATGAATCTTTTTCTTTTCTGTCAAGTGCTGTTTGCTTCAGTGGGTTGGCAGTTTTCTCTCCTTGAGTGTGTTTTTAGACATTTGCTGTTGATTGTGCATCTCTCCTTTGGGTGAACTAAAATGAGCAATGGAAGACATGGTATCTATGGCAGCTGTGGCACAAATGACATGCCAAATACCAAGCAACAAATTTTAACATAATTAGTCCAAAGAGACTTTAAATGACCAGAAGAAATTGTTTGCCTTGGAATTCATTAGCATTTCCTAAGGAGATCATAAGCCTCCAGACCCTCATGCAGCTGACAGCAGTGTCACTACTGATGTAGTGAAGCACCCAGGCACGAGAAATTGGTCAGGGGACCAGGGTGGAAAGGCCATGTTACAACATCAGGATCTGTTTCTGGGCTGTTAGTCTTTGCTTTTCAGGGTTCCTGGATTCAAATTAGAAAAGAGATGCAGTTAGGTTTTTGTGTTGCCTGACGTAACCGAGCTTACCCTGTTACTATACCATGGTTTAAAACAGCAAAAGACAATAAAAGCCTTTACATGTAAATGTGCCCTACAGTCCAAACATTCGGCGTAAATTAAGATTGAAGTTCATTACAGGTCTGGTTTTGTGTGAGTTATGCAAATCCTCATGAAAAATTAGACTGCTTTGTCTTAAAGTAATTCCTTGATTTTTCTCATTAATACAGTTTTGATGAGAAACATTTTCTCTTGTGGAGTATACATTTAGACATTAATAAAAGGTAAAATGTCATTGTGTTGTCTTTATTCATATTTTTAAAATAAAAATAAATATTTAACAGGTCTGCAAAGATAACCAGATATGAGTAGAAAACTGCTCTGGCAGTTTGGACATTGTTTTTCATTTATTTAGTTTGAGCTGTTTTTTCAAAGTTAAGATATTTCATATTTAAAATCTGAAATTTTTGCTGGGTCTATGTAAAGGTGTTTTTACAAGACAATTTGGGAAGAAGATAAGGTGGTCATATCTGTACAAATGAAGCATGTAAAAAGTAAGGAATGATTGTTTGGGATATCACACAGGAGATGTTCAATGAAAGCAGGAATAAAATTTTGCAATGAAATTTTGTAAAGAGAATTCTATGAAAAAGTGTCTGAGGCAGTCTCTTTACAGTGAGCACATTCTGGGCGAGATCAGAGGTAGAGAATGAAGTTCTGAGAGAAAAGACAGAAGAAAGGTTATAGTTCTAGTACACGGAAGAAACAGGAAGCAAGAATGAGAAATGAATCTTCCTTTGATGAGCGTCTGGATAAATAGAATCTGTTAGAAAAGACCAGGGTCTTCTGGAGTAAATCTGTACATCAAAATTAAAATATGTAATGATGAAAAATCATCTCCTGAGAACATTTGGCCTTGCTTTCACTGTGCCTTTTAAACAAAACACTGTCATTTTACATGAATTTTTATAAATGCCATTGATATGGAGCTTAATTTTAAGCACCTTAGATAATGCATTTTTAAATTGTGAGGTTTTGATGGATTTTTTTCCCCCTGAATTCCTAATTTTAGTTGATAAGGATTAGCTTTGTAAAGGCAGGAAACCTCTCCAGTAAAACTAGTTGAAAATAAACTATTATATTTTATAAGCTTTTATACAGAAAAGTAAACTTCTCACTGAATTTAAAGTAAAACATTGTAGTGATCCTATGTAAAAGCATTATTCCAGAGGTATTGATATGTACATTTAAAAAGTTGAATACACAAGTAAATCTTATGTTTTTCAAGAATTTATTCAAGAGTCAAGATTTGTACAATTCAGGTTTACTATGTAATCTAAAATCAAAAGTAGCCTAAGTTTTTATTATTTGTTTTTGTATATATGCAAAGACAGATGTTTAATAGTCAAACCTAATTACCTTGAGGTTATTTTTTTCTTATCATTGAGAACTTTTAATTGGTCTGTGTGGAAAGGGGGTTTACTGAATGTTTCAAGAGTTCCCCTAAGTATCTAGATTATTTGCATACAGTAAGTTAGTTGTAGATTTATTTGATGTCCCTCAGCCATCTACTGGTTTTTTGTTTTGTCTCTTGTTTCTGTTGTGTTTCAAATTTAAAAACCCAGTCTTACCTTTTCATTAAAGCATTAAGTTCCTTTTTCTTTTGCATTTCTGAAAACAATTATGGAATGTTTTAAGACTAACCTTTCCACATACAGAAACCTTACAGTATGGTAATGTTTTTTTGCAGAAGTATGTCAGTTTGGACGTGCTTTGCTTCCCTTTGCTTTGTCTTGATTTATATCATTGTTACACCCAAGTACTGCTTCAAACTAACTAGACAGCGAAACAGAATGAGATGATTTGAAGTCACTCTGAAGGTGTCAGGATTCTATATATTATGTAAGACTATTATTAGAAAACATTAAGTTCTAAATTATACCAATAATTTTAATGAATTTCAAATGTATACTCATATTCTAGAGGTGATTAAATATAAAATACAAGACAGCGTGAAGTCCTTTCTGATAGAATACTAACAAGGCAAAATGTTTCATATGCTGCTAAGTTGCTAAGTAGCTTCAGTTGTGTCCGACTCTGTGCAACCCCAGAGACGGCAGCCTACCAGGCTCCCCCGTCCCTAGGATTCTCCAGGCAAGAACACTGGAGTGGGTTGCCATTTCCTTCTCCAGTTTCACATGCAGTAGATGCATTTTTAAAAAAAGGAGTGTGCTTGCATATATAAATTATGTCATTAATTCTTCTTTGGCTAATGATAGTATTTGTAAATCACTAGACTAGGTGATGTCTAAATTCCCTTCAGTTCTAAAATCACACAGTTCTATTAACCTTACCGTTCAGAAAGCCTAGAGAGAGAATGCTTTGTTTTAATGAATTTTAGAAACTTACTTTTTGAAATTAAGAAAAACTGACTTTGAGGCATCCACTATTTTGAAATCCAACTGCCTGTAAACCTGTTTCAGATGACACTTGTAGTTTATGTTTCAGGGAAGGCAGAATGGTGTATGTTATAGAGATCGCATATTAAACTTGCTGGGAAAATTGCCAGTGTGAATGAAACAGTTAAGAAATGAAAATCACTCCCTGGTAGGTAGATATTTTGTGTTTTCTCTGTTGGTTGAAAAGTAGTTGGCTACTGAAGAGGCAATGAAAAGACAGTGAAGCACACTTAACTAATTGTATTTTTATGTTATCATTTGAGGAGCTTTGCTTTCTACTTTTGAATTAATTTCTCCTGTCCCTTATGCATTTTTTAAAGACCTTTAAACCTGTTCATTATAGTTGAATGGGTAAACCCAAGCATTACTTGAGTTAAGTCTGAGGAAGTTTGTAGATTGATATTCCTTAGAAACAGAGTGTCAAAGTCTCAGATGATAAATTTATTCATTATTTCACTATAAATTGGTTAGGTCCATTTCCTATTTTTTCTTTTGTACATTTTTGTCAGAATTTCAAACTTTAAAAAGTAGAATGAGTAATGTAATAAATGTCCATATAACCATCATCTAGTGTCAGTAGTTATCAGCCACATCCTTGCTGCTTATTAATTTAAAAATAACCTGAAAAATTAACATTACAAATTAAAATTTTCTAGGTGTTGAAATGTAGTTAAGGATTAGCTTATATTCATAATGTAGAAATAATTTGGTTCATATACAATCATGTTGTAATGACTTTAAAAATATAAAAGCTCTTTATTTAGCAAAAGACTTTCAAACTTTTGACCCAGATAAATAGGTTTTATTTGTGACTAAGTATATGTAGAAATATGTAATGTTTTGTGAAACAATACCTTTCCTTACGCTGTAATAAAGAGATTATTGTTACATTCTAAATTGATTTCATAATTCATTAACAGGCTATGAGATTCATGTTTGAAAGACAAAGCATTGTCACGTATGGAGTAGTTCTGTTTTATTTTATTTACGTATACCATGTACTGTGGAGCAATATGATTTTTATAAGCATAATAAGGATTTTCACAAGGCATTTATCTGTAATATCAACATGTACTGTTATTAGTCATTATTAGTAAAGAGAATACAGCATTGTTTAACAATACATTACCCATTACTTACATAATATTCATTCTTCCATCCCATTTGAATTTCTGAAAAAGGGAAGGCTATAATAATTTGAATATCATAATCAAAGCACAAGTTTTCCAGTATGTTTAGTTGTCCTTTCTTTTAAATTAGAGCTAATAGTCATTATTCCCTAGCCCTACCTTTGAGTTATTGGTTGGGTACAAGACTGGAACGCTGCTGTTTATTCCGAGATGAATGCTTACTCTGATGCTGTTATTTGAGGCACATTTCTGGTGAGTACAGAGTAGCTTGAACACTGGCCAAGGGAAGGAAGGGAGAGGGAAGCAGAACCATCACTGAAGAATTATTTGCCTTTCATGTAAGATACTAGAGTAGCAAGTTTATTTTCTTGTCTTTAGATATCACTGCTACTTGAAGGAAAAAAGGCAAGATGTCTTGTCCTGTGTTGGCAACTACTTTTGAAGTGATTTTCAATCCATAGATTGAATGAAAATGTTAAATTTAAATTAGGATTTTTCAATTTTATAAGTTTGTAACAGGTTGGAAGCCATTGTGGAGCAAGTGGAAAAAATAGCTAAGCAGCTCCAGCATTGAAATTATATCATTAATCCTGAATCTCAAATAATTCATCAAGAAAGATGAAATAAATGGCTTTAATGCAAACCAGAAAGGGCTGCTACCTGGAAAAGAGCAAGTATAAAGAGGTTTCAAGTAACGTGCAGTGAAATGTCATTGAATTACTCTTAGACAAATAAGATAGTGATCACGTATCAAAATTATGGTTTCTATTTTCTTACTAGGATTGAAGTCCAAATAGTTATCAACACATTCCAACCACATTTAGGAAAAGATGCAGATATTTCTATGCTGATGGTAGCATAAGACAGGAGAAAAACCTGAAGGAGCTAAATTTAGGAAAAGGGAGCACTAGGGGATGTGATTATCTATTAATACCTTCAAGGTAGCAGTGTAAATGAAGTAAGGGAATTAGGTAGTCTCCAAAGATGGATGGGCTGTATCAAAGAGCAGTGGCCTAGACCACTGGGAAGAAAAAGCATAGGTTTAGTATTAAGAAGGTGATTTAAATGCAACTAGCAGAATAGAGTTATTTGCACTCACTCATAATCAGAGCCATTATAAGTAGGGCAAAGAACGGGTTGATAGGGACCTCATAAAATAGAATGTCTCTTTTTGTTATATCTAGTACTTGTTTAGGAGCTCAGTAGGAGGAAAACACCTCTATGGGAATGAATAGGCAATGAGATGGATTTTGCAGAAAGGTGGTTTTTTGTTGTTGTTGTTTTTTTTTGGCCATTCCCTTTGGCTTGGGATAATGTCTCCTCCTGGAACTGAACGCAGGCCTTCTGTGGTGAAAATACAGAGTCCTAACCGCTGGCCTGCCAGGGAATTCCCCTTTCCAGAAGTTTTTAAGGGTCAAAAATTAGTTTGTTTCTAGCTCTAAATTTCTGTGATTATGATTTAAGAAAAACAGTAGGTTAATTTTGGGATCCATTAAAGTAGCTTTTAAAACCTGCTGGTAATAATTTAAACAGAATTCTGTTTATAATAACCTTCATAAGCAACTTCGTTTTGTTTAGTTATAACAAATGGACACTGAAAATTTCCCAATGTCTGTTTAACACATAGAAGCATAAGCTTCATAAGAGTTCATTCATTAAACTGCAGCCTAGTAAAAGTTTAACCTTTGGCTCTTATAAATTAGGTCCAGTTTAGCCGTTAAGAAAGGCTTATCAGGAAATGAGCACTTCAGATTAATTCTTAAGGCTTTATCAGTCAAAATACTGCTGTGTTAGAAACCCCAGCCTGTTTTATGAGTGGAGACGGTGCTGCAGTACTTTGGTAGAGATGGGAGCTCATTTTAATTATCTGAAAGAGTGTAGGGTTGCCAGATCAAAATGAGGGATGCCCAGTTATATTTGAATTCCAGAAAAATAATGAATTTTTATTTGGCACATCTGGTGATCCTAGAAGAATGTCTTTTTGCTCATTTTACCTCCCATTTAGAACTTTATAATAGAGTCTTGTAATTTGATAAGTTTTTGTGTATTAAAGTAGTGTTAGAGTCACTCAGTCATGTCCAACTCTTTGGAGTTCCACAGACTGTAAAGATCCCCAGGCTCCTCTGTCCATGGAATTCTCAAGGCAGTAATCCTGGAGTATATTGCTATTCCCTTCTCCAGAGTATCTTCCCGACCCAGAGATCAAACCTGGGTCTCCTGCATTGCAGGCAGATTCTTTACCATTTGATCTACAGGAAAGACCTGTATTGTGTATTCAAAGAAACCTTTAAAAAGTAGACTTAATATGAGCAAAATCATGTTACATTGCAAATTCTGTATGAGTAAATGTGTTTGAAAAGTGAAAGTGAAGTCTCTTAGTCCTGTCCGACTCTTTGTGACCGTATGGACTGTAGCCTACCAGGCTCCTCCCTCCTTGGGATTCTCCAGGCAAGAGTACTGGAGTGGGTTGCCATATCCTTCTCCAGGGGATCTTCCCGACCCAGGGATCGAACCCAGGTCTCCTGCATTCCAGGCAGACGCTTTAACCTCTGAGCCACTGTTATCTCACGTTTCTATATATATATATTTTCAATTCTGCTATATTTGACAGTTTTTCATTTATTCTTTTAAAAATTAAAACTATTTTAAGGTGAGGTGAGGGTCTCAGTACCCCCCACACACACACAGTTCCCCTTTTCTCTTCTTACCTAGGTGAAAAGTGAGTAGTGTCACTGAGTAGTGTCTGCCTCTTTGTGACCCCATGGACTATACATGTAGTCCACGAAATTCTCCAGGCCAGAATACTGGAGTGGGTAGCCTTTCCCTTCTCCACGGATCTTCCTAACCCAGGGATCAAACTCAGCTCTCCATCATTGCAGGTGGATTCTTTACCAGCTGAGCCACCAGGAAAGCCCAAGATTACTGGAGTGGGTAGTCTATCCCTTCTCCCGCAGATCTTCCTGACTCAGGAATGGAACTGGGGTCTCCTGCATTCAAGAAATACAATCATTGACCTTCCTTAGTAGAGGGGGATAATTCAGTGAAAAGGCTAGTCTGGTAACAGTCATCTAAAAATGCATATTTTATGATATGATAGTCATAACCAAACCTGAAATAATCTGGCCCTTTTCACTAGAACTTTATTTTCCTCTTCACTTTGCTATGAACTATTCAAGAATCAGCTGGCAGATTCTTTACCAGCTGAGCTACCAGGGAAGCCCCTCCTTAGCTAGAGTATTTTAAAATTTAGGACACTATTGTTTGAGGGTATATGATAAAGATGGGGCTCTTCGTTCAAGGATTGTCCCTTCCAGTTTTTCCTTAGGGTTTTGGAACATATTTGCTTTCTTGTCTTGGAAGAAGGAAAGAAATGAATGAAGATATGACTGCCCACACCCTTTTCTTCTTAGTGGGTTCAGAATAATTTTTAACTTGCTTAATTATAACCACGTGATTTAGAGAATCAGGGAACGTGTATGTGGGATGTAATTTCTTTATAGTTAAATTTCAGTACTAAGAAAAATCATGGCTTCATGAGCTTTATTATAAAGTCTTTTGATTAGAGGTGTGTTGCTGTGCATCAGTCTTTCAGTATAAGAGATCTACTTCCTGTCCTTTTATTGCGGACTGGGATGAGGTGGCTATAAGAATGATAAGAATTGAACAGTGTATACTGGCCTCCAGGGTTAATGATACTAAGTATTAAGTAGTATAAAGATCATCATAACTATTCTTATACATATTTATTTGAAATATATTTAAGGTAGGTTAACGAAGTATTAAAAATAATTCATGGTTTTATGAAACTAGAACATTAGTATATTTTAAATTTGGTGCCTAAACTGAGTTGGAGACCATAGTACTGGGTAAGTGAATTGATAATCTGTCACTGTTGTAAACATGAAATGTAAATAAAACCTATTAAATCACCTTCTGGGACAGTGTAGTTGAATGGAAAAGGGTTCTCAATTTGGCAGTAGCTCTGGATTCTACTTCTGTTTAAGTTCCTGTGGTTTCTCTTTTAAAATTAGTGTAATACTTAATCTGTAGGGGTTGTATGAGATAAGCTAGTAATATATGGAAAATGCTTGATAAACTGCTTTACTGTAGCGAGTCACATAGGGATAGCTTTGAATTATAAGGCAGGTACTTTTAAGTTGTTTACTTTTAATATGCCTACTACAACTCTTGTAGTTTCATAGCAAATTGAAGAGGAAAATAAAGTTCTAGTGAAAAGGGCCAGATTATTTCAGGTTTGGTTATGACTCTATCATATCATAAAATATGGGTTTTTAGATGACTGTTACCAGACTAGCCTTTTCACTGAATTATCCCCCTCTACTAGGGAAGGTCGATACTGAAGTTCTTATAATTCTTGATAAACTTCCCAGGTGATGCAGTGGTAAAGAATTCTGCCAGTGCAGTAGATGCAAGAGACACAGGTTAGATCTTTGAGTCAGGAAGATCCCTTGGAGTAGGAAATGGTAGCGCACTCTTGTATTCTGGCCTGGAAATTTTCCATGGACAGAGGAACCTGGCAAGCTCAGTCTTTGTGGTTGCAAAGAGTTGGACATGAGTGAGTGACTAAGCATAAGGCAGCCATCCTCACTTTACATAGTAACTTCATTCCTGAAAAATTGATAATGAAAACCGTGCAAATACTTTGTGGTGTATTTAGAAAAGAGTTAGATTCTAGGCTCCAGACTAAGTGTTCATCTTGAGTATCATTTGAAAGTTGTGTAGAAAGAGGGACAGTTCTTTGTTGCACAAGATACTTTGTGGGATATAGAAGATCCCTGGTCCCAGCCCAGGCTATTAATGATATCCAAATTATTGTGTTAACCAAAAATACACCTACAACTTACATGCTTTGTAAAGAGCAGCTTCAGTTGAGAACATCTCCATTTTGTGCCTGCACTTAAGTATCCTCTGATAATGGGTTATAGTGCCTAGTTCCTGAGACAACCTCTGGTCAAAACCACACCTCTTCTAGAAATGGAAAGGCAAGGTGAGCAACTATTGCCTTGTTTTTATTGTCTTTGTTGACATATATTAAAGCAGGGATGCAAACTTGTTTACCATAGGAGCTAGGCAAGTACTATTTGCTTAAGTGGAGAGTATGATAGATGCTTTGACTGAATACTGGACTTTTAAAAGTACTGTGCAGGTCCTACAATGTAGAACATGGAACTCTGCTCAGTGTTATGTGGCAGCCTGAATGGGAGGGAGTTTAGGGGAGAATGGATACATACATATGTATGAACATGAACCCTGGTAAAGTCCGGGAGATGGTGAGGAACAGGGACACCTGGCTTGCTGCAGTCCATGGGGTTGCAAACAGTCGAGCATAACTTCGTGACTGAACAACACAGCATATGTATGACTTAGTGGCTTTGCAGTTCACCTGAAACTATCACAACATTGTTAATCGGCTATACCCCAATACAAAATAAATTTCTTAAAAAAAAAATTACATGGTTTAAAAAAAAATACTGTGCTGGTCAAGTAAGACTGTCAGTGGCGCTCCTGTTTTATGTCCTCTTCACCAAAGAATTATGTTACAGAGTTTGAAGCCTAAGAGATTGGATTGGAGTCTTGATTTTTGCTAACTCTCTTACTCTGTTTCCTCATCTGTTTATTTGGAATAATACATATCTCACAGGTTAGAATGAATGGCATGCATAAATCAGCTAGCATGATAGCTGACATAAGAATATGCTTGATAAGATTTTCTGTCACTAATAGCCTTCAGTTAGCTTGGTTTACTTTTTAAATTTTATTTTTAATTGAAAGATAATTGCTTTACATTGTTGGTTTCTGCCATACAACAGTGTGAATCAGCCATAGTATACGTATGTCCCTTCCCTCTTGAGCCTCCCTCCTACCCCCCGCGACCCCACCTCTCCTTTCTAGATTGTCAGAGTATCAGGTTGAGCTCCCTGTGTTATACAGCAACTTCCCATTAGCTATCTATTTTACATATGATTGGGCTTCCCTGGTGGCTCAGCTGGTAAAGAATCTTCCTGCAATGCAGGAGACTTGGAGTTCGATCCCTGGTTTGGGAAGATCTCCTGGAGAAGGGAAAGGCTATTCCAGTATTCCAGTATTCTGGCCTGGAGAATTCCATGAACTGTATAGTCCATGGGGCCACAAAGAGTTGGACACAACTGAGTGACTTTCACTTCACTTACATATGATATGTTTCAATGACACTCTCTCAGTTTGTCCCACCCTCTCCTTCCCCTGCTGTGTCCACTAGAACATCCACTAGATGTCCATCGACAAATGAATGGATAAAGAAGTTGTAGTACATATATACAATGAAATATTCAGTTCAGTTCAGTCGCTCAGTCATGTCTGACTCTTTGCGACCCCATGAATCACAGCACACCAGGCCTCCCTGTCCATCACCAACTCCCGGAGTTCACTCAGACTCACGTCCATCGAGTCAGTAAATCCATCCAGCTATCTCCTCGTCTGTCGTCCCCTTCTCCTCCTGCCCCCAATCTCTCCCAGCATCAGAGTCTTTTCCAATGAGTCAACTCTTCGCATGAGGTGGCCAAAGTACTGGAGTTTCAGCTTTCCTTCCAAAGAAATCCCAGGGTTGATCTGGATGGAATATTACTCAGCCATAAAAAGGAACACATTTGAATCAGCTCTAGTGAGTTGGATGTTATAGAGCCTGTTATATAGAGTGAAGTAAGTCAGAAAGAGAAAAACAAATACATATTAATGCATATGTAATGGAATCTTGCTTTACTTTTTAATCTGTTTGAAAGCTAGCTATACTTATAGTGAAATGATTAAGAAATAAGAAATTTCTAATATGGGGGATATTAGACATCTTACTTTCAACAGAAACAGGGAAGTAATTAAAATGAAATCTTTAGGTTAATACACAACTTACCTACCACTTAAAGTGTTTGGAGCCTGATGATTTTAAGCTGTTTGGAGCCTGATACTTGTAACACTATAAACGTGCAGATTCCAAACTATCTCAATAGATTAGCCTCCTTAGTCTTTCAAGTTAGCTTTCAGTCTTAGCAGAGCAATCTTTATTTAGCATGATATTTATTTTTGAAGTAATGTTGGAGTGGGTAATTTTGATAGTATTACAGTACCTTATTGCACCTTCAAAATTAGATTATGCCATAGAAGTGACATACTTTTATATTTGTTGCTTGAGCTAGAAATTTAGCAACATGATTTTTACTAGGAAACTGATTTATGATTATCTTTCATTTGCCCAGTGTCTTGAAAGCTCTACATTTTCTTGGTTCATGTATAAACCCTTTAAAGGCATATACGTCTTGTTGTATATCTTGTTTTCATACTTTAGCAGCAGAAATTTTTTAAACTTTTATTTTTCTTCAGTAATTAACACAGTAACCTAAATGTTTAAAGCAACACTTGTGCTTTATTTCCTTGTTCTTCTGTTCATCTTTGTTTTCCTCCACAATATTTTGAGCCTTATGTTATAGTGATAAGTATATATTATTTTTTATAAGTTCCCCTTTCCCCGCTTGGAAACCCACTCCAGTATTCTTGCCTGGAGCAGTCCATGGACAGAGGAGCCTGGCAGGCTACAGTCCATGGGGCTGCAGAGTCCAGACAGGACAGAGCAACTAGTACACACATCTTAACTTTAGTGTTTTTTACCCATCTCTCCTTGTTCCTGTCCTTTCTGGTATTTTCACTTGTTTCTAGCTAAACATTTGGCACTTTTACACTCTTTGTCCTGTTTTATTTGAATCCCTTTGAGACAAAGGGGTAACAAATTCTATTATACTTCTAAAACACAAAATTTTGTTTAGTTGACTGATATTTTGAGCTGATATGTCTGCATACTGACTTCTGGGTATTTTTGCTTTTCCTAGTAGATGTTTACTGAGATTTTTCTAACATGCTTTTTAATCCCCACAGAGTTGTATAAAGTCCATATTTTTCAGAAAACAGCTTAGGTAGTCTTTGAGGCCAGTTACAAAGGAAATTAATTCCTGAAGGAACTGGGGACATCAAGGCAGAAGGAACTTCAGGCAGGCAGCTGGTAATGAATATTGATTGTATGTAACCTGTGAGGTACTTGCTGTGGGCTGGTAAATTTTAGTGCTTCCCTGCAAGACTGCCTCTTAACTGTGGGGTGCACCTGAAACATTCTAAAATATCTGCCCATGGAGCATGTAATTTGCTACTCAGTGGCAGGTAGACATTAAAATTCAATTATGGGTTGGGGGTAGTGTTAGGGGTAATCAGATTTTACAGCTGTAGGATGAAAAGACAAATTTTGATGTGCATTAAAGGAAAAAAAAATTAGAGTATACAGAGTAGTAAATGAAAACTGCTCAGAAATAGCCAGAAGTATGAGCTTGCTGGCATTTGTATTTCAGTAACAGGTATGTATATTTTACCAGCTGTTTAAAGTCAGAATGGGAAAGAATTTGAGTGGAACATGTTTTTAGTAGTGTCTTAAGAGTGTCACCTTACCATTCTGCGATACTGTCCATTTGCCACTGAAAAAGCTCAAGAAGTGTATCATCTTAAACTCTCAAAATACACCATTGGAAAAACCTGACAGGCCCAGTAGTACCAGGTGAACCTGCAGTAACCAGATATATAAGCTTGTGAGCTATCTCCGCCTAAAAGGTAATGAAGTTTTCATCAGGTTGAAATTTCAAAGAATAAATATAGCTAACTGCAGGAGGCAGTATTAGAGGCAGACAGGCTGACTCTTCCTACCTTGAAATAAACATTTTGCCATGGAATTATTTAACTTAAAATTTTTTTTAATTTTTTAAAATTTATTTTTAAATTAATTTATTTTTATATTACTTTATAATACTGTATTGGTTTCACCATATATTGACATGAATCCATCATGGGTGCACATGAGTTCCCAATCCTGAACCCCCCCTCCCACCTCCCTCCCCATATCATCTCGCTTTTGAAAAAGGAAAGTTACTGGAAAATTAGGAAAGGACTTGCTTAACATAATTTCAAATAATACTTAGGTATTATAGGTAAAATATTAAAGTTCTTCCTTTCACCCCTCGATTCCCATTCCTCAGGATAAGCCCTGTTAGTAGTTTGTTGTGTTTCTTTTCAAAGCTTGTCCTTTAAAAACATGAACATTTACAGGCTGTAGTGCTTTGTTGTCATTGTTTGGTCACTAAATTGTGTCCATCTCTTTGTGACCCCATGCACTGTAGCCCGCCAGGCTCTTCTCTCCATGAGATTTCCCAGGCAAGAATACTGGAGTGGATTGCTGTGCACTCTTCCAGGGGATCTTTCTGACCCAGGGATCCAGCCTGGGTCTACTGCATTGCAGGCGAATTCTTTACCACTGTGCCACCTGGGAAGCCCCTGTATTAATTATGTTATAATTCATTTTGATATTTATAGCCTTCATTTTTTAAGTATAGTAATTGGAGTGACAGATCCTTTCATTTATATTAATCTATGGAGCCTCTAGGATACATCTGTTGTTATTGTCACTGAAGGGAATTAAGTTGATGATGACTGAATTCTTGATAAGAAATTGGCTCACTGAGAGGACCTTTCTTATTCCAAACAAGGAAAAGCTTCATTAAATAGAAAAAGAACAATATATTGCTATATTTTTATACTGAGTCATATTTTTTGGTGAAAATCTTAAATGTTTATACATTTACTATTTGGCATGTAAATAATTCCTGGGACAACTCTGCTAATTTTTAATGGAAGCATACTGTATACAGTTTTGCTATCCCTTTTCAAGAGAAGCATACTGCCTGTGTTTGGGGCAGGAGGTAAGTGATAAAACCTGATCCTTCCCCCTCATTGTGGAGTTGGAGGTAGTACCTAATTGTGGAGTTATGAGATAATGAAGACTGAAACAAAATAAGAGTATAATTAAGTAATTATGAGAGAATAGTTTTGGATTGTTGACTGAATATTGGGATTTCCAGAGGAATTGAGGAGGGAGCAGATTTTAGTAGACAGAACATTTGTGAACAGCGGGAATTTTGGATTCTAGTAAGGGTTTTCAGCTACATTCTAAGCTGCTTTGGACTATGATATCTAAGTGTTAGATTGGGGTGAGAATTAGATTTAGGAATTTTCAAACTGTAGCAAGTTTTTTCTTATTTAAAAAAATAGAACCTCGATTTTTAATTAGATAAATGTAGAGCTATTTGGGGGAGAAGGAATCCACTAACTGTTCCAAAGAATCCTTAGGGCCCAAGGAGCTGGGTTTTAAAATTATTGAACTAGATGACCCCTTTGTAGACCTACTTTTGAAGTTTTTGCACAAGGATGTTTCTTACCTGTGATTTACAGTCTGCTTGGGCAGTCTTGGTATCTGTGGATACTTTGCAGAGTAGACGATTGAAATATTTTTACTAATAGCTGTGTCCACAGTTGAAATAAGACCAAAAGAAAGGATGATCCTTTTAAGATAGTCTTATTAGACAGCCATAAGCATAATCATCCTATGCAAATTGTACTTGGTAAAATAATTTTTATTGCAAAGTTTGTAAGCTGCTTTTTGAGAAAAGAGCTACCTGTCATTTGTCCTGAGTTTTGAAATCCAAATTCAAATAGGAGAATACAGAGGTGTGCTGTTGAGACTCTACTTGGAAAAGGATTGAAAGTGATATTCCTTTTCATCCCTTAATGGGAAGAAAATCTTAGGGGTAGCAACCACCTTGAAGATCTGCCAGTAAGGACTGGAGATCTACCACTAAATTTCAGTTTACTATTTAGGAGTGCCAGCTTAAAACAGTAAGTCACAGTAACATCAAATACTTTTTAAGCTCACAGGCCCACACAATTTCCATAGAGATAACAGATAATTGGAGATGGCTGTGTAGTGATAAAAGCCTGAACTGGTAATGTTGATGAGAAAGAAGTAGAACATATTGTGTGATGGTCATTCTAATATAAAATGTTTTTGAATTAAATAATGTATGTAGGATGTTCTAATTGTTCATAGTAAACAAAACATTTCTATTAATGATAGTTTAATATAGTGTTTTGAACTCTGGAATTGTAACTACCAGAGAATGCATCCTGCCTCTGCACATCTGTAGAATGGCAGTATAATCTTAAGGGGTAGTGAATTTTGTGATATACTTTGCCCGGTGCCCGACATGTGTGAACATCAGTAAAGCTTAAGCTCCTGGTATAATAATTTGGTTTCAGAACATGTTCAGTTATGCGTTTAGTAATCTATTTTGAGTGTTCTTAAAATAGAAAAAAAAATAGTTAGAAAATGTCCTACTCCCTGCCCCTTCCCCACAGATGTTTTCTTAAAAGTTATCATTTCAAAGAAGGAGATTTCTAGGCTGTTTTTGATTCTAGACGTACTTCCTTTTTAGAATTGATGATAGGCAGCATCATTACCTAATTTGAAAAAGAATGTGAAAGTTGCAGTCTAACTGTAAAGTAAAGTCTCAAATCAGAAATCTTTTACACTCAATTTTTACTTGCTTGCCTACTAGGATTAAAAGATCTTTGATTGTAACTGACTATATTACCTAACATCTTGGGATGTAACTCAAAGTTTGACTCAATGGACATGAGTTTGAGCAAACTCAGGGGGATAGTGAAGGACAGAGAAGCTTGGCGTGCTATAGTTAATGGGGTCATAAAGAGTCAGACATGACTTAGCAACTGAACAACAAAAAATTAGGATTAATGGATGTATAGCAAGAAAACAAACTGACATTAGGGATTTTTTTTTCTAATAAGAAACTTCTAGAGACTCTCTGATAAATCTAAATAGGCCATAGCCTGATATCCTAGAATTTATGATTCTGTTGATACTCAGAAAAATGGCTCTGATATGAAAAACTCCGCTAATCTAAGAAAGACGGTTTCATTTATTTTACTGTTCATTAACATAATTACTAGTACATTTTAAGTTGTTAATAAGTTAAATTTAATGAAAGAATGTTAAGGTTAATTCTTGGTGAGTGAGTATTGTGTTTCTCACCATTCATTTAACAAATATTATTGAGTGTAATATGTATAGAAAGATATTGTGGGGATACAAAATTAGATTCTGTACCATTGTTGAAGTAGAGAATCTCTTGGTCGGCTTGCCTGTGTTGCTGTCCTTATTTTCCAAAATCATATCTGGTTAATAATTGCAGAAATATTGAAGCGGACCAGATGGCAGGAAAAAGAACATAAACATTGCTTCAGTTCAGCTCAGTCGTCTCTGACTCTTTGCAACCCCATGAATTGTAGCACCCCAGGCCTCCCTGTCCATCACCTCATGTCCATCGAGTCAGTGATGCTTGCTAAGTCACTTCAGTCATGTCCAACTCTGTGCGACCCCATAGACGGCAGCCCACCAGGTTCCCCCGTCCCTGGGATTCTCCAGGCAAGAACACCGGAGTGGGTTGCCATTTCCTTCTCCAGTGCATGAAAGTGAAGTCACATGGACTGTAGCCTACCAGGCTCCTCCATCCAAGGGATGTTCCAGGCAAGAGTACTGGAGTGGGGTGCCATTGCCTTCTCCGTGGTGATGCTTGGACTCGTATAAGTTTTACCACCGTCACAATTTTAAGTAATCGGAAAGTTGCAGTTTCAACATATTGTTAATATGGTCTATAGTTAAAGGAGTAAAATTTGTCTGTTTTCATAAATCCTTGTAAAAAACACGCGAAACTAAAACTCAATGTAGTTCTATTGACTATCCTCAAAATTTTAAATTTAGGGATCATTGAGGCCCAGAGTGGGGAAGGAAATTTCCCATTCTGTGCCATTGTTGAAGTGAAGAAACTCTTGCTTGTGTGTTACAGTCCTTATTTTCCAAAATTATATCTGGTTAATATTTAAAGAATTGAGGAGGACTAGAAGGCAGGAAAAAGGACATAAACATCACAAAGTTAACGAACTTTTATCACAGCTTTAAATAGGAACTATAATTCTCTTTTTTTCTTTTCCTCTGGAATCACTTGGTCTCTGGCATGTTGGCTTTGTTTCATTTCAGTCTCTGCTGCAGAGTGCAGGGTGAGAGTTGGTTCAGCCTTGGGCTTTAGGCTGAGATTGTACATTTTCCTTTTTAAAAGTTGAGAAAATTTGGTTGGGATTAAGTGTTAGCTTTTTCAGAGGAAAAGCATTTCCCAAGATACTCTTTGGAACTGGATAAGTGCTATTTTTATGAAAGGTTAAGGATTCTTTGTTAAGGCTAATAGCATTACATAGTTGACTCAAGTAAAGTCTAAAGCTGCTGTGGGAGCTTCTGCCATGGATACTGTGTCAGAATCTGAGTCCCTGGCAGCAGAACCATGAAAAAGACCCCTGTTAATCTTCCAAAGCAGAATAATACATTGTTTACCTGAGGTAAGGAAGTATTGTCCACATAACAGGATTGTCCAGATAATAGGATTAATTCCTATTTTGGTGTATTTTATCCTAGTAAAAGTACATTACATTCAGTGGTGAATCATTGGGAAGAACTGTTAGTTATGTAGAAAGTTCCATCCTCAGTTCCTTTTCATCCTCTGATCTTATCTCTTCCCATGGCTTCCACCTAAGCTGATAAACCCAAGTGTGTATTTGTAGCCTCCAATTCTCTCCTGAATACCAGATCCATGTATATGTTTTTTATTATAATATCTGAACATCTCACCAGCATAGCCCATCCTGTATGTGCCTCCAAAGCCAATTCTCAGCTTGCCTTCCTTTATTCCATTTATAGTATCACTCTCCACACCATAGTCAGTGGTTTCAGTTAATTCTATCCTGTAAACATGTCTTAAACCCGTCATCTTCTCACCATTTCTACAGCTTCTCTAGACTAGTTCAGACTCATTTTTCATTTGGATTAGTTAATGAGTTTCCTAACTCCTTTCCCAGTTTGGATCCATTTTTCATACAGCCACCAGTCAGATCTGTCATATCACTTATTCTGTTGAAAGAAGTCCAAGCTCTTAGCCTGTAGGATGCTTGTCACTTTCCCTAAATTGTGAGGTCTTGAGGCTATAGATATCTTATTTTTATGACTAGCATGAACATTTGACAAGTGCTTGGCATGTAAAATCACTCAAAAAATGTTGAATTTTTTTTAGCTTTGTTTAGAACTAATTATTTCTACCACTTCTTAATGCTGTATTCAAAACTATTTCCTTTTGGCTAGAGCAAGGCCTTGTCCCCCAGCTGACAAGGCTACATTCAGATTTTATGCCTGAGGTTTCTATGCATATATCAGCCCACTCCCCTCAGTACAATTAGTAACTCCTTTTATGATTTTGTTGTCTTTCACATGTCTGTTATAAAAGTGGCCTTTGCCAATTGTACTGTAATTGTTTTTCTGTCTCATGTTTTACAAAATTAAGTTCCTTTAGGAACAAGGTTTATTTTAGTTGTTCCTGTGCACAGTCCTTGCTAAGTAAGCCCTCGGTAACTTTCTCTCAGCTTACAGATATTGAACAAATATTATATAAAAGTCATTGTTATGAAGTCATAATGAGTGACACTTTTAAGAAACCATTTTGCCCACATTCCTTCTTTTGGTTATGAATCAGACTCATTACTAGGAGAGTCTTTATATGGTTTCAGAAATATCTGTGTGGTTCCTTTGCCCGTATTTTCTTCTGGTTGAAAAAGCTAAAAATTTAGCAGTTTCAGACTCTCTTAAGACAGTAGTTGTTGACGTGTGGTCTACGGACCAGCAATACCAGCATCATCTGAGAACTTGTTACAAATGCCTATTCCTAAGCCCCATTCCAGATCTGCTGAATCAGAATTTCCAGGGATGGAGCCCAGCAATCTGTGTTTTAACAGGTAATTCTGATGCATGATAGTTTAAAAATCACTTCTCTAGGATTTTGCCATCTAAAGAAAGTGTTGCCTTTAATATATAATAACAAAGTTCCCAGTGTGATTTCCACTATAAACTATTTATACTTTGGAAGTAATTCATCAGCTGGGAAGACTATAACTGACTATATTGCTTAACATCTTGGAATGTGATTCAAAGATTGAATTTTCCTGTGTGCAAAGTGTTTGATTCTGGCTTCTGGGAATGGCTATTTAAAAAGAAGGTAGGAGAGGGACTTTTTACCTCTTCAGTTAAAATATCTTCTAGATTAAATTCACACTATCAGCTCCAACTACTTGGGTTTGCTGTCATTCTCATGGGCTATATGAGGATGAAAGAATGAGATAAATCGTATTATCCTCTGGAAGAATGTGCTGAATTGTATTATTTTTAATATTTAAATCCTGGTTGTTGGTATGTTGTCAGGGACAAGAAAGTGAGCTCATTATCAAAAGTTATATTGAATCTGTGATGGTGCTATGCATCCTCAGTCGTGTCTCACTCTTTTAAGACCTCCTGGACTGTAACCCATCAGGCTCCTCTGTCCATGGGATTTCCTAGGCAAGAATACTGGAGTGGCATTTTCTTCTCCAGGGTATCTTCCCCACCCAGGGATCAAACCCGTGACTCTTGCATTGACAGGCAGATACTTTACCGCTGTGCCACCTGGGAAGAAAAACTAGTAAACTAAAAGAAAAATAAATTGTGTAATCTTTACTTAATTACTTTTTCTGCAAATTTCACTTGTCTAATACAGAAATTCACAAAGAAAATAATTAGTGGAGATTACTAATTGCCCATGGCTTTTAGTGGTGTAAGTAAGGATCACATAATGTATTTTCTCTTAGTTTTACTAGTTTGTTTTTGTTTATGTCAGTGGCTACAAGTCTTGTGGGATCTTAGTTCCCTGACCAGATATTGAAATCTTAGGAGTGAAAGCATGGAGTCCTAACCACTAGACTGTCAGGGAATTCCCCTCCACTCCCTCCTTGCTTTTGAGAATGATTTATTTCACTGGAGTATTCAACCTTTCCAGAATATTGTTTTCATTTTGTCTTTAATAAATCCTAAATGAAGGGTCAGTTGAGGCACACTCTTCAAATACTCTGTTACTGTGTCTCTTCTCCAGAAACATTGTTTCTGGCTTCAAAGCTCGATTTGGGTGTGTTTCTGTTGGCCCACAGGTAGTTTTCACCATCTCTTGGGATAAGAGCTTTTGTTAGGGTTTGCTTAAATATGTAAGGGTTTCATTGTTTGAAACCAGACCTTTCATTAAGAATGTTCTTTGAGATACTGCTGGTTTGTACGCATTGTCTGTTTCCTTGGGATGAAACATCTGTGGTTTTTAATGGCTAGCAAAACTAGCTTTTTTTCCTTTGTGTATTAACAGTTTGAGTATGTTTGTGGAGTTAAAAAGTAGATTTTCTGCAGTTCCTGAAAAGATTAGCTTGACAGCAGTTGTGGCTGCTGCATTTTCCCCCTTGGACACATCCTTAGTTGAAAACTAAGGTTAAGGTCATTTTGATGTCACAGTCCAAATGGGCCCTTATCTATACTTCACTTTCTTTGCTCAAGATTAAGTTAAAATGCCTCTTTCTTCCCTGATGTGAGGAGAAGTATTGTTAGTCTCAAGGACTGTCTATAATAATGAAGCTGTTTACTGCATTATTAGTAAAGGCATAGACTCAGTGGCTAGAATTTTATGATGGATAGCCTATAAGCAGAGTTTTTCTTATTGGCCATTTGAGGATATTCTGGGACATAGGTGATGTTACTGAGCTCCTTTCCTGGAGCATGTTGGATATGCATGAAGAAATGCAGGAGGGGTGAGTTCTGAGCTGATTGTTCTCTCTGCTGTTAAAAATTTCTAGTCCTTATTTCTTAGATTTGGTGTCAAGTTCTGTTTTTATAAGACCCTCTTTTTTTAAAACTAGTATTCTAATTTTTTAAAATTTAATGCTGGCAGTCTTACTTTATTTAATGCCCCTTTCTATTTAAAATATGTTGAAATTCTCTGGGTCATTGGTTTCATACTTTATTCATTTGGAAAATTGAAAAATTCAGAAAAAGTGTAATGAACAACTCCCATCCCCCCTGGCTGAGTCTTTGAGTTCTGTTTCCCCAACTTTTTCAACCCACAGTGTTTCTGAGGTACTTCAGTAGAATACCCAGAAATGATTTAGATCATCCTTTAAATTACAGAGTAGAATGCTTGCATAAAACAGCCATCTTATATTATTATTACATTTTTAGTTCTATAGGTTACAAAGTAACTTTACTTACATTGTTCATATGAACCTCACCATGACCTTATGAAGAAGGTAGGAATTATTATCCCCATTTTTCAGATGAGGAGACTGAGTTTGAAGAAGTTGAAGAAACCAACCCAGATGTTGTAAACCATGGCTCATATCCTTATAAGGTGAGCTCTCAATTTAAATAGAGAGACCCTTATCTCTCCACACATCCAGTAGCAATACAGTCAAAACTCAGTGTTTAGCCTGGTGTCCGGGACATCTCTCCCTATATCATATGCAAATTTCTGTGTGTATTTTCTGGTAAGAGACAAGCCTGTGACTTTTTTTTTTTTAAAATCATTGTTGTTTAGTCGCTAAGTAATGTCTGACTTTTTGCGACCCCATGGACTGTGGCCCTCCAGACTCCTCTGTCCGTGGGATTTCCCAGGCAATAATACTGGAGTAGGTTGCCATTTCCTTCTCTAGGAGGTCTTTCTGACCGAGGGATGGAACCCACGTCTCCTGCATTGCAGACAGATTCTTTACTGCTGAGCCCCCAGGAAAGTCGCTTTTAATCATACTATGCCTTCTTGTGTGTGTGTGTGTGTGTGTGTGTGTGTGTGTCACTGAGTTTTAGTCTCATGGATCTTGATAGGTCATGCTTGTTTAGCTTACGAAAGGGAAATGACAACAGGACTGAATGAAAATTTGTGTTGAATGAAGATGTCATATTGAATGCCTATTTCTTGTCTAATTTAAAGTAACAACATTTGTAGAACCTACAGATCTCTTCCATATATATCACATGACTTCTACAACTACCTTAAGTGGCATCACTCCCACTTGAAGAAACTGCTCAAAGTTAAGAGAATTTAAGTTGTGGAAGTACTGACTCAAAAGCTGACTCTTCTTTAAAAAATAACCTGATATGATCAAAATCCTGTAACTACCATTTTTGTGAATTTACAGTTTGGTCTGCCTGATATCCAGTATCTTCCCATACATATATCGTTGCTAAGCAGCTTAATTTATAATTAGTAGGCTAATTTACTTTTTTTTTTTTTTTAAAGGAGAATCTTGTACTGCCTCTTTTTATTCTCATTACTTTTGGGCTTTCCATATTGTTCACATTATCTTAGATTGAATGACGTGTAACTCTGTAATAACATTTGCTAATTCCTTGAGTCCACACTTCTGTTACCACTCCCCTTAATTTTTAAGGTTAAAATTAAGTTTTTGCTGTTTATTGATGAAGTTGGAAAATTTCTACTTCCCAAACTGTTGTTGGAACAGTGCTGAAGGCTGCTACGTATGGCTTGTTCAGCATAATTTCTGTGTAGACATAGAATGATGGCTAACCTTCTTGAGTGCTTACTAGGTGCCAGGTACTTTTTAAAGCTGTATGTCAATTTTAAGTAATCCTCACAATAACTCTTTGAGGTTGCTACTATTATTAGTCCAGCCTACAGATTAGGGAGAAGCTCAGAGGTTAGGTCATTTGCCTAAGGTCATACAATTAGTGACAGCACTTCCAAGTAATCCAGATTTAGAGTTTGCTACTTTTATCCACTAAACTACATAGTCTCCTATTTCTCAAAACAGAAGGCTGACTAAAATATGCCAAAACAGATTGTTTTAGCCTAAAGGATGGCCCTGGATTAGAAGCTGGTGAATGTAGAAGATCTCAATTTCTAAGCCTTTGTCATGACTCCTTGATAGAGATAGCTGTGAAAAGAATAGGTGTGACTTTGGAAAATGCTTTGTAATTGCTGCAGATCAGACTGGTCCATGAAATGAGACCCATATACCTCCTTCCTGCTGTGGAGAATGAGGTTACCCCATTTTCATCCACTCTCAGGGCCTCAGGCCTGCCTTACACTTGGTTTTAACACACAGAATGAGTGCCTGTGGACTTAGGACCTAACTTTGGTGTTGAGGGATAGTGTTAAGGATTAAATTAAGCAGTAAGAATAAGCAGGCTTATTGCAGTTAAGAGTCACTTAGATTTGAAATACCATACCTATAACTGAAGCTAGATACCAGTCTGTCTTGCTCAGAGTCTGTCTTCTTTTGGGGCGCATGCTATGAGTGAATGGGGGAGGGGGGAGAGAAGCTCTCTTGTGTCCTTGGCTGTCATTTCCTCTTTATTATGAGGCACAAAGGAAAGACCAGCATGAGCCACCCACAGGGAATTAGTAGTGGAGAGGGGCTTGAAGGGAACAGCTGTTTTTTTTTTTTTTTTTTTAAAGGTGACAAAAACTGGCTAAATTTAAAGGCCCGGCCTTGGCAGTAGTCAGCTGAGAGAGGCATATAAATGAGTCTTACTGTCTGTTCACTGATAGCCCTGGAGGAAAATGAGAATATTGGCTGTAAAAAAATCACTGATGGTCCCTCGTGTATGGGGCTAGGATAGCATTTTTACTTTCTTAGGGCATATGTAAAAGCAGTTTTCTTGGGATTAGGCTCAACTTGTTCCTCTGTGTTCCCTTCTTCTTCTCACCCTCTGCTACATATCTACACATTCAGTTTTCCCTGCCAGAGAGCTCCTCCTTTTCTCCGGCTGCTAGCCCCAGCTGTCATCTTCTCGTCCCATCCCCAGTTACACAGTTTTACTTTAGGCTTTTCCTGGTTTTACTGTCTTCATTTTTTAATACTATGCCTGCCACTCTCCTCCACCCTCTCAGCTTCTAGTTCCTCCCTCCCACAAAACTAGTGACCACTCTTTGGCTTCCCTCTTTATCACTGATGAACTGAAGGAACTGATATTAGTACTTTGTCAAACCTGTTTGAGTTCTGAGCCCAGTTACCTATTACAGTGCATGGAGATGCCGGTAGAGAGGGGGCCAGAGGTTGTTTTTCTGAAATTAGGCTTTTTCCAAAATATTGGATGAGCTTTGACCTGGAAATCAAACAAATGCTTTTCCTGGTCTCCTGACTTTCAGCAGTGTGTGCTCTCATGTTGAGGGCATGTATTTGTTTGAAAGCCGTTGGTAATGAAAGGCAGGGCAGTGAGTCAGGCTGTGAGCTGCCTTGCCTCCTGCTGCTGCTGAGAGCTGGTTCTTCTCTTCTTCTGAATTGGAGCTAATTTTGGATGGATAATGAGGTAGATGGTTGCTAATAACTTTGCCTTGCTGTGATTCCACAGTACTGTATAGAAAGAGCATTTTTTTTTCTTTTCCCTACTGCTAGGAGGAGAAATAGATCTGTTTTCATGATTTTTGATGAGTGTTCAGCTATCAAGGAATTCCCTACTTGTTTTATTTAGAGGCAGTGTGGAGTTTTGGAAAGAACGGTACACTAAAAGCTGAAGATCTCTGTTTTGATCCCCGCTCCTCAGGATTAGCTACCTAAGTGATCTTGATCAAATCATGAACCTATCTCTGCACTTGACCTATGCACCTTGTGAATTTATGTGAACAAAATGAGATGTGATATGTGTGAAAGCACTTTGTAAACTGTTTCATAAATATTTCAGGTGCTGCCCTTTAGTAATTTGGCCACTAACTACAATGCTAGAGAAATGCCTTTAATGCCTTTTAAGCTCCTTCCTATGAAGCTAGGCTTCTTAAGAGCAGAGTGGTAGAATCATCAGAACTGTGGGGGAAGTCTTGCTTCTGAACCATCTTTTGTTTTCTCACTCTTCTCTACCTTTCCCACCATCCCCCGCCCCCCACTCACTCACATTCGAATAATTGCTTTAGGATTTCTTTGATCCTTGTGCTGTTCTGTCTCTGTTCTTTAATAATAATAATTTTAAGGAGTTATCATAGTGTGCTGCACCTTCCAGTGGAGGAGTCTTGACTTTTCATAGGCAGAATTAATTAATTATATTTAAGTGGTGACCAAGTATAACTTTTCTGGCTCAGGGAAACACATTGACTGCAATTGTGGGGTTAAGAGACTGTACTTTGGCTTTGGACACACCTGAATTCCAGTCTAGACTCTTTCACTATTAGCTTGTAAGTGTGGGAAAAGTACTCAATTTTTTGGACCTTGGTTTCCACATCTTTTAAGGGGATTATAATTGCATCTGTGCTATGTTGTGAAGATTAAATGAGATAATATAAAAGTGCTTAGCACATTGTCTAACACATAACACATACTTAGAAAATGTTGTCTATTGATATACATGTCTAATAATAATAAAAAATAATAATAGCCCTCAAAGAGAGCACAGATAGATGTCTGTTGTCATTGTTTTAAGAGATTTTTACTTTTGTTTTTAGATAAGTTTGCTTAAATATATATCATTGTTGTTTTTGTTTAGCTGACTCTCTTGCAACCTCATGTACTGTATAGCCCTTCAGGCTCCTCTGTCCATGAGATTTCCCAGTACTGGAGTGGGTTGCCACTCACTTCTCCAGGGGATCTTTGTGACTCAGGGATCGAACCTGTGTCTCCTGCATTGCAGGCAGATTCTCTGTCGCTGAGCCACAAGGGAAGCCCTAAATATATATAATATAATTTACTAGTCAATAATCAAGGAACATTATTGACTTGGTCCCCTTCCCTGTATACAAGTAGAAAACTAAATCAGATCAGCACTTCCTTAGAAGTAAGTCTTGTCCAGAAGTTGCAGTGTTGGTTGGAGTGACTTTTTTCGTTCTGGGCAGTGGAGAGTTGTATTCAGACTGTGTCTCCACTATCTTTGAATTGTGGTGTCTTGGGATTTATGATTATTTTGAAATTGGATGGGATCTTGGTGGTTCTGGACGTACTTGTAGGTATTCTTTCTACATAGCATGGTCAGTAAATTGAATAGGCTTAGATCTAAGCTTGTTTTGAAGCGCAATTCAAAAGAAGGGAGAAAAAGACATTAGAAATCCACTAACAGCATATTTCTAGAGCATAATTAGGCACATCATCACATCATTCAAGGGGACACAAACTCCCCCAGTTCATAGAGAATGTGAGAATAAGAGCATTTGTGAATTCCACTTAATGATCAAGAGTATGATTAAAGGAGAATAATACTTTTTTCTCCTTTCTAGGGATTTACTGATAAACAGTTTTCTTTAGTGATTGAGCCAGTAGTAAAATGAATGAAAAGATAGTGTGAAAGCTAAAACATAGCTCCTTGGGTACCCTTTTATCTGGGAGTGAGGTCAGCTTTGTATGCAGTGGCTTGGTGTCTTCTTTCTGGAATTCTGAAACTTCCCCTGCACCTGAGAATGATATATTTTTGGCTTCTTGGGGCCTCCCATAACTAGTTCCTTTCAGGGAACTGATACCCGGTTTCAAAAGGTAGTTTAGGCATGTCATTTTGAAGGCAGAACAGTTAATATGAGGCTATTAATGACTGCTTTCCTATCCTTCCCAGATTCTGAATTTTTTATCAGTTGAAAGACTAGTATGAATTTGGAGTTCTTGACCTCTACTTGAGTAAGTGTAGTATTTCCCATAGGGTTCTGAGGTCCATGGTGTAGAGTTTGTCTCCAAAGGCAAATATGCTGTGGATATTAACAGAAAAATTTCCACTTAGCAGCCTCTGTTTTCAGCAGTCCCATTATATCCTTGGCTTTTGGTCTGTAGGGAAACTGTTTCATTTAATTCATACTTCTCCTCTGAAATGTTCTTAGCCTGATGTTGGTAGATACTGGCCTTACTCTGCTCATTGCAGAGGATCTGGCTTGTCCCAAGAGAAATTGCCCGGCGACTCGGAGTACCCTCTTCTAGCTTCTTGCCTGTACTTTAGATACTGAATTATTAGTACCTTTTAGCCTGAATTGGTAGAAATGCTGAATGGACCCTTGGTGGAGTAAATGGGTGAGAGAGAGTATGCTTGCAGTGTGATATGGACTCCATTCCAAGTTCTTCCAATAAGTCTGGATTTTTTTTTGCTCTCTCTTTGCCATTGCCACCTTATCTTATGTAAGCGTAACCTCAAACAAATTATGGGCAAGTGGAGGCAGACGTCAACCTTAAGTTCCTGGGCAATTCCTGGCAATGTTGGTGAGGCCTAGCCTTTACCATAGAGTTTATTTTAATACATCATTGTATAGTTTTCATTCTTTTTGAGCTGGCTTCTAGGAACCAGGCAACTAAAGAATGTGGAAAGAGACCTGTCAGATGCCATGGATTTTTTTGTTTGTTGTTGTTCTGGTTCAGTTTTTGTTTTTGTGTCATGGTTATTTTTAAGACTGACTGTTCAGGAGATTTTTCTGGTTTTTATGGGATTGTGGAGGGAATAGTCCCTCCAGACGCTGGCAATAAGCTGTTGGTTCCACTCCTAAGCTGACCCCGATAGTAATTCTCACTCTGAAATACAGACTGTCTTGCTCTCCTGTACCAGAGGGTTTGCTTACAGATAGAGGCTGCTTCACAAACAACGGGGTTATTTGTTTGCCATGGGCCCACGGAAGAAGAGGATGCGGGAAAGTCTAACCCGAATTCAGGATAAGATCCTGCATGAGTGAGAAATTTGCTAGCCTTTCAGGTGAGATTTGGACTCTGACTCCCAAAAAAGGTGTCAGTAGGTCATTAACGCTTCTTCTTGTGACCCATAAAAGACATTGCATTTCTAACCAAGGGTTCGCCCATCCAAAAGAGAGATCCTGACTTGGCATGTAAACCTATTGCCACTTCCGGTTATCTTTCATCACTTGCCTGAGTTTGAAAAGATAATGGTTTGTGTTCTATGGAAAGAGACTTACCTGAGACTTGAGGCTTTCTCATTCCTACTGGCTGGGCCCATTGCTAAAATGCTTTCCAGTGGGCTTGCTTTTGCCTGGCCAGCACCTGGGCTGCCCCAGCTTGTAATTAGCCTGCCTTTGCTTCATAAGCTTCCCAGGGTGGTTCTTCTTCTAAAAGCTTGTATGAAATGCTATTTACTGTCTCTTTATAGTTTAAAAATGAATCCTTTTTGTTCTTTGCAACTCATTTGCTTTTTTTCTTTTCTTTTCTTTAAATTACTATTAACACCTGTTGATTCTTCTTTTTTTCTGATTGGCCTGTCACTGCATTCCTGCTCCCCCTCCCTCTAGCTGGGTTTGTCAAGTCGCCCATGTCAGAAACTAAGCTCACTGGGGACGCCTTTGAGCTGTACTGTGACGTGGTCGGGAGCCCCACGCCAGAGATCCAGTGGTGGTACGCAGAAGTCAACCGGGCAGAGTCTTTCAGACAGCTGTGGGACGGTGCTCGGAAGCGCCGTGTCACCGTAAACACCGCCTACGGGTCAAACGGCGTGAGTGTGCTGAGAATTACCCGGCTCACCTTGGAGGACTCTGGGACTTACGAGTGCAGGGCCAGCAACGACCCCAAGAGGAATGACTTGAGGCAAAACCCTTCCATAACATGGATTCGAGCCCAGGCTACCATAAGCGTCCTTCAGAGTGAGTCCAGCACCCTACGGTAGCAGTACTGTAGTCACTAGAGGTGGCCCGCTGACCCTTCCCTCTGCTTCCTTTCCCTCTTCCCCAGTATGATCACTCTCCCCACCCCTTGTCTTCGACCCTTCTGGTTGTAGTGTATGAAAATATCTGTGGCAACTTTTTTTTTTTTTTTTTGTATTTTTGCTGTCCTCTTGACCTCCCTTACCCCCAACCCTTCTCTGTGTCTCTCTCCTCAGGAACAAAGAACTTGGGGAAATCTGTGATTGTCCAAAATCATCTGCATTGGGAAGAGGGCGGGGGAGAACTGGGGAGGCTAACAACAAAAACTCTCCAAACTCGCGAAACCAGGCAGTCGCACCAGGGTAGCGTTGGATTGCTTCTTTCCCTCCCCTTGAATTTTGTAGTAGGGTTCCTGCTATCCTTTTGCTGATTTATTATCTGGTGCCTTTCTATTTTTATTTCTCTCCCCAATCTAACTATTTTTTATTTCTCTGTGCATCTGTTTGAAGCTCTCTGAGTAGCTGCGTTCACCTCTATGGTTTTAAGTTTGTGTCTGCCCAGCCTCTTCCCTCACTGTGACTTGGTGTCATCCTGTCTGTGATGGGAATGTTGCCATGGGTGTGGTGTGGTGATGTGTTTTGGTTGTTGGGTGGCATGTAAGTTTGGGTATTTCCGTAGTTTTAGCTCTTTTTCTTTTCTAAAACAGTGGCATGTGCTTCTCTGATAACAGCCCTCCACTGCAGCAGTATATTCCTCATGGTCCTGCCATCTAGTCTCCTATTCTCTAAAGAGCAGCGGCCTTAGATTTTCTCCATATGTCTTGCTGTTAGGAACCAGGTGACACTAAGCTGCACAGTATTTTTCTTTTAAATCCCAACATACTGTTTCAAAATCGGAGTTGGATCTGTTGACAGATAGTTTGATGACTGACTGTTGGCACAGTAGTGCCACACTATCATCCCAGAGGCTGGCAACCCCAGAAGTAGTTTGGAAACCATTCATACTGGCCTTTTCTTGTGTCTTGGAAAAAGAAAAAGAGGAAACTAAATTCTAACCCTGTTCCTCTGAGTGGTAAGAGTGAGAGGAGCAGTTGACTCAGAACCCTTTGCATCCTGTAGTAGCAGGTACAAGCGAGACACCAGACACAGGAGCTTTTGTGGCCATCTCTTTCTGAATAGTGTTTACTGCTTGTGTGATAGGAAGGAGAGGGAGGGAGAAGCTACCACAGAGCCAGTGCTTCTGACCAGGAAGACTTTTAGCCCACATCTGTCCTGCTTTTAATTGAGGAAGCATTCTCCATTTAATGGAAAGATCTTCTGGGTTTTTCACCTCTTTTCAGGGACTCAGAGATCCTAGAGCCAATTCTGGTTTAAAGAACTGACTGACTTAGAGAGGTTAAATAAAAACAGTAAAATACATATATGAGGATATTGGTAATAACACAGGAGGTCATTTGAAATGGGCCTTGAATCTCCTTCTGTGGAAAATAGCAAGTTAGTTGTCTGTTCTTTATAGCATCTCAGGAGATGCCTATGAAGAGGACTTCGAGGAGAGGTAGAAGAGGCTGCTGCAGTTGGCACTGTTGAATCAGAGAACCTGCTTCTGGAAAGGGAAAAAGAAAACTTTGTCTATGTGAAAATGGGGAACATTAACCCAGTGATTTTTCTTTTATTTAATAATTTTTTTTTCCCCTTGCACGCCTCCTTCTCCTGCCCCCATGCTCCTTTCCTTGTAAAAGCAGAGTTACCCAGATGGCCACAAAGGTCTGCAGAAGTTTGTAGGCATGGACTGGGCTGGGCATTTGGTACTTGAACTTGTAGGAGCCTGACTCAAGTGGACTCATAGTTAAAAGGTTATGCCTTGGGGCTGAAAGAAGATGAGTCTTTGGGGTACCTGCCTCTCATTCTTGAGAGTATATAGCAGTCTCCCAGTTTACTTAGAAATAAGTTTCCTAACTTAAGGGTGTCTGCATGTGATTGAACCAAACCCTGGCTAGTTTAGATTCTCCCCAGACTTCCCTATAAATCAGTTAATCCTAGTTAACTGATTCAGAGGAGCTAATCGTCTTCATTTTTAAACACCCTGAATTCCACTCTAATTGGACTGTTTTATGATTCAGCATCCTCAATGACATTTGTCTCCAAGGGGAAGTTGAAATTTTCTAAGGATGACCTCTTGGCAGTGGGAGAAGTGTGCCCAGTTTGTAGGTTCTCTCTCTGTCCGTAGCATGTTCTGCATATGAATGATGACTAGGATAAGGGTCTCTGAACCAGTGCTTCTAAATAGGAATAAGTGGCAGGTAAGAATTTTGAGCTTCTCCTGAATGTTCATCTCTTTTGGACTGTCATGAGTAATGCTCGACCACCAATGTTTGATCGGAAATAAAAGCCCCACCTTCATCCTGGTGCAGAATGCAGTTGTGGCACTGTGACCAAAGACCTTGGTCTAGTACCGGTTTCCATACACAGCAAATTATAGGAGGGAGGTTATGCCACCCCACAACCCTCCTATGGTGCAGAATCATATTTAAACCTATTAAAATTATCGACTTGCTCCCTGCTGACTCTCTCCTGGATCTTTAACACCTAAGGGAAAATGTGCTTTCCTTTGCCTTCTGAGAATTCTTGGCAGAAAGTTCACCAGGTTGCTTTCATCAACTTCTTAATCTCCCTGAGCTGCAGTGGTCATTTGCATCACCACAGGTAAGAGTAGCATTTACTTTGGCCTCCTTATAATTTAAATATCTTGAAGCTCTTGGCCTCAAAGTTTACCCTTTCTCAGTGCAGTCTGAGAGGAAGAACCAGAAGACAAGTCCCAAATGGGACAGAAAATAAAATTGGATAATAAAAATTCAGTAAAAAAACTAAAAGTGTGTTTGGGTTTTTATGTTGCCTTTATATTTTTTAATTTCTGTGGAGTACTGGTTCTCTTTATCTCTTTTGTTTTTGCTTGGTTTTGATTTTCCTGGAATTGTGATGCTTTCTGCTGATGGTGTATGTGCGCCTTCCATTGCAGGGTTTGCAGCTGTTCTGCTCGACTTAAGGCCCAGGGATTTGGCTTCTGTCCAGTGTGTTTTGGAAACCATGGGACACCACTGCGCTAATGTGTTTACATGCATCTGCTTCTGTCTTAGTGGCTGCTATGCCTCCATTATCTGTACATAGAGACCCTGTTTGTACCGATAAGGACCAGTGCTGATTGGAAGATAACCACTATCCTTTTGCCAAAGTTGGAAAATAATGAGAACAAATTTACTTGAGCACACTTGAGGATTTGCTTTATTTATCACAAGTTTCTTTGACAATATGAGCTCTACAGTCAGAAATGTTACATTGATTAGGAGGTGCTTGGGCATTACACTTTTCAAGTGTCCCATGACTTCTCCATCCTCTCCCCCCTTCCTGCACAATGAGCAAAGCTTGGTTCAAGTGAAGAGAGAGAGAGTTTTGTCTTTAGGAATTATAGAGTCAGCACTATACGTGTATAAAATGGTGTCAGGGAGCTGCTAGAGAGTTGTAGACAGGAAGTAGCCAGGTGCAGGAAAATGAAGTTAGTCAAGGATTTCTAGGAAATAATTGGGAAAAAAGTTAAAGAGCAAATAGCTCTGATTGTGGATTGGAAAAGATTTTAACTTTACTTGAGAATGATTGACCTAAAGTAGAAAAAGAACTAACCATGGGAAATGATTAAAAATAATAACAAGAAAGGATGACAAACAGACTTCTTGACTTTAATCTAGTGATGGAATTCAAAGTGCTGTAAAGATGAACCTTTCAGGAATGGTATTGATACAGTGTGCCTTAAAATATTTCTGCTCAATGTATTATAACATTTGACACAGGTTATTTTTGTAGATACTAAATGAGTGATCCCAGGTTATGTAAGCCCAGGTAGAACCTGAAGATGAAGTATATAACTTTGTCTAGGGTGGAAAGTGTTATGGGGGTACTTTTGCCTTGGAGGGGAGGGATAAAGAATTTGGTCATATGTGTTTTCTAGGCCCAGCTTTGTCACTAATAATAATTATGGCCTTGCACAAGTCATTTTACCTTTTTAGCTCTTAAAGACTGGGATTCATTGACCCATAAGAGCCTTTCAGCTCTAAAATTCTAGGAACCCATAATAACAGCATATACTACATTCTAGTTATGATTATCTTAGAATGAAAAATATTTTAAAGTGCATTTCTGAAGATATTTTGTCTTTGGAGTAAAATATGGGCTGGAGAGAAGAACTGATGGTTCCTTAGGAATTTTCTCTCGGCAAAATTTGGAAAATGCAATAGACTTTCAGCAGGAAATTTGCCTTTAAGATCTATATTGTCTTTTTCTGCATAATTAATGGCCATGGCTGGTTTGCCATAGATTTATCAGATTTAAATGTGGGAAAGCCATACATGTATTTCCTAATTGTAACTATTACTGTTTCAAGGCCTAGTGACTCCATAGGAAGTTTATTAGTTATCTAAATGATACTGCCTTTGTCTTCAGAATTGCAAGGTGGAGCCTGATTTTTAATTGAAGCCGAATTGGTTGGTGGTTCTTATCTCACAAAATGATGGTATTCAAACGCGTAAGTGAATTGTTGCCAGTACAAGCATCCATAATACTCCCATTCTTTTCACGTCTAGGCCAGCTGGTCTTCAGGCTGTTGTCTGCGCTAGTGATCATTTGCTTATAATCATTGTTTTTCCTTTATTGACTTCCTCCAAAGTGGTAAAGTGAAATTCCTCATGTGGTCCTGTCTGCCCTCCCTCTTCTAGTCTCCCCAACCTACCCCATCCTACTCTCAGGCCAGGGCTATGGAGAATGGAACTATGGCTCCCTATCATTGTGCACTCTTATTACAGAACCAAGGATTGTCACCAGCGAAGAAGTCATTATTCGAGAAAGCTCTCCGCCCTCTGTTACCCTGCAGTGTAACCTCACCTCCAACTCTCACACCCTTACATACAGCTACTGGACAAAGAATGGGGTAGAACTGACTGCCACTCGTAAGAATGCCAGCAACATGGAATACAGGTGAGAGGGGTTAGCATCTCCTGGGAAGATGAGAGGGTACATGGTTGAATTTACTTCACATTCATAACCTGTAATTAAGCTATGTGGGAGAGCCATGATATATATGGTCCTCCTCTAGAGAGTCTAATCCAGAGTATGTCTGGGGTGAGGCTAGAATTTCCATGGATTTCCAAGTAATTTCTAATGAGCAGCCAGGTTTGAGAGCCATAAAAGATCTCTTCCTTATGATAACAGCAACTGAGGGCATCAGGAGTGATTTGCTTGGGGTAGTAATGCTAGTCAATAAAAAAGCCACAATTAGAATGCAGGTCTCTTGGCTTAATCCAGTGGTTTGAAGAATCAGATTGAAATCTGATCTAGGATTCTTAGAGCAAGATCACCATAAGTATTCTTCCCACTGAGTAGATTTCCTAGTGAGTTACTTAGCTTTTAGGAGTGTTTATTATGACCATAACCTCATCAGGCCCAGTGGATATAGGGCTCATTAGTGATCTGGAAAAGGATGGTACCCTCTAATTACCCTTTGGTGAAAGGGGGATATTTGCTGGCTGAAGTTATCCAGCCAGCACCCAAGGATATGGTACATTTTGAAATATCTAGAACACATGGCACCTTACCTTTCAGGATAGTTTGTTCCTAGTTGAAAAGGATCAGCTAATCCTGTTTGGCAGGATGATGCAGTGTGACTAAAGAGTGCACTGGAGTGAGACCAGGAAAACCTTTGTACCCAGTGATAGCAAGGATGTTCTGCAGTATTTTGCAGAATTGAGATTATGCCATATGGAGAAGGCAGTGGCAACCCACTCCAGTACTCTTGCCTGGAAAATCCCATGGATGGAGGAGCCTGGTGGGCTGCAGTCCATGGGGTCGCGAAGTCAGGCATGACTGAGCAACTTCACTTTCACTTTTCACTTTCATGCATTGGAGAAGAAAGTGGCAAACCACTCCAGTATTCTTGCCTGGAAAATCCCAGAGACAGGGAGCCTGGTGGGCTGCCGTTTATGGGGTTGCACAGAGTCGGGCACAACTGAAGCAATTTAGAAGCAGCAGCAGCATATCCCTTAAATAATTGACTCACATTAATTTGTGGATCCTCTTCCTCTTTTTCAGGTAAGAAAACTGGGACTCAAAGAGTAATAACACTTAACTCCTTTCAAGGCCACATACTGTGTCTAATAAGTTGCAGAACCAAGCCTAGGTTCCAGGTCTTCTCACTCTTTAGAATCTAGATCATTTGGGATTTTTGTTTGTTTTTCTATTGTACTATACCATTTTTTAGCAAGGTAGTTAATCTGTTTTCCACTGTAGTTTCTTCTGATATAAAATTGGAAATATAGCCTGAGATATGTCCTCATAGATTGGAAAGGTTAATTGAATAGCAATATTGGGTGGAATAAAAGGCATCTATTCTTGGTCTGTCCATTAGTTTTGCAAGTTTGTTTTTTTAAATAATACCTCTTTAAAGATACCAGATATCCAATCATATTTCTCTTGGGTCTTGCACTATGTTACCCCTAAAGCTTTGAGCTGTAACTTTATATAAAGTTTGAACCTGATTTTATAGAATGCCTCTTCTTTTTTCCTCAGCCTATTTGAAGCTTTCCAGGGTGTTCTGCATTGTCATGAGTGTTTTGGGGAATCTGTAGAGTAACAACTCACATTTTGTAGAGTAACAGCTGAGGAGACCTCTGGTCCACTTCATAAGTCAGCCATGGAGCCCATCACAAACCAT
This sequence comes from Nanger dama, assembly GCA_917880005.1. Taxonomy (NCBI): domain Eukaryota; kingdom Metazoa; phylum Chordata; class Mammalia; order Artiodactyla; family Bovidae; genus Nanger; species Nanger dama. Next base: position 20,413,831 of record CAKJTW010000036.1, on the reverse strand, counting down.
GCTTGTGCTTAGCCTGCAGGGGACATTTTTGATTTACTTTAGTTGCTTCCCAGTAGCTAGTTGAAGGAAACGTTGTGAGGGGATTTTGAGCCCACTGGCATGGCCCATAGTTTGGGAGTCATCTTCTCAACTTAGTACAATAAATCTACACCCTGAAGATATTGCTCCTGCTGCTGCTGCTGCTGCTTCTCCTCCCCTTCCTAACTCTGGGAACATTACTGAGAGCAACTGACTTGCATCTGTTTTCTTGTTGGGAGCATATTGATGTAAGAATAGTCATTTATGTCAATTTGAGAAGATTATTAACAGCTCCTCTTAGAATGTTATCCTGCTATGGGTATGCTGAGACACTCTTGTGAATGGGCTGTGTCTTTCCTCATCCATAGTCTCTTAACTTGTTTCTTTTTGAGATGAACAGTAAGATGGATAAATGTGTTTGGCTAGTGTTTTGATGTTAGGAATTTTTCAGACGTTAACTAGTGCATTGGAGATTTGGTTATCACAAGTATCATGTTTTAACCATTGAACAGAAGAGTAGGAGTGAAACAACATTTATATTCTCATCTGGAAGCTGATGTTTCTCTGTTTTCTGTAATTACACACTAGCCTTTCTGCACATGTTTGGGATGGTGGTGTATGTAGGCCAGTGTGCAGTTAGCTGATAAGCTGACCTTCAGGACCAAGAAAGCTTGTTTAGGATCACCCTTTAGAATTCAGAAGAAGTACTGTTCTCATCACACACACTTCTCACAGTCCTTCCTTTCACTCTGCTTAACTTGGTCTGGATCTATGCATAGTTGTTCACTCTTGTTTGTGTTCATTCATTTTTCTACTATATTCTAGGCACTGGGTTATGTGCTGGGTATAGAATTGTGTACCAAATTAACAATGCCTGTCCACATAGAACTTGGTCTGTTGAGAAAACAGGCATTCATCAAGCAGTCACATAAATAATTAGACATTGTGATAAGTGCTGTGAAGGGTTATAGTGTAGTATGAGAGAATGTCAGGGAGAGGGATGTCATTTAGATTGGGGGTGGGAGGAAATGACATGTAAGCCGAGACTGATGGAAAAGTAGTTAGGGAGAGGAAAAATAATGGGACTAGCATTCTATAGAACAGAGCATCTTATGTCAGAGTTTTGAGCTAGGAACAAGTTCAGCACATTGAAAAACTGAAAAGAGACCTGCAGGGCTAGAACGAGGCTGAGATGACCCTAGGGAAGGGCCAGATCATGCAGAGCCCTGGGGTTCTAGCTGCACCCAAGAGAGTTGAGCTGCATCTCTGTGGCTGATGCTCTGATGGCAGATTATTTTCCCCCACTGATCCTATTCTGTCATTAGACTTAACTGAAAAGCATGCTACTGAAATACAGGGTAGGAAGAACAGCACCACTAAAACAAACTCTTTAGGAAAGTGCAGAAACAGGTGCTTTCTTTCTGCTCTTATTTATTTGACTGGAAACCACAAGGTGCTCAAGAACTTTTGGTGATGGGCCCATCTTTTGTATCTAAGTGTAGATTTTAGTACTTTGTTACAGCTCTTTTGTTTACTTTTTTTGTAGTGTATTTCTCCAGTAGACTGAAATATCTTAAGGTTAGGGACCATCTCTGTATTCCTGGCACCTAGTAAGGAGTAAATCATTAATATACAGAGGGAGGTTTTTGCTTATAGTTAGGACGAAGTGAGTTGCATGCAGGGGCACAATATGGAGAGCAGGGTCCCTGGTTGCCCCTTTCATTCTCCTTTTATTGTGTATTTTGACTGTTCCCAGCTTCCTCACTTGATTTTTCTTCTCATCTCTGCAGGATCAATAAGCCGAGAGCTGAGGATTCAGGCGAATACCACTGTGTATATCAGTTTCTCGGTGCTCCTAAAGCAAATGCCACCATTGAAGTAAAAGGTACAACCCAGCAGAGGCTGCGGCGTGAGCCTCTCACTCTCCTGAGACACTATCTTGGCTTGGGCTTCCAGTCTCCAAGCTTTTCTTGTTTTCATTATGGGAGGCAGTATATAATGTTATGGTTAGGACTGAAGGCTCCGGAGCTCAGCTGCCTGGGTTTAAATCCAAACCCCATCATCTAGCTGCATGACTGTGGCGAGTTATTTAACTTCTCTATGCTTCTGTTGTCCTCTTTTGTAAAACCTACCACATGGCACATGGGTTGGTTAGAGGGAATAAATAAGTTGAAGTTGCTGTTTTTGTAGTTCAAAAAATACTTCAGTGTTGGCAGCTTCATATGGTTCATCCTTAGGTAAAGCTCTTAGAATAGTGCCTTTTAAGTATTATTGTGTAGTTATCTCCAGTGTGCTAGCAGGATTTGGCAAAGCAGTGTGCAGGGTGAAGATAAACTATTTGTGGGTGATTCATTAGAATTTTAATAGAACCTCTGGGTGCCTGGCATCTAAAGATGAGATTGTAGTTGGAAGTTACACAGAAGGCCAATAACACTGTAAGACTTAGAGCTAACTAACATTTAACCCAACTTTCCTGTATTATTTCAAAGAAGCAACTGAGACCCAGAAAAGTGAAAACCACTGGCTCTGTGTCATACCATCAGTTTGTGGCAACACTATGATAGCATGGAACCCAAGTCTTGACTCGCATCGCCATGTTTTTCCATTTTATAAAATGACCATGGAGAGGCAGAGCTACTGTTTGAGGTCAGACTGAAGAGATGAGGGTATTTTCCAGGCCTTTTCATTTTTGCTTAGAAAGGACACAAACTTGGCTAAATCTATAGGGTGATCTCTAGAAACTGGATGGATTAATTTAGGAAATGGGAATGGCCTATATATAGCAGGTATTCAGATTTTCCTTAAAATATATGGAAGACTAAAAATTTGGACTCAAAAAAAAAAAAAGCTTGGACACAGTCAGTTTCTATTACAGGGTGTTACTAAATGAAAGTAGCGTCTTGGTGACACTTGCCCTGACTTGTGTCCTTGTTGACGTAAGGATGGGCAGTGCCTCTGGTGGCTAGATTGAATTCTAAACGCCTGCAGGGATTGAGTCACAGTGGCATGGTTACAGCCCACACAGACCAGAGAACTTAGGATTAGATTAACTCCGAGGCGTTTCTTTGAGAGATCTGGGTTTATCTCTGTTTTTAAAGAATGCCATATTTGTTCAACATAGGATGAAGGTGTGAGAAAACATTTTCTCTAAACCAGCCAAGGGCCCTTCCGCACCCAGATGAGCTGAGCTACATGAGTAGATGTTTGACTCCTTTGACTCCTCCATAAGAGAGTTAAGGCCCTGCAGCATTCCAGGCTGAGCCTTTGGCACAAAGTTCAAGTGCAGAGGAAACAGGTCAGGACAGTTGAGGGAGGAGAAAGTGGTGTGTCTATTTAATCAAGCTCTCCAAGCCTAAAGAATAAGTTACATACAATTGCAAGTCTTGACTAACTCCGATCATATTGATTAGGAGTTAATGATTTCTATGCAGCTCTTTCAAGAGTGGAGAGAGGTTATTTTTCCGTGGGTTGGATGCTTGAGAAGGTGGGGTTCAGCTGCCCCAGAGACATATTTCCTCACATTCTGTTTGGCAGGGAAGTGGTCTGGAAGCTGCAGGCAGGAGTGTCTTCTGAGAAAGTTACAGCATACACAGTATCTCACCATAGTGAAGGCATGTACTGTGCTTTATTGCATTTGTACTGTATAATAGTCCCGTGAGGAGGTTTGGGCAGGTGGTATTAACATCCTAATTTTAAAGAAGTAGACCTTAAGAGAATTCTGTTTTATATAATGCTGAAACATATTCTGTAACTAGCTTGGGCAGATATGTTAGTTAAGAAAATACATACGGAACTCTAGTTATTCTCTCTTCCTACTCTCACCTGACACCTGGATGGAAAACAACTGAACACTTAATGTCTTTTGGGTTAGAGATAGTTTGGTCTGGTAAAGCCTGAACATTTGACTTTTCTTGTGTAAGTTTAAAAGGTTTTCCTTAGACCCAGGATCATATTTGAAACTAGCTCCTGATTGTGATTGGGGTAGAAAATTGCCTTGAATTTAGAGCAGTGTGTGTGTTATTCTCAAAACATTTTCATGTAAACTCTTTTTTTTCCCTCAGTTCCACTAGGGTGGGATAAGAGACAGTTATCTTTTTATAGCTATAATGATTTATAAAAACTCTACTAAGTAATAGGCAAGAGGTGGTGGTACTCAAGAACAGAGAAACTCAGGGGATTTTCAGGAAACGTAAGTGACCTTTGCCAAAAGGAGATTCATAATCTTCATTTGTAGTTTTAACTAAATTGGCATTTAAGGGCAATATAATTCAGCCCATACGTATATATTTTGTTAGCACTTACTCTACACTCAGACCCCTTCTTCCCTATCTGGCTTTCCCTGCAGTTGAGAACTTCCCAAGGTGGTGTTTGGCCTCAGCCCTGTGGGGAGTTAAGGACTTAGACTAGCCAGGGACAAGGCATTGTATGTCACATGACCAAATCTTGAGTTACTTGTTATGTACAAAGGAAAAGGCTGAAGGAACCACAGGGAGAGACACATATTTGGAAACAGACCTGAAGTGGCAGTGCTCTTCTACCCTAATCTGTAGATGCCTGTTGAGAAAGGAATTTGGGGGATGATTGTATATACATATAGTAGGGAAGGCCTTGCACCTGAAGTAGAGTTTGTTCTTTCTTTCTGTTTTTCAAAGGACAAGCACGAGGCACAGTGTAAACAAGAAGATACTATTACTGTTGAGGATTACATTTCTTAGGTATTTGGCAGGTGACCCGAGCAGATGCTGGGGGAGGAAGATGGAGCAGGGCTGGCCAGGGGTAGAGGGAACAGTGATGACTAGACCTTGTAGGATGACCTCTGTCCCATAAACAGCCTGTCTTGGGATCTTCTTCCTTTTTGAGCCTTTGGACTCCTCAGAGTCTTCTGTCTTCCAGAGACTCCACACCGTACCCATACAGCATTTGTGAATGAATAAATATTGAGTTTTCTGTCCCTGAAAGTTTTCAGCTTTTCTAGCCCTTATTCCCTCTCTTTTCATCTTACTTGTTTTTCTGAAATTAAGAAATGTGCTCACAAAAACAAGTTAGATTTTTCTATGTAGTTTACAAAGTTGAAAAAATACCTCTCATGACTCCCAGACCCTGTCCTCACCCTTTAATCATTTTGATTAATCCAACGAACAAGGAGTTTGAGTATTATTGCTGTTTTTGGAAAAGGATTTTGATGGTCTTCAAATTCTCTGCAACAGACATGCCATCACCTCTTGTGAAAGGTCCATCCCAGCACCAAGAAGGTTTGGGTCTGGTGTCTTATTAAGCCCATCATTATGTCTCACTGCTCATTGGGCATTTTAAATGAGTTCAGTCTTTTGGTGACAATAAGAGCCAAGATTGATCTTGTTCTTCTTGTCCCTACTCATTAGCTTTCTTTCTGTTTGAATCTTATGACTAAATCTTAGGGTTTCTGTGAGTGACCTTGTCCTGACTCCCTGCTTCTTATTCCATTGCATGGACTTAGGACTGATATATCAAAGTTCAAACTGGCTGAGGCAGACTGTATGGTGATGGTGACAGATATCATTATTAAGAGTAATAATACATCTCTCACATTTGTACAGCACTTTCAGCATGCAGAGTTTTTTTGTGCTCATTTGTTTGTTTGATGGGCAGCTAGTTTGACAGGTGAAGATGCTTTGAGGTTGTGTCATGGTTAAGTTCAAGCTGATGTCAAAGCTGGTTGTCTCAGAATTGCCCTGACTTGAAAAGTCTCTGAAAGAGCTGCTTGAACATTTTGGACATCAACCATAGCCCAAATAACCATACCTGTTCAGGGTGCTACCCTGACCTACTTTATTGTTATAAGAATAAGAACAGCTAACGTTACTGCTTGCTTACTGTGTGCTAGGTACTGTGCCAAGTATATTACTTGTCCCGCTCCTCTCTTGCAGTCTTCACCACACTCTGAGGTAAATGCCATTATTCTCTCTACTTCCCAGGTGAGAAAACTGAGGCTCAAGGGCATTGAATGACTTGCTCAATGTGACAGAGTCAACCAGTGGAGCCAGCGTCCTCACCCAAGCACTCTCTTGCCACAGCACACGTTCCTAAGCATTATGCCACACTGCTGTGTTCAGAACATATTAAATAACAGTGAAAGGTATTGACTGAGAGAAGAAATGGGTTCTAATCCTGACCCTGCTGTTAAAAACTTGCCATGACTCTGACTAGTCACATTCCTCTTTTTGGGCCTCAGACTCTCCAAGTATATGATGAAGTAGGCTGAGGTAGATGATCTTGAAGGTTTCTATAAGGCTCTAAAGGTCTGTGGTTTCCTTATATGGACACAGATGAGAAGCTGGGTTAGTGAAGGAAGTGACTTCTAAGCTTCTTTTCCTAATAGTAGTGACTGTCAGGTTCTTAACCTTGCAGCTGTCACCTCAGTGCCCCCTTGTACTTCCAAACATACATCTCCCTGTCTCAGACACTCCCTCTAATCCCCTCAGACACTGAGGCCAGGAAAAGTGTTAGAGCAGTGGTTCTCAAACATGATTATAAGGTATATGAAATGTGGCGTAGGCATCAGGCTTATTAAAAGCACTCCAGATGATTATAGTGTCTTAGTGGAGACTTCAGTGCCTCCTACCCAGTGATTTCACCTGCAGGATAAGGAAAAGCCTCATCCGCAGAAGGCAGCACTAGACCCAGACTGCTCTAGTCTTCACAGTCAGTGATGAATCTACTCTGTATAATTGTTGAGCCAAAAAGCCAACATCTTTCTTGATTCTGTCTCAGCCATCTTGTATTGTTTCTTGGGCTTGGCCCTTGACTAGCAGTAAACCTTAACTCTCCGTCTACCTTCAGCCAAACTTCTGTTTTTGCCTATAAAATTTGAGGTGTTTCTGGGATTTGATAGGTTGCCTGAAGGAAGCAGAGAGACCATCTCTACAGTATCAGTGTGTTGTATGGTGAGACACTGTGCAGTATCTTTTAAGGATGGAGTTTCTCTGAAAATGAGTTGCAAGATTATGAATTTGCTTTGAAAAATGAGCACTAAATGAGCAGTGCAGGTAAGGGGCCTCATACCTTGATTCCTATCTCAGCTCTGTTGTGTTAACTTTATTTCAGCTTGGTTCAGTTCAGTCGCTGGTCATGTCCGACTCTTTGTGATCCCATGGACTGTAGCACGCCAGGCTTCCCTGTTCATCACCACCTCCCGGAGCTTACTCAAACTTATGTCCATCAAGTCGGTGATGCCATCCAACCATCTCATCCTCTGTTGTCCCCCTTTCCTCCTGCCTTCACTCTTTCCCAGCATCAGGGTCTTTTCCGACGAGTCAGTTCTTCACTTCAGCTAAAAATACCTCCATTGCCTAAGTTGACACTCTGTACATCCACCAGCCTAGCAGAGAAGCTGGATGTTTTTCTCTAAGTGCCTGCAGCTTAGGCAGCAGAAGGTACTGAGGAACATGCATTTGTCCTCAGCCAAAGGCCCAGATAATGAGATTGAGTCAGGTATTGGTGGGTAACTTAAGACTTGGAACCCCAGTGTTGCCATTCATCAGGACCCTGGAAGGGTCCATCCAATAACTCATGGGATTTAGAGTATGTAGCTAATAAGGCCAGATCATGAGTTAATTTCCAAGTGGGTCTGTGATCTCTTTTAAAGATCCATTACTTCTTTGCTACCTAATCTGTGCCTTCCTGAAAAGGTAAAGTGAAGTAAGCAGTATTTGCTGTTCAACTCCTCAGACTTACCTGTAGACCAACAGGACCCGTTTAAGTAGTTCCTTATTAAATGGCAAGCCCATACAAGGCGAGGCACCATAATCAATATAAATAGGCCATTATTCAATATAATTTGTTAGTATCTGACATGAGTAAACTTTATTAGAGCTATAAACGAGAGTCCTGTTTATATCAGCAAACAGGGAGAAGATGTAATATTCAGCATTTCTTTGATTTCTTAGAACTCATAACACCTGCCTTAGCCTAAACTTTCCCTGACTGAGAATGAAATTTAAATATTTATTTTTGACACTGGGCTCCAATAGTGTGCTAGATTGACAGAGAGATGTAAATTAATCCTCATAAGACCTCTGTGAATTGTATTTTATTCCCATTTTACAGAAGTAAATACTGAAACTCAAAGGATTTTAAATGACCCACCTGGGGTTACTCAGTGAGTAATAAAGCCTCAATAGAGCCAGATTTCTCTGCTTGAAGTCCAAGACGCTTTACATTATAATGTATAAAGTACAGTAGTTAAATTATAGCAAATAGATCAGTCCCTCCTTGGGTCTAGAGTGTTCTAATACATCTGCAAGCAAAGAAAACATTTGGGCATTTTGCTTTGCAGTTACCAGTAATGCATGTTGTGTATTTTTATTGTTTGTGGACTCTGTTCTAGTTTGGTTTATTTCCCATCCTGTTTGGTAAAGAACAAAGAACATGGCCTCTGGAATCAGACATCCCTGAATTTGGATTTTGGCTTTACTTTTTATTAGCAGTATAATTTTAGATCTTAAATAACTTTACCAAACTTGAGTTTTCTAATCTATAAAAATGGGGTAATATGTGCATCATTGGGTGATTATATTAATCTGTTGCTGATTAATACTGAGAAGGCAATGGCACCCCACTCCAGTACTCTTGCCTGGAAAATCCCATGGCAATCCACTACAGTGTTCTTGCCTGGAAAATCCCAGGGACGGCGGAGCCTGGTGGACTGCTGTCTATGGGGTCACACAGAGTCGGACACGACAAGCGACTTAGCAGCAGCAGCTGCTGTGTAATAAGTTATCCCCAAAATAAGTAGCTTAAAACAATAAATATTACCTCACAGTTTATGTGGGTCAGGAACTCTGGAGCACATTAGTGGGGTGGTTCTGACTCACGTTCTCTCAAGTTGTTGGCTGGGGCTGGAGGATTGTTTCCTAGATGACTGGCTCAGTGGCTGTGCTGAAGGCCTTAATTCCTCACTGTGTGGGCCTCTCCATGGCCTGTCGAGTATCTTCCCAGTATGGCAGCTAACCTCCCCCAGAGTGTGTGACCAGGAGAAAGAGAGAAACAGCATATGTGTGCACAGAAAACCACTTTGTATTTTGTGAACTAGTTTCCAAAGTTGTACACATTCTAATATATATACATACATATATAAAAAATATATGTATGTATAACATATGCTATATTTTATTCTTTAGAATCAGGTCACTAAGTCCAGCCCACACTCAAGCGGAGGGAAATTAGGCTCCACCTCTTGAAGGGAAGAAAAATAATTTGTGAACTATTTAAGAGGTAGACTCTGCGCCCTAAGAGTCCCCTTCTTTGACCACTGCTGACATGTGTTCTGAGAGTTCAGTTACCTTTCTTGCTGTTAGCCTACCATCTAGCTCAGCTGGTGGGGCAAGAACAGGCTTTCTGATTGAGCAGCCCTCCTAAAGAACAGAGAGAAGTGACCTACTCATTGACCCAAAGGCTGAAGTGATAGTTGTTATAGTCATTCCTTATAAGGGTAAAGTGATGTAACCTGCGTTAATTTCCTGTCTGCTTAGTATACTAGTGATACTTCAACCAGTCCAAGGGTGAGTAATCAGGGCATTTTTCTTTTGAGTACATTAGGAAGAGGGGATATTATTCCTAAACTTCACTCAGTATTCTTTGTTGAGTTGGAGCGAGCAGCAGTAGATCTAACCATGAAAACTTGCAGGCTTTACTGTGTAAACATGGCCAACAAAGGGTAGAGGGGGGATGCATTAAATTCCTATTGTCTCTGCATCTGATAGCCTTTAAGGGACCTTCCCATCCGTAAATAGAAGCCTCTGTAGAATCTGGAAGTAGATGAATGAAAGGAGGGTGTGGTGTTTTCAACCTGATTCCCATCCGTAAATAGAAGCCTCTGTAGAATCTGGAAGTAGATGAACGAAAGGAGGGTGTGGTGTTTTCAACCTGAGCACCCAGGAGGGAGTGAAAGACCAAAACCCAGGTCTTGGTCTTCAAGAGTAGTAGCTTTTTAGAGACTGTATAGCCATAAACCAACTCAGGTTTTAGCCTTCTAAGTGTATAATCTTATGTATAATCTTGGGGATGAGTCTCCAAGGCAAAATCTGAGGTTGCTGAATTCACAGCACTATTGGAATTAGTCAAGTAACTGAAGTTAGAGTCACTCAGTCGTGTCCGACTCTTTGTGACCCCATGGACTATCGAGTCCATGGAATTCTCCAGACCAAAATACTGGAGTGGGTAGCCTATCCTTTCTCCAGCGACTCTTCCCAACTCAGGAATCAAACTGAGGTCTGCTGTGTTGCAGGTGGATTCTTTATCAACTGACCTAACAGGGAAGTACTTAACTGGGCCAGAGTAAATAGAGTTGAGTATTCTCTGTGGGGCAAAGGAGAATGAAAGTGGGGAAAAAATATCATATGTAAACTGATTTCTAAAAGTTATATCTCAACCATTTCCCTGAGCTCTGGACTTGATATTCAGCTGCCTACTTGACAGCTTCACTTGGATGTTAAATAAGTCCTAAACTTAACATTTCCTAAACTTTGAACTCCTGATTTTTTACTGTGTCCCTATGCAAAACAAAATAAAACCAACAACAACAAAATACCTGTGCTAATTCTTCTGCAGTCTTCCTCATCATTTTTCGTTGCTGTGTCCCTATGCAAAACAAAATAAAACCAACAACAACAAAATACCTGTGCTAATTCTTCTGCAGTCTTCCTCATCTCAGTAACTGGCAATTCCATTCTTGAAGTTACTCAGACTAGAAACCTTGGGGTCATGCTTGGCTCCTTTTTCTCTCACTTTCTACATTCAGCCCATTAACAAATATATTAACCTATAAAATACCCAGAATTTCTCACTTTTACTGCTGCTGCCCTCATCCAAACCTCCCCCTCCCCCTTTCTGGATTGCTTTCAGAACCTCCTAATTGATGTTATTTCCACTATCCTCTCTACAGTTGCCCACATAGTAGCCAGAGGGAGCTTGTTAAAACATACAGATAATTTCATACCTACATTTAGTATTCACCAGTGGCTTCCCAGTTGACTTAGAGTAAATGCCAAAGTAATTTCATTGTCCTACAAAGTCCTATCCAATCTAGGCTCTATTCTCTGATTTAATCTCTTACCATCATCCCCTTGGTTACTGTTTCAGCCCATTCCTCCATGCTATTCCTTACACATAACAAGCACACTTCTGCCCCAAAACCTTTTGCCTTTCCCTCTACTTAGAGTGTTCTGCAGATACATGTGGCTTACTCCTTTATTTTTTTCATGACTCTGCTAAAATTCACCTCATCAGAAAGGCCTTCCCCTGCCACTCTGTGACAAATTTGGCATATAGTGAGTACTCAACAAATGTTTGTCCAATGAATGAGACAGTGTGGTAGAGGTACAGTGTAGTAGCTCTTCTGCTTATTATGCCTCCCTGCTCCCCCATGATGGTGTGTTTGTTGCTGCTGCTGCTAAGTCGCTTCAGTCGTGTCTGACTCTGTGCAACCCCATAGACGGCAGCCCATCAGGCTCACCTGTCCCTGGGATTCTCCAGGCAAGAACACTGGAGTGGGTTGCCATTTCCTTCTCCAGTGAATGAAAGTGAAAAGTGAAAGTGAAGTAGCTCAGGTGTGTCCAACTCTTAGCGACCCCATGGACTGCAGCCTACCAGGCTCCTCCCTCCATGGGATTTTCCAGGCAAGAGTACTGGAGTGGGGTGCCATTGCCTTCTTTTAAGAGGTTCTTAGTATTTGCTGACTGCAGAAAGCTCTGAGGATGAGTGACCAGGTTAAACATTAGGCTTGAGAGGTGACTGATTCACTGTGGGAGAAATTTGGCATGTTGAGAACTTGAGCCAGCCTGACTCATTCCCTTCTGTAGTGAGGAACTGTGCCTGGGAAAACAAAAAGACATTTCCTTTATAATATTCTATCTGGAAAACACCTCACACTGAGTGGTAATGACCAGGCTTTCATTTGTCAGGTTGTAGAGGTGGCTTACTCTTGCCTGGAAAATCCATGGATGGAGGAGCCTAGTAGGCTGCAGTCCATGGGGTCGCTGAGAGTTGGACACGACTGAGCAACTTCACTTTCACTTTTCTCTTTCATGCATTGAGAAGGAAATGGCAACCCACTCTACTATTCTTGCCTGGAGAATCCCAGGAATGGTGGAGCCTGGTGGGCTGCCGCCTATGGGGTCGCACAGAGTCAGACATGACTGAAGCGACTTAGCAGCAGCAGAGGTAGCTTGGGGCCTTGCTCGTTCTTTTCCTATCCAGGTGCCTCAGGAGGTGGTCTAGGAAGCACAGTCTGAGAGGAGCAGGACATTGGATTATTTTGAAGCCGAGAAAAACCAAGCCAATCAGAAGGAAAACATGAGATTCAGCCCATGGTATAATTATACAGGCTTTTACAGTCTCAAAATGAAATCTGTCTGTCTATGCAAGACACTGAATGTAGGCAGGGGCTAGAAATAACTCCATCTGATAATGGGTATAAAATTCAAGCATAGAGTAAATAACTCGCAAAACTGGAATTTGGACCAGGCCTATTGATTCTCTTTCCCATTTTGGCCAACAAAGTGATGTCTGGCCTACTTTGAGTTTTATTGCTTTCAGATTAGTAGAACTGATGTGCTAAGGTGGGAATTTATAGTTAAGATCAAAGAAGGCCAAATTCAAAGAATTAGCTCTCATCTCAGGCTTCTTGGGTCCTTGAACTTTCTCTAATATTTAAACCACATATGCTGTTTATTTCTTCCTAAATGATCATGAAAAGCAGAGACCAGCAGCTTCTAGCATGTCTGGAAATTTCCCCAAGATTTGGTTCATTGAGATAATTGCAAATCAGGTGTATAAATCAGATTCTTAAATCATTAAAACAACCTCATAAGACACTGGTTGAATTTCCTGTTCATTTCTTTCTTCTCTTGTGAAGACTAGTTTTCTGGGATTTCCCTTTTCTGGGAGAGCCTTGGCTATTGGTAGTCTTGGGTAGCTTCTCAAAGCATTCATCATTTATTGTTTTTATATACCTTACAATAGGACTTGATTTTAAGTGTTTGATCTCAGGGCTCTCTCATTTCCTTAACATAATATATAGCATTTGATATAATACATAATTACTGCTCATGCAGGTGTTGTGAGAAAAAAACCATGACTGGCAGAAAAGATAATAACTTCTGTGTGCATTTCTTTAAAGGATGGCTTAATTTATGTAGTTGCACCTGTATTATCTTCCAGTAGGTTGTAGAACCACCGATATTATTAGTAGAGCTTCACATATAGTAATCCTGGTACCTGCTTTGGTGGGTGGGAGGTTAGGGCATGGGATTGGTTCCATTGGTCTGTTCTGACCTGAAATGCATGTTATCAAAGCTGAATATGAGGGTGGGTCTACAGACTGACTAAGAAGCAGGGCTCTGAGCCAGTAGTTGGGGCTTTGTATCTTGTTCAGCATAGGCTCCCATGGTAACTGTATTCAACACTTTCTCACAGCTGCTCCTGATATCACTGGCCATAAACGGAGTGGAGAACAAGAATGAAGGGCAGGATGCCATGATGTACTGCAAGTCAGTTGGCTACCCCCACCCAGAGTGGACATGGCACAAGAAGGAGAATGGTATGCTCGTGGTGAGTAGGAGGCAGCCCTGGTCCTCTGTATGTGGGTGTCTGTGGTTGCTGGAGTTTATCCTGGGGTGCTCCAGACATCTGGACAAGTTTCTGCAACCTGTCATACCAGCTGCCATGGCTTGGGTCACCCTTTCTGGGGTCATGGTTATATCACAAATTTGAAGGGCACTGATAGTCTCTGCTTAGCATGGAATCCCTTCCCTACCTATGAATTTATTAAAGCTGTCTGGTAAAAGGCTTGGCTCTTTGCCTTCAAGATAAGACACCAAGAAGAGCTAACCCCAGTCTTAAAATTTTACTATTATTCTAGTCCATTTATCCTAGATAAAATACTGTTCTTGAAGTGGTCTTTTTTTTTTTTGGAAGAAAAACAGTCTAGAATTCTTTATTCCACTACAATATCTTATATAGGCAAAATAAAAGATTTTCATACATCCAAAAGCTGAAATAATTCATTGCCAATAGATAGTACCTGTAAGAAATGTACAAATAAGTCTTTCAAGCAGAAGTAAAATTATACCATATAAAAGCATAAACACAAAATAGTAAAATGCACTAGATATGTTTACAGGAAATGAGGGGGATACAGGAATAAATTAAACTACTATTTTTCTTGATTTTTGGGAAAGGCAAGGCAGTAAGAGCAGTTAATAGTATTATGTATTCCTGAAACATATTAAATTACTGATTAGGAATTGAGACAATCTAAGGAGGCCCACTGGCAGCCTTAGACATTGGAAATCTGACAGTATCTGCTCCAGAAAAGGTCAGAGGAAACATCTTTTCCAATTTATGGGATGACTCCTGATGATATTGGGAGAGTCAAAACTTTAGACTTTTGATGAATGCTTGACCCATCTCCTGTTCTCTCAGATGGGATGTCGTACATTCCTCTCCAGTCTTTGTATGCCTAGAACTCTACTTTTCAGGCATCCTTTTTGATTGTCAGTCTTCAGAATCAGAAGGGACCCTAGAGATCGTGTAATCCAGGTTCTTTAGAAAGATTATAAATATGAACCAAGGTAAATTGGTGGTGGAGCCACAAAAGTTCCTTGCATATGATAGTACTTTAAAAATACCCTTTGAAACTATAAGCAAGGTGAAAAGACAGCTCTCAGAATGGGAGAAAATAGGAAATGAAACAACTAATAAAGATTAATAAATGAATCTCCGAAATATACATGGCAACTTACGCAGCTCCATATCAGAAAAACAACCCAATCAAAAAGTGGGCAGAAGAACTAAACAGACATTTCTCCAAAGAAGACATAAAGATGGCTAAAGAACACATGAAAAGGTGCTCAACCTTATTACTCAAGAAATGCATCAAAAGTACATTGAGGTATCATCTCACACTGGTCAGAATGGCCATCATCAAAAAAAGTCTACAAGCAGTAAATGCTGGAGAGGGTGTGGAGAAAAGAGAACCCTCTTGAACTGTTCGTGGGGCGCAAATTGATACAGTCACTTTGGAAAACAGTATGGAGATTCCTTAAAAACTAGAAATAAAACTATCATATGACCAGCAATTCCACTACATGTACCCTCAGGAAACCATAATTGAAAAAGACACATGTACTCCAGTGTTCACTGCAGCACTGTTTACAATAGCTAAAACATGGCAGCAACCTAGATGTCCATCAACAGATGAGTGGATAAAGAAGCTGTGGTACATATACACAGTGGAATATTACTCAGCTATAAAAAGGAACACATTTGAATCAGTTCTAATGAGGTGGATGAACCTAGAGCCTATTATACAGAGTGAAGTCAGAAAGAGACAGCAAATATCATATATTAACACATATATATGGAATCTAGAAAGATGGTACTGATGATCCTATCTGCAGGACAGCAGTGGAAACACAGACATAAAGAACAGACTTATGGTCATAGAGCAGGAAAGAGAGGGTGGGATGACTTGAGAGAGTAGTATTGAAATATATACATTATGTAAAATAGATAGCCAGTGTGAATTTGCTGTATGACGCAGGGAATCCAAAGGCTGGTGCTCTGTGACAACCTAGAGGGGCTAGGATCCAGTGGGAGGTGGGAGGACAGTTTGAGAGGGAGGAGACGTGTGCATGCCAGTGACTGATTCATGCTGATGTATGGCAGAAGCCATCACAATATTGTAACTGTCCTCCAGTTGAAAATAAAATATTAAAAACCCTTTAAAGGCTTGTGGACCAAAGATCATAAGTGAGAAATGTGGAATTAGTGAAGGAGTAGAGCAGGAGTTAGAGGAGTTGGCAGCTTTTCAAATCCTAGGGTTGAAGTTTCACAGAATAACTCTTAATTTTGAAGGCTATGAATTTCTCATTTTAGCCAAACCCATACTTAAATGTAGACATGATTTATGCTATAGCTAGATATCATTCTGGGGATTATATTTACCTTTCTTCTCTGCTGTTTCTGATTACCCTTTAGTTGCTGCATGTGAACTGACACAAGAGTCAGATTTTTCCCCTGCTAGTATCCCATGAGATCAGAGCTGCAAACCTGTCCCAGCGCCACACCCAAACCCCCTGGTCATACTCTCACGCCTGCCTTCCCACACATGCCTGGAGCATTCCTGCCTTGCTTGGTCAGCTCTCCTCTCCCACAGTCTAGTTTAAAACGTTAGCTCTTCTCCAACTTTCCTTGACTCTTTCCAGCAGTGTCCACGCACTCAGTGCAGTGTGGCTCTATACATACCCTCTGTTGGCACTTCTTACACGTTCCTGGAACCATCCCTTTGGAAGTCTGGCTCTCTCTGGAGGTCATTTTTATGTCATGCTTTCCCTTTCTCACCTTCCTCTTGGGTTGGATATAAAACATGTAGCATATATTAGTAAATAGTCTCTTTCTTTTAACCTTGTAATTCTGAAAGGAAGTGGAAGTTATGAATTTCCTCCATTCTGACTAGTAGCAAATTATTAGCATTGCATCTAGAGGAAGTTTAGGGAAACTTTCCAGAATTCACCAGGTGTGAAGTCAATGTGCTGAATCTGAAGTCATTAAATAGGCCTGATGTTACCAGATACATACCTGACCACAGAGCTCACACCCTTTCTCCATCCTCTTTCTGGTTATGGAGTTCTTATCTGGTGTTTGGAGCAACATCTAGATAAGTCATCTTTTCTGGGTCAGCAGGGAAGGATGTCCCTTCATTAAAGTTGGTGAAGTCCTGATTCTGCTAGAAGCTTATTGATTGGTTGTTGAGGTTGAAGGGAAGTCAGTGATAAGTATTCAAAGTTCCTTGGACAAAAATGACCCTAAACACTGCTCCCTGATCCCATTCAGTGTTTTGCTAAGGATGGAAAATAGTCTTACCCTGTGTTGGGCACTAATTCACCTACTCTGATCTTTGTATGTTCTCACTTTTTCTGCTCCTGAGTAGGATATTGTCAATACCTCTGGCCGCTCATCATCATCAACAGGGAAAATTACACTGAGCTGAGCATCACTAACCTCCAGATCACGGAAGACCCTGGCGAGTATGAATGTAATGCTACCAACTCCATTGGCTCTGCCTCCGTTGTCACCATCCTCAGAGTACGGAGCCACCTGGCCCCACTCTGGCCTTTCTTGGGAATTCTGGCAGAAATCATCATCCTTGTGGTGATCATTGTTGTATATGAAAAGAGGAAGAGGCCAGATGAAGTTCCCTGACGGTAAGAGCATCCCTACAAAATAGCTGTAATGTTGGGGCTGGTTCCTTGGGGGTGGTTTCCAAGTACCCAGAGAGGACTATAAGGATGTTGGGATTCAGTCCCAAAAGGAGAGAAGGAAAAAATTGTTATACTGGTTCCTCATCCCCCTACCCCTAAGATTAGCCACTCTGAACTATAATTATTAGCTCTGTCCTTCCATGTGGGTGTTCTTGAACCCCAGTCCCTTCTGCCCTTCAGGCCCCTTGTGGGGAATGGGCAGTTGTCAGTCTCTTTGTTCAGCTCTGTCCTCCTCCAATACAGATCATCAGGCAGATTGAGCTTGAGGAGAATCCAAGTCAAGCCTAGAAGCCACCCCAAGATCGCAGGCCACCTGGCCTTTTCAGGCAGATTTAAGGTATCTGATTGGTTGTCACATGGTTGCCTGGTATAGCCCCTATAGGTAACTGCACCAGTCCAGTCAAACTGTTCTTGGGAAAAGCCATGGGAACAGGTCACCCTTTGGTTCCCTTGGTTGGTCCCTTCAGAAGGTTTTCAAGGTTCCTGGTGAAGCAGGCCCCTGCCATTTGGCTTTTTGTCTGTCTCACAAAGAATGGTGGAGAGCATCTGACGCATCACCACCCCAGTTAGAACAAATAGGTAAGCAGTACCGCCTGGCATCCCTGCCCAAGGTGGCACTCTCACGCTGGCCCAGGGTCAGAGAAGGGATTGAATAATAGCAGCAGAACTACAGCCAATTGTTAGGCATTGGAAAGAACAAGAATCTTAGATTGATAGATATACTTAGAGTCAGAAAGGTTCTGGAAGTTTTTATGTTTTTTGTTATGGATGTTCCATTTCTAACTCTGATTTTTAGTTGGCGGGGAGACTACTGATTAAGACTTGCACCCATAGTACTTCAGATTCCTAACTAGCTCCATAGCTCCATCCTCCAGCCCTATAAGATCATCAGCAAAAACAAATAATTGACCAGCCAACCATGATCACACTTGCCTGTCACTGATTGGACTGGAAGAGTGTGCCCCTAGGCTGAGTGGAGGCCAGCTTTGGGTGACAGGGGAGGTTGTCAACTCCAGTCTGGCTGTTCTGGGCCCATGCTTGTGTACTGGAGTGCTGTCCCTGCCCCCAGAGAGTTGTCTGTGTTCTTGTGGCTGGCCAGCAGGATGCACTGCCTGCCATGTGTGTCAGTGGGGAATGCTAAGGGAGGTCTGGTGCTCCCTTAGAAAGAGTGCAGCCCTGAAGGCATGACAGTGGGTTCAGGTTCTCTGGAAGGACATGTCTGAGTGCAGCAGCCACCTCCCCTTCTTTTCTCTTTGCTCAGCAGCTCCTCAGTCTCTTTGCTTGTACTCGGTAGAGGGAGGATTGTAGTGAGGTTGGTGACAAGGTTTTTGTTGAAACTAACAGTGTATTTGGATTTCCATCCAAGTGTACATTTAGCAATGAACTAGATGGAGGAATGGGATGGACTCAGCTGGAAGCAGACAGGCTTTTGTAAATTCCTGGGCTTGTTCTGTGCGATTAAGAGTTTCCTGGGATTTTTACTTTGCTTCTCTTGGGTCCACAGAACTGCTATTCTATGAAGTAAAACTGCTTTCTTAGGCTTATTGTGTATGAGTAATGCTTGTTTCTCGAAATTTCTCTTTATTACAAATTAGGACTTCCAAAGCAGATCTATGTTTAGATCTGAGAGTAAAGGGGAAGAGTTGCCTATCAGTGTGTTTTCAGTGTTGGCTTACTAGGAGTGGTTTTGTCTCACTCCTGAAAAGAGGTTTTTCATTCCCTCTGAATGCTTTTGCTTTGTTAAATATCACCTTTCTTGGCTTCTGTTTTGGAAAGGTTGAGATGCAAAAGTCAGTAGAAAAAGGTAAAAATGAACTTCAAAACCCTGATTTTTTAACTTTCAAGACAAAGCTGGCTGGCCCTCTGTTGGCAGAGTGACACATTGGCTTAGCCTGTCCCTGTCAGAGATTCTAGTCGTTTTTGCAGGAAGTCATTTCACTTACCAGGTTGCTGTCCCAGCATGTATGGAAGACCTCAGTGCTAACCTGAGGAATGGTTAGCATTGATTCTGACAACTGCAAGCACCTGCCCAAGGTAGCAGCTGTCTTTTTTTAAGAACTATGGCTATTGAACACAAATGGGGATCAGTTTCTAATAAGAGACATCTGTAGCCAGCAAAACTCATGAACAGCTTCCTAAGGGGAAAATACTTCTTTTAAGATAAATTATTATGGAGAATGAATGAATGAATCCTATGTAAAAGAGATGACTGCAGGGTAAGTGCAAAGTAAAACCTTCTTGCTCTAGTGTCTTAGAAAAATGCTGTAATGCAAGCAGCTTTTACTTTGTTATTGTTGAATTGGGGTGAAAAATCTGGGATACTGGGATTATTGCAATGTTTGCCTTCTTTCCATTCCCCTCCTGATAGCCAGCACGGTCCAGGCTCCATTCTCTGTCATGTCCCTTGCCCTTGCTTGAGCATTTCCATCCCATAGTTTTCTCCTTTGTCTTTCTCCTCTTTTTCTCAGACTCATCCCTATTCCTGCCCTCCCCTTTTTTCTTTTG
This sequence comes from Nanger dama, assembly GCA_917880005.1. Classification (NCBI taxonomy): domain Eukaryota; kingdom Metazoa; phylum Chordata; class Mammalia; order Artiodactyla; family Bovidae; genus Nanger; species Nanger dama. The sequence goes on along the minus strand of CAKJTW010000036.1, from coordinate 20,394,008 downwards.
TTCTGGAAATAATTTTTTTAAAGAAGTTCCTCCATGACTTTTCCTTATGCTGTGTCTTTTTCTTCTTTAGCCAGTTTCCCCTCAACTCCTGTGCAATTCACAAGAGCAAACTCACCTCATGTGCTTTCCTCCCATCTGCCCTGCCTCAGATTTACATACAGATATATGCATACACTCCTTTTGGGAATATTCGAATGAAGAGGTACATTATACCTGATACAGATTTGGAATTTTAGAGGTGATAAATTTTTACCTATCAAATGACCGTTCATAGCTCTGTGTTGACTTATTTATACCATTGTGAAAATTGTTTTTTTTTTTTTTTTTAAGAGGCCTGACATGCTTTTTCTCTGCCAATGGGTATACTATTCTCAAGATACAGCAATAGTGTATTTCTAACTCAACCTTTTTATATGAAAAAAGTTTATATAAAAGTCATAGTATTCATATTTGTGCAGTTTGTGAGTTTTTATAACTTAGCACTATATTAGAAAAGCACTAAGGGAATAATACAAAAGTATAGAAACACACAAATTTCACCTTACATAGTTCAGCCTAAGTTTCACTAGAAAAGCAAATACTGCTTTAAATTTCTCACATAGAAAATACTTATGGTTAAGGGTTAGCAGCTTTCAAAGGCCCATGACTTTTGTCTACTAGAAAAAGAATATTTTTAGGACATTTTGTAAGTGAAACTTATATCTAAATCCCTTAGGTCCCTATTATGGTGTCTTTGAGGGTAAGTGCCCCAGTAGGTTGTCTTGTACGTAGATTATCTGCTTGTCACCTTTTACTATCAATATTTTTAGTAACAGATGAATCATGGAGCCAAGTGACGGCTTTGTTTTTTGTTTACTCACCTCCTGACTATATTCTTTGAAAGTGTTAAGTGATATTTCTCTAAAAAGACTAAATACAACCAGCATCCTTCTAGTCTTCCATCCACCTTACTGCTGGACACATGTTTGGAGCACACCTTCTGTGCTGGTTCCCTGCTGACTGAACCCAGAGGGTGAATAGAGGATGCTTTCAGCTCTCTCCCCAGTACCCTGAGGAGATGGGGAGTGAGCCTGCTCAGCTGTTGGGGCCTTCAGTTCTACTGCACATATTACTGACCTTGAATGAAAACAGAAGCTGATTTAAGAAAAGTGTTGGCATCAAAAGAGTTTTCTACATTCACCATTAGGGAGATAACCTTTATAAGCAAGTATAGGCACTTTTCCTTTAGGTTACTGGTACGAAAGATATTTGTAGTTTTGTGGGAACCATTTTTAGTGGCTGTGATGTATCCGAACTCTCTTGGACACTTCAGAATTAAGAGCTAGTCTAATGTGCCAAAATCAATTAGATAATCAAAACACTGGTAGCATATGAAGCTTTACAAAGGCCAGGAATGTTGGGAAAGAAATAGGAATTTTAAAAACGATATGTGAAACACGTTGTCTCTTAAGCGGTGGTCGTCTGAGCCAGTAACAAGTTACCTTATGAAGAAAATATAATAGGACTGAACAAGGAAGCAAATTGGAAGTAATTGTTAATCTTTCTTGGATTTTGTGCTACTCTCCTGAGATCTGGCAAAATTTAAGTGGTTCTACAAACCATAAAAACCTCATCCTCAGTGAGATGAGACAGTGAAAAAGGAGCTTTGACCAGTCAACTCATTTTGACATTAAAGCCATCTTTTTTGAGAAGGTGGTATATCAAGTAAGCTGCTATTTACTAGGCATTGCAGAACATCCTTCCAGATTCTGGGGCAATATAGGCGAAGGGGAGTGAGGGTTCTAGTGCATTCGATTGGGTAGACAACATTCAGCTGAATCAGTGCGTGCAATAGCCCACCAGGAACTTCACTCATAAGATGGATTCCAGAAGCATCTTGTTTCCATTATCCCCCAGCCCTCTTCCTCATCTAGTCAGTGGCTGTGAGTAATACCCAGCTGGAGAGAATAGTCATTGTTTAAGTGGCTGTCTTTTGGCCTGAGGGTTTGGGGTATGTTGATACTTGTCGGTTACTATGACTTCTTTTTTTTTCTCCCCTCAATTGCATCAAACCCTTAAAACATGGTGGTAAGTGAGTGATATGCATGCTTTTGGAGTTTGTTTAATCTCCGCTTCAGTCTATACGATGCACAGTTCATAATGTTAACACTTTTCTTCAAGTTTACTTCATTCACTTTCACAACTAATTTGGATTTCAGTTTGCTGTTTAATCCTCATTTACTTTAATTTTCGTACCTTTTTTCTGTAGTTCTGTTCTTTCCCTCTCTGCCGATTTCCCTGTTAGAGGTCAAGTTGTTATTTTGTTTGACCTGTAAAGTGAGAGTGGTACTGCAGATAGTGTGGTTCAGGTTAGGGAAATGGGAGACTTGAGGCTCTTTGTTCCTTGTAAATGTGAAAGTGAATCTGGGGAGAGAGACAAGGGCCTGTGAGATGTAAACACTGTTATGAATAGCAGATGCTCCCACTTGCAGGCATGGTGGCAGCTACACCAGAGTCACTCTTGCTGAAACCCTTTCATGCAGCCCTTTTGCATGTTAATCGGCTTGTTGGGCTGGGAAATGATGTTATTAGTCAGCCACCAGGGTGTACATACATCCACATTACTGAAGAAAGAAAAGCTCATGGTGTGGAGTGCTTGTGTTGGTGCTAACAGTGTCACGTTTTGAAAAGATGAGCTTGGTGGGATCGCGATTCCCTCTCCCCTGCTTTTTTTCCTCTTAAGATTGGGAGTAGATTGGTGATATTCTTGAATCAGCTATCTTGCTTTAGAATTTTGTGTTTTTGGGTACACAGCCAGAGCACTGAAAATACTCTTAAGTCTGCTCCCGTCAGTCCTGCAGCGCTTAGTTCCTAGCTTGTAGCTGAGCTGGCGTGGCCGGGGGCGCTGAGAGCGCTGGGCGGTTGCACTGAGGGAGGATCCAGGCCAGGCTTGTGTGTCTCAGTGCCCGATGCATCTCTGTACAGTTCCACCGTATAACAGCGCACAGTGTCTTGGGTGTCTGAGTCTTAGTGCATTCTCTGTACAATAGTGTGCTGTTTTTAGTAGTAGACTCCTGTGGATACTGGTGTGTCACTAGCCTATTGTTTTGGCTGATAAGTCATTGGTTTGTGGTTAGTTTTGTTTCTGTTTTTGTTATTTTTTGTTTTTTTGTGTGTTTTTTTTTGAAATCTTTTTGCTCCAGTCACTGTGTGTGCTGGCGGTGGCTTTGCCTCTCCGTTGCCTCGAAGGAACAGGTGGAGCAATGTCTCCCTCTGACAGACATTACTCCTGACGTGTGCTCCTGCAGATGCCTACACTGAGACTGTAATCTCCATAACTGCTTCATGTGCACCAAGCCCCTTGTGGAATCCTGCTGAGAGTTTTTCTAGAAGCCTTCAGTTCGGAATCATTTAGTCTACCTGACTTTTGTAAAATAAAAAGAAACTAAGAGCACTTAACTTGTTCCCCCACCTTTATAGGCCTTTAAAAAATCTTGTGTGTCTGTGTACATATATATACACACACACACACATATATACACACACACATATAACCCTGATTAAAGGGAACCAAGTTGCCCTTAGTTGAAACAGGGAAGAAAAACTTGGTAAATCAGAATCAGAAAATACCAATTTAAGAAGGCACCTAAACTCAGATAATGTAAGTGTTTTGATTTAAAAAAAAAAAAAGATAACTCATGGCTCATCTGGGTTCAGGTTCTGTTTTTGGCCAGGGCACAAGAATGAGCCTGTTTTTCTGTCTGAAGTCTTTTCTAGAGGGATGTCAGCACTACTCAGCTTTCTCTGGTCTGTCACAGAGCATCTTCTGGTCTGCATACGCTTGCTGCTGGCACAGCCCAGCCTGAACTGTTGTGGCTTCCTCTATCTTATTCTCCAGACTACAGACTCTCGTAAAGATTACAGAACAGCAAGAACAGTGTCCTGTGGGGGAAGAGAGGATGTGTGGCTAAACATATGGCACATACACATCCATCTTACTTTGCAGGATTGAGTCAAAACTATGCATGCATTCACCACAAGAAAACAAACAGCAGGATTTTACAACTGAAATGTTGGTTTGTCTTCTCATCTATTTAAGAGTGAACCACTGGAACTTGGGGACAAGATGAGTATAATAATATTGCAGCCTATCTGTCCGCTACAGTTGCAGTTTTTCATGACAAGCATTCAAAGTGTTAACTAAAACCATTGAAACAACATACCTGCCATTAAAAACCTGAATCTAGAAATAATAACTCCATGAGTGTTTTGCACCTCCAGATGGAATGGCCTTGAATAAATGCTATGAATAGCCATGTTTGCCACTTGCCGTTTGCTGTTCTATTAACCCTGATGCAGAGTCTCACAGTTTTCTCCCTTCTTCTCCTGTTTCTCAATGGATTATTAAAACCTGGATACCTGTGTAGACGATGAACCAGCTGGGCCAATGTAAGTACTTTGTTGGACTTTGGTTCAGTATTTTCTGGTTGGGTTATTTTATATTTACAGTTTAATTAAAGGGCATAGCTAAGACTGTAGGGGAAGACAGTGAATGGAAAGCAACGTTGCAGTGTAGACTTCTTAGCTGGACATGGAGCTGACTGATAGCCCTTTGACTCCCAGGACAGGCTGTACAGTTTTGTTCTTAGTAGCAATATAAAATGGACTACCATGCAAAAAAAAATGTTTAAAATTTTGCACACCACATATGTTTAAATTGATACTGTGGGGGAAATGGCCATTATATCTGAGGCTTCAGGTTTTGTTCAAGCTAGACTATAGCATGGATAAACTGCCTGGCTCCATTAAATTGTGGGTATTCAAGAGAGACAAAACTACAAATTTTGAATCAGTCCAAGATTTGCAGTCTTTCCTAGAGCTGGGGACTAAGAAGTCAGAGGCAGAAGTGTGCCCAAATTAGTTAAGTGCCAGAGAGCACAGCACTGCCTGTATATAATTAAGAAGAGACGAGACAGTGGTTTTAAGTAGAGAAAAAACTAATCACTCACTTTTGTTGTAACTATAGTTTATAAATCAAAGCCCATGTTACCTGGGTATTATCTGCCTTGGGAGTCAAAAGGATTGATTAAGGTTGTAGGCACTTTACACAGGGTGTATTAATTGTGTATTAATATCATGCAGTAAAATTTCTTACTATACCAGGGATGGCAGTAAGTGAAAGAGTCCCTGTATTTCCATGTGTTATACTTTGAAAAGTTGCTACTGACCTTGAGTTTAACTCTTGTAATGCAATTTTTCCTCCAAAGGAAAACCAACTCTACCAACAATCACAAAGATAAAAACTTGCGCCAGAGAAACACAAATTAAATACTACTTATAATGTAAGTATGGACTTCTAACTTTAGAAGTTTTAAGTTATATTCAAATGAATGTGCCTCTTTTGACTCTATCACAAAGTCTTCAATAGCTGATGTTATGTTGCAAGATCTTTCAGTTGATTTCAGAGCTTCCAGTACTGATGGAACAAGTTGTCTGCCCAGTGAAGCAACTGGAAAGGAACATTTTCAGCTGAGTTGTAAAAAACATAGATGCTTTTCAGAGTGTGTATGATGTTTCAAAGCATCACCTTACCACTTGTCACCGTCTTAGGTGGATTATTCCTGAGGCCAGTTGGTCCCACTTTGCTTCTGGGGGCAAGGCAAAAATGGTGGCCAGGCACAGCTGGGCCAGAGTGCCTACTGCTTAGGCACATGGAGATCAGAATTTCAACCACATCCCTGAGCATGCTGTTTGAACCAAAGCTTTATGTGGTGCTTGGTGTACTATTAAGTAATAGTGCATGTTCCCTTTTAATTTCTGCTTTCTTCACAGATCTTTAGGTTCCTGAAACTGGTGGCAACATGACCTGCTAAATTTTCTGCTTGGACCTCTTTGGTTCTTTCCCCTTTCAAGTGAGCAGCAGATGACTGTCTAAAGCATGCCTTATTTAGCCTCTCCTGTAAGGGTGATCTAGCCAGGTACATTTTAAACAATGCTTCAGTGTAGAAGGTGTAAACTATTTTGGGCTTGATGTGCTGTGAATGTTGCTTTTATTTTATTTTTTTGTTAAAATATTTAAATAGAAGTGAAAAGGTGACCGCTGAGGGTCAGATCATGCATGCGCCATTTTTACTTAATGCAGCTGTTAAATTGGCAAAGCTCTAAAATGCACTGCTGCCATCTAGTGATACATTTTTGTAAAGTACCGCAAAACATACAGATATATACAGTATATAAATATATATATATATATTTATATTTTTGGGGTGGGAGAAATCCAAAATAAATGCTTGTTTCATTTTTAAGCTGCTGATACTCATTCCTTATTGTATGTTGTCAGATGAGGAAACTGTTCAGTTCTGGTACATAAAGATGAGTAATATAAACTGAAATCTATAATTTTAAGGGCTTAACATGACTTTGATAAGAAGCTGGAACAGTTCACTGAATGGATATAATGAATTACAGTATATATGTATGATTGCTTTTAAAGTGATTATTTTTTCTTTTGTTGAAATCATGTAAATTCCTAAATCCTTTTGCACTGATGTGTTAAAACCTAATTGTACATTCAGTTAAGGCAAACTTTTATAATTTACCTTTTGTTTCAATGATCTTGAAATGTTAAAGCATGGTATTCTATGCAACTAGTTATTCTTTGAGGTTGACACTGTATTTTTCATTGATTGAGTGTAGATTTTCACGCCCAGCAGGGTTCTCATGCGGTGCGTAATTGGTAGATGCATGTACATGTGTTTTGTGTAATTGCTGAAGTGCAATGATGTAAAAAAAAAGTGGATTCACCTGTTTTTAAAAATAAAACTGATAAAAGGTGTTGGAATAATACTCTTTATTCTCTATAATCTTAGGAGGAAGCCTTTTTTCCCATTGCTCCCAATTTCTGTATGTACACAGACTGTTAACCACTCAGCCCTGTCAGCTTTTTTAGTTCCTTTTCCACTTCTTCCACAAATGCCGGGAAGTTCTGATCCATGAGGCACAAGCGTAGAAAGGGCCTAACCCTTCCGCATTCCATGCAGATTGTTCATAGACAAGTGGCAGCTCCTCTGATGCCATGAGAGACTGTGGGGATTCCAAAAGAGTAGTTTATTAGAGATTACAGGGGAAAGCAACAGCCTGAATACTAGAACACAGAAAAACTGCCTTAAGGTAAGATTCGGGAAAACACCAAAAATTAGTGTTAATTAGCTTTGCAAGTTCCAAGTTCCTTTATATAATGCTTCTAAATATACATACAAAGTGAGATAAACTTGTATCCTTAAGTATTTCAAGTATACTAATAAAGTGATTTGCAAAGATTCCGCTTTAATGAAGAGTACAGTGTTGATTAAGTTTGTAGACTGAGAAGTCTATCAATGAATGAACTCCACTTAGTTCATCCTTCCCACCTAATAGGTGGAAGAATGGATGTTAGCTGTTCATCATATGGAAGTTGGATTCTGAATGTAATAAAGGTTACAAACTTGACTATCCCAAGGACACAGCTCACTGTCTTTCTTTGGTTCTCTCCATGAGGCTTGACAAGTAGAGGACTGTGTCCATTGCTACAATCAAGGCAGAACATTTCCATCATCCCCAGAAATTCCCTCATTGCTATCTCTTATTGTCAAACCCTCAACTCTTAGCAACTGTGATCTGTCCTCCATACTGTATATAGTTTTGCCTTTTCCGGAATGTCATATAAATGATGTCATGTAATACTGCACGTTTTTCACATGCTTATTTGTCATCTCTTTCTTCTTTGGTAACTTGTAGTATTTTAAAGTCAGCTGACTAAGCTGCCAGTATTTAAACATTAGGAGAGTTCAAAGAAAAGTCTGATCGTGCTTTGCAATTTGGAAGATTAGGCAAAGATGCACCGACCCAAGCAACGAAGACGGCTTCAGCTCCATGTGTGGTCCACCTACTTCTGAGCCTTGACTTAGCCTTCTTATTCACTCCTCATGTTAATTTTACTAGGTAGGTAGGTTTTCTACCCTTTCCATGGATTGCATGGTTTGGTGTATATGTATACAGTTGACATTTCTCAAGGAACTATCTATAATAGAAACTGACTTTTCTAAATTCAAACCAGCTTTTCAGACTATCTAAAGGTAGAAAGAAGAAAAATGAAAGTCAAATGAAGCCTGTTCTCCAGCGAGAGCCACTATTAGCATGTTAGTGTATCTCCTTCTAAACTTATTTTGTGTGTATGTCTTTACTACAAAAGTCAAATCATGTGCTGTTTTGTAGCCTTCAAAAAACAATGTACTATGAATATCTTCCAATGTGAACAGATTCAGACAGATATCACTTTCTATTGACTATATTTTATCCCACTTATGGTTATGGCCCTTTTTAACCACTCAGTATCCCATTAGTGGATAATTGTTTCCTATTTTGTTACTATTAAAATTACTGACAAACATCTTTGTATGTATATTTGTGTAGATGAAATGGTATTGTAGGTAATAAGATTGAATTTTATCTATATTGCTAAATTGCTTTCAAAGAATTTTACCAATTTATATTCAAAGAATGACTTGTTTAGAAGGTTATAGCAAACAAGTAACATATCTGAGCTTCTAGCCTGACGCTTTTTCTTTATACATGGTTCTTCTATATAATGTAAATAAACTGGGCCAAGGTTCATCTTTTATAACAACTGATACTTTCTGAATAAGGATATCGCACCCTGCTCTGCTCATGCTTTTCTGTGGCTTAGTCACTCTGATTCAGTTAACCTATAATCCTGGTGGAGAAACAAGGCTACAAACTGGGAACTATGAAGTCTGCCCTGCTTCTGGACAACGGGGTTTCTAAATTTTTCTGTCATAGTTGCTGACTTACTAAAAGAAATAGACATGAATTCTTAATTTAGTCTTCTTAATTTTCAAGTTTTAAAATCTGTGGTTGCCCATTTATTTTGCCTGAGTGGTGTGCCAGGTGGAGAAAACAACCCATATCTTCTTTCTTACACCACTGTTAGCACAGTGTAATAGATAAAGTAGAAAGGAGATTTATGGAAATGGATACTGATGAATTCCATGCAGAATTTTAGGAAAGCATAAACTGTTGGCTGAGAACCTGCTGTCATACACAGCAGGGAATGCAGTGAGGAGGAGACCAGCCTCAGGAACCCTGAGCCTGAATGAATAGTTCTGCAAGAGTGTTTGGTAACAGCAAAATTCAAGTGGAGAAGCCATGTCCAAAAGCAGTTCTGTGGTAACAGAGTGGAGTCTTCCTGGGGCTTCATACATCCTTAACCTGAGATCCTCACACTGAAGATCTGCCCTACAGAAACCATGGTTGATCCAACTTAAATTTCATATTGCTGTTTGTCTTAGAAGAGTTTCCAAAGTTAAACTGAAATTCTTAGCTTTACTCCTCTTTTAGGAAGGTGGTGAATAAATTCTTTATCTCATGTGTTTAAAGTCTGACATTATAGACCACTTTCTGTCTTTTATTTCCTCAGGAAGATAGTTCTTCAGTATGTGCCATCATGTCTAATCTCACAACAAGGATAGGTGGAAATGGCCTGTCTCTGTCTTTATCATCTTCTATAATAACATTTTAAGTTACTGTTCTAGAACAGTGGATTGAACAGAGGGATACAAAATTCTTCGGGATCACTGTTTTTCCTGACATGAAAACTGAATATGGAAATAGGCCCTACCTGAGCTAACCAGGCCACTGAGGTCCTTCCTCCTGGACTGCTTGGGCCAGCTGGTACCCACTGCTGCTGCTGTGAGTTCTGCAGTGAAACAATGTGCAATTAGGAGACTGGCTGAACATAATCATAAATACCATAGGCCACTGAAGAAGTGGAACACATGCATTAATGTTAAAAGAAAATCAGTAAAGGTTCTAAAGTCATTGTTGGTGTAGTCCTGGTTTAAGCTTGGCTGTTATCTGATTTACCACAGCAGAGATACAGAGAGAAAATTTGAGGCGCCTGCCCTGTGCCTGGCGGTCCTTATAAGTCTCACAGTCTGGTAATGCCTTTTCCTGCCTGACACCGTGGCATACTTCTGTCTTTAAGAGGCCCAGCCCAGGACCATGTGCTGGTACTGGAGGGCAGTGGATATAGCCCAGCTTCTGATAATCATGATTTGTCACCTATAAATTATTACTCGGGTAGTATACATGTTCCTTATAAAAAAGCAAAATGGGGGCAGGGGAAACACTATAGTTGCAAGATAACCATATCTTGTAACTTTTTAAAAATCTCATTTTAGACATTCTGAGGTTATGAATAAGTTCTTCTGTTAGTAAAATTCCTAGATATATTCATTCAACAATGTTTGTGTCTACCATGTTAACATTCGGATGAAAAAGGAAGGGAGCCACAGAAAACAAGGTAGAGGTCTGGCCCGCAGAACCTACAACCCAGTAAGAATCTAACAAGGAAAACAACTTGAATGCAACTGAGGAAGTGCTGGTATGGAGGGGAGTATAAGACTTCAGGCTTGCAGTGGAGGGCAGTACAGGAAGGGTGTGTGTGCTAACAAGCATGAGGGGTAGGAATGTTCCAGAGCCCGAGCTACTTATGGGAGGGGCTGTTCTTGAGTGGAACTCAGGATGTTTTCTAGGCAAACAATGAACAAAGTGTAGGAGAAAGCCTGGAGGCAAAGAGGCTGCCTCTACCTAAAAACAAAACCTCCAAGAGCCCCACCACCCTTCCTTCCTAGCCACATGTCTGCAGGCTTAGTTGTGTTCTGGATAGCAGCGGCTTAAAGTACAAATACTCTCCAGACAGTTGTGAGCTGGTGGTATCACACAGGGAGAATCCAAGGCTCTCCCTGGAAGGTGTGTATCAGCAGTATGTTCTGACTGCCAAAGTAAATGTCCTGCTAATTTCAGTGGGTGTTAGCAGAAATTTGTATCTGGAGGCATCAAAAATGGGGTGGTGGGACAGAGAGGAAGAAAAGAACAAAGGAAAGAAAACCAGTCAGGAATACTAAATAAAAATGAGCTAAAAGGTAAGGGGGCTTTACTGAATCTGGAATCCTTGCGCAAACCACATTTTCCCTCACCCAGAAAAGTCCGATTCCACCACCTAGTGTTTCTTCCAGCTCTGAAGTTTCCCTAGGAGACATCAGTTCAGCTCACACCATGTTTTTCAAACAACTAGGAAAGACTAACCAAAATTCATATGCCACATACACTGATCTACAGCCAAGTGTGATGGAAGCAGTGGAAGTCAGTGGGGTGGCTCTAACGACTGGACAGTCCTCCACTTAAGTGCACACATGGCAGGTTCTATGCACACAGGAACGAGCCCTTGGCTGCCACCTCCTGGATTTCTAGTGCTAACAGGAAAAGCTAGGAACTGTCGTAGGCTGGGCTGCCTCAGAAGCCCTCAGTTGAGAAACACCTGGTTAGGCCACAATTAGCAAAATTACAAGGCAGAAGCAAGCCAGGAAGTAACTCAAGAACCTGAAATAAAAGATTTGGAATCACCTCTAATTTCAAAAAAAAAAAAAAAAATTTTTAGACAAAAGTAATACAGGTCCTGGGAAAAAGACACCTCAATGAGGAGAGCTGCAAGATGACTAAAGCTTGGCCAGAGCTTGCACCTCTGGAGCTGGATTCTGAAAAAGGGAGCATGATGCCAAATTTGAACAGCAGCAGCTAAGGGCAAGCCTTAGGATTTTTCGTCTCCTGCTCTGCAGCCTCAGACACTTCATCTCACTATGGCCCTACTGTGACTGGTGAGTGCTGACCCTTGATAATAAAAGACTGGTATGCTTATTTGTTCACCTGCAAAGCAAAAGCAGATCTGAAAGGTAACAGGACTGGCAGTAATAATAAATCATCTTAAGTATTTGCCAGGAATTATCCTAGGTGCTTTATAGACAGAATTTCAGTCTCACCACGTGGTAAGTGACTTGTATGAGAACACACAGCTACTAACAGGGCAAGAGTTCAAACCTAAATCCATTTGGATTCCAAAACCTATGGTCTTTTGTACAACACTCTACATCTCATCTACCCAGAACACCAAACTACAGATCCAAGGAGGCCTTGAATACAGAATCAAGAAAAGACATGAACATTTTGTAGCCACTTTGGGGATATTTCTACCTCGGTATTTGGGATGAGCTTAAATAGAGAGCCAGGGCCTTCATCTGCCACTGTAGTTAATGACCCACAGCCTACTTTAAGGTACTGTCTCAGTTTTTCTTTTCATATTTAGATAGTTGTATTTAGGTTCTATCCTGATGTGTGTATGTCTTTACTATATGTATGTCATGTATATCATTACCTTTATGGGTCATTCTGGACCTAGTTCCCAAATTCTGGGACCCTGTTTGGTTCCTCTTGCACCCAGTGCATGCACTGAGTACTATAATCTCAGTCTAATAGCTGGTCAGTAACACTTACAAAGAAAGGCGATCTATTTAAGGGGTAAAGGATCATAAGCAACAAAGTATCTTATAGTAAGCCATATTATTCCATTTTTAGAGAGGGGATTCTTAATAGAAGCTGATGAGGCAAAATGTTTTAAATTAGATCCAAGATTTGTAAGAAAACCAGCTTTAGTGTTAAGACATATTCACAAAAAGTCATGCAGAAACAAATGAACGGGAAGAATTCTTGAACATTACGATATGGCAAACTAAATATAATCAAAGGAAACCATACAGTACTTGTTTAAAGAAAAACATTTTATTATAAATAATATAAAATTTGTTTGCCCCAGATACGCTATGAAAAGAAAGTTGGTGATAAAACAGTAAAAATGGATTGTCTTGGCCCAGTTAGTTTAAGGGGAACTTTCAGGATGAAGTAATGGAAAGCCAGGTTTGGAAAGTCACTGCTCAAAATAGAAAATAAAAACCCAGTCTGAAACTGGAATTTCATCCTAAGAGCAGAGGTAGCTTATGCTAGCAGCATGTGAGACTATGCCAACGAAATGCTTGAAGATGTACCTGTTTTATCACAAGACTCCTTTACATTCCTACAAACTACTGAGGCCCTCAGACAGCTTTTGAGTTACATCTATCTGATATTTATATGTCAGGAATTAAGTTTTAAATATTCATTTAAAATTAAAAATCTATTATATGTTAGTATTAAAAACATTTTAGTGAAAACTTTCCTAACAAAAATATAATTTTTGCTATTCTCTTTTAATATCTAGCTGGACTCTCATATTTACTTCTGCACTCAATCTGACAACATGTTGCTTTGGTTGAAATACATAAAATCTGGCTTCATACAGATATATAGATGGAAAAAGTTATTTTTAAAAATGTTTTTCAGCTAATTGTGGATACTCTGATCTGACATCAAAATTCAACAAGTGATAGTTTCTTAAAGGCTAGTTTCAACACAGAGTCTTAAATCATAGCAATGAACTTTTTATACTCTTGTTATATTAAAATCCTTTGGTCTGCGGAATCTCTGGACTGGTTTCCATAGCAGTTGTGCCGGTTTACATTCCCACCAAGAGTGCACCAAGGGTTCCCTTTTCTCCATGCCTTGTCTTTTTGACAAGAGCCGTTGTGATAGGTGTGAGGATATTTCATTGAAGTTTTGATTTGCATTTCCCTGATGATAAGTGACGCCAAGCATCTTTTCATCTTTACATGAAAAGCACCATGTATGTCTGTTAGCTATCTGTATGTCTTTGGAAAAATGTCTATTCAGGCCCTCTGTCCATTTTATAATTGTTTTTTTTTAATGTTGATTTGTATGAGTTCTTTTGAATATTTTGAACAGTAACCCTTTATCAGATATACCATTTGTAAATATCTTCTCCCATTTAGTAGGCAGCCTTCTTAATTTTGTTAAGAGCTTCCCTTGCTGTGCAACAGTGATCACAAAAAGTGATTTTTTTTTAAGTTTTGCTTTTATTTCCCTTGCTTGAGAAGATCCATAAAAATATTGCCAAGATGTCAAAAGTGTACTGCCCATGTTTCCTTCTAGGAGTTTTATGGTTTCAGGCCTTAAAGTCTTTAATCCCTTTTGATTTTATTTTTGTATGATTTTATATGGTATGAGAAAGTCCAGTTTTCCCAACACCATTTATTGAGAGAAATTTAAAAAAAAACCAACAAACAGGACTAGCATATGATACAGTAATTCCACTTCTGGGTATTTTTCCAAAGAAAATGAAAACATTCAAAAGATATATGCACCCCTGTGTTCACTGCAGCAATATTCACAGTAGCCAGGATGTGGGAGCAGATTAACCCTAAGTGTCTATTTATAGATGACTGGATAAAGAGAATGTGGTATTATTCAGCCATAAAAAGATCTTGTCACTTGTGACAAAATGGATGGACTTAGAAGGTATTATGTTAAGTGAAGTAAATCAGAGAAAGACAAGTACTGTATGATTTCACTTATGTGTGGAAATTAAAAGGCATGGATAAACAACTAGACTCACAGATACAGAGAATAAACAGATGGTTGCTAGAGGAGAGGGGAATGGGACAGTAAAATAGAGAAACAGGTGAGGGAAGTTAGCAGGCACAAAAACAAACAGAATCCAGTGATCAAGCTCACACTTTGGATCTTTCGTCCATGTGTGGTTTTGTAGCACCATGTATTTGCCACTTGAAAAATAATGGTTCATGGGTTGTACAGGTCTTCCATGTGTTGAAACGTTTTGTGATGTAGCTGTTTTAAAAATCATGTTCATTACCCGTACCATCAAGAAAGTCTTCTGGGTTAGGAAGCTGTGAAGCTCAAGTGGCAGGTACAAGCTTTCCAAGATTCTAATTTTCACTTGGAAAGGTTATTTCATCATTGTCAATAAACACTGTCAATTGTTTTCTTGAAGTACTTTCCTTGTAGTTACTTGAAGTAACTACATTCACTTGAGAAATGTCCAGCAGCCACCCAAATCTAAATAATCATAGTTCGTCTGCTGTTGAGTGATAATGGTGTTCCATGAAGAGAGCTGGTTCAGCACCCAGTGCTGTCATACAGGTGCTTCCTAGGAGGAGGCCATCGTGCCTCAGAACGCATGAACCGTTCTGTTGGTTGGTTCTTGCTGCAGTGACGGTGAAGAAGGAACATGACTACTGGCGGCCAGCTGCCGCTGCCTTGATCTCTGCTGAGGGGACAGCCACTTTGCTCTCACTGTTTTTGTCCCATTAAATAACAAGCATCAGTATAGGAAAAGGACAAATAGTATGTGAATATTGTGGCAAAAATAATGTGGACTTTGTGGATTCCTGAAAAGGTCTCAGGGAAGGTCCATGGATCATACTCTGAGAACCACTGTACTACAGAACAACCCATGATAACCTGAGACTCCCAGCTAATCTAATTTTAGCCTTATACATAATTACAGTTGAGAATCAACCTTGCATTAAAAAAATAACAGTGTCTTCTTTGGAATAATGTCTCTTTAAGTCCTCTGCCCATTTTTAAATCAGATTGTTTTATTTGATCCTGAGTTGTATGAGTTCTTGTTATTTTGGGTATTAACCCTTTACTGGATGTATCATTTGCAAATACCTTCTCCCACTCACTAGGTTTTCTTTTTGTTCTGTTAATGATTTTCTTTACTATGCAAAGCTTTTTAGTTGGATTTAGTCCCATTTGTTTATTTTTTGCTTTTGTTGCCCTCGCCTGAGGCAAATGAAAAGATGCTCAACATCCCTCATCATCAAGGAACTGCAAACCAAACCACAAGATAGTGCCTCACAACTGTCAGGATGGCCGTCATCAGAAAGACAAGGAGTAAGTGTTGGTGAGGATGTGGAGAAACGGGAACCCTTATGCACTGCTGGTGGGAATCTAAGTTGGTACCTACGATGGAAAACAGTATGGTGGTTTCTCTAAAAATTAAAAACAATTATCATATGATCTAGTAGTTCCACTTCTGGGTATTTATCCAAAGAAAACAAAAACTAATTCAAAAGATATTTCCCCCTTATGTTTACTGCAGCATCGTTTACAGTGGCCAAGATATAGAAACAACTAAGTGTCTGTCAATAAATGACTGGATAAAGATGAGGTGTGTGTGTGTATATGTATACACACACAAACACTGGAATATATACAAAAGTGAGGTGTGTGTGTGTGTGTGTGTGTGTGTGTGTGTGTGTGTGTGTGTATATATATATATAGGGTGGGCCAAAAGTTTGTTTGGGTTTTCCCTATGATGTTACAGAAAAACCTGCATGAACTTTTTGGCCCACCCAATATATACACAATAAAATATGTAGTATCTAAAAACAAATATAAAATGACTCGTAAACACAGAGAACAAACATGGCTGCAGACCTGGCGGGATAGGCAAACCAGGTGACCGAGGTTATGAAGCACAAACTTCCAGTTACAAATGAATGGGCTTCCCTAGTGGTCCAGGGGTTAAGAATCCCCCTGCCAATTCAAGGGACATGGGTACGGTCCCTGGTCTGGAATCCCACATGCGGTGGAGCAGCTAAGCTCATGAGCCACAACTGCTGCAGCCCACGCGCCTAGAGGGTGTGCTCTGCAACAAGAGAAGCTACTGCAATGAGAAGCCCACTCACTGCATCCAGAGAAAACAAAAGCCCGCACAGCAATGAACCCAGTGCAGCCAAAAATAAATGTCTCTTTTAAAAAAATTAAAAACATGAGTCATAGGGATATAATGGACAGCACAGGGAATATAGTCAGTAATACTGCAATGCTTTTGTGTGGTGACAGATGGTAACTAGATGTTGTGATCATTTTGTAATGTATAAAAATATCAAATCACTATATTGTATACCTGAAACTAATGCCATAATTATATGTATGTCAATACAAGTAAGTCACTCAACCTTAGATATCTTTAAGCTACAAATGTGGTGGACTCGGCAAATTCCACCGTGCTTTTGGCCCCACAGAGCATTCCCTTCTCAGGTTTCTCATCCACCTGCTTGCGTACTTACGCCATACTGTGGTGGGGTGCTCTGCACACAGCCCTTCCCTTGGCCAGGGCTTGGCCTGAACTCCTGGCTGATTCCGTCGGGCACCTGGACGGTGATGTACTGGGCTAGGTTCTGCACGCAGCTGTAGCAGTGTTCCAGTGCCTGCTCTCTGGAGCCTCCACCAAACTGTACCCGGAACATACGACTCTTGTTCTGTGTGATAAATCAAAAGTTATCCTCAGCAACCCTCGTCATATCACTTTAGTTTTATTTACTGTGGGGTCTTCCCTTTGTTTGCAGGGGAAGGGGGTGTCAACAAGGGAGCAGTTACCCTAGATTGTTGATGTGGGCATAGAAAAGCCAATAATTAGTTTTCTTTTCTCTTTTGGGAGCTGTGCCTCATAATATATTCATTTCCTTTAGGGGACTGACATCAGCAAAAATGGAAAAGCCCATCAAAAAGACTAGGAAGGCCACTATACTGCCTGCAGTAAAAGGCCCATGCTTCAGCTTACTTTGAGACAAAGACTGCACACCGTCTAATTGCTTAGGTGGAGAATCAGTGAAGCTAACAGTCCTGGCTAAACAAAAATTTCCAAACCTGAGTATATAGAAGAGCTAGCCAGAGAGATACCACATTAAACAAGCCAGCGAATCTGAAAAACAAAACTGGGCATCCGGGGACAGGCAAACGCTGACAGCCAATGTATCTCATTAATTTGCAGTGCCCTACAAATCACACAGACAAATCAATCACGTGCTGCCTTTAATTAGCTATATGATTTATATCCCCTAGCAAACTACCAAATGTGGGAGAGATGCAATTAAAATTCTTAAGTGTGGCAACTACATCAAATTTATTTTACTGTAAGTTTAAAAACAGAACTAAATTGTATCAATAACAACAATAAACCTATTATTTTAACAGAAGTAGTTTTTTTTTTTCTAGTCTGATATCTTGTCTAGTTTTAGAAGACTCAGCTTATTCAAAAGCCACCCAAAATAGGTGATACGTATTGTGTACCTTTATTTAATTTCTTCTGTAAAGAAATTCGGATGCTAGCATAGTAATAGCATTTTGTATTTTTAAATACACAAATCACATTGCTAACTGGAAAATGTTTCTAACTATAGTTAACAAAATCCTGAAAGTTGCTGTAAGCAGAAATCCTTGATTTTCTTGTTCACAATTTACACGATTTAAAGTTTTAGATAAAACCATCAAGCAAAGCCACATCTTTACGATATAGAAAACTTGGCATAGTTAGGCAGTGGTAAGGTGTTACATCCATCGACAGTGCTGCCCATTCACTGCATCTCTTGGGTTCTCTTCATTTTTTAATTCATTAAATTTCTTCCCCTGAGTATAAAGGTAATCCATTATCATTGCCCCTCCAACAATGAAAAAATATGAGTACTTTTTGAGTATTGCCTATTCATTTCCTTAGCCATTTTTCTCTTGGATGAATAATCCCCAAATTATCAAGAGTCTTTGAAAGCTAACTTTCCTGAAGGAATGGGGAAGAACTGATAAGAGAACTCCACATTCAGTTTTTGCTAATTCTGTGAGTCTTCTGTGAAACTGAGCTTTCTTGTTTACAATTAGCTATTTCCACCTCTCCCTAGTTTAGACTGTAAATAGGGATATCTATATGTAACACCTTTGTATCAGCTATTTCCATGATGATTCTGTAACCTTTTGAGAATCACATAAAAATTGTGCCTCACTGCTAGATAGGATAGAAAACTATATACAAGAACTAGAAAACTATATACAGGAACAGATTATTAAGTATATAAGCAGGGCAAAGATCTCAGACCACTTGTCTGGAGGTATCTGTCTATCTATGTGAGTGTATACAACAATGAGTTTGGACAGTTAGTGTTTCTTTGGAATGTAGTTCCAGGAAATGACAGGGAAAGTTGTATGTCTGATAGCCTAACTGTTGATTTGCTCCATGTTCCTTCTATAAAATTCTCAGACAGAATTTGAGCTTATCATCTGAAACCAGAAATACCACTTCAATACATGTGGACCCAAGATAAAGCCAAGGTACATCAGGAGAAATCTGAAAATGAGCTACATCTTCATCCCACATCCTCAGCATCAAAATACCACAACAGAAAACCTGCCACTTGGTTAACCAAAGGACTCCTAGGTTGAAAATCTTGAGGCGATTTCTTTTTATGCCGGAATTAAAAGTCAGAAAGAGCTCCTTGTGAAATGCAAGTCTTTCATGCATATATAATAGCCACGAACGGTCCCAAATAGATTGTCTCTGGTGTCTATCATCTAAGGAAACTACTGGCCATGCCACATGGCTTGTGAGATCTTTAGTTTCCCAGCCAGGGGATTAAACCTGGGCCCTCAGCAGTGAAAGCACAGAGTCCTAACCACTGGGAAGCCAGGGAATCCCCTAAATTACTATATTTTACGTGCCTTCAAGAAAATTACAGAGTTATCAAGGGAACATTTCATGCAAAGATGGGCACAATAAAGGACAGAAATGGTATGGACCTAACAAAAGCAGAAGATAATAAGAGGTGGCAAGAACACACAGAACTATACCCCAAAAAGGCCTTAATGACCCAGATAACCATGATAGTGTGGTCATTCACCTGGAACCAGACATCCTGGAATGTGAAGTCACGTGGGGCTTCAGTTCAGTCGCTCAGTCGTGTCCGACTCTGCAACCCCATGAATCACAGCACACCAGGCCTCCCTGTCCATCACTAACTCCTGGAGTTCACTCAGACTTACATCCATCGATTCGGTGATGCCATCCATCCATTTCGTCCTCTGTCGTCCCCTTTTCCTCCTGCCCCCAATCCCTCCCAGCATCAGTCTTTTCCAGTGAGTCAACTCTTCGTGTGAGGTGGCCAAAGTACTGGAGTTTCAGCTTTATCATCAGTCCTTCCAAAGAACACCCAGGGCTGATCTCCTTTAGAATGGACTTAAGAAGCATTATGAATAAGGCTAATGGAAGTGATGGAATTCCAGCTGAGCTATTTCCAATACTAAAAGATGACGCTGTGAAACTGCTGCATTCAATATGCTAGCAAATTTGGAAAAGTGAGCAATGGCCACAGGACTGGAAAAGGTCAGTTTTCATTCCAATCATAAAAGGGCCATGCCAAAGAATATTCAAACTACTGCACAATTGCACTCATTTCCCATGCTAGCAAGGTAATGCTCAAAATCCTTCAAGTCCGGCTTCAGCAGTACGTGAATCAAGAACTCCCAGATGTACAAGCTGGATTTAGAAAAGAAGAACCAGAGATCAAATTGCCAACATCCACTGCGTCATAGAAAAAGCAAGCTAATTCCAGAAAAACATCTGCTTCATTGACTACACTAAAGCCCTTGACTGTGGAATCAAAACAAACTGGAAAATTCTGAGAGTTGGGAATACCAGACCATGTTACCTGCCTCCTGAGAAACCTGTACACAGGTCAAGAGGCAACAGTTAGAACCAGACATGGAACAGCTGGTTCAAAATTGGGAAAGGAGTATGCCAAGGCTGTATATTATCACCCTGCTTATTTATTTCACAGTATATCATGTGAAATGCTGGGCTGAATGAATCACAAGCTGGAATCAAGTTTGCCAGGAGAAATATCAATAATCTCAGATATGCAGATGACACCACCTTAATGGCATAAAGCAAAGAGGAACTAAAAAGCCACTTGAAGGTGAGAGAAGAGGGCAAAAAAGCTGGCTTGAAACTCAACATTCAAAAAACAAGGGTCATGGCACCCAGTCCCATCACCAGCAAACAGGTGCAGAAAAAATGGAAACAGTGATAGCCTTTATTTTCTTGGGTTCCCAAATCACTGCAGATGGTGACTGCAGCCATGAAGTTTGAAGACACTTGCTCCTTGGAGGAAAAGCTATAAAAAGAACTAGACAGTGTATTAACAAGTAAGACATCAGACATCACTTTGCTGACACAGGCCCACATAGTTGAAGTTATGGTTTTCCAGTAGTCATGTACAGATGTGAGAGTTGGACCATAAAAAATGCTGAGCACCAAAAAAATTGATGCTTTCGAACTGTGGTGCTGGAGGAGACTCTTATGAGTCCCTTGGATAGCAAGGAGATCAAACCATCAATCTAGAGGACATCAACCCTGAATATTCATTTGAAGGGCTGATGTTGAAGCTGAATCAATACTTTGGCCAACTCACTGGAAAAGACCTGAATGCTAGGAAAGATTGAGGGCATGAGGAATAGGGTATGAAAGAGGATGAGATAGTTGTATGGCATTGACTCAATGGACATGAGCTTCGGCAAACTCCAGGAGATAGTAAAGGACAGGGAAGCCTGACATCCATGGGGTCACAAAGAGTTGGACACAACTTAGTGACTGAAGAACAACAAAAGTGGTGACGTATATGTTAAAGCGTTCCCACCCTCCTTCAAAATACTTAAGTTCTTACAACTAATAGAAGACTCCTTGAAGAAACAAACGTTAAGGATAAGTGCTTATCTCTTTACACTTATCTTCATGTACACACAAGAAAATGAGGCTTCACCTTCTGGAAAGAATTGGGCCCATTAAATATTGACTCACAAGTGTGAATGGCATCTCCATGCAGAGATCTTAAGCTGCAGGCTCTGCAGCTAATGTATCAGGGTATCAGCAACACGAAGACATGGGCCTAGTGGACACCACGTAGGAAGACAGCCGAGGAGATGTAAGAATCCTCACAAAAATGGCCACGTCTTCCTGCTGGTTTTAGATTCATCACCGCGATCTGTAAGAATTTCCCATCATCACCAGGACCCCAACTGGAGCAGTTTACCCCACCACTAGCAGTGAATTCCTCTAAGTAGAAATTGGGGGTAGGGGAGTATGGAAAAAAGGACTTCAACGTTTTCTTTGACCCCTTGCTTTGAAACCAAGAGGTGATACTCAAAGCTGAGGCCAGAGAAAACCATGAAAACATTCTTCGGTGAGTTATTGGAGGTGAGTCACAACAGTGGTTTAGGATTATTCCTTTGAATCAGTCTTTTCATATAAGGAATTACATGTTGACTGTTAGCCAATTAGCCAAGATCATTTTGATTACAATTACTGAAAAAAAAAGAAGCCCATATTACAAGTAGGCAGATCTTTTACAATCTACTTATTTCAGCCAAAGAGAAAAGAAACAATCTTTATTGCCCCTTGAATTTATGTTAAATTTCTGTTAAAGGAACACTTTATTTCTAAATATTTCTATTTATCAATTTACAGAAAAATGTTTATTTTGCAATACTTGTAACTACAAGTTATCCAAGTCAAGAAACAAAAAAGTTGTGTACCCTTTGCCAAATAAGGCAAAAATAACAGTGTGTTGGCTCAGTATTAATATATCAAAGGATTAAAAAGAGTCAGACAAATAATGATCCTGATAGTTAAAATTTAATATGTAATCCCGATAAAAGTTTTAATAAATAAACTGTAGTTGAAGGAGTATCTCCCTAACATGGTAAAGAATATCCAATCAACAGGCAGAAATATTCTTAATGTCTACACACTTGTTCCCATTCAAGTCAGCAAGATGTCAAGGATGACTGTAATTGTCAAATTACAGTGTTCTGGAAGATCTAGATAATCTAGTAAGGTGAGAAAAGTAGTAAGTGTAAACTATGGGAAGAAAATTATCCTTGTTTGCAGATTATAAAATTACTTTCCTAGAAATTAAATTACCAGAGCTAATAGCAATTTAGTAAGGAGGCTAAATTTAAAATAATTCAGAAAAAATCTAGTACTAGACAGCTAGAAACATCTTTGGATAAAGAATACCATTCCAATAACAGGCAAAAGGATCCTAAACTTGAATATTTAAAAATCTACATATAAAGTATATGGTATATAAATAATCACTTTTAAAATTATATAACTACACAAAATACATGCATTTAACATGTAATACATAGAGAGTAAAGACTTTGAAGAGAAAAATTAGGCAAAAGCTGTAGACGGTGATTCACAGAAGAAATACAGATGGCTGGTTAACACACACAAATACTCATTCTCACTAGTTACCAAAGAAATGCAAATTAAAGGAAGATGCTCATTTTTGTTTATCAAATTAGAAATTAGTTTTCAAATTTAAATTATATCACCCTGTTGGAGAGGATTTGGACAAATAGGCATTTTTACAGATCGTCTGTGCTGTGGAAACAGGAACAACCTATCCAGAGGGCACATTTGCGAAATACACATTCATACTTCTAGTACTTTTATCTCAAGAACTCTGTAAATAAATCCTAATGAAAATCAAAACATTTTTACAATAGTGAAAAATCAGGAATTTGTTAACTGATTCATGGGGCATCCAAACAATAAAAATACTAGGTAGTCATGGAAAATCATGTCTCAGAGACTAAGAAATGCCTTGGTATAATGTTCCAGATATAATGTCAAGTGAGGAAAGCAGGATACAAAGCCCTCTGTAAACCACAATCCCCAAATTATAAACTATCTATATGGCAGACACTGTTCACTGCCATGAGGCAATCCATACCAGAGGCTGGATAAGCCAAACATTCATTGGCTAATCTTGGCAGATCGGGATGACCACATTACACTGTTCTGGTCCCTGAGACAGAAGCAGACATCTTTCAGGGACTATGAAAGGTAGAGAGCCTTACAGGGAAGTTTATGCTTTCCTTATAAAAGGAAAAGATGAAGCTGGTTTCCCACGAATGGAACTATGACAGAGCTGAGGTAGCCATTTTGAAAATGTAAAGGCAAGGCCAAGGGAATTGCATAGGCATTGACTTTGGCACAGAAGAGCTGCTGAGCCAACTGCCAGCAACTGCCTGCTTCTGGCTTTTCTATTTAGTGAAAAAAATAACCCTTTGTTTTGCGGGGTGGGGCCATTACACCTGGATTTTGGTCACATGCATCTGAACATTATTCTGACTGATAAAATATATATGCCTAGAAAAAACTTAAAAATGTTAGTGATTTTTTTGAGCAGTCAAATTATTTTCCCCTTTACAGTTATTTTTAAAAACTTAATAACAGAAAAAAAATTAAAACTCAAATATCAGACATGTGGCATAATATAACTTTTTAGAAGACAAATACATTCATTCAACGTGACACCATCGATAGGAGTCAGGAGACCAATGGGTGGTCCAGTTTTCTGATAGCTAGTTGGCAACTGGCTTATGTTGATTCAGTCCCCTCACATGTAAAATGAAAACGGGCTTCTGACTGTTTTGAGTATGTGCTTCAGAGCCCTTTGGCAGTTAGATGAAGCCAGAGGACCCCTTCTCAGAAAAATGTTTTTAATCACATAAAATATATGAGTTCAAAGGAAACCAATTATACTGAAGTATGCTTAATTTATCACACTATTGATACTAATTTTTACTCTAATAAGATATATGCTTCCTTACTAATGTACTCAATAAAAACTTTTATCTAGCAGCAGGACTGACCACCCCCATAACATTGGGGTGTGATGAGCATAAATGACATTGAAGATATCTGAAATAGCTAAAAAGTGATATGAAGACATTTGATTTCTACCTTTAAATGTGCAAATGTGGTCTGATGCCAACAAGCATCGTTGAACAAAATTATAAATTTCAGTTAAAGGTCAGTGAAAATCCATGCAGTTCATGGACCCTCTGAATTCTCTGGGGATCCTCTGGAGTGGCTGGTGCTCTTGAAGACCTCTTTCAACTCTCAGTTTATGAGCCCAATAAAAATTAGGATCTTTTACCTGAACTTCAGTTATTATCTAGGCAGTGAATGTTAACAGATTGGTTTTTACAATTATTTCTGAAAGAAAATAATACAGGTGATTAGTTTTCATGTTGCTTTCATGAGGATCATTCTTTATGTTTAATACAGCCAAGTAAGCAAATAAAAAGGAATTTTATTATTTAGTATTAAAGAGAGAAAAATGAAAAGACATTCAGTGAAGCATTTGAAAGCACACCACCTTTAAAATCTAAATAGCAAGACAGACAGTGATGTAACTCCACCTTTTCCCAGTTTGTTCTGGGAGATGGAGAATGGTTACAGAGCTCTGTCAGGCAGGTATTGACAGATCCATCACAGCCCTGATTCTTCAGCAACATCCCCTTATTAACTATGCTTCTGCCTCTCCATAGTCCTTGTTTCATGTTTTGCTCAGAATGCAAACCTTTCTTAAACAAACATGTTCTTCCCAGTACCATTTCACCTGCAAAGAGAAGCTTCTGCACCCACTCCCATACTCACTTAGCAGATGAGAAGTGTATGAACAGTTGCTTAAAAACAGTTCGCCACACAGAATCTTACCTTTATTGTTGTTCCAAACAACAGACAATCCATGCGTCTTACAATCTTCAACCAGTTCTTGCTACCAATGAGTGAAAACCCCTCCTGAAACAAAATAATTAAGCAAAATTAGCAACAGAAGCAAAATAGACATGAAGAATAGTTGTGATGCTGGTCCTTCGCATTAGAAAGTTGTCTGTTTAGTTATTCTATAACTTAAGCACAATAGAAATGACTCAATATCACCAACTGCCAAGGATGGCCCTTCCTATGAGTCTTAGTATCTCAGTGCTCTTCCTGAGTCATGATCAATATTAACAGTCTCAGCTTGTATTGCCTTTCTTAACCTTTTCATATTGAAAATCAACAAACCGTTAAAGATATTTGCTATAAAATACAATGTTACGCCTCTAGGATTTGGCAAAATACAAGTTTATATTTCCTGGAAGCCAAAGGTTTCCATTATACTAATTCATTAAGTTATCTGCCATATCCCCAAATATATAGTGAGATTTCTCTTCATGAGAATCTTATTTTCAGATTCCTATGAATGGAAAAATGGAAGCAATTTGGTTTGGGATGCTGAATGTCTAGTTATCCATTTCAATCTGAAAAAAAAAAAAAGGCAGAGCAGTAGAGGGAGGGCACATAAATCTCAAGGGAGGCACAACTGCTGGATCCTGAAGGTGTAAAGATAGACTTTTCTGTAGCTTACTAATAATGTAAATACGATGGGCTGCCTAATGACTATGGCCGCTCATGAGAAGTGCTTAGCATTTAGCGCTAACAACTCACTCGGGAACTGATAAACCCACAGTATACAGAATCAAGCAACTGCATTTGCCTTACAGTGTTAGTTCACCACAGCCAGTGGGGGCGCTGGAGGGACGCGAGATGTCTACAGCTCTTTATAAAAAGGTTTCTGAACTCATCAAATCTCTCTTCCTAGATTTGAATATGGTGAAAGCTACAACCTGCAAAGAAATGTGTTGTTCAGGAAAACTGTGGGTTAATTTCTTGACTTTTTTTTTAAAGGAGAGAAAAAAAGACCATTCTAAAATGTTGATTCTAAGAATTCTATCATTAATATGAGTTTTTTGTGCGTAATAAAAAAACAAGTCAGGCAAACCATTTGTGATTTCTTTTTAAAACTCTCTCAGAATCAGCAAAAAGAAACATATTATTACCCCCAACATGTAGAAACTGTTGTTTAAAATGGAAGTATGTGGGAAACTGGTGCACACACATTGCTAGGAGGAGTGCAAACTGGTACAGTCTTATGGAGGGCAACATGGTGTTATCAGAATTATGAATACTTTTACTCTTCAACCCAGCAGCCTCTGTTGGACTGAGGACTCCTTTCACAGATCAGCCTGCATGTTCGAAGTGATGCATGGATGGGGTTAAGCATCTCCATATTTTTAATGGTAAAAGATTGGAAACAACTCAAGTATACATCAACAGTGGACTGGTTAACGAAAGTATGATAGTCTATGCAATGACATACTAAACAACTGTAAAAAAAAATGATGCTCTGTATCAGTGCTGTCCAGTAGAAGTATAATTTGAACCACCTATGTAATTTAAAACTGTCTACTAGCTACATTTTAAAGGTATAAATAAACTGGTAAAATTTTAGTATTTAATACATCAAAATGGAGTAGGAAATGGCAACCCACTCCAGTATTCTTGGCCTGGAGAATCCCATGGACAGAGGAGCCTGGTGGGCTACAGTTCATGGGGTCATAAAGAGTCAGACATGACTGAGTGACTAATATATCAAAACATGATCAACCACTGTAAAACATTATTAAGATAGTTTATGTTCTCTTTTTTTGGTACTAAATCTTTGAAATCCAGTGTGTGATTCACACTTATACCACATCTCAGCTGAGATGCTGTATTTTAAATGGCTAATGTGAAATGCAATCCTACCAAATCAATAGAGTTTAGTGGGAAAATATTTTACAGTGCTTTAATTTTTAAACCCTTTAAATAAAAGTTAAAATTCTGTCTTTCAGTTGCACCAGTCACATTTCAAGTGCTCAGTAGCCACGGATGGCCTACAGCTCCCTTCCCGGACAATGCAGGTCTTTATGTGTTGATCTGTGAGGTACACTGTTCTTCTGGAAAGCAAGCTACAGAACAATGTCCATGATGTGATATCTTTGTATAAGCAAAGGAGGGAATATACAAGGTATACTCTTATTATCTGCTTGCATTTACATTTTAAAAGGGCTTCCCGGGTGACTGAGTGGTAAAGAATCTGCCTGCCAATGCAGGAGTCTGGATCTGATCCCTGAGTCAGGGAGAAGGAAATGGTAACCTACTGCAGCATTCCTACCTGGAAAATTCCAGGGGCAGCGAGGGCTGGCGGGCTGCCGTCCACGGGAACGCAAAAGAGTCAGTCACAGCTTAGTGACTGAACAATAACAACAGCATGTTAAGAACTGAAGGATGAGTACACAAGAGACTAATAAAAATCATTATCTGTGGGGAGTGAGAGTGAACAGTACCCATAGGGCAGAGGTTGAAGTGAAATTTTTTACTATGTATCTTTTTATATTGTTTTGACTTTTCAACCACATTAAGCCTCCTATGCATGCATGTGGGAATATTTGGGTAAACAAGAATTCCCATTCCAATATGGCATAAACTCAAGGAAGATATGAAAGCAGGACCTAAATAAATCCATCTATGGGAACTCTGTACTATCTTTACAACTATTCTGTAAATCCAAAGCTATTCTAGAATAAAAAGTTTGTTAGAAAATAAATGAGCAGTCCCTGGCCCTGGCCTGACTTCCTCCAGCCCTCTGACTTTCTCCCTCGAGTCCACTGTGGGTCCGCAGAGACTTCACTTGGCTAGCTCACACATCCCTCCATGTCAGCTCAGCCAGGTTGGGAGAGTTTTCTCCACAGACACTGCTGTTCCATGCGGCTGCCTCCACGTGTGGCATCACACATCCCAGTCACCACCCCGAGTGATCAACCTGGCATCCCACTGGGCTCCCTTCCTCACTGCTCCCTCAACACCAGCCAATGCCCAGGTCTCAGAGAGTCAGTCCCCAAACAGCTTTCTCATCCCACCACCCTCCTAGCGTGCGCTGTCACTGCTGCACCAGGCTGCTCCTCACACACTGATTTTGTTGTAGAGCTTGTTCCTGAAGTGGCCTTCCTTTTTCACTGGTCTTTTAAAACCCTGCTTTATCCCAACCAAACCCCACAAGGCAAAGCTGGCTGGCCTCTCACAATTCTATGCTCTCTCAGGATCTTGTATTTACCATGCTATACTGTAATTAGTTACATTTCTTTGTCCCTGATAAGAATGAGGAGGAATCCCTAGGCAGTGCAGGGCAGGTTCTAGAATGTGTCTTCTTATAGCCCCTTGAATCCTTGGGAACTATAGCAATGTTTAGCAAATGTCACCAGATGAGTTCCTGCAGCCCCTCAGTTCAGGACTCTGGCGTGGCTGTGCCGGAACAGGTATGGCCTTCCTCCCTGACAGGACCTTTGAGATGAGCCATATTATGGCTCTTTCTTCAGCTTAGCCAAACCATCCTTCCTTAGAGTGTCACACATCTCTTCCCTCTGCCTCTTCTCCCTGACTTTTTCCAAGTTAACCTCTAACCACTGTTCATTTCACCCTAACCCAAATCTCAGCTGGGTAACCCTAGGACACTTTACAATAGCACAGGCTTTTTTTCTTTCCTAGCATTTATCAGTTTGTGTGTATGTGTGTGTGTGTTGATTGTTTAACGTCTATTTTTTTCACTAGACTATTAGCCCAGACAGGCAGGGGCTATGTTTTTTTGCTTACTATTATACATACAATGGGAAACCTTGGTGGCTCAGTGGTAAAGAATATGCCTGCCAAGGCAGGAGACTTGTGTTTAGTCCCTGGGTAGGAAAGATCCTCTGGAGAAGAAAATGGCAACCCACTCCAGTATTCCTGCCTGGAGAATCCCATGGACAGAGGAGCCTGGAGGGTTACAGTCCATGGGGTTGCAAAGAATCGGACATAACTTAGTAACTAAACAATCACAACAACAATACATATAACACTCATTATAATCTTTGACACTTAAAAGATGAATCAGCAAGTTTTACTGAATGAAAGAATGAAATTTCATGAAAATCAACAAAATGTTTCATGCCAATGTAGTTTCTTGGGAATGAGATCCACAAATTTATTACCTGTCAAATGATGTAGAACGTTTTGCTTTTTTTAAAATTTACACTTCATCTTATTCAAGATTCAGAAAGAGCTTTTTCATTCTAATGTTTTGGGATTTAGTAAAAGAAGTCTGTATACCTAACTACTTGTCATTCATACATTCCTACATTTTAATAGTTGATCTCCTTATCTTTGAAAATCCACCTCTTGGAATCTCCTCTAAGGAGATGGCTCCTCTGTGCCACCTTTTCTAATTTTCTCAGTTAAGTGACTTGCTCTGTGCTCCCACAGCATACTGCACCTGCTGCTACTGAAACACACACCACATCTGAGCTCCTGCTATGGCCAGCCACTGTGCTAGGGCTTAAAAAGACCCAGAAGCTGCCCAAAAGGAAGGGAGAATGCATCACACTCACCCAGGAGCTCGCCTGGGATGCTGTCCCACCCAGCCAAAAATCACCACCTAAGGGTAGAAAAATGGTTTGGAGTTGATAATGGGAAGGAAGAGAAGTGGAATAGTCTAGGAAATACCAAATTTATTATAAGACAAAAAGAACAGAAGCCAATATCAAGAACTCGAGTCTAGGATGAGGAGTGTGAAAGCTTAGAGGAGTCAGACTTTCTAGTGAAGAATGGTCAGCAATGTCAGGTGATGTCCAGGGACAGCATAAAAGTATGGGCTTAAAATCTGCACTGAAATCAGCAGTCAGGAGGTGCTGGGCACTGTAATGTCTGTGTACCTGTCTGTCATTCTGTTCCTCCCCTTCTAGCTCCCCCTTTATCGAAAACTCTGAAGAACATTCATCTTTGTATCTTGCATATCTGTTGAATAAAAAAGAATGCCAATCACTGACACCCCCTATTTCCTCCAATCATACTTTGACCCATCCCCTCATGCTGTCCAGTTCTGCAGTCTCCTTGAGGTACAGTGGCCAGAACACCACACGACTCCAAGGTGGGGGTCACACTGCACTTTTATATAAAGAGAGCCTCAGGCTTTGACTTTCAAGTATTATTAATTATGAACTTCATTTCCAGATTTTAGTTATTCATGTTCTCCTTGGTCCCTGTCATTATAAGTAAGAGTTACAAGTTATTATGAAGATAAGCCAAAATGATCACAATAAACTGTGGAAAATTCTGAAAGAGATGGGAATACCAGACCACCTGACCTGCCTCTTGAGAAACCTATATGCAGGTCAGGAAGCAAGTTAGAACTAGACATGGAACAACAGACTGGTTCCAAATAGGAAAAGAAGTATGTCAAGGCTGTATATTGTCATCCTGCTTATTTAACTTCTATGCAGAGTACATCATGAGAAATGTCGGGCTGGAGGAAGCACAAGCTGGAATCAAGGTTGCCGGGAGCATATCAATAACCTCAGGTATGCAGATGACACCACTCTTATGGCAGAAAGTGAAGAAGAACTAAAGAGCCTCTTGATGAAAGTGAAAGAGAAGAGTGAAAAAGTTGGCTTAAAGCTCAATATTCAGTAAACTAAGATCGTGGCATCTGGTCCCATCACTTCATGGCAAATAGAAGGGAGAACAGTGGAAACAGTGTCAGACTTTATTTTTCTGGGCTCTAAAATCACTGCAGATGGTGACTGCAGCCATGAAATTAAAAGATGCTTACTCCTTGGAAGGAAAGTTATGACTAACCTAGATAGCATATTCAAAAGCAGAGACATTACTTTGCCAACAAAGGCCTGTCTAGTCAAAGGTATGGTTTTTCCAGTGGTCATGTATGGAATGTGAGAGTTGGACTATCAAGAAAGCTGAGTGCAGAAGAATTGATGCTTTTGAACTGTGGTGTTGGAGAAGACTCTTGAGAGTCCCTTGGACTGCAAGGATATCCAACCAGTCCATCCTAAAGGAGATCAGTCCTGGATGTTTATTGGAAGGACTGATGTTGAAGCTGAAACTCTAATACTTTGGCCACTTGATGCTAAGAGCTGACTCATTGGAAAAGACCCTGATGCTGGGAAAGATTGAGGGCAGGAGGAGAAGGGGATGACAGAGGATGAGATGGTTGGTTGGCATCACCAACTTGATGGACATGGGTTTGGGTGGACTCTGGGAGTTGTGATGAACAGGGAGGCCTGGCATGTTGCAGTTCATGGGGTTGCAAAGAGGCGGACACAACTGAGCAACTGAACTGAACTGAAACCAAAATGAAGACAACGAAGTAAGAGAGAAAAGGACGTAAATAAATGGACGCAGAGATTAGCTGTAGACAATCTAACGTCCAGGGCTGGTGGAAAAACTACCTGTGTCCTCACCGTAACCAAGCCTGTTTCCCTTGGTGTTAATACTGTCATTGAGCCAGTTTTTCTAGTGCTTTAGAAACCTCTCAGGTCTGACTTCACCTACTAGTTTGAGCAAGCAAGTCAAGAGGGTATCATAGTGGTCGCTGGTATTTAGCTAGGTACATTAGCTTTAAAACCATGCTAGATATGATTGTAAGGGCCCTAAAGAAAACACAGCATTTAACTTTTATGGAAATGACAAGAGAAAGTGCTCACATTTGCTACAAATACTCTGACTGAGAGGAAAAGAGCACAGGAGAATATGGTTACAAAAATAACTTGATGACTAACCATTTGACAATTCACAATACAAGTGAGTGCCCAAGCCCAGGGTACCAAAAGGTACCATGAATGTGAAGCACCTAGGTGCCAGGTGACTTATTTGAAAAGGAGACTCTGACTTAACCATCATGATTGTTTTTCTGACTCACTTTCCTTGGAGATCAGGGTTTGTGAGGTTCAAATTATACTGAAAACAGGAAAGAAAATATCCATGATAAGGGAGCTGCTACAGAATATGAAGGTGATGTGCAGAGTGAAGAAAGAAAGCAAAAGAATTGGATTTTTAAATCTTAAAATGTCAATAATCACAACCAATTGCTATTTATTAAGCAAATAAGGAACAAAAAAGTAATTAAAAAATAATTTATAGTTGGTATGAGGATAGATTTTGATCTTAGATTTGAATATGGACATTTTTCACTACATTTAGAAATACACAATAGTGTACTTGGAGAAGAAACAATTGTCTTTCTTGGAAAGAACTACACCACACTTACCGTGAGGATAAACACAACCCTATCTCAGTTCAAACACACACCCATTCAATAACTGCCTCAATTTAGAGTTATATTTTCCTGATTTGTAAGAGGTATATAAACAATTTGGCTTCATGCTGAAATACAGGCTGTTTTGAAGGTGTAAGATAAATAAATATTATTGAATAATGTCAACAAAACAAAGACCACATTTTAGAATGTTTAACATCTAGAAATCACAATATGCCATGAAAAGTCACAATTTGTTCCAAAAATATTTATTAAGGATCTAACATGTGCCAGTTATGTACCAGATTCTATGATTCCAAGTCAAATAACACATGGCCCCCACCCCCAGGGACCAATAGTTTGAGGAAATCAGTCAAACGAACCATTTAGCAGGAACAAACAAAACAAACGTGGCAAGTTCATGTGTCTGCAGAAGCGCAGAAAAGAGGCATTAGATGATAAGGTCCAGAGGAAATAACCCCTTAAGCAATTTTTAAGAGACTTTTATTTTGAAATAATTTAAGTTTGCAAAATAGATTTTCAAACATTTATGACAGTACAGAAAACAGTATAATGAACTACCATGCACCCATCTTCCAGTCACAGTTTTCATAATATGGTCACTCTTATTTCACAACTCCATAATCCCATCAAATGTCTCTATCACTGTTCATGTTTCTGGTTTTATTTTACATTGCTTCATTTTTTTTGAATAGGGGTCTAAACATGATCTACATACTATGATGATTAATATGTCTCACAATGGCACCCCACTCCAGTACTCTTGCCTGGAAAATCCCATGGACAGAGGAGCCTGGTAGGCTGCAGTTCATGGGGTCACTGAGAGTTGGACGCGACTCAGTGACTTCACTCTTACTTTTCACTTTCATGCATGGGAGAAGGAAATGACAACCCACTCCAGTGTTCTTGCTTGGAGAATCCCAGGGACGGCGGAGCCTGGTAGGCTGCCGTCTATGGGGTCACACAGAGTCGGACACGACTGAAGCAACTTAGCAGCAAGTCTGGTAAACTACTGATTCTTTCTTTCATCTCTTTTTTTCTCCTTATTTTTCTTTTTTTGAAGAAACTGGGTCATTAATCCTCTAAATGAGAGATCAGCTGCGTTGTTTTATTTTTCTTACTGTAAAGGGCCAGTGAGTAAGTATTTTAGGTTTTGTGGAATCTGTAGTCTCTGTTACAAGTATTTAAGTCTATGGCTGCCCTCTGTAGCATGAGAACAGCCATAGCCGATGAGCATGACAGTGTTTCAACAAAACTTTATTTGTGGACACTGGGATTTGAATTCCATATAATTTTCACATCTTGCACAATGTTATTCTTTTTTTTTTCCAACCATTTAAATAATGTAAAGATACTGTTATCTTTACTGTTAAATAATGTGAGATACTGTTATCTCACACAAAAAAACAGGCAGTGAGGCAGGTCTGTCCCATGGGCCATACTTTGCTGATCCCTACTCTAGAGTTATCTTTGCTAACTTTTGTAATTGTATCCTTATTGTTTTTTAATATATACCTCTGTCTCATAATTCTTATAGACTGGTAATCAGATCAAGAAGCTTGATCAGTTCAGGTTTGATTTTTTTCCCTTAGATTTTGTACCTGCTTCCTACGTGGTCATGAGTAATTCCACAGAAATGTCTTTTGGCCTTTTTTGGCAAAGTTAGCAGCCACTGATCATCTCTGCCAAGACCCACTGATTTCATCAGTGGTTGCAAAACAATGTTTTGGTTTTTCATTCTTTTTTTTCTTTTTAAAATCCATTTATTTTTGGTTTTGGCTGTGCAGGGTCTTCATGGCTACGTGCAGGCTTTCTCTAGTTGCAGCGAGTGGGGGCTACTCTCTGGTTGCAGCGTGTGGGCTTCTCACTGTGGTGGCTTCTCTTGGTGCAGAACACAGGCTCTAGGGTGCACAGGCTCAGGAGGTGTTTCACACAGGCTCAGTTGCCTCATGGCATGTGGGATCCTTCAGGACCAGGGGTCAAACCGGTGTTCCCCTGCATTGCAAGGCAAATTCTTAACCACTGGACCACCAGGGAAGCCCCTCATTCATTCTTCATTTAATGAGCTAAAATACATCTATAAAGAAAAACTGTTTCATCAACTACTTTGTTACTCTAGGTAAAAATAGGAAACAGAATAAATGCTTGATTTTTTTTCTTATATTTGTCAGCTTTCAAAATAATGAGGTGGTTCCCTAATACTTCCCTGGTGGCTCAGATGGTAAAGCGTCTACCCGCAACATGGGAGACCTGGGTTCAATCCCTGGGTCAGGAAGATCCCCTGGAGAAGGAAATGGCAACCCACTCCAGTATTCTTGCCTGGAAAATCCCATGGATGGAGAAGCCTGGTAAGCTACAGTCCATGGGGTCACAAAGAGTCAGACACGACTGAGCGACTTCACTTCCCTTCCCTAGTACACTCCAATGATGACAATGAGAGTATTTTTTTAAAGTATCATTTAAAACTCACAAATTAAAATGTATTTGTTATTTGAATCCATTGCAGTTGTTGGTCCTCTTTGGTTAGTGAGAACCTTCTCAAGTTGACTTCTGAATTCTGAAAAGCCTTTACTAATCTCAAGGCGGCAGCAGCTCAGCTGATTCCTGGTTTCTTCCTGTACGGAAGATGAAATCACACAGGTCTTCAGCTGTCAGTGATTTAGCCTCATATACTCATATTCTGAGGGTCACATAAATGCGTCGTCTTCTGGTTGTGTTTAGATGTCAGGCACGGGTAACTGGCTTTGTCTTCCTATTTCTTTTATTTTTATGGAGAGATCTGGGAAGATTCAGGGCTTCCATGGTGGTTCAGATGGTAAAGAATCTGCCTGCAATGCAGGAGACCTAGGTTTGATCCCTGGGTCGGGAAGATTCCCCTAGAGAAGGGAATGGCTACCCACTCCAGTATTCTTGCCTGGAAAACACCATGGACAGAGGAGCCTGGTGGGCTACACAGTCCATGGGGTCACAAAGAGTTGGACACAACTAAGCGACTGACACTTTGAGAAGACTGAAAAGCTATGATGCCATTTCTGGCCAAGAAGGAATATGAGAGTCAAAAATTATACTTCTCTCATAAACAACTAGAAACCTGGACAAACTACTGGCAACAAATGTGGTCAGATGATGGAAAGCAGGGTGCAGGACTGTGATACTTGATAAAAAGGTAACAAATGAAGTGAGCCCTAAACAAAGGGAGGCATATACATGTTCTTAGACTAGATTATGGCAGTGTTAGATTTAACTCTCTCCAAGGTGACATACAGACAAGGAAATCCCAGGTAAAACTTTGTAGAAATTTATAGATCTGACTCTAAAATTCACATGAACACACAAAAGACCTAGAAGAAGCTTGAAAATGGCAGAATTGAAAGATTTACACAACTAGTTTCAAGAGCTCTATAAAATTAGGGTAATCAAGATAGTATGGTTTTGGCATAAGAATAGGCATGTCATGTCACAGAACAGACTCCAGAAACAGACCCTCACATACATGGGCAATTAATTTTAATAAAAGTGCCACATTAGTTCAATAAAGAAAGTACAGTCTTTTAAACAAATGAAAATAAATAAATTAAAAAAAAAATTAAAAACAGAACTCCCATATGATCCAGGAACCTTACTTCTGGGAAAAAAAATGGTATTGGGACAAGTAAATTATTCATATGGGGGAAAAACCCTTGACCCTTACCTCACACCATGTATAAAAATTAATTATAGGCAAAGATTTATTTTATAGGACACAGAAAGTATGAGCCATGAGGCAACATTTCATAAACTGAACTGAAAATTTTAAATCTTTAGCTCTTCCAAAGACAATATTAAGAAGATGAAAAAGCAAGCCAAAAAGTAAGCCATAGTATGGGTGAAAATGTTCACAGTACATACATCAAATAAAGGTCTTAAAATTCAGAATATATATATATTTTAAAAGCCTCTGACAGAATATCCAGAGAAAAACCATAATTCAAAAAGACACATACACCCCAGTGTTCACAGCAGCACTGTTTACAATAGCCAGGACATGGAAGCAGCCTACATGTCCATCAGCAGAGGATACATACACACAGTGGGATATTACTCAGCCATAAAACGGTATGAAACTGGGCTATTTGTAGAGACATGAAGGAACCTAGAAAGTGTCATACAGAGTGAAGTAAGTCAGAAAGAGAAAAATATATATTAACACATATATGTCAAATCTAGAAAAATGGTATAGATGATCTTATTTGCAAAGCAGAAACAGAGACACAGACATAGAGAACAAATATATGGACATCAAGGGGGAGGAGGGGGGTGGGAAGAATTGGGAGACTGAGACTTAACACACATGCACTGCTGACAGTATGTATAAATAACCAGCGAGAACAGACTGTATAGCACAGGGAACTCTCCTTGATGTTCTGTGGGGGCCTGGATGGGAGGAAGCCCAGCAGGGAGGAGATGCACGCACACCTACGGCTGATTCATTCTGCTGCACAGTAGACACACACACACTGTAAAGCAACTATACCCAAGAAAAATTACTTTAAAAATAAAAACTTCTGACAAACAACTCAAAAGGTAAAAGGTAAAATTGATAAAAAGATAACAAATGAAGCAATACCTTTTGATCATCCCAATACGAAAGAGGAGGTATTAATGGCTAATAAACACCTTAAAATATACTCAACATTCATTATCAGAGACCTGTCAATTAAAATCACAATGAGATACCATTACAAACCCAACAGGTAAGTTAAAATTAAAAAGATTAACAATACCAAATGTTGCCTAGGATAAGAAGCAGC
This sequence comes from Nanger dama, assembly GCA_917880005.1. NCBI lineage: Eukaryota > Metazoa > Chordata > Mammalia > Artiodactyla > Bovidae > Nanger > Nanger dama. The sequence continues at coordinate 20,356,834 of CAKJTW010000036.1, read as the reverse complement.
TGGAATACTCATGCATTGCTGGTCAGTTTATAATGGTACACAACTACTTTGGAAAACAATTTGGCAGTTCCTTATAAAGTATAAAACATACTTACCATACTATCCAGCAATTTCACTCTTAGGAATTGTCCCAGGGAAAAAGAAAATACATATCTACACAAAACCTTATACACTGAAAAAAAAAAAAAAAGGAAACTTGTACAGTAATGTTCATGATAGCTTTATTCATAAAAGCCTCAAATTAGAAACAACTCAAATGTCCAGGAACATGTAATTGGATAATCTATAGAATATTCATAAGGTGAAGTTGCTCAGTCATGTCTGACTCTGTGCAGCCCCATGGACTGTAGCCTACTAGGCTTCTCCATCCATGGGATTCTCCAGGCAAGAATACTGGAGTGGATTGCCATTTCCTTCTCCAGGGGATCTTCCTGACCCAGGGAGCGAACCTGGGTCTCCTGCATTGGAGGCAGACACTTTAACCTCTGAGCCATCAGGGAAGCCCAAATATCCATAAGATGGAATACAACTCTGCAATAAGAGAGAATGAGCTACAATAACATGGGTGAATCACAAAAACATACTAAGTGAAAAAAGCCAGACATGTAAGAATTCGTATTATATGATTCTGATTATGTGAAACTCTAGAAAATACAAATTTAATTTGTATTTTCTACAGAAAGCAGATAGGTCAGTAGTTACCTAGGATTAGATGTAGGGGATATTTACAGAAAAGTTTTCTCCTTTTAAGGGTTATAAAAATGTTCTATATATTGACCGTGGAGGTAGAAGTTATCCAAAGGCCTTTTACTGTATATAAGGGGAGGGGAGACTGTGCTGCCAACATCTTCCCAAGATCCTGGACTGACTTCTGAAGGATAAGTCTAAATTACTGGATTAAGAACAGGTAGTACAACACAGAGCAAAGATAGAGGCAAGAAATAACTTAGGATTCAGCAAGTACAAACTGCTTCATATATGGCTGAAGGAATGTGTACACAGATACCACCACCAAGATAGGAGCTGGGAAGACAGGTAGAGTCTTCGAAAGGGCCTTTTCTCTTGGGTCAAAAAGTTTAATCTATCAAAATGTTCACATAATTCTTCTAGTTTCTGTCAATGTGGTGAAATACATTCATTGATTTTTTAAAAATATTAAGCTATCCTTGTATACTTGAAAAAACCTACTTTTGGCTGGTGCACTGTGATGACCCTGAGGGACGCGATGGGGAAGTGGGAGGGGGGTTCTGGATGGGGAACACCTGTGCGTCCATGGCTGGTTCATGTCAATACTTGGCAAAAATCACCACAATATTGTAAAGGAATTAGCCTCCAATTAAAGTAAATTAATTTTAAAAAGAGAAAAAACCTACTTTGTTGTAACATATTATCCTTTTATGTATTCAATTTGCTAATGTTACATTAAAGACTTTTACATTCACAAAAAGGTAAGGGAGACTCTCCTATATTTCTGTAAATTATTCTTTTGATATCTTTCTTATAAGAAAAATTAGGAACTTCCTTTTTTTTATTAACTTTATTTTTAAATTACAATACTGTATTTGTTTTGCCATACATTGACACGAATCAGCCATAGGTGAACACAATCTCCCAATGCCGAAGCCCCCTCCCACCTCCCACCTCCCACCCCACAATACTGTATTTGTTTTGCCATACATTGACATGAATCAGCCACAGGTGTCCACGATCTCCCAATGCCAAAGCCCCCTCCCACCTCCCACCCCACATCCTCTCCCTGAATCATCCCGTGCACCAGCCCCATGCGTCCTGCATCCTGTATTGAACATAGACTGGCGCTTCATTCTAACAAGATAGTATACATGTTTCAATGCCGTTCTCCCAAATCATCCCACCCTCTCCTTCTCCCTCAGAGTCCAAAAGTCCGTTCTATACCTCTGAGTCTCTTTTGTTGTCTCACATAGAGGGTCTTCATTACTATCCTTCTAAATTCCATATATATGTGTCAGTATACTGTATTGGTGTTTTTCTTTCTGGCTTACTTCACTCTGTATAATTGGCTCCAATTTCATCTATCTCATTAGAACTGAGTCAAATTTATTCTTTTTAAGGGCTGAGTAGTACTCCATTGTGTATATGTACCACAGCTTTCTTATCCATTCATCTGCTGATGGACATCTAGGTTGTTTCCATGTCCTGGCTATTATAAACAGTGCTGCAATGAACATTGGGGTACATGTGTCTCTTTCAATTCTGGTTTCCTTGGTGTGTATGCCCAGCAGTGGGACTGCTGGATCATAAGGCAGTTCTATTTGCAATTTTTAAGGAATCTCCACACTGTTTTCCATAGTGGCTGTACTAGTTTGCATTCCCACCAGCAGTGTAAGAGGGTTCCCTTTTCTCCACATCCTCTCCAGCATTTATTGCTTGTAGACTTTTGGATCGCAGCCATTCTAACTGGTGTGAAATGATACCTCATTGTGGTCTTGATTTGCATTTCTCTGATAATAAGTGATGTTGAGCATCTTTTCATGTGTTTGTTAGCCATCAGTATGTCTTCTTTGGAGAAATGCCTATTTAGTTCTTTGGCCCATTTTTTGATTGGTTTGTTTATTTTTCTGGAGTTGAGCTGCATAAGTTGCTTGTATATCTTTGAGATTAGTTGTTTGTCAGATGTTTCATTTGCTATTGTTTTCTCCCATTCAGAAGGCTGTCTTTTCACCTTGCTTATAGTTTCCTTTGTTGTGCAGAAGCTTTTAATTTTAATTAGATCCCATTAACTTCCTTCTTCTGTTGTCTGCAAGAGTTTGTACGAGACTAGTATTGGTTCTTCCTTAAATGTCTGAAAGAATTTGCCAGAAAAATGATGGGCCTTGAGGTTTTCTTCATGGGAAGGTCTTAAATAATGGAACTTGTTTTTTTAATACATACTGTATTACTTAAATTTTCTATTCTTTTTTTCTGTTTTGGTAAGTTGTATTTTTCAAGAAATTTATACATTTCATCCAGACAACCAAATTGCATGATATAAAGATGTTTAAAGTATCTTCTTTTAATTTCTTTAATGTTTAATGCTCTTAAAGTAGTATCCCCCTTTTCATTATTAATATTACATTTTCTCTAGTTTTTAAAAAATCAGTCTTTGTTACGGCTCATCAATTTTGTTAATCTTTAAAGCACTTATTTCTGGCTTTGTTGGTTATTTTTCTATATTTGCTTTCTAATTCATTGATTTCTTTTCTGTTTCTTCCCTTCTGTTTTCTTTACACTTGACATGCTATTTTTCCAACAATTTAAGCTCTGAGTTTAAATCACTGATTTTCAGTCTTTCATCTTTTCTTATCATGTAGATTAGATCTGATAAACAAAGTGCCCGAAGAACTATGGATAGAGGCGTGACATTGTACAGGAAGCAGTGATCAAGATGATCCCCAAGAAAAAGAAATGCAAAAAGGCAAAATGGTTGTCTGAGGAGGCATCAAAAATAGCTGAGAAAAGAAGAAAAGTGAAAGGCAAAGGAGAAAAGGAAAGATATGTCCATTTGAATGCAGTGTTCCAAAGAATAGCAAGGAGAGATAAGAAAGTGATCCTCAGTGATCAATGCAAAGAAACAGAGGAAAACAATAGAATGGGAAAGACTAGATATCTCTTCAAGAAAATTAGAGATACCAAGGGAACATTTCATGCAAAGATGGGCACAATAATGGACAGAAATGGTATGGCCTAAGAGAAGCAGAAGATATTAAGAAGAGGTGGCAAGAATACACAGAACTATACAAAAAGATCTTCACGACCCAGATAACCACGACGGTGTGATCACTCACCTAGAGCCAGACATCCTGGAATGCGAAGTCAAGTGGGCTTTAGGAAGCATCACTATGAACAAAGGTAGTGGAGGTGATGGAATTCCAGTTGAGCTATTTCAAATCCTAAAAGATGATGCTGTGAAAGTGCTGCACTCAATATGCCAACAAATTTGGAAAACTCAGCAATGGCCACAGGATTGGAAAAGGTCAGTTTTCATTCCAATACCAAAGAATGTTCAAACTACTGTACAATTGCACTCATCTCATACTCTAGTTAAGTAATGCTCAAAATTCTTCAGGCCAGGCTTCAGCAATATGTGAACCGTGAACTCACAGGTGTTCAAGCTGGATTTAGAAAAGGCAGAGGAACCAGAGATCAAATTGCCAGCATCTGTTGGATCACTGAAAAAGCAAAAGAGTTCCAGAAAAACATCTATTTCTGCTTTCTTGACTATGTCAAAGCTTTTGACTCTGTGGATCACAACAAACTGTGGAAAATTCTTGAGATAGGAATACCAGACCACCTGACCTGCCTCCTAAGAAATGTGTATGCAGGTCAAGAAACAACAGTTAGAACCGGACATGGAACAGTAGACTGGTTCCAAATCGGGAAATGAGTACATCAAGGCTGTATATTGTCACCCTGCTTATTTAACTTATATGCAGAGTACATCATGCAAAATGTCGGGCTGGATGAAGCACAAGCTGGAATCAAGACTGCCGGGAGAGATATCAACAACCTCAGGTAAGCAGATGACACCACCCTTATGGCAGAAAGCAAAAAGAACTAAAGAACCTCTTGATGAATGTGAAAGAGGAGAGTAAAAAGGCTGGCTTAAAGCTCAACATTCAAAAAACAAAGATCATGGCATCTGGTTCCATCACTTCACGGCAAATAGATGAAGAAACAATGGAAACAGTGATAGACTATTTTCTTGGGCTCCAAAATGACTGCAGATGGTGACTGCAGCCATGAAATTAAAAGATGCTTGCTTCTTGGAAGAAAAGCTATGACCAACGTAGACAGCATAATAAAAAAGCAAAGATGTTACCTTGCCAACAAAGGTCCATACAGTCAAAGCTATGGTTTCTCCAGTAGTTATGTATAGATGTGAGAGTTGGACTATACAGAAAGCTGAACGCTGAAGAACTGATGTTTTTGAACTGCAGTGTTGGAGAAGACTCTTGAGAGCCCCTTGGACAGAAAGGAGATTAAACCAGTCAATCCTAAGGGAAATCAGTCCTGAATATTCATTGGAAGGACTGATGCTGAAGCTGCAGCTCCAATATTTTGGTCACCCTATGTGAAAAAGTGACTTAGAAAAGACCCTGATGCTGGGAAAGATTTAAGGCAGTAGGAGAAGGGGATGACAGAGGATAAGATGGTTGGATGGCATCACTGAATTGATGGACATGAGTCTGAGCAAGTTCCAGGTGTTGGTGATGGACAGGGAAGCCTGGCGTGCAGCAGTCCATGGGGTCACAGAGTTGCACAGGACTGAGCAACTGAACTGACTAATCATGGAGAGTTGGGCCGTAAAGAAGGCTGAGCGCTGAAAAACTGATGCTTTCAAAACTGTAGTGCTGGAGAAGACTCTTGAGAGTCCCCTGGACAGCAAGGAGATCAAACCAGTCAATCCTAAAGGAAATCAACCCTGAATATTCGAAAAGCTGACTCACTGGAAAAGACCCTGATGCTGGGAAAGATTGAAGGCCCGGAGGAGAAGGGGACGACAGAGGGTGAGATGGCTGGATGGCATCACCGACTCAATGGACATGAGTCTGAGCAAGCTCCAGGAGCTGGTGAAGGATAGGTGTGCTGCATTCTGTGGCGTCACACAGTCAGACGTAACTGAGCGACTGAACAACAATATAGCTTTATAATGACTGCAAAATGTCCTCTAAGCACTCCTTACACTAACAAATACTTGACTTTGGCATTTATATTATACATACTTTAAAATGTGCATGCAATCATTTTGGGTACAGTGTTGTATGTATGTTGATTAGGTCAAGACTGTTCACTGTTTTATACTCTAGTGCTTACTGACTTTTGTCTGCTCCACTGTTTGCTATTAAGAGAGATATATTAAAATTTCCCACCAAGACTGGATTTGTCTATTTTTTCTTAAGTATTTTTTTGTACGTTAAGAAACTTTTAAAGTTTATCCCAGTCATTTACCTCTGCTAAGAAGACTTTCTTAATGCCTTGTGCAAACTGTTGCTGCAGCACACACCCCTCTGTGCTATGCAGCTTTCTGGTCCATGAGTCCCTTGAGAGCAAGGCCCACATGCACACTTCTATCTCTTAGCTCAAGGATAACATTCAAATGCTTGAAGAGGGTCAAAAGGTACAAATTTCCAGCTATGAAACAAGTCATGAAGATGTAATATACAGCACGGTAACCATAGTAATAATATTCTGTAGTATGTTTGAAAGTTGCTAAGATAGTAGATCTTGAAAGTTCGCATCAGAAGAAAAAATCATTTAACTGTGTAAGACGACAGATGCTTAACCAGATTATTGTGGTGATCATTTCTCAGTGTATACAAACATCAAATGAGTACGTCATATACCTGAAACTAATAAAATGTTAATGCTGTTTACACTTCAATAAAAGTAAAATTTTAAAAAAGAGTGATATTCAGTAAGCATTTATTGCTGAATTAATAAAAATGTCCAATGACATAAAAGAAGCCATGGATTGATTTCTTATAAACAAATATAATGATGAATTACAAACTCCTGGGAACTAGATTTGAATTACTCTTTTAAAAAGGTAGTTACAGATAACACAACTGAACTATCTAAGGCTAAGAAAATGAGGGTAAGTGGGTCATACAACTCTATCAAAGCCATTGCAAAGTAAAGCTACCATTTGGTTCAGAGGTATATCCAGCACAAAATGGAATGATGTAGTAGTGGTGGCGTGCTATGCGCAGCTTCTGATAAATCGAACCCCTAACATTTCCATGGCTTTGGCTATAGGCACCAATCCTTACTGCAAAATGTCCTTAAGATTTCCTTAAGGAAATCTATATAATTTGCTGAATTAGTCAATATGTCTCTAAATTTTTTAAAATTGTGATAAAAATACATAAAACCATCACAATCATTTTTAAGTGTATGGTCAAGTGGTACCAAGTACATTCACACTCTTGTACAACATATCCCCAGAACCTTCTCATCTTACAAAACTGAAATTCTACACCCTTTAAACAATAGACCCTCCTTTCCCCCCCCCTGGGGAAACGACCATTTTCCTTTCTGTCTCCATAAATTTGACTACCCTGAGGACCTCACAGAAGTGGAATCATATAGTTTGTCTTTTTGGGACAGGCGTGTTTCACTTAGCATAATGTCTGAGGTTCATTCCTGTGGTAGCATGTACCAGACTTCCTTCCTAAGGATGAATATTATTCCATTGTCGGATACACCACATTTTCGTTTATCCACTCATTTGTTGATGGATACATGGGCTGCTTCCACCTTCTGCCTATCTACTGTGAATAGTGCTGATAAAACATGGGTGCACAAATATCTCTGAGACCCCTTGCTTTCAATTCCTTCAGATATGGACCCTGAAGTGGAACTGCTGGGTCACAGGTTGTTGCTGTTGTTCAGTCGCTCAGTCCTGTCTGACTCTTTGTGACACCACGAGCTGCAGCACGCCAGGCTTCCCTGTCCTTCACCCTCTCCCAGAGCCTGCTCAAACTCAAGTCCATCAAGTCAATAATATCATCCAACCATCTCATCCTCTGTCATCTCCTTCTCCTCCTGCCTTCGATCTTTCCCAGCATTAGGGTCTTTTCTAACGAGTCAGCTCTTCGAATTAGGAGGCTAAAGTATTTGAGGTTCAGCTTCAGCATCAGTCCTTCCAATGAATATTCAGACTGATTCCCTTTAGGATTGACTGGTTTGATCTCCTTGCTGTCCAGGGACTCTCAAGAGTCTTCTCCAACACCACAGTGCAAAGGCATGAATTCTTTGGTGTTCAACCTTCTTTATGGTCCAACTCTCACATTCAAACACGACTACTGGAAAAACCATAGCTTTGAGTATACATACAGACCTTTGTTGGCAAAGTAGTGTCTCTGCTTTTTAATATGCCATCTAGGTTTGTCATAGCTTCAAGGAGCAAGTGTCTTTTAATTTCATGGTTGCAGTCACCATTTTACAACCCTGCTAACAGTGCACCAGGGTTCCAGTTTCTCCAAATCCTAGTAAACATTTATTATTTTCTGTTTGTTGTTTTATAGTGGTCATCCTGACTTAATGTGAGGTGATTATCCTCATGGTTTTGATCTGCATTTCTCTAATGACTGGTGATGTTAAACATCTACTCAAATACTTGCTGAAGATTAGTTATTATTCAGCTTCCCAAATGGGTAGCAGTACATGGAGCAAAAATAATTACCTTTCTCTAGCCATAAGAATCAGACCCAGGGGCCCTTTCTATAAGTTATAGTAACAGAGAGATCTAGTCATCCTTTATGCCGAAAAGTTGCCTACAAAATACGCCGCAGAAGTGGTTATTCCAATATATTGAGCCAAAGGCTTATTTCACAGTTGAAGTAGATGTCTGTTGTTTCCACCTGCCTAGCATACCTTCTTCCTTCTTCAGGAACACATCTTGATCTTCCTTTGGGAAATCACCTTATTTATAACCCATGTGATTCAGACAAGACTGACTTTCTTATCTGGCTCAGATCCAGGGGTGAGAGGTGACTCAGGCCTCATCTGTCAGCATATCTAATTGCTTCTGACCAAGGTGATTAGTTTATGGATAAGCTTGTGATATATAAGAGAAAAATCCAAGTAAACCCTGAGGTTGTTGCCAAAACTGGGAAAGAAGGATACTCTTTCCATTAGAATTGTACGGATTTTAAAAAGGCCTAAAGTTGCCAGGGACCACCAGGAGAAACCCTTCCTTAGAGGAAAGCAGAGCTGAGAGATAAAGACAGAGACACACAGCTGCACAGCTAATGATACTGTTGGAGGCCCTAGATTCAAGGTCCCAGGGGCCACTCCTATCCTTGGACATGAGAGTTCCACAGGGCAATAAGTCATTTTGTTTAAAGGAGATTGAGTTGGGTTTCTGTTATTTGCAACCCAAAGAATTTAATTAATACATGGATTAAAGCAAACATAATTCTCTTTTAAGAGTTCAATTATCTATCCAGATTTCCCTGTCCAATTGTCACACCATTTTCAAAACTCCACATCTTTTGTTTAACAACACAGTAATTAACTCATTTAAAAAAACCTTACTCCTACTCAGTGTCTTGGCAGTATTCACCACAGCTGATCCCTTTTTCCTTTTTGAAACATGACTGCCTTGGCTTCTATGACCACACTCTCCCAGCTTTCCTCCTGTCCCTGACAGCTCCTTTTCTGCCACCTCCTTTGCTATCTTAATCTCCTCAACCTCCTCTTTCCATTGTTCATCTTTTTTATCCCCTCCCCAGGATATTCTCACCACATCCACAGCCTCAATTACTATTTAAATGCCTGTGATTCCCAAATCTTATCTCTAGTGCAGACCTCTCTCTGACTTTCAAAGAACCCCTTTAACTGTTAAACAGTAAAGAGAATGTTTATGGAACTGACATCTCTGCTTGAGTGTCTCAAAGACACCTCAAATTCCGACTGTCCAGAACCAGAGCTGTAGTAATCACACACACTTGCTGCCAGCCTGGCTCTCCTCTGGAGTCCCCTAACTAGAACGAAGGATGCCACCTTCAGCTGAGCCGGAAACCTAGACGTTCCCCGTCACTCTCCTCTCTACCACTGCCATTTCCAATCTGCCACTAGTTACTGATTCTACCTTTAATATCTCCTCAATCAACCCACTGAATCAACTCCAATTATCCGAGTACCAGCCACCATTTTAATTTAGTAACCAGCTTCCTAAAGTATCTTCTTGCTCATCCAGCCATTTTGTGAGAAGATCATTTTCATTTAAAAAATCACAACTGTCACTCCCCTGCTTAGAATCCTTCAAAAATGTCCTCCTGTAACAGAGCAGGATGAGCACAACCCCTAGCAGGCAGCCATTGCTGTGCCTCATTACTCTGCACCTGTTGCTAGGGAACAAGGTTTGCTCAGCCATTGCTCAGCCTTGGTGGGCCCCACCCACAAGCAAGCAACCAACCGTCAATGAGCGCCTGTTAGTGTCCTGCTCAGCTACTGGTCAGCACCACAGTGGGCCCTGCCCACTGGCAACTGTCAATGAGGGACCACTGGGGAAGTGATTCAGTCAAGGCTTAGTGGTGTGGTGGTCATCAGGTGGAGAGTGAGGTAAGAGGCAGATTCAGGTCTTTTCCTGGAGGCCCCTACTGCTTGCTCACCCAGCCTTGGGCCAGTGGGTGAGTTGGAGGGCCCAGGGAAGAGACAGGGGACTATATCCTGCAGAGCTCCAGAGCCCTCACTAAGGCTCTCCACTAGCCATGACCCAGGCCTCATCTCTGTCTCTGTGACCTACCAGCAGTGGCCATCTGCTTGGGCTGCAGTCTGTGATACCGGGGTCTCCCCATTTGTGCAGCCTGAGGAGACTGAGGGCCAGTCTGGGTTGGGTGCCTGGCTCCCTCAGGGACGACAGCTGGCCAGGATGTGGGAACCTGGCCTTAAAGGAGCTGCCAGCTGAGCTCTGCCTCCCCTTCATCAGGACCAGGACCTTGGAGGGTGAACGCTGTGCCTTGGGACTTTGCCCTTTCTGGTCAGGACTGAGAATAACATTCATCTGGTAGAGGTTTACAGGAACACCGTTACCCGACCAAGACCTGACCTCAAGAAGTCTGCAACAACCAATCACGCCTCTCCCTTGCCTTTTACTTTGAAAGGGGCTTGCTGAAAGCTTTCAGTAGCTTTGGGGTTCTAGGGCATGAGCACTCATCTCCTTGTAGGAATCTTTCTCTGTTCCAAACTCTAACGTTTAGTATTGATGGGCCTTACGGTGCATCAGGCACACAGGCTTGCGAATTTGGTAACACTATTTATCTCAGAATAAAACCCAGCTCTTTCCTATGGTGTGCAAAGGAATAAGTGGGAAGAGTGAAGTATATAAACACCTACATATCTAGTTTACAAACAGAAGACTTTTGAAGATCATAAACTGCCAAGAAATCCTAAGGACTATTAAGGACCTGAAATCTCTTAAGACAAAGGTCTAAAGACATAGAAGACACCTCTGCTCTGATGAAGTTTTCTCCATCCCTGCCCCCAAAAACTGTTGGGAGCAGTGGAATCCATAGGTGTGGTCTCAGAAAACTATAGCACCTTGGGGGCTTATACAAATCCTTCACAGCATCTCTTTTGTGTAAGGCTCGGCCCAGAATGCTGTCTCATTTCCACGGCATGGGGTACTTCATTCTCCAAAGTTTTGCTGGTCTGCCTTAACTTACTTTTTCTTAGGACTCAGCCTGGTAGCAATCTTGTTTCCCTGGGAACTGTTTCTGTATCTCTATTTTAACATAAAAAATACTCATATGCATATGTATACATACAGATAGAGTAATATATAATGGAAAACAGTCAAAATGTTAAAAAGCATTTCAAGTAAAGAGTAGATCCTCTTTGAAATGCAGATGGCCAACTGGCATATGAGAAGAGGTTCAGCATTACTAATCATCAGGGAAACACAAAACCACTATGAGATATCACCTCACACCTGTCAGAATAGGTATCATCAAAAAGAACATGCATAACAAATGTTGGTGAGATGTGGAGAAAAAGGAACCCTCATACACTTGGTGGGAATGTAAATTAGTGCAGCAACTGTAAAAAACAATATGGAGATTTCTCGAAATAATAAAAGAACTACCATAAGACCCAGCAATTCTACTCCTGGGTGCATATCTCGAAAAAAACCAACACTAATTCAAAAAGATACATGCTCCCCAATGTTCACAGCAGCAATATTTACAATCACTAAGATATGGAAGCAATCTAAGTATCCATCAAAAGACAAATGGATAAAGAGAATGTGGTGTATACAACATATATATACTACTACAATATATACTGCTGCTGCTGCTAAGTCGCTCCAGTCATGTCTGACTCTGTGCGAACCCACAGACGGCAGCCCACCAGGCTCCCCTGCCCCTGGGATTCTCCAGACAAGAACACTGGAGCGGGTTGCCTTTTCCTTCTCCAGGGGAATCTTCCCAACCCAGGGATCAAACCTGGGTGTCCTGCATTGCAGGCAGACACTTTACCCTCTAAGCCACCAGGGAAGCCCCTAAAGTATAGTAACTATACTTCAATTAAAAATAATAAATTTAATGAGATTAAAACTCAGCTCCTCAGTTAAACTAACCACATTCCAAAAGCTGATTCCAAAGGCACATGTGCCTATTATCATATTGGACAGTAAGAATTTTAATCATCAGAAGTATTTCTATTGGACTGTGCTTATCTATGGTAATACTCATTTAAAACCAATTTTTTTTAATGGTAAATTAAAAATTAGTAAGTCGTCTTCTTTTCTCTGTCCTCAGCCACCCACTTCCCCTCCCTGAGCAACCACTGAAACCAAGTTTTTATAAAGCCTCTGTATAAATAAGCAGATATACATACATGATATATTTTATCTAAAGTGTACACATACATAGTCTCCATTTCTGTGGGTAATCTTTTTATATCCTTTGCCCATTTCAAATGGGGTTATAATTTATTATTAACTGAACTGTTCACATTCTTTATATAATCCAAGAAATGAACACTTGGTCTTAACTTGAAAATTTTTTTTTTTTTAGTTTGTCATTTATCTTCTTCTTTAAAAAAAAAAAAAAAAAACTTTATGGCCATTTTATCCATGCAGAAAACTTTTATTTTTTTAATACAGCAAAACTTCATCAATTTTTTATAGATTCTGGGTTTCTATATTTGATTTAGAGTGGCCTTCCTTACACCACTTTAATTTTTTTTTGGTTTGGTTATAGATTTTATCCCCTTCATGGATCACTGCCTGTCATAGCGAAGGGGCTTGTGTAACTCAGGGAAGTTAGGCCCTATAGGGCCACCCCAAGATGGACAGGTCACAGTAAAGAGGTCTGACAAAATGTGATCCACTAGAGAAGTGAATGGCAAACCACCCCAGTATACTTGCTGTGAGAACAGTTAGGAGATCAAACCAGTCAATCTTAAAGGGAATCAACCCTGAATCCTCATTGGAAGGATTGAGGCTGAAGCTGAAGCTCCAGAATTTTGGTCACCTGATGTGAAGAGCCGACTCACTGGGAAAGACCCTGATGCTGAGGAAGATTGAGAGCAGAAGGAGAAGAGAGTGTCAGAGAATGAGAGGACTGGATGACATCACCGATGCAATGACATGAACTTGGGCAAACTCTGGCAGATGCTGAGGGACAGGAAGGCCAGGCGTGCTGCAATCCACGAGGACGCATAGAGCCGGACACGACTAGGAGCCTGAGCAACAACAATGGATTTTATTGGGCATGCCAAAGTTTCCCACATTTACACAGTCAGTGCCTCTTGATCTTTTCCTTGGTAATTTAGAAAATCCTTTCTAAGTTTCTAACTTATGAAGTTAGTACAGAAACTTATATAAGTACCTTCTCTTAGACCTGTATCGCTTTTGATCTCCTAAGGGGCACCTAAGTTTGACACGGTCATCGGTTTCTCAAGCATATAAGTAAGACAGGATTTACAAAACCCCTTCATTTATTCCCTGGGTCAGGAAGATCCCCTGGAGAAGGAAATGGCAACCCACTCCAGCCCTCTTGCCTGGAAAACCCCATGGACAGAGGAGCCTGGTAGCCTACAGTCCATGGGGTTGCAAAGAGTTCAGACATAAGTGAGTGACTTCCCTTTCTTTCACTTTCATTCATTTACACTTATACCCTCAAAGATTCACTGCTGTAACAATGATTCTACAAATGAATGGATTTAGTTTTGATAAATAAATATGGCTGAATTAAACTATAACCAAGTATATCCACATTATTCACTGCTGATATTAATTTCTGATCTAGTTCCTAAAGTACTAAACACAGCACTTCCGTTGAAATCATTCCTAGTGGCACTTCAGCCATGTTGTATCCGCACCATAGGCATCTTTTTAAACTTTTAACTTTAAGATTTCACAAGCAGTAGTAATTATAACAGTGCAGTGAGCCAGCTGAGCTAGGTATAATGCCACCTCTTGCTATTTCAGTGCAGCTTAGATAATACTAAGTGACATTAAAAACAGAAACAAGACAATGCGGCAAAGCTTTTTCAAAAGAGAAGGGTCACAATTCAGAGTCCTATTTCTCAGTTCTCTATCTTCCATTATTAGAAAATGTGTGTGACAAAAGACCAAATGCAGACAGGAAAGCTTTTAGCTTCTAAGAAATAACAAAGCTTTCCTTAACTCTAATTTATGGACATACTGTAAGTTTTCTGCATAAAAAGACTAAATCAATACAAAAACATTTATTTATGAAAAGAAAAAAAACAGCAGTGGGGCATTAATTCTTTTCAGTTTGGAAAGGATGTTCTCTATACAAACCACATTTCTCAGGCATGCCCTCCTCAAATGATCCATCAGTAGGAATAAAAATAAAAAGAAAGCTTTTTCAAATTAAGGAGTACAACGTTAAAGAGCTACAATAAACAATATATAATCAGAATTTTTCTATGAACTATAACCATGTTAAGACAAAGAACCAGAGCTGAACACTGGATAAGAAATGGCTCTATTTAGGACAAAGGGCATTGGTTAAAAAATAATAATTGTAAAAGGATCCCAATCAGCTTGCACCAAACAGATGGTCAGAAAATTTATATACATAGTAACAGGAAGAAAAAAACTATTTTCATAAGAATCTTGGTAGATCTAGCAAATTTGAGATAAATAGGTTAAGTATACATAGTGGGAAATGGCAACCCACTCCAGTATTTTTGCCTGAAGAATCCCGTGGACAGAGGAGCCTGGCGGGCTACAGTCCATGGGGTCGCAAAAAGTTGGACGCGACTGAGTGACTAGTATATATAAATACATATTTAAGTGGTAAACAAACTGACCAAAGGCCACATCAAATTATAGAGAAATTTAAAACTTTGATACATGAAGAACACAAACAGTGAATGTAGGATCACTCACTCAGGGGCTCCTACTACATTGTAGGAACAGTGCAAGGTAACTGGAATTAAAAGATAAGTATGACAATGAGAACTCACATACTAGTGAGCGAGGTAACACAAAGCAGAGAAGGGGCGAAAAGTCATCCTGGAAACTGAGGACAGCAGACACAAATACTCAGAGGAGTAAGGAATGTGGCATGACCAAGGAACACAACGTGATTTAGTTTGGCTACAGAAAAGAATGAAATTTTGTTGTAGAAATTTAGACAGCCCAAGGTCCAGGGTTTCTTAATCCAAATTAAAATAGAATACAATAAAAGGTTTATATTCTCTAACAAAATCCGTAAGTTTTTTTTAAGGCAGTGTATATGTATAATTAATGCTTTAATAAATAACAAAAAGCAATGTAAACAGATCGTTCCAGGGCAGCCCAATGTGTAAAATCAGCAGTCATCTGCTCCTCTCCCTGCCTTCCTCCAAAAATATATTTCTGAGGAAGAATTTTAAATGACCAATTTCCAAACTTTGAGGGGAAACAAAGCTAAAGAGCATAAATCTCAACCTATCTAAATAAACTCAAGGGAAGGGGAAACAACTGCTAGTTGTGAGCAGGAAGGTAAGGCTAGGATTCTTCCTGCCAAGCAGGACCACAGCCCAGGAAGGTAACCAACGTCAGCAGGCAGCCCAGGGATGAACAGTAAGAAAAGGATAGTATATGGACAACTGGTTATCCATATAGAAAAAAACACAAAAAACTCTGTGTTCCTACAACACACTATACACAAAAAGAAATTCCAGAAAGACTGAAAAACAAATGGATATGAAAATATTTCTGCAGAAGCATTTCTGAAGCAAGATATAATAGCACAAAACACAAATACATTGATAAATCCACCTATGTAAAAACTAGAAACTTACGTGCAGGTAAAGCCACCATAAACTAATCACAATACACCAGTGACACACTTTTCTTGGGGATGGTCTTCATCACAGCCTCCTGTACAATGTCACGAATCTCCATCCATAGTTTTTCAGGCGCTGTATAATCAGATCTAATCCCTTGAATGTATTTGTCACTTTCACTGTATAATCGTAAGGGATTCGATTTAGGTCATACCTGAATGGTCTAGTGGTTTTCCCTATTTTCTTCAATTTGGCAATAAGGAGTTCATGATCTGAGCCATAGTCAGCTCCCGGTCTTGTCTTTGCTGATTGTATAGAGCTTCTTTGGCTACAAAGAAAAACATCTACTTCTGTTTTACTGACCATGCCAAAGCCTTTGACTGTGTGGATCACAACAAATTGTGGAAAATTCTTAAAGAGATGGGATGCCAGACCACCTGACCTGCCTTCTGAGAAATCTGTATGCAGGTCAAGAAGCAATAGTTAGAACCGGACATAGAACAATGGACTGGTTCCAAATCAGGAAAGGAGTACATCAAAGCTGTATATTATCACCCTGCTTATTTAACTTATATGCAGAGTACATCATGCAAAATGTCGGGCTGGATGAAGCACAAGCTGGAATCAAGACTGCCGGGAGAGATAACAACAACCTCAGGTATGCAGATGATACCACCCTTACAGCAGAAAGTAAAGAATAACTGAACAGGCTCTTGATGAAAGTGAAAGAAGAGACTGAAAAAGCTGGCTTAAAATTCAACATTCAAAAAATGAAGATCATGGCATCCAGTCCCATCACTTCATGGGAAATAGATGAGAAAACAATGGAAATAGTGACAGACTTTATTTTCTTGGGCTCCAAAATGACTGCAGATGGTGACTGTAGCCATGAAATTAAGACGCTTGCTCCTTGGAAGAAAAGCTATGACCAACCTAGACAACGTATTAAAAAGCAGAGACATTACCTTGCTGACAAAGGTTGTCTAGTCAAAGCTATGGTTTTTCCAGTAGTCATACATGGATGTGAGAGTTGGACTATAAAAAAGCTGAGTGCCGAAGAATTGATGCTTTTGAACTGTGGTTTTAGAGAAGACTCTTGAGAGTCCTGTGGACTGCACGGATATCAAACCAGTCAATCTTTAAGGAAATCAGTCCTGAATATTCATTGTAAGGATTGATGCTGAGGCTGAAACTCCAATACTTTGGCCACCTGATGTGAAGAGCTGACTCCTTAGAAAAGACCCTGATGCTGGGAAAGATTGAAGGCGGGAGGAGAAGAGGATGACAGAAGATGAGATGGTTGGATGGCATCACTGACTCAATGGATATGAGTTTGGAACAAGCTCTGGGAATTGGTGATGGACAGGGAGAAAGGGTTGCAAACAGCTGGACACGACTGAGCAACTGAACTGAACTGAATGACACGCTGGGAAAAGCAATCTGCAATCCATACACTAGTCCAAGTCAAAGGACTAATATCCAGAATATGTATAGGTCTAACATTGATGAGTAAAAAACAAACAAGCTAATGTGAAAATGGGCATGGTACCAAAAAAGGCAATTCACAGATGAGGAATCCTGAGTTGCTAATCTAAAAAAATGCTAAAGCTCACTATAATTAGGAAAATAAAAATTTTAAAAATGAGATCCCATTCCACATCTATCAGATAAGCAACACTAAAAGTTTTTATTACAGGGCATTTCAAGCACATATAAAAGTAGAGAGAACAGTAAAACAAACAATTCATGCACTCATCCTTCAACCCAACAACAACTCATTCGTAGCCAATTTTATTTAATCTATACTTCAACTGCCAAATCTGAAGTGAATTCCAGGCATTATAGCACTTTTTTTCTATAAATGTTTTTGTTATACCCTTAAAAGATGGGATAAAATTAAGTTGTAACTATTAAGTTGTAATTCACATACAGCAAAATCTACATTTAAAAATTTACAGTTCTATGAGCTTGACAAACAACCACAGCAAAATGTCAGGCAGAGAGAACGGCATCGTAGGCCCTCTCCTCTGTTGGCTTCTTTACTTGGCAAATGCACTCAAGATTCATCTACGCTGCTGTGTGCATCAGCTGAGAGGACTACCTGGATGTACCACAGTTTTGTTTATACTTTCAGTGACTGAGAGACTTTGTGTTCTTCCCAGTTTAGGGTGATAAATAAAGCAGCTGTAAGCATTTGTGAACCAATTTTCATGTGAAAATAGGTTTCCATTTCACTTGAGTAAATATCTAAGGGCCTTCAGTTAGGTCGTACGGTAAGCATATATTTAACTTTACAAGAAACTGCCACACTCTTTGCCTAAGTCTATTCTGCATCCTTACAAATAGTTCCTACTGTAGTTTTGGTTTGATCTTGGCCATTCTAATAGACATATAATGGTATGTCACTGGTGTTTAAATTTGCATTTCTCTAGTCAATGTAATCAGTAAGAATTTCAGTAAGAATTGATGCAAATGTAGAAAAACATTAGACTGGTTGAAGCTGGGTGCAAGGTGTTTTATTTTTTCCCTACATTTTTCTATTTGAACTATATTCATAATAAAGTATCTTTAACTCTTAAATCTTCTGTAATTCCTTGTAAATGAAAAAAGCAAAATTACTTAACTTCACTATCAACATATGCCTTGAAGAGATCATCCTTTTTCAAATAATAGTCTTCAAATAGTTTTGCAAGGGAGAGAATGGTAATCTAAATAACTGGCCAGAATTTCACAAAATCAACACAAAATTAGCAGAAATTTTTCAATATTTTTAATTCTCTAACAGATTTTCAGTACTAAAACTTTAAGTGGAATCTAACCTTAGTTAATGGGATAAAATGTTACTGTGGAAATTTCGTCTTCAGCTTGCTATTTTCATTTTTTCTATAATATTTGTTTCTTAATAATGACATGGAGTTCACAAAGTATATAGAACGTTACAGTCTGTATGGGCTTGCAATGTAGGAGACACAGGAGATGTGGGTCCAATCTCTGAGCAGGGGAGATTCCCTGGAGGAGGGCGTGGCAACCCACTTCAGTATTCTGGCCTGGAGAATCCCATGGACAGAGGAGCCCGCAGGGTGGCAAAGAGTCAGACAGGACTCAAGAGACTGAGCACACAGGCATGCAGCCGCATGAGTCAAAAGTACCTTCTCTCCTTCCTAACTTCACTTTCAGCACAGTACTTTTCACAACAGAACTCTCCTAAATCCTGAGCGCATTTGCAGAATACGATCTTAACAAAACTCATTTCACAAGAAAATACACTAGTCCTGAAGTACATATATTTAAGTATTTACTGCTCCAATGATTACACTGCATCTTTGCATCTGCTCTCCAGTAAATGAAACATTTATTTTGAAAAATAAACCATGAAATCAGCTTTCTTAAAAGTGAATCAATGCTGTCCTTCCTCAATAAGACTGGAAAGACCCATAGGATAAACTTTCATCATTTATTTTGGACCTTCCTATAAATTTTTATGCTTTTTACATTTTCAGCCATAATATGGAAACACAGGGGTTTCTGTGATGCAGGAGATGCAAGTTCGATCCCTGGGTGGGGAAGATCCCTTGGAGAAGGGAATGGCAACCCATTTGAGAATTCTTGCCTGGAAAATCCCATAGACAGAGGAACCTGGTGGGCTACAGTCCATGGGGTTGCAAGAGACGAACACAACGTAGGGACTGAGCATGGCATGGCCCAATTACATCAACTTAGCAGGCTTCTAAGAGCAGAATGGGGAGAACACAGGACAAGAGCAGCTCATGTTGCCAGGGGAGGTCATGGAGGCGTCAATGAAGACTGATTGGGAAAAAAAGTTGAAAGATTTGCTGTTAGTAATCTGCAGTTGGGTGATGGATGCATGGGTGCTCATTATACTATCCTCTTTACTTTTGTGTATGTTTGACAATATCTAGAATAAAAAGTTTAACATATCTTGAAGCATGAATAGTGAGACAGTTAAACAAGAGCATGTCAGGTAGAGAAATTTAAAAGGCAAAGGTGACAAGTAAAACTACAGTTTCCATGGAATCAAAAGTCATTTGAGGAAGTGCAAGAATTAAAGACAGAAAATTCAGGCAGAGTCCAGACCATTAAAGTCTTTGCATTCTACCCAAGAATCCTGAGGCAACTGCAAGCCACTGAAGCAACCATAAGGAAGAGAATGATCGGATCAGACTTGGGTTTTAGAATGATTACTCCGGTAACAGTACAGACACTAAATAAGAGATGGGAAGTGATGAGTGGAAGGCTACTGAAATAACCCTGGCAGAAGATAAGCAGGGCCTAAAATCTATAATTATTTCAAAATCAACTTTTAATTAAAAAAGAAGAGCAATAATGAGGGCCTAAACTTGAGAGAGTGGTAATAAAGATGAAGGGAACACAAGTGTTAAAGATATTTTGTTTTTAAATATAATTTATTAAAAATCATCCAGTCATTCTTTGTCAACCAAGCCAAATGATTCAGCATGAAGGGCTGAATTTGACAGCAACAAACTGAATTTCTGTGTGAATATTTAATATTTCTATTTAAAAATTTTCCACATGGCCTTGCAGTAATTAAAAAATATTTTTCCACAGTACTTCCTCCTCATACGGGGTTTCAGTTCCACTAAATGAAAGGAATCAGAGTAAACTGACTTAGCAGTGTCAGCACCTTCGCAGGTGTTCCATGAGAGCCTGATGTCCTCACTGTGTAGACCAGGTTAGAACGGCAGTGACAACGGGGAGAGCTCGGCTGAGTGCCACCATGCAAACACGTAAACAGCCAGAAACCAAGTTTCAAAAAATAAAGATGAAACTCCAAGCTAAAACCAAAAGCTAAGCTAAACCACAAAGTTTGAAGTTCACAGCATTTACTGTTGATTTTGAGGTCTCTGTGGATTTTATAAAACATCCATCCTACAAATAACTGGTACAAAACAGCAACCTTCAATAGCTTCTGCACTTCTTTCTAGCTCTCATAAACATACACATACAGCAAGGTGGCAAGTCTAGCCTCCTGCACAAGAACACAGAAGATGGCAACTGAAACAGCCAATGCCCATTAATATAATCATTTACTGTGATCTCTTTATCTCATTCTGGGTCCATGCCTTTATTTGGCCATATTTGTTAACATGAAATAGAAAAAAAAAAAACACTCCATGGTGTGAAATCTTCTGTTTCCTCAGTTACAAATGTTGAACAAAGTGGAATCTCATTTATCCTTCCTTGACTATTTGCAGTCCAAATACTGCTATTTCTACCCTCTGTTCCCAGCACTAGTAACTGCTGAAGTCAGGAAATCTCATTAGAATTTGCCACCTCACCATGCTCAGGCAGGTTGACCTACTTAGCAGCTTTGACTACTATTTTTTGCCTGATTGTTTTGACAGGAGGAAATAAAACCTTCATCCCCAAAGACAAAAAATAAAATAAAATCTTAACCCACAATTTTAGCATTCAGTAGATCCTCCAAACACCTAGAGCAAACAGGATGGAGGAATAAATGATCCTGGGCATTTATATATTGATTCAGAAACTAAATAAGAGCAAGTCACATCAAGGACTTCTGCACACAGTTTTGTCACCACTATCTAAAAAGACTCATAAAACAAATCTGGGGTAAAAAAAAAGCCAAAAGCAGTGGCATGTGCAACACGTTATGGCTCTGTGTGCTTCATATATCCATTAAGAAAGTACATCAGAGATAAAGAACATTTCCAAACCAAACAACAGTTTGAGGTGCAGGAAAAATTAAGTTAATGTTGTTTTTATAAGTCACGTTTAAGTTGGTGATATATTTTGTTATATGAAACAAGGGAGTTTTCAAAACTAATAATCAAAGAAATACACTTAATATTGCATAATATCCTAGGGAATTGAGAAAGTATTTACTGTATGGCAGAATGTGAGAATCCATGCTGCTCTGTATTTCTATGATTTATTTCTGGCTTCCTTCTGGTCGCCTTCATTCTTGGTCCTCGCTGCAGAAATCAGTGA
The DNA here is from genome assembly GCA_917880005.1 of Nanger dama. Taxonomy (NCBI): domain Eukaryota; kingdom Metazoa; phylum Chordata; class Mammalia; order Artiodactyla; family Bovidae; genus Nanger; species Nanger dama. The sequence continues at coordinate 20,335,069 of CAKJTW010000036.1, read as the reverse complement.
ACAGTTTAAAAGAATTAACTCTCAAGTCTGCCCCTGAAAACAGCCTTTGATCTCTAAATAACCACAGACATTTAAAATAACTGACACTATTACCATTTGTATCACATTTTATAGTTTGGAAAACTATTTTGTATACAGCAGGGCAGACAGTATTTCCATTTTATGGCTAAAGGGAGTAAGGGCAAGAATAGTTGGATATTTTGCCCAAAGTTGAATTTTACGGCACATGAGGAAATTGAAAAATCCTGATAGTCTCACTCATAAAGTGGTGTTAGTGACAAAATAAACAGCAATCTATAGAAAAGTGAATATCCATGAGTCCATACTGATACAATCAAATGAATAAATAAGGGAAAACCTTTTTTAAAAAATAAGGGAATTTCAACTACTAAGTGTAGAAAAAAATCATAAAGTTACCATTTGACAAACACGAGAGAAATAACCATTGCAAGCAAGAATCATCGAAGGATGCTAAAATGAGTGGACAGAAGTACGATGAGGAACAGGAAACTTGGGTACCTCAGAATGTCTCTCCAAAAGACATTTATTAATTCTAAAGGGAGAAACAATAATGTTACAATTATATAACAATGGAGAAAGCCGGAAGATACCACCTTAACCAAGTAATCAAGGTTACCATCACCGGTAATGAGACATATCAACATCATGTACTGTCTAGGATGATGAACTGAGAAAGGTCAAACATCTCTGTCTCTCAGAGACATTCAACAAAATAACTGTCCAACAGAGGTCATAAATGACAAAGACTGAAGAACTGCCCCACACTGGAAGAGCTCAAGGAGACATGACAACTAAATGCAATGTGGGATCTTGGGTTGGATCCCGGGCCAATGAAAGGACAGTGGGACAGCTGGCAAAATAAGAACGAGATCTGTTAATTAATGGTGGTGTGACAAGGTCAACTTCCTGCTTTTGGTCACTGTCCTATGTTAAATGTGGGCTTCCCAGGTGGCTCAGCGGTAAAGAATCTGCCTGCCAATGCAGGAGATGCAGGCTCAATTCCTGGGTCACAAAAATCCCCTGGAGAAGGAAATGGCAACCCACTCCAGTACACTTGCCTAGCAAATCCCATGGACAGAGGGCTACAGTTCATGTGGTCGAAAAAGAATTGGCCACGACTTAGTGACTAAACAACAAATGTTAAATGTTAAGGGGAAGCTGGGTGAAAGGTATATGGGAAGTCCATGTAGAATTTCTGCAACTTTTTGCAAGTCTGGAATTATTTCCAAATAAAAAGATTTCTTTTTAAGATTATGGTGCTGGTGCTTATAATCTAAACCTCATCATTTAGAACTGATTGCATTTTCTTGGCTTCAAGTATATAAATTTGTGCCTCCTTAAAAGTTCCACCATGAAATTAAAAGATGCTTACTCCTTGGAAGCAAAGTAATGACCAACCTAGACAGCATATTAAAAAGCAGAGACATTATTTTGCCAACAAAGGTCCATATAGTCAAGGCTCTAGTTTTTCCAGTAGTCATGTATGGATGTGAGAGTTGGACTGTGAAGAAAGCTGAATGCCAAAGAATTGATGCTTTTGAACTGTGGTGTTGGTGAAGACTCTTGAGAGTCCCTTGAATTGCAAGGAGATCCAACCAGTCCATTCTAAAGGAGATCAGTCCTGGATGTTCTTTGGAAGGAATGATGCTAAAGCTGAAACTCCAGTACTTTGGCCACCTCATGCGAAGAGTTGACTCATTGGAAAAGACTCTGATGCTGGGAGGGATTGAGGGCAGGAGGAGAAGGGGACGACTGAGGATGAGATGGCTGGATGGTATCACCGACTCGATGGACATGAGTCTGAGTGAACTCCAGGAGATAGTGATGGACAGGGAGGCCTGGCATGCTGCGATTCATGGGGTTGCAAAGAGTCGGACACGATTGAGCGACTGAACTGAACTGAACGAGTTCCACCAAAGTATTAAACTGCTTTAAAGGTTTAAAAGAAGAGTTTAAGTATTAACAGTAACAGTCAAAGTAAAACCTGCTCATTGTTTCTTTGCTAATATTGCTGTGTTTAGTCACTCAGTTGTGTCCGACTCTCTGTGACCTCATGGACTGCAGCCTGTCAGACTCCTCTGTCCATAGGATTTTCCAGGCAAGAATACTGGAGTGGGTTGCCATGCCCTCCTCCAGGGGATCTTCCCAACACAAGAATCAAACCAGAGTCTCCTGCATTGCAGGCAGATTCTTTACCAGCTGAACTACCAGGGAAACCCAGCTACTAGGGAAGATAATATTAGTGATCTAAAAAGTTACAACTGGTCTCCAATAATAATAATAAAAGATTTGCTATTTTAAAGGAATCCAAGTAAAGTTGATTCCATTGAAACTAGTGTAGACTTGAACAATGTGGGGAAAAATATTTATACCAAAGATGTGTTTTCAGAAAGGCTAAATTCTATAATGTGTTAACAAGATAAGGAAATCCAAAAGCCTAGCTGAGAACTATGACCAAACTCATGCCACATAATTTGATAAGAGGGTAATAGGGACATACAAGAATTACTTTGTTACATTCAAAAGTGGTAAGAAGGAAACTTTTAAAGACTTTTTTTTTTGTACTGTAAAAGAAAATTTAAGACCATGGTATTTACAATGGTTTGTTTGAAGTTATGACATTGATAGTAAAACATTACAGATATCTGGCGAGCTACACATTAATGGAGACTTTCAACACTATGCAATAAAAATCGACCAGAATTTAGCCCCCAAGAGGCATTTTTCCTTCCAAACTACAAATCTTATAAACTAAATGGGAGCTCTAAAAATAAAGACACAATCTATGAAATCTGACAAATTTGACTCTGAGATATTAGGAAATGAAAAAGGAGGAGGGGGAAGGCACTTGGGTTTTAAGTGCCAAAGTAACTCTTTGTGAGTAGTAATGTTTTTCAAAAGTATTATTCCCAACTTATGACTTACTTTAGAGAAAAGATGAGAAAAAGAAGAAATGGTCAGTATTAGTGGCTTCGTATGCTTAGGATTTTCATACTAAATATAAAATAGAAGCAGTTTTAAAAATTGTCAGTAATTAGTCTCTGACGAAAGGATTAAAAATACATAAACCACAATGATGTGCTACAGAACAAAAGTATAATTATAGTTTTAAAAGCAAAGCAGGCTAGATAAGGCCTTAAATTCCCTATCAGAGTCATTACCATATCAGTGAAGCTACAGATACACACTCACTTTCCACAAAACACTAAGTATAACAAAGTAACTCAGGTTTAGGTCAAAGATCACCCAATTAGAGTGCCTCATTTGTCAGATCCACTATAGTAAGCAGATTACTTTTATCTACATAAATGTTCTTGATTTGTATTTGGATATTCTAGCCCACTGACAACCCACTCCAGTGTTCTTGCCTGGAGAATCCCAGGGACAGGGGAGCCTGGTGGGCTGCTGTCTATGGGGTCACACAGAGTTGGACACGACTGAAGTGACTTAGCAGCAGCAGCAGCAGCAGCAGCCCACTGACAATAGATCACCCAGCTACTAAGACATAAGCTCATCTGAAATACCACGAACAACCAAATCTTGCAGAAAAATGCAAAGGAGAAAAGGTATACTTTGGCAGAATACTGTTTTAGTCAGAAAAATTAGAAAAATAACCTAAAAGGTTTTATACTTCTAGGGATGAGAACCTCTTGAATATAGGCATTTAACTCACACTTTCACCCCAGCACATTTAAAATGCCAAAACAAGTCTAAAATAGGAGAGAACTACATCAACACTGGAAGCTAGGAATGGATGCCATTCACATGATGAAACTGTTGAAGAATTTCTGTAAGACACGTTAGATAGATTTGGATGGAAGAACAATGTCAAGAGTCAACTAGTGACTTATCTTCTTGAAAAGAAGTGCTGTGACTCAGAGAAAGCAGAAGCAATACCAGCAAAAACACCATTAAGAAGGACAAGAGCTAGGGAAAAGGTGGACCATAGGGAAAAAATAAGAATCCCTCCAGCTGGAATCCATTTTACCACTACCAACCAAGGACACTGGAAACAAGTGCCCCAGGACGTGTACGGCAGTACACCAAATGATGATCTAGGCAATTTAAGAATCTCTCCCAGAAACAGTGGGCAGAAATAGCAGGAAGGTGGATGAGTAACTATAGCGTACCACCGTAGTAAAACACCCATGGGGGGCGGGGGGAGAAATCGAGAAACAGAAAGTAAGTTTTAATTAAAACTGCCTAAACAAACAAACAAACAAACAAACAAAAAAACTGCCTGTGTGAAATTTAACAAAATTCTTAAAAACTGTCTTTTTTTTGAGACAAGAGATGAAAGATTCAATATTGGAATAACAAGCTGAGGTTTTGCTAAGACTAAGACTAAGACAAAAATCAGTGAGAATTGGAAGAAATAAGTCATAATAAGAAAAATGTGATCACAGAATAATAAAAAGCATAAAAGGGAATAAAAATGTAGTAACAGAAGCAAGAACTGTATCAATGATAACCTAATAGAAAAATGAGAGGATTTCAAAGATAGTTGACAAAAGACAATATCCAGATGACCAATTAACGTAAGAAAAAAACATACAATTTTATTTGTAATAAGAAAAATACGAATTCAATCCAAAATGAGATATCACTACACACCGACTCAAATTGCCAAAATTTAAAAAAAAAAAAAAGTTTTGTCAAGAACATGGAGTGCTTTCATACATTATTAGAGGGAGTGTAAACTGGCACCATCACCTTGGGAAGCTCTTTGGCAGTACCTACCAAGGCTTGATGTAGGCATAGTCTCTGAACGTTCACTCTGAGGATGTCCATGGACTAGTAACAACACATAGCCTAGGAATTTTTAGAAATACCCAAATCTCAGACCACACCCCAAACCTGCTGATTCATATTCAGCATTTTACCAAGAGTTCAGGTAATTATTATGAATATTAAAGTTTGAGAAGTGTTCTGTAACTCATCCATTTTGCTTCAAACTCATCCATTTTGCTTCTGGTCATATATGCCCTACAAAAATACATACAGTAAGTCAGTCAGTCACTTGAGTCATTCAGTCGTGTCCAACTCTTTGCGACTCCATGAACCACAGCACGCCAGGCCTCCCTGTCCATCACCAACTCCCGGAGTTTACCCAGACTCATGTTCATTGAGTTGGTGATGCTATCTAACCATCTCATTCTCTGTTGTCCCCTTCTCCTCCTGCCTTCAATCTTTCCCAATATCAGGGTCTTCTCAAATGAGTCAGCTCTTTGCATCAGGTGGCCAAAATCAATACTGAAGTTTCAGCCTCAACATCAGTCCTTCCAATGAACACACAGGGCTAATTTCCTTTAGGATGGACGGGTTGGATCTTTTGCAGTCCAAGGGACTCTCAAGAGTCTTCTCCAACAAGTGTTCACCAAAAGAGATATACCAAGATGTTCACAGCAGTATACTTCTAACAGTTAAAAATTGGAAGTAACTCAAACATCAACAATACAACTTCTAAGCAAACTGTGATATATTCCAAAATGAGCATGAACAATCTATAAATACAAACAATAATAAGGACAAGTCTCATATATATAATAAAGAGTGAAAGAGCCCAGAGGAGAGTCCTGTATTATTCACTTTATAAAAGTCCAAAAACAGGCAAAAGTAATCTGTTCTGTTAGAGGTCAGAATGGTGGTTAGCCTTTGGGAACCACCACCTTTGGGTCTATAATAGTGACTGGAAGGGAATACAAGAGAGGTTTGGGGGCTTCTCAAAATGCTCTGTCTGTTCCTTAGGTACAAATTTCCAGTTATAAAGTAAATACGTGACGGGGACATAACATACAGCATGATGACTACAGCTGCACAATACTGTATCAAGAATGTGAAAGCTGCGAAGAGTCGCTATCTAAAAGTTCTTATCATAAGGAAAAAAATTTATAACCATGTAGAGTGAGAGATATTAACTAGACTTATTGTGGTGATTAGATAATACATATCTATATATATTATATGTATGACAATACATACCAACATTATGTTGCATACCTGAAACTGATATATTGTTACAATGTCAACTATACCTCAATAAAATGTTTTGTTTCTTAACCTGGCAAATAAGCATATGAAAGATGTGCTTCATTAGTCATCCAGAAAATGAGAATTAAACCACAATGACATACCATTATCCAGATACTAGAATACCTAAAGCTATAAAAATTGATAATACAAAGTGCTTGCTAGCAAGAGTACAGAATAACATGGACTATCAAACAGATCTGTTGGGAAAGCAAAACCATGCAATCACTTTGAGGAAGAGTAGAGCAGTTTCTTATGAAGTTAGATATTCACTTACCATGCAACCTAGCAATTTCATTCTCAGGTTTCACCCAAGGGAAACGAAAACATATGTCCACACAAAGACTTCATGTATATAAATGTTCACTACAGCTTTACTCATAATTGCCCCAAACCAGAAATAACCCAATATCCACCAACAGGTGAATGGATAAACAAATGTGATACCACTCATAAAATGACATTCTAATCAGCAACAAGAGAGGACATGATACACACAACAGCATGCACAACACTTGGAAACACTGTGTTGTATAAAAGAAGCCAGACACAAAGAGTACGTACTATACAGTTCTGTTTATATCGATTGTTAGCAAAGGCAAAACTAATCTGTAGTGACAGAAAGCAGAGGAAAAAGACAAAACTGTTGCCTGGGGCTAGGGGTGACAGGGTATGAAAAAGTTTTTGGCGATGAAAGAAATGTTTCATATCATGACTCTGAGGGTGGTTTATACTGTTGTGTACATTGATCAACACTCAATGAACTCAATCAGTACATTTAATGTGTATGAGTTATATTCCAACAAAACTCATTTTCAAAAGCCAATGACAAATTAAGAAAAAACATCGCAACATACATTTAAAGATAGAATATTCTTACTCTAGAGAGATAATGTCAATAATACCAACAACAAAACCCTAGTAACTCAATAAATAATGTGTATTTCCAGGATGCTGAAAAACAGAAACACCTGAGGACTGACAGCTTTCAACTTTAGAAAATGATTTAGATGTGAACCCAATGCTTATAAACATCCCTTTAGTTAGAAGCTAATGGATACATTTTTCTGGAATAGTAACAGGAATCCCTGCTTTCTTCAATTTAAGCCTGATATTTGTAGTAAGGAGCTCATGAAATTAGCCACAGTCAGCTCCACTTCTTTTTACAGAATAACTATGGACAGAGGTTTGTAACATTGTATAGAATGCAGGGACCAAAACCCTCCCCCGGAGAAAAGAAATGCAAGAAGGTAAAGTGACTATCTGAGGAAGCTTTACAAACAACTGAGGAAGAAAAGTGAAAGGCAAAGGAGAAAGGGAAAGACATACCCAACTGGATGCAGAGTTTCAGAGAAAAGCAAGGAGAGATAAGAAGGCTGTCTTAAATGAACACTGCAAAGAAATAGCAGGAAACAACAGAATGGCAAAGACTAGTGGTCTCTCCAAGAAAATGGAATATCAAACAAACAATTCATGAAAAGATGGATACAATAATGGACAGAAATGGTAAGGACCAACAGAAGCAGAAGCTATTAAGAAGAAGTGGTAAGAATACACAGAAGAATTACATAAAAATGTCTTAATACTCTAGATAACCATGATGGTGTGGTCACTCAGCTAGAGTCAGACATCATGGAATGTGAAATCAAGCAGGCCTTAGGAAGCATTACTATGAACAAAGCTACTGGAGGTGATGGGATTCCAGCTGAGCTATTTAAAATCCTAAAAGATGATACTACTAAAGTGCTGCACTCAATATGTCAGCAAACTGGAAAACTCAGCAGTGGCCACAGGACTGGAAAAGGTCAGTTTTCATTCCAATTCCAAAGAAGGGCAATGCCAAAGAATGTTGGAACTATCATACAATTGTTCTCATTTCACATGCTAGCAAAGTTATGCTCAAAATCCTTCAAGTTAGGCTTCAGCAGTATGTGAACTAAGTTCCAGATGTACAAGCTGGGTTTCCAAGAGCCAGAGAAATTAAACAGCCAACATTCATTGGATCATGGAGAAAGCAAGAGTTCCACATAAATATCTACCTCTCTTCATTGACTGTGGTAAGGTCCTTGACTATGTGGATCAAAACAAACAGTGCAAAATTTTTAAACAGATAGGAATACTAGATAGACCACCTGACCTGCCTCCTGAGAAACCTATACGCAGGTCAAGAAACAACAATTAGAACTGGACATGAAACTACTGACTGGTTCCAAATCGAGAAAGGAGTACATCAAGGCTGTATAATGTCACCCTGCTTATTTAACTTATAAGCAGAGTACACCATGCAAAATGCTGGGCTGGATGAATCACAAGCTGGAATCAAGACTGCCGGGAGAAATATTAACAACCTCAGATATGCAGATGATACCTCTTTAATCGCAGAAAGCAAAGAGGAACTAGAGAGTCTTTTGATAAGGGTGAAAGAGGAGAGTGAAAAAGCTGGCTTAAAACTCAACGTTCAGAAAACTAAGATCATGGCATCTGGTCCCATCACTTTATGGCAAATAGAAGGGTAAAAAATAGAGGAAGTGACAGGTTTTATTTTCTTGGGCTCCAAAATCACTGCAGATGGTGACTGTAGCCACAAAATTAAAAGACGCTTGCTCACTGGAAGGAGAGCTATGACGAACCTAGACAGGGTATTAAAAATCAGAGAATCATTTTGCCAACAAAGGTCCGTATAGTCAAAGCTATGGTTTTTCCAGTAGTCATGTACAGATGTAAGAGTTGAACCATAAAGAAGGCTGAGTGCCAAAGAATTGATGCTTTCAAACTGTGGTGTTAGAGAAGACTCTTGAGAGTCCCTTGGACTGTAGGAAGATTAAACCAGTCAATCCTAAAGGAAATCAACCCTGAATATTCACTGGAAGGACTGTTGCTGAAGCTCCAATACTTTGGCCACCTGATGGTTAGATAGCATCACTGACTCAATGGACATGAATTTGAACAAAATCCAAGAGATAGTGGAGGACAGAGGAGCCTGGAATGGTATAGTGCATGGGGTTGCAAAGAGTTGATCATGACTTGGTGACTGAACATCAACATAAATCTCAAGTATAAAAAGGTAGGAAAAAGATGTTTTTCCAGAGCCTGGCAAAAACGGTATTATCAGACAACAGGGTCAGGGAAAGCTCTGCTGAGATTCACTGTAGCTACTACTGCCATGAGTGATCACCTTGCTTTTAATAAGATTCTAATGCCTTTGCCAATTAATTAAGGAAATTAATGTAACTCCACTGGGTATGAATGTGCTTTCTCCCTCCATTCATCTGAAATACATCAGTTGGCATCAGAAGTGAGACTGGACTGGCACAGACATACCACCACCATCGTTTAAAGTTTGGAAGGAATATTGGGAAGACAAGTGAAGAAAATATGGGTGGAGACAAGAGAGATGAGAGCACTTATATGAGTTTTTCCCTGGAGTAGTCATGGAGTGGAGTTCACAGACTGTTCTCTTTACCTCTGAAAAGTTGAGCCCAATGAATAACTGAAAAGAGGAAAGACAAGATAGTCTAAGGCCTAATTCACCTGGCACCTCACTAAGGTGGGGAGGATGATCACAGATCCCCAAAGGAAGCTGAAAAGCCAGGGGATGTGGAGGAGATTCGATAGGGGATACTCTCACATGGCTCTGGGATGGGTAGTTAGCAACTCTTCAGACCAGGAATGCATAAGAGCGGAAATGTATTTAATGGGGGAAAGTATAAAAACAGAGCAGCAAAATGCTTTATTAACTCGCTAGCCCAACTCTTTCTGCAGGAAAAATAACACATAAAGAAAATGGTATTAACTGATGCCAGTAGTTTTAAATGTGAGACATGGGTAATAATAAAATTAGGAAGGACTGTCTTCCTTGATCCTTCCTGAAGAAGTGACCAAAGACTGGTTCTAATTTAAAGAATTTACTTGATTTTAAAAGTTTGTGCCAAATTTTTCCTCTCAGGAAACTCTGAAATTAAGACTGTGATTTGGACAAATATTTTTAAAAATTAATTTATCTTAATTGGAGGCTAATTACTTTACAGTATTATAATGGTTTTTGCCATACATTGACATGAATCAGCCACGGGTGTACATGTGCTCTCCATCCTGAACCCCCTCCCCATCCCATCCCTCAGGGTCATCCCAGTGCACTAGCCCTGGGCACCCCGTCTCATGCATCGAACCTGGACTGGCAATCTCTTTCTATATGGTAATATACATGTTTCAGTGGTATTCTCTCAAATCATACCACCCTCGCCTTCTCCTACAGAGTCTAAAAGTCTGTCCTTTACACCTGTGTCTCTTTTGCCATCTCGCATATAGGGTCATCATTACCATCTTTCTAAATTCCATATATATGTGTTAATATACTGTTTTGGTGCTTTTCTTTCTGGCTTACTTCACTCTGTATAATCGGCTCCAGTTTCATCCACCTCATTAGAACTGATTCAAATGCATTCTTTTAAATAGCTGAGTAATTTATTGTGTGTACGTAGCACAGCTTTCTTATGCATTCATCTGCTGATAGACATCTAGATTGCTTCTGTGTCCTGGCTATTATAAACAGTGCTGCAATGAACATGGGTACACGTGTCTCTTTCATTTCTGGTTTCCTCAGTGTGTATGCCCAGTAGTGGGACTGCTGAGTCGTATGGCAGTTCTATTTCCAGTTTTTAAGGAATCTCCACACTGTTCTCCATAGAGGCTGTACTAGTTTGCATTCCCACCAACAGTGTAAGAGGGTTGCCTTTTCTCTGTACCCTCTCCAGCATTTATTGTTTGTAGACTTTTTGATAGCAGCCATTCTGACCGGTGTGAGATGGTACCTCATTGTGCTTTTTGATTTGCATTTCTCTGATAATGAGTGATGTTGAGCATCTTTTCATGTGTTTGTTAGCCATCTGTATGTCTTCTTTGGAGAAATGTCTGTTTAGTTCTTTGGCCCACTTTTTGATTGGGTCATTTATTTTTCTGGAATTGAGCTGCATGAGCTGCTTGTATATTTTTGAGATTAATTCTTTGTCAGTTTCTTTGTTTGCTATTATTTTCTCCCATTCTGAAGGCTGTCTTTTCACCTTGCTTATAGTTTCCTTTGTTGTGCAAAAGCTTTCAAGTTTAATTAGGCCCTATTTGTTTATTTTTGCTTTTATTTCCATTACTCTGGGAGGTGGGTCATAGAGGATCCTGTTGTGATTTATGTCAGAGTGTTTTGCCTTTGTTTTCCTCTAGGAGCTTTATAGTTTCTGGTCTTACATTTAGATCTTTAATCATTTTGAATTTATTTTTGTGTAAAAGTGTTATTTTTGTTAGAAAGTGTTCGTTTCATTCTTTTACAAGTGGTTGATCAGTTTTCCCAGCACCACTTGTTAAAGAGATTGGACAAATATTTTGTAAAATTAATTGAGTTAAAATTAATGTTTGACAGTTCCAGAGCTCACTTAAATAGGAATATAACATTTTCACTGGTAAACAATCTATTCCTTTGGGAAGAGTATTTGAGCTGAATGTGAAAAGTAAGACAAACCAAAAACTATAAACCCCATTTCCAGGATGATCTGTATTTCCCAAGAAAATAGAATTAAAATGGTCTCAAAGCCATTTAACTTCTTGTTACAGGCATAATTTTGTTTAGGTGAAGACATTTGGGCTGGATCAGAACCAACTGAGATAAAAGGGAATGCCTGGAAACAGAGGCTAAAGTAAGTATTAGAAAATAATTTCCCCCTTTTGACTATCTTTGCTTCCCTGATAGCTCAGTCGGTAAAGAATCAGCCTGCAATGCAGGAGACCCCAGTTCAATTCCTTGGTTGGGAAAATCCCCTGGAGAAGGGATAGGCTACCCATTCCAGTATTCTTGGGCTTCCCTTGTGTTTCAGCTGGTAAAGAAACCACCTGCAATGTGGGAGACCTGGATTCAATACCTGGGTTGGGAAGATCCCCTAAAGAAGGGAAAGGCTACCCACTCTGATCTGGTCTGGAGAATTCCATGGACTGTACAGTCCATGGGTTCACAAAGAGTTGGAAATGACTGACTGACTTTCACTTTGGCTATCTTTAAGAACCTTAGCTTATGACTCTGGATTCTGCAACTTCTGAGTTGAGAAGGGAGATGCTGATAAAAGGAAGATCTTTATAGATTTATAAGTGTAAACAGAATAGGTTTTTAAAATTTTATTTGATTTATTATTTATCTGTTTAGCTGTGCTGGGTCTTCAGGGCTGCGCATGGGCTTTCTCTAGTTGTGGCGAGGGGAAACTAATCTTTGGCTGTGGTGCACAGGCTTTTCACTGGAGTGGCTTCTCCTGTTGCAGGGCATGGGCAACTTGGTGCACAGGCTTCAGTAGTTGTGCATGGGCTCAGCTGCTCCATGGTATGTGGGATCTTCCTGGACCAGAGATCGAACCCATGTCCCCTCCATTGGCAGGTAAATTCTTTGCCACTGGACCACCAGGGAAGTCCAGAATATGTTTTTAAACATAGAGAACTAATCCAAAAGAAGTTACAAAGTCCACATTTTAAAAAAGAGGTTTGAGAGAAAGGAAACAGATGGCAGCTCACTATACTCAGGAGCCAAGCAGGACTGAGAGGGTAGCAAAGAAGCAGGTGGCAAGAGCAATCTTATACTTAAGGGTGGCTGCATGGGCACAGTACAGAACCCTGTGCCCCAGAAAAGCCACACCTCCACGTCCCTAGACTTAAAAAGGCTCAACAGGGCTCATCCTGCCCTCAAAGCAAGCTGAAAGAAGAAGAAAATCATGTGGAACCTAGCAAAAACAAAAATAAAAAACACCTGCATTCACCAGCTTAACTGTATGTGTGTGTGTGTGTATGTTTGGAGATGTATCATAGTTTTAAAAAGCTCAACAATAACAAAAACCCACTCAGAAAACAGGCAAAGACCAGAATAAGCATTTCTCCCAAGAAGATAAACGAATTGCAAGCTAGCAGATGAAAAGATGTTCAATATCACCAGTTATTAAGGAAATGCAATGAGGTATGACCTTACACCCATTATAATGGCTACTATTAAAAATAACTGAAAAAGGGGAGACTAAAAAGACAATAGGAAAAAAATATCAATGAAACTAAGAGCTGTTTCTTTGAAAAGACACACAAAATTAACAAACCTGTAGCTAGATTCAACATTCAACAAGAAAAAGAAGACTCAAAGAAAAGGAGAAATGAAAGAAGAGACAACTGACACCACAGAAACACAAAGGATCATTAAGAACTACATTTGAACAATGTAATGCACAATTATATGCCAACAAACTGGACAACCTAGACGAGAATTCCTAGACAACCTACTGAGTCATGAAAAAAAGAAAGTCTGAACAAATCAGCTACTAGTGAGATCAAACCAGTAATTAAAAACCGCTTAAAAATAATCCATCAGGATCAGATGGCTTCACTGGTGAATTCTATCAAACACTTAAAGAATTAATATCAAACCTCCTCAAACTCTTCCAGAAAATAGAAGAAGAGGTTCCAAAAATCAAAAAGGCAACATCTGCAGACTCATTTTATGAGGCTAGCATTATCCTGCTACCAAAACCAGACAAGGATGCCACAAGAAAAGAAAATCACAGGTTACCATCCCCAATGAATGGAGATGTAAACATCCTCAATAAAACATTAGCAAGCCTAATTCAGTAATACGTTAAAAGGATCATACATCACGACCAAGAGCGATTTATTTTAGGGATGCAAGGATGGTTCAACATCTGCAAAGCAATGTGATACACCACATTAAAATGAAGGATAAAAATCAACAGATCATCTTAATATATCCAGAAAAAAAGTATTTGACAAAATTCAACATCCATTTACAACTTAAAAAAAAACTCTCAATAAAGTGGGTATAGAAAGAATATTCTTCAACATAATAAAGGGCAAATGTAACAAACCCACAGCTAAGATCATACTCAATGATAAAAGCTGAAAACTTTCCATCTAAGGTTAGGAACAGCACAAGGGTGCCTGCTCTACAGCCACTTTTATTCAACATAGTATAGTAATTACCCTACTTATGAACACATTCTGTTCTGAGAGTACCTTTGTAAGTCCAATTTGTTTGTAAGTCCAACAAAGTTAGCCTATATACCCAACTAACACAATCAGCTCAATAGTATTGCACTGTACTAGGTTTAAACTACTTTTCACAGAAATAATACATTAAAAAAACACAAATATTAAAAAAAAAATTAATCTTATAGTACATTGAAAAGTACAGCAGTACAGTACAACAGCTGGCACAGGGGCTAGCATCAAGTGAACAGGCAAGAAGAGCTACTGACTGGGGGAATGAGAGGAGGTGGGAGATGGTAGAGCTGAAGGATCCTCAGCTCTAGGAGATGGGGGGCGGGGGCAAGCTGCAATTTCACTCATACTTGATGTTGATGGAACACACATGTGCATCTTTAGAAGTTCACAACTTGAAGGTTCATATGTAGGGGACTTATTGTAGTGGAAGTCTGAGCCAGATCAGTTAGGCAACAAAAAGAAAAAGACGTTCATCTTGGAAAGGAAGAAGTAAAATTATCTCTGTTTGCAGATGACATGATATTGTACAGGAAACCCTCAATCCACCAAAAACTGTCAGGACTAATAAATTAATCCAATAAAGCTAGGGGATACAATATCAGCATATAAAAATCTGCTGCATTTCTACATGCTAATAATAAACTACCAGAAAGAGAAATTACAAAACTCATTTACAATTGCATCAAAAGAATAAAATACCTAGGAATAAATTTAACCAAGGAGGTTAAAGACATGTATACTGAAAACTGTAAGACATAATGAAAAAGAAGACACAAATAAATGGAAGGAGTCCATGCTCACGCATTGGAAGAACTAAAAGTGTTAAAATGTCCACAGTACCAAAATAATCTACATATTCAATGCAACCCCTATCAAAATTCTAGTGGCATTTTTATATGTAAGTAGAACAAACAATCTCCAAATTTTAATGGAACCACAAAATACCCTGACTAGCCAAAGCAATCTTGAGAAAGAAGGTCAAAGCTAGAGGTACCATGTACCCTGATTTTGAACTATATTACAAAGCTATAATAATTAAACAGTATGATACTGGCATAAAAGAGATACATAGATCAATGAAACAGAATAGTAAGCTCAGGAACAAACCCAGCATATACAATCAACTAATTTACCACAAATGAGCCAAGAATACACAATGGGGAAAAGACAGTCTCTTAATAAATGGTGTTGGGAAAATTGGATAGCCACACACAAAAGAATGAAACTGGACCACTATTTTACACCATAAACAAAAAATAACTTAAAATGGATTAAAGACTTGAATATAAGGCCTGATACCATAAAACTCTAAGAAGAAAATAGATATTTATAGTAAGTTCCTTGACAAAAGTCTTGGTGATAATTTTTTGAATCTGATATCAAAAGCAAAAGCAACAAAAGTAAAAATAAACAAGTAGGGATACATCATCAAACTAAAAAGCTTCTTCACAACAAAGGAAACCATCAACAAAATGAAAAGGTAACATACTAATAGGAGAAAATATTTGCAAATCATATATCTGATAAAGGTTAATACCCAAACATATAAAGAACTCCTACAACTCAATAGCAAAAAACCCCAAACAATCTAATTAAGAAATAAGCGGAGATCTGAACAGAAATATTTCCCAAGAGGACATACAGATGGCCAACAGGTACATTAAAAGATGCTCAACATCACTAATCATTCAGTTCAGTTCAGTTGCTCAGTCGTGTCCGACTCTTTGCAGGAAAATGCAAATCAAAACCACAATGAGGTATCAACTCAAACCTGTTAGAATGTCTATAATGAAAAAGCCGAGAAATAACAAGTGTTAGCAATGAAGTGGCAGAGAAGGCAACGGCACCCCACTCCACTACGCTTGTCTGGAAAATCCCATGGATGGAGGAGCCTGGTAGGCTGCAGTCCATGGGGTTGCTAAGAGTTGGACACAACTGAGCAACTTCCCTTTCACTTTTCACTTTGATGCACTGGAGAAGGGAATGGCAACCCACTCCAGTGTTCTTGCCTGGAGAATCCCAGGGATGGGGGAGCTTGGTGGGCTGCCGTCTATGGGGTCGCACAGAGTCAGACATGACTGAAGTGACTTAGCAGCAGCAATGATGTGGAGAAAAATAAACCTTTGTGCACTGTTGGTGTAAGTGTGAACTGATGAGGAAAATACTACGGAAGTTCCTCAAAAATCTAAAAACAGAACTTTTAAATTAAAGAATAAAAATAGAACCATATGCTTCAGCAATCCCACAAAGTACTTATATGAAGAAAATTAAAATTCTATCTTGAAAAACATATGTACCCCATGTTCACTGCAGCATTATTTTTAACAGCCAAGATATGGAAACAACCTTAAGTGTCCACCAATGAATGAATAAAGATATTGTTTACATATATAATGGACTATTACTCAGTCCATAAAAAAATAAAATCTTGTCATCTGCCAGGGTGAAAGCACCTTGAGGGCATCATGCTAAGTGAATTAATTCAGACCAAGACAAATATTGTATGATCTTACTTATACATGGAATCTAAAAATAAAAGCAAAGGAACAAGCTTATAGATACAGAGACTAAATTAGCAATTGCCAGGGTTGGGGTCAGGAGTGGGAGAAATGGTAAAAGGGATCAAAAGACTCAAACTTCCAGTTATAAAATAAGTAAGTCCTGGGGATGCTGACTGATGCTGAAGCTGAAACTCTAATACTTTGGCCACCTGATGCGAAGAACTGATTCATATGAAAAGACCCTGATGCTGGGAAAGATTGAAGGCAGGAGGAGAAGGGGATGACAGAGGATGAGATAGTTGGATGGCATCACTCACTCAATGGACATGAGTTTGGGTAAATTCTGGGAGTTAGTGATGGACAAGGAGGCCTGGCGTGCTGCAGTCCATGGGGTCACAAAGAGCTGGACAAAACTGAGTGACTGAACTGAACTAAACTGAAGTCCTGGGGATGTAAGGTATACCAAGGTGACTATAGTTAACAATATAGACAGTTGCCAAGTTATGATGATTCAGTTTAACAATCTGACTTTATGATGGTACAAAAGCAATATAAATCCAGTAAAACTGAACTCTGAATTTTGATCTTTCCCCCATACTATCAATATGCTGTACAGTACTGTCTTGTGAGGCCTGGCAGTGACAGTGAGCTGTAGCTCCCCAAATACTACTTGATTATGAGGATAAACAACCAATACACCTAAAATCATTCTGTTTTTCACTTTCAGTGCAGAATTCAATAAATTACATGAGATATTCAACACTTTACAAAATACGCTGTGTGTTAGATGATTTTCACAAGCTGTTCAGTTCAGTTGCTCAGTCGTGTCCGACTCTTGAATCGCAGCACGTCAGGCCTCCCTGTCCATAACCATCTCCTGGAGTTCACTCAAACTCATATCCATTAAGTCGGTGATGCCATCCAGGCATCTCATCCTCAGTCGTCCCCTTCTCCTCCTGCCCCCAATCCCTCCCAGCATCAGAGTCTTTTCCAATGAGTCAACTCTTCACATGAGGTGGCCCAAGTACTGGAGTTTCAGCTTCAGCATCATTCCTTCCAAAGAACACCCAGGGCAGATCTCCTTCAGAATGGACTGGTTGGATCTCCTTACAGTCCAAGGGACTCTCAAGAGTCTTCTCCAACACCACAGTTCAAAAACATCAATTCTTTGGCGCTCAGCCTTCTTCACAGTCCAACTCTCACATCCATACATGACCACTGGAAAAACCATAGCCTTGACTATATGGACCTTTGTTGGCAAAGTAATGTTTCTGCTTTTCAATATGCTATCTAGGTTGGTCATAACTTTTCTTCCAAGGAGTAAGCTGTAGGCAAGTGTAAATGTTCTGAGCACATTTAAGATAGGCTAGGCTGCTGCTGCTGCTGCTGCTACTGCTAAGTCACTTCAGTTGTGTCTGACTCTGTGTGACCCCATAGATGGCAGCCCACTAGGCTCCCCCGACCCTGGGATTCTCCAGGCAAGAACACTGGAGTGGGTTGCCATTCCTTCTCCAATGCATGAAAGTGAAAAGTGAAAGTGAAGTCGTTCAGTTATGTCTGACTCTTAGCGACCCCATGGACTGCAGCCTACCAGGCTCCTCCATTCATGGGATTTTCCAGGCAAGAGTACTGGAGTGGGGTGCCATTGCCTTCTCCCATAGGCTAGGCTAAGCTACTGAAATTAAAAGATCCTTGCTCCTTGGAAGAAAGCTACGACTCCTTGGAAGAAAAAAATATGACAAACCTAGACAGCATATTAAAAAGCAGAGATATTACTTTGCTGACAAAGGTCCATATAGTCAAAACTATGGTTTTTCCAGTACTTGTGTATGGATGTGAGAGTAGGACCATAAAGAAGGCTGAGCACCAAATAATCAATGCTCTCAAACTGTGTGGAGAAGACTCTTGAGAGTCCTTTGGACAGCAAGGAGATCAAACCAGTCATTCCTAAACCCTGAATATTTATTGGAAGGACTGATGTTGAAGCTCCAATACTTTGGCCACCTGATGCAAAGAGCCAATTCACTGGTTAAGACCAATGCTGGGAAAGATTGAAGGCAGGAGAAGAGGCAACAGAGGATGAGATGGCATCACTGACTCAACGGACGTGAGTTTAAGCAAGCTACAGGAGATGGTGAAGAACAGGGAAGCCTGGTGTGCTGCAGTCCATGCAGTCACAAAGAGTTGGAATGACTGAGTGACTGAACAACAACAACAAGGCTAAGCCATAATGTTTAGTAGGCTAGGTGATTAAATCACTTTTTGAATGAATATTTTAAATTTATGATGGGTTTATCAGGACATAATCACATATTAAGGAAGATCTGTGCTATATTGCAATTGTGCAGTAGTTTGAGCATTCTTTGGCATTGCCTTTCTTTGGAATTGGAATGAAAACTGACCTTTTCCAGTCCTGTGGCCACTGCTGAGTTTTCCAAATTTGCTGCCCTATTGAGTGCAGCACTTTCCCAGCATCATCTTTCAGGATTTGAAACAGCTCAACTGGAATTCCATCACCTCCACTAGCTTTGTTCCTAGTGATGCTTTCTAAGGCCCACTTGACTTCACATTCCAAGATGTCTGGCTCTAGATTAGTGATCACATCATCATGATTATCTGGGTCATGAAAATCTTTTTTGTACAGTTCTTCCGTGTATTCTTGCCACCTCTTCTTGATATCTTCTGCTTCTGTTAGGCCCATACCATTTCTGTCCTTTATCGAGCCCATCTTTGCATGAAATGTTCCCTTGATATCTCTAATTTTCTTGAAGAGATCTCTAGTCTTTCCCATTCTGTTGTTTTCCTCTGTTTCTTTGCATTGATTGCTGAAGAAGGCTTTCTTATCTCTTCTTGCTATTCTTTGGAACTCTGCATTCAGATGCTTAGATCTTTCCTTTTCTCCTTTGCTTTTTGCCTCTCTTCTTTTCACAGCTATTTCTAAGGCCTCCCCAGACAGCCATTTTGCTTTTTTGCATTTCTTTTTCCTGATGTTCAAGCTGGTTTTAGAGAAGGCAGAGGAACTAGAGATAAAATTGCCAACATCTGCTGGATCATCAAAAAAGCAAGAAAGTTCCAGAAAAACATCTATTTCTGCTTTATTGACTATGCCAAAGCCTTTGACTGTGTGGATCAAAATAAACTGTGGAAAATTCTTCAAGAGATGGGAATACCAGACCACCTAACCTGCCTTCTGAGAAATCTGTATGCAGGTCAGGAAGCAACAGTTAGAACTGGACATAGAACAGACTGGTTCCAAATAGGAAAAGGAGTACGTCAAGGCTGTATATTGTCACCCTGCTTATTTAACTTATATGCAGAGTACATCATGAGAAACGCTGGGCTGGAAGAAGCACAAGCTGGAATCAAGATTGCCGGGAGAAATATCAATCACCTCAGATATGCAGATGACACCACCCTTATGGCAGAAAGTGAAGAGGAGCTAAAGGGTCTCTTGATGAAGGTGAAAGAGGAGAGTGAAAAAGTTGGCTTAAAGCTCAACATTCAGAAAACAAAGATCATGGCATCTGGTCCCATCACTTCATGGGAAATAGATGAGGAAACAGTGTCAGACTTTATTTTTTGGGGCTCCAAAATCACTGCAGATGGTGACTGCAGCCATGAAATTAGAAGACGCTTACTCCTTGGAAGAAAAGTTATGACTAACCTAGATAGTATATTGAAAAGCAGAGACATTACTTTGCTGACTAAGGTCCATATAGTCAAGGCTATGGTTTTTCCAGTGGTCATGTATGGATGTGAGAGTTGGACTGTGAAGAAGGCTGAGCACCGAAGAATTGATGCTTTCGAACTGTGGTGTTGGAGAAGACTCTTGAGAGTCCCTTGGACTGCAAGGAGATCCAACCAGTCCATTCTGAAGGAGATCAACTCTGGGATTTCTTTGGAAGGAATGATGCTAAAGCTGAAACTCCAGTACTTTGGCCACCTCATGTGAAGAGTTGACTCATTGGAAAAGACTCTGATGCTGGGAGGGATTGGGGGCAGGAGGAGAAGGGGACGACCGAGGATGAGATGGCTGGATAGCATCACAGACTTGATGGACGTGAGTCTGAGTGAACTCCGGGAGATGGTGATGAACAGGGAGGCCTGGTGTGCTGTGATTCATGGGGTCACAAAGAGTTGGACATGACTGTACGGATGAACTTAACTGAACTGTGCTATACTGAATATTCAAAAGTTGCTATAAGAGAACAGATCTTACACGTTCTCGTCATAAGAAAAAAAAATTTTGTTAACTATGGAAGGTGATGGATGTTAACTAGATTATTGTGGTGATCATTTTGCAATGTACAAAATATCGAACCACTGTATGCCTGAAACTAATAATGGTATATGTTAATTATATACTGCAATTAAAAAAAAAAGAAAATAACAACCATAAGTGAGGATGTAGAGATACTGGAATCTTTGTGCACTGTTGATGGGAGTGTAAAATAGGGTAGCCACTGTGGGAAAAAAGTATGGTAGTTCCTCAAAAAATAGAATTACCCTATGTTCCATTAACCCTTCTGGATATATACCCAAAAGAATAGAAATCAGAGTCTCAAAGAGATATTTATACACCCATAGCAGCATTACTCACAATAGGCAAAAGGTGGAAACAAACCTAGTGTCCATCAACAGAAGAATGGATAAACAGCATGTGGTATATACATCCAATGGAATATTATTCAGCCTTAAGAAAGAAGGAAATTCTGACACACAATTTAACTAAATGAATCTTGAAGACACTGTACTCAGTGACATAAGCCAGTCACAAAAAAAAAAAACCATGGTATGATTCTACTTACATGAGGTAACTAAAGCAGTCACATTCAGAGACAGAAAGTAGCCTGGCTGTTGCCAGGGGCTAAGTTGGGAGAGGGGCAACAGGAGTTATTTAATGAGTATAGAGTTTCAGCTTTTCAAGATGCATTCTGGAGATAGACATTGGTGATGACTGCACAAAATGTGAATGTAATTCATGTATACTTAAAAATGGTGAATATGTTTAAGTTTCATGTGTGTGTATTTTATCAGGATTAAAAACAAAGTTTAAAAGCCCACAATATATAAGAGAGAATCTGTTCAAAATCCAAGACTGGAAAGGGCAATCCAGTTGAACTTGGGCCACAGTAGACTGAAGATGGAGCTAAGGTCTCCCAGCCCTTTGGTTGTACCAACTCTTTGACATAAATAACAACAGAATGGCCTAGAGGTGGTTCTGAATGGAGCTTTTGGCAATAATGTTCTTACATGGATGCAGGTGCTAATTTAACAGGCAAAATGGAAACCTATGGTACTACTGTACCAAGCTACAGTTTAATCTGAAGCATTAAGTTCCCATGGACCTCAGAGGAGGTGGCAAAGAACTATGAAGTTTAAGGGAAATCAAATCTAAATAGCTGCCTAGGTCCAAGCAAAGAGCTTAAAGCCTGTTTGGATTTCGATAAAATAACATCATAGAGGAGCTGTTACCAGGACTGAGCAATTAATCTTTCTGAAAAAAGTGAGTTTTTACTTTTTCTGGGGGAGGAGTTGTGCAGCTTCTACAAAATTTGATAGTATAAATACAGTGCATTTTAATCCATGCCAATAATTAGATTCTCATACTAAAAAGGAAGTGGCTAAAACTTTCCATGGCTATCCTATCCCTACCTTTTATGGGAAAAATTCTAAAAATATATCACAATCCAGATTAGTATGAAGGGAGAGGGCATGTAAATGTAATACCAACACAAAATTGCAAATGAAATGTGCTATAATCTAAAAATGTTTCCTCTTCTATGTGTTGGTTCTTGTGGAATTCAGAAAATACTGACTACACTGCATAAACTAACAAAACTACCCTTTGATTTAGGGGCAAAATGTTTTTAAATGTTGTGGTTCAGTTGCTAAGTTGTGTCTGACTCTTTGCAACCCCCTCCATGGACTGCAGCACACCAGCCTTCTCTGTCCTTCACTACTCCCAGAGTTTGCTACAATTCATGTCCATTGATTTGGTAATGCTATTTAACCATCTCATCCTCTGCTGCCCTCTTCTCCTTTTGCCTTCAATCTTTCTCAGCATCAAGATCTTTTCCAAAAAGGTTTTAAAAATGTGTGTTATTATTTTTATCACACACATATACATAATGTAAAAATAAAATTTCTATAATAAACATTGATCTGTAAGAGCTAAATATTTATAGAGTTTTTAACATCAACAGAACTAAAAAAGGAAAAAACCTCTCAATAGATACAGAAACATCATTCAACAAAATTCAACCCCTATTCATGATTGAAAACTCTCAGCAACCTAAGACAGAAGGTAACTTCCGCAATCTCATAAAGGGTTACTGACAAAAACCCTACAGCTAACATTATACTTACTGGTGAAGACTGAATGCTTTTCTCCCACGACCAGGAACAAGACAAGGGTATCAACTCTCATTATTTCCATTCAGCATCATAAAGGATATCCTAGCCAGTGCAATCTTGGGGGCAAATAGCAGAGAGGTGGGCAGAGTATGTAGACTGAAAGGAGGAATGTAAAACTGTCTATTTAGACAACAGATCACCTATGTAGAAAAAACTACAAAACATCTACAAAAAAGCTGAAGAATAAATGACTTCAGCAAGATCACCGGATATAAGGTGAACATGAAAAAATTCAAATATATTTTTACTCATTAGCAACAAATTATTAGATATTGAGATTTTTAAAAATTCTATTTTAACCTAACTATAAAGTATTTGTGGACAAATTTAGCTAAATATGTCATAAGACCTATTGTGAAAACTATAAATTCACTGCCGAGAGAGTTTATTAATAAATGGAATAAATAAAAGATATAAATAAATGGAGAGTTATAACATGTTCATGGGTCAGAAGACTCTATTAAGATGTCAATTCTCCCCAAGATGATTTATAGATTCAAAGGAATTCCAATCAAAAACCCAGCAGGCTTTTTTTTGCAGGAAGGCCGACTCTAAAATTTAAATGGAAATGCAAATAACAGAACAACTTAGAGAAAGAACACGGAGGAATTACACTACCAATTTCAAAAATTACAACAAAGCTAAAGTAATCAAGACAGTATGTTATTAGAGTAAGAACAGACATTTAGGTCAAAAGAAGAGAAAAGAAAGTCTAGAAATAGACCCACACATATACAGCAAACTGATTTTTAAAAAAGGTGCCAAGGTAATTTCAATGAAAAATAGACTTTGCAATAAATGATGCTGGGACAATTGTTATATATATGTGAAAAAAACTAACCCAGACCCTTATCCCTCACAATATATTAAAAATTAATTCAAAGGTTCCAGAAGTAGGTTCCCTAAAATCCATTATTATGTTCCATTACAGTAATGTTTTCAATACCATATTGGTTTAATTGAAGAGAAGACAGGATACTATACAAAATAATAATAAACATTAATGTTATGAAATGTTACAAAAAATCATAATGGGCTATAGGTCTAAATGAAAGGGCTAAAATCATAAAATTTCCAGAAGAAAACATAGAAAAATATCATTACAATCTCAGAGTAGATGGAAATTTCTTACATAGCATACAAAAAGAATAAAACAGGACTTCATTAAAATTTTAGGCTTTGGTGCATCAAAAGACACTGTTAAGAAATGAAAAGGTAAGCCACAGACTGGATGAAATTATTTGCAGAACACATTTCTGATAAAACAGCTATAATCAGAGTAAGAACTGAGAAATGCAAATCAAAACTACCATGAGATATCACTTCACACCAGTCAGAATGGCCACTGTCAAAAAATCTACAAACAATGAATGTTGGAGAAGGTAAGGAGAAAAGGGGACCCTCTGACACTTGGTGAGAACATAAAATGGTATATCCACTATGGAGAGCAGTATGGAGGTTCCTTGGGAAACTGAAAATTGAGCTACCAAACGATCTAGCAATCCCACTCCTGAACATATATCCAGAGAACATGGTTTGAAAGGATCACATGCAGCATAATGTTCACTGCAGCACTGACTACAATGGCCAAGACCGGGAAGCGACCCTTACGTCCACTGACAGATAAAGAGGATGTGGCACATATGCACACAATGGAATAAGATGAAAATCAGCCACTAAAAGAAGAAATCACACTATTTGCAGCAACATAGATGGTGGACCTGGAGATAATCATGCTAAGCCAAGTCAGACAAAGACAAATACCATATGATATCACTTACACGCAGAATGTAAAAGAAATGATACATGAGAAGTTGTTTACAAAACATAAACATACTCACAGACTTAGGAACAAACTTACTGTTGCCAGGGGCAACCGTGGCAGGGACAGACAGACTGGGAGTCTGGGATTGGCCTGTCCTCACTACTGCATTTAGAACAGATAACCAACAAGGACCTACTGCACAGCACAGGAGACGCTGCTCAATACTGTATAACAACCTAAAATGGGAAAAGAATCCGAAAAAGAATAGATAACATATATTTATAACTGAATAACTTTGCTGTACACCTGAAACTAACACAACATTGTTAATCACCTATCTCCGATATAAAATTTTAAAAAAGAAATGTGAAAAAGGAAAAAATAAGAACTTACAATTCAAATATGAAAAGACAATTCAATTAAACACGGGAATAAGAAACAAGACACTTCAATAAAATACACAAATGGTAAATACACACAAAAGATGGTCAATATCATTAGCCTTTAAGGAAATTAAAATTAAAACCATCATGAGTTACTACTACATATGTACAAGAACAGTTAAATAGTTAAACTTGACAATACCAAGTGTCAGTGAGGACATGGAACAACCAGAACCCTCATACACTGCTTGTAGGAATGCAACTCTGAAAAACAGCTTTGCAGTTTCTTATAAAGTTAAACATAGATGTATAAGATCCAGTAACAGTTCCTCTCTTGGGAATTTATTAAAGAAAAATGAAACAAAAGGCTGTATGCAAATGTTTATACCAGCATCATTCAAAACAGTAAAAAAATGGAAACAGCCCAATGTCTATCAAAAATTGAATGGATAAACAAATTAGGCTTACCCACATAACAGAATACTATTCAGTAATGAAAAGAATGAACAATATGGATGACTCTCAAAAGTATTACACTAAGTAGAAGAAACTGGACACAAAAGGACTACATATTGTATGATTTTATTTATATGAAATTCTAGAAAAGACTAATCTGTGGTGACAGAAAGCAGATGAGTGCTTTTGCTAGATGCCAATGGTGGGCAGAGAGAACAAACTTCAAAGAAGCACAAGGAAACTTTCTGTATTAATTGAAATGTCCTATATCATGATTGGTGGTCATACAAATATATATGTTTATCAAAACACATCAAACTGAACACTTAAAATTAGTTTTACTTTATGTAAATTATATCTTAATAAACGTATCTTGACAGTGTTTAAAGAAGACTTTTTAAGATATTAACTAAGTTATACACATATGTGCAACATGTACCAAACGGTAGACATCTCAACAGTGATGTCTTAGAATTTTATAAACTTGGTCTTGTTACTGCCATGCAAAAATCATTCCATGTATGATGTAAAGTTTGTAACAACAACTACTATTGGTGCAAAAGAATGGAGCAGAGACAAGAATAGGATGGGACCCTATGTCTGAGGAAGTCAAACTGCATTAATGTCACCATTCAGCAAAGATCCATGATACTGACAAGAATTAGTTTGTGCTAGACATCCATCAGTTCACCATCTGGAATATCCTACTTTCGAAGTTAAACAAGAAATCTTGTCTCTTGGCAACTGATATAAGCCCTAATAGAGGCTTATAAAGCACAACTGTCCAAGTAGTGCTAGAATTTTAAAAATAACAAGGAACACAAAGATGCCTTTGCAGGTCAGGAGAGATGAATTGTCACAGTATACAGCTGTGGGATGCTGCCATATTTATAACAGAATGTGTAAGGGATTCACTAAAAATTCATATCTTTTAAATATATTTAACCTATTTATTACCGCTTGTCCCCACTAGAACAATGACATTCCATCATGACAGGTATTTTTGTTTTTGCTGTTCACTGCTGTATCCCTAGCACCTAGAACAATGCCAAGCATACAGTAATTGTTCAATAAACATTTGGTAAATGAATATGTCTACAAAGTTTACAAATATCTATACAAATTTATTATGTCAATATAGATATCAATCACAGCTAAATGATGTAATAGCCTTCTCTTACATTTCTTTTTTGGTACAATTTCTTTGACTGGAAATTAATAACTATCTTGTTTCTCTACTCATTTTGTTTCTAAATACAAATTCAAACATAAACTTTCAATCTATAAATAATAAATGCTGTAGAGGATGTGGAGAAAAGGGAATACTCCTGCACTGCTGGTGAGAATGTAAAGTGGGACAGCCACTATGGAAAACAGTATAGAGATTCCTTAAAAACTAAAAATAGTTACCATATGATCCAGCAATCACACTCCTGGGCATATATCCAGAGAAAATGAAAACTTTAATTTGAAAAGATGTATGTACATCAATGGTCAAGGCAACACTATTTACAACAGCCAAGACGTGGAAGCAACCTAAACATCCGCCGACACATGAATGGATAAAGATCCAGTACACACAATGGATATTACTTGGCCCATAAAAAGAATGAATTTTTGCCATTTGTAGCAACATGAATAGATGTAGAAGTAATCATACCAAGTGAAGTAAGTCAGATAGAGAAAGATAATTAAATGAATTTATTCATAGAACAGACACAGACTAACAGATACAGAAAACAAACTTATGGTTACCAAAGGTGAAGGGGGAGAGAGGGATAAATTAGGAGTACGAGATTAACATATACACACTACCATATTTAAAACAGCAAAGCAACAAGGATTTACTGTATAGCACAGGGAATGTTATTCAATATCTTGTAATAACCTATAATGGGAAGATAATCTGAAAAAAAAATATAACTGAATCACTTTGTCATATACCTGAGACTAACATGATACTGTAAATCAACTGTACTTCAATTTAAAAAAATGAACCTTCAAACAAGGAGATTTTTATTTTTCCTTTATAGATTTCTTTATTCCATAAGTTCTCTATGAGATGTCTGTATTTATGTGTATTCAGAATAAAAAACATTTTAAATGTTATGCATTTTTATAAAATTAGAGCTTTTGGAAAACAAGATTTAAAATGTTAATAAATACATATCCATCAATAATTACTTTAAATTTCAATGAACTAAGTGTTCCAATAAAAGATACAGAGTGGCATTCTGGATATAAAATAAGAGCCTACAATATGTTGCCTACTAGAGACCCATTTTAGGGTGAAGGAAACCCATAGATTGAAAGTGAGGAAATAGAAAAGATATATTTCATGCAAACAGAAATGACAGGAAAGCAGGGGTAGTGATATTTATATCAGACAAAACAGACTTTAAAACAAAGGCCATTAAAAGACTTAAATATCAGATATGACACCATAAAACTCCTAGAAGAGAGCACAGGCAAAATATTCTCTGACATAAATCGTAGCAATGTTTTCTTAGGCCAGTCTCCTAAGGCAATAAAAACAAAAACAAACCAATGGGACTGAATCAATGCATTAAAAAATGAAAATACAACCTATGGAATGGGAGAAAATATTTTCAAATGATGCGACCAACAAGAGTTTAATCTCCAAAATATACCAACAGATAATATAACTCAACAACAACAAAAAACCAAACGACCCAATTCAGAAACAAACATTTCTCCAAAGAAGACAAACAGCCAGACACGTGAAAAAGATGCTCAGCATCACTACTTATCACTACTTATGAGAGAAACGCCAAAGCCAGACTACAATGAAGTATCACTTCACATTGGTCAGAATGGTCATCATTAAAAAGTCAACAAATAACAAATGCCAGAGAGAGTGTGGATTAAAGGGAATCTGCCTGCACTGTTGGTGGGAATGTAAGTTGGTGCAACTACTATGGAAAACAGTATGGAGGTTCCTCAGAAAACTAAAATATAGAGCTACCATATGATCTAGCAATTCTACTAATGGATACTTGCACCCCTATGTTCATAGCAGCCAAGACATAACAGAATATTACTCAGCCATAAGAAGAGTGAAATTGTGCCATCTGCAGCAACATGGATGAATCTAGAGATTATTATACCAAGTGAAGTATATCAAATATCATAAATCACTTACATGTTGAATCTAAAATACGATATACATGAACTTACTTACAAACAGACTCACAGACATAGAAAACAAATCATGGTTACCAAATGGGAAAGATGAGAGGATAAATTAGGAGTTTGGGATTATTGTATAGCACAGGGAATTATTAGGTTGGTACAAAAGTAACTGCAGTTTTGCACTGTTGAACTTTGCCATTTGATATTGGAACACATTCTTAAGTAAATGTGGTTATGTTATACATCATTTTAATGTGCATTTCTTGCTTTAAGTTTTTTGCTAATGACTTACTGAAGTGGAAGTGAAGGTGTTAGTCACTTGGTCATGTCTAACTCTGCAACTCCACAGACTGTAGCCTCCCAGGCTCCTCTGTCCAGGGAATTCTCCAGCTAAGAATGCTGGAGTGGGTGGCCTTTCCCTTCTTCAGGGGTTTTCCTGATCCAGGGATTGAACCTGGGTCTCCTGCATTGTAGGCAGCTTCCTTACTGTCTGAGCTACCAGGTAAGTATTCTTGCCTGGAGAATTCCCTGGACAGAGGAGTCTGGCGGGCTACAGTCCATGGTGTCACAGAGACGGACACGACTGAGCAACTTTCACTTTCAGTTTTCAGTGACTTATTATTTGTGTTTTTTTTCTATTTATTTTAGACTATAGAAATGATGTAAGACAAAAGCAAATTTGAGCAAAGTTTTCATTTGAGTTCAAAATGGGTTGTAAAGCAATAGAGACAACTTGAAACATCAACAATGCATTTAGCCTGATGCACTGGTGGTTCAAGAAGTTTTGCAAAGGAGATAAGAGCCTTGAAGATGAGAAGCATAGCAGCAGGCCATCGGAAGCCGACAACAACCAACTGAGAGCAAGTCAGTTACTAAACAAAAATTCCTCTGCACATGTTCTTTATCTGGAAAACTCTCCATCCATTTCTCTATAAATCTAACCTGTCTCTAACCCAATCTCTCCAATGAAGAATCCTTTATAATACTGATTAATTTTAACCCTTTGATCCACTTTGACTCCCAAGAAAACCCTAAAATCCCTTTAATGGCAGGAAATACTATGTCTTTTTATTTCTGTTACGGAACATTCAATAATGCTTAATTTGTTGAACCTGATAAATTTCAATGAGACTGAAGAACCTTAAGGATACAAAGTTAATGTAAAGCTTACAAAGAAATATATCCATATATGCATATTATATGCATAAAACCTACCAACAGTGTCTGTCCTTGGGAAATGAAGAAATGCCCCGATATAACTATGGTGAGAACAAGATGCCCAGATTCTTCACTGGAGTCAAAAACCTTGAAAAAGAAAGAGAAAAATGTATTTAAGACGTTTCTGTTAGTTTTGATAGTTAAAACCAAACTATCTTCTCACATTGATCTTCCAATCTAAATGTTCCCTTTCCCTCATTTAATCTGTAATCATTCCCCTATAGTTTCAAGTTTCTCTTCATACAGTGGTTAAAAACCAAGCTTTTTAAAAAATATAACTAAAACCAATATTTTGAAACAACAATACTAAATCAGAAATTGAGAGATATGGAGCCTGAGTCAACCACTTTTGAATTAAATTTTAATAAGTCATTATCTTTGAGCCTGAATTTCCTTTCTGTAACATGGGACTAATACCTTAAAAGTTGTTGTCAGACTACAGAGTCTATTTCTTCAGCCATATACTCCATTTTCATAACTTCTCAAAACCTGGTATTTTTCTTGAGATGGGATTTAATTTGTAATGTCACTCTTAAAAACATGGTACCCCAAACTGACCATAATACTCTTGGTGTGATTTCATTATCTCCCATTATTTGCATAATGAAGCCTACTATTTCACATTAATCTTGTGTGGGGGGTAATCCCACTGAAGAGTGATCACATCAACAAAACCTCCTGAAACTTCATCATCTATGTTGGTAAATCACACTTTTACTTTCTTCATCTGAACCTAAAGATAAGACCGTGCATTTACTCCCATTATATTTTATATTGCTAGATATATTCAACAGTTGTGGTAGAAAGTTGAGACAATTAAGACAAAATAACTCAGATACTCAAGATTTCCTACTGTCTTTTCTCTCAGTTCAGTTCAGTTGCTCAGTCATGTCTGATTCTTTGCAACCCCATGGACTGCAGCACGCCAGGCTTCCCTGTCCATCACCAACTCCTGGACCTTACTCAAACTCACGTCCATTGAGTTGGTGATGCCATCCAACCATCTCATCCTTTGTCGTTTCCTTCTCCTCCCACCTTCAATCTTTCCCAGCATCAGGATCTTTTCTAGTGAGTCAGTTCTTTGCATCAGTGTTGACCACAGTGTTGGAGTTTCAGCATCAGCCCTTCCAATGAATATTCAGGACTGATTTCCTTTAGGATAGGCTGGTTGGATCTCCTTGCAGTCCAAGGGACTCTCAAGAGTCTTTTCCAACACCACAGTTCAAAAGCATCAATTCTTCACCATCAGCTTTCTTTATAGTGCAATTCTCACATCCATACATGACTACTGGAAAAACCATAGCTTTGACTAGACAGACCTTTGTTGGCAAAGTAATGTCTCTGCTTTTAATATGCTGTCTAGGTTGGTCATAGCTTTCCTTCCAAGGAGCAAGCATCTTTTAATTTCATGGCTGCAGTCACCATCTGCAGTGATTTTGGAGCCCCCTCCCCCAAAATAGAGTCTGTCACTGTTTCCACTGTTTCCCCATCATTTGCCATGAAGTGATGGGACTGGATCCATGATCTTCACTTTCTGTATGTTGAGTTTTAAGCCAACTTTTTCACTCTCTTTCACTTTCATCGAGAGGCTCTTTAGTTCTTCTTGACTTTCTGCCATAAAGGTGGTGTCATCTGCATATCTGAGGTTGTTGCTATTTCTCCTGGCAATCTTGATTCTAGTTTGTACTTCATCCAGCCTGGCATTTTATATGATGTACTCTGCATATCAGTTAAATAAGCAGGGTGACAATATACAGCCTTGATGTACTCCTTTCCCGATTTGGAACCACTCTGTTGCTCCACATCCTGTTCTAACTGTTGCTTCTTAACCTGTATACAGATTTCTCAGGAGGCAGGTCAGGTGGTCTGGTATTCCCATCTCTTTAAGAATTTTCCACAGTTTGTTGTGATTCACACTGTCAAAGGCTTTGGCATAGACAAGAAAGAAGATGTTTTTCTGGAACTCTCTTGCTTTTTGATGACCCAGTGGATGTTGGCAATTTAATCTCTGGTTCCTTTACCTTTTCTAAATCCAGCTTGAACATCTGGAAGTTCACAGTTCATGTACTATTGAAGCCTAGCTTGGAGAATTTTGAGCATTACTTGCTAGTGTGTGAGATGAGGGCAATTGTGCAGCAGTTTGAACATTCTTTGGCATTGCCTTTCTCTGGAATTAGAATGAAAACTGACCTTTTCCAGTCCTGTGGCCATTGCTGAGTTTTCCAAATTTGCTTGCATACTGAGTGCAGCATTTTCACAGTATAATCTTTTAGGATTTGAAATAGCTCAACTGGAATTCCATCACCTACACTAGCTTTGTTCATAGTGATGTTTCCTAAGGCCCACTTGGCTTTGTATTCCAGGATGTCTGGCTCTAGGTGAATGACCACATCGTCGTGGTTATCTGGGTCATGAAGATCTTTTGTATAATTCTTCTGTGTATTCTTGCCACCTCTTCTTAATATCTTCTGCTTCTGTTAGGTCCATACCATTTCTGTCCTTTATTGTGCCCATCTTTGCATGAAATGTTCCATTGGTATCTCGAATTTTCATGAAAAGCTCTCTAATCTTTCCCATTCTATCTATTTTTTCCTTTTTTTTTTTTTTATCACTGAGGAAGGTTTTCTTATCTCTCCTTGCTATTCCTTGAAACTCTGCACTCAAATGGGTATATCTTTCTTTTTCTCCTTTGCCTTTTGCTTCTCTTCTTTTCATAGCTATTTGCAAGGCCTCCTCAGACAACCATTTTGCCTTTTGCATTTCTTTTTCTTGGGGATGGTCTTCATCACTGCCTCCTGTACAATGTCACAAATCTCCATCCATAGTTCTTCAGGCACTCTGTCTATCAGATCTAATCCCTTGAATCTGTCACTTCCACTGTATAATCATAAGGGATTTGATTTATGTCATGCCTGAATGGTCTGGTGGTTTTCCCTACTTTCTTCAATTTAAGTCTGAATTTGGTAATAAGGAGATCATGATCTGAGCTACAGTCAGATCCTGGTCTTGTTTTTGCTGATTGAGCTGTTTTTGCTGATAGAGCTTCTCCATCTTTGGCTGCAAAGAATAAAATCAATCTGATTTCTGTATTGATCATCTGGTGGTGTCCATGTGTAGAGTCTTCTCTTATATTGCTGGAAGAGGGTGTTTGACCAGTGCATTCTTTTGGCAAAACTCTGTTAGCCTTTTCCCTGCTTCGTTTTGTATTCCAGGGGCAAATCTGCCCATTACTTCAGGTATCTCTTGACTTCCTACTTTTGCATTCCAGTCCCCTATAATGAAAAGGACATCTTTTGGGTGTTAGTTCTAGAAGGTCTTGTAGGTCTTCATAGAACCGTTCAACTTCAGCTTCTTCAGCATTACTGTTTGGGGCATAGACTTGGTTTACCATGATACTGAATGGTTTGCCTTGGAAATGAACAGAGATCATTTGTCGTTTTTGAGATTGCATCCAAATACTGCATTTCGGGCTCTTTTGTTTACTATGATGGCTAATTCATTTTTTCTAAGGGATTCTTGCCCACAGTAGTAGATATAATAGTCATCTGAGTTAAATTCATCCATTCCAGTCCATTTTAGTTCGCTGATTCCTAGAATGTCGATGTTCACTCTTGCCATCTCCTGTTTGACCACTTCCAATCTGCCTTGATTCATGGACCTAACATTCCAGGTTCCTATGCAGTACTGCTCTTTACAGCATCGGACTTTACTTCCATCACCAGTCACACCCACAACTGGGTGTTGTTTTTGCTTTGGCTCCATCTCTTCATTCTTTCTGGAGTTATTTCTCCACTGATCTCCAGTAGTATATTGGGCACCTACCAACCTAGGGAGTTCATCTTTCAGTGTCCTATCTTTTTGCCTTTTCATGCTGTTCACGGGGTTCTCAAGGCAAGAATACTGAACTGGTTTGCCATTCCCAGGGGACCATGTTTTGTCAGAACTCTTTACCATGACCCATCCATCTTTGGTGGCCCTACTCGGTATGGCTCATAGTTTCATTGAATTAGACAAGGCTGTGATCTATGTGATCAGTTTGGTTAGTTTTCTATGATTGTGATTTTCATCCTGTCTTCTCTCTGATGGATAAGGATAAGAGGCTTATGGAAACTTCCTGATGGGAGAGACTGAAGGAGAAAATTAGACTTTTCTCTAATTCACTTTAAATTCCAAATTTAAAAATCGAGTAACATTCTAGATGTCAAAGAAGGTATGCTAAGCCCTGCACTATTTCCCTCAGTGGTTGTTATTCAGCCTCTTTCCCAGTATTAGGAATTCAGTTATTTGTACAATGCTCTTCCATCATAGTTTCAACAGACTACCTTGTAATTTTCATGAACACTTAAAACGGCAAGGATAGCTAGCAATCAAACATAGCTATTGAAACTGGAGCCTGAAACAAATTCTTTGGGAGGCAATATTCTAACATGACAGTTAAACATTAAAAAAAAAAAACTATAACATATGTCTCCAAAAGTGCTCAACACTTAAATGAACAGGTAAATGATGGATGATAAAGCAAACACACAATCACTATTGAGATGATGGCTCATATGGTAAAGTCTGCCTGTAATGCAGGAGATGTGGGTTCAATCCCTGGGTGGGGAAGATCCCTTGGAGCAGGAAATGGTCACCCACTCCAATATTCTTGCCTGGAAAATCGCATGGAAGGAGGAGCCTTGTAGGCTACACTCCACCAGGTCACAAAGAGTCGGACATGACTGAGCAACTAATACAAACATATGTCCAGAAATTAGTCTAGTGCTATCTCCCAATCACTACCTGCTCCCTCCTCCCCCTAAGATAATATTTATCCTGACTTCTAACACTATGGTTTAGTTTTATTTATCCGAATGGAATCATAGAGAATTCTTTTAATGTCTAGCTTCATCCATGTTGCATGTACTTGAGTTCATTATCATTACTATAAATACCATTCTATGACTATACCAATATTATTCTGTTGATAAATATTGTTTTCCAGTGTAAACCTATTGCAAATAATGCTGTTTAGAACATTTTTATATATGTTTCTTGTTGGACAGAAACGCTCATTTATGCAGATGACAATTCTTTCCAAATAATTTTATCATTTTTCTCCCCTGACCTTCTAACTTTTACATCTTTTTTATTTGGCTGTGCCATGTGGCGTGTAGGATCTTAGCTCCCAAGCAGTAGGAATCACAGTCTTAACCACTGGATCACCAGGAATGTTCCCAAACTTTTACACCTAATTTGGCCACCCAGCATCTCTACTTAACAGTCTGTCATCTCAAAATTAACAGCTCTTAACTTGACATCCAAATCTTCCCATTCATTCAATATTCACAAATTGTCAAGTAAGTGGCATCTGTTGCCTGTCACCAGAAGTAGAAGGCCAAACACTTCTGCTCACTGTATCGTGGTACTGGAGTCACCGTGGAAAACAACAGTCAAGCAGTGGAGGAAACAGTACTTGATCAAGCTCGGTACTGGAGGCTGGTTCCCCCATGGCCAGCAAATCCCTCTAGGCGGCCATGGAGGGCAGCTGGCCAGTACTCACCCCTCATGGCTGTAGCAAAATGGCTCCTCCTCTCTCCAGGGGACAGATACAGCAGTGCAGCTGGCCAGGTGCCATATGATGCTTAAGCAGAACATAGAAGCACAGGCTGTGAGGACTCTATCTCTTGCTAAGTAAGTGTTCCAGGTCCAAGGCCCACTCTTTATAGCCAAAAGGGAGGTTGCAAGGCTGCATGCACAAGACATCTACCATGGACCAGACTGCTGTAGGTTTCTGACTCCCACAGTTTTCCCACCTCCTACCTCAGAATATAATTCTATACTTTCATTTTGTTAGGTCAAACTGTGGAATCATTCTTGAATCCTCTACTTTTTGCATACCCACATCCAAGAACAAGTCCTCCAAAATATGCAGAATCTAACCACTTCTCACAAGTCTGGTCTGAGTTAGCATCAGCTAGCTGGATTATTATAATAACCTCCTAACTGGCTTTCCAGTTTCTATTCTTGCTCTCCCATTCCACCACATTTTATTCTCATTACAGTAGCCAGAGTGGTCCTTTTTTGGCAAGGAATAGAGACTTTATTCAGCAAGCCAGGGATCCAAGAAGATGGTGGACTAATGTCCTAAAGTACCATCCAAAGTGATCCTTTTAAAACCTAAGTCAGGTCATGTCATTTCTAGCTCAAAACCCAATAGCAGCTTTCCATCTCTTCAGAGACTCATGCAAGATGCTCCACAATCTAGTCCTCCAATACCTCTCTGCTCTCATTGTCTCTTTGGCCATGCTGCTCTGGCTGCACTGGCCTCTTTGCTGCTCCTTGAACCTGCTAGGCACATTCATGATTATAAAGCTCAGGGATTTTACAATTGCTGTTCTATCTGAAATTGTCTCCTCCTAGATCCACATGACTCATCCTTTGATCTTTTCCAGGCTTTTGCTTAAATATCATATTTCCAAGTAACACCTTTCCTGACCATCCTACCAAAAACTGCCAACAACTCCCTGCCTCATTATCCAAATCAGGTATTAGGTTGGTGCAAAAGTAACTGCAGTTTTGCACAGTTGAACTTTACCATTTGATACTGCAATAATTCTTAAATGTGATTATATTATACATCATTTTAATGCACATTTATCACTATTTTTTGCTGAAGACTTATTACTTACCGTTCATTTTATATTTATTTTAAAACTAAGGAAATGATGTTAGACAAAAAGTAAATTCAAGTAATTTTCTTATTTGCACTCAAAATTGGTCATAAAGCAGTGGGGACAACTCACAAAATCAACAAAGCATTTGGCCCAGGAACTGCTACAGAATGTACAGTACAGTGGTGGTTCAAGAGGTTTTGCAAAGATGAGAGCCTTGAAGATCAGGAGTGCAGTGGCCAGCCATCAGAAGTTGATAGTGACCAACTGAGAGAATCATAGAAGCTGATCCTCTTACAACTACACAAGAAGTTGCTGAAGAACTCAGCGTCAACCATTCTCCAGTCATTAGACATTTGAAGCAAACTGGAAAGGTGAAAATGCTTGGTAAGTGGGTGCCTCGTGAGCTCACTGAAAATCAAAATAATCATCGTTTTTAGTGTCATCTTCTCTTATTCTACACAATAACAATGAACCATTTCTCAATTGGATTGTAATGTGTGATGAAAAGTAGATTTTATATGACAACCGGCGATGACCAGCTCAATGGTTGGACTAAGAAGTTCCAAAGTATTTCCCAAAGCCAAACTTGAACCAAAAAGACTGGGATCACTGTTTGGTGGTCTGCTGCCAGTCTGATCTACTACAGACTAAATTCTGAATCCTGGCGAAACCATAATATCTGAGAGGTCTGCTCAGCAAATTGATGAGATACACTGAAAACTGCAATGCCTGCAGCTGGCACTGGTCAACAGAATGGGTCCAATTCTTCTCCAAACTATGCCCAATAACAACAATTCTTACCAATTGTTTCTTTTTTAATTTACTTATTTATCTGTCTACATATCTTCTTTAAACGTAGATGGATATAAGGGATTAAAAACAATATTTAATGAATCCAAAATAAAAGGAATGTAAAAGGAAGAACAAGTGGGACAAAGACAAAGAAAATACCAAGACTGCTTACACCTCACCCTCTCAACGACCACATTAAATGTAAATGGTTTAGACATGTCAATAAAAGACAATCTGAAAACAACATGAGAAGACAAGGCACAACTATATATGAATATAAACATATAAAAAACAGAAGGGTGAGAAAAATACACACTGCTAACACTGGTGTTGGGGAAGGCTCTTGAGAGTCCCTTGGACTGCAAGGAGATCCAACCAGTCCATCCTAAAGGAGATCAGGGTGCTCATTGGAAGGACTGATGTTGAAGCTGAAACTCCAATACTTTGGCCACCTGATGCGAAGAGCTGACTCATTTGAAAAGACCCTGATGCTGGGAAAGACTGAGGGCAGGAGGAGAAAGGGACGACAGAGGATGAGATAGTTGGATGGCATCACCATTTCAATGGACATGAGTTTGGGTAGGCTCTGAGAGTTGGTGATGGACAGGGAGGCCTGGCATGCTGCCATTCATGGGGTCAAAAGAGTCGGACATGACTGACTGAACTGAACTGAATACTAGTCAAAGAAAGCTGAAGCTTATTAACTGACTGAATACTAGTCAAAAGAAAGTTGGAATAGCTATATTAATTTCAGGCAAGACCATCAAAAGGTATAAAAAGATCATCTTATAATGAAAAGGAGTCAATTAATTAGGAGACATAATTAACCGAAACATTTTCATCACGAATAAGAACTTAAAAATACATGAAGCAGGCAAGGTTCTGCAAGGGACACCACCATCATCATGTCTGACCAGAAGACAAAATCTTCAGTTGAGGACTTGGGGGATAAGAAGAGAGGAGAACATATTAAACTCAAAGTTACTGGACAGGATAGTAGTGAGATTCACTTCAAAGTGAAAAATGATGACATATCTCAAGAAACTCAAAGAAGCAACTGTCAAAGACAAGGAATTCACATGAATTCAACTGGGTTGCTCTTTGAAGGCCAAAGCACTGGTGATAGTGATATTCCAAAAGACCTGCCTGGGATTGAAAGAAGATGTGACTGAAGTTTATCAGGAACAAACAAGGGGTCATTCAATGGTTTAGATATTCTTTTTATTTTTTCTTTCCCTTAATCCTTTTTTATTTTTTAAAGTAGTGCTTCTATAATGTGGTGTTTAAACCAGAATTGAAAACCGGCACCCCCTCTCTGTAAGATATCTAGTGATTTGAATTCTAGTGTCTATTATTTGTTATTGCTTGTTTTCATTGTGTTGATTTGGTGATCAAACCTCATGCATGCACGCTCAGTCGCGTCTAACTACTCTTTGCAACTCCATGGACTGTCACCCCCAGGCTCCCCTGTCCATGGAATCTTCCAGGCAAGAATACTGCAATGGCTTGCCATTTCCCACTTCAGGGGATATTCCCGACCCAAGGACAGAACCAGCATCTCCTGCACTGGCAGGCAGATTCTTTACCACTGCACCACCTGGGAAGCCCGATCAAATCTCAGCCCCCCTTCATACTGCATTCTCCTTTTTAAAAACTATATGTGTGCACAGAGAGGCCACCTTTCCCAGAATTGTGGATTTGCAGGCTTGTGATAAATAAGATCAACTATTTCAAGTGTTATATAATGACTTTCCAATCAGTCCTGTGGCATGTGACTGCTTCACTCCCGGTCTATGACTTTCAGTGGGAGACGGAAGTCTTTCAGAGAACTGAACTGTGGAAAAATGACCTTTCCTTAACTTGAACCAACTTTCAACATCTGAGAAAGAAAGAAAGTGAAGTTGCTCAGTCGTGTCCAACTCTTTGTGACCCATGGACTGTAGCCTACCAGGCTCCTCCGTCCATGGAATTTTCCAGACAAGAATGTGGGTTGCCATTTCCTTCTCCAGGGTAACATCTGAGAGTCTGGACCAAAAGAAGCGGAATACCAGGTTGGCATCAAGATGACAGAGGTGGTGAGAATAATGACTAACTCCAAAGATGGCTTCACTGAAAGAAAGCATTTTAAGATGAAAGAAAAATCTTGTCAAAAGATCACAGAAAAGTTCTAATTTTCATTAGCAGTTGAAGTTATTAATGCAGAAGTATATATAACAGAACACTTTATTTATACTTTTGGCCTGGGATACAACCAGCTTCATTAAAATAAACAAAATATTTGTAAAAAAAAAAACATAAAAATACATGAAGCAATAATTGATAGAACTGTAAGGAAAAGTAAACAAATCCACAATTATAGTCAGAATTCAACACCCACTCTGACAAGTACACAGAAAATCATCAAGCATATGGTAGACTTGAACAACACTACCAACCAACATGACCTGACATTTATACAACACTCCACTCAATATCAATGGGCTTCCCTGGTAGCTCAGCTGGTGAAGAATCCGCCTGCAGTGCAGGAGACCCTGGTTCAATCCCTGGGTCAGGAAGATCCCGTGGAGAAGGGATAGGCTACCCACTCCAGTATTCCTGCACTTCTTCGGTGGCTCAAATGGTAAAGAATCTGCCTGCAATGATTCCTGGGTTGGGAAGATCCCCTGGAAGAGGGCATGACAACCCACTCCAATATTCTTACCTGGAGAATCTCCATGGAGAGAAGAGCCTGTCGGGCTACAGTCCATGGAGTTACAAAGAGTCAGATGCAACAGTGACTAAGCACAGCAGGGCACCACTCAATATCAGCAAAATATATATTCTTCTCAAGTGTACACAGAGCATTTACAACACAGACCAAACTCTGGGCCATAAAACAAGTCTTAGTAAATTTTAAAGTATGTTCTCCGAGCACAAATTAAGTTAGAAATTAGAAACAGAAAGATCTCTGAAAAGGTTCCCAAATATTTTGGACCTAGACAATGTACTTCTAAATACTATAAAGTTGGACTGTAAAGAAAGCTGAGCGCCAAACAATTATGCTTTTAAACTGTGGTGTTGGTGAAGACTCTTAAGAATCTCTTGGACTGCAAGGAGATCCGACCAGTCCATCCTAAAGGACATCAGTCCTGGATATTCACTGGAAGCACTGGTGCTGAAGTTGAAACTCCAATACTTTCGCCACCTGATGTGAAGAACTGACTCATTGGAAAAGACCCTGATACTGGGAAAGACTGAAGGCAGCAGGAGAAGGGGACAACAGAGGATGAGGTGGTTGGATGGCATCACTGACTCGATGGACATGAGTTTGAGTAAGCTCCAGGAGTTGGTGATGGACATGGAAGCCTGGCATGCTGCAGTCCATGAGGTTGCAAAGAGTGGGACACAGCTGAGTGACTGAACTGAACTTCTAAATAACCCATGGGTAAATAAGAAATTAAGAGAGATATTAGGAATTATTTTGAACTGAACGTAATTCACCATGTTAATAAACTAAAAAGAAAAATCATAGGATCACTGCTCAATAAATGTAAGCATATACAAAAGACACTTGACAATATTCAGTATCCATTCCCGAGTTAAAAAAAAAAAATCAGCAAACCAGGAATAGAAGGAACTTCCTCGTTGATGAAGGGCATTTATGAAAAAACTATAGTTAGCATCATGCTTAACAGTGAAAGACTAAAAGCTTTCTCTCTAAGATAAGGAACAAGAATATCACCACTTCTATTCAACACTGTATTGGAAGTTCTAACCACTGAAATTAGGCAAGAAAAAGAAATAAAAAGCACTCAGACTAGAAAGATGAAAAACTGTCTTAACTATCTTAATTCACAGATAACAAGATCATTTATATAGAAAATCCAATTTACTTCCCTAGAACAAGTGAATTTTAGAACAACTGCAGGATACAAAATCAATAAATGAAAACTAAATATATACAAACTAGTAAAGCACAACTGGAATCTGGGATTTTAAAAACATCAAAATTTGCAACAGCATGAAAAATGTGAACTAATTAGGTATTAATATGACAAAAGGAGTAAAAGATCTACAAGCTGAAAACTGACAGAAATTTAATATACAGTAAATACATGGAGAGAAACACTTTGTTCACAGGTAGGAAATTTTAATATCGTTAAATGCTGCAAATGCTGACATAGGCAGAATAATAATCCCCACCAAAGCTTCCTGACATTATCCCTGGAATCTCTAAATATCTTATCTTACATGGCAAAGGGGACTTTGCAGATGTGATTAAGTTAAGGATCTAGAGACAAGAAAGTATTCTGGATTTTCCAGATGGGCCCAATGGAATCCTAACAGTGCCTATAAGGGAAAGGAGGAGGCAGAAGAGTCAGAGAAGGAAATGTGCCTGTTGGCTTTGAAGATGGAAGGGTAGTAGAAGGCAAGGAACTCAGGTAGCCTCTAGAAGCTGGAACAGGGAAAAACAGTCTCCCCTAAAGCTTCCAGAAGAAATGCAGCCCTGCTGACATCCTAATTTTAGCCTTTTAAGACCTGTTTTAGACTTCTGACCTCCAGAACTGTAAGCAAAGTGTAAACAAACAAAGTTTGGTGTTTTTTTTTAAAGTCACTAAGTCTGCGGCAATTTGTTACAGCAATAATAAAATTTTAAATTCTTTTGAAGAAATTAACAAGCTGATTCTAGAATTCATGTGGAAACTCAAGGGTCCAAAGAAGAGGCCATAAACCAAGTGTTTAGGTCAGTCAGTTACCATTAACAAGTACCCAATATGTATTGCTCTCTCTTATAAGTGTTTGGGAAAGAAAGAAAAAAAAATAGAAAGGAACGTCCTTGACCGCTTCATTGATTCATCTGCTCATTCAACAAATATTTACTGAGCACCTAACTGACGCTCAGAAGCATTTTTTAGATGGGCTACATCACTGAACAAAACATTAGCTGCCCTCCTGGATCTAATGCGGGATGAGATGCAGACAAGGTACAGACAACAGGAAACAATAAGTGTAATCAGTGGCATAGTAAGAGTGGGACAGTGAGAGCTGTCAACCTCGGTGCAGGCAACAAGTGATGCTTTGTTGAGAATTTATAAACAAGAGTGGAACTCACTAAAAAGCAGCTGCTCTTTATTACCGCCCAGTGCTAGCAATTCTAATCAATGTCACTGAGGAAATACCCTCCCTGAAAAAAATCTTTTGTCGATCTAAGTTCTAAACAACTGCTGGGTTTAAATACTACATACTGCTGCTGAGTTTAAACAATACATTACCTAAGATTCAAATTTTCAGATTTTTATTATTTATTCTTTAATAAACTTTGTTTCCTACATAGACATTCATTTGGAAAACTCCCAGTTATCAAGTTGGCACACATATACGCAGACTTAACCACATATATCTGCTTCAAGAGCAGCTCACAAGGCTTTGATAATACTTCAAGCTTGCTGCAAAGTTCTTGTCTCAAAGCCTTTCTTAGGATGCACTTCATTTCAACACTGTGGTACAACATTCTTTTACATTTAAATCATAGATTCAAAATAAACAATGACAGCACAGGGATTATAAAGACTAGGAAACAGAACCTGAGTTACTAGAAAGCCGTCATTTCATGGAACCTTCTCTTTGGCATTTATATTTGTGTTTAAAATTTTAAAACAACGAAAGTGCAAGCAAAAAGATGGAATGTTTTTGTTTGGCAAGTGCAAATTTTAGTTCACACTCAAAATATTTACTAAATTTGAATAATGCTTTTAATATTAAAATATTATTCTTTTAAAACTGTTAAATGTTTCCAAACTAAATAACAAAAATAAAACATATCAGCAATTTTATCATTAGTTGCCTAAATTGTACCTGTGGAGATTTTCAGTTTTACTTTTTAAGATCACTTCTCAAAGAAATTAATTACATAAAATATCAGCCTCTAACCAAAGAAGCAAAGTTCAAACATTTAGCTGTTCAACAGATATAAGAACAACTGGCTGAGCATTTGTGCTTTTTTTCCTGCCTTATACAATAGTGTGCTTTTCCTTAGTTATCTTACAGCCATGCTTATAATAATGAATCTCAATCAAAGAATTTTTGATCTTTGCATAATAAGTAACTTATGAAATTTTTGTGAAAATAATTTCATCATTTAGAAAAAGTGTTAAAATTATCCATTTTGGGCTTCAGATGTTCTAGAAACACCACTGAACATAAATAAATAAGTAAATTATCTGGTATATAAGAAAGTGCTAGGCACTAGAGAACAAACAAAGCAGGGTAAGGGGGGTTGTAAAGACAGGGTATGGATGTTACTATATAAATAGGGTAGTCAATCTGGGCATCACTGAGGTGAGGCTTGAGCAAAAAGATCTGAAGATTTCTGGGGATTCCAGTTACTGTTTTTCATACATT
The DNA here is from genome assembly GCA_917880005.1 of Nanger dama. Lineage (NCBI taxonomy): Eukaryota > Metazoa > Chordata > Mammalia > Artiodactyla > Bovidae > Nanger > Nanger dama. The sequence goes on along the minus strand of CAKJTW010000036.1, from coordinate 20,291,268 downwards.
TTGCAATATTTCATCTAAAAGATATTTACAGTATGCTGAGCTTGAAAATGTCTAAGACTTCTAAGAAGTTCAAGAAAAATACAATTTGACTGCATTCCTGCAGTCTTCCCTTCCCAAACCCAACCCAAACATGAATTACCTTTCCTTGCTGCTGCTGCTGCTGCTGCTGCTAAGCTGCTTCAGTCATGTCTGACTCTGTGCCACCCCCATAGATGGCAGCCCACTAGGCTCCTCTGTCCCTGGGATTCTCCAGGCAAGAATACTGGAGTGGGTTGCCATTTCCTTCTCCAATGCATGAAAGTGAAAAGAGAAAGTGAAGTCGCTTAGTCGTGACCGACTCTTAGCGACCCCATGGACTGCAGCCTACCAGGCTCCTCCGTCCATGGGATTTTCCAGGCAAGAGTTATTAAAATCAGCATCCAAGTGGGCTAGAACGGTGGGCTGAGTCTCAGAATCCGGATGAAAAGAGCTGGTGAGAGTGGAGACCCAAGCCTAAGCAAGCAGCCAGAGGGCAAAGGCAGGAATGCCTCAGTTCTTGGGAGAGAGCTTAACCCACAGAAATAGGTCGATTACGCCAGGAAGATTAGCCTGTGTATTCTGAAATTCTGAGTGTTCTCCCAGCCTCTAAGGAGTCGTAGTGGAGCTGGGCAACTTACCCAGCTGAGTCCTTTGTACTCCTCTGCAGAAGACCCAGAAGGTGAGACTCATGCACTTTCCAGCATTTAACATGTAAGGTATATTGGGCTTGAGCCCCAAAGGTAAGACGAGGCATAAGTTAAGGAAAATAACATATCAAATAGGCTAAGGAGACAAAGAACAAACAGAAAACACAGAACACGTGGCTCCTAGCAGTAAAAACAAAAACAAAAACTGCAGCAGGAGATCAACAACAACTTGAGCCAAAAATAATTATTATTATAAATAATATTTAATGAGCCTTGGAGCTAGAAACATGCTTTACAAATATAAAAATTCAGTAGCTTAACTGAAGAACTGGATGGATACTGGTGAGACCAAATTAATGGTCTGAACGATCAAGTAGAGAAATATTCAGAAACACAGAGCATAACTGCAAAGAGGAAGAATTCACATGTACAAGATAATGTGGAACAAAGACTTAGCCACAGGAGAACAAATCTTAAAAACAGGAGCTAAAATGGAAGAAGAGAAACAGATGGAGTAAAGGCAATGATTAAACAAATAGAGGAACAATTACCTACTTCTGTTTCATTGACTATGCTATAGCCTTTGACTGTGTGGATCACAGCAAACTGTGGAAAATTCTTAAAGAGATGGGAATACCAGAGCAGCTGACCTGCCTCCTGAGAAATGTGTATGCAGGTCAAGAAGCAACAGTACTGGACATGGAACAACAGACTGGTTCCAAATTGGGAAAGCAGTACATCAGGGCTGTATACTGTCACCCTGCTTATTTAACTTCTATGCAGAGAACATCATGAGAAATGCTGGGCTGGAAGAAGCACAAGCTGAAAACAAGATTGCAGGGAGAAATATCAATAACCAGAGATACAAAGAGGACACCACCCTTATGACAGAAAGCGAAGAGGAACTAAGCAGCCTCTTGATAAAAGTGAAAGAGGAGAGTGAAAAAGCTGGCTTAAAACTCAACATTGAGAAAATGAAGATCATGGCATCCAGTTCTATCACTTCATAGCAAATAGATGGGGAAACAACGGAAACAGTGACAGACTATTTTCTTGGGCTCCAAAATCACTGCAGATGGTGACTGCAGCCATGAAATTAAAAGACACTTGCTCCTTGAAGAAAAGCCATGACCAACCTAGATAGCATATTAAAAAGCAGAGACATTACTTTGCAGACAAAGGTATTATAGTCAAAGCTATGGTTTTTCCAGTAGTCAGGTATGGATGTGACATTTGGACCATAAAGAAGGCTGAATGCCCAAGAATTCATGCCTTTGAACTGTAGTACTGGAGAAGACTCTTGAGAGTCCCTGACAGTAAGGAGATCAAGCCAGTCAATCCTAAAGAAAATCAACCCTGAATATTCATTGGAAAGACTGATGCTGAAGCTCCAATACTCTGGCCACCTGATGTGAAGAGCCAATTCATTAGAAAAGATCCTGATGCTGGGAAAGACTGAAGGCAGGAGGAGAAGGGGACAACAGAGGACGAGATGATTGGGTGGCCTCACTGACTTAATGGACATGAGTTTGAGCAAGCTCCAGGAGATGGTGAAGGACAGGGAAGCCTGGTGTGCTGCAGTCCCTGAGGTCTCAAAGAGTGGTTAGGACTGAGAGACTCAACAACAAAAAAGACATTGTGCTGCAACTCCAGAGACATGAATAGGCATTACACACTTCCAATAGGTAGTCACTTTCATGCACTGGAGAAGGAAATGGCAACCCACTCCAGTGTTCTTGACTGGAAAATCCCAGGGACGGAGGAGCCTGGTGGGCTGCCGTCTATGGGGTCGCACAGAGTCAGACACGACTGAAGCGACTTAGCAGCAGCAGCACCAAGTAGTCTAGCCATAAAACCCCCAAAACAAAACAAAACAAAACACGTGAATCTGAATTTTATAAAGCCTCTGGATTCAGTTATCAATTCACAAGAAATACAGAGAACTAAGGATCACATTAATTGTACTCCAGAGATGCAATCACAAAATCATAAAGTCAGAAACTCTTCAGGACTCAGTTTCTTCAACAAATAAATTGCAAGGAAGGAAAAGAGGTAGGTAAGGGAAACATAGGGAAGAAACCTCAAAAATTAAAACAAATACTAATCAATCACCATGTATGGTCCTGTTTAAAAGAATTATTAAACTTATGAGACTATTAGAAATTTGAGCACTGACTATTTGATAATATCAAGGAACTGGGGTTTTTTTGAGAGTAAAAAATGGTATTATGACTGTGGGGTTTTTAAAGTTTCTATCTTTTAGAGATACAAACTAAAATATTTGATGCAATGGTAAGATGGCTGAGATGTGCTTCAAAATAACATAATGGGGACTGCTCTGGTGGTCCAGTGGTTAAGACTCCATGCTCCCAGTACAGAGGGCCCAGGTTCCATCTCTGGTCAGGGAACTAGATCCCATATGCTGCAACTAACATCAGGTACAGTCAAATAAATAAGTAAATATATTTAAAAATAACATGATGGACCTGGAAAGAATATCAATGAAGCTAGATTGACCATGAGTTGGTAACTGTTGAAGCTGTTAATACGGACGTGTGAGTCTAGTATACTCTTCTATCTACCTTTATTAAAGAAATTCAAGCATAATCAGAAGTTTTACCTAAGGATTTTTATTGATTAAGCACAAGCAAGGGTAAGAAAAGCATTCAGCTTACATGTAGTAGGGTACTACATGAAGTATCCTAACACATCTGAGAAATTCCAAATATTATAATGCCTAATACAATCCAGGAATCTGAGAAAAAAATTACTTATTTATGGCTCTTGAGAAATATTTTTAATGGGTGATAATTTAGCATTTTGCTGGAATGTTCACATTAGCACAACATAAAATTTTTTAAAAGCTATTTTTAATGACAAAGTCTTCACAGAAAAAAATCATTTTAAGGTGTCAGAACATCACATTCATATCTTCTCTTTCTAGTGGCTCAAGATTTAGGTCATCAAAATCAATGTATGGCAAAACAAATACAGTATTGTAATTAAAAAAATAAATAAATTTAATTTAAAAAAAAAACAACAAAAAAACAGTATTATGGTCCAGGCAAAAAAAAAAAAAAAAAAAGAAAGAAACAGATACATAAACCAATGGAACACAATAGAGAACCCAGAAATAAACCCATTTATATATAAATCAACTAATATTTGACAAGGGAGCCAAGAATACTCAGTGAAGAAAAGACAGTCTCTTCAATAAATGATACTGGGAAAATTGGATACTCACATGTAAAATAATGAAACTAGACCCCTATCTTACATCATTCACAAATTTAACTCAAAATGAGTTAAAGATTTCAATGTAAGACCTGATACCATAAAACTTCTAGAAGAAAACAGTGGGGAAAAGCTCCTTGACATTGGTCCCAGCAATGATTTTTTTTTGGATATTAAAAAAAGCACAAGCAACAAAAGCAAAAATAAACAACTGAAACTACATCAGACCAACAAACTTCTGTACATCAAAAAATGACCAACAAAATGAAAAGACAAGCTCTGGATGAAAATATTTGCACACCACCTCTCTTACATAGGGCTAATATTAAAAAATATACAAGGAGTTCATACCAATCAATAGCATAAAAGCAATTAATTCAATTTTAAAATGGGAAAAGGACCTGAAAAAACATGTTTCTAAAGAACTAGTTCAAGTCCAACAGATACAGGTGCTCAACATCCCTAACCATCAGAAAACTAAAATCTAAACCACAATAAGATATCACCTCCCGTTTGTCAGAATGGCTATTAATATTATCAAAAAGACAAAGAGGTAACGAGTGCTGGTAGGATGTAGAGAAAAGGAACCCTTGTGCACTGCTGGTGGGAGTGTAAACTGGGACAGCCACCATGGAAAACAGTATTGAGCTTCCTAAAAAAAAAAAAAAAGTTAAAAGTAGAACTACCACGTGGTCTAGCAACTCCACTTCTGTGTGGAATACATCATAAGGAAACAAAATCACTATTTCAAAGAGGTATCTGTACCCCCAGGTTCACTGCAGCATTATTTAATTGTTTAAGTGTCCACCAACAGATGAATGGATTAAAAAATATGGTGTGGATACACATACACACAGCAGAACATTACTGGGCCATTAAAAAAAAGGAAACAAATCCTGCCATTTGTGACAACATGAATGAACCCTGAGAGTATTATGCTAAGTGAAATAAGTCAGAGAAAGACAAATACTGGATGATATCACAGTGGAATTAAAAAAAAAAAAAAAATTCACAGCAACAGGACAGACTGGTGAAAAAAAAGAGGGTGGTGAGCAACATGGGTAGGGGTGGTCAAAAGGTACAAACTTCCAGTTATATGATAAATAAGTTCTGGAGATGTACAACATCATGACTACAGCTAGCAATACTGTATTGTGTATTTGAAAGTTGCTGACAGATTTTTTTTTAATTTTAAAAATGTATTTATTTATTTTTACCTTTTATTTTTATTTTTTTTAATATAGATTTTAAAAGTTCTCATCACAAGGGAAAAACGTGTCACTATGTGAGGTGATGGAGGTTAACTAAACTTACTGTGGCAATCATTTCACAATATATACATATATCAAATCATTATTTTGTACATCTTAAGTTTATACACTGTTAAATGTCAGTTATATGGCAATAAAACTGGGAAAAGAAAGATTTATATCAACCTGACTTCTGGCTATGCAGTATTTTGCCATCAACACAGTAGCACACACTGAGATACAGAGCATGCCTATCACAAGCAGGCTTTTCAGGCACAGCTTATATTAATATATTGGTGAAATGATCAGAGTCTTCTATTTTAAATTCATGTATTTGTGAAAGAATGTACTATAGGACTAATCTAAAACTAGCAAAAAGATTAAAAGAAATATATGAAAATATAGAAACATACTTCAAATGTACTTAAATTATATTTACATGAAAGGCTAGCATTACCTGTCAGATGGGACAAGCTAAATTATGTACTTGAGTTTCTTCCTGCTTTTAAGACCCCTTAGAAAGTGTCACAACTCTATACAGTGGCCCAAACTGCTGATTTATGCATCATAAAGCATGGAAATGTGTGAAATTGTCACTCTTGGTAGCTAAAGAGCCTCATAAATTATTTCAACAAACATGTAGGGTATGCTAATAAAAGTGGTCCTGCTACACATCCATTACCAAACTGTAAAATTCAGTATTTTGCTTTTGATGTTTCACAGAAATGCAAAGTGTTAACAATAACAAAAACACACACAATTATTAAGAGCATAACACCCAAACCAAAAAAATATACCTTGGAAATTTGTTTTTCTTTAGAATCTAAAAATATGATCTCATGCATTAGAGTGAGATGTGATTCCCCTTCTTTTTACAACATATATCCAATAAAATTAATGACTGTAAAATTTTCAAGTGCTTTTAAACCTAGCTATTGAAGTTAACTTGTTCACCTTGATTACTAGCCATTAGCAGAATATATTTACTCAAATACCTACCTTCCAAAAAAGGAAAAAGATCTTTATGTCCTGATTACTAATCAAGGTCCCTCTGGTTATTGATCTTTCTATAAAACACAGTTATAGGACATTTCTCCAATACATTTAGAAATCCTTGAAAATCCCTCAAACTAATAAATCCTATAAAAATCACCAATTATACTAGCAAGTAGGGTTTCCCAGGAGGTGCTAGTGGTAAAGAACCTGCTTGCCAATGCAGGACACATAAGAGATGCAGGTTCCATCCCTCGGTCGGGAAGATCCTCTGGAGGAGGGAATGGCAATCCTGGTGTTCTTGCCTGGAGAATCCCACAGACAGGTAGGCTATGGTCCATAGGGTTGCAAAGAGCTGGATATGGCCGAAGCAACTTTGGCAGCAGCATACTAGAAAGCAGCATCTCCCGCTGGCACACCTATCCTAGGTCTCTGCACCTGCCTCACTATCTTCATAGTCACTATCTTCTATTTATTCACTAACAAGGTTCATTCACAGCTACAACAGTTCCAATATCCAAACTGTTTTTCTAAATCGGAAGTAAAGAAACACTTTATTTCTCAGATGCCATATTGTCATTTTTAGGTGAAAAGCACCCTGTATTCCAAATAAGCAGGTCTTTGAACTTAAGTCGCTAGATCTTCCAATGGTGATGTCTTAATCATCTCTAAACAGAGCCCTGAACAGTATCTGGCACACAGCAGGCAGGGAACAAATCCTAAACATAAGTGCATTTTTATTTTCTCGGACATCATTTTAAACTGTAACTTTTGAGACTTCTCCAACCACTAAACTGAAAAAATATTCTTCAAAATATTTGCCTAGATAAATTCTACCTTAAATCATGTTTGCAAACAAACCATAGCCTCTATGAAAACTATGTCTGTTACACAATAAAATTAACTTTTTGTTTTTAAGGAGAATAGAGTTGGAAATATGTATTTATAATCTGGTACTTTGGAACAAGTGATGATTTTGTCAAAAGAAACAAAAATGTTAAAACATCTGTTAGTAGATCCTTCCACAAAAGTCTAAGCAATCTACAATGTACACTGTATGTGACACACAATTCAATTAAACAACCACAATTATAAAAATTATTTCTGTATCAGTCAGATGTAGGCTAGATTGTGCTGTAGAAATTAACAACTTCCCAAAGAAAAGGTTTTATTTCTCACTCACACTACCCATGCATCCTTCTCCTACCTGTCTTCCCCCCCTACCTCACACTGCCTATCATTCTCACTATAGGACTTACCCTGACAGGGCAGCCAATACTTGCCATACTGTAGCAAAGAGAAAGAAGATGATGAATCATCCACTGGCTCTTAAAGCTCCTGCCCATTCCATAGGCACCTTCTGCTCATCTGCTTACTTTCACTGGTCAAAACCAGTCACATGACACACAACTTCAGAGAGACCAGGGATATCCAATCTTAGTATAATCTGGTGAACAACACTAATGACTGCTGCTGCTGCTGCTGCTGCTGCTAAGTCGCTTCAGTCGTGTCTGACTCTGTAAAAGGCACTATCTGGAATAGAAAGACTTAGGATCAAATCCTTGTTTTGCAACTTACAAGTACACTTACTTCCTCATCTATAAAATACAAACAGTAATAACTACCTTATAGGGTCATCAGAAGCTTAAATGATATAATGCAAGATCAGATATTTACCAGAATACCTGACCTTGATTCACTGATTCAATAAAGATTTGGGAGGTGTCCGCCAATCACCTTTCTAGGTATTGACATACAGTAATTATTTACTAAATAAGTTTTTTTGCTTGTTGCTGTTATTAGAAATGCTTTTTGAGTTCCAACCAGGAATAAGTTATCATTTCTTAGCTGAGACTTCCAGTTGTTTTCAATAACCATTTTCTTCCTTATATGCTAAGAGAGCCCCTGATTTTCAGCTGGACACATGATCTCATGGAATTCAGACTACACATGCCAGCTGTTCATATAGTTAAGACAACCATGGGCCTAAGTTATGGCTAGAGCAGAAAGTGTCCTGCGGCAACTAACCAGAAACTTCCTTATGGGGCAGCAGGTATGAACCCTTTGTCTACTTCCTCAAGCCTTCCTCCACCAGGCCATATAGAATATCAGTTCTATTGTGGACTATGAGACCACAGGCATGCATGGCAGAGAACAAAATAGAAGGATTCTCATTTCCTGACACTGTGGAGTATCATACCAGCCCTGTGATGTTATGTAAATAATAAACTTTCATTTTATTTAAGCCATTGTTATTTTGCATTTTCTGTTATTCACAGCCAATCTTAATACTAATTAATAAAACAACATAATCTGTCAACTTTTTAAAAAGCAACCTACATGAAAGAATAATAATTCTTGATGACCCCTCTGCATCTTCATAAAAGGAGGTACCACTGGAGGAAGCAGCAGTGTACAGCAGAATGGGTTAAAGAAGGCAAGAGTTTTCGAAGCAGTTCTTCCTTTGTAAACCTTTGGCAAGTTATTTAACCTAACCCAGCTCAGCTTCTTGTGTATAAAAGGGTAATAAGATTTAAATAGAGATCTTAAATGTGAGAATTAGTGGGAAGAGGTTTATGAAATTACTACATAAATTATAAATCATTAAACAATATCAGTATTACTTTATCAACTGTTCCCTCTCCCTCACCTTTCCTTCAGAAGTGGGGCATGAAGGCAGATTGCAGTACATAAGAATCACTTAGAGAGCCATCCTCAGAGATTTTGATTCATTAGGCCTAGTGCAGGAACCATGAATCTGCATCTTCAACCAGCACCTCAAGGGACTGGTGGAAACAGTCTGCCCACTGCACCTTGAGAAACACCACTTCAGTGATCAGACCCTACTTGTAATCCTGTACTCAACTGCCCCAATATTTGAAGACTGATGAAACACAAGGATAGTTCCATAGCTTCTCTAGTGCCCAAGTAAATGACAAGTACCTGGCAGATAATTCAGTAATTTTTGTTGAATTGGTGAATTGAATTGGAAAATGACAAAATGGGGCTGAATCGAATGGCCCACTATGGACGTGCACTTCTGGTCAAACTAATGTATATAACAGGGACCATCTGGCTTCCTGCCTGAAACAACTACAAAGCTGCACGAGGAAACAACAGATTTTAAGACACTGGATATCAAGTAATAAAGGACATGATTTCTGAGAAATAACAGAAAAAGGAAGTGAGTCTTACCATTGACCTAGAATACTTCTTGGAGAAAGTTTCCAGGCCAAACTACAAGAAGGAGCACAGGCAGAGCCTTGCTAGCTGTCCCTAAGTGGAGGGGACGGAGACTCAAGTCCAGGAAGGCCAGGGTGAGTTTGCAAGCTGGGATTCGGAGAGTAGAGCGCCACACCAAGAGAAACCCCTCCTCAAATCTTCAGCATATACACATGTGGGAGCAAATGCCCAGAGCCTGGGTGAAGAACCACCTGAAAGGAGTTTAGGAACAATCCTGAGTGCTCACACACAGCAGGGAATAGGGTCTGTTCTTATCAGCCAGAGAGAGAAACCTCACAATGTAAGGGCATTGGGTAGAGCATGTATGTTGAAGAGTTTCACATCAGAAGGGGGGGAAAAAAAAGATCTCCAGGTCAAATGCTGCTCTGGTCACACCTGACAAAGCTCAAAAGCAAGACTTGAAAGGATCACACTGCTTCCAAATAACTTATCCCAGCAAAAAGCTCAAGAGTATTTATAGGAATCCAAAATATCCTGCACCCAATAGGACAAAATTCACATCAGGCATCCAATCAAAAATTACCAGGTAGGCAAAGAAGAACTACTACTTCACTATTTTCAAAAATAATTTTCTTGGGGTTTTACTGAATCTTAAATTTTCCTTAAAAAAAAGCTACAATCATTTTTTAATCATTTTCACCCTGTGTGTTAATCTCAAAATTCCTCATCTATATTACTGAACTGCTAGTTCCCATATGAAATATTAACAGTTGTAAGACAAATGGCATAGTGGTTAAAGGGACAAGTTTTAGAGGCATGAAAACCAGGGTGTGAATTCTCTCTGAAGTTCTCTGTGTTCCTGGGAAGTCACTGAACCTCTCTGAGTTTTAGTTCCCTTATCTATAAAATGGTGCAATAATATTTGCTTCATAGGACTGCTGTAAGAAATATACCAAAATAAAAAATAAATAGTAGCTATCACATCATAGTAGAAATAGCTTCTCGGGTGGATCAGTTGGTAAAGAATCTGCCTGCAATGCAGGAGACCACCAGCAATGTAGGAGATCCAGGTTCGATCCTGGGTCAGGAAGACACCCTGGAAAAGGAAATGGCAACCCACGCCGGTATTCTTGCCTAAAAATTCCATAGACAGAGGAACCAGGCAGGCTACAGTCCATGGGGTCACAAGAGTCAGGTGCAACTGAGCAACTAAATCATCACATCGTAATTATCACACTATCTTAAGAAAAGTAAGCTACCGCACAGTCAAATATTTACTGAGCACCTATCATATGCTAGGTAATATGTAGGAACATGAAATACAAAGAAACAAAGGATGCTGTTATGAGGACCCAAAGTATATCTCATGTTGAATCTGCATTTAAAAGTTCATTTTAAGTACAAACTTCATTTTCTATTTCTTGTTAACTTCTAAGTAGGGCAATTATTTTAAGTTCCTTCTATAAAAACTAAAGGATTTTTCCCCCCTTTTGAAAGGAAAAAAAATAAGACGGTGTCAGGTTCAACCAATTAGGGCACGTCTGAGAAATCCTTGGAGTGTGGAAAATGTGGCATAACTTTAATTTAAAAGCAAGTTGCAATTAACATCACCTTTCAAAATTATTCTCAAATTAGTAGACTAAATTACATTCAACCATAAAATACATAAAACGGACCAATCTGTTATTATTTATGATAATTCTTTCAGAAAGGCTGGGCTAACAGATGTAAGGAATTAAAATCAAGTTCAAGATGTATTTCATTTGCTCATTCCACTTAAATGACAGATGGTTTAAATATTAACCCTATTAATAAAACATTCACATATTCATTATTGATCTTATTGCCTTACCTCATAACCCCACAAATTCATTTTTATTAATTTTACTATAGGGCTGCCATTGCATTCAAGGTCTTCTAAACTCTTGCTCTGCAAAGTATGGTCCTTGAACCAATAGCCCGTATCACCTGGAAGTTTGTTAGAACTATAGAATTTCACTGCCCATACCAGACCTACTAAGTCAGGATTTACAAAATGATGGATATGCACACTGACATCTGAGTAGCACAGTCCTAAACTGTTGATTTTTTAAATATTTACTTATTTAACTGCACTGGGTCTTAGTTGTGGCATGCAGAATCTTCGATCTTTGGCATGTGAACTGCATGTGAGAGCTAGTTCTCTGACCATGGATTGAACCTGGGCTCCCTGCATTGGGAGCGTGGAGACTTAGCCACTGGTCCACCAAGTAAGCCTCTAAATTGTTGATTTTTTTCACACTTTTTTCGCAGTATTACAAAAAGTTTATCTGCGCTCTTGCCCTGTTGGTGGGGATGTAAATTGATACAGCCACTATGGAAGACAGTATAGAGATTCCTTAAAAACTAGGAATAATACCACCATATGACCCAGCAATCCCACTCCTAGGCATATACCCTGAGGAAACCAGGACTGAAAAAGACACATGTATCACATTATTTATTCACTGCAGCACTGTTTACAATAGCTAGAACATGGAAGAAACCTAGAGGCCCATCAACAGATGAATGGATAAAGACGTTGCACATATACACAATGGAATACTACTCAGCCATAAAAAGGAACACATTTGAGTCAGTTCTGATGAGCTGGATGAACCTAGAACCTATTAAACAGAGTGAAGTGAATCAGAAAGAGAAAGATAAATACCATATTCTAATGCACATATACAGAATCTAGAAAAATGGTACTGAAGAATTTATTTACAGGGCAGCAATGGAGAAACAGACAGAGACTAAACTTATGGACATGGGGAGAGGGGAGGCGAGGGTGGAAAGAATAACATGGAAACTTATATTACCATATGAAAACAGATAGCCAACAGGAATTTGCTGTATGGCTCAGTAAAGTCAAACAGGGGCTCTGAATCAACCTAGAGGGGTGGGATGGGGAGGGAGGTTCAAAAGGGAGAGGATATATGTATATCTATGGCTGATTCATGTTGAGGTTTGACAGAAAACAACAAAATTCTGTAAAGCAATTATCCTTCAATTAAAAAAAAAAGTTTATTTGCTTCCAAACTGTGGTTAACTTATCTACAGAAAGTAACTTTTCATAAGAATAATTCAATTCAGACAAATAAATCAACATACCATAGTCTATATATAAGATGTCTCAGACTTGACCTTACCTCTCAACCATGACTCCAAGTCTTAGAAGTACTGGACTTGTTGTACTATTCATTTTTTTCTCTAATCAACATTTTTGCCTTAGCATTGTGCCTATTGTGATGAAAGTCTTCTTTGTCATTAAACAACTATATAGAACAGTAGCAGGAAATCAGATTCTCCCCACAATTTTAAGAAAAAATGAAAAAACTCAAAATAGATTCAACCAAGGTTGAACTTAAAAAGTCCCCTAGAGAAAAAAAAGACCAGAATGACTCTGTTCTCCAAAATAATATATTTTTATGTTTTACCTAACACACATTTTTTTTTTCTTACTGCAGATACCACATTTTTAAAATAAGAAATTCACATGGGACTTAGTGCAGTACTTTAGATGGCTCATCTTTTATCATTACTATTGCACAATAGTCACAGAACACATAAAACAGAACAAATCTTGTTTTCTCTTTCGTTTTTCCCTCCCAAAATGACAGACCTAGGCTGAAACTGATCACAGCAGGTAGGATGGTTTGGCAGAGATTCAAAGGAAAGTACAAATGTTCAGTTTTCAAAAGCACTGCAAAAGCAAACCTCATCTCTTGTCACTGTAGCTGTGGCTTTATGCCAAACATTTGAAAACTGTTGAAAAGTGCTGCTCCTTATAAGCAATTATGAAGATCCTTGCAAAGACGAAGAAAGAAATGTAATAACTCCTTAGAATGGTCTAATGTCCCTGACCTCCAAGTTGCAAGATAGGAGTCTAATAGTTACCCAGTTGCATCTGAGGCTGTGCACCCAACAAAAATGCTTGAGGAGAAAGAATTATAAGGGTGTGAAGAGATGGTATTAAGGAACCTATTGGGCAATTTCAACAATTAACTATGTCCTCAAACGTTTCCATTCTTTCAAGATCCTATTATAGATTAGTGATTCTTTGATTTAACGTTATTCATTCAATTTTGCATTTGCAAGCTATACTACAACTTCCCCTTCATGGATCACAACTTTGTTATGGAAAAGTGGCTTCCATAACTCAATGAAGATATGAGCCATGCCCTGCAGGACCACCCAAGACAAACAGGTCATAATGAGTTCTGACAAAACATGGTCCACTGGAGGAGGAAAAGGCAACCCATTCCAGTATTCTTGCCTGGAGAACCCCATAGACAGTATTAAAGGCAAAAAGATATGCTGGAAGAAAAGACCCTGATGCTGGGAAAGACTGAAGGCAAAAGGAAAAGGGTGGTGGTGGCGGGGGCGGGTGGGTCAGAGGATGAGATGGTTAGATAGCATCACCGACTCAGTGACATGAATCTGAGCAAACTCCGGGAGAAGGTGGAGGACAAAGGAGCCTGGAGTGCTACAGTCCATGGCGTGGTGAAGAGTCAGACACGACTTAGTGACTGAACAACAACTACTACAATTTCTCAGGATGTGCTCTACAGAATACAACTAAGTATTTAACGCCTTTTTAATGGTCTTAGCTCTAATAGTCTAGAAATTGGTGAACAATTAATCATGCCCCATCTCTACTCACATGTACAGCCAAATCTCTCAGAAGAATTGTCCACACACACTGGTCACACTTTCTCACTTACCAGTTACTCTTCAGGCCATCCCTATCTGGCTTCCACCCCCTTAATTCTACTGGAACTTCTCTTGGTAAAAACCATTAAGGATCTTCATGTTGCTAAATCCAGTGGACACTTTAGTCATCATTATTCTTCACTCTGCAGCATCATTCAACAAAGTTAATTGTTCTCTCCCTCTTGTAATAATCTTTTGTAGCTTTGATGGATCTGCCTTTTCCTGGTATCTCCCACCTCTCTGACCCTTGGCAATCTGCTTTAGGCACTCGGTCCCCTCTACTTGTCCTGTTATACCTACCTTGAAGCTTGGTCCTGAAATCTTGTATCATCTCTTAACTATAAATGTCACCTTCATGTTGATGACACATTTACATCTCCAGCCCAGATGTTTTTCTATTCAACATCTCCACTTGGATGCTGCATAAATGCATTTAAACCCAATACATCTGAAACTGAAGTCTTGATCTTTCCTTCACTGTTCTTCCTCCAATGTTTCCCAATCCAGTTGCTCCTGCCAGAAACCCAGGAGCTCTTTATTCTCACCACTCATATCCATTCAATCTCCAAGTCCTGTCATTTTGGCCTCCAAAACATAGCTTTAACATGCCTGGTCTCCCCATCTCTACTTCCATTCTCCCTCCCTATCCTCCCACCCTTGCCCTCCTAAGTCATTATCACCTATTGCCCACTACACTGCAAAAGCATTTTAAGTGATCTTCCTGACTCTACCTGTTGTTGTTACTTTGTTGCTAAGTCATGTCCAACTCTGAGACCCCATGGACTGTAGTCGCCAGGCTCCTCTGTCCATGGGGATTCTCCAGGCAAGAATTCTGGAGAGGGTTGCAATGTCCTTCTCAAGGGGATCTTCCCAACTCAGGGATCAAACCCAGGTCTCCCGCATTGCAGGCAGATTCTTTACCACCTGAGCCACCAGGGAAGTCCAAGAATACTGGAATGGGTAATCTATCCCTTCTCCAGGGGAATCTTCTGAACTCTACTCGTATTCATCTCCAATTCTGTCTTCCACTCTTCAACCAGAGTGATCTTTCAAAGAAGAAAATGCTCCAACTTAAAATCCTTTAGTGACTTCCTATTGGTTTTAGGACATTGTTCATAAGATACCTGCCTACCTCTCTAGACAACCTCATCCTGTGTTATCTGACCCCTTGTTATCTAAGCACCAGACTTACTCTTTTTGTCTGTACATTACACTCTCTGAGGTTGTACAGATGCAGGGCCTTTGCATATGTTGTATCCTCTACCTGAAATTTCATTCTATTTTTCTCCTACTCACTGCTGCCCAAATCATACCAACATACATACATATGTACAATCCAAAACCCCAAGGTCCACATCCAATAGTGAAACCAGACCAAAAGGAAGTGAATGATCATCAACCCGTGGCATTAAAACATATCACCAGGACAAACTAAAACAATAATGATAATATCGGTAAACACTTATATAAATTTATACGAGGCACTGTTTGAGTGATTTATATATATATATATATATATAAAAACCTAGAGCTCACAACCATACTACCCAGTGGGTACCATTATTTTCTCTAATTTAAGATAAGGTAAACAAGGTAATTTCTGCTTTATTGACTATGTGAAAGCCTTTGACTGTGTGGATCACAATAAACTGTGGAAAATTCTGAAAGAGATGGGAATACCAGACCACCTGAACTGTCTCTCGAGAAATCTGTATGCAGGTCAGGAAGCAACAGTTAGAACTGGACATGGAACAACAGACTGGTTCCAAATAGGAAAAGGAGTACATCAAGGCTGTATATTGTCACCCTGCTTATTTAACTTCTATGCAGAGTACATCAGGAGAAACGCTGGGCAAGAAGAAACACAAGCTGGAATCAAGATTGCTGGGAGAAATATCAATAATCTCAGATATGCAGATGACACCACCCTTATGGCAGAAAGTGAAGAGGAACTAAAAAGCCTCTTGACGAAAGTGAAAGAGGAGAGTGAAAAAGTTGGCTTAAAGCTCAACATTCAGAAAACAGAGATCAGGGCATCCAGTCCCATCACTTCATGGGAAATAGATGGAGAAACAGTGGAAACAGTGTCAGACTTTATTTTTGGGGGCTCCAAAATCACTGCAGATGGTGACTGCAGCCATGAAATTAGAAGACGCTTACTCCTTGGAAGAAAAGTTATGACCAACCTAGATAGCATATTCAAAAGCAAAGACATTACCTTGCCGACTAAGGTCCGTCTAGTAAAGGCTATGGTTTTTTCCTGTGGTCATGTATGGATGTGAGAGTTGGACTGTGAAGAAGGCTGAGTGCCAAAGAATTGATGCTTTTGAACTATGGTGTTGGAGAAGACTCTTGAGAGTCCCTTGGACTGCAAGGAGATCCAACCAATCCATTCTGAAGGAGATCAACCCTGGGATTTCTTTGGAAGGATTGATGCTGAAGCTTAAACTCCAGTACTTTGGCCACCTCATGAGAAGAGTTGACTCATTGGAAAAGACTCTGATGCTGGGAGGGATTGGGGGCAGGGGATGAGATGGCTGGATAGCATCACTGACTCGATGGACGTGAGTCTGAGTGAACTCCGGGAGTTGGTGATGGACAGGGAGGCCTGGTGTGCTGCGATTCATGGGGTCGCAAAGAGTCGGACACGACTGAGAGACTGAACTGAATTGAAACAGGTAGGGGCTTCCTAGGTGGCTCAGTGGTTAAGAATCCACCTGCCAATGGAGGAGACACAGTGCCTCAGGAACCAGGCTGCAGTCGTCCCTCTTTCCCTGCGCCGGGTGAGAGCCTCCCAACCCTTCCCGCCCTCAGGCCTCACCTTCCAGGTCGGGGAAGAAACCATCCCAGCTTCCTGGCCAGGCCCAGGCGGCTCCCCAGTGCCTGAGGGCATGAAGCGGCCATACCGCTGCAAAGGCCACTGTGCCGCGTCTCCTACTGGTAACCCGACGCCCGCGTGCTCTTTTCCCGCCTCCGCCATGTTTCTCTTCTTGGCTTGGGCAGCGGCCGCACGCCTGTCAATTGGTGCTGCTAACCAATCAGAAAGCGAATTGACCCAAGGCCCACCCTCCCCCAGAGTGGAAGCCAATGGACAAGCCCCAGAGACTTGTGTGGGGGTAGGGCAGATGGGGAGCTGGGGTTGTTCTCTGGTTAAGGGCGTAGCTCTGGACCTTGAGCATCTTCTCATCGCGGAGGGCAAAGTGGTGCTGGTAACTTCCACCTTGAAGTGGAACTGTGACGCTTATAAATGGTAATTGGCCCTCAATTCCGTCAGGCAGCCCAGGACATCTTTTGCCGCTCTGAGACCTTTCTGATAACTGGGCTTGTGATTTCTACACACTGGGACTGGACAAGTGTGGTTTCCTTTTTCACAGCAGCCTTTCAGATGACAACAGCCCCGCCCACCTCAACCCCACCAAAACACAGCCCCAATTCCACCCACCAGTCAGGAAACCCATATTCCTGCGGCCCCTAGACATATTCCCTCCAGACGGTCCAGTTCTCTTTAAAAGAGAGGACCAAATGGGTGGGATGTTGCCAATGATGAAAGGGGAGGCTCAAACAGCAGGTGCAACTCAGTAACAGGTCTGAATGATTTATAATCAACGAAGCACTTCTACATCTGTTATTTGTTCTCTCAACAACCTTGTGGTAAATTAAAGCAAAACAGAGATTATCACCCTCACTGAATAGATGGAGAGGCAAAATAATGTCCTGAGAGTAGAAGCAATTTGTGCAGCCGGTGTAGAACTGTGGACTCTGCAATCTCTCCTTGAGTCCACCCCACTTGCAAAGAATTTGGGTATCTATGCAGGCTGGGTCCGGAGAAGGCACTGGCAACCCACTCCAGTACTCTTGCCTGGAAAATCCCGTGGATGGAGGAGCCTGGTAGGCTACAGTCCATGGGGTCGCACGGAATTGGACATGATTAACACGACTTAGCAGCAGCAGCAGCAGCAGCAGCAGCAGGCTGTGTCAAATAGGAAGCATCGTGTATGGAAGATGGAAGCTGTGTTAATCCAATACATAAAGTTAAAATGCAAAAAAAAATTTTTAACCACGCATTTAAAAGGGTATTAAATGCATAGGCCATGGTTGGAGAAGTGGTCATTTATTCACTCAACAAAACACCTTTAAATGTCTACAGTATACAGCTATGTTAGTAACTACAGGGGTTATGGAAATACGTTAGGCATGAATCTAGCCTTCTAGGACCTTAGATCTAATAAAGAAGACAAAGAGAGGTACATGATATTTGACGTTAATGCCCAGTGAAAGCTGCTTTAAGGATTCAGGTAATGTAAAACTCTACAATCTGGAATGGCAGTGGCATTTCAGTCCCAACTTGAAAGGTCAGTAAAAGCATCCCAAGGGAAAATGGATGAAACTGGTATTCCAGGTGGAGGGCAAGTTGAAGAGCAAAGTTGCAGAGATGAGGATAGTGACATAACCAGCCAGAATGCAAGGGGTTTTAAAGAAGATGAGGCCACAAAGATGAGTTAGGCAGAAGAGCACTGAACAGCAGCTAAGGAGAGTGAATTTTACTTGGTAGATGGTGAAGAGTATGGAAAATTGACATAGAGAAGTGACACTATCACAGTGGTGGTCCAGGCAGGCTCATCTTTGAGGGACATGTAGAATAACTTGCATTCAAGATAAGGGGTATTTGTTATCTTTCTGTTAGTCCAGTAGAGCTTGAAGGGGTCAGATTTGAGAAATGGCTTCAGAAGGTCCTTAAATGACGCAGCAGTACTGCATTTAATATAGTAGTAAATGGTTAGAAACTTGGTTTGAATCCCAGTTCTACCACTTGCCAGCTGTGTGACCTTGGGATGTCACTTTACCTCTCTGTGAAACAGAGTTAGCCAATACCAATCTTCCAGGGTCTTAGGGAGTATAAAGTAAGATCATCTGTGGGAAAATTCTTGGTAAATTACAAAGCAGTACATGTGTGGGTACTTTATGTTTGTGGGGTTAAAGTGACTTTCCATGCACCCCCATAGGCAGGAGGGTGGGGATGGGAGCCTGATATTCGATCTCAGAGGCGCTCACCTTCCAGGTCCCTGGCTGCGGATGCTGTCAGACACCCTTCATAGGAGCAGATGGTGCTCACAGTTGGGACCCTGTCAGTGCCCAAGGACACCCAGGGCCCTGCTGGGCTCCCACCTGCAAGCTCCCTTCCTAGACAATGCACCTGTGCTTGAGCTTCTGGGGCCATCAGCGTCTGCCAAGAATGGATCATGTCTGCAGAGGGAGATACAAAGCCACAGCTCAATGCACAGAGGCTCTTTAAAACCTCTGATATTAACAAATGTGATTTGAGCATTCAAGAGATCCAAGACACTGTAGTAGGTGCTGGGAATACAGAAGATAAAACAGATGTTCTGTCCACCTGAAGCTTACAACTGAGTGGCTGAGGGGGTGGGGTAGACAGAACACAAATTAATCCATGTTTTTAATGGCCATTGTGTTTTCTTTTTTAAAGATATGTCTGTAATATTTATTAAGGTATAATTTTATACAATAAAAAACACAGATCTTATATATTCAATTAGGCAAGTTTTAACAGCTGTATACATTCATGTAAGCACCATCCAAAAAAGATAACGGAACATTTCTGAACTTGGAGCACCAAGTTCCCTTAGGAGTGCCTCCTTCCAGTCAGTCTCCTACTCCCAGGGGCAACCATTGGTCTGATTTTTTCCATTGGTCTGACTTTAATCACTGTAGATAACCTTTTTATTTCTGGACTTTATACATATATATCTATGTATGTGCTCAGTCACTCCATTGTGTCCAACTCTTTGCAACCCCATGGACTACAGTCCACCAGGTTCCTCTGTCCATGGGATTTTCCAGGGAAGAATACTGGAGTGGGTTGCCATTTCCTCCTCCAAGGGATCTTCCCAACCCAGGGACTGAACCCACATCTCCTGGACCTCCTGTATTACCACTGAGCTATCTGGGAAGCCATATATATATATATATATATAAAACCACAGGATATATTCTTTTATATCTGCTTTTGTTCAGTGTAATTTTGCCTTTTAGCTTCATCCATGTTGTATAAACCAGTAGTTCATTTCTTTTTAGTGATGAATAACATTCTGATACATGATTATATCACAATTTGTTCCTCACTTATTGATTGGCATTTGAATTGTTTTCTGATTGCTTGGCTTTTTAAGCTGGTGTAAACATTTCTTGTATTAGTCTTTTTTGTAGAGATGTGCTGTCATTTATCTTCATTAAATACAAAGGAGTGGAATTGCTTATTTCTAGAGATAGATATGTTTGAAAGTGAAGTCGCTCAGTCGTGTCCGACTCTTTGCAACCCCATGGACTGTAACCCTTCAGGCCTCCGTCGTCCATGGGGTTCTCCAGGCAAGAATACTGGAGTAGGTTGCCATTTCCTTCTCCAGGGGATCTTCCCGACTCAGGGATCAAACCCAGGTCTCCCACATTGCAGGCAGACACTTTAACCTCTGAGCCACCAGGGAAGCCCATAGATATGTTTAACCCCATAAAAACTGCCAAAGAGTCCTTCACAGGGGTTGTACCATTTTGTACTCCTACCAGCAAAATATGAGAGTTCTAGTTATCCATGCTGACATTTGCATGTCAAGTCCTTTCAGCTTTAGCAACTCTAGTGGACCTATAGTAACATCTCACTGTGTTTATAATTTGCATTTCCCTGATACTGAATGATGTTGGGCCCCATTTCAGACAGCTTACTGGCCATTTGTGTATTTTATCTCATGAAGTATGTGTTCAAATCTTTATCATCACCGATTTGTAGGGGGTTCTTTATATATTCTAGATACAAGTTTGTTGTTAGATATATGTATTGAAAATACTCTCCCCATTCTATTAATTGTCCTTTCATTTTCTTAACAATGTTTTCCAAAGAGCAGAAATATTTAATTCTGAATGAAGTCAATTTTATTAATTTTTAAGGGGTTTTTTTTTTAGTGCTTTTTGTGTCCTAAGAAATCTGTGACTACTCTGAGGTTGTACATATATTCTCCTGTGTTTGCATCTGAAAACTTTATAGTTCTGTCTTTTACATCTAGACATATGATCCTCCTTGCATTAAACTGTTTGCATGAAGTGAACTGAGAATTAAGGTTCATCTTTTTTTGCATTGACATACAATTATTGTTATACAGGAACCGCCCTCAACCAATGACTGATGAAAACTGGGATATAAATACCTCAATTTCCTCACTCCTCAGGTGGGACAACTCAGATTTGTGTAATATCCCATTCCCCAGGCTTCACCCGTGGGATCAGGCTCCAGTTACCCATGATATAACTTCTTGGTAATGATTCTGTTTTTGGCTTCCCTGCCTCCCTCTCCTACCAGTGTTTCCTGTAATCTCCTCTCAAATAAATTGTTTGCACTTAAATTTTTGTCCCAGCATCTGTTTCTCAGGGAAGCCAAACTACGACAGTGACAAACAAGGCAGACAGTTCCCTGCCTTCATATATTTAGCTATAATTTAGGCACACTTAAGAAGATGGTACAAAAGGCATTAAGAGGAGAGAGAAGTCACATCCAAGGCAGACCCTTCAATACCTTGTTGACCAACCGCAGTAGAACAACAGTATTTGTGGTCAGGACTCATGAATGACAGGTGACTATGAGTTACTCTGATCCCCTCTTAGAAGACTGTTACTAGCTTTTTAAAACATTTTTTTTAAATCCCAAATCCTCTTACTGTGTAACTCTATTTTGTAGGTGGCATGATGACAGAGATGCTTGTCTCATGAGTAGTCAGCATCATACTGGAGGCAAGCTGCAGGGCTGGTTTCAGAATCCTAGCGTGTCTTTTTCAAAACAGGCTAGGTCTCCTAGATGACAGAGAAATACGCATCTTTACTCTGCCTGCGGTGTCCCTCAGCCACAGCTCCAGGAACCACACAGGGATTGGAAACTGCAGGCACTGCTGGTGTCTGTGGGGTTTCCCAGAAGAGTGCTGTTTGCATAAGTCAAGCCAGGTGAGGTGTCTCCATGATGTCAGACCTGGGGATGCTGTGTAAGAAGGGGATGTTTCCATGGAACTCTACACTCACTGGTAAAAGCAATTATTTTCAGGTTTCTGCTCTGTTTCTTTCACAGGCAAAAACTAACTGCTCCATTTCAGGTAATTGAAGGGATTTCAACACGACTGGGCACAGACAATCCCAACCTGTCCACAGGTTGCTGATCATTGGCACAACATGAAGAGAGATTAACACAGACTCTTTCCGTTTATTAAACACACAGAGAATAATAATAAGCTATTAAAATGTTTGCCTGCTGGTAGATTTAGGGGGCACACATTATACCAAGTTGGATTAGAGTCAGAAAGAGGAACTTCAAGCAAACTCTAGAGAAAGACTATGAATTTCCACTTTGAAGGGCTGGTTTATGTTTTACTTAGGTTGGAATCCAGAGTTCCTGGCACATGGTAGACCCCCAATTATTTTTAACAAAAAGATTGCATATTTTAATATGGAAAAGTGAAAGGAATAATTTAAAAGTCATTTTGAGGAACAAGAAGAAACATCTTCATATCAGTGAAGCTAAAGTTGAGGAAGAAATTTTTGTACCTCAAAATCTCAGTCTCAGAGCTGTGTATTCAGGAAATTTACAACCCCAAAGCCTACAAATATGTAATCATATATAGGAGCATAGACAGGAAGACCCCCTTGAAGTCTTTCCCAATTTGATGCATCACTTATTCCATCATTTGTTGCCTGACCCAGGAGAAGTCATTTAACGCACCTCTGAAGAGTGAGGCTGCGATATTTGCAATTTACGCCTCAGAGGACAGATGAGAGCCTCATAAAGAAAACGCTTTGTGCTGGAGAATGACTCAGCAGAAGCATTTCTGAGCTTCGTTATTGAGAATATTTTGAATATTTGAGTCTGCAGCCATTGCAGTTGCACCTCCAGCAGATGGTAGGTTAGGGCTGGCAGAAGCCAGGAGGTCAACATTCTCAGGGGGCCCCAGGGAATGGTCAGGGCCCCTTGCACTGTTTTCTCACAGGGAAGGCTTCAGCCCTGAGAGTGTCACAATATGTTTCCAAATGAAAATCCTTTCCCCAGGGGAGCATTCTAACAATAAACTGAAAGACCCTGGGGAAGGGCGATTTTATTTTTTTTGAGTGGTTGTGTTTGAGTTCAGGTAATTTGTTCATTCATTGATTCAGCAAGCATTTGTTGGGCTTTCTCTGTGTCAGACACTAAGCAAGGTAACAGAGAAACAAATCTGAATTGGACACAGCTCTTCTATTGAAAATATTTATAGTCTGACAGAGGGATAGACACAGGTAATTTGCAATGTAATGTGGAAGATACACACTAAAGGGACAGACCAGGTATCCTGCTGGTGCAATTAAGGAGTGATACATTCAAATGGGAGCAGTAGGAAAGGTGTGCAGAATAGAGACTCTTTTTTTGTCTTGTGGTAAAGTTCACATGACACAAAATTCATTATTTTAGCCATTATAAAGTGTGCAATTCAGTGGCATTTAGTCCATTTACAATGCTGTGAAACCCTCACCACTATCTGCTGCTAAGTCACTTCAGTCGTGTCCGACTCTGTGCGACCCCATAGATGGCAGCCCATCAGGCTCCCCGTCCCTGGGATTCTCCAGGCAAGAACACTGGAGTGGATTGCCATTTCCTTCTCCAATGCATAAAAGTGAAAAGTGAAAGTGAAGTCGCTCAGTCGTGTCCGACCCTCAGCAACCCCCAAAGACTGCAGCCTACCAGGCTCCTCCATCCATGGGATTTTCCAGGCAAGAGTACTGGAGTGGGATGCCATTGCCTTCTCTGCACCACTATCTAGTTTTGGGATATTTTCATCACCCCAAAAGGAAACACCATACCTCCTATCAGTCATTCCCCCTTTTCTGCTCCCCCAGTTCCTGGAAGCCATCAGTCTGCTTTCTGTCTCTATGGATTTGCCTGTATAAATAGCATTATACAAAAGACAGCCTTTCATGTTTGGCTTCTTTTACTTAATATATTTTCAAGGTCCGTCCATGTAATTGCATGTATCATCAGTACTTCATTCTCTTTAATGCTTGACTAATACTCCATTATATAAGCATACCACATTTTGTTTACCATTTATCAGTTGATGGACATTTGGTGGGAATTTCCACCTAGATGGGGGCTCTTGAACAATGCTTTATTGATCTGAATAAAAATGGCTTTGCTATCCTTGTAAAGCAAAGCAACACGGACTTCCAGGTGCCATAGTATATAGTTGTTTACTGCTCTACAACTTCTTCCATCTCCAGAAACACAGTAAGGACAGATCGAATATTAAAAGATAACCAAAAGAAATAACTGGGATCAAAGGCAAGGGAAGCATCTCTGGGACCAGAAATTCACAACAGCGAGCAAGGGTGAAAGCCAAGGGCATGCAGGGCTCCAAGTCTGGATCCAGACAATGGTAGCAGGAGACCCATTCCAAAAGAGAAACAAAAGCCAAACAGCTCTACACAAGGTGGGAACAGAGTCAGGCTCCCTGCCTGAAGCCAGGAGTAGGAGTCAGTGCCCCTTCCTTGAGGGGGCTTAGCACGGCTGCCACCCTGCCTCTTGGTGTAACTGTTTCCAGGTCAATAGGAACCTGAGGAGACAGCAGAACAGACACAACAGCACAACCAGGAACTGAGCCAAGTCTCCTGCAGGCTCTGAGACTGGATAGCCCCAGGTTGCAGCAGGAGGGTGGTGCTGAAACATGCCTGTATCGGTTCTGGACTGGGACTTGCGGAATTAGAGGAAGGCAGGAGCACACCCCTTCCACTACTAGAAAGTAAAGAGTGATGTATAACTGATACACTTTTATGGAAGAAAGTAACAATATTGTAAATCAACTATGCTCCAATAAATTTTTTAAATTAAAAAAAAAAAGGAAAGATGAAGAAGCAGAGAATTTCCCTGCTTTAAGGTCACTTAAAATGACCTTAAAATCAAAAGTTTAAAACACATGAGGAAATCTAATCCTAAGAAAGACAATAAAAGCAACAATAAGAATATAAACTCACTTCTGAAAAAATTTAATCAAATAACACAGACTGACAAAAATGTTTTAAAATGATAAATACAACATGGATGAATATAATTCATTGATTATATTATAAATCACATATAACAAAGTTGTACTGAAAGTGAAAGTCGCTCAGTTGTGTCCGACTCTTTGCCACCCCATGGACTATACAGTCCATGGAATTCTCCAGGCCAGAATACTGGAGTGAGTAGCCTTTCCCATCTCCAAGGGATCTTCCCAACCCAGGGATCGAACCAATGCAGGGAACTCCTACTCCTGCATTGCAGGTGGATTCTTTACCAGCTGAGCCACCAGGGAAGCCTATATAATAGATAATATAATACTGAAAAAAGCTGGACATAAGAGTACACAATACATGCTTACACTGACATCATGTGAAAGAAAAACACCATACTCCAAACTACTGATCTATGATGTTAGAAGTCAGGAGAGTGGTTATCCTTGAAAGAGAGCCCGAAGGGGTGCTAGAAATGTTTCATTTCTTAACTTCGGTGCTTGTTAAATGAATGTCTTCACTTCATGAAAAGCCACTGTTACATACATAGTCAATCCTCTTTATTTGATGATTTTATATTTGCAAATTTGGCTACTCGTTAAATTTTCCTTGTAACTCCCCCAATCAATATATGCCTCCCCTTTATGGTCCTTCATAGACTTACATTTTGAGGGGAAAATTCTGAGTCATCAGATCCTTGTAGTCCCACCAAAGATGGAACAAGGCAACACTTGGCCTTCTTGTTTCAATTCTCATATCATAAATTAGGGTACTTTTTGTAGTCTACCTACTGTGACTTTTTCACATTTATAAGCTTTTTGTTGGTGATTTCCCTGTTTGAAATGACTCCCAAGCATAACGCTGAAGTGCTGGCTGGTGTTCCTGAGCTCAGGCAGAGATGTGCCTTATGAAGAAAGTGTGTTTGGGCTTCCCTGGTGGCTTAGACAGTAAAGAACCCACCTGCAGTGCGGGAGACCTGGGTTGGGAAAATCCCCTGGAGGAGGGCATGGCAACCCACTCCAGTATTCTTACATGGACATAGGAGCCTGGCAGGCTACAGTCCATGGGGTTCCAAAGAGTCAGACACAACCGAGCGACTAAGCACAGATAAGCATCCTTCAGACATGAGTTATAGTATTGTTGGCTTTGAGTTCTATATTAATGAATCAACAAATTTAAAACTTGCAAGCAAGACATTTTCCTGGTCTCTGCTTTGTGGGTGAATCTACACTATGACGGGCTTCCCTGGTGACTCAGAGGGTAAGGAATCTGCCTGCAGTTTGGAGACCGAGATTTGACCACTGAGTTGGGAAGATTCCCCTGGAGAAGGGAATGACTACCCACTCCAGTATTCTGATCTGGAGAGTTCCATGGACTATGTAGTCTATGGGATCGCAAAAGTTGGACACAGCTGAGTGACTTTCACAGACAGCTACACTGTTACATCAAAGGTTCCCAAATTTATCATGATTACAAAAAAAAACCCAAAACACCTTTATTCTTTTATGTGTTTCCATGTAACCATGTGTAATTTATTCTCTAGGGTGTAAACCTAAAATATTATTGCTCAATCACATGTGTGCATTTCCAATTTTATTAGCAACTGTCAAGTTATTTTCTCATGTAGTTGTACTAATTTAAACCATTGTCCATACTGTTGAAAATTCACATTTCCCCACATCTCCAATACTGATGTTGTCTGATTTTAATTTTTGCAAATAGTCATTATTGTTTAGATATCCATTTCCTTGATCACTAGTGAAATTAAGCAGCTCTTCTTAAGCGCACTGCCCATTTTGTTTTCTTATGTGAATTCCTTGTTCAGCTCCTTTGCCCATTTTATATTGAGTGTGTCTTTTGTTATTAATTTATAGCAGTTCTTCATATATTCTAGATATTCTTCCTTTGTTAAATATGTTGTGAATATTTTTACTGGTGTTTTAGTTGTGTTCTAACTTTGTCTATGATAATTAGTCTTCATTTTTAATGGATTCAAATCAATTTTTCCTTTGTTGTTCATAATTTTTGTGCCTTATTTAAGAAATCCTTTTTTTCTTAGAAGTTCATAATGATATTTACTTATTTCCCCTTCTCACAGTTTTACAGTTTGGTTTCACATTTAGGTCTAATACATCTGAAATTTATTTTCATGCATGGTGTGAGGAATCAGTGTTTTTGAGCTAATAAGCATTGAGAAGAAGCTTTTTTTTTTTTTGCAAAAACATCTTGGCATTTTGCAAAATGCACATGTGTCAGACTAGAAATGGCAGAGAGGTTGCAAAGGAGGGAGGAAGCAGGAAGAAACTAGGGATAGTAGAGGAATTCCACGTATCGTTCAATTGTGAGTGCTGCGACATTTTGTAGGCAAAGCAATCATACAACAACCACTTTGAAGAGGTTTACAGTGGGTCTCAGCTGTTTACAGTAGAGCATTAACGAATATTTTTCCATCCCCACACCCCCTCTAGTCAGTTGAAATATGTTCTGGGACATTGTGAAAACTATGAGAAAAGAAAATAAGTAGTTTTACTCTGAACTAAACACAATGAAAAAGGAGGTCTGCAGCAAGAAGACCACATTGCAAAGACTAAGCTAATGGGTTGGGAATTTTCTGCTATTTTGGATAGCTTTGAAGCTTATATTCATTCATTCAAAACACATGTATTGATCACCTGCTCTGTTTTAAGAATTATCTTGGGTACACAAAATACTCCTGTGTATCTTAGGTACATAGGAGCTATAGAGATGAATAAGTCCCACTTCTTGCCCTCAGTGAGCTCCTTTCTAGGCAAAAAGACAAATATAAGGAAATAAGTCTCCATCCTAAGTGATAAATGTGAAAAAAACAAACAAACAAACCAACTACAGGGTACCACACAAACTTAGCACAGAGCACAGAGGAATGATGTTTTCAGGTCCAGGAATGTAAGAGATCAAAGGCATGTTCTTGGAGAAGCTGACACATGAACAACAACACATGAAGCAAACGGAACAAATATGGGCTGAAATTTACCTTCTTTTGCATAAATACCTAAATTTCTTTCATTCACTAATAAAGTTTTTAGTTAAGCACCTACTGTGTGCCAGGTGGTAGAGACACAAGAGGAATTCTTGTGAAAAGACTGTCATGCATACCTAAAACTAATACAATGTTGCATATGAATTGTATCTGAGGGGAAAAAGGGCAGACAGGAGTACAGAAGTTGATTAGACAGATCCTCCAATGGAGAGTTGTACCCAGGTCCAGCATGTATAAAAATAGCACCCAATTCTATCTGGGAGAATCAGAGAAGAGGGGCCCAATAAATATGTGGTCCTTGGGTTCAAACTTGATAGGTGAATGGAAAGTTTGCCAGGCAGAAAGGTGGGAAGGTGTTCATTTCGTGGAGGTTGTAGGATATAATGCAAGAAGCCTCATCACAACCTCCCTTCCAGCTGTACTGCCTCATCCATAAATCTGACTCAGAGAAGAAAAGCAAAGCCATTTTCTGAAGTACTGTGGCCACTGAATGCACAAGAGATGACCTCCTGACAAGTAGATAATGTCTAAGGCAGTAACTGGGCACAAAGGGCTTTGCACAATTAGCAGGCACTGGAAACTGAATTCAGTCAATCAGACTGAATTCCTTAAGAATTTAGAGAATACAGAGTGGGCTGTCCAGTCAAAGTAGAAGCCTGTGCTCAGAGAGAAGAGGGCACCTGACTAAAGCCTCTGGTGCCTGGAGTAGCCTCAAGTCCTGGAGAGCTTTCTGATGCTAGATCAGTCCACGAGTAGCCTCATGACTCTAGGTCTGATAGTCAAGCCCCACACAACTGCTCACACTCATATACAGTGTACAAAGTAATAGAGTGGGTAGCAAGACATTTTAGGGAACTTGTGAAAATTAAAGTGTTAGTCACTCAGTTGTGTCCAACTGTTTGGGACCCCATGGACTATAGCCCACCAGGCTTCTCTGTCCATAGAATTCTCCAGGCAAGAATACTGGAGTGGGTAGTCATTTCCTTCTAATCCAGGGATCAAACCCTAGTCTCCCCCATTGCAGGCAGGTTCTTTACTGTCTGAGCCACCAGGGAATTTGGAATCTAGGGCAGCTCTGGATAAGATATAAGAAAGGTCAGGGACTTCCCTGGTGGGCCAGTAGCTAAGGCTCCACACTCCAATGCAGAGGCCCTGGGTTTACTCCATGGTCAGGAACTAGGTCCCACATGCCACAACTAAGAGTCTTCATGCTGCAACTAAAGATCCCCCACATGCCACAACTAAAAGGTCCTGAATGCCAGCAAATAAGACCCAATGCACCAAATGAATGAATTATTTTTTTAATTAAAAGAAGAAAGTCATAAGAGCTCATCACTCTGTGCCAGGATTGTTTTAAGGGCTTCACAAATAAAAACTCTTCTAATTCTTAAAAGAGCTCCATGAAGTGCTATTAGCCCATTTACCAGTAAGGAAATGCAAGGACAGAGCTGTAAAACAATACACAATGCACAGCTATTAAGTGGCAAAGAATCTGAATGTAGGTGGTTTGACTTAGCCACCAAACCACACCCGTTCTAGAGAATTAAGAGATGTTGCTGTAGAAGGTAATGGCATCCCACTTCAGTACTCTTGCCAGGAAAATCCCACGGACGGAGGAGCCTTGTGGGCTGCAGTCCATGGGGTCGCTGAGGGTCGGACATGACTGAGCGACTTCAAGTTCCCTTTTCACTTTCATGCATTGGAGAAGGAAATGGCAACCCACTCCAGTGTTCTTGCCTGGAGAATCCCAGGGACGGGGGAGCCTGGTGGGCTGCCGTCTATGGGGTTGCACAGAGTCGGACACGACTGAAGTGACTTAGCAGCAGCAGCAGCTGTAGAGGTAAGCAGGGGACAGATCATGAAAGTCCTTGTATGCCTTGCTAAGGAGTCTACATAATTCAACAGAGCAGTCCTGCATTTATCTGTTTTATATATTGCACTTCTGTTTGAAGATTTCATTTAGATACAGGGTCTGCTTCTAAAACTGCAAAGGCAGTGGCAGTGACTGAGGAATTTTGAGTTAGAGTGTGATGTGGTCTTTTGATTTGCCTTTTAGAAAGATCAAGCTGGCAGCAGTATGAAGAGTGAACAGGTGGTATCTACAACTAGAGGGAAGGCCATTGCAATGTTCCAGATGAGAGATGAACAGGCTTGATGAAGAGTAGGGTAGCAGGAATGTGTATGCAATGTATTTAGGAGGAGGATTCAACAGGACAGAAGGGACTGATTGAATGTGGAGGAAGAGAGTAGGGGGCCCAGGAGGCTAGGACTTCACACACCATAGTCAAGGGCATGCTTCACACATGTGCACATTGGTTTGCATGCACACACTATGCCTAGAGGAGCATTACTGGCTCCAGGTAGGAAGACATACACTCAGATTCACAAATGTATTTCTACACGAGGTGTTGGAGTCTGCAACTCTCCTCCCTCCTCTGACTCTCTATCAGGATCCCATTCTGAAATCTGATGCTGTTCTATTACAGATAAATTCGCCATAAATCTATCTATCTGCGTGGTTCTCAGCCTGGGGCATCCCACCCCTCCACAAAGGGAGGTTTGAAAATGTGTAGAGGCAATTTTAATTGTTACAATGACCTGGTCATCCTGGTGACCTTTAATGCCCAGGGAACAGAGTTGCTAAACAATGTGCAAAACAAAATTGTACCCATAGCACAACCTCTGAGAAATACTGGAAGAACTTTGTACCCTAAAAGTCCCAGACTTGAAACTTATCACCTCCCTTTACCAGATGGGGCAAATTATCGTTTTTGAGCCTCAGTTTCCAGACCTGTAAGATAGGAGTCTATTACCTGCTTCCTAGGATTCTTATGAGGATTCTGCAAGGTATCATAACGCTTCACATATATGGAGTTCTTGATCAGAATAGTTTCCTTTCCTTGTTTAGCATCACAGTCCTTTTCTCAACTTCCTTTTATGGGTCATTAACTAGTGTTCTAATTTCCAAGAAACAAATGTTGCTCCCACCCCTCTTATGATCCTGGGTGCAGAGCAGGCTGTGCAGTCCACTTCAGGGGTAAGTGATTGACAGCAAAATGTCCCTTGAAATAACTCATGAACAGCTTGTGGAAGTTAGCTGTCAGAAATTCCAGTTCAGGAAGAGTTGTTTCCAGCACTAGTGGCTGTCAGCCCATTATATTTATAGAGACAGGGCAGCGTGGATGAGTGGATGGTTCAAGCCCAAAATGGGGGTGAAATGATGGAGAGGTCTGTGCCTGAGTTTCCTTTTACTTTAGAAATCAGAGGACTAATCCTACAATTAATCACTGAGTTGTCTGAAGTTTTCCAACCAGTCTTTGAGATGGTAATAACAGATACTTATGTTCGATTAACTCAATGATTAACTAAAATGTCTAGCACTTAGCTAAACACTTTATTTGTGCATGTGTGTTTAGTTGCTAAGTCGTGTCTGACAGGCTCCTCTGTCCACGGGATTTCCCCAGAAAGAATACTGGAGTGGATTGCTATTCCCTTCTCCAGGGGATCATTTTTATTTACATTACCTCTAAATGTTCATTAGACCATCACCAACTCGATGGACATGAGTTTGAGCAAGCTCCAGGAGTTGGTGATGGACAGGAAGCCTGGTAGGCTGTAGTCCATGAGGTTGCAAAGAGGTGGACATGACTGAGTGACTGAACTGAACTGAAATGTTCATAACAATTTTCAAGGCAATTCTTGTATTACTTATAGATGTGAACATTGAAGCTTGGCAAGGCAGAGTAGCTTATCCAAGATGACATTGCTGCAAATGATCAGGTTCATTTTGACACTGGGTTTTCTTGACTGTGATGCTATCTTTCTTCACTAAATGCAACAGAGGACGAGGAAGGCTTCTGCTGAGTTTTATTTTCATTCTCTTTAGCTCATACTTCCCTTCCTGTTTGACAGTAACAGTCCTGATCTCTCTTGAAGTGTGCATCTGGCTGTGGGGATCCTCCGTCCAAGTTTGGTGAAAGGCTGGGTGTCACTAAGGATCCCTGGGCTATGATGGGGTGCCCAGTACTGGTGACTAAAAGTAGACCAGATGGTACTAAAAGTTGGATGTAGACCAGATGTGGTACTCTGTGTTGACAGTGATTGCTAAGTGATAATGACTATAATCGTTGCTGAGGTCACTGATGCAGTGTTAAGAGCCAATGATCCCCTGATTGATTGGGTGATCACTCAGACTGATTTATAATTGTGCCATGCTGTTCATTAAATATTTTGAATATCACCCCTAATTGTATTATTAAGTGAAGTCTGACTTTAGAATGCTGGCCTCATTCTATATATTACTATGAAGAAGGCTAGTAAAAGGAGTTTGATATTTCTTGTTGCATATAGAACAGTATTGTTATGAATATCAAAGAGCATTTATACATTTATGTTTTCTTCAGTTCCCAAAGAAATACAACTTCTTTGTAAAAATTTGGAATACACTTAACTATCTTTATCTGTTAGCTGCCTAGCCAGCAACTTTAGCAATACCCAAGATTTTTTTTTCAGACATCTCCCCTCCTGACGGTAGCCCATCTCCTTTGGGTGGGTTCTTATTATTTGGGGATAATCAGGATAATGACTCAGAAATGGAGATGTGACACAATATGACCAAAATGAGACTCAAGTGTCAACTGTCTGGGCCATATGAGAAAGAAACTTCCTCTTGTTTTGAAAGCACTACCTGCAGAGGGGTCTTCTTCCTGGGACATTATGGTTCAGCTCAGTTCAGTTCAGTCGCTCAGTCGTGTCCGATTTTTTGAGACCCCATGAACCGCAGCACGCCAGGGCTCCTTGTCCATCACCAATTCCTGGAGTCCACCCAAACCCATGTCCATCGAGTCGGTGATGCCATCCAACCATCTCATCCTCTGTCGTCCCCTTCTCCTCCTGCCCTCAATCTTTCCCAGCATTAGGGTCTTTTCCAATGAGTCAGCTCTTCACATCAGGTGGCCAAAGTATTGGAGTTTCAGCTTCATCATCAGTCCTTCCAATGAACACCCAGGACTGATCTCCTTTAGGATGGACTGGTTGGATTTACTTGCAGTCCAAGGGACTCTCAAAAGTCTTCTCCAACACCACATTATGGTAAGCAGATGCAAAGCCCGGAACTTCTGCAGCCACTTTGGCACCATGAAGTGAGCCAGCCTTGGGATAAAGCTGGAGCCTTGGAAGGCAGAACAGAAAGAGGGAAGGAAACCAGACTCTGAAGGGGAACAGCATCAGTGAACCCCTGAACCAAATAAGCCCTGAAGCTCCACTCACCTCTGTCCTTTTCAGCTATGTGAACCCATAGGTCCCCTTTATTTTTCAAGCCAGTTCAATTTGGGTTTCCCATTTCTTGCAACTAAAAGCAAAGGTGGTTGGTTAACTGCCATAGAAATCTAGAAGGAACATAAATAACAAGCTCATGACAGCCTACTATCAAATCAAGACACACTGTGAAGTCCATCAAACCTGCATGGCAATATTTAAAGTGATTCTCATTACCTTTAGCTAGAGGACAGACTGTGCTAAAAATCAGACCAAGATCTGATTGTGAAGGAAGATGAATTCATAGCCCTAACAAATTTATGCTAAAATCAGGGTCCTAGTAAGATAAAATCAGGATCTTGACACATAGGATAGGCATATTTGGATAGATGCCTTTGAGAACCTGGAATCCTCTGGACCAGCAGAGGTGCCCCACACTTCCATTGCCAACCCTAGATTGATAACTGGGGTTGGGTTTTAGCATGGCTTTAGGGGTAAATATTGTCTTTTTGTGTAATAAAAGAGATTATTCCCCAAAAGAGCTTCAGATCATGACAAATCTATGACAAAACATATATATATGGAGATGGATCTCAAGATTATTAGACAGAAAGATTTGATAGAAGGCTGGTAATAGAAGATTTAATGATATGGAGTCACTTCCATTGTGCCATGCTGTGCTAATTTGCTTCAGTTGTGTCTGGGTCTGTGTGACCCTGTGGACTGTAGCCTGCCAGGCTCCTCTGTCCATGGGGTTTTCCAGGCAAGAATACTGGAGTGGATTACCATGCCCTCCTCCAGGGGATCTTCCTGATCCAGGTATCAAACTCATCTATGTCTTTTATGTCTCTTGTACTGGGATGTGGGTTCTTTACCACTAGTGCTACCTGGGAAGCCCTGACACTTCCATTACTTTGTCTTTGACATCATGGCAAGGATGCCTGGAGCTGGCACTAATAAGCTGCTGGAATGGCTCCTTGAAGCTTGGAATCAATGAAGGTCTACAAGGAAATAAGGTAGAGATGCCTTGGCAGAGTGTTAAGGAGGAGGTCAAAACCCTCAAAGAGGTAAGCATTTGATTGCACTTATGTAATGCCAGAGAGCTCTCCAGTTGACTGTGTTCCTGGAAAGGCCCAGAAGACACGTCCTTCATTAAGGCAATGAGGAATATGCTAGGGAGAGGGCTCAGTGCTGTCAGTCTTCTATAGGCCAGGGTTGATGGTAAGAGATGCTGCTGCACAACTGGCATCCCTAGTGTCAATGTGATGATAGAATTCTGGAATAGGGAGGTCAGGAGGCAACACTTAACTTCAGAGACAATGCGGGTGTAATTACCATAATGAACATCAAAGTCAGTTGGAAATCAAGGGCCTTGATCCATGGGGATCAGGGCAGTGGCTAATAGACAATGATGTTTTTAAGGGCAGGAAGTGGACGGCCAGTGAAGATGTGGCTTAACTACTGTGATCAAAATAAATCAGTAGAGGGTGAGCAGCAGGTTGATTGCAATGAAAAAAAAGTCATGATTTCTCACCTATTTTCCAAACCTGAGCCAGATTTTAGAGCACATGATCGAAGGAGCTGAGCTGTGTTGATGAAGAACCCTGCAAGGCTGCATCAACAGTATGTAGCAGATGCTCTCCCAATCCTTCCTCCAAAGGGACCTACAGTCACTAGTGTAATTGCACACTGAATGCAGTGAGAAGATCCAGATATTTGAAGGCTGCTGGACAGAGGATTTCAGTTGACACTGCTATCATGGGGACCCCCAAAATGCCATTATGGTCCCCATGCCTAGGGATGGGGTATGTGGAGGCCAGGCATCACATGGAGTCCTGGCCCAAGTCCATTTTCTCAGTCTCTGATTGCATAATTGAGATGGATATACTTAGCCTCTTGCTCCCTGGCCTGCAGGGCAAGAGTCATTATAATAAGGAAGGTTTAAACCACTGCCCCCTGGGCATGATAGTAAATCAGAAATAATACTGCATCTAGCATGGAAGAGCAGAGATTAGTGCCATGCTGAAGGACCTAAAAATCAAATGAATCAGGGACAAAGATGGTTCATTGCTTTTACCATAAATCTAAACAAATTATAATCCCAATCTCAGCTGTTATGCCAGATATAGTATCTTTACTGAGAAGATCAATACAGCCTGTGGTACTTGATAGGCATCTACTGAAATGGTGAAGGTGTTATTTTTCATCTCCATCAGAAAAGCAAATCAAAAGCAGTTTGCATTAACCTCCAACAGAGAGAAGAACACATTCATAGTCTTGCCCTGGAGCTAGATTACTTCTCCTATATCTGTCTCACTGTAGTCCAGAGGCACCTTGATAATCTCCACATTCCACAGAACCTCATGGTGATTGGCCCACTCTATTGATGAAATCATATTACTTAGAGCTGGTAAGTGGGAATGATAAGTATTCTAAAAGCCGTAGTAAGGCACCGGAGTGCCAGAAGGTAGGAGATAAATCCTATGAACATTCAGGGTGGCTAACACACTGTGAAGTATTTGGGGGTCCAATATTCTAGGGTGTGCTGGAATGCCCCCTCCAAAATAAAGGAGAGACTATTGCACCTTATACCCCCAGCATTGAAAAGAGGCCTTGGTAGTTCTCTTCAGATATTAGAGATAATACATACCATGGTTGGGAATATCATTCAGTCCCATTTATCAGATGAATCAGAAAACTGTGGGTTTTGAGTGGAGCCTAGAGTCAGACGGGGTGCTTCAGTAAGTCCAGGCTGTCACAAAGGCTCTGGGCTCATATAACCCACAGAGGTCAATGGGGCTAGAAGTATCTGTGGCAGATAAAGGTGCTGCATGGAATCTCTGGCAAGTTCTATTGGGAGACAATAGCAGTACAAATTCTTGAGGTTCTGGACTACTCAAAGCTATGCTGTCTGCAGCAGAGAGATGTTCATCATTCAAGCAACAGTTCCTGGCATGCCATTGAGCCCTGGCAGAAACGGGAGTATGTGACCAAGGGGCACCAGATGACGATGTAACTTATGAAAGTTGGATCTTGTCACTTCCACTGAGTCACAAGCTGGAGAGGCACAGCAGTAATCAATCGTATGAGAGAACTGAGTTCAAACAAAACTGGAGAGTTCAAATAATTTACACTATCAGGTGTTCCAAATCCCCATGCCACCTCCTTCTGTGGTACTAATACCTCTTCCTCAGCTCAGACCTAAGACGTCATGGAGAGTTCTAAATGACCAGCTAATATAAAAAAATTTTAAAAACCTGATTCTCATTCATGAATGATTTGTTGATATGAGCCAAAGATGTACTGCTCACCCATTATGGCTCCACCCAAGGCCATAAACTTCCTAATAGACAGAACTCTATGCGGTACATCTGGTCATCAACTTTTGTGGCGGGAAAAAGCAACCTGAGATAAAGTGTATTAACATTTCATTGCATGACTATCCTTTGTTTATCTGTTTGAGTTGATGGACAGTTAGGTGCTTTCTATTTTTGACTATTATGCATAATACTGTTATGAACATCTGTGCATAAGGTTTTGTTTGAACACATGTTTTCTAATCCTCTTGGGTGGAATTCCTGGGTAATATAATAATGCTATGTTTGACTTTTGGGGAAACTGCCAAACTTTCCCACAGTGGCTGCACCATTTTACATTCTCACCATTTATGTAAAATGGTTCCAATTTCTCTATATCCCACCAACATTGTTATTTTGTATTTGTTTTTTCAATAGTCATCCTTGTGGGTGTGAAATGGTATCTCATTGTGGTTTTAGTTTGAATTCCCCTGATGGCTAATGAAAGATTCACTTTTCTTTCTTGTAAGCTAGACCACACATTAAAAAATAATACTGGTTGTTATATTTTTTGTCAAATTGTTTATACTGGACATACTCAGAATACTTTTCCCACCACAGCAGAGTCTTTCTCTGCAGTCAAGGATTATTAGGGTTAAAGGGAAAAACAGATTAGAGTTAAGTATACAGATGAATGGCTAGAGGGAACAATATGTTTTCAGATAGCTAGAATTGGTATCAGGAGAGGATTTCACATAAAAGATTTTGACATATGGAATAACTAGCATAGAAATGAGATGGCTAATAGCAAGGCAAGAGTTTGTTGAGGAGATTGCCTCCCCCATTATAACAGAATGCTCATGTTGGGACCATATTCATATATTCAATATTTGGAGAGATATAGAAACTGTTCAAACCTAGTTTTTCCTATGTCCAGAAACTTCTCATGCTCTGGATCTGAAAATCATATCTTGAAATATGGGATTTAAACTATATCCAAGTGACTATACAGACTACCCCACCGGATTGTTAATATGACAACACAGCTGCAAATCATTCATTCATTCATTTAAGAACTAGTTATTAATGGGACTTTCCTGGCAGTCCAATGGTTGGAACTCCATGCTTCCACCGCAGGGGACATAGGTTCAGTCCCTGGCTGGGGAACTAAGATCCAGCATGCCATGCAGCGTAACCAAAAATTAAAAATAAATAAAAATTGAAAAAAGAACTAGTTATCGAGCATCAATAACTAGCATTGGGAACAGTGGCAGTCATTGTTCAAGGTACAGAATATATGGGATTCAACATGAAAGAGCATGTCCCTGCGCTCCCAAGTCTTATAGGAACACTGAATACACAGTACGAGAGCCTCTGGAGAAGGCAATGGCATCCCACTCCAGTACTCTTGCCTGGAAAATCCCGTGGATGGAGGAGCCTGGTAGGCTGCAGTCCATGGGGTCGTGAAGAGTTGGACATGACTGAGTGACTTCACTTTCACTTTTCACTTTCATGCATTGGAGAAGGAAATGGCAACCCACTCCAGTGTTCTTGCCTGGAGAATCCCAGGGACGGTGGAGCCTGGTGGGCTGCCATCTATGGGGTCACACAGAGTCGGACAGGACTGAAGTGACTTAGCAGCAGCAGCAGCAGCAGCAGAGAGCCTCTAAGTGCTCCTGGACCTGCTCCTCTCCCTCTTAGAGTTTCTACCTCACACAGGACAGTTACTTCTTCAGAGCCCCCATGGCACCCTCTCAGAATGCAATTAGAATGATCCAGATAGAGAGTATCAAGTGTGCACTTTCACAAAGAGACAATCTCGATTTAATTAGAGCGAGGATGCCATTAACCCATTATTCAATCAACTGAGAGGCCCTCTAACCTAAAAAATTTGGAAATGCAAATGAAGGCAGACACAGTTGGAGAGATTTTTAATATCTAAGTGTCCAAGGGCCAGATGACAGCTCACTCCACATGCACAGTTCATACTCTCTGAGCCTTTTCCCAGTAATTACTGTAAAAGCTTTGAGATACCTTGAGCATAATCACAGTTCTGGGGAAACAAATTAGACAGTACATTAATTATGTTGGTTGCTGAAAATATGGGGGCCAGGGGACCAAATGCAGAAGGATTGGGGCCTTAGAGACAGCCAGGATGGACCTGTGTACTTCAACCTGTTAAAAACACAACCAGGACATCTGGGAGAACTGTCATCTGGAATTCATATGGTCACAGGGAAAACACTGCTGACAGAGAACTCGATGATCAAAGGCAGATTCGGCAAAGCCACTGAAGGACCAGCCCCGAGAATGGTGGCAGCCATTGTTCTAGGTAGAGTATGTGGGAATCAACAAGGGCTGGGCTGGACCCTATAAGGAAGCATGACCTCACCCTGCAGAAGCGAGATGTGATATGGGAAAGCCATGCGGCAAAGCTCTCCTGAATGCCAAGTCAGAAAGGGCAGAGAGACACACTGACTGAATTGATATCCTCCAACCTTAATGACTGGATGAGGGCAAACCAATCATTGTCACCAAAATTGGCTACAGTTTCCCCACATCACTGCCATTGCCCGTGTTATAATATCTTCCACTCTCTTTTGCCAATTATCAATTTCTGTTTATCTTTCAAGACAGTTCCAGTGTGATTTCTTCAACCAGATAACCTACATTAACCTCTCCCTCACCCAAGCACTGGTGGCTTACTTACAAAGTCCCTATACTGATCATGGACTTGCCTTAGGTAAAGAATGGGACCTTTATTCAGCTCCCCATTTCACTCCCAGCTCCTTCTTGCTCAACAGCTATCTAGGCTGGCCACTCAATTAATGACCACCCAACCCTCATTTGACAAATGACCAATCAGTATTTCCAGAGCTCTTTCTTTGTGCCAGTCCCTGTGCTGGACACTGGGAATATAGTGCCTTTGGACAAGTCTAATATGGCTCTTGTCCTCTCAGAGCTTATACTGTATGTCTCTTAGGTTGTTCTCTTCTTGACTGAGAGGTAATAAAACATATAATTCACAAGAGCTGATTACACCAGCCAGATCTTTCAGGTCCAAAAGGCTCATCCAGGGAATGTGGAGCAGGGCAGGGAAATAAAACTGCATGGATCACAACAAACTGTGAAAAATTCTTAGAGATGGGAATACCAGACCACCTTACCTGCCTCCTAAGAAATCTGTATGCAGGTCAAGAAGCAACAGTTAGAACCAGACATGGAACAATGGACTGGTTCCAAATCAGGAAAGAAGTATGTCAAGGCTGTATACTGTCACCTTGCTTATTTAACTTATATGTCGAGTACATCATGAAAAATGCCAGACTAGATGAAGCACAAGCTGGAATCTAGATTGCAGGGAGAAATAACCTCAGATATGCAGGTGACACTACCCTTATGGCAGAAAGCGAAGAGGAACTAAAGAGCCTCTTGATGAAAGTGAAAGAGGAGAGTGAAAAAATTGACTTAAAACTCAACATTCAGAAAACTAAGATCATGGCATTCAGTCCCATCACTTCATGGCAATAGATGGGGAAACCATGACAGATTTTATTTTCTTGGGCTCCAAAATCACTGTGGATGGTGATTGCAGCCATGAAATTAAAAGGCACTTGCTCCTTGGAAGAAAAGTTCTGACAAACCTAGACAGCATATTAAAAAGCAGAGACATTACTTTACTGACAAAGGACTGCAAAGTCAAAGCTATGGTTTTTCCAGTAGTCATGGGTGTGAGAGTTGCACCATAAAGAAAGCTGAGCGCTGAAGAACTGATGATTTTGAACTGTGATGTTGGCGAAGACTCTTGAGAGTCCCTTGGACTTCAAGGAGATCAAATCAGTAATCTTAAAGGAAATCAATCCTGAATATTCATTGGAAGTACTGATGCTGAAGCTGAAGCTCCAACACTTTGGCCACCTGATGCAAAGAACTGACTCATTGGAAAAGACCCTGATGGGTCTTTCTGCAAAAGACTGAAGGCAGGAGGAGAAAGGGACAACAGAAGATAAGATGGTTGGATGGCTTCATCCACTTGATGAGTCTGACCAAGTTCTAGGAGTTGGTGATGGATAGGGAAGCCTGGCGTGCTGCAGTCCAAAGAGTTGGACACAACTGAATGACTGAACTGAACGGAATCCTTAAGTACAAGAGGGTGAAGCTTCCAGCTTAATACTGGAGTCCCAGCTTAATACTGCCTGGACCATCAGCATGGGGCTGGGACCCTAGGAGAAAAATGAGGCTTTTACCTGTCCTTGTGATGACCCAAGTCACCCAGAAATGCCCTTCTCTCAGCTGTGTGGCTAACCCTTTCTGAACCGAACTACTGATGTTTGAGTTGAGACAAGTGTAAAGTAGATGGAAAAGTCTTTACCCTGGAGACAAGAGGGTATTCCTGGTTCTCATGGTTACTAATTAATGGCCTTAGATGACTCATTTAAAGCTCTCAGATTCAGTTGCCTCATCAGAAAATGGGGATGGGCTTAAATCAGAAGGTCTCTTAAAGTCTTTTCTGAGTATAATTCTGAAATGTAATACCCAGGGAAGTACATAAAACATGAATGTAGATTTTAATCATTCTCGTGTAGTGACCACCCAGATAATCAACACAGGTCAAGAGAAACTATTTCTAATGCCATTGGAGCACCTTTACATGTCCCTTTCTAATTATCCCCTTTTCCCCAAGAGGGGTACACTATCATGATATGTACAATAATCACATCCTACCTAAGTATGCAAGCCTAGACTGAGGTAGTTTAGTTTTGCTAGTTTTTAAATGTCATGTAGATCAAATCATGTAGTGTTTATTCCTTTGTTTCTGGCTTTTGGTCAAATTGTGTTCATGAGATTCATCTATGTTGTTGAGTATAATAGCTGGGTTCATTTTGTTGCTGTATACTATTCCACTGTGTGCATTGAATTATAATACAGTTTATCCATTTTACTGTTGATGGACATGTGGACTGTTTCCAGTTTGACACTTTTGAAAGCAATACTGCTATGAACATTCTTGCTCATGTACTTTCTTATTCAGGAACTTCTGAGTCACAGGGTTAGCAAATCTTTAATGTTATTCAAATATACCAGTGGTTGCACCAGTGGTTGCTCTCATATGTGGAATCTAGAAAAAGGGTACAGATGAACCTACTTGCAGGACAGGAATAGAGACATAGAGAACAGTAATTTGGACATGGTTAGGGGGATGAATTGGGAGACTGGGACTGCCATATGTAAACAGACAGCTAGTGGGAACCTGCTGTATAGAACAGGGAGCTCAGCTTGGTGCTCTGTAGTCATCTAGGTGGGTAGGGTGGGTGAAGGGTGGGAAGGTGATCCAAGAGGGAGAGGATGTATGCATACATATAGCTCATTCACTTCCTTGCATAGCAGAAACTAGAGAGATGGGAATACCAGACCACCTGAACTGTCTCTTGAGAAATCTGTATGCAGGTCAGGAAGCAACAGTTAGAACTGGACATGGAATAACAGACTGGTTCCAAATAGGAAAAGGAGTACGTCAAGGCTGTATATTGTCACCCTGCTTATTTAACTTATATGCAGAGTACATCATGAGAAACGCTGGGCTGGAAGAAGCACGAGCTGGAATCAAGATTTCTGGGAGAAATATCAATAACCTTAGATATGCAGATGACACCACCCTTATGGCAGAAAGTGAAGAGGAACTAAAAAGCCTCTTGATGAAAGTAAAAGAGGAGAGTGAAAAAGTTGGCTTAAAGCTCAACATTCAGAAAACGAAGATCATGGCATCACTTCATGGGAAATAGATGGGGAAACAGTGGAAACAGTGTCAGACTTTATTTTGGGGGCTCCAAAATCATTGCAGATGGTGATTGCAGCCATGAAATTAAAAGACGCTTACTCCTTAGAAGAAAAGTTATGAGCAACCAAGACAGCATATTCAAAAGCAGAGATATTACTTTGCCAACTAAGGTCCGTCTAGTCAAGGCTATGGTTTTTCCAGTAGTCATATATGGATGTGAGAGTTGGATTGTGAAGCAGGCTGAGTGCCAACGAATTGATGCTTTTGAACTGTGTTGTTGGAGAAGACTCTTGAGAGTCCCTTGGACTGCAAGGAGATCCAACCAGTCCATTCTGAAGGAGATCAACTCTGAGATTCCTTTGGAAGGAATGATGCTAAAGCTGAAACTCCAGTACTTTGGCCACCTCATGCAAAGAGTTGACTCATTGGAAAAGACTCTGGTGCTGGGAGGGATTGGGGGCAGGAGGAGAAGGGGACGACAGAGGATGAGGTGGCTGGATGGCGTCACTGACTCGATGGACGCGAGTCTGAGTGAACTCCGGGAGTTGGTGATGCACAGGGAGGCCTGGCGTGCTGCGATTCATGGGGTCGCAAAGAGTCGGACACAACTGAGTGACTGAACTGAAATGAACTGAACACAACATTGTAAAGCAACTATACCCCAATGAAAATAAACAAAAAATAAAAACAGTTTAAGAGAGTTCCCCACCCTAGCCAATACCTAATGCTGCCAGACTTTAGAATTTTTTTAACCCATATGAAGGATGTGTAACAGAATCTCACTGTGGCTTTAATTTGTATTTGTTGATTACTAATAAGACTGAATTCCTTTCCTTAAGGATGTTCATCATTTTGATTTCTTTTTTACAACATGTCTGTCCAGTACTTTCCCATTTTAAAATTAGGTTCTTTTCATATTAATTTGTAGGTGTTCTTTATATAATGTCAGTTATGAGTGTGGAAAATGTCTCCCTCCACTCTATGTCTTGT
This sequence comes from Nanger dama, assembly GCA_917880005.1. NCBI lineage: Eukaryota > Metazoa > Chordata > Mammalia > Artiodactyla > Bovidae > Nanger > Nanger dama. The sequence goes on along the minus strand of CAKJTW010000036.1, from coordinate 20,247,805 downwards.
TTATTCACCCTCTTAATAGTGCTTTTGATAAACAGAAGTTTTTAATGTAGAATAATTTTCTCTTTTATGATTGGTACATTTTGTATCTCTTATGAAAATTTTTCCTTCTCTAAGGTCATGAAAGTATTCTCCCATATTATCTTTTAAATACCTTATTATTCTATGTTTAATTTTTAGGACTCAATCTACCTAGTGTTCCAATTCATCAAAAAAAGTTTATAGATGATATTGGAATAGAGTCAGATTTTTACACACACGGATACCTATCTACATGATCACCTCTCTTTTCTCATGTTTTCCCCAGTAATCTGCAATATTATTTTTCTCATATATTCAGTATCTATACATGCAAAAGCTATTCCTGAGTTCTCTATTCTATTCCACTGGCTCAATTCTCTATCTTGGCACCAAGATCATACTGTCTTAATTGCTGTAACTTCGTAGTAAATCTTGATATCTGCTCAAACAATTTCCCTTATCTTGTTCTTTTATAAGAATGTGTTGGTTAATCTTCACTTTCTAAATTTCCACATAAATTTTAGAATCATCTTGCCATGTTCCATAAAAGCATCTTGTGATTTTAATTGGGATTGCACTGAATCTAATCATCAGTTTAGGGAGAGAATTTCTAGTTTTACAATATCGGCTTCCAGTCTGTGACTATGGCATATATCTCTTTTTATTTAGGCCTTCCTTAAATCTCTCAAAAATTCATAGTTACCTTCCTTGAGGTCTTGTAGTGGACCATCCACAATAGCTACTGACCTCCGGACTATCTCAGTGCTCCTCTCCAGCACTACCATTCACCCCAGCTCTCTCTATCCACTCAAGCCCAAGCCAGTTCAACAGAGACAAAGACTCTTCTTCCATCTCTACCTCCTCAAGCCATTTCCTCTTCACCATTTCTCTTTTAAGTTATCCCAAATGCTGTAACTAACCTCTACACCAACTCGACCATGAGCACAATTCTCTGTTGGCCCTGATGCTCCCTGCTGGCGTCACATAATTTACTGGCATGTAGCCTCGGTCTGCTGGCAGCATACACCCCCATGGTAATGCTCCAACACCACCAGCTGAAAGGTCAGTTTCTCAAGAGATATGCAGTGGCCTCAAGAATTCTACAAGTCCACGCTGCTTGTCCAAGATCTGGGGATGACCGCAAGGGACATTGAACCAAGGAGGCTGGGGTAGACACTGATGAAGTGTACTCCTTCACCTCTCTCTGCGCAATGCACAAATTCTCTGCAGGACAGACTGACATATTGTCTGTGGTCCACATTCTCTCAGTTCATTCAGGCTTATCATGTGACTTCTTTCAGCCTTAGTTTCCTTATCTGGAAAATCTGGACAACACCTGCCCTGGCAGCTACCTACTCTGAATCAGCCACCTGATTCAGCATTCATTTCAACCATATTATCTTCTGCCTTATTCTCCTACAAAGACTGGTCAGTGAATTACTTACATTTTAGTTTCTTTTTCAGATAGAGGTGGCCATGACATGACATAGTTCTACTGATGAGATGCAGGCAGAAGACCCCAGGGAGGCCTTCCCTTCCGAAAAAAAGGCAATGCCGGACAAGGAGGAGGCTGTTGCTTTTTACCTGTTACAGTTTGTGTCACTCAGTCCCCTTTCTTTCTGTCTGTAGCATGGATGGGATGTCCGGAGGGGCAGCATCCATTCTATTCTATTCAAGAAAGAAAAACACATTAATGGTGGCAAAACAGGTAGATAGAAGGAAATTGAGCTTCCCTGGTGGCTCAGACAGTAAAGAATCTGCCTACTATGCAGGAGACCCAGGTTCAATCCGTCAGGAAGATCCCCTGAGGGAGGAAATGGCTACCCACTCCAGTACCCTTGCCTGGGAAATCTCATGGACAGAGGAGCCTGGCCGGCTACAGTCCATGAGGTCTGAAAGAGTCTGACACAGCTGAGTGACTAACACTTTCACTTTTCAGAAGAAAATTAGTTCTTCATAATGACTTTAACCAGTCAGACAGTGCTGAGTTTCCTAACTTGAAAACCCATTCATGTGGGAGAAAATAAACTCCTTACTTGTCTTAGTAAGTGGAAGGTTTTTCTAATGCTTATGGCCAAAAGCATTCCTGATACACTTACTTGACAAGGTTGTGATCAGAAATAAAGAAGAATGCATGGAAAAACTCAACAGTACCTTCAGCAGCTATTATTATAAACCACTGTGTGTGAGCCTGTTGCTTCTTTAGACAAACTACTGCTGCTACTGCTGCTGCTGATAAGTCACTTCCGACTAAGTCGTGTCCAATTCTGTGCAACCACATAGACGGCAGCCCACCAGGCTCCTCTGTCCCTGGGATTCTCCAGGCAAGAACACTGCAGTGAGTTGCCATTTCCTTCTCCAATGCATGAGAGTGAAAAGCAAAAGTGAAGTCGCTCAGTCATGTCTGACTCTTTGCAACCCCATGGACTATAGCCTATCAGGCTCCTCCATCCATGGGATTTTCCAGGCAAGAGTACTGGAGTGGGGTGCCAGTGTCTTCTCCACTTTAGACAGACTAGATAATTCCTAAGGAGAAGGGCCAAGAAAATGGACTGAGCACAGAGAGGAGGTCAATACAGGCTGAACTGAACTGAAATGAGATCTCTCCTGGGCAAAATGTTTCATACCGACATACCTATTTAACCTTTGCTTTATTATATTTTTTTACAAACTGAAGGTTTGTGGTAACTCTACATTGAGGAAATCCATTGGGACCATTTTTCCAATAGCATTTGCTCACTTAGTGTCTTCAGGGTCATATTTTGGTAATTCTTACAATATTTTAAAAATGTTCACTATTATTATATTTTTGATGGTGATATGTGGTCAGTGATCTTTGAGTTACTATTGCAAAAGACTACAACTTGGAAGGCTAGATGATGGTTAGCATGTTTAGCAATAAAATATTTTTTAAAATTTTTATTTCTTTCCTTGTTTTGTTTTTGGCAGTACTGGGTCTTCAGTGCTACACATAGGCTTTCTCTGGCTGTGTTGCATGGGCTTCTCATTGCAGTGATTTCTCTTATTGCAGAGCATGGGTCTAGACACACAGGCTTCAGCAACTGTAGCACAGAAGCTCAGTAGTTATGGTGCATGGGCTTAGTTGCCCCATGGCATGTAGGATCTTCCCTGACCAGGGATCAAACTGGTGTCCCTTGCATTGAAAGGCAGATTCCTAAGCACTGGACCATGAGGGAAACCCAGGTATTTTTGATTAAGGTATGTACATTTTTAAAAAACATAATACTATAGTACACTTGATAGACAATAGTGTCAACATAACTTTTATGTGCACTGGGAAACCAAAAAATTGTTGTGACATACTTTATTGCCATATTTGCATTTTTGCAGTAGTCTGGAACTGAACCTGCAATATTTCTGAGGTCTGCCTGTTCTTAGAAGATCTAGCAGAGGACAGATGCATCAGTCTGTTCAGTGCAAGTAACAGTATTTTGTTAATTGCACTAAGTATTTTGTCCAGAAGGAGATTTAATACAAGGAATTAGGTATGTCTGGGGAAGAGATTTGTGGTATGGAAGTCAGGGTTCTGGCACCAGACTGCTGAATAAATGAACACATCACTGAAGTTATCAGCAACCTGCTATTGCTGGCCCCTCTACAGATACCACAACTGGACCTTAATCCCACAAATATGGACACTGGACACAAGAAGCCAGAGTCTAGCTGCTGCCATAGCAGAAAGAAGTCCTTCCCGTCTCTTCTTATTTCCAAATGTAATTTGAGAGCATTTATTGGTGATAGCTACTTTGAATCCAGGAGCTTAGCTGCAAAGGAGTCTAAGAAACACAGCTTTTCGCTTTCTCATCAATCTAACTAGAAGGTAGAATGGAAGTTGAGAGGCCAATCTTCCCCAGCAGGGACATGGAGAGGAGATGGGTAACAGGAGGGGAAGGAGGGAAAATTGTGATCCATGCTTTCTTGCAGTTCTGTTGGAGGCACCAAGGAAAGGGGATCAACCACAGTATTTTCTAATCACTGATGGTTTTGCAAGAATAAGTTCTGACAGGCAAGCTGACAGCTCCTGGGAAAGGAGAAAGCAGCCCACATGCTCGTATGTGTCTCATTTTCTTAGTGAAACAGAAATAAATAAGGATGAGCTGGGGAAGCCAGACTGAGGAGAGCAGCCTCTGTGAATTGCCGTGCTCCTGTCACTTTTCTTTTGTCTGGCTCCACTGCACTTTAGAGGGTGTGCACAGGGGAGGGGAGGGAGAGAGGCTGGAGCTGCCCTTTCCCCACACTCACTCATCCTGTGCTTGGTCAAGGAGACACTCTGGGTCTGAGACTTGGCTAGAAAGTCATTCAGGGTCTCTACTCACCTAGAAGCTCTCCAACCAGCGCCCAGAGTTGCCGTGATGGTTTCTGCATCACTGTGCGCCAGGCCTTGTGCTGACTGCTTTGTGTACAGGTTTCACCCAACTGTCAATGAACATCCATTTAACAAATATTAGAAAGGTAGAATGCCTTTCGTGGAGTAGGTTCTGGTCTAGGTGATCAAAGGGAACAAAACTATCAGACCTTATGACAGATATAAATGAAAGCCATAACCTTCAGATGCAGGAATTTTCACATATATTTATTTTCACGGGCCAAAATAAAGCAATCTCTGAAGCACCTCAACCCTTTAACATATAAAAACATGCTCACCATGTTACCCCAATGCTTTGCCTCCTTCTCTCTCACTACTGGGCAGTATTTGGATTCCAAGGTTTATCTGGAGTCCAGTCTTTAGCTCCATGTGGTTAACATATTTTTAACCACATGCATATTTGGTTATTTTTGCTTATTTTTCTGTTCCCTATCTCCTCCCCAAGGAAACCTGGTGTGCTACAGTCCATGGGGTTGCAAAGAGTCAGACATGACTTAGAGACTGAACAACAATCTCCTGCACCTCTGGTCTTTATGGCGTACTGACTCACTCATTGCAGTCATCTACCTACTGACCACCACCCCTGTGCCATTCCAGCCTTCCTCCAACTCAGTTTGCTCTACTGCTTTGAAGGTGCATGTCTCCCAAGACAGAGTAGGGGCTTCCACTTGCAGAAGGACCCCTGGAAAAGGGTTTTCTGCTTATGTGAGTTCTGCTCAGAGAAATTCTCTCATTCTCTGAGTGAGAGGAAAAATGGTTCCTCAGAGAAGCATCTGTGAAGCCTGAGGACACTGCCTGAGTCAGTGAGGCCTGATCTATATTATCATGAATTCTAACTGGAACTAGAGAAAGAGGAAATGCACCCTGTTCTAATAGTGGCGGTCACCATCCTCCTGCATCCTTGCCAGATGAATCTAGCATGCGTACAAGCCTATGCTAAAATATTGAAACTCAGAACCATCAACACATTAGGGAGAAAATGCATATGACTCTCTTAAAAGCAGTTGATTCAACACTCATTCATGATTTAAAAAAAAAAAAAAACAGAAACAAAACCAAAACCCTCTTAGCACAATAAGTCTAAGAGGGAGCATCATCAACCTGATAAAGGATATTAACCAAAAAACTAGAGCAAATGCACAAAAGCATTCCTTTTAAAGTTACGAATAAGACAAGCAGGGCCACCAATGCAACGTCTTTTCAATAAGGTACTGTGAGGTTCTAGCCAGTGCAGAAGAAAAAAATTCTTGGAAAGAAAAAAATATATACCTTTAACAGAGCTGTCATAATGTATTAAAGATAAAGAAGCAAAACTATCATTATTTGGCAAAGTAATTTGCATTGGAAAATTATTTTCATATAAAAATCTAAGACAATCCGCAGTTAAATTATTAGAACTAAGAAGAAAATGAAAATACTCAAGTATCAATTTCAGTCATATATAGTAGCATTAATATTTATAAATTATAGTTTAAAAATATAAGAACAAAACAAAACAAAAACTAGTAATTAAGAATAAACTTAATCAAAACATTAAGGGCCTTTAATGAAGAGAATTATAAAACACTATTGGAAAGATTTTAAAAACAGGCCTAAATAAGTGTGTGTACATATTTTTATACATAAATATATAATATTTACATTTGGATAATTACAATATTTGTTTAGTTGATTTATTAATAATATGTATTATTAATAAATATATTTGTATTGGGATAAAATCAAAATTATAAAGATGGCAGTTATCTCAAATTTATTATCTATAGTCAATATACTTTCAGGCAAAATTTCAATAAGGTTTTTAGTGAAACTAAACAATCTGATCCTAACATTTACATGGAATGTTGAAGGATAAAAAGCAGCCAAGAAAAATTTGAAGGGGAGAACTCCGCAACTAGATATCAATATTTAGTATAAAGCTATGGCAGTTAAGGGGCTTCCCCAGTGACTCTTGGTAAAGAATCTGCCAGCAATGCAGGAGCCACAGGAGATGCAAATTCGATCCCTGGTTCAGGAGGATCCCCTGGAGCAGGGCCTGGCAACCCACTCCAGTATTCTTGCCTGGAGAATCCCATGGACAGAGGAGCTTGGAGGGCTACAGTCCATAGCGATTTGGCATGCACACACTGTGGTTAAGAGAGTGTATTATTGGAATAAACATTAACAAATTGAAAACCCTACATAATAGAGAGCCTATCAACATGTCTGTGCCTAAATAGATGTTTGATATATGATAGAAGTAAATTTTGAATGAGAAGTACTGTCGAAAACATTGGTCATATTCATATAAAAGAACTGTAGCTCATACCATACACAAAAATAAATTCCAGATGGAATAAAGATCTAATTTTGAAAGTCAAAACCTCAAAACTTTCAGAGGAAAATATAAAAGAGTATCTATGTGACCTTGGAGTAGAAAAGCCTGTCTGAAGTTAGAGGGGGAAAAAGCATTAACAATAATGGAAATCAGATAAATTCAACTACATTAAAAAAATAGGAACTTCTGTACAAAAGAGCTATGATGATTAAGAAGTCAAGTTATTGACTGGGAGAAGATCTGCACAACACATAAAAAACAACCAAGGGTCAATATATAGAATATACAAAGAACTTCTACAGATCAATGAGTAAAGGACTAATAATGCAATGGAGAAAAACTGACTGAACAGAGAATTCACAGAATAGGAAGTTTCAGTTACCAATCATGGGGAAAGATCCACAACCATACCAACAATCAAGGACACAAAATTGAAACAATATGGCATACCATGTCACACTCAACAGAAGGGCAAAAATTAAGAAGACTGATGCAACATGGACTCATACATCTACTTTGGAGAGAAGTTACTAAATATAAGATGTGTACACTCTAAAAATCAACAATTCTTTTACTACCGATGATATAAAATTCTAGCTGCATACAGGTGCATGAGAAAACTTGTACAACAATTTTCATTTTAGCATAGTTTGTGTTAGAGAGATGTTTGAGTTGACATAAATGCCCATCAACTGAAGAATAACTGAATAAATTGTGATATAATCAGAATCCACACAGATAAATCTTGTAAAAATGTGAGTGGAAAAAAAGCGAATTGCCAAAAGATAGTTGAGTGTGATACCATTTATATAAAATTTAAAAGTAGGCAACCTAGTGCTAATTATCATTTACATCTAGATACATACCTAAATAGTTTAGGTGTGAAATGTTCATAGGAATGATGGACACCAAACTCAAACTAGTGGTTACCTTGGAGGAGAAAGGGAAGAGAAGAGATTTGGAGACAATTCATAACAGCTTCAGCTGTATCCTTTATATTTTATTTCAATTTATTAAAAGATATCAAGTAAAGATGGCAAAATGTTAAGATTTGCCACGCTGAGTGGTAGGTGCATAGATGTTAATTCAAACTGTTTTATATACTTTTTTGGTTCCCGAACTATATCCTGTTTTCTTTTTTTTTGCTGCATCAGGTCTTAGCTGTGGCATGTGGGATCTTTCGTTGCAGTGCACAGACTCTCTTGTGCTATTCAGGTTTAGTTGAGCATAGCATCTTAGTTTCCCGACCAAGGATCAAAACTGCATTCCCAACATTGCAAAGTGGATTCTCAACCACTGGACCACCAGAGGAGTTTTCTAATTTTTAAAATTATATGGAAAAGAGCTACCAAGGTGGTCAACGCCTAAGTTCTCAGGGGCTCTTCTGTCATCTGTCACTCCAGGCACGCTTGGTCTCCTAATCCTCAGTCTTCTTGGTGTAGAAAATGAAAGTTCTAGTCCCTCAGTCACGTCTGACTCTTTGCAACCCCATGGACTATAGCCCACAAGGATCCTCTGTCAATGGAATTCTCCAGGCAAGAACACTGGAATGGGTAGCCATTCCTTTCTCCAGGGGATCTTCCCGACTCAGGGATTGAACCAAGGTCTCCTGCATTGCAGGGAGGTTCTTTACCATCTGAGTCATCTGGAAAGCCCCTTCTTGGTGTAACCTGATCCTAAATAGAGCCTTCTTCGTGGAAGGGAGGGTTAGAACAGTGTACATCAGAAATTGCCATACCATCAGTCAGGTGGTGGCATGCACCGCTGGAATACTGGAAAGGATTAATTAGTCCTTTATTGAGTTCAAGTGCTATCATCCTGCTTTTATGAAGCTGGTTGTTAGGAAAGGTACTTGCATCTGGGCTCTTTCCTGGGTGACCTTGCAGCTTTCCTCCTCTACTCTGGGGAGAAGTGTGTGACCCAGGAGGCAGGAACCTCTCTGCACTCTCTCTTCTTCCCCACAATCCTCTTGTCCTTATTTTAACTTTGTATTAGGAAAGATTTCAAACACATAAAAGTAGAGTGAATGGTAAAATGAACCCTCACATCATCACCCAGTTTCAACAATGATTAATATTAATACTCTGCCAATCTTATTTCCTCTATCTCCCTGATTTTTTTTTTTTGCTGCAGTATTATACAGCAAATCCAAGACATCATTTCATTTCATTTCATTAATACTTGTGTTAGCAGATGACTTTTAAAAATTACCATAAGATCCTTATCGCACCTAGCCAAATTAATAATAATACCTCAATATCTTCTGATATAATAATACAATATTACTTTCAGATCTGAACTAGTCCCTGTTCTTTAGAGGTTTCCACATATTTCAAACACACAGAACATAAATTCATTAAGGAATGCATGGGCACCTCTACCCCTGTAGACACAGCACTGTGGTCTGGCACAAGTAACCCAAAGCCCTAATATCCACTCTTATAACTAACACATTTCAAGCCCCACGGAATAACTTATCCACCCTTTTTGCCCTAGAACCTCTAGGTAAAAGGTTCACATTTGAATACTCAGTAGACATCTGAACTATACTGCTCTTAAGGTTGGAGATGCGTCCACTGCCAAAAGCCCGCAGGATTTTAGCAGCTGAAGCACTTAAGAAAAGACAAATTAATTAACTTGTCAAATCCTTCCTCTTAGAAAGCATGAATGTGGTAGATTTTACACAATGAACATCCATCCTAGTAGTGCCAAGAGATCATTTTCTTGCTTCTCTATAGTCTAGTTCACAGTTTTGGAGTCATTCATGAATTGGCACAGTAGTTGCAATAGTCATATATGGTGACTGAGGAATGTTTTGCAGAATTAAATAATTTGTGTTACTCTTAAATTTTAATGTTAGATCTAGATGTGATATCCCTGAAATATGATGCTGATTCTTAACTTTAGCAACTAGAAAAACAATGAATGCTGAAATTGTGATTTTCTTTTTTGGCTGTACGTTGCAGCTTGAGAGATCTTAGTACCCTGGACCACGGATCAAGCCCAGGCCCCAGCAGTGAGAGCAGAGTCCTAGCACTGAGTCCTAAGCACTAGATCACCAGGGAATTCTCATGAATATTTTTTGAAAAAAATTTTAATTGAAGTATAGTACAATACTATTTTTAATTTCTGCTGTATAAAATTATGAATATTTAATAAAAATACTTAAGATAGAATATTTAAAATAAAATTTCAAGTTTAGCTAAATAATTTAGATTTAAATTCCTGATATTTGTACTTTTCCTTTTAAATTCAATAGATAATTTAGAATATTTCAGACGAAGGGTGTGCAACACTTTTTGTAAAAATCTAGATTAAAAAATGGCCTAATATAGCATACAGTTTCTGTTCTTTGTTTTTGTTTGTGGCTTGCTTTTGAAAGTGAAAATGTTAGTCAATAAGTTGTGTCTGACTCTTTGCAACCTCATGGACTGTAGCTGGTCGGGTTCCTCTGTCCATGGAATTCTCCAGGCAAGAATACTGGAGTGGGTTGCCATTTCCTTCTCCAGGGGATCCTCCTGACCCAGGGATCAAACCCAGCTCTCCCACACTGTAGACAGATTATTTACCAGCTGAGCCACTAGGGTTGTAGCTTTTACAACCCTTTAAAAATTTAAAAGCCAACCACAAAGAGATACCACTTTATAGCCACTGGGATAGCTAAAATAAGAAAGACAATAATATGTGTTGACACAGCTGTGGAGAAATGGAACCATCACACATTGCTGGTTGGAATGTAAAAGGTACAAACTCTTTGGAAAACCATTTGGCAGTTCCTCAAAAGTGAAACATGACCCAGCAATTCTATTCTTTGATGTATACCTAAGAAAATGGAAAACATATGTTCCCACAAAAACTTGTGTGTGAATATTTATAGCACCATTATTCATAACAGTCAGAAGGGAGAAATAATCCAAATGTCCATCTGCTGATGGAATGGATAATCAAAATGTGATATGTTGTGATATGATAAAAAATGCACTTGGTCTTTGTTCCCTGTTCCTGGCATAGAGCTCCTATAACTCTTGGAATGTCCTGAGTGATAATCTGTTGTTCTTTATAGACCTTTCAGACCACACATGATTTTATGCTAATGAGGTGACTCAAAGTGGGAATCCCTAAATAGCTTCAAGATGAGGTTAGTCATCAAAAGACCTAACATATGGTTAGAGAGGGAAAACTTTCAGCCCCATCCTCTGATCTCTGGGGAGGAGAGAGAAGCTAGAGATCTCAGTGTAAAAATTCTTCAGCCAGGAGATTCAGAGAGCTTCTGGGTTGGTGAATATAATGACCTACAAGGGAAGATGGTGGCCCCTAGAGAGGGCATGGAAGCTCTATGCCTCACTGCCTATACTCTATACTTTGCTCTATGCATTTTTTCCAGTTGGCTGTTCATTTGCAGCCTTTATAATAAGCCAGTCATTATAAGTAAAGCATTTTCCTGACTTCTATGAGTTGTTCTGGTGACTTGCCAAACTTGAGGGAGGTCAGCTCCTGAATTTGTAGTCAGAAGTGTTAGTAACCCGCGCACTTCACTTGTGGTTGACATCTAAAATGCAGGCAGTCTTGAGGAGCAATGAAGTCCACCAGCTGCAGCCACCGAAGCCCGTGCGCCTAGAGCCTGTGCTCAACAAGAGAAGCCGCCACAGTGAGAGGCCTGCTCACTGCATAGAGAAAGCCAATGCAGCAGCAAAGCACCAGCGCAGCCAGAAGTAAATAAATCTTTAAAGATAAAGTAATATAAAATGGGGGCGGTCTTGTGGGACTGAGAGCTTAAACTGTGGGGTCTGTGCTAACTCTAGATAGTTAGCATCAGAACTGAATTGAAGTGTGGACCTGCAGTTGGTATCTAAGAATGGTTTGTTGTTGGTGTGGGGAAATCGACATGTATTTGGTATCCAAGAAAAAAACCCACATGCATTGTCAGAAGTGATTTCAGAAAACATGACATCTATATCCATAGAATGGAATATTATTCATATGCACTACGTATATGGCACATGCAACAGCATGGATTAATCTTAAAAACATTATATTCTAGATCATCACAGAGCACCAGGCTGGGCCCCCTATGTTATACAGCAACTTCTCACCAGTTATCTATTTTACACGTGGTAGTGTATGCTATTTTCTATACTAGTCTACGCTAGTTTCTCCATTCATCTCACTCAGGGAGGTGAGGGAGGCTCAAGAGGGAAGTGACATATATATAATTACAGCTAATATATATAGCTGTTTATATATTATATTATATATAATGTATATATTATATCAGTTCAGTCACTCAGTCATGTCTGACTCTTTGCAACCCCATGAGTTACAGCATGCCAGGCTTCCCTATCCATCACCAGCTCCCGGAGTTCACTCAAACTCACGTCCATCTAGTCAGTGATGCCATCCAGCCATCTCATCCTCTGTCGTCCCCTTCTCCTCCTGTCCCCAATCCCTCCCAGCATCAGAGTCTTGCCCAGTGAGTCAACTCTTTGCATGAGGTGACCAAAGTAGTGGAGTTTCAGCTTTAGCATCAGTCCTTCCAAAGAACACCCAGGACTAGTCTCCTTCAGAATGGACTGGTTGGATATCCTTGCAAGCCAAGGGACTCTCATGAGTCTTCTCCAACACCACATTTCAAAAGCATCAATTCTTTGGTGCTCAGCTTTCTTCACAGTACAGCTCTCACATCCATACACGACCACTGGAAAAACCATAGCCTTGACTAGACGGACCTTTGTTGGCAAAGTAATGTCTCTGCTTTTGAATATGCTATCTAGGTTGGTCATAACTTTCCTTCCAAGGAGTAGCTGTATATAATAAAACATATATAATTATAGCTAATTTGCTTTGTTGTACAGCAGAAACCATCACAAAACTGTAAAGCAATTTTCCTCCAAATAAAAATTAAAAAAACATTATGCTAAGTAAAAGAATTCAGGTAGAACAGGTCACATAGTGTGTGATTCCATTTAGATGAAATGTCAAGAATAAGTAAATTCATACAGACAGAAAGTAGATAACTGCTTGTCAGGGACTGGTGGTATAGGGGGATGGGAAGTGACTTAATAGGTACAGATTTCTTTTGGGGGTGATAAAATATTCTGTAATTAAATAGTGGTCATGATTGTATAATTCTGTGACTACACTGAAAACCAGTGAATTGTGCACTCCAAGAAGGTAAACTTTATGGTGTGTGAATTATATCTCAACAGAGCTGTTATTTAACAAAATAAAAGGACTCTAGTGAAAGTGGCTCAGTCATGTCCAACTCTTTGTGACCCCATGGACTGTACAGTCCAAGGAATTCTCCAGGCCAGAATACTGGAGTAGCCTTTCCCTTCTCCAGGAGATCTTCCCAACTCAGGGATCAAACCCGGGTCTCCCGAATTGCAGGCGGATTCTTTACCAGCTGAGCCATCAGGGAAGTCCAAGGGCCATAAAAAAGCAGGCAAAGAGCTGAACTGACCTGCAGACTTCAGATTCCTTTTTAGATGAATAAAACTTTTTTTGAAACGTATGAAAAAATAACATATTTCTGGTCTTAGTCTGACCTGTGTAAATGTAAGTGATGTTCCTGATCTAATATCTAATCTATTTTTAAACTTTCTTGATTTTGTTAACACATTCATTCTCTCCTTCCAAGGTTCTATCCTCTCTTGTGTTTCTCTCTAAAGCCAATAGTTGGTCCTTCCCTATCCATTGTTTCATCTGGTTCCATATCAATGGAGGAAGAAGAGAAGTGGGGAGAGGTCCTGGATCAGCTGTCTAGAAGAGACAAGCAGATTTTTCACACTGTGGAGATTCAAGAACATCAGTCCTCTGTATTTTATGGAATGCTGTAATTACAGCGATGATGGGAACAGACTGAGGGTGATCATGCATGCTGATGGTGGGGGGAGCGTGTTGATGGTGCTGGTGGCAGGGGAGGACAGGGTTCCGATGCAGATAACAGCAGACCCTAATGGGATGATTACCAAATAGGAGATGTTTTGAGAAGAGCCCCTTTTTTGTTCCAGGCAATCCTGCTATTTTCTCTTATTCTTTAGTTGGCCTGGAAAATGAGTCTTTGCCAGGGTCTGGGCAAGTAGGAGTCTGCAGTAATATTTAGAGTTCTATTTTGTGATTTTATGGAACTGCTGAAAAGGTCAAGAACATTTCTTTAAATGTCAATGGCCTGAGGGTCCAATTACCCAGAGGAGGACATTCTTGGAAGAGTTGCTTTGTGAGTCTAGCAGAATGGTGTGGGAGGAGCTCAGTATGGAGGGATCCCGGAATGGCCCCAGGCTTCCCAGGGAGAGGGTCCTAGGCAGAGAAGCAGAGGAGGATGGGCTCCTGCAGAAGCTGCTGCTGCTTCCCCCTCATGGACATGGAAGCCCAGCTGAGCTGCCTTTTCTAAGCAGAGCTCACTACTCTCTCTGCCCCTCTTGTACTCCTGGGCCTACAGTGCCTACTCATTGGAAAAGACCCTGATGCTGGGCAAGACTGAAGGCAAAAGGAGAAGGGGGCAGCGGAGGCTGAGATGATGAGATAGCATCACCAACTCAGTGGACATGAATCTGAGCAAACTCCATGAGATAGTGGAGGACAGAGAAGCCTGGTGGGCTATAGTCCATGGGACACAAAGAGTCAGACAGACTTAGTGACTGAAGAACAGCAACAACCGTGTCTACTGGAGCTTGAGGAGCACCCTCCTCCCAAATTCCAAACTGTAGAGATCCCTGGGACCGACCTAAGAAAGGGCACGTGTTCAAATCCCTGAACAAATGTTTTCAAACTCTTAGTGAACATAGGTCTCTCCTGGAGAATGTATTGCAAATGCAGAGTCCTGAGCCCCACATGGACTCAGAGATCTTACAATGAGCAGTATCACTATTTTATAATGAGACAGAAGGATAGTTTTGTGGGAGTTGGCAGCTTGCTAAAATGCATATTCCTAGGCCCCCAACTCCATTGAGTCAATTCCCAGAGAAAGGGGGTGCCTGGAGGGAGGGGATGGGACACCAAAATTTCCATTTTTAGCAACTTCCTCCAAGGATTTTGAAGCTGGTCCTCTCCAGATCTCCCTCTAAGAACCATGCATTTGACCTGAAAATGCTCTGACCCCTCTGAATCTCTCCTTTGGAAAACTGTGTCTATTAAAATACAGGGTGGGCAGTAAGATATCAGAGCTATGAAATCAGAAAGATCTGAGGTTGAAAGCTGGCCCTGCCACATTCCATCTGACCTTGGGCAAGTTACTCAACCCTGAGCCTCTATTCCTTCATCTGTAAAACAGAGATATTAATGCCCACTTCTAGAGGTCATGGAAAGTATTCATGGAAATCATGAAGGCGAAGAGGTTATCCCAGAGCCTTGTACATGGTGAGTGCCCTGTAAATACAGCTCAGTTACTATTATTAGGCATCTGGGAGGCTCCAGGTAGGGCTTCTGGTCCTGGCCATCTGTTTCCCTCTGCACACAGGGCCGGCAGTGTGTGGGTACATGTGTGTGCTCATGTCTTTGATCCTCCTAGCTGTACCCCACCCACCCATCACTTCTATGCTTACCATCCAGAAGCTCAAGGATGCTGGCCCAAACAAGAGGGAGTGATGTGTTTTGCCAATACCCCATACCTGGTCAGGGCCAGCTCCTCAAAAGCAGCAGCTGGTGTTGCTGAACAAGGCTGCTTTGAACACAGAAGCAGACCATGGTCCCATGGGACCCTGTGTTCAGGGTTTTCTCTGTGGCCTGAAGCAGATTAAGAGACACAGGTCAGGAAGATCCTCCTCTGGAGGAGGGCACAGCAACCCACTCTGGTATTCTTGCCTGGAGAATCCCATGGACAGAGGAGTGTAGCAGAGTGTCCATAGGGTTGCAAAGAGCTGGACATGACTGAAGCAACTTGGCATGCACTCACACTGTGGCCTGAAACATTTGGAGGTTGAAGCTTACTCTGGACAGAGGTGTCCAGGGCCCCTGATCCACTCTGCTCTCAGGACAGACTCTAGAGAATCAGTCCTTTCCCTGAGGTCACTGGCAGGCCTGAGAGCCATCAGCTTGGCTTTGGCCTTCTCTCAGCAAACAAGGGGCTCCCCAGGGCTGGCCTGAAAAGATGTGTGTGAACTCAGCTGGGGAGGTGGACTGAAGTTCCTTCCCCCAGCCTGCTTCCAGGAGCCTGGAACTGGAAGATAATTCCGCCAGCCTTACCACCAGCCACAAATCACTCCTGCTCTGGTACAGTGGTCCTGCTGCTTGAAAAACGAGCTGAGAAAACTCTACACCTTGGCATGGCTTTTCTTCAGGCTACCACTTATTAAGTGCCTACTTGGTGCCCAGAGCCTACATCCACTACCTCTTATAACCTGTACCATAACCCTGTTGATTAGGTACTATTATCTTCTTCATTTTAAAGGTGAGAAATCAGGACCTCATGGAAATTAAGATCTAATAGATAGGGAATTCCCTGGTGATCTAGTGGTTAGTATTCTGCCTTTCTACCACAGGGACCCAGGTTCATTCCCTGGTCAAGAAACTAGGATCCCACAAGCCATGCGGCACTGCCAAAAAAAAAATCCAATAGGTAGTAAATGGTGACACTTAATTCAAACTCAGGTATGCTGCTGCTGCTAAGTCACTTCAGTCGTGTCTGACTCTGTGCGACACCATAGACGGAAGCCCACCAGACTCCCCCGTCCCTGGGATTCTCCAGGCAAGAACAATGGAGTGGGTTGCCATTTCCTTCTCCAATGCATCAAAGTGAAAAGTGAAAGGGAAGTCTCTTAGTTGTGTCCAACTCTTTGTGACCCCATGGACTACAGCCCACCAGGCTCCTCCACCCATGGGATTTTCCAGGCAAGAGTACTGGAGTCGGGTGCCATTGCCTTCTCTGAAACTCAGGTAAAGCAAACTTCAAATCCTAGACTTTTATCTTCAAATTTTATCCCAACTGCTGGTGGGCTCAGTTGGTTAAGAATCTGCCTGCAGTGCAGAAGACCCAGTTTTGATCCCTGGGTTGGGAAGATCCCCTGGAGAAGGGACTGGCAACTAACTCACTTTAGTATTCCTGCCTGGAGAATTTCATGGACCATGGGGTTACAAAGTCAGTGGGGTCGCAAAGAGTCAGACACAACTGAGCAACTAAGCAACTACTGAGCAACTACTTTCACTTTCAAGTAAAGATGACTTAAGATAAGAGGATGCCAGGGCAAGATGACAGGTGTGGGTCAACAGGGCCAACATGTGGGGTGACAGGCGAGAGCAGTCCATGAGGCAGGTTGACAAGTTACGAGTTGTAAAGGAAGGAAGGGAATACATCCAGCTTGTCTGTGGCCCTAACAAACCTGAGCTGGTGAGAGTAACATTCACAAAACTTCTATAATAGAAACAGCAAATATATTCCTCAGGCCTGCTAGTGACAGGGCAGGTGAAGTAGGTACTCTGGGCAGAGCCCCACCTCTTCTAGTAAATTGCTCCTCCAGTTCCACCATAGGGTTCCCATGGGAGCTGCCATTTGTTACTTGGTCCACTGGCCATAGTTGCGAGCTCCAGAGGCAGGAGCTCTGAAACACCCAAGTTGAGCCAGTCTGATGTCTTTTTGGGACTTTTTGAACTGGTACTGAGATAAAGACCTCATCTCTTTCAAGGAGCTAAGGCTGTTAGGGATGAAGCTCAAGAGGTGTAGGAATTTGATCTATAGTCAGATTGGAGCAGAGACAGGAATGCGGTTGTAAGGCCCCTGATTCCTGGCAGCATTCAAGACTTGAGCTCAGTGTTCCTGAGACCCAGTGGTATTCCTGCTCCCTCTAGGCTGACTATCAATGCTTCTTCTGGTTGGAATGTTTTGCCAGTATCCCATATGTGACTCCAGCCAGCTTTTCATGAGGGACAACCTGGGACCAGCCCATCTACCAGTAAAGTCTCTTTTGTGCCCTGGGTTCCCTTGCCACCAAGAGACCTGATCAATCCATCCCCTCATCCATCACTACTTGCATGAGGAGGACAGAGCCAGCATGTTCCAGAAAGCTGGGGCAGTGAAGCCAACCAGAGAGGCTCAGGTGCTCAGTGGTGACATGGGGCCAGGTCCAGAGATATCTCAGACCTGGATCTGCCAGATCCATTCTGGGCTGCAGAGCCCTGGTCGGAAGCCAAACTTCTGGGCTAGGCTGGCTCCTGGTACCCAAGACGGAAGCCAAAGGGGCTGGGCTTAGAGGTGGCCACTCTAAATTTGTCATCACTCCATACCTGAGCCAGAAATGATGCCTTTCCTCTGACCTGGGCAGCAGGGCTGACTTTCAGGGAATCACTGTAAGATTCAATAGACTTTCCCTGGGAGTCCAGGGCCTGCTCAGATCCCTCAGAACTTCTCAGCCAGTCGTCCCTCAAAGCCAACATGGCTGAGGAACAAAGAAAGGATGGGAGGGAGAGAGGAGAGGAAGAGGAGAGAGAGGTACTCTGAGAAGTAAGAGGAAAAGGGAGATAGAGAAGAGGAATCTGCAGAAAAATCCATCTTTATTTCTTTTGTCAGCAGCTCCCAAGAGGTTCTTCTCCTTTTCTTTCTGTCAGCAGACAACATGGACTTTATTCACCCTTTAAGAAAGAGCTTTTCTGCTCAGCTCGAAGGAGTGGTCAGGAGTGTGGGGCTGAACAGGCAGGCTCAGCAAGGCTCCTGAGCACCCCTCTGGGTCTCAGCTACCCCTAGGGGCTTTGGGGCTTTAGGTTCTAGGGGAGGGTCCTAGAGCAGGGGTCCCCAACCTCTAGGATCTAATGCCTGATGATCTGAGGTGGAGCTGATGTAATAATAATAGAAAGAAAGTGTACAATACATGTAATGTGCTTAAGTCATCCTGAAACCATCCTCCTCTCCCCCGGTCCATGGAAAAATTATCTTCCACAAAACAGATCCCTGGTGCCAAAAAGATTGGGGATGACTGTCCTAGAGGATACCCATTTTTGGATGGAGAGAGCTAGACCCTGAGACTCTGCAACCGGCCCTCCTGAATACTGAAGACAGAACTGCATATTCGGACGTCAGTTTGCTGCCTGTGTGTGTAACTGAATAGGGTCCAACGATGCTGTCCTGGGGGTCCTCCTGCTAAGGGTTCAGGGCAGAAAAGAAGAAATGCCCTGCCATCTCCCACATCTTCACTGCCCTACCCCAGTCTCCTTTTGGCCTACACTAAACTTTCCATTGGGTTTTCTAATAGGAAGGTCACAGGAGTCCCCAAGGGAAAGTCAAGCAATAGCCAGCATCTCCATATCTCTACATTTCCAGAAGGATAAGCAGCCAGAACGGGAGGTTCCCTTGTTCAGAGCTGCTCAGCGTGTCCCTATAGAACTGAGTTCTGCCCACTGCACCACTCTGCCCTCTCCTGCAGCCCCGGCCCCACCTCTGTGCCACTCTGCAGCTTGGCACTCCCCACCTAGTCACACGCCTTTCACAGGGCGCTTCTAGTTTTTGTCACGGGCTAACTTTACACGCTGTGCATAGTCTCTGGCTAGAGTGAACTGGCAGAGGTTCAAGGCTGTATCTCACCATCTCTCTATTCCACTGTCTCTCGGTGCCCCCTCACACCTGTTGCCCCTTCCCCTCTGAGAACAGCCCCTGCCTTAGGACACAGTGGAGCTCTGAGATATTAGGGGAAGTGCAGGCTGACTGGTGGAGGAGCATGCTGTGCTGTGAAAACATGTTTGGGCCCCATCCTAGCCCCTCTCCCCTTCCTCTTTAGCCTTTCCAGACACCTCTGAGGGCTCTTCAAGGCAGACCAAAGGCTGGTTAACACCCAGGGCGCTTGGGAGGGAGGGAGGGGGAAAGAAGATGCTTCATTAAAATTCACATCAAGAGAAATAACTAATCAGAAGACGTTTGTTGCTTAATTGGTTTTAAACTTCAGGATGATTTCTCATTAGCCTAGGGATGACCTCTGCAGAGCAGCCCAATTGGGAATGGGAGAACAACGGGTGGCGGGGAGGGGGCAATGAGAAGGAAGCCCTTTCCCCTCCTGCCATCTGCCCCCTTCTCTCTAGTTGGGCCATCAGAGATGTTCCCAGAGCCAGGCTCAGGCTTGGCAGTCTTTCTTTCTTCAAAGCTCCCTCTTCCAAGAAGCCCCCTCTGAACTGTCAGGGGAATACCTCCCAGCCTTCTGCATGTCCAGTCTGTGCCATACAAGCTGGGTGCCTTTGACAGGAATTGATGGTCCTTTCCAGCCTGAGAGCTTCTAGAGTGCTGAAGCTTCCTCCCCATCACCATCCACCCCTCGCCCCCTGCCCCACTCCTTTCCTTCTCCTTCCTCTGCCTCCCTTCCTCTCTCCTCTCTTGTCTTCCCCTGTTCACCCTCCTCCCTCTGCTCACCCACTTTCTGTCTCTTCATTGTCCTTCCTCCCCTTGTGTGGCTAAAGAAAACATCACGCTAGTGACCTGCACAAAGGGATAGTAAAGTCCCCATTATTTTCATCAGTATTCCAAAAGCTACGTCTCAAACCTGGCCCCCATTCTACCAGATTGTTGCCTTCTGCCCAGGAGTGGAGGAGGAAGGAGGTTGGAAACCCATCATACTCGGAGAGATGGAGGAGCTAGAACAACTATGCTTAGAGAAAAGAAGATTGGGCAGGCCGTAATGACCCTTCATGTCTCTGAGGAACTGGTTCCGCAGAGTGAACAGCCTTGTCTTATGCTAGACAGGAGGACAGAGCTAAGGCTGGTGCTGAACAGAAGGCTGTCAGAAGGACAAAGATCAAGCCCGATGTAAGGAAGAGTAGTGAGCATCCACTGATTTTCCACAGGTTTCTAGAAACAGCATTCCTCCCTTTGGGGACCCTATCCTCCCACAGTTCCAACATGGCTACCATGCAGAGTACACCATCTCCCATCCCTCGGTCACATGATAGCGCCTGTCCAATCATAACTGTCCATGGCCCTGTCCACCGGGGCTTCCCTGGTGGCTCAGATGGTAAAGAATCTGTCTGCAATACAGGAGACCGGGGTTCAGTCTGAGTTTGGAAGATCCCCTGGAGAAAGGAATGGCTACCTACTCCAGTATTCTTGCCTGGAGAATTCCATGAACAAAGGAACCTGGTGGGCTACAGTCCATGGGGTATCAAAGAGTTGGACATCCCTGAGCAACCAGCACACACACACTGCTCACAGTGATTGGCTCTGGATAGGCGTATGACTCAAGGCTGGTCTGTGTTAATCATTCTCTATGAATCCATGTGTGGTCACTGGGAGAAAGAAGCTGTCTTCTGGTTCACAAAGATGTGATGATATATGCTGAGAGCTGTTGACTGCCTTCTCCCTAGTTACACGGAAAAACAGAGTCAAGAGCTGCAAAGGGAGAGAGGGAAAGTTCTGATGACAATATTCGGCTCTCTAGAGCCCTTGAGGTCACCTCCATTCCTATCCTTCCCAATTTCTTAAAACAATAATTCCCTTTTTTGGCGAGCCATTTGAGTTGAATTTCTGTCACTTCAACTCAAAGAGTTCCTGACTGACGTAAGGGCTTTCTCACAGTCAGAGCTGTCCAAATGGGGCCTGGGCTGCCGCAGGACCCTGCAGCTCCTGGGCAGAGCTGGACAGCCTCCTGCCAGGAATACTGTGGAGAAAATTTCTGGATCCAGGTGTGCCAGATAACAGCTAACATTTATTGAGTGCCTGCCGCTATAGAACCATTACCTCAGCTAATTCTCACAACGCCCCCTGTAGGGAGGCATTATTCCCACCATTTTAAAGATGAGGAAACAAAGTTTTGGGGGAAGTTCATCAACTTGTCAGTCAAGGAGGCGCAGATCCAGGATGAAGTACAATTCTTTTTTTTACTCTTTGGACTCAGGCTTCTTCCTACAAGCCCAGAGATTCAGAGGACTTTTGCTCACACCCCACCTCAAAGCCTGGCCACCTCTGGAGGGGGCGGATGCAGACCTGGTTTCTGCAGTCAGTTCAGCAGCTCCTAAATAGGGCAGTCGATAGAGGCGCGGCACTGTGTCCAGGTGAGCAGAGAGGCACACGGCCCCAGCTGGCTCTGGGGACAGGCTGCCAGCAGAGCCACAGGAGTGGAAGAAACACAGAGGGAGGGCGGGCCTCGAGGGAAGTGGCCAGCCAGCAGGAGGCACTTCTCCCTGCAAAGATCTGGATGAGGGGCTCCGCACCTATCTGTGTGTCTCAGACGCCTTTGGGGATGCAACGAGTCTGTGGGCCTTCTCCTAGAGACAAAGATACATGTGCAAGCCTGAATCTTTGAACACAATTTCAGGAGACTCCACTGGAACAATGCATGGAACCCTAGAAGCCTAGTTAAGAAGTCCTGATCAAGAAGCATGAAAAGTGCTCAGGGGCCTGCCTCAGGCCAAGAGGCAGTAGCAGTAGTCTCAGAATAGCAGACCTGCGGCAGCCAGCGTCTAACTGAGGAAGGGGATCAGATGTCTCCCTTTCCCTTAGTACCCTGCCTCCCAGTGTCTTGCTGACCCATAGTTCTCTTGTCTCCAAGAGTGTTTCTGCCCAGGTGAAGGTGGAGGGATGTATCTGATGAGTTTCTTCAGCCCGAGATGAGAAAGGGCAGCTGAATGCCTCCTCGTCTTTTCTCTGTCCATGTCTACCCCAACCTGCAGCACCATGACTTTGATGATCAATCCACCCTCCTCCAAATTTTATGAGCTGCACAGTGACACAGGGAGCAATTCTTCCCTCCAGGATCCAACAGCCAAAGGTCCACAGAGCAAGGTTTGGTCCAACACAGTAGCCACACGTGGCCATGTAAACAAAAATGAATTAAAGTGAAATGAAATTTAAAACTCAGGTTCTCACTTAGTCATATAGCCACATTTCACATTCTCAAGAGCCATATGCGGCTACTGGCTACTGAATTGGGTAGCATGGTTATAGAATACTCCCATTATTGCAGAAAATTCTGACTGACTGGTTTCAACAGATTCTGAGCAAAGACATAGACAGAACAACAAGCTAGGTGCGATGCTGCCTTGGTTCAAATCTATATTATAGCTGAGGATCAGGGTAAATTCCTTCATTTCTCTGACCTTCAGATTCCTTCTCTCTAAAATGGGGATAATGCATAGCTCAGCGCACTGTCATGGCCATTAAATGAGATGACCCACGTGGCACTGTGTGCCCTGCACCTAGTGAGATGAACTGGAGACCTTCAGTTGGTCCCTCCAGACCCACTCTCCGCACTTCTCCACCCTACTGTGGCATGTCTGAGAAGCTGACCTTGTGGACTGCATCAGGGGATCTCCCTGCCCTCTGGCCTCTGGTTGGATTTGTTCACTGGAGGGGACCACAGAAGACCAGAGGGCAGGCTGGGGCATTTGTCCCAGGGCATCCTCCCTGCCAGGCCACTGTGGGTGGGCTCTGTCCCTCTGTGAGAGGCCACAGCTTCTGTCAAGTGGCCCTCTTTGGACACATCCTCACTCCAGGCTCAGTAGCTGCTCCTTCCATTTGCTCCTTCAGGCCAGGGGCAGAAGCTGCTTCACGCTGTTTCTCAATGTCCCCTGTTGGTTTCCCTTCATAAATATAAATATATATACACATATTTGATTGCACTCCAAGGCATGTAACATCTTAGTTCCCCGACCAGGGACTGAACCCACACCTCCTGCAATGGAAGTGCAGTCTTAACCACTGGGACGACCAGGGAAGCCCCCATAAATGTTCTTTCTTAACCTCTAATCTGTGACCTTCCCTGGTGGCTCTGCGGTAAAGAATCCGCCTGCCAGTACAGGAGATGTGTGTTGGATCCCTGGGTCAGAAAGATCCCTTGGAGAAGGAAATGGCAACCCACTCCAGTATTCTTGCCTGGGAAATCCCATGGATGGAGGAGCTGGTGGGCTAAAGCTCATGGGGTTGCAAAGAGTCAGACACGACTTAATGACTAAACAACAGCAACAAACCATGACCTAGTGTGAATATGTCTTCCTTGTCCTGGGGGATGCAACTGACACAAAGGCCCCTGCCTTGGTTAGCCCTCCTGTTACGGCTGGGAGGAGGAGGAGGATCATGGGTGTTTCTCTTTTCCATCTCTGTCTCTGCCTCCAAACCTCCCCAGAAGAGAATGGGTTTCAGGAGTGAGCCAAACTAAGAAGGCTGAGAAGGCTGGAGGGAACAACTCAGGATTAGCTGATAAGGCAGGAGCAGGTAAGTTGTTAAGATAGAGGGAGAGGCAGAAAATGGGAGGATGGAAGTGGAAAAGGAGAGCAGAAAGATGAGGAGACATCTAGGACCTCCTAGAGAAGTTTATCCCAGGGACGGGGGAGCCTGGTGGGCTGCCATCTATGGGGTCGCACAGAGTTGGACACAACTGAAGCGACTTAGCAGCAGCAGCAGCACAGAAGTTTTGGCTTTGAAACAAAACAGATTCGAGGTTGAAGAGAAGAACCCAGTTTGACTGCCTGTGAGAAGAGGCTGCTGAGAGGGCCATGGAGCTCAGGCCTCCACTGTGGGGTCCATACCTCCCCCACCACATCCGCTCAAACAGGACAGCAGGTCCTTTCCTTTTCAGGAGCCTGACACCCCTGCCTGAGGCCCCCGCCATCTGAGCAGCCTGCCCCACTTATCTGTCCCCTTAGACTCCAAGCTGTGACTCTTATCTGGGTGCCTGGGCTTGTGGAGCCAGGCTTCTCAGAGAAGCTGGGGACAGAGTGCTGCTGGATTGCTAGGGAGGTGGCCCTAAACAGGCTCCATCCAATAGGAGGAGCTCCCCACCCCAAACAATCACCCCAAGTCTATGCTCCCCTTGCTGGGTACACGTTCCTTACCATAACTGCCTGTCTCTTCTCTTATCAAGGCACTGTCTAGTTACTGTTATATCACATCACTAGTATCTAGTGACTTGCTTGACACACAGTAGGTATGCAACATCTAGTAAGGGGTCAACCAACATTTATTCATAAGAGAAACTGCCTTCCCAGAGCAGAAGACCCCAATTCCACAGGCATTGAGGGTGGGAAGAGCCCTGCAGGGTGGGAGCCAAGAGGCTTGAATCACACTTCATTCCATCAGCCTGGTGGCTTTGGACATTCTCTTCTCTTTCTGGACCTTAGTTTTCTTATCTGAGACTCAGACTTGATTGGATGTGATAATCTATGGTTCTGCTGCCAAGGAAAGATTATTTAAAGTACCATGATTAATACATATAAATGACTAATACAGGAAAGTTTTGAATCACAGTCACAAACCTTATCTGAGTCTTTCTTTTAATCCTGGCCAAAAACCATAGGTATTTTAAAATACTGTCTCTATCCTAAAAGAATACATCTCCTTGTCCATCCACATAAGGCCTCTGTGCCCACGAAATTAGGTAATTGATTAATTCACTGCTGCTACTGCTGCTAAGTCGCTTCAGTCATGTCCGACTCTGTACAACCCCATAGATGGCAGCCCACCAGGCTCCCCCATCCCTGGGATTCTCCAGGCAAGAGCACTGGAGTGGGTTGCCATTTCCTTCTCCAATGCATGAAAGTGAAAAGTGAAAGTGAAGTCGCTCAGTTATGTCTGACTCTTAGCGACCCTATGGACTGCAGCCCACCAGGCTCCTCTGTCCATGGGATTTTCCAGGCAAGAGTACTGGAGTGGGGTGCCATTGCCTTCTCCATTAATTCACTACCACACTCATTTATTTATTCAACAAATATTTATGGAATGCCTGTCATGAGTCAGGGATGCATCGCCCATTTCCTTCACTGCCTTTGTGGGAAGATCAGAGAGAGCTAGCGGGTAACAAATATGACAATTTCATATTGGCATGGAGATGGCTTGGGCTTCCCAGGTGGCACAGATTAAAGAATCTGCCTGCCAGTGCAGGAGATGCAAGAGACTTGGGTTCGATCCCTGGGTCAGAAAGACGCCCTGAAGTAGGAAATGGCAACCCATTCCAGTATTCTTGCCTGGGAAATCCCATGGACAGAGGAGATCGATAGGCTACAGTCCATGGGATTGCAGAGAGTTGGACATGACTGAGCGCGCACGCACACACACACACACACACACACACACACACACACACACACACACGGAGTGGGTCAGGGAGGCCCCTCTGTCATCACTTGCCCATTTCACTCCTCTTATTGTTCAGCAAAAGTGCTTTTCCTGGGAGACAAGCCCTGTTGCACCAAGCAGAGGTCTGTGGCTGCCTCACAGGCTTCCTATGGGACATGTGGTGACATCTGACTGTGTTCCAAAGCTCAGAAGTCTGGAAAGAACAGGGGGCCAGGTAACCCCCAGGCCTTTGCATATGGCCCAGTAGAGTCCCACTCATACCCATCAACTATGCCCTGACACACACCAGCCAGATACAGGTAGGAAGTAACTCCAATGAGGCTGACCTGGAACAAAGCTTCTGAACCCAGCAACTGCCCAAAGGCTTTTCCTGAGTCACAGTCATTGATATGTGGAGGATGGGCCAACACCCCAAGGCAGAATAAGCATGCTCACCATCCAACTCAAGGATGGAGGCTGAATAGGACCCGCCAAGGACTCTGGCTAGAACTGAAAGGGCCTTTCCTCTGAGTGCTGGGTTCTGGTCTGGCCATGTGACTTTTCCCCACATAGCTGTGGAAGATATCTGACTGTAACAGAGTTCTTGCCCCTCTGTCCACAGTCTGTCGGTACAACCATGGCTTCGTACAATGGGGCAAACACAGCATTCATGTAATCAGAGTCACAGCCACAGCAAACAGCAGTCTATTCCTTCTGACAATCCCTTGGATATTTCAGCCTTCCTAAAACTTCCTCTCTCTTTGGTCTTGGGCTCAGCATAGTCATCTGCAGGGGTGGGAGGAGGGAGAAATGTTCATTTATGGCATCTGGACTGAAGATGCCAGCTCAAGGATGGTGGGCTGTCTGTGGAGCCCCAGATGGGCAATGTGGGACAGCTCCTCTAGGACGTGTCCCATGGGTGGCACCCAGCAGCACTGGGCTGGGTACAGTGCTAAATTTGGCCAGGTTGTTTCCCCTTTGGAAAGAGGGCAGCTGGAGAGAGTGTATCCAACGGCATCCACTAGCCCCTCAACAGATTCCTCCCTCTGGCTCAGGTGTGGCCCTATTGTTGCTTGGCAATTTTTTCACAAAATAACCGTGCTATTTAACTTACCAAAACAATAACAACAACAACAAAAACACAATACAAGCACATCATAGGAAATTTAGAAAATAAAGGTAAATACAAAGAAAAATCACCCTTGATTCCACATTGTACCTCCCAGAAATACACACTGCTACCTGGTATATGTTCCTACAGACTTACATCTGTTCATAGTTAGACCTATTACATATTCTTCTCAAAAATCAGATTGTCATATATATACTAGTTTCTCAATGAACACATCCTGAATATTTTTTCATTTTATCAAATGCATTTTTTTTCCTAATATCATTTTGAATGGCTGCATACCATTGTATTACATGAACCTGCTTTATCAAGTTGGGGTATAAATTAGATGAACATTTCATAAGTATTTTCTTTAACCACTTAAGCCCATCGGAAGTAAAAAGAAATACAGTATCTCTCTTGAGTTCATCCTCCACCCTGAATTGCTCAAGCTAATTCCTTGAAAGGGTGGTACATCCAAGGCCAGGTGATAAGAGCACTGGAGCCTCTGATTGCGTGACTTCTGTTGCTACTCCCAACGTGTCCCTGTAGAACGTGGTCCTGTACAGTCTCAGCATCTTTGTCCACCAACGCAGTGACGTCCTCACTGTCCAGACTTCTAAGAGATCTCTAAGGTAGTTCTCCAATGGAGGTAGGCCCTCCATGTGCCAAAGCGCCTAGGAAGGAGGGGCTTCCTGCTCTATACACACACAAGCCAGAACCCTGACAACTTAGCACTTGGCTCTGAGTTTGGACAGCCTATCAATTCCCACCACCAGAGGACCTCATTCAGAACAATTCTTATCTAATAGAGAGAGTCTGACCATGTTGATCTTGAAAGGGAAGAAGTTAGATGTTTCCAGTCCTTTCCTTTTGGAGGCTTTTGTGTGCATGCTTGCATGCTAAGTCACTTCAGTCATGTCCAACTGTTTGCGACACTATGGACTTAACCCGCTAGGTTCCTCTGTCCATGGGGATTCTCCAGGCAAGAATGCTGGAGGGGGTTGCCATGCCCTTCTTCCTCGGTCAGGGATCAAACCCGAGTTTCTTATGTCTTCTACTCTGGCAGGCGGGTTCTTTACCACTAGTGCCACCTCAGAGGCTTTTGGCCTGATATCAATTTGCCCCCCTCCTTCTCAGCCACTACTCTTAAGAAGTTAAATGAATTCCTTCAAATTCTCTGCACCTCAACTTTTCACTGGTTTGTCATGCATTATTTTATTTGCCTCTCATATAACAGAACTGTCTTATCTTCCAAGCTCAACTCATGTCTTGCGTGGGCTGTTAATATTCCTTCTATCTCCTCCTATATGTCTTCTCTTTATTATTTATCATGCCTATATCTTGCATCTTCAATCTCTCCCTCTTTACTAAGTTCTTTTCCTACCCAGACAGACAAATTCCTCAAGACTCCAAAACCAACAAGCAAATGAACCCTCTTCCAATCTTAATTTCCCTGCAGCTAAGACCCAACTCTCTCCTTACTTTTTATTGGAGTACAGTTGATTTACAATGTTGTGTTAATTTTAGGTGTGCAGCAAAGTGACCCAGTTATACATATTGATGTATTCATTCTTTTTCAGATTCTTTCCCATATAGCATGTAAGTCATTACCCAAACCTCTGAAAAGAAGAAGTGAGAATCCACTCTTCCTGTCTTGACTCTTCAACCCACGCACCTGGCACTTTGGCCATCATCAACTGAGACCACTTTCTCAGAGGTCACCACCAGCCAGGTTCACCATGTGTTCCAGCAGGAATAATCTTGGTTTATTCCTGTTGTCCAAGAGTCTTCTCCAAGTGTCCCAGTTTAAATACTAAATGATAAGGTTACCTTACCAGTAACCAACTACAATCAACACAGCCCACGGCTCCACCACAGTCATTCTCCACCATCTGCCAGAACACTGGCCTCTACTGACTATGCCATTCTTGAAATGTTCCCTTCCTCTGACTTACTTGACACCTCTCTGCTGGTTTCTCACCTCTCCTTTCCACATGCCTGCTCTCATTCACATCCACCGCTTTCACTTTCCCCATAAATGCTGGAGCCTTGCAAGCTTCTGTTGCTCTCATTTAGCATTTACTCTCCTTCTGAATTTCACCCACACCCACAGCTTCAGCTTATCATCCCCGCCTTCGCCCTCAATTCAGTGCAAATCTAAAGACTTCTGGAATCATGGTAGGTTAAATGCAGGTTTACAAAACTACCCTCCCCAAACTTGACAGAAATGAACAAAAAGAAACAAAAATGAGAGAAAAGGCTGCACCAGGGCTGAAACCATGGCAGGATGCTCCTCAGATACAAAAAAGATTTAAGTAGAGACAGACCTTCCTCTTGCCATGATATAAAGGGATACATATATCCCTCCTAAATTAATTTATAAATTCAAAGTACCAGCATGATTTTTAATATAATCAAATAATTTTATGGTTAATCTGATAAAAGAAATAGTTAGAATTCTAAAAGAGATGAGAAGTAGAGGATAGAGATTCCTTTTTCAACCAAAAAAGAGAGAGAATAGTACATGACAGTAATGGGGTGGGCAAGAAATAATATAGGAACAGCACAAGGAAAGGAAATCATGGAGCATATATAGACTCCAGAAATGTGTATAGAAATGTAGTATATGAGAAAAGAGGCATTGCTAGTTAATGGAGGAAGATGGGTTATATGTGTATATGAAAAAGCATTTACAGACAAGAAAATGTGAGGAGGAGCTCTTTAAGTATGTTATCTAGGTCAGAGATCATAAAAGCAAAGTCTGATATGCTTCACTTCATAAAAATGAAAATTTCTGCATGACAAACACTCCATAACAAAAGTTAAATAACAAACAGGGTGAGGGGGGAATAAATATTTATAGCAATAAATGATAGAAAAGGGAGTCTTCTCCCCAATATAGAAAGCATTTCTTCAACTCTATAAAGAAAAGATGAAAACTATATAGAAAAAGGGGAAAGGGATAAGAAGGGTTTGCAAGTCATTATTTGCTTAATCAGCTACCTTGGATAACGGCAGGGAGGGTGTAGTCAGTTGGAAGAGCGACAGAACACAAATGTTATCAAACCCTCCCGTCTGGAACTATAAATAAAGTTCCATTAACATCCATCACCCAGAGTTCCTGCTGTTTCTCTTCTGGCACCTACAGGACCTCTGCCCTCTTCCTCCTCTGCCACAAGTATTTCTGGGAGTTCCAAAAGGGAGACCACATATGCTGAAGCATCACCCCAGCAGCCACAATCCCCATATGGCTTCTTCAGAATTCTTCCTCTCCTGTCCTAGTTCAGTGCCTGCTGCCAGCAAAGCCATTCCAACAGTGACCTGTGTGTGATTACCGCTCTGAGGAGGCATCTCCCTTCCCGAGTTCCCAAAGCCACCATTCCCTGGAGCCAGAGTGCACCAGGCTTCCTCTACCACCCAGTATCTGGCCTCTCAGCTAACACCAAGGGCTTTAGCCCAACTCCAGAGGAAGGTGTGGGGACAGAGAGGGAGGGCGAAAGGGACTGCACTCGTTTCCCATCACCGCTAGAACAAAAGACCACATACCTGCTGGCTTGAAATAATATGCCTTTGTTCTCCCACAGCTCTGCAGGCCAGAAGTCCAAAATCAGTTTGCCTGGGCTGACGTTGGCAGGGCTGTACTCCCTCCAGAGGCTCTAGTGGAGAATCCTTGCCTTTTCCAACGTCTAGTGCCACATTGTGTTTCTTGGCTCGTGGGACCTTCCTCCATAGTCAAAGCCAGCAGCATAGCATCATACTTCAGGGGTCATGTTGTCTTTTTGTTCTGCGTCAATCCCCTTCTGCCTCTCTCTCTATATAAGGACACTACAAGAGGTGCTTTTAGGGCCTGCCCAGAAAATGAAAAACAATCTCCCCGCATTCAAGATCCTTAATCACATCTCCCAAGTGTGTTTTATCATGTAAGGTAACATTCACAAAGTTCCAGGGATTAGGACATGATTATCTTTGGGGACCGTTATTCAGACCTAGACCACAGCTTCTTGATGGCAAGGATCTTGTTCACGACCATCACAGGGGCAGATGCCTTTTCATCATCTCCTTTCTTCCTAACCCCAACCACCTTCCCCACTTTAGGAAAATTACCTTCATGCATATTTAGATATGCAAATAAATGGTAATGTTGTCCACACCAGGAGTATCAGATCCCTAGCCTGACAAACCAAGTGCCCCGTGAAGTGGGTTTGGCCACCAGTCCTGAACGTGTATGGAGGCTCGTCGGCTAGTCAGGGCTACCGAGCGAAGCTTCTGAGGACAAAGTGCCCCGCAGGCTAATCACAGAGAGTCACAGCAGAGAGAGCTGTCTGGAGCCGTTTCCTACAGTCCCCTGGCAGATCTTGTCTGTCTCCCCACCAAGTCCTGGCAGCAGCTGCATCTTTACATGTATCACCTTGCTCCTCTACCATCATTGCTACTGCTGCTCCTTCAACAACATGCTGAGCCCAACTCAAGGCTGGAAAGAGATGCACACTGGATGCGGGTTCGGGCTGATATCTAACAGTCAGCATGGGACAACAGTCCTGACCAGAGACTCCTAAAATAATCCCCAGGGGAGATGGTCCTGAGACAGGCACCCATAAACAAATAGGAGATCGGAACAAGGGAGCACTGTGGAATGGGGTCTGCCTCCAAAGATTGCCTTTGAAATGCGGTGGGCAATGTTTTAAAGTTATCACCATAATCATCAACAACTGACATCTCCATAATCACCAGCTCAGCCATTAACAACAGAGTCCCCATCACCACAAGCTGAAAGCCTATGAGTGTGCATGGGTGGAGGGTGCCAGGGTAAGGAGGTCATTGCTGAGAGGGAAGTCTGGGGAATTGCTGTCAGTGAGGCTAAAAAGCAGCTTGCTTACCAAGTTAGAGACTTTGGGTTTTATCCTAATTCCAGAGGAAGTCACTGAAGAGTCTTCAGTAAACATAGCCATTTTTACATTTTGGAAAACCACTCTGGCAGCATTATGGATAATGGATTCTAATAACACAAGGCTGGGTGTGGGGAGAACAGTTATGAGGCTGCTGCCATAGCCTAGGCAAGAAATAATCTGAAGTTGTGTCACTGGGCATGGTAAGAAGTAGATATATTTGAGAGATACTTCTAACAGAAAAATAGCAAGATTTTTGAATTGATTGGATGTGGGAAGTGGGGGTGGAGGAAGACATCAGGAATGATGCCCAGGTTTCTGGCTTTATCCACTGGAAAGATGCTGGCATCATTCACTGAGTGGGAAGAACAGAGGGTCTTTGGAGACGAGCAGGTACTTGTAAGACGAGGAGGCGTACTTGTAAGACATCCAAGAGGCCATTCGTCAAACAGGTCTGGAGTCCAGGGGAGCGGTCTGGGCTGAAGGCAAGGATGGGAAGGCTTGGATGTGAATGTCCAGGGATACAGATCACACAAGAGAAGAAAGGGCTGGCAACCGACTCAGGAACAATGCCAACAGGTGAAGAGCCAGAAAGAGAGGCCTTCTTCCCTCACAAGGGAAATCAAGGACTGGCCAGAGGTATAGAAAGAAAATCAGAGGAATATGTATTTCTGAAGTCAAGGGAAGAGAATGGGGGAGGACGAGTGGTCAGCAGCATCACACGATGCTCAGGGGCCACATAGGAACAGGAATGAAAGGAGGATTTTGGCCTTGCTGATGACACAGTGTGTAATGAAGCCCAGTCTGTGGGCTAAGGAATGAGTAGCAGTTGCTATTGTTGAGTCGCTCAGTCTTTTCTGATTCTTTGTGACCCCACTGACTGCAGCATGCCAGGTTCCCCAGTCTTTCACTATCTCCTGGAGTTTGCAAAACTTCACATCCATTGAGTCGGTGATGTTTTCTAACCAGCTCATCCTCTATCACTCTCTTCTCCTCCTGCCCTCAATCTTTCCCAGCATCAGGGTCTTTTCTAATGAGTCAGCTCTTCATATCAGGTGGCCAAATATTGGAGTTTCAGCATCAGTCCTCCCAATGAATACTCAGGATTGATTTCCTTTAGGACTAACTGGTTTGATTTTCTTGCAGCCCAAGGCACTCTCAAGAGTCTTCTCCAGCACCACAAATCAAAAGTATCAGTTCTTCAGTGCTCCAACTCTCACATCTGTACATGACTGCTGGAAAAACCATAGCTTTGACTATATGGACCTTTATCGGCAAAGTGACGTCTCTGCTTTTTAATATGCGTCTAGGTTTGTCATAGCTTTCCTTCCAAGGAACAAGCGCCTTTAATTTCGAGGTTGCAGTCACTGCCTGCAGTGATTTTGGAGCACAAGAAAATAAAATTTGTCACTGCTTCCACTTTTTCCCCTTCTATTGCCATGAAGTGATGAGACCAGATGCCATGATCTTAGTGTTTTTGAATGTTGAGTTTTAAGCCAGCTTTTTCACTCTCCTCTTTCATCTTCATCAAGAGGCTCTTTAGTTTCTCTTCACTTTCTGCCTTTAGGGTAGTGTTATCTGTCTATCTGAGGCTGTTGATATTTCTCCCAGCAATCTTGATTCTAGCTTGTGTTTCATCCAGCCCAGCATTTCTCATAATGTACTCTGCATAGAAGTTAAATAAGCAGGGTGACAATACTCCTTTCCCAGTTTGGAACCAGTCAGTTGTTCCATGTAAGGTTCTGTTACTTTTTGGCCTGCATTCAGGTTTCTCAGGAGACAGGTAAGGTGGTCTGTTATTTCCATCTCTTTAAGAATTTTCCACAGTTAGTCATGATCCACACAGTCAAAGGCTTTAGTATAGTCAACGAAGCAGAAGTAGATGCTTTTACGAAATTCCTTTGCTTTCTCTATGATCCAGGGGATGCTGGCAATTTGATCTCTGGTTCCTCTGCCTCTTCAAAACGCAGCTTGTACATGTGGAAGTTCTCGGATCATCAACTGCTGAAGCCTAGCTTGAAGGATTTTGAATATTACTTTGCTAGCATGTGAAATGAGCACAATTGTATGGTAGTTTGAACATTCTTTGGCATTGCTCTTCTTTGGGATCAGAATGAAAACTGACCTTTTTCAGCCCCGTGCTGAGTTTTCCAGATTTTCTGGCATATTGAGTGCAACACTCTAACCGCACTTTTTAGGATTTGAAATAGCTCATCTGGAATTCTATCACTTCCACTAGCCTTGTTCGTAGTAACACTTCTTAAGGCTCACTTGACTTCATATTCCAGGATGTCTGGCTCTAGGTAAGTGACCACACCATTGTGGTTATCCAGGTCATTAAGATATTTTTTGTATAGTTCTTTTGTGCATTCTTGCCACCTCTTCTTAATCTCTTCTGCTTTTCTTAGGTTCTTACCACTTCTGTTCTTTATTGTGCCCATCCTTGCATGAAATGTTCCCTTGATATCTCCAATTTTATTGAAGAGACCTCTAGTTTTTCCCATTCTTGCTATTCCCTGGAACTCTGCATTCAGATGGGTATATCTTTCCCTTTCTCCCTTGCCTTTTGCTTCTCTTCTTCCCTCAGCAATTTGTAAAAGCTTCCTCAGACAACCACTTTGCCTTCTTGCATTTCTTTCTCTTTGGAATGGTTTTAGTCACTGCTTCCTGTACAATGTTATGAATCTCCGTTCATAGCTCTTCAGGCATTCTGTCTACCAGATTTAATCCCTGGATCTATTCATCACCTCCACTATATAGACATAAGGGATTTGATTTAGGTCTACCTGAATAGCCTAGTGGTTTTTCCTACTTTCTTCAATTTACACCTGAATTTTTCAATACGGAGCTCATGATCTGAGCCACTGTCAGATCCAAGTCTTGTTTTTGCTGGCTGTATAGAGCTTCTCCATCTTTGGCTAAAAAGAATGTAATCAGTCTGATTTCAGTATTGACCATTTGGTGATATCCATGTGTAGTCATCTCTTATGTTGTTGGAAAAGGGGGTTTGCTATGACCAATGTGCGTTCTCTTGACCAAACTCTGTTAGCCTTTACCCTGCTTAATTTTGTACTCCAAGGCCAAATTTGCCTGGCATGAGTGGTAGTTGAGAAAGGGAGGCAAGTGAAGACCACCCTTTAAGAAGATTAGGGACAGGACAGAAAGTGACAGTGGAGTTCAGGTAGGACCTTTTGGAGAGAAAAGATGTGTTTAGGTTTAAATGTGGGTGGGAAGGATCCTGCAGGGAGAGGTTGAACACTGTGGGGAACTGGTAACTGATGGATGAAGACAAGGCAGATAGGAAAACACAATGGGGTTGCCAGGCAGGTCGCACTGAGGCATCTAGACAATGAACTTGAGCGAGAACAAAGTTGGGTGGCTGTGTGGCTCTTTTCCTGGCCACCTAGGCAGGGCTGCTGTAGGCTAGAACCTCAGAGAAGCTGGGTGGCTGCACTGACCCAGGGCTGGTGTTTCCAATTTGACAATCAAAAAAGATCATGAGGCTGGAACAAGAGAGCAGAGGGCACCAGAGGTAAAGGCTGAGGTGGTTGGTGGGTCTTGAAGTAGAAGCTGGGGAAGGAAGGGATGAGGCTTCCTTCATGTGGGATGTGGACAGGGCTCACTGTACCATCCAAAAGCGGGTGTGAAGGAAAGATCCAGAGAGGGTGGAAGGAGCGGAGGCTGAGGTCAGACCGGGGAGCCTGAACTTCAGATTGCAAAAGGTAGAGCACTGCTAAGTGATAGCCTTGGAGTGGGTGATTGAAGTTGAGAAGGGCTCTGAGCGTCCAGAGTCAGGGCCATGGTTCATGTGGAGCCCTCTCCAGGTGGGAAGGAAGCGGGGAGCCTGAACTTCAGATTGCAAAAGGTAGAGCACTGCTAAGTGATAGCCTTGGAGTGGGTGATTGAAGTTGAGAAGGGCTCTGAGCGTCCAGAGTCAGGGCCATGGTTCATGTGGAGCCCTCTCCAGGTGGGAAGGAAGCCAGGTGGGGATGACCCTGGTGACAGCCATGAGGGGTGTGGCTTGCAAGCCTCAGAGGAGCAGGCGGGTGGAGTGTTATGGATGGTAGAGGTGCGGGAGAAGCAAAAGGGACTAGCCATGTCACCACCCCTGACCTCGGGCTGAGGGTGGTCTGTGATCCATTCCTCAAGGACAGCAGAGGAGGGTGGTCTCTGTGAAGAGATCTGTGTTTTTAAGGGACCTGGCTGAGAATTCCCTTCTGAACATGACTCCAGAAGGGTGTTGAGACAAGGGGCCATCAGAACAGATTGCAGAGTTAGCTTAGCAAGACAGGACAGTGACTCCTTGTCTAGAACTGCATGACTCACGTTGGTCAGTGAGAGCCTGACCAAGTGCTGCAATGACCACCACAGTCTTGGAATTGTTATAGCTATTCTGTGCTCTCCTTGAGCAGAAAATCATGTCCTGCTCATCACCAATCCCCTGCAATGCTGGAGACCTGGGTTCAATTCCTGGTTCAGGAAGATCCCCTAGAGAAGAAAATGGCAACCCACTTCAGTATTCTTGCCTGAGAAATCTCAGGGACAGAGGAGCCTAATTGTCTGCAGTCCATGGAGTCGCAATTGTTGGACATGACTTAGCGACTGAACCACCACCACAGGGAGTGGCAGAGAGGAGATGAGCTCCCGAAATGCCCATGGACTGGAGGAATGCTTCCCAGTAGGTCCAGTTGGAGTACAGGGACCTCTTTTTCACTGGAAAAAAAAAAAAAGTTCTGACTTTGAAACCTCAAAATATATCTGACATGGGAGCAGCTGCAATGGAGAACACTGCCAGTGGTAGGCGAGGGTAACAGACTGGGTCAGACGTAACTGCCTGCAAACCCGGGCTCTTCCTCTATCCGTGGGAGGGTGGGCAACTCAGTCATCCTCTCCAGCCTCAATTTAATCATCTGTAAAATGGGGATAATTCACCTTACCTGGCAGGGATCTAGCAAGGATTACACAAGCTAATCCATGCTAAGTATTTGGCGCAGCGCCTGGCACTCTTTAAATGTTAGTTATCATGACTATGAATTCAGTTATGCTTTGAAACACATTTCTGTTTTACTCATCACACTAGCACCCACACACGGGAGAAATGGTTGTTCATATCCATGGAAGGCACATTTCTTATTCAGTCAGCAGGCTGTGCCTGGGGAAGCCATGGAGATGCAGGGACCCCTTGCACTAGGGCCCCTTGGTCAGTCCACATTATCCCCTGTCTCACCCTGTGAGCTGATTGCCTCCAAGGCAGGCGTAGCAAGGAAACTGCAACCCAGAAACTTGCACCTGGAAGGACGAACAGGAATGCTCGGAAGAGCTGGTGGAAATCGGCCTCGCTCACCCCCCTCTCGAGCTCTTCCTGTGGCAGCTTCAGCCTGCTGGCGGCTCCACAGGCGCCTGGGCCCGGCTGGGCCTGTGTGTTTGCAGTGTTGCTGCTGTCACCGCCAACTGCGCCGTCGGCCGTGGGAGTGTGGGCCTGGGCTCCAGGAACTGTTGTCCCAACTCTGACTGTGGCTCCAGACTTAATCACACTTCCGTCTCAGTCCCGGCCCAGTCCCTGTCACAGTTCCTGTGTCGGACTCTGCCACAACATCTGTCACGGTGTCACAGCCTTTGACACAGTCTCCATCACAGTCCTGTCACAGCCTCTACCACGGCATCTGTCACAGTTCCTGTCAGCCTCGCAGCCTCCGTCATAGTTTCCGTTACAGTGCCTATCACAGCCCCGACGCAGTCTCTGTCGCAGCCTCGGCCATAGCTCCTGTCACAGCCCCTTGGCAGAGCCTCTGTTACTGCCTCTGTCACAGCCTCTGACACAGCGCCTTACAATCCCTGTCCAGCTTCTGTCACAGCCTCTGGCAGCCCTTGCACAGCCCATCAAAGTCCCCGTCACAAAGTCTCCATCACAGCTCCTGGCACAACTCCTATCATAGGCTTGGTCATAGCCCCTATGACAGCCCGTCACAGCCCTGCCTCAGTCTCTGTCACAGCCCCATCAGTCTCTGTCACGGCCCCTTCACAGCCCTGTCATAGTCTCTATCACATTTATCTCATAGTCTCTGTCCCAGCCCCTGTCAGAGCCCTGCCTCAGTCTCTGTCACAGCTTCTGTCATAGTCTCTGTCACAGCCCCATCAGTCTCTGTCACAGCTTCTGTCATAGCCCCTGTCCCAGCTTCTGTCATAGTCCCTGGCACAGCCCTGTCAGTGTCTCTATCACACTTTATGTCATAGCCTCTGTCACAGCCCCCCGTCAGTCTCTGTCACAGCCCCTGTCACAGTTTCTATCACCCCTTGTGTCATAGTCTCTGTCACACCTTGTGTGATAGTCTCTGCCACAGCCCCTGTCAGTGTCTCTATCACACCTTGTGTCATAGCCTCTGTCACCACCCCGTCAGCCTCTGTCACACCCCTGTCATAGTCTCTGTCACTCCTTGTGCCATAGTCTCTGTCACTGTCCCTGTCAGCCTCTGTCACAGCCCCTGTCATAGTGTCTATTACAGCCTCTGTCACAACCCCAGTTGCAGCCGCAGTCACAGTCTCTGTCACAGCCCCATCAGTCTCTGTCACAGCTTCTGTCACAGCCCCTTCACAGCCCTGTCAGTGTCTCTATCACACTTTATCTCATAGTCTCTGCCACAGCCCCTGTCAGTGTCTCCATCACACCTTGTGTTATAGCCTCTGTCACACCTTGTGTCAATGTCTCTGTCACAGCCCTGTCACAGTCTCTATCACACTTGTGTGATAGTCTCTGCCACAGCCCCTGTCAGAGCCCTGCCTCAGTCTCTATTACAGCAGCCTCTGTCATAGTCTCTGTCACAGCCCCATCAGTCTCTGTCACAGCCCCTTCACAGCCCTGTCATAGTCTCTATTACACTTTATCTCATAGTCTCTGCCACAGCCTCTGTCATAGTGTCTATTACAGCCTCTGTCACAACCCCAGTCGCAGCCGCAGTCACAGTCTCTGTCACAGCCCCATCAGTCTCTGTCCCAGCTTCTGTCACAGCCCCTTCACAGCCCTGTCATAGTCTCTATCACACCTTGTGTGATAGTCTCTGCCACAGCCCCTGTCAGAGCCCTGCCTCAGTCTCTATTACAGCCTCTGTCATAGTCTGTCACACTTTATCTCATAGTCTCTGCCACAGCCCTGTCATAGTCGTTATCACCCCTTGTGCCGTAGTCTCTGTCACCGTCCCCGTCAGCCTCTGTCACAGCCCTGTCATAGTGTCTATTACAGCCTCTGTCACAGCCCCAGTCGCAGCCACAGTCACAGTCTCTGTCACAGTCTCCTCACAGTGTCTGTGATAGCTCCCATCAGTCTCTGTCACAGTCTCCATCACCCTCTCCCTGACTCTGACTCTGCTCTAGGCCCTGCAGGGTAGTCTGTGGGGCACAGCTTTCATTACACAGCGGAACTGTCTCTCCCTGGAAGGCATCCAGCAGAAGGCTCATGTAATAGCAGGTTATCCTGATGTGCAGGGTTTGTGGGAGGGAGGTTGGGCCGTGGGGCTCATACAAAAGATGTGCTTTGCAGGGAGCTGGAGAGCAGATCTCCCCGCCAGCCTCCTGGCCCTGTGGCACATTCCCTGCACCCAGGGGTGGGGGGTTGGGGTCCATGTCTCTGTCTCTGGGAGGATGACTAAATGGTTTTGTGGTTTTCCTTCAGTCTCTGCAATCCCACTATGAGCTTCCAAGAGCAAAGACTGTCTGATTCTTTTCTCATTCCCTCACTGCAGAGCTGAGCCCACAGCTGGGCTCCCAGGGCACAACTTGAAGGTCACACCCAAAGTCCTGGCTTGTCTTGAATTGGTTCCAGTCGCCTCCATTTGAACCCATCGTGGCTGTTCACTGCTCCCTGATGCCAGGGCTGAGGTCTCCCAGCACAAGGCCAGTGCACTGGGTCCCGGTGCCTGGTGCACCCACCACTCTGCCTCCACTCTTCCAAACCACACAAGCCTTCTTCAGAGACCAATTCAAACATGACCGTCTGCCCTGTTCCCCTCCTGTATGCCCTTCCCCTCTCCTTCCTCTGCTCTCCAGCCACTTGTCCACATCACACGATGCCTGTCCCTGGCTTCCAGATGGGAGTTTCTGTATCTGCCTTATTCCTCCCACAGCTGAGGTGCCTGGAGTTCAGGGGCTGGACCTTCTAGCATCATATAGGAGGTTCTCTACATTGGGCTAGATAAATAAACCAGTGGGTGACTGAGCAAATGAAAGGAGTGATGTGAAATCGGGAGGAGAACACGCAGAGGCATGGGGAGGGGACAGAGGGCGTGTCAGGGAGGACGGCACGAGCAGAGCTTGGGAGTGGGGAGCCCAGTGCTTGTGGGGGGCAATGAGCCCATTCCCTGGGCCATGTCACGTTTCCGGGTGAGCGCCACCTTCCCAGGTCTCCTCACTACCCCTTCCATCTTGCCCCATTTACCCATACTCTTCCCCCTCTCCCAGGCCATCCTGTCTCTTCCTTCCCTCCCTGACACCTCCTGCCCAGGCTGCTGAAACCACCCCCAGGGCTCCTGTCTAAACTCACTTCAGCCCTGATAGATTGTGAATTCCAGACATAGGGCAGAGGAGTCTCTAGTACTTACTTCTTGGCAGCTCGGCTCAGCTGGCACCTCGGGGGCCTCCTCCCACCCCAAGTCCCTCAGTCTCCAGCCTGGCTCTGAGTCCAGGTGGCCCAGACGCCCTGGAGCCCCAGCAGGACACAGAGACATAGTCCAGGCCTGGCTGAGCTGTCAGCACATCTTTCTTCTGCCTCCCTGGGAGGAGAGGGGCCTGGTGTCCCGGCCAGGGCTCTGGCAGAGTACTGGGGGAACAGCTGGGAGTGCAGGATAAAGAGCTGGGGCTGGCCTGCAGATGAAAGGCCTCTGGGCACCAGGCACCAGGCACTCTGGGCACCAGGCACTCCCAGGTGGGGTCCTGCACAGAGGTAGGGGTGGAGAAGAGGAGAATAGAATAGTTCACACTCCCAGATCCTACAGAAACCAGGCAGAACTGAGAAGAAAGCAGTTGGTAAGGCCAATAGGAGGTTGAACTTGGCAGGGGGCTATCTTTCACTAGTGCCTTAATGTCACTGGGAAAGAGTGGGCATGGGGCTCCTGGGCCCCATGGAGGTTGTTGGAAAGAGGGGATTGGAAGGACTCAATATCCTTTTTCTGTGGGGACAGCAGACTTTCTCCTAAGACAAGCTTAGGATAATAGGTTCAGTTCAGTTCAGTTCAGTACAGCTGCTCAGTCGTGTCTGACTCTTTGCAACCCCATGAATTGCAGCACGCCAGGTCTCCCTGTCCATCACCAACTCCCAGAGTTTACTCAGATTCACATCCATCAAGTCAGTGATGCCATCCAGCCATCTCAACCTCTGTCGTCCCCTTCTCCTCCTGCCCCCAATCCCTCCCAGCATCAGAGTCTTTTCCAATGAGTCAACTCTTCTCATGAGGTGGCCAAAGTACTGGAGTTTCAGCTTTAGCATCATTCCTTCCAAAGAAATCCCAGGGCTGATCTCCTTTAGAATGGACTGGTTGGATCTCCTTGCAGTCCAAGGGACTCTCAAGGGTCTTCTCCAGCACCACAGTTCAAAAGCATCAATTCTTTGGCGCTCAGCCTTCTTCACAGTCCAACTCTCACATCCATACATGACCACAGGAAAAACCATAGCCTTGACTAGACGGACCTTAGTCAGCAAAGTAATGTCTCTGCTTTTGAATATACTATCTAGGGTGGTCATAAATTTTCTTCCAAGGACTAAGCGTCTTTTAATTTCATGGCTGCAGTCACCATCTGCAGTGATTTTGGAGCCCCCAAAAATAAAGTCTGACACTGTTAGTGACCCCTTAAACTAGATCTTTACTCTAGCCCTGCCTTGTTTACCCCACTAAGAGAGGCCTCACCCCTACCAGGCTGCTCCACTTACTATTTCCCCCTTTCTTAGGGGAAATACACCAGTAGAAAATCCTACAGAAAACTTGGTTTACTTTCCACCTCCTCCAGGAAGCCTACCTGGACCATACATGCTCAGGAGCACCATTGCTCTGAGCTTCTGAACCACTTACTCTGATCCTTGATTGCAAACCTCTGGGTGGGATAGCCTTTCTCTGCTTCAACCAGACTAGGAACTGCCCAAGCTAGGGAATCTTTCTGCCTTCTTGGCCTCCATCCATGTTGTGGCTGTGGTCAGGGGTGGACACCCAAGGGCTTGGTCAAGACGGAGTGATTGACTTGTTCTCTCTATACATGTACAACCAATTGGCCAGCTCCCTGTGTGTCCTACCCCCGCCCCCTTCCCATTTCTTCATCAGGAAGCCTGAAGATAAGAAACCTGAAGGAATATAATGGGTTCTTGGGGCCCTAGTCCCCAGATCAGGACTCTCAGTAGGAAGTGGATACATCTCTGATCCAGCCCACAGTGCAGACCTGCTTCAGAGGAGAGCAGAAGGTGCACGGGCAGAATGGTATCTATGATAAACAGAGAGATGAAGTTGTACATGTATTGGGGGCATGGTTTCGAGCACAGGCTCAAGGGTGTGACCTCTGAGTCAGTTCCCTCTGATCCCATTTTAAAAAAGTGCCTACCCCAGAGAGAAGAAAGCCTGCCTTCTGGACACCTGGCCAGGACATATCAAGGATGGAGAATTCAGAAAAAGCAATCTGTATAGCAAGACATCCCTTTCATCCCAATAGCAATTTTTAAGATGACCTAAATTGAATTCCTAAGGCCAAGTGTCTCCCTCTCTCTTGGCTAACACAGGTTTCATTCAACATTCCATCACTCAGTGTTTATTAAGAACAGACCACACTTGAGAAGCCATGCCCACTGCATTTGGTTTCTCATGTAGTTTTCAAAATAATTTAGAAGAGTCACATCATTTTTTTTTTCCTTTTGGCCATGCCACGCAGCATGCAGGATCGTAATTCCCTGACCAGGGACTGAACCTGTGCCCCCTGCCATGGAAGTGCAGAGTCTTAACCACTGAACCACCAGGGATCCCAGGAAGTACATATCATTAAATCCATCTTACACACAAGGAAGACTGAGGAATACCTGGGCAGTAAATGACAGTATTTCATCCTAGAGCGTCTGTTTTCTGGTCTCACGCTCTATTGTTTATAGCAGGGGCTTCTAGGCTTTTGGAATCTACAGACAAATAACATTTCAAAAATGATTCTGGGGAACAAACACAAAATCCTATGCCAACTTTTTATTTAGCCAAGGACATGAAAAATACCCTCTCCCAGCACTATGATTTCATAAAGGGACATTTTAACACAGAAGATGCAAAAAGGATAAAGACAGCTTTCTAAGAAAGGACATTGGCAACCTTACCCTAAAAATCCTACATTGTTCTCTCTTTTTCTGGTTAAATTTCAAGCAGAACTGGCCAAAACTTTGGCATTACACAGTGTGGGAGCCACTG
This sequence comes from Nanger dama, assembly GCA_917880005.1. Lineage (NCBI taxonomy): Eukaryota > Metazoa > Chordata > Mammalia > Artiodactyla > Bovidae > Nanger > Nanger dama. Next base: position 20,204,714 of record CAKJTW010000036.1, on the reverse strand, counting down.
CCCTATCCCAGAGCTGCGCCTTTAAGCAAGAGCAATGCCCTCAGACCGTGAGCAAATAAACTTCTGGAATTTTCCATTCCCCTCTGCCCATGCAGATTGCCACTATTGTGGCACTGATCTGAGATTGGTATGTAATAGTCAGCTACATCCCCACCCTATCACCAGCAGGTCTTCTGATATTCAGCATTCCTTCCAGGGAAGGAAGTCTATTTTCCCCAGCCCATGCTCTCTTGGACCCAAATCTTTTCTGGGTTTGCATTCCGGGAATACCCAGGCCCCCTGCAGCCTGGCAAGGTACACATCTGTCTCCCAGAGGTACTCAGTTCTCCACTGCAGCGGATAGTCACAGATCTCCTCCTTATCTCAGTCCAGAGGTAGGGCCTTCCTCTTGCTGGGGTCCCCAGATCTTGTGTATTGTGTTACCAGATGAGTGCAGAGCAGAGGTCAGGCTTTCTAGGCAGTGCTGGAAAGGAGAGTGTGTGAGACCTGAGTGAAGCAGTGGAGAGACTAAAGACTTGGGGGCTCCATTCTTTACTTGCTCTCTGCTTTAGCCACACGAGACTCAGAACTGCCTCTCCCTCCTGTACCTGGGCATGCCTCCACCCCATCTGTGTGAGTCACCTGGTCAGCAGAGAAGAGGCTGACCTGTAGAGCCCTAGGTGGGCTCCAGTTCCATCATATTCTTGCTGTGGGATGTTTAGGAAGTCATTTAAGTCTCTGGGCTTTAGTTTTCTGGGTTGCAAATGGGAATACGAATGTTAGGCTGAGCTTTGTGAAGCTGGAAAGTTTTGACCATATCTGGCCCACAAAAATTTCATGTGGTTTAATAAATAAAGTGTAAGCTGTAAAGTGCTGGATACATGGTCTCTTACCAAATCTGACACCTCCTCCAGGAAGTGCTCCCTAGCTACCTCCAAGCCTCAGTGAAGTACCCCTCCTCAAATCTCATTGGTCAAGGCATGATTTAGCACACACTTCTTTTTTGTCTTGAGTTTTCTCCTCTTTCTTGAACACGAATGTAGATTCTCCACAACATGGAGCCCATCAAGGGCAAGAGCTGGGTCTCCCCTCCTAATTCCTTCAGATTGCTGGCATGCCACACCTATTCTCTATTACAGTTTTCACAGAAAGGAGACCAGGCTTCACAAGGGGTTTCCACGAACCTGCTTTAATAAACAGTCATTTCTTCACCCAAGGGTGGTCCTAGACGGTCCTGAATGGGTGGTATTAATTAAATTAAGGGGAGGAGAGGTGCTAGATGGGGAGGAATTAAGGGGCCCTGACTCCTGGCCAGCCTGTGACACCAGTGTGCCAGGAAGCAGAACCCTGGTTGAATCCACCATCTACTACATAGAGCCCCTTCAGTGACATTAGCTAACTTCGAGGGTCCCTCACTCATGTGTTGAGTTGACATTATGGATCTGCTCTCTGCCCCCTCCACCACCACCACTCCGAATTGGTGCTGAGTTTCCCGAGATGAGTCTGACCTGTCCTCCCCCTAGGGAGCTCAGTCCTGAAGGGGACACGGACTGCACTGTGTAATCAATAGGCTGATGGGAGCTCCTGGGCCATGGGACCCCAAAGCAGGGACATGGCCAAGATTTGGGTGGTCAGGAAGGGGGTTCCTAGATGAGGAGATGTCCCTATTGGGGAGCTGGTTTGGGTTGACTTCCTAAAGCTGGGGTAGGGCAGCCTAACTCCCGGCTGACACAGATACCCAAAGAAGTGAGTTAAATGGCACACCAGGGCAGGCAGGGCTCACCACTGGATAAAAACACTCCTCCTCAAGGAGACCCAAGGACATTCAGGGATTAGGCCTCCCAGCATCTGTGCAGAGAACTGTCAGCTCAGAACTGCTCAAAAGTAGAAATGCCAGCAAGCAGTGATGTCATCACCCTAGTCATTCCCTCTCCCCTGGGAGGGCCTGTAGTCCAGTGGGTAGAGAGCAGAAAAGCTTCTGCCAGATTGCAGAAAATTTCTGCTCTGAATGGGGTGTGAGAGATGGTCACAAGTGGACTAAGAATGAGAATTAAAAATTCTTTGAAGAAAAACTTGATGTTATTCTTTAGAGAGGTGGCAGGGCTGGGGGACCTTTTTGTCTTCCCCCTGTCAGTGCTGAGAATCCACTTCAGCATTAACACGAACTCCAGCCTTCCCCAGCCAACCCCTTCCTATTTCATCTCTGAGCTAATCTGGCGCGTTGGCCCTGACAGGGTCTAAGTAACCCCTGGGCCATCTCGGCGGCCCCCCACCCGGGGGAGGGTCTGGCCAGCCCGGCTTGTGAGGATGGGGGTCGGGGTGTCAGGCTCTCTTAGAGTGCTGGAGAGGAGTACCGCTGTATCGCTGGCAGAGCTGGTGGGATTTGTCCATAAGCCCGGAGACTGCACGGAGAGAGATAAGCACCGAGAGAGTGCACAGCTGGATCGCCAGCGGGCCTGGGGGTGGGGGTGGGGAGCGGACTCAAAGGGAGTGGGGGCTGTGCAGCTGCTCAGGGGTAGGGGGCCTGGGTGGAGCAGGAACTCCCCTAGCGTTGGGGTGCCACAATTTGCAGGAGAACCCAGGGAGAAGAGGTCCACAGCTAGTCCCGGAACGCCAGGTCGCCCAGGAGAGCCCGCTTGCTGGCTCCCCGCTGCAGCCAGCTAGTCTCGGAAACCCGCATCGGAAGCACCCCGGAGTGCGTGATCCGACCCCGCATCCGTGACAGCTGCAGGCGCATTTCCTCGAAGTCTTACCTCGAAGGGCTTGGGTCGCACCCGCGCGCCCTGTGCCTCCTGGAGTTTCCCCCACGCCCTCCTGGCCGGGTCGCCGCGAGGCTCCGCAGGGGAAAGACCAGCCGGGGATTCGCCCCCGCCGGTGTCACAGGAAAACCCCGGGAGCAGCCCCGACGCAGTGCATTTCCCGGAAACCCCCTCTCCAGGCGCGCTGCGGGAAGGCCCGGGACTCCGCAAACAGACGGCCCGCCTCCCGGGAGGAGGGTCGGAGACCCAGCTGAAAAGCATAACTGCGGGGGAGAGGCGAGCCTGGAGCTCAGAGACGAGAGACCGGGAAACCCCGCCCCACCCCCCTATCTTGGGGTGGGGAATTAGCAACCCAAGCCCGAGTCCTGGGCTTGGACGCGCTCCCAGCCTTAGGCCGAGGAAAGACACTCGAGGGTTGAGGATTATGGTCGTCTCTCATCTCAGCCCCTAAGGTCCAGCAAGGGTCCACCCTGCTTCCCCCGCCGGGCCCGCCTCCGCCCCCCCTCCCGGCCCCTGGCCCGCGCGCCACTGCCCCTTTAAGAAGCCCAGGTAGGCAGGCCGGGCTGCGGGAGCCGCTCCTATGGCAACCCGCGAGCTGCGGCGGCTTCATGAATATTCCGGGGCGCGGGAGCCGAGGGCTGCCGGAGGGCGCTCCGGGGAGGCGGCCGCTGATGTAAGCCCGGCGGGCCGCTGGGCTCCGCTCGGCTGCAGCGGGAGCCCCGGGACGTGCTGGCCGGGCTCGGCCAGAGGAAGCGAGGCGAGCTCGCGAGCAGCTGGCCACAAAGCCCGGGCGGCGGAACAGACAGACAGCCCGCCTGCCCGCGGGACACACGCCCCAGAGGAACGCTGGCTGTGCGCTCTGCGCTCCGGAGAGGTTTTCCGAGCGCCGCGGCTGCAGCGCCGTTTCAACCCGCGCCCATTGTTCCCCGCGGGGGCGGGGCGCCTGGAGCCCGGCCGCGCGCCGCGCCCCTGACCGCGGGAGTGAGGGAGGGAGGGAGGGGAGAGCGGGGTCCCCGCGCCCAGCCGGACCCGGGAGGAGGCGCAGCGCGGAGAGCCCCGGGACCCGAAGCCGGACTGGGAGCCTCCCCGCCGCTCACAGCCTGCCTAGCATGGGCGCCTGAGGCGGCTGGCGCCGGCGGCGAAGGACGCGTCCCTGCGGGCGGACTGACCGGCGGGAGGAGCTGGAGCTGGTCCGCGGCGCCGCACCCGCGCCCCTGCTCCTGGCCCGGTTCGCGCCCCGGCCGCTGGAGCCATGGACAAGCTGCCGCCGTCCATGCGCAAGCGACTCTACAGCCTTCCGCAGCAGGTGGGGGCCAAGGCGTGGATCATGGACGAGGAAGAGGACGCCGAGGAGGAGGGGGCTGGGGGCCGCCAGGACCCCAGCCGCAGGAGCATCCGGCTGCGGCCGCTGCCTTCACCTTCACCCTCGGCTGCGGCGGGCGGCACGGAGCCCCGGGGCGCGGCCCACGGGGCGGCAGACGGCGAGGGGTCAGCCCGCGGCGCGGGCAAGTCCAGCACGAACGGCGACTGCAGGCGCTTCCGCGGGAGCCTGGCATCGCTCGGCAGCCGAGGCGGCGGCGGCGCGGGAGTGGGGGGGCGGCAGCAGCCATGGGCACCTGCACGACTCCGCGGAGGAGCGGCGGCTCATCGCCGAGGGCGACGCGTCCCCCGGTGAGGACAGGACGCCCCCGGGCCTGGCGGCCGAACCCGAGCGCTCCGGCGCCTCGGCGCAACCTGCAGCCTCGCCGCCGCCGCCGCCCCAGCAGCCGCCGCAGCCGGTCCCCGCCTCCTGCGAGCAGCCCTCGGTGGACACCGCGATCAAAGTGGAGGGAGGCGCGGCCGCTGGAGACCAGATCCTCCCTGAGGCCGAGGTGCGCCTGGGCCAGGCCGGCTTCATGCAGCGCCAGTTCGGGGCCATGCTCCAGCCCGGGGTCAACAAATTCTCCCTGAGAATGTTCGGCAGCCAGAAGGCGGTAGAACGCGAGCAGGAGAGGGTTAAGTCGGCCGGGTTTTGGATTATCCACCCCTACAGCGACTTCAGGTAAGGGGGCCCGGCGACGGTCCTGTGGGTTCTCTGAGCGGTCGCAGGCATGCTTCCTGTCTTCTCGGCCCTGCCTCTCAGCCGGAGTTAACTTTCCTTCCTCGCGCTGGGAGCTTGGGGCGTCTCGAGGCTCTGAGACACCCCCAGACCTCTTCTTGCACCGCGCTGAGAACTTTCCTCTGTGCTCCAGCCTCCCAACCTCATCCTCTCTGGGTCTTGGCCGCATTAGAGGCAAGCTGAAAAGGTGTTCTGAGCCTGGCCTAGCCCTGCCCGCAGCCACGATGAGGCTCTGCCGCCTTAAGCCCCACATCCCGCCTCCCTCTTCTGGGCTGCAGAGTCGGGGTGGACATCCCCCAAGTCTGCTCCAGGTCTTTCAGCCTGCAGAGCAGGGCCCAGAAGAGAGAGACTGACCTTTGGCAGCTGGGCAAGCTCCTTGGGCGCTGACCCCAGGCATTATTATCTGCCTTCTGGTGTCCTGGGAAGCTGCAACTGGGGAGGAGCTGCAGGGAGACTGAGGTCACTGGAGCCTCAGGTCCAGGGTAAAAGCCTTCTGCACCTACCTTAGCCCTGGGCCCAGCCCCTCATGCCAAGTAGTGGGCCAGGAACAGGCACTCTGGGCAGCTGGCATCCAGATGAGCAGGGCAGCGTGACCTTGCTGGTCGTGGTCACTGAAGATGCCTGGTGTCCTGTCTGACGAGCAGTTGCCCTGTGCCCCATTCTCACCCCAGTGGCCCAAGCTCCAGCATCTGCTAGGTCTTTCATGGATCAGCTATGGTTCCCCAAACGTGTGACTATCAGTCAGGGAGAGGAACCCCGCCCCCTCCTCATCACCGGAGTAGATGCCGCTGAGGAGCAGATACCACTCTGGGCCTGTGGGGGTACTGTGCAAAAAGAGAGACTGATAATTTTCTCTGAAGTTAGAATCAGCGATGCCCCTACCCTCATCAAGATCTTGGGGCCTCCGCCTGATACACAGCATTGAAGTGAGGGTCTGGAAAACATGCACTCTTTTGAGGTGGGTTTAATTCATTCATTCATTCTCTCTCTCTCTCTCTCTCTCTCTCTCTCTCTCTCTCTCTCTCTCTCTCTCTCTCGGGGCCCTGCCCCCTATTTAGCTCTCTTCCCTGCCTTTGCTGCTTGCCTGCCAATATAAATGATCATTTTGCCAACGCAGAGCCCTCTTTGCAAACTCCAGGGAAGCTAGGTTTGTAATGAGAGCAAAGCCGTTTTCCATCCAATGAGAGAGATTTCTTGTGCTAGGAATGACCAGTCAGGCAACACTCAACAGCTTAAAATAGATGGTGAATGGAGGGCCCCTACCTTTTCCTATTTTGAGGGATCACTCTACCTAACCCTAATATCCAAGATTCCTGTTCGCAGAGGGCATGGGCATTCAGAGGATAGACTAAACAAACAGCTACAGTCCTCAATGAGCTGATGTGTGAGCTGATGGGAGACTTTCCCATGAGGAACTGTGGCTGCTTCCCTATACCAGTTTCTTAAAGTGTGGCCTCCTCTCAGGTCAGTACTGGAACCTGAGGATCCCAGCCTGAGCTAGGGAGGCATGGGAAGGTGCTGTTGTCTCCTGCATTCCCCCATCCCGGGGTGGGGGGGTGTCCTGGGCTCCTCCTGTCTCTGAACTCCCTGGTGGTGCTGGCAGGTAGGCCCTGTCAATATCAACCTTCCTTCCCTCGCTTGGCTTCCTGCTGGCTTTGTTGTCTGAAAGCCTCTGTTCAGAGTTCTCACCACCAACCTCATTGCCTGGGGTGGGAGACTGCTAGGGACCAACCCCAGGTATGCCTAGCTTCTGCTGACAACAGGCATTAATGGAGCACCTTCTGGGAGCTGGCTTTTACCCTCCCAGTTGCCCCTTACCTGGGATGCTGAAGGGTTGGGGCCAGGCTGACTGCATCTATGCAACTTCCCCTGCCTTCCTGATCGAACTCTGCCTATCTGGGCATGTCTGTCTGCAGTCCCCTTGCTGCAGAATCTCCTACTAACCGCAGGCCACCTGGGACCTGGCGGAGAAGAGGGTGGTAGGGATAGGGAGGTGTGGCTGCAATGGGATTGTTAAATGGGCAAGCAAAAAAGGGTTAGGCTGGGCTTTGAATTTGGGTTTGTGCAACAAGCAGCAGGAATTGGTAGCAGCAAGCATATACCTTCTGTGTGCAGCCTGATGCTAGGTGCGGTGCAAGAGAAGAAATCCAAGAAAAACTATCTCTGTGTGTGTGTGGAAGGGTTGTGATCATGCCTCTAGACCAAAGCAGCTGGTCTCATCTTCACAAGGTCAAAGAGGCAAGGACTATGGCCAAGTCTTCCAGGCTGAGAACACCCACCAGCTCAACCCAGCCTCACCACCTTGCCCCACCCGTCCCAGTCAACCCAGCACCCTAAACCTCAGTCCCTTGAGTTTCAGTCACTGGCCTTGGGCCTCTGTGTGGAACCAATCCCCAGTGTCCAGCTCAGGCTTCACAAGAGCTTCTGCGAGCATTGTTCAGCCCTGTTGAGGATTTGTTCATCATTTTGATGGGCAGGAAGCATTGATCCAACAGAACTGGTTTAATAAAGAATCTCCAGCAAACCATGATAGATTGAGTTTGTGGTTTGGCGTTCAGGGCTTGCTGTCACAGACTGCTTCCGGCATCTCCTCTTCCTGGGGAGAAAAGTTGGATGCCTTTTCCAGGGGCTGGACTTGGCTACGCTCTGAAGGGCCCACATAACCTGGGCTCTGTAGATAACAGGCTTTTCTTGGTTGCCTCTGCTTCTCCACACCACCCGCTACAGGCACACACACCGTGTCCTGGCTACCCCCATGACTCCTCCAGTCTCTACACACTTGTCTCACTTCCTCTCCCCTTCTACTCCGCATTTGCCTTTTGAACCCATATTTAAGGTTTGGTAAGGGAAGAGACCAGAACATGCAGCCCCTCAGAACTTTGCTCCCCAGGCTCCTGCCCAAGGCTGGTTGGGCCCTTGGGTCCTGGGTGGGTCCTTCCTTCCACATGAACCATGTCTTGGAAGCTTAGCTTGGTGGTGGGAACCTGGAACAAATAAAAAATAGTATCTGTGTGATCTTGTTTCCCAAGAGGAGAGAAAAGGAGTGGGGAGGACCCCTCCCCCGCCCCCCAGTGAAGATGTACCTGGTTTTGTTCTCGGAAATTAGTCAGGCTTTCAAGTGTCAGTCTCAGGGGGTTGTCCTGAGTATGTGACCTCTAGCAGATGTCTTGGGGCTGTGCGTGTGGCTTTGGGGGCTGGAGGGAAGTCCCTATGTAGGACGTCAGTTCTAGGGCCATAGTTCATAGGACATCAGTCCTATGCCCCAAACTCCAGCTTGGCTCTGAGAGTGGAGACAGGCAGAAACTTGACTCTTCTCATCCCCCTGCCCATTCCGTCTCCTCGCCTAAGCTTTCTGAAGCTGTGAAGAAAGGAAGGAAACAGCAGGCCCTGGAGGGTCCTTGGGGCAGAAACAGCTGTGTCCAAAATCACATAAACTGGGCCAATGGCTGGTAGGTCCCTGGGCTGGCCTGAAACTGACTTTCTGTGCTGCTTCATGGCCCAGGCACTGCCACTGCCCAACTCATGTCACTTCCTAGCCCTGTCTGCTAGGGGCACCTGCTTGGTATATGAGCTGTCCCTGCGCCTCAGTTTTCCCATCCAGCAAAATGGGAATCCTGATAGGGCCAAGCCAGACACCAGTTGTCGAGCTGTGGTCACCCGGTGGAGGTAAGGTGAACTGTGAGAGACTAGAAATGGGAAGGTGAGCCCCCGCCACCCTGGCCTCACTGCTCCCTTCCCTTAGTTCTGAGCAGACCAGATGGGCCTCTGTCCTTGGTTCAGGCCAGTGGTTCTGGATCTGCATCAGAGAACTGAGAACCTGCTGGAAACTATAGAGTCTCTATCCAGAAAGACACACGTATCCAGACACACTTGATATGAACACTCAGTTTCTGGGGTCTGTGGACCCCTCCTAAGTTGAAAACCATCTAGGTTGTGAACCCCACTCTGGGCCAGCCCCAAAGAGAGTCTTGGCCTGGGAGGGGGCAAGACTGGCCTCCCAGAGCCTTCGCTGGGGCCCTCTGTAACCTGAGGTTTCCAGTTGCCTGCAGGATGCAAATGAAAACGGGCGAGGAGATGCTTTAGGAGGAAAGGTGCCCTGCTGGGGGACGAGTGATTTGTCTGCCTCCTCAGTGCCCTGCCTGTCTCTCTCCCTTTCAACCATGGGAAGGGTTGTTCAGGTCAGTGGTGAGGAGGAAGCAGGCAAAAGCAGGATGCTGGGCATGGGGCATTCTGGGGCCTTCCTGGGGGTCTTGTCCAGGACCGTGCTTCTGCTATCAGTGTGGAAAGCCAGGAAAGACACTGCAGGCTGCTGTGGCGCTAGGGGAGGGGGAAGGGCGTTGGTGCAGAGGGGAATTCCAAGGTGAGCTGCCTGGGCGGTGCTGTCAGCTGGCCCAGTGGGCAGCAGGATTCTCCAGTGACGAGGACGTGCTCAACCTGCTAAGACTCGGGCAGGTGGAGGATGTGCTGCAAAGGCCAGCACCCAGCGCGGGGCTGAGGTGCTCCTGGGATGTCGGGTGCACCGAAACCTACTGGGCCGAGGGGCCAGGACCCTCTGGGTTCTCCCCATTGCAAGGCTTCAATTCTGTGTCCGGCTGCTACAAGATGAAGTTGGGGGCCTTTCTTCTGCCCGGCCCCGCCCCATTTGTTCCCTTAGCTGCTGTGAGCACCAGGCTTTGGGGCAGTCAAGTGGGCTGTCTCACACAGTGCTGGGCCCCCTGCCTTCCATGTGCCCTCCTCTCCCAGGCTGAGGGCCCTAGGGTCTTCTGGGATGCCCTCTCAGCCCAGTGTGGCCACCCTCATCCATCTCCCCCCTCCTTGCCCATCACATGGCATTTGCATAGAGCTCTGTGTCGGTTACAGTGCAGTGGTTCTCATGCCATCCTGTCATCCTACTCACCAAGGGTCTGTTAAAATGCAAATTCTGACTCTTTAGGTCTGGGATGGGTCTGAACTTCTGCATCCTGATAAGTGCGCAGGTGAACCGAGGCTGCTGGTACCCAGCCTAGAACCATGCTGAGAGTACTGAGGTTCAGAGTGTGTGTTCCAAGCATAACCTGGGCTCCCTGACTGAGTTTCTTGAGATCAGAGACTCTTTTCTCCTCTTGGCCTCTAGGACACACAGCAGGGTGAGTTCTGTGAACTAAGTTGAGCGGCCCTCAGCCACAGAGGTCAGCACAGGCTTGGGGATGTCAGATCTACAGCCTTCCTCCCTTCCTGCATCACTGCCTGGACACTGCCGGCCCCGGATGCTGGCTGTTGGGATGAGCAGGAGGAGGCCAGGTGGCCCGAGGGCCCTCATTAATCCATCCCATCCCACTGTTTTCACAGCTTCTTGCCCCTTCAAAGGGCCAGAGGGGTGGCCGGCTGGAGAAGGGGCAGGGAATATGGTAACTGCTGTGTTGTAATGAGATTTCTGGGAAGGAACAGATGTTGTCAGTGAGGGAGTCCAGAGGTGCCAGGCAGGCGAGCTGGTGTGAGGGGTAGCTGATGGTGGCTGGCTGAGAGGAGGACAGACACATTCAGTGAGAGCAGTGGCCTTGGCACCTTCGGAGTGGGGGTCTCAAACTTAATGCCCCTTCCCCCACCCCAGACCATGCCTAGCAGCCCCACTGGGCTGGACTTGCCTGTCACTTCTCGCTGCCCCTGCCCAGCCTGGTAAGCATCCATCTGCATCTCGATGACGGGGCTGACAAGTGTCATCGCGGCCTGAGTGGCCCTTGTGCCTGTCACGACACTGGCCACCGTGGGAGAATTCACCCAGAGCAGAAGGTCTGGCCCCAGTCCCCCTGGGGACTTGTCATGTAACTGAGGAGGCAGCCGGCTCCAGCACACATACCTCTTGGCTCCAGGCTCTCACAAAGCTGCTGCTGCCAGCTGCTAATTAATAGAGGGCTACTGAGGCCGGCCAGGCGGTCCTGCTTGGGCCCAGGGGATGTTGAAGAATCCACATTTCCCAGCCAGAGCGGGCCACAGGAGGCCAGGGGCACTGCCTTGGCTTCAGAGAGGATGTTCTCTGCCAGCCAGGCTTTACCAAGAAAGCATTGCCAGGGCCCTGGAAATCTGTGATCCTGGAGCCCAGGCAGCCACTCGGAGACACTCTGTATCATCATCAGTTACCCAGAGCCGGGGGAGAGTCTGCCCAGTGAGGTAGTGAGCTCCCTGTCACTGAGGCTGCTCAAAATGAGACAGCAGTACTTACACCAGAGGTTGCTAATCAGCATCCTCTGGACCAAATACCATACCCAGATGTGTTCTGTTTGGCCAGCACAGTGTGTCATAACAAGACTGAGACAATGTTTAACACGGAAGGATGTCAGACAAAAATTTGGCTTCCTAGCTTCTCTTGAAAAATCGGAAACTGGCAATGCTGGCCCCATGTTCCCACCCCACGGCAGGGAACTGGAGCTCAGCAGAGGCCTTAAACTGGTTTTTGGTCCCCAGTTGCCCACAGTCCCCTCCTGTCCTGTGGTCTCTTGGCTGCACCCAGCCATATCACTTGTGCATGCTTAGCTGCCTGACCCCATAGGCTTCTGAGTTTATGACTCTGGACTCAAACCAATAGAGACCGGAGCCAGGTGGACTCACAGACCAATAACCACCACTTATGAGCCACAACCATGTGCCAGACTGTGCTAGGAGCTTCATTTCCCATGTTTCACTTATTCTTCATAGTGGCCAAAAAATAGGTTCTATTATCCGCAGTTTACAGATATGGGAACTGAGGCTCTGATGGGGAGGGAAAAAAAAAGGATTTGCTTGAAATCACACAGCTAGGAAGCACCAGAATTTTTAATAGAATTTGAACCTGTTCTCTAGGCCTCAAAACTTGTACTTGTCTCTCTTCCATCTTTTCTGTGTGTGTGTGTGTGTTAGCTTTTAAAAGCTAAATTACAAAAGTAGTTCAAGAAAACATTCTCCTAAGAATGAAAACATTGCAGATAATACTGAACACACATTATCTGTGTGGAGGAGCTCAGCTGGCATGGGAAACTGAACAGGTCTCAGAGTACCAGATCTGGACAGGGCTTAGCAAACGCGTGGCCAAAAGCCTTTCTTTTATATGTAGGGAGCAGAGGATCAGAGAGGGAATGTGACTGGCCCAAGGCCATAGAGTAAGTCCAAGTTAGAGATGAAACCATAACCCAAGAAGGGTTTTGACTCAGAGGTCTTAGGGCTCCACAGCCCACCCCACCCCCAGCCAGAGAGGGGTCCAGGGAAGACTTCTGGAATGGTCTCATCACTGGAACTCCTTTTTGTCTCCCCAGCCTCATGCCTGAATTTTGGACTGTTGAGTATGTTCAGGATCCATCTTAATTTAAGCTCATCAGTGATAAGGGAGCCTTTCCATACCTGAGAATGTAGCATCTGGAGGCTGAGTGATGCTTATCCTAATCCCCCACCCCAGGGCTGCTGCCCCTGGGGATCTGGACTGGGACACTTGCCCATCTGCTCCCCCTGCACAGCCTGACATGGAGACCTTTGGGATTTTGGAACTACATCTGGATGCCACTGATGTGTTTGGGGTTCAAAGGGGGAAGGGAACAAGTAGCCAGTGATGTCTGTGTTTTCTCCCACCAGAGAAATACATGGTCATGGGGTCTGTGAAGAAGTGGAGTCAGTCTGTGGTTTAAGGCTCAGTGTGTGACCAGGATCAGGGCTCAGCCTGGGACCAAGGGAAGGCCTTGGTCTGAAGTGAGGAACTGGAGTACTTGAACAGAGCCTTGGAGCCAACCTCAGTGCCTCCCTGAGACACTGGGGCTGGGGACAGGGTGGGCAGGTTGCCCATTCCATCCTCTGGCCTGCCACCCCCACCCCCCAAACCCTCCCTTATTTTAAGCTCCCAGAGCTCCTACACCTCTTAGCATCTGAGCCAGCTGCCTGTGGTCTGCTCAGAGAGGTAAAGTACAAATTATAAATACTCAAAGGTTCTACTGCTACTGAAGCCAGAGCCACCAAACCTCACACGTGCCCACTCCTGCCATGCTCTGGTCTCTCATTGTCTGGGACTGTGTCTATCTTCCCAGCCAGGCAGCCAGCTAGTGGCTCCTGCAGAGTAGTGCTCAGGCTGGGCAGAGAGATGTGCTGGCTTGGTAGAGGCACTCCCTACTTCCCACTGCATCCCCACCTCTGGGCTCCCACAAATTGCCGAGCAAGCGGTGGGACCTCCAGGTCTGCTCTCGGCAGCTGCGGGGGCCTGATAATTGGCTGGTGATGATTTTGTGTCTGTCTAAGCATTTACCCGTGTGGGTGGATATGTTATGTCTGCACAAACGAGCCTTTCAGAAATTAATGCATAACACAGGACTGGCTAATACCTTGTCTTCTGGGCTTGGAAAAGGTTGAGTGAAGGGAGGTTGTGCCCACTGGGAGACCAGATGCTCCAGTCCAAGACTGTTTTCACTCATCATGGAGAATGGGGATCTCTACCCATCTGGCAAATAGGAGGGTAGTATTTCAGCTCCTCTTAGGGTCCCCTGGTTGGGTTTGTGGGAGAGCAGACAACAAGAGATAGACCAATTTGGACTGATGGTCAGGGAAGGCTTCCTGGAGGAAGCAGAGCTGAGCTGGATATGAAAAAGAGAGACACCCATTATGCACAGTTTCTTGGAGGCAAGTGCCTGGGAGCTTGAGCCGCCTGACTGGGTATTGTCAGACAAGGAGGGCAGATTACTCCAAACCTGCACTTTTGGACCTGCACTCCTGAAGCTTAGCCTTTGAGGACTCTGAACCCATGGCCCCAGGTCTTGCCCCCCGATGCTGCCTGAGTATGTGTGGTGTGTGTGTGTGTGTGTGTGTGCATTTGCAGGTGAGTTTGTCAGTGTCTCTCTCTGGCCTCTGACCCTGGGTCCTTGCAGCCCAGGCCAGCTCTCCCAGGCCTCAGCCCCAGCTGTACAGCCTCTGAGAAGACTGCCTTCTTCTGCCATCCTAGACCCGGAAGGCAGATGTTACCACTGTAATAATGTCACTGAGTGTGTGGCCTGGAGCCCAGAAGTAATTACCCTGCGGTTCCCCATCACAGGCTGGAGCAACCACTGTCAATGATTAACCTGAGTCCCCGGCCACTTGACGCCAAAGCCACCCATGGGCTTCTCCTACCTATGATTTGTCAGAGGATACTGGGCAATAGCCCCTTCCCCACGGACAGGAAAGACCCTGCCCCTCAAGCCCACAAGGCTCCTAAATGCCACTGGCAGCTTTTTGAAGAAACATAGTCCAGGAGGAAGAACTCTGCAGCTGTGGCCTGTCCTCATGTAACATCAGGGCCAGCCCAGCCCGGAACCCTGGGCCTCTCATCCCAAGCTTCCCTGGCTTGTAACTGTCCACCCTCCCACGCTGGGTTTGCCTTCCTGACCCTCATCCTGTTCTGCCGGGTGACCTCAGCAAAGTCCTTTCCTCTCTCAGGGTCCAGCGTCATAGCTCAGTCTGAGGCTGAGAAGGGGAGCAGAGCTAATTGGCCAAATAGGTATTGAACCCGTAATCCTGACCCCATTAGTGCAAACTGAGCCTGCAAAGCAAGGACGCGCTGCTGACAGTAGAGCTGATGAGAATCTCCTGCCCTGTTTCCTGAGACTCTGAGAGGCCCATCCAGGCGTGGTCTTGGATTTACATGGCCCCTGTGCTCCCGGGTGTATGTGGGGTTCCTCTTTCGGTGGCGTCTCCGCCAGCCCCTATCCTGGGGATCAGCACCGGGGCTCCCTAGCACATTGTTCGGTTATGCTGTGTCTATTGCTCTCCACCCCTTGGCCATTAGATCACAGCCCCTGTGGGGGTGGAGATCAGGCTTTTCTCTGGGCAAAGACCCCCACCCACCCCTTCCTCCCAGTCACCTCTTCTCTGGGGCCAGGGCCGCTGTCCCCTCCTGGAACCTCCAACATGGTCTCAGTTCAGATGAGGGGATCCACGGAGACCAGGTCACATGAACAGCTAAGGCTGGAAGAGTCCTGCAGGGCAGAGCAGTAGGACCATTGGCTTTGGAATTGGCAGGGGAAGGAAATGTGACAACGTCCATCCTGTCCCGGAGGCTCTGGGGAGTCATCCTCCTGCCACGTTGCTCCAGGGCTTCTGTGGACAGAAGGGCCAGCTGCAGGAAGAGGCCAGGTGAGACCAGGCTGTGCCCCACGTAGCTGGGTGGGCTGAGCCACGCCCTTACCACCTTGGCCTTGCTCTCCTCATCTGAAAATGGAGCTGGAGAGGGGTTGGGTTTTAGCATGACCCCCAATCTGAAACTGGTGGTTGTAGAGTCACCTGGGAGCTTTCAGCAATTATGGATGCCTGGGTCTCCGTGCATGAGGCTCGGGCAGGTAGAAGTTTGGGAAGCACCCAAGTGAGCTGGGCACCCCAAGTGCCCTTTCTGCGCTAACTGTCTGCTGGTCTCCAACTGCAGTGTGTTCACCATAGCCCTCCAATGCTTCCCAGAGCCTGGTAGAGAGATACCTCCAAGCCATTCATGACATTCTCCTCCCCAGGGAGTCATTCCCTTTCCTTCCTCACGGCAGGAGCAAAGAGAATCACAAAACTCTGGGCCTGTTGGGACCCCAGGGAACATGGCCCTTGCTCTGTGTCCTTGTCAAACTGTGTTTTCCTGGAGGGAAGGCAGAGTCCCATCCAGCTCGTGTTCCCAGAGCCCAGGCACTCCCGGGAGAACCCCATCCTAACAAGAAGAGGGGCCCGTAGAGAGAGTCGACGTATAGCCACAGCCCTCCTCCCATCCCCACCGGTGTCCTGTTCACCGTGTCCATCACCTGCTTGGCCTCAGGAAGTTCTGCTCTGAGTGCATCCCGTCTCCTCCTCGATGAGGTGTGCCTTCCTGCAGGAGCTGGTGAGCCCTCCTACCTGATCTCCCCTGAGCTTGTGCTCACGTGCGACTCTGCAGCAATATTCTATTTTTACTTCATTCTTCTAAGTGGAAAGAGCTGTGCTTGAGCCTTTTTGTTTCTTGTGAGCCAGCTGAAGAATTTCTCCATTGCTGGCCCCCTCTACAATTTCCCCCAAATGGTCTGAGTGAAGCTCAGAGAGGTTGGACCACTAGCCTTAAGGAACATCCTGGCAGTTCAAGGTCATTGTAGAGTAGGTGACCCCTGCTGTATAGTTTGGGGTGTGTGTGTGTGTGTGTGTGTGTGTGTGTGTGTGTGTGCATGCACACATGTGCATGCTTTTATGTTAGTGTGTCTCTGATGAGTGCACAGATTTAGAGTCTCCAGTACAGGGCTGAGGCCTTCAGAGAAGCAACGGGTTGATGTCTTGGGTGTTCCTCCTGGCCAGGGCTGGGCTTGGCTGTGCCGTTGAGAAGGTGCAATAACAATCCTTTCCCCCGAGGAACTCTTTCCTCTGCACCTTCATGGCTCCCCATGTCCCCAGAAGAGTCCTGACTGCTCAGTCTGACATTCAGTATGCCCCCATCCTTTCTTTGGGTCAGGATTGGCTTGAGGGAGGGACTGTCATGGTTTTCTGAGATGGGCACTCTTCTCTCAGCAAGCTTTTCCCCTGGCCAGCTGCCCTTGGCTAGCCTCTGCACTGCAGAGATCCATGGAATCAGTATGTCTTTAGAGAGTGTCTGGCTCCATCCTCTCATTGTACCAGTGGGGACACTGAGGCAGGGATCGTGGGCAGCAGGGACTCCTTCAAGGGCACACAGCAAGTAAGAGACTGAGATGGGTAGAACTCAAGACTTGGCCCCTGGTCTAGCTTCCTTCCGCTGGACAGCACACACCTCCTTCTTGCAACCACAAGGCCAGCCTTCCTGACCAGTGGGCACTCTCAGGCCCTGTCCTTTTTGGGGTTTTTGTGCCCAACAAGCCATGCTGCTCCCCCAGACTGAGGGCTTCTCAAAGTGGGACTGAAACCATAGGTAGCATTTTGGGAGCCCCGAGGGGGCTCCAGTCCTTTATGTCTCAGCTCAGAAAGAATTCAGCAAGAGGCAAGTGATAGATAAGAAGTGATTTATTAGAATAGGATGCTTGTGAGGCTTACAAGTGGGTGGGTGAGAGGGTACCATGCCAAGAACTTAGTAGGCTACAGTTTTATAATCAAAGGAGACTTGGGGAAAACCACCTTATTCCTCATTCTTGGGTAGACATCACACTTCCATCTTCAGTTCCTCCTCTGTGTTGTGTGGGGGAGTTTTCTTGTCCCCATGTTGTCAAGCCAGGACTGTCATGGCACTATGGAAAAATTATCTCAGGTCTCAGTACAGTGAGGGTCTTTCACTGTGAAATGTTCCCTTTGCACACACCTCTGGATCCCCTTAGTCCTGTTCCAGGACTATTATAAGAATAATAATGATGATGGTAACAGCCAGCATGTGCTGATTACTTGCGCTGTGTAGTACATTATTAATCATCTTGGAATCCTGTGAAGCGGGATTAAAGGTCTCATTTTGTACATAAGAAAACAGACTCAGAGAGGTTGAGCGATTTGTCCAAGGCCACACCGCCAGGTATCCAGACACTAGAGAGTGTCACTGCTACGCTGCCTGCTGTGACCTAGCTGCTCCAAGTGTGGCTCCAGGACAAGGGGCCTCAGCATCGCCTGGGAACCTATAAGCAATACAGGTGTCAGCCCTCACCCTGCACCCAGTGAATCCGAGTCTGCATCTTGGTAAGATTCCCCAGGTAATTTAGGCACTGTGCCATGTGATTAAAAGATCACGGAAGGGGAAGGGAAGGTTCTGGCAGTTTCAGCCCTCACACAACTTACCTTCTCCTTGGGGAATGGCTGTAACTAGCCCTCATTGTATGCTGAGGGACGAGGACCTCAGCCCAAGACTGGGAGGGACCAGGAAGAGTTACCGGGGAAGAGGCAGGGGTAAAAGGTCATTTTGTCTGCGCTTTCAAAAAAAAACAGAAACAAACCAAATTATGTTCTTCAGGTAACAGCGCATCCTCACAGGAAAGTGAGCTCCCCAAAATACTCCAGAATCCGGATAACCCACCATAAGCCCAGCGCTAGCTGGATGCCCTTGTCTGAATCACACTGGTTGGGAGGCAGCCTCAGGCGCCCGGGGAGCAGCTACCTGGGAGCCCTGTGATTCTGAGTCAGAGAGTTTGAGGTGGGTTAAAAATAGAGCTCTAGTGGCCAGGCGGGGGTGGAAGACCGCAATCCATCTGCTGTAGGGGAAGACCCCAGGCTGGGTCAGGGGAGGGTGGAGCAGAGGAGGCGGGGTGGGGGGCGTTTATTCCTCTCCGGAGGCCGGAGTTGAGGGCGGTGGGAGGCAGCGCTCTCCAGTGTGAGAGAGGCGGGGAGGCAAAAAATGCCCGACTCCTGCGCCGCGCCCCCTCGGCTGGGTGGAGCGCGGCTCTGCCTCCGGAGAACGAGACGGGAGAGCCTGTGGTGGGGAGGGGCTGCTCCCTGCTTCCCAGCAGTTGCTGTTGGTTGTGGGAGAGGGGAGGCAGGGAAGGTGTCCCACGTGTGTGCGTTCCCGCGCGCGGGGCGTGCGTACGTGTGTGTATGTGTGAGTTGTGGGCAGGCACGTGGTCTGCTTTGCCGGTTACACCTGCCCTTCAAATGGCCTCCCTCTGTCTCCTCATCCTTAACCGCCTCCAGAAAATCTGCTCCTCCTGCCGTCGCGTTAAGACAGCACCTTTGTCTCAGCGCCTACGAGTTCCCGCGGACCCATGTGTCTCACATTAGCGGACTCTTCACCGCGTGGGTCACTGATCCGTGATTAATTTTTTTGGATTGTTTTTCTGATTAAAAGGTAATATTTGCCCATTATGGGGAATTTAGAAAATAAAGAAAGCTATAATATAGAAAACAAAAATCACCCATAACCCACTACTTAGAAATAGCCATGTGAATTCATTAAAAAATTTTTGACAGTCACCCTCTCCTCCCCACCGCAAGTCTTTAATACACGCATTTATTGAACAATAAGACAATTTTAGTGAGCCCTCACTCCCCCACCCTTCTCCTTCTGGGTGCAGCTATTGTGTCTTCATCTGGGAAAAGGAAGAGGTGTCATTTCTGCTCTTGGGGAGCACACAGCAGGTGTGAGGAGACGAGACTAACCCTGGGTCTTCAAGGCAGGGGCGACGTAGGGGAATTCAAGGGAAGAAATGGAGCTGCCTCTTCCCTGCCCCTCCACCCCGCCCGCCCCCTTCTGGATCTCTGTGCAAGCCTACCAAGTAGGTGGGAGAATCTGCCAAGTCCCCACCAGGGGGCGTGCCTGAAAGGAGGGGGCGTGCCTGTAATGAAGGGGCGCGCCTGAAAGGAGGGGGCTTGGTGTGTTATGCCTTGCCAGGCTTGTGCTGGGCAGGCTGGAAACAGAGTCATGGCCTTGGTTGACATCTTTAGCCTCAGTCACCCCCCACCAGCCCCTGTCATCCCTCTGTGTCAGAACCCTGACCCTACGTTTTCCTGGCCTTGTTCATCTACCTTCCCCCATCCCAGCTCCCACTCCTCCTCCGGGACTTTTCTGCCATCATCTTCACTAGGTGGGAGCCGTTTGCTAGTGGATGTTGTTGGGAGTCTTCGGGTCTTGGCGGGGTGGCGGTGGGGAGGGCGGTTTGCATGGGATAAGTTCCTCCCTGCTCTTGGGAGGCCTCTGAAAGCTTTGTGGGAAGGAGTTGGGGCCTCAGAGGGCTGCCCATTTTATGTAGGTTTTGCTGGGCCTCCTGCCACTCAGCCTCTGGCTCCCAGGGGACTCATTCAGTCATTCATTTATTCACTCATCCACCCATTCTCAGGCTTTTTTGGACCTACCTCATAAAAGGAACTGCACTAAGTTCAGAGAGTCAAGTGACTACAATTATATCCTAGTGTGACAAACTGCTCAGTTCAGTCGTTCAGTGGTGTCCAACTCTGCGACCCCATGGACTGCAGCACGCCACGCTTCCCTGTCCATCACCAACTCTCAGAGCTTGTTCAAACTCATGTTCATCAAGTTGGTGATGCCATCCAACCATCTCATTCTCTATCATCCCCTTCTCTTCTTGCATTCAGTCTTTCCAAGGGGTACCTTGCCAGATTTCCTGGGAGACAAAAAGGCCTCCCAGGAAAAAACTACAGCTCCTCTGAACCAAGTGGCCTGGAGTGGGCAAGGCTGGGGAGGGTATCTCCAGGTATAGGACAATATGTAGGAAAGCCTAGAGGAGAAGAAAAGTCCGGGGTGCCTGGGACACTGAAAGCTGCTGAGTATGTCTGGAGCAGAACACTCAGTACAGGGCTGGAGGAGGCTGAATCAGATCAGGAAGTACCCCCAAATGACAGCAAGGAACTTAGATTTTAACTGGGAGCTTGGACGGACTTTGGGTTTGGCAAAGCATGGAGAGGATGCAGACCCTGAAGTCTGTGGGGTACTGGGAGAGGCAGGAGCCCAGGTAAGAAGATGCTGAAGTGGGCCAGGTGGTGGGTTGATGAGCCGTGCTGGATCCCACATGACTGAGTGTTGGAAGGTAAGCGAGATGGGAGAGTAGAGGATAATTCCCAGGTTTCTGGGCTAAGTGTCTGGATGAATAGTAGTATCACATGCTGAGAGCACAAGTTTGTGGGGGAGCTGCTAAGTTATATCTGGCTCTGTCAAGAATGAAGTTCCCATCGGACATCCAGGCGTAGATGTGTAGTCAGCAAGAGAGCACATGGCTGTGGGGCTCAGGAGAAAGAGGTCTGGTTTGGAAGCCAGCCGAATAATTTTGAGACCTTGGGAGTTGGTGATGTCACCCCAGGAGAGTGTAAAGAGGGAGAGGAGGTGGGGGCCCCAAGGAACAAAAGCATTTAAAGGTCACGGAGGGAAAGAGGAGCTCCTGCAATGGGAGGGAAAAGAGAACCAGAGAGAACAGAGAAGAGCCAGTGGAGCACAGTGTCTCGGCGGAAATGGTGCACAGTGTCATGATGCAGGGTCAAGATGGAATGGACTGGAAATTGTGGGATTTGACAGTGTTGCTGAAGGATTGAGAGGCGTGCTGGGGAAATGGACGTGGAAGTGAGAGAGTGGGGACGACCACACGTCTTTCAGGAAGCTTGGTTCTGAGGGGAGAAAAGATAAGACAGTCGGGGTTCAGGAGTGATTTTATTAAGTGCGAGATCTTAAAAGCTGATCGGAAGGGACTGAAGATATGAGCGAGAGAGAGGATAACCTGTAATGTTCCTGGGAAGGAAAAAGGGAACAGTGTTGAGAGAGCAGATAGTAGAGTCATCGACTGATCCCTTGTGACGGGAGGGGGAAAGGGGGAAGGGAGGCAAGCACGGGAGTAGTTTGATGGCAGGAAGAGAAGGGGGCATTCTTCGGGCTTCTGTTTCCTCTGTGAAGAGGTGCTGTTATCTGCTGGGAGGGAGGGGGAAAGTGGTGGTTTCAGAGCTTTGAGGAGAGAGGAGATAATTTGGAAAAGCTGCTGTGGGAAATGGGTGGGAAAGGCTGTTAGGGTCTCCTGGAGGATGGGCTGGCAGAGGTGAGGACCCTCTGAGTACAGAAACACTGATGAGGAAATAGAGACACAAGGAGCTAAGGCACTTGGTATTCAGTAGGACTGGTCTGAGGTTGTGAGGTTTTCTGTACAGCCCACCCCCTCCATGGAAACAGGGAAAGAGCTGATGATGGCTCTGAGTTCCAGTTATGATCTAGTGAAGTCAGACCCAGAGGACAGGGCAAGAGAGGTTGATGAGCAGAACCACTATGTGTGGGGTGATGGGGGAGGCAAGAGGGTTCTCATAGGATAATTAGAGGGCCAGTGACTGTAGGCTCCTGGGACACCAAAGAACAGACTTAGCATGATTGGATAAGAGAACTGGCAGAAAAGGAGGTTAGGGTGGGAGAGAGCACTACTTATCTGAGATTAAAGATGGACCAGCTGCAGACAGTGACCCGGTCCAGGATGTGCTGTTGGAAGGATCTGGAGTGAAGACTTTAGACGCAGGACTTCAAGCCAGTGGGAGGCTGGGTGTTATTGCTGGGTTGATGAGGGGGAGTAGAAGTCACCTAGGATGAAGGCAGGATTCACAATGGAATAGAAGATTGTGAACCAGGTGCCAGCCTCACCACGGTCCCCAAGAGTGGCGAGTGGATGCTGTGAAGAAGGCCAGCAAATGACAGGATGCTCAAAGGATCTTGTAGACATTCTCCTACCACAGGCAGGAAGAGGCATCAGTGTGGACTAAGCTGCTCACTCCACCCCTGACCTTGAGGTCTGTGGGGTTTGGGAGAGTGACGTCCTTAGGACACAACTAAAGTTCAGTTAAGGGAAAAAGCAGGTGGATTAGAGAGTGAAGAAGTTGAGAATGAAGGTACTGTGGAAGAGAGCACAAGGGACAGGTTTGGGAGGGAGAGAGGGAATAGGAGGAGGCACAGAGTTTAGGAAAGAGAAAATACTGTCAACTGGGTTTATATTTATATAGAGCGATAAGAAGTGGGACTCTGGAGTCAAGCTATTTAGGTGTGAAATCCTGATCTACCATATACAGCAAATTTCCCAACTTCTTGAGCCTCAGTTATCTCAACTGTAAAATGGGCATATTCATAGTATCTACTTCATAGGATTAGATGAGATAGTCTATATAAGGGTCTCAGATGAGTACCTGGCAAATAGTAAGTTGCTGATGGCTGTCCTGCATTCTCATCAGCTTCATGGTCAGCTTGTGCGGTTATCTGTGCTGGGCCTAGAATGGAGGGGGAAGCTCCTAGCTCCCATCTAGTTCTCAGACATGAAAATGCTTGGCTTCTTTGTTTTGGGGCTGGAAGGAGAGTTTTAGGTAGTACCTGCTGAAACGGGCAGAATGTGACGACTGCTACCACAGACACACTGCACAGTCAGGTGAAGTTCGTGCAGGAGGAGGCAGTTCAACTGCCTTTTGGATGAGAGAAGGGACTTCAAAAGCTTGGGGTTCAAGAGGCAGGGGCAGTTCTCAGAAGGAGGAACCAAGAGGTGGACAGATGTGAGCCCAAAAGTTGGGTGTCCAGTCAGCTCCTGTGAACGAAGTGGAAGGGAGAAGAAGGAAGGGGAGTCAGTGGTACGGATCTAGGAGCTTGAAGCTTCCTCTATAGCCACTGGGGTCCCCAAAGTGGAGTTCAAGCATGGAGAGACATAAGCATAATGTTTGGCCAGATAACCCAGAGAGCATGTGACATGGAGGGGAAAGAAGGAGGAGGTGGGGGACCAGGTGGGTGGCAGGCACAAAGTCTGGGTGAGGAGTAGTGAGGAACTAAGACAGAGCTCTGGGGACAGATTCAGAAGCTGTTGTTGAAGTGGCCAGACAAGACTTGGTTACTGCTAGGGGGACCTGCAGGGGCAGGTGGGAGGACAGAGAAAGCAGCTGAGGGTGGCTGTGAGGTTTCCAGCCCAGGTGATTGAAATGCTGACTATGCCCTTCAGCTTTGAGAAGGAAGATGCTGAGCTCAGCCTTGGATTTGTTGGGTGGAGGAGCCAGCAGGCCCTCCAGGTGGCAGGCGGGAATGCAGTCTGGTGCTAGGAATGGTGTCTGAGCAGGAGCCGTCTGCGTGGGGGGTGGGGGGGAGGGGTACAAGATGGAGCTGTGGGTGTGCTGCTTATCCGAGAGAAAGCATGGGAACACCTCCCCCTGCTGCCGCCAGCCCTGCAGGGGCACAAGCATGTCTGGGACAAGGCCCTGGCACTCAAGAAACCCACAGCATTCTAGGAGATCCAGGGCCAGACCTTGGGCTGGGCTCCAGTGAGAGGCTGAGGAGGCTCAGAAGTGGTAGCACTTCAGATGAATGTTGAAGATGGAAAAGATCTTAGTGGGCAAAAACCCAACATGCTCTTCCTTGCAGTTGACAGGATTCCCAGTGGCTACCATTTGTGTCAAAATGTATGCAAATGAATGTGCAAGAATATATATGTGTGAAAATGGATATGTGTACAAAGGCAAAATTGCCAGATGACCCTCCCCATCCCATTGTTCTCTATGAACAGTGGTACAAAGATGAGAGCGTGTGTACAGAAATGTTTTCATGTGTGTGTGTTTGAGAAAGCATATGTGCTCAGAGGCAAGCATGGGCAGGTGTGGACAAGAGGAAACTAAAGTAGGTCATCCCTGCTCTGGGACCTCCACTTCTGCCTCTGTTTTATCACCCTTCACATCCTCTTCCACCTCCAGGGAAGAAGAGGGCCCTTGGTCTGGCCCTTGAGTTTCTGAGTTCAGGGTCACGAGCCTCCTGTCTTCTCGTCCCTCAGCTCCCCTGAGGCCACCTTCCTCTCAGACCGTGAACTGTTCCAGGAATCAGTGGAGTGGGCTGCTGGGCTTCATGCCACCCCCCTTCCTTCTGCATGTGCCCCCCACCACCACTCCACTCCACCAAAGCCGACACACAGGCCACTCCCTTCCTCGCTGGCTCGGATTTGCTCTTCACTTAGAGAACACTGGGATGGGGAAGGTTATCTGGCTTTGGGGAGACCAAGTCTTCTAATTCAGGTTTGTGCCAACTCCAGCGTGCCCGAGTCTGGCTATGCCCTTTGCTTCCCTTCCAGGGCCTGCCACCCCGCCACCATGGATATATAGAGTCTGGATTGTGGGATTTATTCATGAATGATTCTACAGCTAATGGGAGTGGGCAGAGGAGCATTGGGCATACAGCTTGAGGCTTTGGAATATTACTATTCCTTCCTTTGTGGACCTCAGTTTTCCTTTTTACAGGTTGGGTACAACTATGCCCTACTGGCTGCTGATGACTGGGGTGCTTTTAATACTCGAAAGTTGTGTTGGTTTGCTCATCCAGGAAGTACCTCAGGAGGCATGGCATCAGGAGGATAAGTCCCCTTGAAACCTCTTGGCAACCTTCTTGTCTCTGGGGCGGGGGCTGCACCTGCTGTGGCCAGCTTACCTCCCCAGTGTGATGCAAAGATGCCAGAAAGGTTTGTCCACCTCCCCGCATTCTACTGAGGTGCCAAACTCCCAAGAGGTCTGACAAGAGTTCCATGGACCTCTCTGAATTTGGGGTCTACTCCTTCCTAGCTGTGAGGACTTGGGCTGATACTGCTCTCTGAATCTCAGTGTCATCATCTATAAAATACAGATCATAGCAGCCACATTAGTCCTGGTGTGAGTAATAAATGAAGTAATGCACTGAAAGCACCAAATATTAGCAAGTATTTGATATACAAGTTTTGGGGGTCTTTTTGAATAGTGTTTTCAGTCACCAAAAGTCCCCAGTGAAAATGCACAGGGGCATTAAGGAATCATTTGAGATGCTTCTGATCACTAGGACTGGAGGAGAAGAGGGGCCAGAGAAGGGTGGAGGCTGTTGCCAACTTCCCTGGCTGGACCAGTGCTGTTGGGCTGGCAGGCACACCGGGAGCTGTCCGTGGTGCTGAACATCAATTTTTTTTTTTTTTTTTTGCTCACACCCGGCCCAGCCTTCAGAAATCTGTGCAATCGTCTGTCAAAGAGTAAGGAACATGGTGTACATGGCCAAGGTCAGCTCCCAAAGCCCAGCTCCGATTACCTCTTCCAGGAGCACTTTATGACCTCATCTGTCTAGGCCCCCAGGAGCCCACCTTTTCAGATGCCTGGGCTGCCTGAGATGATTTCTTACATCATTGCCCAACTTGTCTTCTGTTTAAACCTTATCCTCCGATTGGACGTGAGCTCCCTGAGATCAGGGCATCTCTCTGCTGAGATAAGTAGATTCTGCCATCCAGTTGTCCAGGGAATATTTTGGGCCCTGCCTTCCACCACTGGCTACTTGAACCATTGTAAGTTCCTTTCCACCACCCCAGCAGATGCCTTGCTTTGACTCTTCCCTGGAAGATTTCACCTACCTCCCTCACCTCTTTCCTGTTGACTTGGATTACTTATTTACTCATTTAAAAATAGGGGCTAGGCATAGGTCAGAGTATTTTACAAATATCGATTCATTTCACTCTTTAAAAAGTTCCACTAGTTCATTAATATCATCCTCATGGAGCAGAAGAGGAAACTGAGGCTTAGAGAGATTAAATGACATACTAGTAAATGATGGAACCAGGAATCAAGTTCAAGTTGGTTGGCCTAAGAGCCTGTACTTCTTTCTTCTTACCACATTATGCTGCCCTTTGAGTTTCTCTTTGATGCTCCAGAACAGTGGTGTGTGGGAAGAAGTGTTCTAGTATTCCGACCCCAGCCCAGATCAGGCACCAGAAATACCCCTTAGCATCTGGAAACTCATGATTGAAACAATTAGTCAGAATGCAAGGAAATGGGTGTTTTTTGCCTCGTGTAATTTGGCTTTATGAAGATCACTAAATGCAAACATTCTCCTGTTAATTACTGCCTCAAATTTGGGCTGTAATTGAGAGAACTAGAGCTTGGAGAGTGTAGAGACCGCTGGAGTGGCAGGCCTACCCGAGTCAGCATTCCCAGCCGCCTTGCACCCGCTCTGTTAATTTTAGAAACTCTTCCAGTCTGGGTATATTATTAGCTTTATGTACAGAGGGCCACAGGGCCCTCCATGGCCTCTATGTCATAATTTTTTGTTTTGTTTTTCCCAAGATATTAAGTAAAAGAAACAATGACCATGTGTGTACAGGGGTGTTTGCACACTGGCTGTGTGAAAGGGGATACCTGTGTACGGCACTAATGAGTTGGCAGCAGCTGTTTTTGAATGAGTTCACGAGGCTGAGTGAAGCATGTGCGCAGCTTGAGAGCAGCATAGAAGCTGAAACCACTCTCGCAGGGCCCACGAGTCATTAGCAGGATGCACCGTGTGCTGTGTAGTGGGTGTGAAGGCTGGGGTGGGTTTTCCCAGGTGGCATAAGGGGAGTGGGGCGGATGAAAGGGTGGTGGGCCGTGGGGCAGGGAAGGAGACAAAGTTGACCTCTTGGTACCAGACTTAGAATGAAAAGCCTTAGCCCAGTGAAGCTCTGACTTAAAGTCTCATCTTGAGGCCCTGAAGAATGTGGCTTTCAAAGGAGCGGCCAGAAGCTGTCTTTCGGGAAGCTGCACTCCACCTGGGCTGTGTGACGTGGGACAGCTGTCTCACCCTCCTTCCCGGAAGCAGACCCTGCCCTCTTCTTGACTCATAGCACCATTTTGAGTCTGACAAACAAGTTGCTGTGAAGTAATTTTTTTTCAAATTTTGACCTCATTAGGCAGGGGCACTTTGTTTTTATGGTGAGACTCTCTGAAGACTCGAGCACGGTTGGTCTTTCTGTCTCCACTCTCTTCCTCCTGGCTTCCCTGCGGTGGAGAATTAAAGATAGCTGAACTGTTATTTCTCTTGGGACAAGATAGACTGTGTCTACCCAACATAATACCTTTATCTGTCATTGTGTAACCGTCTAAATTACTAGCAGAGAGAAAAACTCTGCAGTGCAAGTTTTTTGTTTTAGGGCCAGCTCTGGAGTGGCTGGATCTTGGGCAGGGCGCCTGGTCATGCCTCTAGACACAGGGTCCATGTTTACCTGTGCTGTCTTCGATAGGGGCCCTTTGGGGCCAGGTAGGAGACCTGTGAGTTAGTTTTTACCTCCTCATATTGCTTAACCTTTCAGAGGCTTCACCCTGAGGGTCCCTCCCCACCTCCCTAGGAAGTATTAGCAGTTGCTTTGAGGCCTTGGAAGAAGTGATGCTGGAAGCCCCCACTGGTCTCATTCCATTGCATTGAGTAGTACCTGAAATCCCCCATTAACACTGCCTATCACTTTGCTGTACACCTGAAACTAACAAACACCAACTCTCATAAAAGTTTAAAAAGGTTTTTATCACAAAAACTTCCAGTTAACTGAAACAATGTATGTACCTTCTACCAAATAATGTTTAAAGGAAACTTTTAAAGAAAAAAAATGAGAAAATATTTGTAATAGTTTATTGTGATTAATATATTGATTGTGTAATCTGTGTTTATTTACATGTGTACTTGGACATGAAAAACATCTACTTTTCTAAGTATAAATTGTTTGTTGGAAAAAATGAAATTGTTGAAATATATTAAAAAAACAACAACCCTGCCTGCATTTGAAGATATCACTGACCTTCCCGACCACTGTGTTAGGAGCAAACCTCTAAGGGAGAGAGATGGTCAGAGCTTTTCTGACTGTAGAGAATAGACTAAAGGGCGACCTGTCCCCCCACGCCAACCCCGAGAGCCAGTGTGGGAGAAGGCCAGATCAGAATTATAGGACTGAGTGTGCAGACCCCACCCCCTCATTGCACAGTGGGGAAAATCAGGCCCAGAGTGGGGAGGGCACCAGCCTGATGTCGCACAGTGTTAGTGACAGAGCTGGGACTGGATCCCACGCCCACAGTCTCCCAAACTCCCGCTGTGTGTCTGGTCCTCCCCCATTCTCTGGTCACGGTCTGTGGCATGTCTGACTGCCAGCCTGTCTCAAGCCACAGTTGGCCATCAGGGAGGATGGAGCAGCCTGGTCTGAGCCTGGGGGTGGTGCGGAGTGAACTACTTCTGCTGCTAAAGCAGCCTCTCACCTCTCTCTGGGTGTCATTATTTAGTTTGCTTCTCAGCCTCTCACTGGGGTACAGGGATTGGAGTAGGAGGCTTGTCATCGGGGAGTTCATGGAGAGACAGGCAGAAAGCATCCCTAAAGATGACTAAGGAAGAGCCTCTCTCTATGACACTCACTACATCTTGCCTTGGTACCCATGCACCTATCTCCTGCAGGATTTTGGAAGCTCTCAAGACTTTTCTCTCCACCTTTGCTCTCTTTGAGCTTTCTTTTGGGGTCTGTCATTTATTCCCTCTCCCCTCCTATGACTGACCAGTGTGTCTCTGGGCAGATTTTACTGGGACCTGACCATGCTGCTGCTGATGGTAGGAAACCTGATCATCATTCCCGTGGGCATCACCTTCTTCAAGGATGAGAACACCACACCATGGATTGTCTTCAACGTGGTGTCGGACACGTTCTTCCTCATCGACTTGGTCCTCAACTTCCGCACAGGGATCGTGGTGGAGGATAACACAGAGATCATCCTCGACCCACAGCGGATTAAGATGAAGTACCTAAAGAGCTGGTTCGTGGTGGATTTCATCTCCTCCATCCCTGTGGACTACATTTTCCTCATTGTGGAGACACGCATTGACTCGGAGGTCTATAAGACTGCCCGGGCCCTGCGCATTGTCCGTTTCACCAAGATCCTCAGCCTCCTGCGCCTCTTGCGTCTCTCCCGCCTCATTCGATATATTCACCAGTGGGAAGAGGTGAGTGTTCAGATCCAAACCTCTTCAGGGAAGAGGTACCTCCCTGCCCCGAGGGGAGGGGAGGGGTCAGCAAATAGTTGGATGTGGGCTGTTGGATTGTATTAGGCACATCTCCTCCAAGACGACAAATATTAGTAATTTCTTGACTTCTTATCATGTGCTAGATACTACACAAATCACTTTACAGGCAGTATCCCATTTAAGTTTCTAACAAACATCAGTTCAGTTCAGTCACTCAGTTGCGTCCGACTCTTTGTGACCCCATGAATTGCAGCATGCCAGGCCTCCCTGTCCATCACCAATTCCCGGAGTTCACTCAGACTCACGTCCATCAAGTCGGTGATGCCATCCAGCTATCTCATCCTCTGTTGTCTCCTTCTCCTCCTGCCCCCAATCCCTCCCAGCATCAGAGTCTTTTCCAATGACTCAACTCTTCGCATGAGGTGGCCAAAGTACTGGAGTTTCAGCTTTAGCATCATTCCTCCCAAAGAACACCCAGGACTGATCTCCTTCAGAATGGACTGGTTGGATCTCCTTGCAGTGCAAGGGACTCTCAAGAGTCTTCTCCAACACCACAGTTCAAAAGCATCCATTCTTCGGCGCTCAGCTTTCTTCACAGTCCAACTCTCACATCCATACATGACTACTGGAAAAACCATAGCCTTGACTAGATGGAAGGTACCAAATAGGTACATGTAAGTACTCATTTTTCACATGAGGAAATAGAGAAAGATGAAGGGATTTAGATAACGGATTTATGAAGGGATTTATATAATGTCACAGAAATATTAATTGGTGAACCTAGACTCCATAGCTTGCATTGTTAATCACTGCACTTTATTGTGGGGTCTGAAAACTCATAAGCCTGGCAGAACATATGAAAATGGCCATTTGAAGGACAATAGGGAGTGTGGTGGAGTAGGGAAAACTGGAGAACATATCTTCCATCTGTATCAGGCACTTCTGCTCATCTCTGGCCACTGCAGCCAAATGGTATGGGCCTGGGTGTCTAGATCCACAGATCTATCATAAGAAGCAGAAATGGGGATTTTTGTGCAAATTTTGTTGACAACTATCTTAGATTGGGCTCTTCTGGTGCAGACCCTCAGGTGAGAATTTGTATAAGGTGATTTTTTTTTTTTTTTGAGGGGGGTGAGGAGAAAGTGTTTTCTAGGAAAATCTGGTAAGAGATTGGAGAAGAGGGACAGGGGAAGGAAGGAAAGGAATAGAAAGGAAAGAAGGAAGCCAAACAAAGCTGACACCAAGCTCAGTCTCAGGGGACACTCTGTGACAGGACCCAGCACACCTCCAGACCTCAACTTGAAGGCAACAGAAGCAGTGGCAGAGGTTGAGAGGGTTGGATGGCATCATCGACTCAGTGGACATGAATTTGAGCAAACTTTGGGAGATGATGAAGGACAGGGAAGCCTGGCAAGCTGCAGTCCGTGGGGTCACAGAATCAGACGTGACTTAGTGACTGGACTACAGCAGCAGCAGCACACCTGGGGAATGTCCCAATCAAGGCAAAGGAGCTGGACATTTTATATCCCTTCACCGGCCAGTCACAGGTTCAAGGCACTGACAGCCCTCAGCGCTAGCAGGCAAAGTGGTTTCCTGTAGCCAGACCTCTGATAAAGAACTCTGAGTGCTGGCTGTAGGGAATGCAAGCCGTGTGAGCACAAACTGTAAAGGGATGCTAGGGGCCCTGGGCCTAGCACTGGCTATAGAAACTAAATAAAAATGGTAAAAGAACGAAGTGGCCGAAACCATTCCGAACAAACCTAACTCATCTGTGGGCTGAATGCAGCCATCTGTGGGAGCAAGAGAGGACTACTAGCTGGCAGCAACAGGCAGGCCAGCCTGGAGGTACCAGGCTCAGGGTCCAGCCTGGGCCCCAACCTGGGGAAGCTTCTGCAGAGGGACATGTCTTGCCATGGCTCACTGCTAGCCTCCTGGTCTTTGGAACCTCTGCATGATTGGATGGAAGTGCCATGCGCAGGACAGCAAGCCCCACCCCCTGCCCACTCCCTGCAGCAGCCTGGGCCCTGGGCAGCAGTGCCCATGGATGATAGTCAGGGCACTGGCAGATTGAGGTCAGAGGTGTCATGAACACCTGTACTGCAGAAGTGCCTACACAGCCCGGCAGAATCCCTTCATGACAGGAATTTTCTTTGGGCTGAAAAATTTGCATGATTTCTGCTGATAGAAGGAGCAATGGCTTGTCCAAGGTCACACAGCAGACCTCTAGCAGAGCCAGATCAGGTCCAGTTAGCGCTTTTGGCTCCCAGCAGTATGGTCCACGTCCCTGCAGAGAGTGCTGAAATGCGTGTGGGCTTTGGGGTTAGGATGACACATGTGAGACCTGAATTAAAATCCTGGCTGACTGAGAGGCAACCTTACCCCTGAGCCTCAGTCTCTTATCTGCAAAGTGGGAGTAAGTCATACCTTCCTCAGTGGATTGTTGTGAGGATTAAAAGAGATAATGTTTGCAAAACCCTTGATGTGAAGCCAGGTGCAGAGAACTGTTTAAAAAACGCCCCTCCCCACTCAATTTTCTTGTACCCCTCCTGCTTCTATGGGATGTTTACTCTTCTCAAATACTTTCTGTCCATGGTGTCATTGGTTCCTCACACCTGGCTGACAAGGTCAACAGGGTGGGATTTATTATCCACATTTGTCAGAGGAAACTGAGGGTGAAAGGGATCAGCTGCCCCTGTGGCAGGATTTTTGACTCCAGGTCTCACGACTCTGGTTTTCTGCCCTTCCCAAGTTCTCAGGTAGCCTGAAAGGAGGCTGACTGGGTTTGTTACCACTCCCTCTGTTGGGAGAGACTCCCCGCTCAGACTGGGGAGGCAGGCAGTGGAGGGGAGGAGCGTGGGGTCAGTTTGGGTTTGAGGAACCTGGGGGACATGGTGCAGAGAGGGGTTAGCATGTGGGTCTGAACTCAGAGCTAAGAGGGGACAGTGCCTGTGGGGGTCAGGATAGTGTAGCCAGGGCAGCTCTGAGTGGCTGCCGAGGGAAGATGGAGGTGAACCTCCTGGAACGCCCTGATGGGCTTGTCTCTTGGTTTCTGTCCCGGGTGGAAATTCAGAACCATGTGGGGCCCCTCAGTCCCCAAGAAACCCCAGCAGTTCTGTGTCTTGAAATTACCGCTAGTCTGCGGATTAAAAGGAGCCAGGACTTCCGTGGTGGCCCAGTAGTTAAAATTCTACACTCCCAGTGCAGAGATGCAGGGGTATGGTTTGACCCCCGGTCAGGGAACTAAGATTCCACATGTTGTAGAATATGGGGGAAAATAAAGCAGAGGCATCGCTCTTTCCCTTCTCTGACATCAGTGCGTGCCTCCAGGCCCCAACCCCTGGGGGCGAACCTTGCTCCTCATGTATGCCTGGGCCCTGCGGACCATGTATTCTGGGGCGAGCTGGCTGAGTTGCCAGTGGCTGGGCAGGGTGGGCCCATGGATGGGCCCTAAGCACACCTTTCACTGTCCCCACCACCCCTCTGGCCTGTTTCCCCTCTGGGCTACCCAAAACTGGCCAGGCAGGCTCTCACCCTGGACAAAGGCCCCAGGTCGGGGGGTGGAACTGGACAATGTTACCCCTCTCATGGGCAGGAAGGGAGATCCTGGGAGGCCAGATGGAAGACTCCCTGCCTCCGCCCATCCACACACACACCCTTATCTTGCCGACCAGATGGGAAGGAAATTACTTTGAGTTGGTGGCTGCCGGGCACACTGTCTAGCCAAGGGCTCCCACTGAACCCCTGAGATTGGATTGGAGTTTCCCAGCTGGCCCCGGGAGCCCTGATTCCAAGTTCTCAGTAGCCTACCCAAGTCCTGGGGCTTTTCCCAGTTTCACTTTGGCTGGGAGGAAGCTGCAGGGAGACCCTCTGAGGCTCCAGTCTCAGGCTGAACTGAGGAAGGAGGTATTTCACAGGGAAGACTCGGTCTGTCTCCTCCTCGGACTGTAGCTCACACGAATCTCTTCCCTTCTTTGGGCTTCAGTTTCCCCACCTGTCACATGTGCTCTGATGTTTTCGGAGGCTGGGCCTCAGTCCCCTGCAACCTCCTGGGCGAGGATCACATTAGCTGGTAGTCCTAAGAACATGATCCTGGCCCTCGGTGGGGGCTGGGGAGTTAGCCTCCTATAGGGAGGGAAAAGCTGCTGAGAGGCTGGGTTCCCAACCCTCAGCCTTCAGATCCCTGCCCTGCCCAGCCCAGCCCAGGCCAACCTCCCATCCAGAGGTCCTGAATGTTAGTGTAGCCGCTCTTAGGAGTCAGGGCAGGTGGAGGGTCTTGGCAGGCATAGGTGATTGTCTCAGAGGATGCCAGCCTCTGCCTCCATCCTGGGTGATCTAGGTCAGCATCCTCCTCCCAAACCTCTTCCAGCCAAGCCTCTTCCCTCCCTCTGAGGTGAGAGCTTGTTATAGGCATGGAGGCTATTGTTAGAAACCATGGTTACCCCCCTTCAGATGTTCCCCTGCAGGGCCCAGCACCCCAGTGACCCATCCCAGAAGCCTCTTCTTTCCCTCGCCAGCATCTTGGAGTGGTGGGAGGGGCTGGAGGCAGAAGGTCAGGCTGGGACGGCTGTGTAAACCCTGATAAGTTTCTTCTCCTTTTGGGGCTCAATTTTTCTACCTCTCTCAGAATTGGGAGTTCAGGATGACCCAAAGGCATGGTCCTGGGGGTGGGAGTAGGTCCTCTCTACAGACCCCAGGAAGGGGACTAGCATGATGCTCAGCTCAGCCACCTCTATTTGGTACCCAGGAAACACACACACCAACCACTCTCTCCAGCCCTGGACTGCTGTCCTTAATGTGGTCACTTGTTCCAGAGACACAGGGAGAAGGAAATGAGTCTCGGGAGGGAACTCAACCAAGAAGAGGCCTTGGCAAAACTCCAGTTTCTGGTCTCTCCCCAGGACTGAGGAAATCAGCTCTTTGTTTGAGGGCTGGGAAAAAGACGGAAGGAAAGGAACTACCATGTACTGAGTACCTCCTGTGTGCCAGCTGATCCCCAAGACAGCCCTGGGAGCTGGCATGAGGAAACTGAGGCTCAGAGCAGAGAAGGCACTTGTCCACTGTGGGAGGCAGTGGGAGACACATACTGCCCTGTGATCCAGAAGATGGAGAAGGGAGCAGGAGTAGGAGCATCCCTTGAGTGCCATGCTAGGCTTGGAGAGAGAACTGCCCAGGCCACCTGCCTGGCAAGCCTTGTGGGGCCCTCAAAATGAAGACACTCAACCCCTGGAGTCAGAACTAACATCATAAAAGGGGTTTTAATGAGGTATAAAGAGCAAGACAAATATTTGCACAGTGCAGCTGACTTGCAGGTGGCCTGTGGCCCCAGCTCACAGTGGGGACACATGAGTGTTTAGCAACCTCTCCCAGCAACGTTCAGCCTTGCTCTCAGGAACCACACCTGGGTGCTGTGGAGTGTTGGGGCAGGGGTGAGTGTCCACTATCTGGGTCTCCTCTTAGACTGAATGGAAGTGCCCCCCAACTCTTTGCAGAAAGCTCAGACTTTGCATGTTGGTGCCCCTAGCTTAGTGTGTGAGAGCAATCCATGGTTCCCCTCACACCACCAAAACTCTCACTACCCACCCCTACGGGAGCTCCTAGCACCTGCACCCTTCAGCCAATACGAGGCACACTGCCAGTATCACCACCACCACACTCTCTTGTGAGGGTACAGGAGTCTGCGCCACATGAAGGAAAAGCACCTTTTTCCTCCAGGCAAAGGCAAGTTCCTCGTGGGCTGTGTCTGCTCAGTGTGTGCCTGCTCAGCTGCTCAGTCATGTCTGACTCTTTGCGACCCCATAGACTGTAGCCTGCCCGGTTCCTCTGTCCATGGAATTCTCCAGGCAAGAATACTGGAGTGGGTAGCCATTCCTTCTCCAGGGGATCTTCGCAACCCAGGGATCAAACCTGGGTCTCCTGCATTGCAGGCAGATTCTTTACTGTCTGAGCCACCAGAGAAGCCCAGAGGGGGCCTTTTTCAAATGCCACTGTGTACCCTCATGGCACCTCTGACCCCTATCATCCCCATCACTGTCTTCCTCACCTTCACCTTTGTCACTTAAGCACTTTTCAGTTCCGGAGACCCTGCCACTTGATCTGCATACTCGTTGCTGAGATCATGATAAAGGCAAGATTAGACAGGGATCTGATCTTGGAAGAAAATTAGTTACAAAGAAAAGAAAAACAAGGATGATAGAAAAAGGAAAGACATTGCATTAAAATGTGCCAACCTTGATCTGGTCTTTAAGACCAAAAGTAAGACATAGGAAGAAGCTATTATTATAGGCTGTAGAGTCTGGGATGTTTTTTAAAACTGGTCCAAGGCTTTCTTCCGTGTAGTATATGGTTCAGGCTATTAGCCCAAGATACCACAGGCTAATGGGCTTAGACAACAAATATTTGTTTTTCACAGTTCTGGAGGCAAAAAGGATATTAGAATGCTGTCATAGTCAAGTTGTGGTAAGGGCCCACTTCCTGGATTGTAGATAACCATCCTCTTTCTGTGTCCTCAGGTGGCCATATATTGTTTCATATGTCTCTTCTTAAAAGGCACTAATTCCATTCATGGGAGCCCACCCTTGTGACCAAATCATCTCCCAAAGGCTCCACTTCCTAATACCATCACATTGAGGTTTAGGGCTTCAATGTATGGATTTTGGAGAGACAAATATTCAGTTCATAAGAGTTGGAAATGAAGGAACTTAATAATAATGATTCTCTCCCACTCCTCCTTTGTGTTTCTGTATGGCCCAGAGCACTTTCTTAGCCAGTTTAATTTCTTGAACAACCCTGAGAAGTGGGGGCAGATATATAGCTTTATTGTAGTTGAGGGGAAGTTGAGTGGTGGTGGGAGGTGAGAACAGATGCTAGCCATCTCTGAGACTAGGTGGTTCCATGTCACTCACCCTCCCCATCCCCCCAGAGTAGGGGAGCTGGTGTCACCCCTGTCAGCCAAGACTGTGAAAGTTAGTGAGTCCAAGGTCATGGAGCTACTGAGTTTACCTAAGCAGGTACTGACAAGACATAAGTGGAATATTCCCTTGGAGCTGCAGCTGGGGCGCTGGTCCTCAGGAGCTGCCTGCCCTGCCTGGTCTCTAGTGCCCACCTCTACTTACACAGAGATGTGTCAGCTTAGCCAGGCAATGGCATGCTGACAGCCCTGGGGCTGGATAATGGGCCCCAGTGGGGCTAGGCTGCTGGGCACACAGCTCTGTCTACTGTATTACACTGTGTGCCAGGCTTCCAAGAGGAAACGCCTGAGGTCCAGCTTGCAGTGTGGATCTGGCCATATCACTTGGTCACTTTGAATTGTAGGGCTTCCCTGGTGGCTCAGATGGTTAAGAATGTGCTTGCAATGCAGGAGACCTGAGTTCAATAGCCTGTCTCAGGAAAATCCGCTGGAGAATGGAATGGTAACTCACTCCAATATTCTTGCTGGGGAAATCGCATGGACAGAGGAGTCTGGGGGCCACAGTCCATGAGATCACAAAGAGTCATACACAACTGAGCGACTAACACTTTCACTTTATTTACAAAATTGAGATACTAAAAACCATCCTTTCTGCTCTGGACCAGTCTAAGAATTTACAGGTAGCCCCGGGTTCCAATCTGCCTCTTCTGTTGCCGCCATGACTGAGAGCAAGTCCCTTTACTTCTCTGAGCCTGGGTGTAAATGGGTTAACAACATCTTCAGCAAAGTGTTGTTGTGAGTTTGAAAGAGATGATGAATGAGGGACTGGGTGCCTCCCGGCAGGTACAGTGTTACTGTCCCTCTGTCCCAGGGATGTAAGGGGTGACGGGACAAACTAGAGCTGACATCGTTCCTGAAACTGTCCAAGGTCTGTTTCATCTTTTCAGCTGGTACACCCAGAGTCATGCTACTAAGGGGGCCACAGGTGGGCGCAACCCAGGGGGTGATGGATAAGACGTATTCATCTTCGGTTTTTCCAGACCAAGACCCAGGCTAAGCCCACATTTCAGAAGGGGAAACTAAGAGGCTTCCCTGGTAGCTCAGTGGTAAAGAATCCACCAGCCAGTGTAGTAGACACAGGTTCGATCCTTGGTCTGGAAAGATACCACATGCTGTGGAGCCTCTAAGCCCCTGCACCACAACTCTCTGAGCCTGTGCTCTAGATCCCGGGAGCCACAGCCACTGAGCCTGTGCGCTGCAGCGACCGAAGCCCGTGCGCTGGTGCTCCACAGCAAGAGAAGCCACTGCAGCCAGAAGCCCGAGCGCCACAACTGCAGAGCAGCCCCCGCTCATCGCAACTAGAGGAAAAGCCCCAGCAACGAAGAGACACCACAGCCGAAAATAATAGTAATTTTTTAAAAAAGAAAGCGAAATTGAGGTCACAAGTATCAGAATATCCTACCACCAGCTACGGGGCTGATACTAAAAGACCACTAGCCAGGGGTTGAAATACCTAGAGTCTGTTTCTTGAGGTCTCAGATTCCGCCATCTGAAATGGACTTGAACTAGCTCTCTGTGGCACTTGACAAGTCTACAGTTTTTGCCCAAAGCCCCTCTCCAGGAAGGCTGTCTACCTGGGACTCTGGGTGGGCACACCCCCAAATCTCCCAGGCCAGAGGCAAGGTCAGAACTTCCAGAAGCTTCCCTCTAGACTCCCTCCCACCTCTGTCCCCTCTCCATCCTGTCCGGGTTGACCCCTGCTGAAACTGGGCCAAGAGGCAGCTCTGGGAGGCGGGGATGGGACAGGGGCGCTGGAATGTGCCCCTCAGGCCTGCCCAGCCACACTTCAGCCCCTCACTTTGGAGCCACAGGAATAGAGATGGATGATGGGTGGCCATCCACCCAGGGATGGCCTGGGGCCCCTTCTGGGGGCTGAGGTGGGCTGGGGTTGAGGCTGACGTGGGCTGGGGTTGAGGCTGCTGTATTTTATTAAACTGTACAGGAGAGCATTACTTCTCATACATATTAATTCATCAGAGGGATTAATTATTAACAACTTATCAATTAATAATGGTTTGCAATTTATTGAATACTTCCATACCTAGTACTAAGCACTTTATATGTATAATTTAATCTTTTTGACAACCCACTCAAAGTTAAGAAGTTATATTGCATTTTCCAGATGAGGCAAAAGGATCAGAGAGGTTCTGGGACTTTCTCAAGGTCACACAGCTAGGAAGCGGGCAGGAGTGGGGCCTGGGATCAAGGACTGTGGGAACCTGGAGCCTGTGTCAATACTGCTCCCCCCTCAGTTCCATGGCTGCCTTAGGCAGAGCCCGCTTTCCCTGGGGTCTACTGAGAGACTAGTGATGGCAAACACCATTTGCCTGACCTGACCACACACGGTGGTCCCCTGAGAAGCCTCTGGCGGGCTGGCTGTTCTGCGTGTTGTCCTCAGAGCCCATGCGAGCTGAGGAAGCAGCTTCTCTGCGCAGTTTGGGCCTCATGGACCCCACAGGCCCTCCCTTCATGTGTCTGGCCTGGGCGGCTGGACGCCCCATGGGAGGTGCTCGGCATCCATGCGGATCCCAGATGGCATCCCTCTGGGGCCCCACCGCCTGCAGGCTGCTTCTCCCAGCGCCTGGCCTGACGCCTTCTCTCCTCGCCATGGCTGGGGCATGCACCAAGCTGGATGCACCGCCCCACGTGTGCAGAGCAGTGGTGGGCTGCAAGCAGTGGTGGGATCTGCTGGGTCTGGGTGCGGGCCAGCCCCCCTGCCCCCCGCAACCGCCTAGTGGGCCACTCTCTCCCCTGTGCCCGCAGATCTTTCACATGACCTATGACCTGGCGAGTGCTGTGGTGCGCATCGTCAACCTCATCGGCATGATGCTGCTGCTCTGCCACTGGGACGGCTGCCTGCAGTTCCTGGTGCCCATGCTGCAGGACTTCCCCGACGACTGCTGGGTGTCCATCAACAACATGGTGGTGAGCGCCAGCCCAGCCGTGGGGGGCTGAGGACGGTGCCCCAGCCAGAGCAGGCCCGTGTTGGGCCCCTTGAGTCCTGGCATGTAGGACCTTCCCCCGAGTGCTGGTTAGGGCGGCGCCCGCCTCCCTGCCACTGCCTCTGCCACCTTACAGCCTCCACCGGCCCCCGACTGCACCAGGGAGACTAAGACCAGACCTCCCTCAGATTACACTAGGTGTGAGAAGGCCGGCCTGGTGGCTCCTGCCCACTTACATGTCTGCTCCCAGGGCAGAACAACCTTTAAAAGCCTAGGAAAGAGAAGCCGGGGAGAGGCACCCCAGATCCCACGTGGCTGCCACTTTCTGCTCCAGCAGCAGCCCAGGGCTGCCTTTCTGACCCCTTGCCCCTTCTCACTCCCCTCCATTCCCTGCCCCACAGACGCACACTCTGGTCACACGTGGGGTTACTGAGCAGAAAAGGCAGGTTAGATGGAGCCTGATCTCCCTCCCCCTCCAACCCTGTGGGTGGGTGAGAGGAGCCATGGGGCAGGGTGAGCTCCAGGCAGGGTGGAGGATCCCCTGGACCTGTGAGCCTTTCTCTGGCTCTGGGAACCTTTGCCTCCTCCTCTCAATCCCAGTTTGGTTTGGTCTCTAGGGACCCCAGGGGTGGGAAAACTGGCTTTGAAAGAGGTGAAAGAGACCCTGAGGCATCTTTCATCATCAAACAGGCCTTTACAAAACAGCCTTTTGATGAGCTAAGTGTAAATGAATTGGCCATATGGATTGAATTTCCAGGTCCCCAGAGGCTCAGCAGTAAGGCCGGAAGCCCTGGTTGGAGGCAAGTGGGGCTGCCCCCCAAACCCTGTCCCCCAGGTTGGAGCCCAGGGCCCCTCCACACTCCGAAGATCAGCCCTGCAGACCTCCCACCCTTGTCTGAACTGAGAACCCCAAGACTAGCTCAGCTCTGTCCAGGATGGCCCAAGTGACCTTGAACTTGGCAGCTCCTGTGCCTTCCTCCAGGCGCTGGAAACAATCTTGGTGACCTCGGAGTGCTTGGGGCTCTGGGCAAGAGTCTGGGGGTCATGCATGAGGGTTGATTTCCACGTCAATGCTAATGCACCTGCCTTGTGGGCAGAGAGCACTGGGAGGTGGGGTGTCACCACCTGGTGGCCCCTCATTTGGGGCAGTTTACTCTGCTCTTTGTGTGGGTGACGGGCCCACACATGCACTAAATTTAGGAGGTGGCCCTTCCAAGCCCAGTGTTCCCACACTGAGCCTTCCTTGAGACACCGACCAGCTTTGCAGACAAAAATAGCCAGGAGCCTCGCTCCTTTTCTCTGTCCTCCGCCCCCAGCATTGTGTGGGTTCGGACCATCCACCTTTGGGGTGGGGGGAGGGTAACCAGCGGTGCAGCCCTGCTGGTTGCAGGCTGGGTTCACGCAGGAGGCACCTTAGCTCGGCAGCTCTTTACCTTTGCTCGCCCAAAATGAGGACAGCGCTTTTGGCTCGGTCTGCCTGAGCTTGTCCCCCAGGGGAAGCATATCTGGCTTTATAATTGAGGTCAGTGGGGAAATGGGCTTCACTTGGCAGTAGCTTGGTGGGGGAGATGGAGCTGCTTCAGCAAGTACAGGACAGCGGGGTGGCCCAGCCTGGAGCCCTGGCTACTGGGGAGACTCCAGGCTGCCCCAGGGGCTGAGACGTCAGCAAAGGGCTAGGCTGAGCCCATCCCTTTGCTGGGACTTCCAGTCTGAGCCCTGCCCCCCGTGCCTTGCCAGAGAATGGCCTAGATGAGGGATTCACTTGGTCACCCCCGGCTGCCTGTGTGAGCCTCCTCACTCCTCAACCAAGGTTTTCAGCTGACAGCAAGGTTTGGGAGCCTGGGCCCCAGCCACTGGGAGTTAGGCTGGGGGAGGGGTGTGGCTTTTCTAGGTGCCGGAGAGAAGGGCCTGCCTCTCCTTGGCCTACCCCTTTCCCCATCTGCCCACCTGTGCATCTGTCCTCAGAACAACTCCTGGGGAAAGCAGTACTCCTACGCCCTCTTCAAGGCCATGAGCCATATGCTGTGCATCGGGTATGGCCGGCAGGCCCCGGTGGGTATGTCGGACGTCTGGCTCACCATGCTCAGCATGATTGTGGGTGCCACCTGCTACGCCATGTTCATCGGCCATGCCACCGCCCTCATCCAGTCCCTGGACTCCTCCCGGCGCCAGTACCAGGAGAAGGTAGGGCGGAACGCTGGGGTCCACCCTGGGCTCCTTAGGAGAACCTGCCCGTCGCTCCTTCCCAGAGGGAGCACAGGCTGACGGGCACTGGGCTTCCATGGGTCCAGCTCCCTCTGATGGGGGCTCCCTGGGTGGGCGACAGAGGGGGCACTCCTCTTAGGTGATGCTCAGCTCCCAGCCTTAAAACGCCTCTCATGTCTTTTATCTGTGCCCCCTTTCCTCCTGCTGCAGTGGGGGCCTGTGTCTCTTGCCTGAGGGCCCCTTTCCCACCTGGCCCCCTACGCCGCATCCGCAGTCCCTTCAGGCCGCCTCCTCTCCAGGGCCCTCCCATCAGCACTGACACTTGCTCCATCTCTCCCTTCTTAAAAATGTCTCTCCATCCACCATCATTCAGCTTTGGCTGCTATCTTTTCTGCTCTCTGCCTCTTTCACATGGACAAATTCCTAAAACCAACCAACGCACCATCCAACCAACTTGCATTGTTTGTGGCTGCTGAATCTGCCCTTCTCTCAGCCTACTGAGTCTGAGGTCACCTCTGCCCTCTGTGTTGCTAAAGCCAGCGGGTCCTGTGGGGTCCTTGTCTTGCTTGGCCTCTGACAGTTATGACTCCCTGCTGGGCTTCGTACTTGTTTGCACGACTGTGTGCTCTCTGCCCTTTTCCGCACTCTCCTTGGCTGGCTCATCTTCTCAGTCATCCCACGCTGGGCGCCTGGTGGTGTGGGCCCAAATCTCTGCTTCTCTCTCTCCCCCATCCCTACCACATGTTCTCTGTCCATCTCACTGCAGTGGGACCCAAATAGTATAATCAGCCCCTAGCTCCTTCTTAAGCCCCACACTACTTGATGCCTCTTTGGACCTCACCCAAGAATCTTCATGTCCAAAATGAGAACAGTCCCAGCCTTCACTCCAACCTCCCCTCTTGCCTGTCTTCTTAGTGGATACAGTAGTGCAGACGCCCAGGCCAGAAACCAGGAGCCGCCTTTGGTGCCTGGTAACGGCTGCCCTGTTACCAGCTCCTCTCCTTCATCCCCGTTGGCCCCCGCCTGGGTCACGGCACCTGGAAGAACCTTAGGGAATGTCACCTCCTTCTTGTCGTCGCTCTATCGCAGCACTGTGTCCCCACCTCTTTGGAGCGCTAGTACATCCTGTTTCTGATGGTTCCTGGGGTACAGGGACTTCCCTTACAGCCCCCTGTGGGAACATCTGTTTTTTGCCCTAATTGTGCCTCCTGTCCCAGCTATGCACCTGAGGATCCCTACTCTCCACCCACAATCCAGGGGTGGCTGGAGCGGCACCACCCATCACCCCTGGGGGCGGGGACAGGAGCGTTTCTCATTTGGTTAAGTCCTGGGCACTTAGGTTCACAAATCTCTCGTCCCCAAACCTTTACTTAACACCCCTTCTCTACCCAGCCCCTCCCTCCAGCTGGTAGGCCCAACTGGAGTTCCTCTTTAACCAAAGACTCAGCCTCACCAGAGGCCATGGTTGGATACATGCCCCACCCGATGGGTCAGGCACCCTGCCTTCAGTCTCCCACACCTCCAAACCTCTAACGCAGCCCATTCCGCTGCTCTGCCAGTTTGTTACAACTGCTGGGAAACAGCTCCTTCTAGAGTCTGTGAGTGAGGCCGCGCTGGTCCGCAGTGTGACACGGAGGAGACTGACCTTTAGAGGAATCATTGTACTCAACGTGGGGAAGACTGGATACTCTAGTGCCCCTCCTCTACCCCAAGTGGCTGAGAGTCAGGGCCATACCCACGCTGAGGCCCTCACTCTCAAAGGGCAGCCAAAAAAGCCCACAGGAGCCATGCTGGCTCTGGTCACCAGCAGCTGAGACAGCGTGGCGCCAGCTGGGGCGGTCAGACCTGCTGGCTGGGAGGTGACACTCTCTCTCTCCTGGCACTCAGTACAAGCAGGTGGAGCAGTACATGTCCTTCCACAAGCTCCCGCCTGACACCCGGCAGCGCATCCACGACTACTATGAGCACCGCTACCAGGGCAAGATGTTCGACGAGGAGAGCATCCTGGGCGAGCTGAGTGAGCCGCTGCGGGAGGTGAGCTTGGTGGCCCAGGAGGGGAGCCAGGCCTTCCTGCCGGGCGGCTTCCCTCACCTCCGCCTCCCTTTCTCAATTCACCCCGTCTTGGGAGCAGGAGATCATCAACTTTAACTGCAGAAAGCTGGTGGCCTCCATGCCGCTGTTTGCCAACGCGGATCCCAACTTTGTGACCTCCATGCTGACCAAGCTGCGCTCGAGGTCTTCCAGCCTGGGGACTACATCATCCGCGAAGGCACCATTGGCAAGAAGATGTACTTCATTCAGCACGGGGTGGTCAGCGTGCTCACCAAGGGCAACAAGGAGACCAAGCTGGCGGATGGCTCTTATTTTGGAGGTGAGGCAGCTAAGGGGTCCTGGGGGGACAGGGGAATGGGTTGGGGAGTCACCGAGGATGACATCACAGACCCTCACGCCACTGCCTGGGAGTGGGTGTCTGTGAGGCTGGCGCATGCTATCCGACTCTTTTCAACCCCATGGACTGTAGCCCGACAGGCTCCTCTGTCCATGATGGGATTTCCCAGGCAAGAAAACTGGAGTGGGTTGCCCTTTCCTCATACAGGGGTGGTTCCTGAGATGGGGAAGTTAGTCTGGTACCCATTTGCTTGCAGGCGGGCATCCGAAGGGGGTCACAGCCTGGGGATGGGGCCTTGTGAGCCTGTCAAGCTTCTGTCCCAGACATCAGGGCCCAGGTCAGGGTGGGACGGGGTTGGGGTGGGGTTCTGTGGAATCTGCTGGGAGCCCCCTGACTCCTGATATCCTGGCAGAAATCTGCCTGCTGACGCGGGGCCGGCGCACAGCCAGCGTGAGGGCTGACACCTACTGCCGCCTCTACTCGCTGAGCGTGGACAACTTCAATGAGGTGCTGGAGGAGTACCCCATGATGCGGCGGGCCTTTGAGACGGTGGCGCTGGACCGCCTGGACCGCATCGGTGAGCTGCCTGCCGGGA
Source organism: Nanger dama (assembly GCA_917880005.1). NCBI lineage: Eukaryota > Metazoa > Chordata > Mammalia > Artiodactyla > Bovidae > Nanger > Nanger dama. Next base: position 20,160,683 of record CAKJTW010000036.1, on the reverse strand, counting down.
GGGAGGGGGCGGGGACGGGGAACCGGCTTCTGTTTGCTCCCACCCCGGCCTAAGCGCCCGATCTTGTTCGGTGGTCCAGGCAAGAAAAACTCCATCCTCCTCCACAAAGTCCAGCACGACCTCAACTCAGGCGTCTTCAACTATCAGGAGAACGAGATCATCCAGCAGATCGTGCAGCACGACAGGGAGATGGCGCACTGCGCGCATCGCGTCCAGGCCGCCGCCTCCGCCACGCCGACCCCCACGCCGGTCATCTGGACCCCGCTGATCCAGGCGCCGCTGCAGGCCGCCGCCGCCACCACCTCCGTGGCCATCGCGCTCACCCACCACCCGCGCCTGCCGGCCGCCATCTTCCGGCCTCCCCGGGGCCCGGGCTCGGCGGCCTCGGGGCCGGGCAGACGCCCCGGCACCTGAAGCGGCTGCAGTCTCTGATCCCTTCGGCGCTGGGCTCCGCCTCGCCCGCCAGCAGCCCGTCCCAGGTGGACACGCCGTCTTCGTCCTCCTTTCACATCCAACAACTGGCTGGATTCTCCGCGCCGGCCGGTCTGAGCCCGCTCCTCCCCCTCGTCCAGCTCCTCCCCGCCGCCAGGGGTCGGCGGCTCCTCCCCGGCGCCCACGCCTTCCACCGCCGCGGCCGCCGCCACCGCCGGGTTCGGCCACTTCCACAAGGCGCTGGGGGCTCCCTGTCCTCGTCCGACTCGCCCCTGCTCACCCCGCTGCAGCCGGGCGCCCGCTCCCCGCAGGCCAGCCAGCCGCCGCCCCCGCTGCCGGGGGGCCCGGGGAGGCCTGGGACTCGCGGAGCCCTTCCTGCCGCCCCCGCCCTCGACCAGGTCCCCGTCGTCCAGCCCCGGGCAGCTGGGCCAGCCTCCCGGGGAGCTGTCCCCTGGGCTGGCCGCCGGCCCCGCCGAGTACGCCAGAGACACCCCCGCGGCAGCCTGAGCGGCTGTCCTTGGTGGCAGGGGCCTCAGGGGGGCCTCTCCTGTCGCCTTCACCCCCGAGGCGGGCCCAGCCCTCCTGGCCACAGCCCGGGCCCTCCAAGAACTTTCCCAAGTGCCCCGCCCCGGGCCTCCGGCTCCCACGGATCCCTGCTCCTGCCCCCTGCATCCAGCCCCCCCGCCGCCCCAGGTCCCCCAGCGCAGGGGCACGCCACCCTCACCCCCGGTCGCCTGACCCAGGACCTCAAGCTCATCTCAGCCTCTCAGCCGGCCCTCCCCCAGGACGGGGCGCAGACTCTCCGCAGAGCCTCCCCGCACTCCTCTGGCGAGTCGGTGGCAGCCTTCCCGCTCTTTCCCAGAGGCGGGGGCGGCAGCGGGGGCAGCGGGGCCTCGGTCTCCCCAGGAGGCCCTATGGTGCCGTCCCTGGCCAGCACGTCACTCTGCCTCGGAAGACATCCTCAGGTTCTCTGCCACCCCCTCTTTCTTTATTTGGGGCAAGAGCCACCTCTTCTGGGGGCCCCTCTGACTGCTGCTCCCCAGAGGGAACCTGGGGCCGGGTCTGAGCCGGTGCGCTCCAAACTGCCGTCCAACCTATGAGCTGCGTCCCCTCCCTCCTCTCCTCTTTTTATTTCTTTTTCTCCCTTCTTTCTTCCTTCAGGTTTAACTGTGATTAGGGAGATATACCAATAACAATAATAATTATCATTAAAAATCCACACCAGAAAAACAAAAGACAGCAGAAAATAACCAGGTATTCTTAGAGCTATAGATTTTTGGTCACTTGCTTTTATAGACTATTTTAATACTCAGCACTAGAGGGAGGGAGGGGGGAGGGGAGCAGGCAGGGCCCAAGTGTAAAAGCCAGAGGAAGGCAGGTGGGGTCTCGGGCTTGGCAGGGGTGGGGATGACCCAGGTTTGGGGTTCCTAGCGCAGACTGGTCATTGTATTCATTTTAGGGCAATAGCCACCACTAGGCCCTTAGCTGTGAACCTGGAGCCCCACTCTGCTGGGAGTCATCTCCGTTCCTCCAGGAAGGGCTGCCCGTGAGTTTGTTCCTAGGGAGCCTCAGTTGCCTGAGTCCTGGGTACAAATGGGCCAGGGTCCAGAGTCTTGCATTTTTTTTCTACTGCAAATTTAGCAAGATGTATATGTATATGTATGTAAGATGTGTATATGTATAGCTATGTAGCGCTCTGTAGAGCCATGTAGATAGCCACTCACACATGTGCACATGTGTGTGCAATCTAGTTTAACCCCATGTTGCCAGGACACCCAGGTCACCGTCCATCCAGTAACCTGCCTTGGCCCGCAGGCTGGGCACCACAGGGCCTGGGGGAAGTATCTTCTCCAGTCCTCAGGGAAGAAGACCCCAGGGCCTCTTGGCAGGCCTCCCTCTCCTCCCATCTCTGGTCTCAAATTCAGCCCCAGCCCGACCTCCCCTCATGGAAGCAGAAGACTCCAAGCCATGCCTCTCCTACTCTGTAGGGCCTCAAGCGCATCCCATCACCTCTGCGGCCCTCAGTTTTCCCATCTGTAGAATGGGAGGGAGGGGAGCTTCTCTTTATTGAGTCTGCTCTGTGCCAAGCACTGGTTTAGCACTTTACACACATTAACTTCTTCAGTTTTACAAATTGAAGGAGGTGTAGCTACTTTGATTCTTCCCATTTCACAGATGAGGAAACTATTAGTCATTGTTCCAGAATCGGATGATTACAAGTGGCAGAGCTGGGACTGATCTGAGATTATAATCTAGGCCTACCTTAGGCTAAAGCTGATGTTCCTTTCATTAGAAAATTGTGTTGAGAGGAGCTGAATTTGACACCCATGCAGGGTATTAGAGGGAAGAAACCATATTTTGGAGGTAATCAGACCTGGATTTCAATCCCAGACCTGCCACTTCTTAGCTGTGTGACTTGGAACAAATTATCTGAGCTTTCTATTAACCGTCTGTAAAAGGGGAATGCTCATGGTACCACCCCACAAGGACCTATGAGGGCCAGATGAGAACTGTAGTACACGTGACATGCCCAGCCCAGCACCTGGCACATCCCATAGTAGGTGCTCAATAAATCATGTCTCTTCTGCCCCCTCATGTGCCCAGCACCTTGCCCCAGTGAGCTCTGGTGAGATTCCAAGGAGCTTTGGCTGCTGTCTCCACGACTTACAATCTCAGGACAGGAGGTAGCTGGAACTTTTAAGGGTCTAAGGAAGGTGTGTGGCCAGTGGTGGGCTTGAGCCAGGCCTCCAGGTGTGGGAAAGTTAGAGGGAGGGAACAGGGGGTCAGATGGGGTGCACAGTGGGGAAATGACTGAGGTGGATGTGGAGTTGTGGAGTCAGGGGCTTTGGGAAGAGATCCAGAAGCTATGGTCAGAAGGAAGCCTTATGTGACAGGCTAAGGGAACTGACTTGGATTCTGAAGGCAACCAGGAGCCAGAGCAGGTCCAAAGTGGGGGCCATTGTGAAAACAGCTCAGAGCCATGGTTAGTGGTACATCTACTGCCTAAAGCGGGGGAAGAGGTTCGGCTGCCAAGACCTGAATAATGAGAGGGGCTGGTGTTGCCTTGTCCATCCGGAACACTCCTCCACATTCTTAAGGCAGAATGTTGGCGAGATCAGGCTTTGTCCTGGAATGTGGACAAAATTTCTCTATAGATGGGTCATGGGGTGTGAGGCAATAATTCAGGAAAGGAAAGAGGGAAGGATCCTGGGGTCTTCGGAAGAGCCACCTGGCCTTGGTCTCTGCTGGGCAGAAGAAGGCCCCTTGAGTTTTCAGAGCTGCACATAGCAGCACCTTCTGTGAGTGCTGCTCATAGAAGTTTGGCATCTACCTATGCCCCACAAGGGCAGGACTGGATCCAAACTTGGTCTAGACCTGGAGGTGGCAGGGGGTGGGCAGTGGGGAGGGGCTGGGTGGGGGTTCAGGGCCATGAGTAGTGAGGACCCTCCCTGCCACCAAGACTTGGTCTCACCACCCTCCACACACACAACAGGGACACAGATACATACACACGCAATTTATGAAAGCTCCGACTCAGCCCAGCCACTCCAGAGACTGGGAAAGCCAGGTCTGGTCAGTGGACCCTTCCATCCCCCATCTCTCACAAGCAATTGTCAAATCTTCCACTTTTAAAACAGAAAACAGTAAATGCACCGAGTTGTATATTTTATTTAAATAAAAAAATTCCAGCAGATGCTGCCTTCTTCTAGGGGCAAGGGATGGGAGGTGCAGTGTGGATTCTGAAGCCTCAGGAGCCTGGCCGTGGAGGGCAGTGGGACATTGTCCCTGGAGCAAGGTGTGCTTGTACGCACAAGACTGTGCCCCCAAGAGCAGGGGGCGGGAGCAGAGCTGTGAGAGTGTGAAGTCTGGCTGTGGACAGAAGTGTGCACTGTTGGTGGGCTGGTGAGAGAGAAAGTGTGTGTCCTTGGCTAGTGTAGGCATGAGACCCTGACTGAGGTCCTTCCCACCCCCGCTGTGGGGGCTACAGAGCGCCTGGGACTCCTTGGTGCTGCCTGGAGAAGGATAGTCAGTGTGCACAGGAACTCCAGAGATCCTGAAGAGGGAGATGCCATCTCAGCCTGATCAGATGGGTCACAAAAGGTTACCAGGCTGGGAGGAGGCTGTCATGGCTAGGGCAGAAGTTTGCATGTTAGAGTAGCCAAGGAGGCAACACAGCTGCTGGGCTCTTGCAGGAGTTGGGAACCAGAGAGGCCTCACTGTAAGGAGGTGTGACTTGGTACTCCCAACTGTGGGTACCGGAGGGGGCGCCTGACTCCAGACCCTTTGAGAAGATGCTCAGGGCTGCTTCTTCCACCCCTCGCCAAAGAGGGTTCCAAAGGCCCTCAGAGTTGTACCTTGCAGTGTAGGAGAGAGGCAGCGATCTGAGTCTGGAAAGCAAATTCCCCAGGGCTGCACTGTGGTGGCGGAGGATTGCCGTGTTGCCCGCTCTCCAGAGGGGAAAGTCCTCAGAAAAGGGCAGGGAATCCGTCCCCATCCCCATCAGTGATTGCCTAGTAGATGCTGTTGCCATGGTAACTGGCCTGGGAGTCCCGTTGCTAAGGAGGCAGCTGCAGCAGGCCCTGTGTCCCCATGACAACTGCCCCCTGCGGCCCAGGAGGCCACAGGTCCTCAGGGACCCACCAGGAGGGCAGGGCAAAATGCAGGCCTGGCATCTGGGGCTATGGGGAGGCCTTTGCAGACAGATAGCCACTGGGGGGTGGGATGGATTAGCTACACACCCAGCCAACTTGCAAGGGGTAGAGCCAGGATACTTGCCTCCACTCAGCCCCTCGAGGATCCACCACAGGCTTGCTCATCCACTAGGGGCTGGAGCAATACTAGTCACTATCTTCTCTGTTCCCTGACTACAAAGGACACTTAGTAAGCACCTACTGTGTGCTGGGCACTTGGTGCTTCCCTGTTCTCTCATTCTATCCTCAAAAATATCCTAAGGGAGGGCCTCAATACAGTGAGCCCAGGGGCTCAAATAGGGAACCTGCCTAGACCAGTTGGCTAGAATGTGACGGAGCCAGGGTGCACACCTGGGGTCTGGAGACTCAAACCTGATCACTCCCATTGGTGGCATGTACCAAGGGTGGAGTGCCAGGAGCAGTCTGTCCATGCAGGCAAGAAGGGTGCACAGTCTGTAGAAAATTTGTAAAACTGAATATAAATGACTAACTGTGGTTTGTTTTCTCTTACCTTTCACCATCTCCAGCTAGCAGCAATTCTGAACAGTCAGTAATGGTACACTTCACCCCACCAGGGCAGTCAGCCGGCCCCTCCTTGAAATGCCGCTGAACCCCCTGGTTCGACTCCAGCGGACGCCTGCTGTGCTTACAGCTGCCAGTTTCTCAGAGACACTCTGCCCTAGTGGGGTTAAACCAGACTGGGATTTTTAAAAAAATTTAAAAATTAAATAAAATCCCTCCTTGACTCCGAGTATCTTCCCAGCTGCCGCTCCTCATCTGTCAGCCAAACTTCTTGAGAGCTGTCTGGACGCCCCACCCTCATTTCCCTTCCTCTGAGTCACATCCTCCTCCACAGCGATCTGGGCCCTGCCGCTTCTGCACAGAACACGGTATAGACGAAGTCCTCCCTGGTCCCCTGGTAAACCTAAGGTGGATCTCCGCTGGTTTTGTCCTGCTGCCCAGCCCACCCCACTTTTAGGACCTGCTTTCCTCTCACTGCTCTTTCTGTTCAGCCTCAGAAGAAAGAGCTCTTCTTTCTCCCGAGGCTCAGTGCTTTGGGCCCCTGGCCATCTCCTCTCTGCCCACTTGCCTCCTGGAAGCCTCACCCGTACTCATGGCTTCCCCTCAATTCACTACCCCCCACATGGCTCCTCAGGCTTTTCTGGCCAGCCATGGTCCTTCCATTGCTTCTTGAGTTCGCAGTTTCCAGTGCGTCCAGAGTGAGTCTTCTCCAATCCCGGCCCTCCCCCTGATGTGGCATTTTCAATTTCCTCTAGAGAGTGGAATATTTCATAACACAGAGAGGAAGATATAACCATAACAAATACTTAATATTAAAAATGTGATAAGTAGCCATACACCAATCACTTGGTTTTAAAAAATAGAACATAAGGCATACCTTTGGAAGCATCTGCTGGTCCCTAACTGTATCCCTGTCTTGCTCTCCAAGAAAAGCTACTCAGATGAACTTTAGTCATCCCATTGCCATTCACAATACCGTTTTTTACTGCAGAAATAAAATGTCTCTAAACAGTGTGCTCAGCTGTGCACTAAGACTGGAAGTAGTTGTCTTTGTGGGGAGGAGGGTTTCATCAATAATATTGTTCAGAATCGCTGATGCATAAGGATAAGCAGCAGCAGATTGAGTCTGTTTCTATTATTGTTTAAAATTTCTTTACAAATAACTCACCTTTTCATTGCCTGCACCAGGGGTAGACCATACTGCTTCCACTTACATACACCACTGAATGTATCTGTAAAATTTTGAGCTTTATATAAGTGGCATCCTGCTGTATGTATTCTTTAGTGATTTGTTTTCTTTTTCCATTCAGTATTGTAATTTTGAGCTCTTGCTGATGCCCGGAGCGTAGTTCACTCATCTTCACCACTGCATAGCATTCCAGTATCTGAATATGTCACCATAGACATATGTGTCCTTCTGGAGACAGATATTTCAGTCATTTCCAGTTCTCTCTATTACCAACACCATTGCTACAAATGTTCTTATTTGTGGCTCCTGATACAGATATGTCTAAGCATCTCTAGGCTCTGCATCTAGGAGAGGAAGAACTGAGTCATAGGGTGACTTAACCTTCACTTTACAAGATAATGCCAAGTTGTTTTAACTAGTGCTAACAATTTACACTCCCACCTGCAGGGTATGAGTTACTCTTAATCCACATTCTTGCTAATGATTGCAATTATCAGACTTTCTTATTCTTCCCAATCTAGTGACATCTAATGGTGTTTGAGTGTGCAAGTCCCTAATTACCAGTAAGGTTGGCATTTTTTTGAATATTCATTTGCCATTTATGTTTCCTCTTCTGAGCAATATTTTTCATGTATTTTGCCTGATTTCCTATTGTCTTTTGTTGATTCATAAGAGTTTTACATACATACATCTATTTGTTCATTGTATGTGTTATAAATATCTTCTTCTAGTATATGACTTATATTTTCTTTCTTTTTTCAGTGTTCTTTGGTGAACAGAAGTTTTACATTTTAATGAGATCAATATTAGCAATATTTTTTTAAAAAGTCTAGTACTTCCTTAGTGCCTTTTTTGCTGGTTTAAGAAACCTATCTTACTCTGTTGTTATAAATATATTCTTCTGTGTTAATTTTTAAACTGTGAAGTGTTGCTTCTCACATTTACTTAACCTAACTGACCCAGACTTTGGGTATGATGTCGGGACACAGTTTGATTTCATTTTTATCTTATACAGACAACCAATTGTTCCTACTAATTTATAATGTCACTTATATGTCACATCTGGGTTTATGTCAAAGCTCTCTGTTCAGTACCATTAGCTTGTCCATCCTTGTTCAAACCATCTTAGTTACTGTAGCTTTATAAAGTGTGTAGATCTTAGTAGAGCCTGTCCTCTCACCTCCTTCTTAAACAATGTCTTGGCTACTCTCTGTTATCATATACTTTGTACAATCAGTTTGTTAAGATGCATGAAGAACTCAGTAGACTTCTGCTCTGAAATTACATGAACGTTATTATTAAAATTTGTATTTCTATGGATGAATGAGACCCACATTTGGGTCTTCTTTACTGTTTCTTTTGTATTAGGGCAATTAGCACTAGTGACTCCAACAGAAAAAGCCCAACATTTCAATGGTTTAACACAGTGAAGATTTATTTCAGCTCAGGTTAAGTCCCCAGCAGGCCAGGCAGCCACTCTCCTTACTGACAGCAGCTGGAACCCATGGTCTCCAAGATCGTGTGGAAGGAGAAGAGAGAACTGGAAGAGACCGCGGATTCTGAACGACTCTTCTCCGGCAGTCTCTGGCAGTGACACACCTCACTCCTTCTCAGCCTTGCTCGTCATTTGGCCCCAAAGTAACTGCAAAGGAGGCTGCTTGGTGTGGGCGGGCGTGTGGAGCATTTACTGGGCATCATCTCTCTCTGCCAAGTCTTTCACATGGCTTTCCATGAAGGTTTGTGCGTTTGGCTAGTTTTATTCCTAATACCTTTAATTTTTGTTGCTATTGCAAATTGTATCTATTTTCTTTATCGAGATATAAGTTATAGATAACAAAACTCACCAATTTTCAGTGTACAGTTCACTGAGTTTTGACACATTTATCCAGTCCTAGAACCACCTTGATAATGAGGATAATCAACATTTCCCTCACTCCTCCAGACCCTCCTCCACCTCTCTACAGTCAGCCTCCTGCTCCTGGCTCCTGGCAATCTGCTTTCTATCACTAAAGTTTTGCCTTTCTGGCAAAATATAGGTAGAATTTCATATAAATGGAATCATGAAGTGTGTCAGCCCTTATGTCTACTTTCTTTCCTTTAGTCAAAAAGCCTTCAAGGCCTGTCCATTTTGTTTTGTGCTCTGTGGAGCAAGTGCCCCTGGCTGAATATGCCAGGATTTGTTATTCCTTCACCCACTGGTGAGCAATTGGGCTGTTTCCAGTTGGGCTACTAAGAATAAAGCTCCTATGAACATTCACGAACAAGTTTTTATGTGAGCCTGGATTTTCATTTTTCTTGAGTGGCACTGTTGAGTCATTTGGTTAGTATAGATTTAACTTGATCAGACACCACTAGATTATTTTCTGAGGTTGGAATACGGCTTTGTATTCCTACCAGCAACGGAATCAGAGTTCCAGGTACCGCAGATCTTTGCAATATTTGATTGTGTTTTTTATTTCTACCATTCAAGACAGTGTGTTATATTAACTCCTGGTTTAAATTTTCATTGCCATAATGACTAAAGATGCTGAGCATCTTTTTGAGTATTTATTTGCTATCTATATGGGCTCTTTGATAAAGTGTTCAAGTCTTTACTTATTTGTTTGAGTCATTTGTTTCTGATTATTAAATTATAAATAATATATTCAGGAGACAAGTCCTTTATAAGAGGTATATTTTGCAAATATTTTCTCTCAGTTTATGGTTTACCTTGTTTCCTCAACCATGTCTTTCAAAGAGTAAATATTTTTAACTTTGAGGATGTTCAACTCATCAAATTTTTCTAATTTGTGCCTTTTGACAAGGGCATTAAAATGGTACACTGACACTTAGGACAGTAACAAAGTAACAGAGAGACAAAAATTGAAGACACATAGAAAACAAACAACAAAACTGCAAGTGTAAACATTACCTTATCAGTAATTAACATGAAATGTAAATAGATCAAGTACTTGAAAGGCAGAAGTTGGCAGGATGGATTTTAAAAACGATATAATTTTGAGGTATACCTCTCTCAAAACTATATTACATAGCTTTAATATATAAATATATAATTTATATATTACGGGGAGCCCGGTGGGCTGCCGTCTATGGGGTCGCACAGAGTCAGACACGACTAAAGTGATTTAGCAGTATCCGCAGTATAGCCATTAATATAATATTAATAATATAGAATACTATTTGTTGATATTATATTATTTAACATATATATTTTGGGCTTCCTAGGTGGTGCGGGAGAAGGCAATGGCACCCCACTCCAGTACTCTTGCTTGGAAAATCCCTTGGATAGAGGAGCCTGGAAGGCTGCAGTCCATGCAGTCGCTAAGAGTCGAACACGACTGAGCGACTTCACTCTCACTTTTCACTTTCATGCACTGGAGAAGGAATGGCAACCCACTCCAGTGTTCTTGCCTGGAGAATCCCAGGGATGGGGGAGCCTGGTGGGCTGCGGTCTCTGGGGTCGCACAGTCGGACACGACTGAAGCGACTTAGCAGCAGGTGGCGCTAGTGGTAAAGAACCTGCCTGTCAGTGCAGGAGAAGTAAGAGACGTGGGTTCCATCCCTGGGTCAGGAAGATCCCCTGGAGGTGGACATAGCAACCCTCTCCAGTATTCTTGCCTGGAGAATCCCATGGACAGAGAAGCCTGGTGGGCTACAGTCCATGAGGTCTCAAAGAATTGGTCATGACTGAGGTGACTTAGAACGTATACATGCATTATATATTTTATGGGCTTCTTTTTGAGACAGAATTGTTGCTAAAGATGAAGTCTACTTTAAAGTGATAAAAGGATCAAAAAATGATAACAGGAGCAACCTGTCAGGAACAATTAACAATTTAAATGTATATACACCTAACAGCAGAACCCCAAAATTCATGAAGCCAACTTGACATAATGGAAGGAAAGGATAGACAGTGCAGCAGTAACAGCTATAGACGTCATGCCCATTTTCAATAATGGAGAGATGAACAGCATAGCAGATCAGCAAGGAAGTGGAAAATTTGAGCAATATAATCAGGGCATCTAGAACCCTCTACTTAACAACAGCAAAATTTATATTCTTTTCAAGTGCACATGAAATATTCTCCAAGATAGACTATGTGTTAAGTCACAAAACAAGTCTCAAGAAATGTAAAAGGACTGTAATCGTATGACATGTGTTCTCTGACCATCATACAATGGTTTTAGAAATCAATAACAGAAGGAATTTTGGAAAATTTGCAAATATATGGAAATTAATGCATTTTTACTGAACCAGTGGATCAAAGAAGAAAGCACAAGAAAACACTAGAAAGTAAATTAAGATGAACAGAAACGAAAACACAACATACCAAAACTTATGGGGTATAGCAAAAGCAGTACTCTGAGAGAAATTTATAGGTGCTTACTGCTATCTAACAGAGAAGGCAACGGCACCCCCACTCCAGTACTCTTGCCTGGAAAATCCCATGGATGGAGGAGGTAGGCTGCAGTCCATGGGGTCGGACAGATTCGGACATGACTGAAGCGATTTAGCAGCAGCAGCAGCAGCAGCTGCAGCAGCAGCTATCTAAAGATCTAAGATCAATAACATAAGAAACTAAGGAAGAGAAGAGCAAACTAAACAAAGCCAGTGGAAGGAAGGAAGTCATAAAAATTAAAGAAGAAATAAATGCAATTGAGAATAGAAAGACAATGTAGAAAATTGGCAAAATCAAAAGTCGATTCTTTGACAAGATGAACAAAACCAACAAATTTTAACAATTTGATCACTGACACTATTGGAGACAGTAGGGCAATTGAGAACATTTTTCAAAAAATGATGTCATAGAAATATGAACTCTCTTTGCAAAATGCACATTCTTTTGTATAAAAGGATGGACGTGGTATTACAGTGCTGTCAGAACTCTTACCTAGAGAACATTTTTTCCCCTGGTAATTATGACTCTGGGATAGAACTGCTATTACTAAACCAAAACCTGGATCCCCTTGCTCACAGGGCACAGTAAAGCCGATCTACAGACACCAGGTTGTGGTGAAGGAAAGTGTAGCATTTATTATAAGATGCTTTACAGGGAGTCCAGGACATTAGTGCTCAAAAGCCCAAACTCCCTAATGGCTTTGAGCAGAGCGTTTGGTGTCCCAGGGTCTGTGATCAGTTCAGTTCAGTTCAGTCACTGAGTCGTGTCTGACTCTTTGCAACCCCATGAATCACAGCATGCCTGGCCACCCTGTCCATCACCAACTCCTGGAGTTCACTCAGACTCACGTCCATCAAGTTGATGATGCCATCCAGCCATCTCAGCTCATGACAATGCTCCGTCTGGCTGATGGTAACATAACAGGGCAGTGTCACAGGGGGGTGAATATCATCAGTCCTTCAGTGCCAGGAGGTGAACATGGCATATCTGGTCATCAAGTAGTTAATTTCTTCCATTTGGTGGGGGTTTTGACATCTATGAAACAACTCAGGAATTGTAATCAAATACCGTCATCAAGCACTTCAGAGAGGAGTTAAAGCTACCGGAGGGAGAGATGTCTGTCCTGGGAAGGGCCCCATAGCATCCTGCTCAGTTACACTGCCATTTTGAAACTTCCCAAATTAACAAATTACTTCCCAAAGTAACAAATTTTTGATTTATGTGAACAAACTTGAAATTGAAGTTCCTTTGATCTGACAAGCCATAACAAATCTGAATAAGTGTTTGAAGGAAAGTTTTCATATGCAAATGTTGCAGCGTTACCTTATTTGAGGGGCATCAAATTAACTCTGTTAATTCTTTTTTTTTTTTTTTGTTGCACCGAGGCATGTGGGGTCCTAATTCCCCAACCGGGGATCGAACTCGAATCCCTTGCATTGGAAGCACAGAGTCCTAACCACTGGACCACCAGGGAAGTCCCAACTCTGTTAACTCTTTATCAAATAAAATAAACCTGCTGCTTGAAAGTTTAAAGAGAGAGAGAGGGAGAGATTTACTGCCAAAAAGAAAGGAGAAAGAGAGAGACAGACGCAGAGACAGATATATTGGGTTTCCAAAAGTTCATTTAGATTTTTCCATTACATCTGATGGAAAAACCCAAATGAACTTTCTGGCCAATCCAGCACTAACAGGAAAGAAAGATGGGATAATACCACCAACTTTTAAGAAATGAAAAGGCACATAAGAGACCCTATGAACAATAGTATGCCAAAAAATCAGATAACCTAGGTAAAATGGACAAATTCTTAGAGACACACAAACTACCAGAACTGAATGAAGAAGAAATAGGGAATCTGAATAGACCTATAGTAAGTGGAGAGATTCAAATAGGAATGAAACTTCTCATAATGAAAAGCCCAGGATCAGACGGCCTCACTGGTGAATTCCACCAAATGTTTAGAACCAGGGACACCAATCCTTCACAAACTCCCAAAAAGTAGAGAGGAGGGAGCACTTTCCTTACTCTGTGAAGCCAGTATTACATGGATACCAAAACCAGATTAAAAAAAAAAAAATTACAGAAGAAGAAAACTACAGACTGGTATCCCTTATGAATATTGACACAAAAACTTCAACAAATTCTGAAGGGAGATGAGAAATTGTACCTATTTTTTAAAAATACAGTGGTGCCAGTCAGACTTCCCTGGTGCCCTTTCCCGACGGGTGGGCTTCTGCTGGGCTAGCCTCTCACGAGCTCTGGCTCCCAGCTCCCCGTGCCCCTCTCCCTGCTTCCACATTCCTGTTTATTTGGCTTTTCCTTAGGGAAGCACCAGCTTCTCTTTCTGTTGCTTGTGTTCAGGTTTCGGTCCTCTGTTAGGGAAATCCCTTACTTTCTTTTGAACAAATAATTCACAAGTTTCTCTGTGTGTTATGAGGGCTTCACAGATGGCGCTAGTAGAGAACCTGACTGCCAACGGAGGAGACTTAAGAGATGTGGGTTCAATCCCTGGGTCAGAAAGATGCCCTGGAGAAGGAAACGGTAACCCACTGCAGTATTCTTGCCTGGAGAACCCCACGGACAGAGGAGCCTGGTGGGCTACAGTCCACGGGGTCACAAAGGGTTGGACACGACTGAAGCAACTTAGCACTGTTGTTATTTAGCCAGTATCTGCGTCTTCCCCGCCTTTCAGATCTAGTATGAGCAGTGCTGGAAGAAACGCCATTTCCTCTCTCCAGTGAATCCCCCACCATTCTCACCATCCTCAGCGGCGCTTCCTCGGTGTCTGACAGATGCTGTAGTCCGGGGTGGAAGCTCCTTCCTGGCCTTGCCAGATCAACGGTCAGGTCTCTTAGCACTATTCATCCTGGATGGTGGCTTCTGTCTGTTCCATGTCTGAGTCCTCCTCCAGATTGTGAACACATCAGCAGAGATGGTCGCACGCATTCCACACCCTCACTGCCTGACCTGTAGCTGGTCCTGGTAATAGGGACAGAGTAGGAACCAAATAGCTCAGAAATCCCATTAGGATTGTGGATAGACAGGGAACTTTAGGGGGATTTGGGAGACCCCTGTCAGTTAGTGATCATTCAAGAAAAGTTTGCTTGACCACAAAACCAAGCAGGCCTGCTAAGCAGCAAAACCACACCACAGAAGCCTGAGACAGGCCCCGACTCAATAACACAATGGTGGCTGAGACCCACATCTGCCCAGAGAGCTGAGTAAGTTAATGACCCCTAGGACATGCTCTCTGCACACATAAAAAACAATCATTTATGGGAGTGGGACATTTCAAAGTGAAAGACCCTCATTGTACTAAGACCTGAAATAATTTTCCCGTAGTGCCATGACATATCTTGCTTGACCATTTAGGAACAAGAAAACTCCCCTGTCCGACCTGGAGGAGGAGATGATGATGGAAGCAAGGCGTCTACTCAAGAATAAGGAAGAAGATGGTCTTTTCCATTTCCCCACTTTTTCTTTGATTACAAAACTGTAGCCTACAATGCTTGCCTGCCCACTTGTAAGCCTCTCAAGGACCCTGTTCTAATAAATCACTTCTTATCTATCAGTTTGCCTCTCACTGAATTCTTCCTGTGCTGAGAGAGACATCAAGGATTGGAGCTCTTCAGAGCCCTGCAAAAAGCCACCTAGTGCTTTCACTAGGAAACACTCGTGAAACCAGGAACGATTCCCAGCTTCTCCAGGGAGGAGGACTTTTCTGACTGCCCGTACTATTCTTTTTCTCATACTACCTACCCACACTGAGATCTCTTTGGTTTCAGTTCCTGTTTCCCTCCAGTGTGTTGGTCTGGAATGTTCATCAGCTGGTTTTCTTGAACGCGATCCATCATTTTTCCTTTAAGAATAGATCCCAGCTCTTTGTGTCCTCTTTCAGGAAGCTGCCCAGAATTCTCTGTTAGACCCCGGGGTTTGAGTTTATGGAAAAAACTCACCTTATACTTAACTCACTAAGATTGACCCCACCAAACCCAGCTCAACCAGGCCAGCACCACCCTTGCAGTGTGCAGGGCTTTGGGGAGCAGAGCACTAGCTCCTTGTGTTCACCATATCCGGGGCTCCTAGCACTTTATCTAGTGCCAGGAGGCCCACACGGCCCTAGAAGTCCCCGTGCCGTGCAGGATGGCTGGATCTTCAAGGTATCTCATGACCAGGTGGAGCCGGTTAGATTCCCAGCATTGGCCTCCTCCTCCCTCCAGACAGAAAACCTCATTAATTCCTAAACTCAGCTCAGCCTTACCTCTGCTCCAAAACCTTTCTGAATATGTCCTCTCAAGCATAATTAGGATTTTGTCAAATTACCCCAGCACTGGCCCGCAGTGACTGCAAGCCCATCTTCCTCACCAGGCACGTTCATCAAGTGAACACCTCTAATGTGCTAGGCGATGGAAGGGAGAATACAGACACAAGCCTGTTTCCCTGAAGGAGTTCACAGTGTATTGGAAGAGACAGAGACCAGGAATGAGAACCATCAGGGGACTGAATGGTTAGGCTGGGTGTTTAAAAATAAATGGAAATTTATGAGGCAGAGAGAGCCAGCAGTGAGGGTAGGTAGGGGTTAGGGAGACAGTTTGAGCAAAGGGAAGAGTACAGAGGTCAGACATCAGGTTTATTCTGTAAGTGCCAGATGCTCTGTATTGCTAGGGCCAAATTTGGGCCAAAGGCAGACTACGTGGCAAACAAAGGCCAAGAGGCAGCAGGCCACATCGGATTCCATTTTTCAGGGCAGGTGACAGGGAATGCTGAACAGGGGAGGGAGGCCAGATGTTAGAAAAATCAAATCCTTGTGTGGAGGCTGGACTGCCAGTAAGGCTGAGGTTGGCGGGGGAGCGGGGGGTGGGGTCGAGGAGGAGTTTGCACAGGGGATGACAGAGAAGCCAGTTTGGGGACATTATGATAGCTGTAGGGGTTGCTGAGCCACGTGCTATCATGTTGAGGGAGAGTTTAGAACAGCCCCCAGAATTCTCCTTGGGGAGACCACCTCCACAAAAGGCAGGGACAGTACGAGAGGCAGGCGCCTGCGTGCACCATGATGGGTGATGGGGCTTTGCTCCAGGCCACTGAGGTGGAGGGTGTGGAAATGTAGAATGGTGGCAACCCAGACGCCTCCTGAGCTCAGTCTGCCTCTTCACACCTGGATAAGGCTGACTGGGCTTCTCATTTCCTGACCTGGGAAAGGTCTCGTGCCTTCTCCTGTGTCCCCTGATTTCCACGAACTCTCAGGTTTTAAACTCTCTTGGCCACTTCTGGCTTGTGCCAATCCCGCTTTTCGTCACCCTCACCATGCCACGCTTGTGGTCTCTCACTGTGGTGACCCAGCTGCTCCTTCCTTGGAAGGGGGAAAGTCAATAATTTGTCAAGGCCTTGTGCATATGGAAGATGTTATGTAAGATGAGGGGAGTTGATGGGGTTCAGGTCACGGTGTCGAGGTGCAACGAGCACACGACACTGAATTCCCTCTCAGGTCTCATTTCTAAACCTTCTCTGGAGTGCCTCAAGGGAAGCCCCTTCCCACTGCAGGCATCTTCCCGCCGGCCCTCGTTCTCACATCTTCTTGTTGATATACCTGGTGCTTCCCCTCTCCTGGTTATTTCAGGAAATTCCAAATTCTTACTGCAGCACAGCAAGAGCTCCCATCTTGAGCTTAGTCTAGGCCCATGTTTTCATTTCTCTAACCCACAGTCAAGTAAGAGAGTGTCTTGAGATGAACATCATCCACTGTGCTTGGAGCGTAACTGTAGTCATCAACATCATTTTTCAACATTACACACTTTTACAAGATTACGAAAAATGTAAAGGACTGTTTCCTCGAACTATTCTCTCCCACCTCTCCCCCTTCCCACCTTCACCTGTGGAGACCCAAGGTGAAGAGTCAGGCACCAACTGAGATCCTTTGTATGGGGGTAGGGCAGCCCGGCTTGTCCACCCCCTGCCCGTGTCCTCTCCCCATCAGTTTGATGGCTGAGGTTTCCCTGGGGCTCAGATGGTGAAGAATTCACCTGCAATGCAGGAGATCCAGGTTTGATCTGTGGGTCAGGAAGATCCCTTGAAGGAGGACATGGCAAGCCACCCCCAGTATTCTTGCCTGGAGAATCCCATGGACAGAGGAGCCTGGTGGGCTACAGTTCATGGGATCGTGAAGACTTGGACACAACTCAGTGACTAACAAACACTTTCAGCACGGTTGCTGTCTCCTGACAGCTCCACACCCCTGACTGGAAGGTGGCTAAATTCAGGAGCTGATGGGCTGGGAAAGGAGGGCATTTTTTCATATAGAGCATTGCTCAGTGTTCGTCTTAGAACCAGTTGGAGGATATCCTTTTCCTAGTTCCCAGCACCCAGTCCATCATTGTGACATCAGCTTCATTTCTTATACTGTGCCAAGCAGACCGGTCTTTGTTACCATTCAAGTTCACTGCCGGATACCAAAGGGCCAATACCACTAGGGACCTACAGGGGCCCTCTAAGGGAATGGGAGGGGTGCATATGCGGGAAGCCTTCACACTCACTACAGGCCTTGAGTCTCTGAGCCTGTCTGTTCATCCAGCTGGGAGACAAGCATCTGCTATGTTAGAATCTGCCTCTGGCATTAGGCCTTCAGAGAAGAGTGAGAAATTCTGTCCCCACTGAGTCCAGTCAAGTGGGAAAAGACTGAAGACAGATACATCACTATGAAATATGCCAAGAGCTCCATCCAGGGATGCAGACGAGGGCCTGGACGGCTTCTCTGGCTGTTCGAACAAGGCAGTAGTGGTGTTCCGTGTGAAAACACTGAGAAGCGTGTCCCAGGCTGCCTTCCTCTCAGCCAGACCCCGGGTACACAAGGCGATCTGGATGGGGGGCTGTGGCAGACGGGCACAGGCTCCAGCACTGGGCACTCCGGCTCCACAGCTAACAGGAGTGATGGGATCTGGGGTTCCTACCGATCACTCGGCTGCAGAGCAGATGAAGTCCCGGGGCCAAGGGACCAGTGAGTAGGGACGCTGGGCTCCATATCTAGCCCTTGCCCTCCCTCCACATGCAGGCGGGGCGGGGCCTGTGGCTGCTGCACTCACCTGAGCCGACGCTCACACTGTGAGAAAACTTAGTGCTGCAGACTGAACGTGAGTGTCTCCCCAAATTCACGTGTTGAAGTCCTAATCCCCAACACGTGAAGGTGATAAGGCTGCAAGGGTGGGCGCCCAGGACAGGATTAGTGCCCTTATAGTAATAAAAGACCCTGGGGAGCTCTCTCACCCTTCTGCCAGGTGAGACACAGTGAGAAGATACGAACCAGGAGGTGGGTCCTCACCAGACACCACATCTGCCCATTCCTTGAACTTCCAAACCTCCAGAACTGCGAGGAAATAAATGTTTGCTGTGTAAGCCTCCAAAGTCTATGGTATTTTTGTCACAGCAGCCCAAGCTAAGACGCAGTGAACATAGCCAGCATGTGAGGCAGCCCAGGACAGGCAGGGCTCCTTGCAGACACCTGCTCTAGGGCTCTGCCATCACACACTGGTGTGAGGTGCGGGTGGGGTCAGGAAGGCCCAGGCTGAGTGTGGGTCCGGTCTGTGCACCAACACAAACCAAGCTGCTTCCCCAGACATTGCCACATCAGGGACATGGCCTACACACCATTTAGGAATGGCTGTGCATTCCTGCTGGGGTCACCTGTCTCTCTCTGACAGGTGTGGCCTTCAATCCCTCAGACTCTCAGTCCCTGCAGGGGGATAACGGGGGGTGGGAACAGGACTCATCTCTGGGGCTGGTGGACCCCTGGGTCACCACCAAGCTTCCCCCACCACACCACCCTGTGTGCCTCTTAGCACTCCAGCCTTTACGGTGACGAGGGCAATGCTGTCCACTTGAGGCTGGGAAATGGGATTCCCCACCCCTGCAAGTTCTGTTTCCCTAAGGAAAAAGGAAAATAACTCTTTGTCCAGACCACAGTTTGATTGAATTAAAAAAGTGTATTGGATTTCCAATACTAAATAAAAACATGAAACTGTTTTTCAAAAAGCCATAGAGTTTACAGCATCAACTACAGAAAAGGCCAAACAAGTGTGTACAGAAACTAGTTCCCAGCAGCCCTCCAGGTTCCCCCTCCAGCAGGCGACAAGGCAACAGACATGTTTGTTCCAAATCTTCCTGAAGGAAGCTGCTGGCCAGCATCTCAACTAGGATATGACAAGACACACAATGGTTTAATTTCAAAAATCACAGGAAAATGTAAGAAAATGTATTAAATTGTGAAAAGGTGCAATACAGAATAGCTTTCCTATTTCTTACTTTTAAAAAAATCCCCCAACTTTGAACAGTTATTTTTTTAAAAATAGGTCCCTCCCCCCGCCCCAGTTCTGTGGCAGTATGCAGGTACCAAGGCCCTGAGGTAACAGAAGTATCAGGGTTCATGGGAGGGAATGCCCCGAATACCGAGCATGTCTCTTTGGGCAAAAGGTAAGACAGTTTCTGGGGAATCTAGCGCTCCTGGTGTCCAGGGTGCTCTTTGCAGGATCAGCTGAAGTGCACTGGATTTCCAGAATCCTGCCTGGCACTCTCCTCATGACCAGCTAGCAGGGCAGCAGGAGGCTCAGCACTGCTCTTTCATTGCCCCCAGTCAAGAAACAGCGTGTGCAATGAGACCTAAATGGGGGAAATCTCCGATGTAGAAAGGCAAGTGGGGCTCCTGCCTGCTGCAGGCTGGGCGCCCCCGCTGGTCTCAGCCACTGAGATGATAGCTCTTGGCTACCAAACCACAGCTCCATCTGCCTTCCACACCCTCTTTTCGGATTTGCTGGGGAGTCAGGGAAGATGCCTGAGGGTCAGTCCTGTATTTTTCTTAATATACTCTCAATATATAAAACAAACTCAGCTTCTTTCCTTCTAAAGAAGAAGCACACAAGAACCACCTGTAAAAGCCAAAGGTCCCTTGTATGGCTGGCCTCTCAGAGCCCCTCAGAGACCTCCTGCTGCCCTGTTCGAATCAGGGGCTTAGCTGAGCTGCTGGGAGGGTGGAGGGGGAGTGCTCTCCTGGTCCCTGCTACTTACGGGACAGTGTTCAGAAAGAACAGGGAGCCTCACTGGCACTGCAGCCCCTGCCTGCTTCACTCTTGCTAACGCCGTCTCCACAGGGGCTCCGAGACGTAGAGATGAGGGCTGGACTGACCGAGGACAGGAACTAGGGAGAAGCAAGGAGTCCTGTGTGGGAACAAGATCCCCACCTTAACATCCGACTTCCCCAAAGTCAGAGGGTTAACAGCAAGACAGCGGGTCCATCCTCTTCTCTGATTTCCTAGGAATGTGCCGGGCTTGTGCCCTGAACTGCATCACTCCTGTAATATGATGTCTGACTCCTCAGCGTGGATGTTATTATCAGGATATTACCAAGACACCAGGGCAGCTACATCCTTGAACCCACCTATTGCACAGAAGAACCTTTTTTTTTTAAACTAGATCCAAATGAAACTCCAGTTGCAACTTAGTGACAATAGAGATGGACATGCCAGGACAATAAAGAAGATGCTTCCGTTCTCTGCAGGCTTCTGGAAGAAAGTACAATGACTGAGACACTCACAGGGTCTCAGCAGCCCCTCCATTTCCAATTCCCCACCCTCCCAGCCCGCCCCCACCCCAATACTGAAACTGCACAGAAACCAACAAACAAGTCTTCTCAATGTTACATTTCATTCAGATAGATCTGTAATCTCACAGTGATGAGAGGAGAAAGTCAGGCCTTTAATAATTATAAAAAAATAATAAAAAGCTTACAAACAGCAATGCAGTATTTCCTCCCCCCTTCAAAGTGATGGATTAACAGCTGGTAGAGGATGCAATGACTCAGAATCAAAAATAAAAACAAAAACAAACCAACCCCTGGAACAACCCACACTGTCAATGACTTTCCATACATAATTCAAACAAGTAGTCAAATGTCAACCACTTGTGGAGAACACCACGGACTTCCTTGGTTTTGATAGTGTTTTTCTTTTGAAGGTAAAATAAAATAGAACACAAATAAAATTGTACAGAAATGCCAATGTCTACACTCCATAAAGGCGATGCCGTCGCAGCATGAAGACACGGCCTGCCCACCAAGTGAAACGTAGGTTGCACTTCTTGCCTCTTCCCTAGAAACAACATTCTGGCCCATGGTGCCCAGTCCTGCAGGGTATCGGCAGGCAAAGGGAAGCTGCCTCAACACGGGCGTCTTCCAGGCTGGCTGGGAGAAGGCAGGTGGCCAGGCCTGGAGCCAGCCCCACGCGGGGCACTGGCCGGGCGGCCTGCTGACTCTGTGTTCTCAAGTGCTGTCCTCTGGTGCTCTGTACAACTCCTTGATTTCAAGGCTGAGTCCCAAGACTTCTAGACTCGGGCCGGGAGTCACGTCCCGGTCAAGGCTGTCACGCTGTCGTGATGGCGTTCAGGTCCTTCATCAGTCCTTCCAGGTGGGCCATCTCTTTGGTCAGCTCATCTGGTTCATAGCTCTACGGAAAAGAGAACACTGTTACCGGGCACGATCCAAACAGCCGTCCAGAAGTAGGGCCCACGGAAAGAGGTCACAGTGTCGAGGGATGAGTGGGGAAACTGCTGCAGCCTGGACTACCCACGCCCCTGCCATCCCGGGAGTCAGAGGCTGCAGGACGCGCCCAAGCCTGCAAGCACTCGTTTCTTTCCATCTCAAAATGCCTTTCCTCCAACTTGTGCTGCCAGGGTCACAAGGACCTCACAGGCCCCACTGTTTGCCTCTTCTAGTCTCTGTCAGAGCCAACACAGTTGGTATGACCCTTGGATCTCTGCGCCCAGCTCTCCTCCTAAGAGAGTCCTGTACCAGGAAATGCAGAGGTAGGGCATATTTGTTGGAATGTGGGAGTGAAAGATCAAGGAGAGACTGTCGATTTTGTTTTGAGAGCAACCACTCAGGTATCTTTCTCTACTGCATCCTGCTCAGAAAAGATCATGAACAGGGGCTGGGGGGGTAGTTCAAACCAAGACATGAGTATCAGAGAGACAGGCCAGAATTGAAAGGAAGGCAGGTGTGACAAGCTGATCCAAGCAGATCGAGCCTGCGGCACAGCCTGGGCTCAGGGGAGCAGATGAGTGCTCGCCTGTGGAATGAGCGAGCCTGCCCCGCACTCGGGGCCAACACGGGGCACTCACACTCTCGGAGTCTTCCAGCATCCTTGTGGTCTCCTGCACTTCAGGGGCACTGGGAACCACCACTGGCATAGGAGGCCGGCTCCTTCCTAAAGTCCCAATGGAGGCCGTCTTCACGGCATGGATGTGATGATTCAGAGCTGCAGGGGGAAAAGGCACCGTCATAGGTGTGTCTGAGCCTGCTCCCCTGGTCCTCACAAAGGCATCTGAGGTCCAGATGCTGCTCAGGGTGAGGGATGCACACGCACCCAGCACAGAGCTCCTGCTTTGAAAAGGGAGACTGGAACAGGATGGAAGGAGGGAGAGAGCAGGGCATCCAAGAGGCCAGGGAAGATGTTCTGCTTGGCTTTAAAAACTCATCCCTTAGACCAGTGGTTCTCAGTGTAGAGGTTCCAGGGCCCCTTGCAAAATGTCTGGGAGGTCAAAACTCTTTTCATAATAATACCGAGACACATTTTGCCCTTCCACTGATGGTACAAAAGTAATAGTGGGAAAAACTGCTGGAGCCTTAGCACAAATTAAGGTACTGGCACCACGCTGTAAAGTCATTCATGAACATGCACACTTGCCAAGTTTAAAAAGAGCCAGTGTAATTAATGTAGAAAAAGTTATGTTATGAAATTGATTACACATCTTTTAAATATTCTAAAATGGAAATACGGGTAAAACACTACTGCACACCAAAGCACGATGGCTGTCTTCAATAACGGCACTTATAATTGAGTTGTGAGCTGAACTATCGCTTTCATTATGAAACACCAATGTTATTAACAGTTCAAAGAAAGACTGACACACAAACAGGTTATTTAGACTTGAGCATTTGGCAGACATTTTCTAGAAAGTGAATGAAGTCCATCAGTCACCTTAGGGAAGACAATGGACAGCATTTATTTCCAATGATAAAATTTAAGTTTAAAGTGAAAAATCAGAATTTTGAAAAACTTGTATCTGCTACCATGAGTTTGAAGGCTTCCCGATATTTACAGACTTTGATGATATTAATGAATGATTTTTAGATACTATTTAACAAAATATATCAAGATTTGGAGGATCTGTTTAACTTAGTGAACCAATACTTTCCAAATGACCAACATGTGGTGTTTAGATAGATGGATTTAACAGGACAGAGTACAAATAATTATATGGTTTTGGATTCCACATGACAAACAAATCTATAAAAAATCACGGTTTGCTGAGTTTTGCTGTAGTGTCAAAGAAGAATACCCACAGCAGTCTGAAAAGTTTATATAAATAATTGTTCCTTTCCAACTACATATCTGTAAGACCAGATTTTTTTGACCAAAACAACACACTGCAATGGATTAAATGCAGAAGCAGGTAATGACAATCTGGCTGTCTTCTATTAAGCCAGAAATTAAAGAGATCTGCAAAAATATAAGACTGCTACTCTTCTCACTATATTTTTATTTTGCAAGTTATTTCTCATGAAAATATGTTATTTACCTCAACATGACAGATTTATTGCTATTTTTATATGAATACAATAGTTTTAAAATCTGTTTTGATTTCTAATATAGTGAATAATGACAGGCATAACTCATGTGAAGAAAAAGCTCTTTTGCAGCTTCAATAGCTTTTAAGAGTTAAAAGGGTCCTGAGACCAAAAGCTTGACAAAGAGTGACTTATTCTGAAACAAACCATCATAAGAGAGAAATTTATGTAAAAGAGGTAGGAGGCAGAAAGCATGCCCCTCTTTGAGGCGAGAGGACCTTTGTTGAGCTGTGTGAACTCAAAGAGTTAACAACCCTTCTGCAGGGTTATTAAGCCTTGGTTTTTCCTTTGCTTCCAAGTCTTGGGCTCCCTAATCCTCCTCTAGCAGGCAGGAATCCTATGGAGTGAGGCAGTTCTGGGAGGCCCAGATCCGTTGTTCATACTCATGCCACTGGATTCTACCACCAAGCATCCTGCACACAAAACATACTTCAGAAAGTCAGCCTTTGCTCCCTGCCAAATTATTGTCTTGTTTATGTATGTTCCCAAAGGAGGAGCCCATCTCCTCCCTGAGGATCAGGATAGGCGTGGAGGACATTAGCTTTGGTATTCTGCAAAGACGTGGCGACTGGTGTCTTGAGCCGGAGCCACGGGGGCCCTCCGGTGGCGCTGCTGTCCTTGCTCACCTTGCTGGGAGAGTAACGGTGTGCTTGGCAACGCTGGATCGTAGGTGGGAGGCCCGGGGGTGGGATTGCGGGCACAGCAAAGCTCTTCAGTGGGTGGGAAGGGGCGGAACGTGGGCTGTAGGGAGACTCTGGCCCGAATCCTCCTCTTGGGAGCTGGCCAAGTAAGAGGAGCTGGTGGCACCTTCAGGATCCTGGTGATCAGTACAGCATGTCTGAGACGAGGAGGCTGGCATGGTGTCAGTGCTGGGGGTGTTTCGAACAGATTCTACAGCAGGAAAGTCTAAATGTTAGCATTTATTTTGCCACTGAACATATGCACATTCTGGGGTTCTGGCTACCTACCTCTAAGGGCCCCTGAAACTGGCTCAGTAAGCACTTCGGGTCAATGCTAGTTCAAGGGAACACAGATTGGCACCACTGCCAAGGCTAAGTAAGAATGGTCTAATTTCAGAGTCCCCCCAGAATCTGTCAACCAGATGCTGAACTTTTTCACCTATACAGCTAAATGGTCACAATTTTACAGATTTAAAGCTCTTCTCAGTACTCACTATGGAACACACATAAAGGTTCCTGATATGTTGTCTATTAAGATGTAAACAAGAAAATTTAAAATTTTATTCACTGATTGACAGCCTCTGAGACTAGCCTTTCACAGACAACACATCACCAAGGCCACCTGGGTACCTGACAAGGAGCAGCTCTGCCCCAAGGCCTGCCCGAGGACCATCCTCTGGTCCCTGAAGGAGAGGCTGTGCCACAGGCCCCACACCCCCTCTGGCAACTGCACAACCTCCCCAGAGCCAGAGCCCCACAGCTCAAGAGAGGCCTGGACCGCCAAAAAGTCCAAAGGTCTGCCAATGGCTTTAAGATAATGCCATGAGGTGTTTGGGTGTCCAGAAGAAAAAACAGGGCCTGAAGAAGGGGCAGCTCAGGAAAAACATGACAAAAAGCTCAAAATAAGTGAAGAGGCATCAGAGCTGTTCTGGAAGGCAGCATGCTGGGGGTAGAAAAAGCACTGGCTCTGGAGTCAGAGAGACCTGAATCCTAATCTCTTCCTATGAGCTGAGTGAACTTGGCAGTAACCAAATCTGTTTCTTCACCTATAAAAATAGGGAGAATAACCCATAATTTACTGAGGATTAATTAAGAAGATGAATAAAAAGTGCTGAACATGGGGCTTGAATGATTGATAAGATTTTTTTCTTTGTAGATTACCAGGTGCTTACTCTGAGCTGGGCACTACACTAAGTGCTTTACACTCATTAGCTCCTTCAGTCCTCATAGTAACACATCAGATGCTGGGAGCCTAAGCATGGCCCAAGGACACAGAACTGACGGGCGGAATTCCGATTCCCAGCCCCTGAGTCCCAAGCCCAGGCTCCATCCTCTGAACACTACCTGCTCCTCCAGGCCCAGTCCACACGTCCCTGACGTTGCAGGGGCAGAAGCAGCACCAGTTCCCAGGATGACCATATGAGGAAGGCTTTCCACACAGTGTGAGCTGGGGCAGACCACCATCCCCACCCGGAGAGGGGGCCTAGAGGACACCAGGTAACCTGAAGGAAGACCTCTTTGACTCCTAGAGTCCTCAACCTTATCAAGAAAAATTAGCACTTTCAAGTAGTAATCCATGAGCAACCTGCTGACATCCAGCCTCTCCCAGCCTTTGTTGCTGAGGCAGCCGTGAATCTGTTCCCCTGGGCTCTCGGGAGATGGGCCATGGCGGTCAAGAGTGCTACTCAAAGGTCTGGCCTTGGGTTCCAGCAATAAGGGGTTCATACACCCTCTCCGAGTGGTGAAAGCCTGGCTATCTTAACCTCCCAGGCCTAGGTCACTTCTTGTCCTTTCCAGGGCTGCGCTGAAGGTCTCATTTCTCTTGCCTGCTCACGTCAGCTATCCCCTCACCTGGGGAGCTGCTGGTCCCACTCTGTGATCCTGGGCTGGGTGGAAGCTGATTAGTGAGGGTAACGAGGATGAGGACAGAGAAAGAATGAGGCTCTAGCCCTGACCATGTACTGGCAGATATGTTAGGACAGCTCCACCACGGCTGCCTCGACTGCCTTACTTGGACGGATAAGCTTCCGAGGGCCAGAGATGGTGGGAAAGGTGACAAAGGAGGAGAGCCTGTCTCCGCGGAGCAGAGTGCAGTGCACCTCCAGAGGGCGTGGCACTGTATTCTCTGTGAAGGGTGTGCCCTGAAATTGTGCAACGCCCTCGGCTCACGAGGGAAACGACATTGTAACCAGAATTTCTGCCTCCTGACTGATCTCTCAGAGCTGTCTAAGACACAGAGGGCACAGCGGCTGAGCACCTGGACAAGTGGAAAGTGTGTTTTCTGCATCAGGTGGTAGTGCCAATAGTAAATGTTCAAGGAAAAGACAGAGAATGCCCTCTAGGCAAGGACGGCCCGGCTCAAGATGGGCTGAGGCAACACGGGTCTAGAGACACAGGGAAATATGACAGGAGCAGAGCTCTGATCACTCTAGACACCTGCTCTACATTTCAAATCCATCTTCAGAGCCTCCATTAGGAGTTTCACCTTCTTTTAACCTCTCTGGGCATTAAAACAAGGAACCCTTTAGTGGTTCCTTGGGTTGCTTCTAGTGGCGGAAATCATTACTTTCTCCTCTTTTTGCTTTCTGCCTAAATACATACAGAACCAAACTTGTATCAACACTGCCCCTTGGGTGAGGGGTGGGTGGGAGCTCTATGCTTCCTGCCAAACTTCGACCTCCTTCTTGTCCAGGAGGGGAGGAGGCAGGGGGCTGACCTGATTGGAAAGACCCTGCCACACACTTAGGTATGCTTATATCCCAGTGGGGGAGATTTTTCTGCCTTAAAAATGGAGAAATACAGTCAGGACACAAAAACTTCTTTCTAAGAGCAGGCCTGGAGGGCTGTTTCTGCCCTGTTCTGAGATTACGTCTGTGAGGCAGTCTGGTTCTCCATACAGCCTCCTGCAGGCTGTCTTTCCCTAAAGGCAGGAACCTACACCTGGACTGGAGGGAGGGAAAGGCCAGTTTCAGACATGAGTTCAAGCAGCATTCTCCAAACAAAGGAAGGGTTTGGGAGCAGAAAACTTTGGGAGTTATCAGGCATGTCTTAGTAAGCTTGGATCTCCATCTGACGCTTTGCGTATGTTTATAATTGACCAAAACGTAAAGGAGGAAGGGATGTTACTGGCAACCCAAGCTTTCAAGCATGAAGTTTTGAAGATCTTTTAAAAATGGGATTCATGTGAAACTCCCTTATTTTCTAGAACTACCAAAACTCAGCTCTACTACTATCATCTGTAACTATTAAAAGACAAGTTTCAAGTTTCAAATGATGGAAAACGGGTATACTGTGTATATGAGAAGTTTTTTTTTTTAGCACCTTAAAACTGATAAAGCTGTTTCTTAAGATTTTCAAACTGAGACACAGTAGTCTGGAACTGTGTATCTTTACATACACTGCAGATCATTAGGCTAATGTCTCATCTATTTTTAGAGATGATCCATGCTTGGGAGCCCTTTTTAATTTCACTCCACTAGGCAACCTGAGGTTTAGAATCTGCATAACTTCAACGTGGCCGCTGGACCTGCTGCCCCCAGCTGTTGCTCTTACTTTGGTTCTAGGCAGATATAAGTAACTAAGAGCTCACATTAGAAGTACCTTATGGTTGCCCCAAGTACCCTCCCACCATTATGCAAAGACGACCTCTAGTGTCTAAAAATCATCCAGATTACATTTTCCTTTCAAAGTGAAGGATTAAACAAACTGAAAATATGATGGCATTAAGATGCAAGTTGATGGAACAAGACATGGCTGTGTGATTAGAGCTATGTTTCTTACTAAAATGATACCTTGCCCTGATCACTTAAAACTCTGGGAGAAAAATGAAGTGAATTTTATAGAAAAAAACTTGAGTCCAGAACACAAATGATATGATAGACAGATAACACTGACAAAAACTCCAAATCCTTCTAAGTGGGGCAGGTCCTCCCCCTGGCAGCTTGCCAACTTTTTCAGAATGCTTTCAACCTGGGGCTCCATCCTCATCTCTCACCTGTGGAATTGGCCCTGTCTGAAAGGGACATGGATGTGCCAATGGGCCATGGGCTGCCCGGGTGGTAGAGATGACTGCGAGCTGGAGAAGCGAGGCTGCTGGAGTGGAAATGATGGTGAGGGTTATCGAGGGAATGGATGGGATGGGCACTAATCACAGCTGTGAATGAACACAAGACAGAGAAATGCTTAGCATGCTTGCACAGACACACACACATCACAGTTCAAGAGCAGTGACCCCGCTCCCGCTGCCCGTGCAGTACCACCATGCCCTGGTTTTCTGGTGGCAGCTTAGGTGATTAGCCACGAGTTTGGACCATTAGCCATGGGTTTTACATTTGCCTTAAAAAAAAAAAATCAACACACTCTTATGCATATGTCTCTATAGATACACAGAAAGAAAAAAGCCTGAGAATTTTTACTAAAATGTTAACACATTATCTTGTAGGGAAGAGTGGTGAAGATTTTTTTTTAATTTCTTTTGGTTTATCTTTATTTTCCAATTCTTCTACAGTAAACATGGATTACATGAGTTATTAAAAATATCTACTTGAATATGTCACAAAGTATAAACCCATAAGCCAACAAATGATGGTTTCGGTATCTATAATTTTTTTTTCTCCTGCTTATAAAGATAGAAGTCCCTTTTCCTTCGAGTATATTCCTAATTCATTCTGTCTTTTCTTACTTGCTGAGTGAAGCATGAAATAGGTATTTAGGCTGAATGAATAAGTGACTGTTTAATCAGTTTTCATATCTTAAGAGGAATGCAAATGGAAATGAACTGTTAAGGTCCAATCTAGTACTAGAAGCATGAAATGCAGGCCTAGGGCACCATCTCTTCCTGCTTCTAGTCTGGGACCTTAGCCATATCTACTCACATTTTAAAATATAAATGGATTTTTTTTCTAATTTCTCTCTTTTCCTTCCCACACTGGCTAAGGAATTCAATTTGTTGCATTTAGCAAATGAATCCACATTTTCACACAGATATTCCACATAGAACTTTCTATGAAGACAAAGTGCTTCTTTAATGAGCTTCCTTATCGATCCCAGAGATGGAAAAACAAAATCAGAAGCACAGCTGAGGCACAAACTTTTCTTAGGTACTCCTTAGAGTAGCTGCGGAAGCAGCAAGTTTAACATCAAGATGGTGGTGGTGGTGGTGGTGGTGGTGTAATTGCTAAGTCATGTCTGACTCTTGCGACTCCATGGACTATAGCCCGCCGTCAAGATAACCAGCTCTAGAGTCCCGAAACAGGCAAACAGTAGGGCTGATCAGAAACAAGTGGGATCTTTCCTGCCCACCCTCCCCTTCCCTTTAGCAAGGGCTTCACAAACTCTGTGATAAAACTCAATTAGCCCTTGGATTCTATTAAAATGTCAGGTCACCAAGAGTCTCCCTGACTTTGAGGGGTGGAGGGGCACTCAGCATTACTTAGGTGAAGAAAATTCCAGGCAATACAATAGCGGGCCTCTGTTCTGCAGCCTTGTCATCACCACGTTCAAGCAAGCAGGTGGCACAACCAGCCAGGGACCATGGAGCAGGGCACCCCCTCCCTCCTCAAGGCCTGGGAAACTAATCAGGGGCTTTCCCTGCTATCAGGGACCAGAGAGTGAAGGCAATTCCCTGGAATAAAATACAGCATGGTAAAGCTGGCTGAGGAGAGGTCTCAGGGCAGCTGGGCAGTCAGCATCTCCTCCATGGAAGACAGGAAGTTTTCATAAGCGAGGTGTTTCAGAATCAGTGTTTTTCACAATTAAGGCCAGGGTGAGGGGGGAAAGATGCCTGACTTTTTACCCAGCAAGTGCAACCTGAAAGTGTTTTAGGTATAGAGACTCTCACAAAAGTAAAACAAAGCTGATTTTTGTTAAGGCTTTGTCAGTTTTTCCAAATTAAGTAAACAAAAAAATAAAAGAATGTGACAGTGCTTGTCTGGAATATAGTTGGCAAGCATCAGCTATTAGTTGAATCAGAATCCACTGCTTCTGTGCAAGGCCTTCGATGGAACCTCATCCCACCACACTAAGCCATTCCCAGCCATGCTCAGACATTTATAGCCATGGTAGGTGGATGGGGGATGCAGCCTCCAGGGAATCCTGGCTTGTAAAAAAGACTGAAGCCATGTGGGGAAAAGCATATCTCAAGCCCGATCCCAAGTATATCTGGGCACTTGGTATCAGATTCTTGAATTAAAGAACCCACTCACTCAGCTGCTGGGGCACAAATGAAATAACACTGTATATTTATACATAGTCCTTCCCACCACCAAAAAAAAGAAAAGAAAAAGACAAAAAAACCAGCAATGCTGTCAACTAGTACAGCTTATCTTTTCTCTGTAACATGTTTAAAAGTAACAAATCTAGGAACAGGGATAGTCAAATTTTACAAGTTTTAAAGTAAGCCAGTTCAGGCAGGGACTAAAGCCTTAAAACAATCAAGTAGTCAAGCTACCATCTTCTTATAAATCAAAAGTAACTAGAATGAACTAATCTACTCTTTTTAGAGGTTTCCCTGGTGGCTCAGATGGTAAAGAATCTGCCTTCAATGTGGGTGATCTGGGTTCGATCCCTGGGTTGGGAAGATCCCGTGGAGAAGGAAATGGCAACCCACTCCAGTATTCTTTCCTAGAAAATCCCATGGACAGAGAAGCCTGGGAGACTACAGTCCATGGGGTCGCAAAGAGTCGCACGTGACGGAGTAACTAACACTTTCACTCTTTCTGGACATTTCTCAACCTGAAAATGTTTGGACGTTTCTAACCTTGTCCAGGGCATGGTCTGATGAGAGGAAGACCAGTCTCCCTTGCACACGTGCAAGTACAGGCCCCTCTTCCTATCATGGACCCTAAGCAAAAACTACTTTGTGCAGAAATGAACTATTAGTAAATCAGTCTTTTACTCTCCCAAGGCTGATTCTTGGAATCTTGTGCAAGTGACAGCATGTGTGCAGACATGACATTCTCAGGGATCCCACTGGTTTCCAAGTTTACAGTGCCATCTTCTGTCTGTAGGATATCTGTGATTATTTAAAATCTGTCACTTGTGGACAGACATGGCTGACAGTCCTGAAATGGGACATCTTTTAAGAAATGAATTAAAAAATCCCAAAGCTCATTTAGGTTAAACTGAAAGGTGATTTTTCAGGATTTAAATCTAGGTCTGACACTCAAATGGTAAAGAATCTGCCTGCAATGCAGGAGACCAGGGTTTGATCCCTGGGTCAGGAAGATCCTCTGGAGAAGGGAATGGCAATCCACTCCAGTATCCTTGCCTGGAGAATCCCACAGACAGAGAAACTTGGTGGGCTACAATCTGTGGGGTTGCAAAGAGTCGGAAACAACTGAGCAACCAACACAATGACTGACAGTATTAATGTTTGCTAACCTACTGTTCAGCCCAAAGCAAATTTCAAGATTAAATAGTTTCTTAAACTTGGATTTGGTATTAGTAGGCAGGTGGCTGCTTATCTCTTTAGAATGGCTCAGAGGACCCTCAGCTGGAAGCCCCATTGTGCCAGTTCATCTGAAAGGCTTCCTCATCTTGAAAACAGTAACAAGGGAGAAGAAACACTAGTGTAAAAATGTAATTGGTTTGTCCCATTGCATTTTGGTTTTTAATCATGATAATATACTTGATTTTCAAATACTACAGGAGGCTGGGCAACTTTTATGCTTATCAAAGTGAGGCACAGGTCAAGCAAGGTTGAAAAATATTGCTGTAAAAACAGAAACTCCATGCTATCTACCTGAAACTCCTCTAATACATAAAGTCTATTGATTAAAAACAAATTCTGCAATGCCTATCAACACTGATCATGAATCGGGAAGCCTAAGGAACACTGTGACATCTGGCCATTCTTAGCCCCAGCCTAGAGTGATGACGCCCCATCTCTCCTGAAGAGACTTGGTCTACTTTTAAAGAGACTGATTACTTCCCTAATGCCTTGGAGACTTGTGGAAACTGGCCTTGTAGTTTATTTACACCAAAATTAAAGATGCTACTAGTAAGAATAAATACTAATCACAGAATATGGCAAACGTGTGATTCTTCTTCTCTCAAGGTGCCAAACTTTGGTAGATTAATTTTTTGCATTAGGATCAAGTGAAGTCAAAGAGATCATTTGTAGCTGTTCCCCAATAAGACTGGATAATTGGCAGCACTTGGGAAAAGAGAAGCTTTTAACTTACGCTGGGGTGGCTGGGAGTCAAAGGGCATCATCATTTTTGGTCTCATTCCCCGCCTTCCTGCCAGTGTAGACATGCTGTCCTCTGATTCATGCCCTAGACATCAAATATGGAGGGTGGTTACAAACATGCGTCTAGGCCAGTGAGCAGCCTCAGCAGTAAAACATTTCAGGTGAAGGCAGATTCAGGACTCACAGACAACATAGTAGGGACAAAGTGTTTTTGCAGGAAGTGAAATAAAGAGGAAAATGACCATTGTCACATTACAGGAGTCCCTGCTGAGGCAGTGCAGTTGACATGATGCTGCCTATCATGTTTCAGTGCAGGTCTGTGAGGAAGAGCAGGCAGACCGAGAATACGCCAAACACGACAACGAGCGCAGGGCTCCAAGTGAAGGGATGGAATGAAATGTGCAGACATGTGCTAAGCTGTCTCACATCTTGAGCTGATGAAGTGCGACGAGAAACCTAAGAGAGCGAGAAGACTGCTTCTTCTGGGTACAGAACGTCTCTCTCTTAATAGGCTAGCTATTCTTCATCAGAAGTTGCTGCCCTAACACACGTTTCTCTAAACCTAACTTCTTACAGGAATTACCAAATTAAGGCAACTTTACAAAATGGAAAATGGTTTAAATGAAAAAACCTGTACCTCTATATGAATTCCGCCTTTGATGGATGTTGCTGTCCATGGAATTGTCAACTGGTGTGATATCTTGAGAATTACGAGGAATTGGTGTATCAGTCATGATGGGGTTTGGGTCTGGAGACTTATCAATGGGTTTGAGCTCCAGTCTCTCGTGATGGATCCAGAGGTCTGGGGGTTTGACATCTTTGGAGTTCCCTTTATACTTGTGGGAGCCATTCACTGATTTGCAAGCAGCTCGTTTCCTAGGTGCAAAATTAAGAGGATTTAAAAGAGTAACGTGAATATTATTGGTCAAAACAGTTTGAATGTTTAAAACAGTCCTTCAGAGAGATGCTTCAGGCAAAATCAGAAACTACAAACAAATAAGAAAAACAGAGGCAAGAAGTTTTACCCTGGGGAGAACGATATGAAATGATGCTGGCAGGATAGGCTGGGGTCAGATCATTAAGGAATTTTAGAGCCAAGAGCAGAGTTTGAACTTGCCTCTATGAGTAAAGAGAAATCCCTAAATGGTTTTAAGCAGGAGTAACGAGATCAGTTTTGAGTTAAAAGTTTAAACCAACTGGGATATGAAGAATGGATTTGAGGAGTCGGGGACAAAACAAGGGGGCCGTCAGGACGCAGCTGCAACAACTGCAGCCTTCCTGACAGTGGCCTGGGGCAGTGAGAAGGGAGGGAGACGGAGATCTGGTGGTTATTAGGGGCCCAGAAATGACGAGACTTGTTGAAAAAAAATGGATGTGGGAAAAGACAGAAATAAAGACACAAGAGGAATAAAGGATATTGCCAAGGTCTCTGGCTTAAGCCATTTACTAACACTGGGGAGAAGTAGTGGGCTTGACAGAAAGAATTATAAATTGTTTTGAACATACTAAGTGTCCATCTGAGACATTAAATATAAAACATAAAACAGGCAATTGGGTCTGAGACTGAAGCAAGCCTGAGACTCAGAAGAGAGAAG
This sequence comes from Nanger dama, assembly GCA_917880005.1. Taxonomy (NCBI): domain Eukaryota; kingdom Metazoa; phylum Chordata; class Mammalia; order Artiodactyla; family Bovidae; genus Nanger; species Nanger dama. The sequence goes on along the minus strand of CAKJTW010000036.1, from coordinate 20,126,319 downwards.
TCTTGGCTAGAGATAGAAATCTGGGCGTGGTTGAAATCCAGAAGTCAATGAAGCCACAGGAGCAGGTAGCTCCAGGCCCAGGCCCTGAGGAAGGTCTACCTGATGGCAGAGTAGACTGCAGAAGCTGTGAAAAAGAACACACAATCACGGAATACAAGAGAAGGGAGTGTTTTAAGGAGGAAGGAGTAGTTGACTGTGTTAAATGTTGAGAGAGTAAGATGAGGACTGAAAATTTTCCTTTGGCTGTCGCAACACAGAGGTTGGTCATGACCTCAGCAGAAGCAATTTTGGTGAAGCAGTGGGGGCAGAATTCAGATTAGAAAGGACTGAAGCATGAGTGGGCAGCAAAAGAATGGACAGGTGAGTGGAGACGAGTATTCAGCCTTGTGGTGAAGGGAAAGACAGGGCTTCTTTGTGGCTGGTGGTAAAGGCCATGCAGCAAAGGTTATACTTCTTTCTTAGGATGGAAGAAGTCTGAGCATACTTGAATGCGAGAGGGATGGAGCCAATGGAGAGTGAGAGGTCAGTGGTACCGACAGAGGGGCAACTGCAAGGACAAGGCCTTTGAAAGCAGGAGGCACTGGGATACGGCAGGCAAATGGAGAGTAGGTTTCAGATGGGAGGAGGGGGAGAAAATGACTGCTGCCGACATGGAAGGGCTTTAGACCTAATGCTGGTACACTGAGGTAGGAAGTTCTCGTCTGTTGAGTGGGGGGCTCTAGAGGCATGTGCTAAGAAACTCTGAGGGGCTAGACTCTAATGCTCTGTCGGCTTTGAGGCTGTGAGAGTCTATAAACAGCCACAATTGAAACAGGAGGTGTCTCAGATATGAGAGAAGACGAAAAGTAATAAGAAAAGCTCACATATTTTTCCACAGTCAATGGAGCATTTGGAAAGTAGGTCAATGGGGGAGGAGGAGGGGAAAACTCTATACAGACTTGATACAACTCTTTTAAACAAAGGGACCCGAATTGTAGGACCTGCAGATTCAAACAGAGAGTATAGAACCTATGACAAACTCATCTTCCTGCCTCTTAATCTGAAGACGTAAGTATTTTAGTACTTTATTTTTTATTGACTTTGGATTTTAGATTCCCCCAAGTAAGAAGGAATTCTGTCGTTTTGTTTATTCAGATTCTTTTAAATAAAGATCTCAAGGTCTTTATTTAAAACTAGATGTAAAATCAAGTTCATAAAGATAGATAAATGAGAAATGCTGAAAAAGAAGCTTGTAGAAAAGTTCTAGCATAGAAAAATATGATTTTAGAGGTTTTAGGGAGAAACAGTTTTCTACAGTCAAACGCAGGGGAAGCTGTAGGAGGCAGTGATCAAGAGGCAGTGATACAATGTAAGCTGCTGAAAAGCTATTTTACTTGGGCAAAAGAAAGATTAAAACCATCACATAACCTATAGAAAATGACAAAGTCATTACTAGCAGCAGTTAGACTGTAGCTTGTACTTGACCTCTATACTGAAAACAAACAGATTTATGGTTATTAAATACATGCATCCTTGCCTTGGGCAGAGTTCTGAGGATAATCACACAGACATGAATTTCTTTCTCTCTTTATGGAGCAATACCTCCATCTTATGACCTTTTAGGATATTGCATCTAAAGTTGTTCTATTACTCATATTGTGTTTTTGCTATTAGGGGTAAGAATCTCTTTTTTTTTTTAATGGCACTGTCTTGCTGGCCAGAGATATGAGGAGAATGTGACCTAGGGTCAAGGATTCCCGCAGCTTCAGGAGTGAAGGCTATTATCAAGCACCACGTAATGGTGACCACCTTGCTATGGGCTCTAAACAATTAGCCACAAGCCTTAAAATCCCAGCTGAGTTCAGGGCTAGCAGCCACCTTACCTCTCTGCTAATATGATACACGGATCATAAATAATCCTTTCTCATTCATTTAATCAATACACCTCCCCATCACACTCCCAACCAACTCTGCCTCCTGTGGCCCCAACCTCAACTGCTACTTTTGGTGAGTGAAAGTAGCTCAGTCATGTCTGACTCTGCGACACCATGGACGTATATAGTCCATGGAATTCTCCAGGCCAGAATACCAGAGTGGGTAGCCTTTCCCTTCTCCAGGGAATCTTCCTAACCCAGGGATCAAACCCAGGTCTCCTGCATTGCAGGCGGATTCTTTACCAGCTGAGCCTTTGGTAGCACTTCTTTAAAAATACTCTTAAACTTAGAACTAGAGGTCTATGGTGTCCTTCCGTCTCAGCTGGCATTTGTGCCATGAAATTCCACAGACTCCTGTGTATCTGGTTCACTGAGTGCCCAGAGACAGACAGTCCTCCAAAAGGGCTCCCAACAAGGCTGGACATCATCTACTTTCCTCTCCCAGACTGATTCTGTACTCTTGGCTCTTGTGACTTCAGAGGCTGAGTTAATTGAACTCTGCTTGGTAACTCTGCCCTGGCTTCCAGTTGAGTGTGGCCAGTAGAAGCACAGACAAGACTGGAGGGCGAGAGGTATTTCCTCTTCTGCCCCATCCCTGCTGGGCTAGAGGGTGGCAGTAGCTACATTCCTACCACCATACATGGTTCCTGTCGCAAGCCCTCTCCTGCTGCTTCAGAGCTCTGAGAACAGCTCTCTCTTCTTCAGAAAAAGCTCTCACCTTTCTAAGGATGACAGTGGCCTGTCACCACTGCTGCCCAATGCTAACTTCACCTTGGATGTTGTAAATGGTCCCTTCATTAAAGCCCCCTTCACCCATCTTGAGTGTGCCCTTCTTCCCTGCCAGAACCCAGGAGGATACATATTTAGCAAGAGGAATCATTCTGCATTTTCTTTAAAAACATTTAAAACGTTGCTTTTCATGTATTTTATATTTTAACTCTGTGTACAACTCGAGACACAGAGGTCACACAGAAGCAAAAGCATACATACAAAAAATGTATGGGCTACATCTGGGGCTCCTTACTTTTTCTGGTGAGAGGTAGTCCGCCGGGTGCAGAAAACAGCAATGATCACGACCACCACGATGGTGATGACGCCGACGGAGACGATGATGACCAGCAGCATGTTACTGTCTAGAGGAGAGGTGGGGCTTCCATGAGGGCTGTTACTGCCTGGGAAGAGAAAATCGTACGCTTGTTAGTGTTCCAGAAGTCTAAAGACGCATACAATCAGGCTGCAGAACCTTCACATGAGTACAGATAACTTCTGTGAGCTTCTGTATAAAAGTAGTCATTACTGCACACTCTATAAAAATGCCTTATGAATATGGCCATCTCCTCTAGATGATGAAATCTACAGAGCTGAGTTTCTGCCCTGGGTGTACCTGGCACAAAGTTGGTGTTCAATAAATGTTTCTCAAGATTGTACTGAACACCAAGTTTGGACCAGTAAGGAGTCTGTCCCTTGGTGTCTAACATATAAACTCATCTTATAAAGCACCATTTGTAAATCACTTAAGTTTTCTGACTTTCAAAACCTTTAAAAATGCATACTCATAGAAAACAAAAGTTTTTTCCCCAACATATAGCATTGGGATGCAGTCAAAAAACTACTTGAATCACAAACTCTGTTTTTATAAATACACATTCTGTGCAGAGTTAATTTTCTTATTCAGTTTCAGGAAAACGAAGGTCTGTACATATGCATTAATTTGACAGATATTTACTGAGTGGTTACAATGTGCCAGGCACGTTCTAGGAACCAAGGATGCAACAGTGAACCACAAAAATGTGAATGTTGGGATAGGAATGGGGGCAGACAATAAATAATTAGTTTGTAGTAAGTGCCATGAAAATATAAAAGGGACTGGGTGGCTAGTTTAGATTAAGTGGCTGGGAAAAGCTTCTCTGAGGAGATGGCATTTGGGCTGAGATTTGAATGATCCTACCATACAAAGACCCGGAGGAAGAACATTTCAGAGAAGGGGAAACAGCTAGTGGAAGGATCCTGAGACAGGAATGAGCTTGGCATGTTCAAGGGAGAGAAAGGCAGCCAGTGGGGCTGAAGCAAAGAGAGATATGCAAAGTTAGAGGGAAGGACGTAAGCAGAAAGAAAGATGAATATGAGGCTGGAGAGATGTGCAGAGGCGAGATCATTTAGGACCTTGAGGAAACAGATCTTCCTATTACCATTCCTCTGTGCTCATTGGATGTGGTTCAGTGTCTTTTTTTTTTTTTTTACAAGGCCATTTGTAATCCTGCTCTATTCTCAGTCTTGCTCTTCCATTTTCTGAAACACTGTACTTTGCTTCCCACCTCATTACAAAAGTTATGCATGCTCATATTGTAAAATATGGAAAATCCTACATCACAGATTTAACCACCATGAACATCTTTTTTTCCAGCTACTCTCTCTTATTGCCCTAATCATCAAAGCTATACAATAATGGGATGAGCTGCTTTGCTAAGTAATGAGTGTTTAGTCACTAGAAGTACTTAAGAAGAGTCATCCTACATGTCTGGGATGCTGTGGAAATTTCTACCAGGAAGGTGTGGCCTGGGAACCGATGTTCTTAGGAAGCCTCCTAAAGTGATTTTCATATACAACCTGGCTTATAAACTCATGATCTAATTCAAACTACATTTACTGTGGGACTCCCATAACAGTGGATTAGCTGACCTTCTGCTTCTTACTCTATGATTTTATAGGGTACATGCAAGCACAGTGCTAAAGCTGGGCTAATTTTGAAAGCTTAAGAGCTTATTCTTCTACATTTGGTTGAATCACTTCTATCCATTTCGGAGAAGGAGATCAGCAGACAGACAACTTAAACTGGATAGAATGACCTTCAATAAAATAACATTTTTATATTTGGGAAAGACTATAGAACTGGGGGCCAATACAATGAGACCAAATTAGGGCTTTCCATAAAACCATTATTAACAGCAGTACTGGGTGGGGCAAGCGGTAGAGCAGGCGCTGTGAATCAAAGGCAGGGAATCTGGGCTTTGGGAGGCAGTTCTTTCCTGCATTCCACAGAGACAAATTCTCATTTAACTGCAAAGGACATCTACCTTCTGAGTTGGCCAAAGGCTGTCTTCTAAACTAGAGTAAGAGTGAGCTGCAAATGGGACCCGAGACCCTCCTACTAGGGATATTTATTAAGCCTCACTTTTCCCAGTGATCATGTATGGATGTGAGAGTTGGACTGTGAAGAAAGCTGAGCGCTGAAGAATTGATGCTTTTCAACTGTGGTGATGGAGAAGACTTTGAGAGTCCCTTGGGCTGCAAGGAGATGCAACTAGCCCATCCTAAAGGAGATTAGTCTTGGGTGTTCACTGGAGGGACTGATGCTGAAGCTGAAACTCCAATATTTTGGCTACCTCATGTGAAGAGTTGACTCATTGGAAAAGACTCTGATGCTGGGAGGGATTGGGGCCAGGAGAAGGGGACGACAGAGGACGAGATGGCTGGATGGCATCACCGACTCGATGCACACGAGTTTGAGTGAACTCCGGGAGTTGGTGATGGACAGGGAGGCCTGGTGTGCTGTGATTCATGGGGTCGCAAAGAGTCAGACACGACTGAGCGACTGAACTGAACTGGACTGGACTATTCCAACAGCTTCCTAACCACTCTGTTTTGACTTTGTACTCTTGGCACCCAACTCGTTCTCCACTGTTATCAGGGTAACAACAGATACTCAATAAGTGGGAAGTCACAGTTTACCAGTAGTATCAGACATCTTTCATATGTTACTCACATGAGGAAGCTCACATTTCTTAGCATCAGCACCTGAGCTTTTGACAAGTTGGTTTTAACCTACTTTCTCTAACCTGAGCCTATTCTGTTTCTAGGTAGTGTGGTCCCTGGGGAAAGCAGGCTGTTTTAAAGTGTGTGGTTTTTTTTTTTTTTTTTTGATTTGGACCATTTAAAAAGTCTTTATTGAACTTGTTACAATACTGTTTCTGTTTCATGCTTGGTTTCTTTTTTTTTTGGTTGTGAGGAATGTGGGATCTTAGTTCCCCCACCAGGAATTAAAACTGCATCCCTGCATTGAAAGGTGCATTCTTAACCACTGGACCACCAAGGAAGGCCCAAGCAGGCTGTTTTATTTATTTATTTTTTTAAATTAAATTTATTTATTTTTTAAATTACAATACTGTATTTGTTTTGCCATACATTGACACGAATCAGCCATAGGTGAACACAAATTGCCACGCTTCACACATGTTCTTACTGCACTGCATCCTAGAAATGCTTGACTCCCTCCTAGACATGCAGTAATTTTCTCTGTGCCTTTTAAAATCTGGGTCAGAGATCTCTTCCAGAAAGCTTTCTCCTCTCTCTGTCAGATAGCTTGTTACATACTCCCCCTGCTTCTACAGTCTGTTACACAGCACTTGAAACCTTTAGGAATATGAGTGAATAAATGAATGACTGCATAGACCAAAGAAAAGACAAAGAAGTAACTGCTTTTCTCACAGTCTTGTGGACAGCACATAAATGTAACATATGCATTCCAGGAGGAGAAACTCATAAAGTCCTAGAAACCACAGCCTAAAAATTTCTTGAAGCAAGAAAGTTTGTCTGGCTCTCCAAAGAAGTGGCCAATTTCACTGAAGTCTGGGCAATACTTTTTTTTTAAACTGTTAGCTGGAGATTAAGAGACCATTTTATTTCCATAATGATACCAGGAGTTTCTGGAGGACTAGAAAACTCTTTTTCCTTTCTCTTCCACGTGTTTCTCACGAAACAGTAAGATTCATGTCTAGGAACTACCTTTGCGGACATTTTACCATCCTGGATTCCCACATCTGATCTAGAAGGCTGTGAGCGACAGCAGAAAAGGCACAATATGAAGCGGAAGCCCCAGGTTTTAGTTCTAGGCCTTCTATAATAAGTGGGTAGGTCCAGGCACATTACTTCTCCCCTGAGTCTCTTAATGTAAAACCTGGGAATAATGATACCTGTTCTTCCTCCCTCACAATGTTATGACAATAAAATATGATTTCATGTGCAAAAGTAACTTACATATGGTGACGTTGTATAGAGAAGCAGGTATCACCATTTAAGCTCTTAGGATGGCTAGGAGAGAGGGAATAATTTTTAGAATTCCCAAACTAAGAATACCACAGTAAGCAGTGTGGAGAGAAATGAATGATTCCAAAGCATCTCTCAGGCTCGTTTTTAGATGATAGCTAATTCCACCAGAGGGTTTATTTTTGAAAGTAAGGTTCTAATTATTTTGAAAAGAGGCAGTGGGCAATGAGGGGACTTGTTTGTTTAGAATCATTTTAAGTTGTATACACAAACTGAAACAATTTTATTTGTGAATCTATAATAAATGGGTTTACAGTAATTCGGCAAACATTTGCCAGAAAATGCCTAAAAAAGCTCTGTCGAATAAAAGAAATAGGTAATAGGCTACAATTCACAACACAGGAGCTGCAAGAAACATTTCAAGATTTCAAGCAGAACTGCATTGTGCCCACAGGAAGCCAAATGAAGCCAGAGGAAGGGCTTTACCGCTCATTGGAGGTTTGTAGTCGGATCCCAGGTCTGGCAGTCGGCTTCCTTTCCCTGCAGACCCCGAGGCTGAAGAAGAAGAAATCACGTCAGTAACAACCCACTCTATTGGTGTGACAAGTCTACTTCACAGCTAGTGAGTGTTTTCTACCAAAAAAAAAAAAAAAATTCTCAGTCTACGCTGTTCATAAGAAAAGGAAGTAGCACGTACACACGACAGGGGAAAATACAGCCTATTTGTGCAAGACAAACTAAGGCAGAGCTTTCTATGCAATGAGGCATCTGAAAGGCTGACACTCCTGTTCCATGGCTGTATCCAGGGTGTAACAAGGCTGCCCCTTGCTGTTAAGGCTTCTCTAGCGCAAGAAACAGTTGCTGAAAAACTGCTCAGAGCACTTAGGGCAAAAGCAGCTTCTGGTGGAAGAGGAACCAAGGGGACTGTTAAAGAAATGGGTTCTTCTGAGGGACTGGCTTGATCTGGCTGAGCAGGTGTCAGTAGTGTTTGGATTCTTTTCTCAAAATAGGAAGCTGCCTTTCTAAATATAAAGTTACCTTAAGTGGGAGCAGGAAGGCAAGCAGAGGTTCAGATTAGGCTCTCAGTTTCTGCTCAGTCAACCTAAATACCCAAAGATAAAAAAATCAAAGTCTCCCTTCTGGTTGCTCACAAAGACACTGTCTCCTATGCCATCATCATGGAACATAAGAAGTGAGGCTGCTGACCTTGAGCTTGGGACCATCTCATATGCTGGACTTCCCTGGTGGCTCAGACGGTAAAGCATCTGCCTAAAATGCAGGAGACCCGGGTTCAATCCCTAGGCCGGGAAGATCTCCTGGAGAAGGAAATGGCAACCCGCTCCAGTATTTTTGCCTGGAAAATCCCATGGACAGAGGAACTTGGTAGGCTATAGTCCACGAGGTCGCAAAGAGTCAGACATGACTGAGTGACTTCACTCATACGCAGGCCTCAGAAGATACCTGGGGCTGGAAGGCAGCCTCAGAGGAGGTCTGCAGGAACCGCAAGGTAAAGCTGGTCCTTGGTTCATCCAGATCAACAGACTGCCTGTGCTGGCAAACCAGCACCATCAGGCACTAACCGCTGGACTTCTGGCCAGTTATTTAGCTACTATTCTGGGGTCTTGGTTTCCTCATTGTAAAGCAGTGACGATAATAGCACCTGCTTCACGAAAGGGGTTGTGAGGATTAAATAGAAATTTAATCCCATAAAATATTTTGAATCCTGCCTGACACACCGTAAATGTTTTATAAATATTAACTACTAAATAAATCTTTAGGGAAGAATCTCATCTTACACTCTGCAGAGAGCATGAAGCTTCAGAAAATGCTTATAAATTAGAGTTACTTCTACAAATAAAGCTTGACTAGAAATGCATAAACAAGAAGGGTTGCTGTAAAACATTATAGCTAATATTGAGTACCTCTATTAAATTATCAGACTTGGAGGAAATGGAAGAAATTAAAGTCTGAAGGTTTCTATGCATAGTTCATTTAACAGAATGAGTCTAGAAATGAAAACAAAAACAAACCTATTTTCTATGTTTCCAGAAGCTCAGTGTCCCCAAAGGTAACAGAAGTTCCTGGGTATCTACGGGGCATATTCTAGAACTTTAAATTCACGGTCCTCAAACCTTTTTCACTGTCCACACCCCTTACTTCACTTCACTTCTTATTGTCACCATTCCTCCCAAATGACACACACCACATGTCACGATTCCACTTGTTCTTTTCACTATGATAAGCTGGCAGAGACGACATAGCCCATGTAAGGTCTTCATAGTTAAGGGACTTCTTTGTCAGGTAGCCCATATTTAAGCCAAACTACTCAGAATAGCACATTATATAAATAATTATCAATGAACACTTTTGCCAATAAACCAATTGGTTTAACTCCTATATTTCTTAATGTTTTCCTTTTACATTGAACTTATGAACAAGAAATCCAAGGATTAGCCAAATACCAAAATAAATATGGGCAAAGAATTTTAAATACCAAAGGGGTGGTGTAGCTGAGAACTGCAGCCTGGCTTATGGGGTGAAGTGAGGGAAGAAAATGAGCACACATATACTCTGTACACATTCAGTGTAGTTACTGTTCTAGTCTCATGCGTAAGGTACAGATTCTACCATGATCAGGGTGCTTTACACACACACACACACACACACACACACATAACACACACACGGGCATGTTTGCAGTTTTCCCAACATACAACAAAAGACTCATTGAATGCAAACACATTTCCAAAGCCCTAAAACTTGAAACCTCAAACTCTGAATCTTCCTTACCATTAACCAAGATCCAAAGACTTTCTATTTCTAAAAACTACTCTTAAAAGAATAAAAGAAACCATCCAATTTACTTTAACTGCTCCTGCTATAGAAAACAGATAACCAACGTTAGCCGACTTCCCAGAGATGAAAATCAAAGTATAGTCATCTCTCACCACAGTAACTGCAGTGAAGAGACTATGCTGACAGATTATTTCCAGAATGGTGACACTGAGGCCCATACTTCCTAAACTCCCATTGTACACTGTCTCTATCCTCTTATAAAATAAGCAAATATATTTAAGAGAAGAAACGGAAAAAGAACCCTGAATTAAGCTTGCAACAAGAGAATGGAGAGCAATAATTCTGTGAAAGATAATCATACAATTCAGTAGGGTACATTTGTATATTCTCTGTTGAGGGAGGAAAAAAGGGTATTCAATTGAATTTGATTAAACTTCATTTATAGACATCAATAAAACTCTAGATGCTACAAATATGACAAATTGGTGTGCTTGTTCTCATTATGGCCCAAATCTCTATCTGTATCACAGAATTTTAGTATCTTAGCAGAAAGGATAATCTGACCCACATTTAAGGATTATCTCCTCACATCTGTAGAAGTCCAACCCAGTTTTTTTTCCTGCCAGTCTGTTTAGCTCCTAAGTAGATTCTCCAGCTTTTCAGATACCCCAAGTGCCACAAACATGGACTCAACTCTACTTTGGCCAATAAATACGTGATTTTAAACAGACAGTACTGGTACTGATTTTCAGGAAAAAACAAAAACAACAAAAAGCTAATAATAGGTCACAAAAGAGGAAAGGAAAGAGAGGCCAGCTACTCATTTACCTTGATCATTAGCCATTTTATCAGAGGAGTCCGCTAACAGGCCAAGCACAGGGGAAGAAAAAAACAAGAGCAAGGATCACAAGCTTTGAAGATGGGACAGGCAGAATTTTTAAAGGAAAAAAATTAAAACCCCACAAACTTCCAAGCACCTGAGTCGTCTTTTTCATGCTAACAGAAAAGAAATCCATGTATGTTTTCCATATTTCCACAGACTCAGTCCCCGACTTACTTTTACTTCCTAAGCTCACCTGGTTCAATATTTTACTGTCACTTTCTTATCTAGAGTTTTCTTTAAAGGGCCCCTTTTGTCTCTTTCTCTCTACAAAGGTCAGTGAACAAGCCTTTCACATTAAGAGCCTGTGTGTGTTGAAAGAGAATCATCCATCACAATAACACACTACTACTCTATCTGGGAACCAAGAGAATCCCATCTGATCTGACTGGTTTAGATCCCTGCAGTTCACCTGCCTTGAGCAGCCTGGAGTCAGAGTTCCCCTGTCAATGATAAGTTTAGGTCAGTAACCTAGGGAGCACTGATCTGGTGGTCAGGGGGTAGGGTCATTTTCAGATAAAGGCCCACACGGTGGCTCCTAAGCACATCATCAGGATTTCCTGTATCATCCACAGTCTCTACATGCTAAAATGACATGTACACGCATAATCCCACTCGAGACACACAACGGAACACTCTGTTTGGGGGCCTTTACCTTTGGGTGTTCTGAACTGGACAGCTTCAGACATGGGCCCCATGCCCTTGGAGTTCCGGGCTTGGATTTTGAAGTAGTACGGTGTGTCAAGTGTTAATTCCTGTATCTGGTGAGTTAGCCTGTTTCCCACAACAGGCTCGATAACCCAGTCATGTATCTCTGCATTCACATCCGTGCTGTAATATATGATGTAACCTATCCAAAGGGATTAATGGAAAAAGAAACCTTATTCCTGCTTTCTTTTGCAATCAGTAAGTCAATAAAAGATATATGTTACAGCATACACAAATAGAGAACTAGTTAACAGATTAAATTAGCAATAGTAACAAGTATTTCAAAGGCTACACTAAATACAGAGAAAACCACAATTTCAACAGTGCCAGACTATAAATTATTATCTGTATCAGTAGCTGAAGTAATAAAAGTAGTTAAGATAAAAATATAGGGTTAACTACTCTCAAAGGCTAGGAAATTATATAAGAAAACCATCCTAATCATCATTCCAACATTCTGTACTTCAGCGGTCTACTTCAATTAAGTTAATGCAGTTTTGAAAAAGCTTAATGGCCATTACCATCAGTAATGGCCTGACAGTGCTATTTGAACTGTCACCAACGTGATTTCCCAGGAGAAAAACGCCGAGGAGGGTGGGCAGCCACCTTTGCTAGATTCTCCCAAACGTGGGGTAGGTGAAGTCACAGTGAAACATGACCTGATGCATCCACCAGAGGGCGCTCTACACCCACAGTTGAGGAAGGGAGACCTACACCGCAAGCCTACACAGCGCAAAAAAGGCACCGACAGCATCATCATTGGTTTTTAAACACAAAATATAATGTAATCCATGTCAAGTCACACTTAATTCTTTTAAGGAAGAGGCAAATTCTAAAACCTAAATTAAAAATGACATAAAGACTGGGGATTTAAGGAAAGGGATTCCTAAGGAAAACTGAATGCTCAGTTCAGTTCACTCAGTCGTGTAAAACCCTTTGTGACCCCATGGACTGCAGCACACCGGGCCTCCCTGTCCATCATCAACTCCTGGAGCTTACTCAAACTCATGTCCACGGAGTCAATGATATCATCCAATCATCTCATCCTCTGTCGTCCCCTTCTCCTACTGCCTTCAATCTTTCCCAGCATTAGGGTCTTTTCAAATGAGTCAACTCTTCACGTCAGGTGGCCAAGGTATTGGAGTTTCATCTTTAGCATCAGTCCCTCTAATGAATACTCAGGACTGACTTCCTTTAGGATGGACTGGTTGGATCTCCTTGCAGTCCAAGGGACTCTCAAGAGTCTTCTCCAACACCACAGTTCAAACGCATCAGTTCTTCAGTGCTCAGCTTTCTTTATAGTCCAACTCTCACATCCATACATGACCACTGGAAAAACCATAGCCTTGACTAGATGGACCTTTGTTGGCAAAGTAATGCCTCTGCTTTTTAATATGCTCTCTAGGGTGGTCATTACTTTTCTTCCAAGGAGTAAGCGTCTTTTAATTTCATGGCTGCACTCACCATCTGCAGTGATTTTGGAGGCCCCCAAATAAAGTCTGACACTGTTTCCTCTGTTTCCCCATCTATTTGCCATGAAGTGATGGGACCAGATGCCATGATCTTCGTTTTCTGAATGTTGAGCTTTAAGCCAACTTTTCCTCCCTTCTTTCATTTTCATCAAAAGGCTCTTTAGTTCTTCTTTGCTGTCTGCCACAAGGGTAGTGTCATCTGCATATCTGAGGTTATTGATATTTCTCCCGGCATGATTCTAGCTTGTGCTTCATCCAGCCCATCGTTTCTCATGATGTACTCTGCATGTAAGTTAAATAAGCAGGGTGACAATATACAACCTTGACGTACTCCTTTCCCAATCTGGAACCAGTCTGTTGTTCCATGTCTAGTTCTAACTGTTGCTTCCTGACCTGCATACAGATTTCTCAAGAGGCAGGTCAGGTGGTCTGGTTCTTATCTCTTGAAGATTTTTCCACAGTTTGTTGTGATCCAAACAGTCAAGGGCTTTGGCATAGTCAATAAAGCAGATGTTTTTCTGGAACTCTCTTGCTTTTTCGATGATCCAACAGATGTTGGCAATTTGATCTCTGGTTCCTCTGCCTTTTCTAAATCCAGCTTGAATATATGGAAGTTCATGGTTCATGTGCTGTTGAAGCCTGGCTTGGAGAACTTTTGAGCATTACACTTTACTAGTGTGTGAGATGAGTGCAATTGTGCAGTAGTTTGAACATTCTTTGGCATTACCTTTGAGACTGGAATGAAAACTGACCTTTACCAGTTCTGTGGCTACTGCTGAGTTTTCCAAATTTGCTGGCATATTGTTGCAGCACTTTCACAGAATCGTCTTTCAGGATTTGAAATAGCTCAACTGGAATTCCATCACCTCCAGTAGCTTTGTTCATAGTGATGCTTCCTAAGGCCCACTTGACTTTGCATTCCAGGATGTTTGGCTCTAGGTGAGTGATTATGCCATCTTGATTATCTGGGTTGTGAAGATCTTTTTGTATAGTTCTTCTCTGCATTCTTGCCACCTCTTCTTAATATCTTCTGCTTCTGTTAGGCCCATATAATTTCTAGCCTTTATAGTGCCCATCTTTGCGTGAAATGTTCTCTCTGTACCTCTAATTTTCTTGAAGAGATCTCTAGTCTTTCTCATTCTATTGTTTTCCTCTATTTCTTTGCATTGATCACTGAGGAAGGCTTTCTTATCTCTCCTTGCTATTCTTTGGAACTCTGCATTCAAATGGGTATATCTTTCCTTTTCTCCTTTTTCACTTCTCTTCTTTTCTCAGCTATTTGTAAGGGCTCCTCAGACAACCATTGTCCCTTTTTGCATTTCTTTTTCTTGGGGATGGTCTTGATCCCTGCCTCCTGTACAATGTTATGAACCTCTGTCCATAGTTCTTCAGGCACTTTGTTTATCAGATCTAGGCCCTTAAATCTATTTCTCACTTGCACTGTATAATTGTAATGGATTTGATTTAGGTCACACCTGAATGGTCTAGCGGTTTTCCTACTTTCTTCAATTTCAGTCTGAATTTGGTAGTAAGGAGTTCATGATCTGAGCCACAGTCAGCTCCCGGTCTTGTTTTTGCTGACTGTATAGAGATTCTCCATCTTTGGCTGCAAAGAATATAATCAATCTGATTTCGGTATTGACCATCTGGTGTTGTTCACGTGTAGAGTCTTCTCTTGTGTTGTGGGAAGAGGGTGTTTGCTATGGCTAGTGCGTTCTCTTGGCAAAATTATTTTAGCCTTTGACTTGCTTCAATCTGTATTCCAACGCCAAATCTTGTTATTCCAGGTATTTTTTGACTTCCTACTTTTGCATTCTAGTCCCCTATAATGAAAAGGATAAAAAGGACATCTTTTTTGGGTGTTAGTTCTAGAAGGTCTTGTAGGTCTTCATAGAACCGTTCAGCTTCTTCAGCACTACTGGTCAGGGCATAGACTTGGATTACTGTGATACTGAATGGTTTGCCTTGGAAACGAACAAGAGATGATTCTGTCATTTTTGAGATTGCATCTAAGTACTACATTTTGGACTCTTTTTGTTAACTATGATGGCTACTCCATTTCTTCTAAGGGATTCTTGCCCACAGTAGTAGATATGATGGTCACCTGAGTTAAATTCACCCATTCCAGTCCATTTTAGTTTGCTGATTCCTAAAATGTCGACGTTCACTCTTGCCATCTCCTGTTTGACCACTTCCAATTTGCCTTGATTCATAGACCTAAAATTCTGGGTTCCTATGCAATATTGTTCTTTACAGCATCAGACTTTATTTCCATCACCAGTCACATCCACAACTGGGTGATATTTTTGCTTTGGTTCCATCTTTTCAGTCTTTCTGGAGTTTTTTCTCCACTGATCCCCAGTAGCAAAGTGGGCACCTACCAACCTGGGGAGTTCATCCTTCATGTCCTATCTTTCTGCCTTCTCATACTGTCCACGGGACTCTCAAGGCAAGCATACTGAAGTGGTCTGCCGTCCCCCCTTCTCCAGGGGACCACGTTTTGTCAGACAATGCTAAGAAATGCTTTTCAGTTTCCTTTGTTGTTCAGTTGCTCAGCTGTGTCTGACTCTGCGACCCTATGAACTACAGCACGCCAGGCTTCCCTGTCCTTCACTGTCTCCCTCAGTTTGCTCAAACTCACGTCCATTGAGTTGGTGATGCCGTCCAACCACCTCCTTCTCAGTCACCTCCTTCTCCTCCTGTCCTCAATGGTTCCCAGCATCAGGGTCTTTTCCAGTGAGCTGGCTCTTCACATCATATGGCCAAAGTTTTGGAGCTTCAGCTTCAGCATCTGTCCTTCCAAAGAATATTCAGGGTTGACTTCCTTTAGGATTGGCTGGTCTGATCTAGTTGCATCCAAGGGACTCTCAAGAGTCTTCTCCACCACCGCTGTTCCAAAGCATGAATTCTTCGGCACTCAGCCTTCTTTATGGTCCAACTCTTAACATCCATACATGACTACTGGAAAAACCACAGCTATGACTATATGGACCTTTGTCAGCAAAGTGACAAAGGTCACTCTGCTTTTAATATACTGTCTAGGTTTATTACAGCTTTTCTTCCAAGGAGCAAGCATCTTTTAATTTCACAGCTGCAGTGACCTTAGGCCATCTTTTCACACAAAGGAACTTCAGGAGGCGAACTCTGGCTCCACAGCATACATTATCTGGATCAGAGGCAGGTTTTTCTCCCTGATAAAGATGAGGAAGGCATAGTGCCTTCTACTCTGGAAATCCAAGGGAAAATTCAAGGTCTTGTCAGAGGTCCAGGCCAACTCAGACTTTTAACTTGAGTTGTAAGAGCACAGGAAGCTGAAGTAGCAGTCTTGGGTGAAAAAGGAAACCCTAAGCCTAATGGGTATTTCTGAGTTTTGGGGTAAAAGAGGTGAATTTATATTTATTGGGTATTACCCTGTAGAATCAGGGCATGTCTTCAACGCCAAGACCCTGGTCATCTAGTCAAAGACAGAGAAGAATAGCTCTCTGGAGGAAAATAAATAAGTCTGTATGTTCCACCATAACCAAAGGCTGTCTAGTGCAATCCACACCCATCAGAGTTTCATGAAATATGGGTCAGAACAACCAGCTGGCGACTCCTTTTTATGTCACTAAACAGCACCCCTTGCTTCAATTTCCGGGACCATCATGACATGTAGCACCCCCAAAAATGGCCAGGTCAAGTCCTGAGACCCCCATTCCTCCCAAGAACAAGGCACTCTTCTAGAATGCAGGAAGAGGGAACAGACAACACACTCACAGGCATCTCTGGCCTCTTACCTGTAATCTTGCCGTTGGCTTCAGAGGGAGGCTGCCAATTTACAATTATAGTCCTAGGTTTTCCCTCTTTACTCACAACTGTCACATCCTTGGGTGGAGAAGTAGGAACTACAAAAGAATAACACTTTTATTAATTCCTGTTCATTCCAACTGAATTCACCATTTCCTCAACCCTCTCCATTTAGAAGGCACAATAAAGGGTACAGCCTCTTGGCTTCAAAGAACTCACTGTCTGTCTATAAATAGCCCCAAGAAAAAGAAGAATATGCAAAGTACCAAAGAGGAAATACCATATTGAGAGGACAAAGAACAGGCATCCCAGATGGGGAGGCCAGGCAGGACGGTTAGGGAAAATTAAAAGCCACCTGCAGTCCCTGCTTGATAGATCCGGAGACTGAAAATGAGAAAAGTTATGTAATGTGCCCAAGACTACGTTTTCTCCCCTAATTTGGATTATTTTGTCAGAATATTTTTAAGTGTAAAGTAACTTTCTCTCTACCTATATATAGTTGGCTTTCCAAACCAAATATGATGTTTGAAAACCACCATTCCCCCAAAGAATAAATGATTTACAAATTGTTTTTTATGTTAAATTTGCACTGAAAAGATACTATCAACTATTAAGGGTTATTGCTCTGAAATGTAAAGCTGTTTTTGGAACAGAAAAGCCAATTAAATAAAAACGACAGTGCATCTGTTTCTGTGTTAGTGGTGGCTAAGTTTCTAAGTCGTGTCTGAACCTTGCGACCTCATGGACTGTAGCCCCACCAGGCTCCTCCGTCCATGGGGATTTCTCAGGCAAGGTAGCCATTTCTTCCTCCAGGGGATCTTCCCGACCCAGAGATCAAATCCACACTTCCTGCACTGCAGAAGCCCCTTATGTGTCCATATTATGGCTGAAAACTTTTAATGTATTAATACTAGTTGGGAAATCAGCATATTAAGTATATCCTTACATTTACTCTTTTTCCTAAAATACTAGAATTCTCCTGGTATGAAATGGAAGGAAGCCCAGTGAAATGTAAACTCCTAACGGAATATCATTTATTACCTAATGGGCTGGAATGAAAGCACAAAGGTATTTTTAAAACTGGCAAAGAAAGCAAACTTTTGGGCACTGAATTTCTTTCTCTCCGAATCTATCCCTTTTTTTTTTCCTCTGTAGGAAATTCAACCAACTGTGCCAAAGATAAGACATCAGGGCCAAACCCAGTCTGGAGAGACTTTATAGTTCCATTTTTTCATTATTCACATAAAGGAGAGAAAAAAATAGGAAGGTGGAATAGACAGAGCCTCCCAATGGTTACGCACATCCCCATGCCAGGGAAGTATAAGGGGCAGAAGGGCAGGCCTACAAGTGAGCAAAAAGCAAGCAAAACTTTCAAATTAGATGGCTTGCTTTCCCCTTAATTTACTTAGCTGTATTTTTTCTTTCATGTCTACTTACAGACAAAAACCCTAAGAATACTCCAGTGGGAGACTATATAAGACACTAACCAGTTTGCAAGAAAGCTTCCAGGGCAGTTTAGGAGAGCTCTGGTAAAGTGCTGAGGCTCTAGCAAGCACGGTATTGGTAAAGAGCAGGCTACTTCATCTTTTCTATCTCAGTTTTCCCAGAAGGCAAGGTTAAAAACCGTAATTCCTTACATCTACACAGTGCTTTATTACTTACCATTTGCTTTATTTATTGGGTAATTTATTCTACCCTATCAAGTAGAAAAGACAGCAATTACCCCTCTTTTATAGATGGAAGAAATAGCTTCAGAGAGAGTGGATGACTTGCTTATATAGTCAGTAGGTGGCTGACCTTGGAATTGAACTTATGTCTCATGATTCCTAAACTCTAGTACATTCTGCATTACTTCTTTCTGCTATTGGCTAATGTTCTTGAACAATGATGAAAAAACCAAAATTCTTCCTAAGAAAGCAAACAATGAACTCCAGCTGCAGTTGCTCACTGTGTTCCGTAAATATGTTAATTCACACACTTAGTTCTTTCCTTGGGTAGTAAAGACAGGTGATGAGGCGCCTCATGACTTGGGATGTGGTACATTAGCAGGGACTTTCCCTGGCTTTCCCATCTAGCGAAGAGAAGAAATGCCATGTGACAAAGTTCCAACAACACATACCTAATTCAAAAGTAGTCCCGTGGGCTGTCATGCTCCATGTGCTTGATCTTCGACCTTTGGTCACCATCACAGAGAATTCGTAGAGTGTATTTGGTTTTAAACCAGTCACCAAATAACTCAAAGTCGTTGCATTAGCATTCTGGAAACATATGAACCAAGAGCTTCAGAATAAGAAAGTATGAATAATTAGCTTTCCTTACCCAGAGTGAGGGTACCAGTACCTTGTACTTGGTGTTGGCTGGGATGTTGGTTTTCCAGCGGACTGTGTAGTATCGGGAGTCTGTAATCTTCTGGTGTTTGGGCAGGGAGTTGTCCGCCCAGGTGATCCTTATGGTGTCATGGCTCAGAATGGAAGCCTGAACCCCCACTGGTGGCATCATGGGAGTGGGATCTGGCACTGGAGTGTATGGAGCATTAATAACAAACAAATCAACTTCAGAAGCGTCTGGGGTAAAAAGTAATTAAAAATGGAAGTGGCATTTTAACATAAACAAAAATAAGAGGGAAATGCAGGGTAATATAATGGAATGAAAGGTGAGAAATGGAGAAAGAGAAAGAGAATCCAGAGTTAATATATAGCCATCATTCATTTAAAATATTTCCACTTGTGTTCTTTCAGGAAACACTTGCAGGAAACCGCCTAGAGAAATAGTAATTAACTATTTTCTACTACTGTAAACTGCATGTATATTGAATAGGTAAATAAAATTTGGCAATCCAGTGTTCCCCAGTGGCTCAGAAGGTAAAGAATCCGCCTGCAATTTGGGAGACCTGGGTTCGATCCCTGGGTTGGGAGGATTCCCTGGAGGAGGGCATGACAACCCACTCCAGTATTCTTGCCTGGAGAATTCCCACTGACAAAGGAGCCTGGTGGGCTACAGTCCACAGAGTTGCAAAGAGTTGGACATAACCGAGTGACTAAGCACTGCACACATCATTCAAACTTGACTTTTCTTTGTCTTAAGATGAAAACGGCTTTTAAAATCAAGAGTATTTTTCCTAAATAAGTAACACAAAGCTCATGACCTATTTTGATATTTCAGTGAATGTCGTTGAATTTTGGGGATGTTGCTTATCACACTGGACATGTAAGGGCCTCTCCTCTAAAATCTGAATCTGAATATCAGCCAGTGGAAACTTAACCTGGTCTTGGAACTGGGTGTATTTGAAACCCACACAGGGTCCAATTCAGATCTGCTGATGTCCAGGGTCTAAAAGCAGTACCATAACATGGCTTACATTCAAGTAAAGCAAAGGGAACTCAAGGGCATTAATCTTCATGAAGGAAAGGTAAGCTGACAACACGTGGGAGTATTTTATACTTTTTCCAGTAGACTCAGAGAACAACCCACTGATTAATCCCAATCAGTTATGGGAAATGCCCCAGCTATCAAGGATTTAAGTGACACAGCCTTTTTGAACTTAAGAAACCAGAGCACTTTTTGATAGAAGGAAAAGTCTATTCTCATGTGCTGTCCTGAACCATATGCAATAGACATATTCTCTAAGTAGCACTGTCAAAACAAAGGCCAGAGTGAGTCCAATGGCACCTTGACACAGGGCAACTTTTGGGCTTTCCCAACTCTAAGTCAGTTACTTAAGTACATACATACTGATTTATTTTAAGTGAAGGTTTTAAAATGGGTATCCCATTTAGCTATGGTGACTAGTCCTTTCTATAACCTAAAATCTGAGACGGCAGGGGCCTTATTTGTGAATAACTGCCAAGCTAAAGCAATAATCGCCATTTGTGTATTTCCTACACAATGAAGACTAAAAATAACAGAAGAACAGCACACATTATAATCAAGGGCTTTGTTCAAAGATCAGGACACATACCAATTAGCTAAAGAAAATGCACCTTCAGGTGCAAAAATCACTAAGACTGTGAGATTTTTTTCTTATTGTAACAACTCTTAGAAAAGACAGCTAGGTTACATGACTTATGAACATTTCCTCTTGTATATTTCTAGCCACGCTATATTTTTAAGTCACATAAGAGAAAATAATTCCAAATTTGTTTTTTCCCTATCACAGACTGATTTAAGAAAGTAGCAAACCCTTTATTTAAATTATTCTCTTTCATCTTGTTTTTATTTTCTGACATATCAAAGCTATTTTTAAAAGAACTTACAAATTGTAAGCACACAGGAGCAGAAGACAGGACAGAACTATTAAATATGCAGTAATGGTATTGATCTTGTTAAGTTAAAGCATAAAAACGGGGACAGAGATTATCTTTTTAAAACAAATAATGCCAAATCCATACTGTATGCAAAGTATCCAGATTACATAGCAGGCAATACAGAGTCACAATTTCGTTTTGAGAAACAAGAGTATTACTGAAAGTGATAAATTCTTTGATTTCCAGTACCATTTAGAAAAATTTACAATTCTAATATATTCACTTCAGTAAATTTTCTCATTGAGATCTAGATCTAAATCATGTTTTACATATCTACAGAAAATTTACATTATTCTTTTAAAGATATTTTAATAGATAAATTACAAAGAAAAGTAATAAATATTAGGTCTCTTTTGTAATAAATTTACAGTTTATCAAATGGATGGTACATATAGCTTTATACTCTATGTAAATAAAACTTATAAAAGCACATATAAAAATACTTTCCCAACTAATTAAAGTACTAATAAAGAAAATGTTGGATTTATCAGTCTAATACATTTATTCCATCAATAACCTATATATTTTCTCAGAGATATAAAGATCCTTTAACTTTTTCTCCTTTTAGTTATAACTCACATGACCAAAAGATGAAAAATCAATTTTAATTCTCTCATGACTATGCTTTCTAGATCCCAACATATTAAAAACATGTGCTATACATTTACATAGATGTGTTTACATGACAGGATTAGTATTTTCTAAAAAGCAAAGCAGGATTTAACAGAACTTTCTGTGTTGAAAGCCCATTTACCCTCCTATGAGGCCTGACCCTAAACTGCCATATCCTTTTCCTTCCACTGATACCCATGGGGCAAGCCTCGTGCTAACATTCTACTTAAGCTGCCGGAAAATATGCAGACAACCAGAGATGGACAGGATACCTTACCTGTGTGAGGTCTGGTCACAGCACTCTCGTACAAGGGGATACCTTCACCTACGTTGTTAAACGCTTTCAGAGTAATCACATAGTGAGAGCTGGGATCTGAAGGAAAGAAACAAGTGGAAACATGTAAAAGCTCTCACTACAGAATTTAAAAATTCACAGGTGATTGTGTATAATCTTCATGGTAATAAAAGCCAAGTCAAATCAAGTGAAGTCGCTCAGTCATGTCTGACTCTTAGCAACCCCATGGACTGTATGTAGCCTGTCAGGCTCCTCTGTCCATGGGATTTTCCAGGCAAGAATACTGGGGTGGGTTGCCATTTCCTTCTCCAGGGGATCTTCCCAACCCAGGGATCAAACCCAGGTCTCCTGCATTGGAGGCAGATGCTTTTACCATCTGAGCCACCGGGGAAGTCTCCAATAAAAGCCAGGTCATACTTTAAAATTTTTTTATGTGGGATTATTCTGAAGGGTGGGGAGGAATGGAGATGGGAGCATACAGAGTATAGAAAAACTGGCTGGGATTGGCTTCATGTAGTCCCAGGAGCAAGGTACACTGTTCCTGAATCTTCTCTTGGCTTCAACTCATCAGTGGTTTAGTGATATTACTGTATAGTGAAGAGTTTGGGTTAAAAAGAATAAATAGGATTTCCATGTGTTGGAAGCCCAGAGGTCCAGCTTGTACTTAAACAAACTATGTTCCTTCTCAGGAGGAGGCAGCGATTGGAACAGCCAAGCTAGAGAAGTAGGAGAGAAACTGTTAACCCAGTTAACCGCTGAAGGTTCTTAACTCTCTGGGATGCCAACCTCATCTAGCTTTGATGCAGACTTCTTGGTTGGAGAAGACATGGCCCAGGATTTCAACTGGCTAAGAAGATGATCATGTAAAATGCTGTTAGTTAGATTTGGTGAAAAAGAGGGGTATTATATGGTTGGAATTGCATTCATTCTCCTATTGTCTAAGGCAAATCAGGAAGACTCCGTTTTATCACATTCCTGATCCAGGCAAGGTTTAGTACAGGTACTTTAAGAGTCTAGTTTCAGAAATGAAAACTGGGGTTCCACTGAACTGCTGTAGGGTGGGGAGCTGACCCACACTACTCACTTCTAGTAAAGCTGGGTGGTTTTTCAAGGTGGCCACACCTCAAGTGGCCTTCATTTCTTCAAAGCTGCTTGGTGGCCCATTTTCCAGATACCACTGAGCAATATCTAAAGGCACCTGGGGCACCTGGTCTTCCAGTGTGAGAAAGAACTGACAACAAAACTACCTGACTGTTAGGAAAAGGTGCTGATTTGGGCAACATGGTGGAAGGTGATGCCATTCACTGAGACTGGGGACAGAAGAATCACAACACACATTTTCCATACTTCATTCTAGGCCCCCTTCTAGTTCTACTCTTCACTTTCTCCCAATGTGCTTCCATTCATTTCCTTGGTTGGATTAGCATACATGTGTGATCCAATGCAAATTAGCCCTGACTTTTCTTCTGAGCAACAGACCCATTCACCTGTCTGTTGGGCATCTCCATCTCTTGGATGTCTCAAATCTCTTTCTCTCCCCTGCCTCCGCCCCTTCAGATCTGCTCCAGTTTTCCCTAGAGTTCATAAATGGCATGACTGTGCACGCTGCTGTTCAAGTCAGAAACCTGGGAGTGGTTAAGACCTCTCTCTCCCTCCTTCCCTACTAAGTGACCAAGCCTTGTTGCTGCCCACCACTCTGCCTCACTCCCTGTGCTCGCTCTTTCCTGGCCACCTCTCAGTTCACCGAGTGGTGTGTGCCCTCCTACTGCGGGGCTATAACCTGTGCAGCTGTCCCCTATGCTGTGGACACACAACACTCTCACTCACTCACTCAGACACTGCCCGTGCATCTGAAAGGGGCCATCCCAGACTGGATTACCTCTCTAAATACATAGCCGGTAGCACCTCATTTCTCCTCCTCAGCATTCTCAACAATTTAAATTATTTAAAAATTATATTATCTCCAGTCAATGGGATCACATCTGCTCGATTCTTTCTTTCTATTGTGCTCTATTTCTAGCACAGTGTCTGGGGTATTTGCTGATTGAGTGAAAGTTTGCAGAAGATACTAACTGTAATTTTGATTAAATTATGATAGACTATAAGATATTCTATCATGATTTATGATATTCCAGCACAGATACCCAGCAAGCAGATGTTTATATAGATTTGAAGCTCAGGAGACAGCTCTAGTTTGATTAATAAATGAATTCCTATGTGTATTTCTCCACTCCACTGACTTTTCTTTTGTTCAACTTTTATGTATCTTAAATCTATCTGATAAATACAGCAAGCTTATTTTACTTTATGCCAGTCAATTTTTTTGCTGCCTCTCAATGTGTACTTTCTTCACTACTAAACTACGTCGACTGCCTTCAGCACACACAGTGCTCCTCTCAGCTCTTGTTTCCAATCACTATTCTCAGTCTTTCAAGGACAAGTCAAACTTCTTCCCTGACTGCTCTACTGTGCCTTACCACCTCCTCCTCCTCTGAACACACTTCACTTCAACGCTTCTCACTGTCTCCTGTGTTTTACTTTTCTTCTCCGTTAGACTGAAAGAGGATTTTCATTTCAATAGTTTTGTAAACGGAGCACTGAGCTGACGCACTAAGCACAGGAGCCAGCGCACTAAGCGCAGGCAGCTGCGAGGAGCTACCCCGCATCCAAGGCCAGTGACGGCCAGGAGGAGCTACCCCGCGTCCGAGGTCAGTGGCAGCCGGGAGGAGACACCCTGCGGCCAAGGTCAGGGGCAGCCGGGAGAAGCCACCTCGTGCCCGAGGCCAGGGGTCGTGACTCTGAGGAGCCACCCCCAAGCCCGAGGCCAGGGGAAGCAGCTGGGAGGAGCCACCCACACCCAAGGCCAGGGCCAGTGGCCAGGAGGAGCAACCCGAGTAGCGAGTAGCAGTGGCTGCGCAGGCACAGGAGAGCTTAGAGGAGCTCTCCCAGGTTGAAAGTCAGCAACGGCAGCAGTAAGGGAGATAACCGTCGTCCAAGGTAAGGAGCAGCGGCTGTGCTTTGCTGGAGCAGCCATGAAGATATACCCCACGCCCAAGGTAAGAGAAACCCAAGTAAGATGGTAGGTGTTGCAAGAGGGCATCAGAGCACAGACACACTGAAACCATACTCACAGAAAACTAGTCAATCTAATCACACAAGGACCACAGCCTTGTCTAACTCAGTGAAACCAAGCCATGCCTGCCAGGCAACCCAAGACAGGCGGGTCATGGTGCAGAGGTCTGACATAATGTGGTCCACTGGAGAAGGGAATGGCAAGCCACTTCAGTATTCTTGCCTTGAGAACTCCATAAACGGTATGAAAAGGCACAATGATAGGATACCAAAACAGGAACTCCCCAGGTCATTAGGTGCCCAATATGCTAATGGAGATCAGTGGAGAAATAACTCCAAAAAGAATGAAGGGATGGAGCCAAAGCAAAAACAATACCCAGTTGTAGATGTGACTGGTGATAGAAGCAAGGTCCGATGCTATAAAAAGCAATACTGCATAGGAACCTGGAATGTCAGGTCCATGAATCAAGGCAAATTGGAAGTGGTCACACAAGAGATGGCAAGGGTGAACATCAACATGCTAGGAATCAGTGAACTAAAATGGACTGGAATGGGTGAATTTAAATCAGATGACCATTTACTACTGCGGGCAGGAATCCCTCAGAAGAAATGGAGTAGCCATCATGGTCAATGAGAGAGTCTGAAATGCAGTACTTGGATGCAATCTCAAAAACGACAGAATGATCTCTGTTCATCTCCAAGGCAAACCATTCAATATCACAGTTATCCAAGTCTATGCCCCAACCAGTAATGCTGAAGAAGCCAAAGTTGAATGGTTTTATGAAGACCTACAAGACCTTTTAGAACTAACACCCAAAAAGATGTCCTTTTCATTATAGGGGACTGGAATGCAAAAGTAGGAAGTCAAGAAACACCTGGAGTAACAGGCAAATTTGGCCTTGGAATGTGGAATGAAGCAGGGCAAAGACTAATAGAGTTTCACCAAGAAAATACACTGGTCACAGCAAACACCCTCTTCCAACAACACAAGAGAAGACTCTACACATGTACATCACCAGATAGTCAGCACTGAAACCAGACTGATTATATTCTTTGCAGCCAAAGATGGAGAAGCTCTATACAGTCAACAAAAACAAGACTAGGAGCTGACTGTGGCTCAGATCATGAACTCCTTATTACCAAATTCAGACTGAAATTGAAGAAAGTAGGGAAAACAACTAGACCATTCAGGTATGACCTAAATCAAATCCCTTATGATTATACAGTGGAAGTGAGAAATAGATTTAAGGGCTTAGATCTGATAGATAGAGTGCCTGATGAACTATGGAATGTGGTTCATGACATTGTACAGGAGACAGGGATCAAGACAATCCCCATGGAAAAGAAATGCAAAAAAGCAAAATGGCTGTCTGGGGAGGCCTTACAAATAGCTGTGAAGAGAGGAGAGGCGAAAAGCAAAGGAGAAAAGGAAAGATATAAGCATCTGAATGGAGAGTTCCAAAGAATAGCAAGAAGAGATGAGAAAGCCTTCTTCAGCCTTCAAAGCAAAGAAATAGAGAAAAGCAACAAGGGAACATTTCCTGCAAAGATGGGCTCGATAAAGGACAGAAATGGTATGGACCTAACAGAAGCAAAAGATATTAAGAAGAGGTGGCAAGAATACACAGAAGAACTGCACAAAAAAGATTTTCATGACCCAGATAATCATGATGATATGATCACTAATCTAAAGCCAGACATTTTGGAATGTGAAGTCAAGTGGGCCTTAGAAAGCATCACTATGAACAAAGCTAGTGGAGGTGATGGAATTCCAGTTGAGCTATTTCAAATCCTGAAAGATGATGCTGTGAAAGTGCTGTACTCAGTATGCCAACAAATTTGGAAAACTCAGCAGTGGCTACAAGACTGGAAAAGGTCTGTGTTCATACCAATCCCAAAGAATGCTCAAACTACCGCACAACTGCACTCATCTCACATGCTAGTAAAGTAATGCTCAAAATTCTCCAAGCCAGGCTGCAGCAATACGTGAACTGTGAACTCCCTGATGTTCAAGCTGGTTTTAGAAAAGGCAGAGGAACCAGAGATCAAATTGCCAACATCCACTGGATCATGGAAAAAGCAAGAGAGTTCCAGAAAAACATCTATTTCTGCTTTATTGACTATGCCAAAGCCTTTGACTGTGTGGATCACAATAAACTGTGGAAAATTCTGAAAGAGATGGGAATACCAGACCACCTGACCTGACTCTTGAGAAATCTGTATGCAGGTCAGGAAGCAACAGTTAGAACTGGACATGGAACAACAGACTGGTTCCAAATAGGAAAAGGAATACGTCAAGGCTGTATATTGTCACCCTGCTTATTTAACTTATATGCAGAGTACATCATGAGAAACACTGGACTGGAAGAAACACAAGCTGGAATCAAGATTGCCAGGAGAAATATCAATCACCTCAGATATGCAGATGACACCACCCTTATGGCAGAAAGCAAAGAGGAACTAAAAAGCTTCTTGATGAAAGTGAAAGAGGAAAGCAAAAAGTTGGCTTAAAGCTCAACATTCAGACAACAAAGATCATGGCATCTGGTCCCATCACTTCATGGGAAATAGATGGGGAGTGGAAACAGTGTCAGACTTAATTTTTCTGGGCTCCAAAATCACTGCAGATGGTGAGTGCAGCCATGAAATTAAAAGACGCTTACTCCTTGGAAGAAAAGTTATGACCAACCTAGACAGTATATTCAAAAGCAGAGACATTACTTTGCTGACTAAGGTCTGTCTAGTCAAGACTATGGTTTTTCCTGTGGTCATGTATGGATGTGAGACTTGGACTGTGAAGAAGGCTGAGCGCCAAAGAATGATGCTTTTGAACTGTGGTGTTGGAGAAGACTCTTGAGAGTCCCTTGGACTGCAAGGAGATCCAACCAGTCCATTCTGAAGGAGATCAGCCCTGGGATTTCTTTGGAAGGAATGATGCTAAAGCTGAAACTCCAGTACTTTGGCCACCTCATGCGAAGAGTTGACTCATTGGAAAAGACTCTGATGCTGGGAAGGATTGGAGGCAGGAGCAGAAGGGGACGACAGGATGAGATGGCTGGATGTCATCATGGACTCAATGAACGAGAGTCTGAGTGAACTTCGGGAGATGGTGATGGACAGGGAGGCCTGGCGTGCTGCGATTCATGGGGTTGCAAAGAGTCGGACACGACTGAGCGACTGAACGGAACTGAATTGAGTTTTGTAAAGGAAACAGTAAGAGTGGGTGACCACAGAAGTATTTTTACCCTAGCCTGTTCCTTTGCTCTCCTACTATTGCCTTATATAAGACTATTCATGTGGGGAACACTTTTCCGGTTAGCTGTGCTGTTTCTTCTTGAAAGGAAAAAGAAAAAGCCTGCTCTGTTTTTGACTAAAGCATGAAATTGCTGCTTATTTTCTGCCAGAAAAGATGACCCTAAGGAATTTATTGCTTGTTCTTGTGCTTAGTCACTCAGCTGTGTCCAACTCTTTGTGACCCCATGGACTGTAGCCCACCAGACTCCTCTGTTCATGGGGATTCTCCCCAGCAGGAATATTGGAGTGGGTTGCCAATTCCTTCTCCAGGGATCTTCCCAACCCAGGGATCAAACCCAGGTCTCCCGCATTGCAAGTGGATTCTTTACTGTCTAAGTCACAAGGGAAGCCCTAAGTAATTTATTAGACACTTAAAATTGTCTTTAGGAAAGACATTTACAAATAAATTTGAATAAAAAGGTTGTTCAGGGAAGATTCTAAATTAAAAGGCAAGCCTTTCAAAGAAAGATCTCAATAATGATATCTAATTTGGAAAAATAAGCCTATCTAAATCAATTCATTTTCTATTATAAAATATTACTGTTTCTCAAAATGTTGGCTTTGTAACTCAACTTTGAGGTAATAATTTATATATAATACAATATACCCATTTAAATGTACCTTTTTAGCTTTGACAAATACATACGCCTGTGCAAGTGTCTACTACTTAGCACTAAGCAACAAAAACAAATCATGACCAGAGCACACATTCCCAACACTCTGAAGAGTTCTCCTACTGCCAGTCAACTGCAGTCAATTCTGCCTCCTTGCTTTGTAGTCAACCACTCATCTTGCTGTGTCACTATAAATAAGGGCCATGCATTCTGCAATTTCATAAAAATGTATTAACACAGTATGTATTCTCTTGTGTTTTGCTTCTTTTGCTCTGCATAATGTTTGTGAGATTTGTTATGTTGTTGAGTGTACCTGTAACCTATTTCTTTTAATTGCTGACTAGTTGCACCCCACTCCAGTACTCTTGCCTGGAAAATCCCATGGATGAAGGAGAATGGTAGGCTGGAAGTCCATGGGGTCGCTAAGAGTCAGACGCGACTGACTTCATTTTCACTTTTCACTTTCATGCATTGGAGAAGGAAATGGCAACCCACTCCAGTGTTCTTGCCTGGAGAATCCCAGGGACGGGGGAGCCTGGTGGGCTGCCGTCTACGGGGTCGCACAGAGTCGGACACGACTGAAGCGACTTAGCAGCAGCAGCAGCATTCCACTGTATGGATATAGTACAATTCATCACTTAACTTGTTTACCCATTTAGATTATTATAAATCAATTATGAACATCTGTGTAGAAATCTTTGGGAAGATACGCATATTTCTTTCTTTCAGTTAAGTAACTGTGAGTAGGAATGTTGGATTGTACAGTCAACTTTTTCATAAACCTCCAATCTGTTTTCTAGAGCAGTTGTACCATCAGATGTGCCCACCAGCAAGTATGAGTTCCAGTTCTGCATCCTTGCTGATATCTGGTCTATTAAATTTTAGCAATTTTAGAGGTTGTGTAGTGATATTTCATTGTGGCTTTATCTGCATTTCTCTGATAATGAAGTTGAGAATCTTTTCATGTGCTTACTTCCACTCATATATCATCTTCTTTGTTATACTGTCCATCCAAATCTTTTTCCTACTTTTTTATTGGACTGTTATCTTCTGAGTTTAAAAAATATTTTTTAGAACATATTCCAGACTTATATTCTTTGTCAGATACTTGAATGATGAGTGTTTTCTCCTGGTCTTTGGTTTACCTTTTCATCTCATTGGTATCTTTCCAAGTAGAAGTTTTAAATTTTGATGACGCCCAACTTATTCATTTTTCATTTTTTAATTTGTACTTCTTTGCATCCTAAGAGATCTCTGTGTACCCCAAAGTCACACAGATTTTTTTTTCTGTACTCTACTAGACAGCATGTTAAAAAACAGAGATATAACTTTGCTGACAAAGGTCCGTATAGTCAAAGCTATGGGTTTTCTAGTTGTCATGTGTGGATGTGAAAGACCATAAAGAAGGCAGAGTGCTGAAGAATTTATGCTTTCGAACTGTGGTCCTGGAGAAGACTCTTGAGAGTCCCTTAGATAGCAAGGAGATCAAATCAGCCAATCCTAAAGGAAATCAACCTGGAATATTCATTGGAAGGACTGATGCTGAAGCTGAAGCTCCAATATGTTGGCCACCTGATGCGAAGAACCGACTCATTTGAAAAGACCCTGATGTTGGGAAAGATTGAGGGCAGGAGGAGAAGGGGATGACAGATGACAAGATGGTTGGACAGCATCCCGACTCAATGCACATGAGTTTGAGTAAACTCTGGGAGATGGTGAAGGACAGGGAAGCCTGGTGTGCTGTGGTCCATGGGGTCGCAAAGAGTCAGACACAACCAAGCGACTGAATAACAACAACTAGAAGATTTATAGTTTTAGTTATTTATTTAGGTCTGTTTTTGTGTATGGTGTAAGGATCAATGAAGGTTCCTTTTCCTTCTCACACAGTTATCCAATTATTCACTCACCTTTTGTTGAAAAGACTATCTTCTTTTCCACTGAATTATCTCAGTGTTTTTGTCAAAGATCAATTGAGCATATATCTATTTCTGAACTCTATTCTGTTCCACTGATCTGTAACACCTAACCTTTACACCAACACTACCACAGTGTCTGTCTCAGTTACTGCAGCTTTATAATACGTCCTGAAATCAAGAGTACAGGTCTTCTAAACTTTATTCTTTTTAAAAAAATGTTTGCTCCTTCACTTTTTCATGTAAACTTTAGAATAAGTTTATGAATGTCCAGGAAAAAGTCTACTGGGATTTTACTTGAGATTGCATTAGACAGGACTGACATAATATACTGTCCTCTAATCCATAGACATGGTATCTCCATTTAAGTTTTAATTTTTCTCAGAAAGCATTTTCCACTCTTCAGTGTACAGATTTCTATACATACACACAAACAAATATAAATAGCTTACTGTTAGTATGTAGAAATACAACTGTTTCTGTATATTGACTTTATACCTTGTGCCTTTTAAAACTCAGTTATAGTTTTAGTAGCATTTTTAATAGAGTCCTCAGGATTTCTACCCCAGTAACAATGAGCATGAACAGTGCTCAAATACTGGTTTCCAAATATCATTTTCTATAAAAGAAACAAGGAGCAATGGCTGATTCAAGGGCAAAAGCTAGGAAAATACTAGATAAGCCTGAAACATCTTACGAATCTAAAAGGAAGAAAGAGCTCAAAGAAAGACAGGAGATGTCAAATGGACAGAGAAACTTGTTATAGAGAGATTCCCACTGGCCATTCCTTCAATATGGAAGAGGAGCAAAGCTCTTCTTTATCAAAGAATGCTAATAAATGCAGAAGAAATAATGGAATTAGAAAATCACCACTTGAGAAACACCATAGTAATGATATTGAAGATAAAATTACTGAGTAAAAGTTTGACAAGAAACCAGATATTTACAAAGACTCAAGGCATTTCCCTACAAGGTACTTTTTAGCTCTGAAGGAAAAAAATAGTAACTTTACAGAGGAGAAATGTTGAAGATATCATTTTAACCAAGTGGTTGAAGTTAATGTCACTAGCATTAGGCTCTCATCTGCCTCCTGATACGGTGTACTGACAAGAATACACACATCTGTGCTATTCCTTCCAAAATGTGTAAGCTGAGTGTAATGATGAAATAGTACATAGGTCTAAATTAAGGGTCATTCTATAAAGCATAAATGTACTTTTCAAAAATGTCATAGTCATAAAAGAGAAAATCAAGGAACTGTTCTGTGTGAAAGAAAACTAATGAAACACACTAACTAAATACATGTGATCCTGCACCAGAAAACAGTGTTTTTCTTTCATTACAAAGGACACTGATGAGACAACTAGCAAAATATAAATGAAGTCTATAGATACTGTCTCATAGTTAATGCTGATTTTGATAACTGCACTGTGATATTAGACAATGCCCTCATTTTAAAAAGGGACATGAAAGCATTAGTGGGTGGAGGGGCATCATTACTCTCAAACGGTTCTGAGAGAAAAAAAAACAAAACCAGGTACATGTAGCAGACAAAACGCATTTCCCCAGTGGCTCAGTGGTAAAGTATGCCTGCAAGGCAGGAGACATGGGTTCAATTCCAGGGTCAGGAAGATCCCCTGGAGAAGGCAATGGCAACCCGCTCCAGTATTCTTTGCTGGAAAACCCCATGGACAGAGGAGTTAAAGTGGGTACAGTCCATGGGGTTGCAAAGACTACTGAGCACACACATTGGGTACACAGCAGATAAAGCATGTATGATAAAATGTTAACCTCTGGGGAACCTGGGTGAAGAATAAAAATTGTACTATTTTTTGAAAGCTTTCTATAAAAATAAAATATACAATAAAAAGTTACAAACAAATCACACATGCAGTTACTTCCTTTACTTAGCATACATACCCAGGTTTTCGATGGTGTAATAGCGCTGTTTATAGTCTACTTTTATGGTCTGGGCATGAGGGCTGCCAATGCCATAACCAATGGCATAACCTCTGACCACAATGTTTTGATTCTCTGGAGGCGTCCAGCTTACTACGATGCTAGTGACCAGTGGGCGGACGTGAAGAGAACTAGGCACTTCTGGAACACGAGTTTCTGGGAGGAGAGAAGAACAAGATGAGATTCAGATCCACCTTCCTTTGTAATATTTCACTGTCCTTGGGGCAAGGTGTTTAGGCTTCTGCCAAATTACCTGGAGCTAAGTTTTTCTTTCCATTATGGCCAAGAATTTTCAAAGAGAATCTGTATGTATAGTGAAGTATGGTTGCAGTTTAACTGCAGCCTAACTCAAACAACCTGATACACGAGACACTGCAGTATTATTATAATTTGGAAGGAAAGACAATGAGGTCCAAGAGCCTTCCCAATGGAGAAAAGTAAACTGTCTTTCAACTGCTGCCCACTCCTCTTAGTCCCACAGCTGATTACCACACTCTACCAGGCGGAATGAGAAAGGCACAGCACACTAAACAGAAGCCTGCTGTCAACAGATGCTCACGTTTCACATGACGGTGATGATATCAGTTATTTACTCCCCAAACTAATGTGCTAAGTCAGAAAATATGAAACTTAGAACCACAAATTGATTTAAATGGTGGGAGACTAAGAGGCTTTAAAAGGTAGCAATTTGCAGTTATCATTCACACACATTATCTCAGGGCATAAATTCCTACCTCTATTTAAAAATCAGTAAACAAAGAATTACATTAAATACCCAGGTCTTTTGCCTTTTAAGTGCAGCACGTGTCTCTGATAAAGGCCACATACACACACTCATATGGAGTCACTGAATAAACTGGTGAGAAAAAGGCAAGGTTTCTAGGACTAAGGGAAAAGGAAACTGTAACTAAAACAAAGGCCAGTCTACAGGGTGCAGCCTTAAATTTTAGATCATCCACCTACTTAATGGCCTTGGTAAAAGCCAGACTTCAAGCACCTGCGCATTTTTACTTGTGCTGGTTCTACTTACAGGGACACTTCTCAAAAGGTCACTATAAGAAATGCATTCCGGGAGACTTGCTGTATTACAGAACGACAGCAGTATAATCTACTAAAATTTACAGATTTTAGCCACATACACCCCCAAAATCTATGCCTTTATAGTTTGACTGATTTGACTTCAGTTAGTACCCAGATTGTTCCAGTCTTGCTGATTGTTGCTCTTACCATCTAAGTCACTTTCAAAAGTTTCAGCTGACAGCCAGTCAGTAGCTGGGCCTGTACCATTGACTGTTAGAGCAGCCACTCGGAAATTATATTCAGTTCCCCGATCAAGACCTGCGATGCAAACAATTTAAAAAAATGGGCTGATTCGTGTCAATGTATGGCAAAACAAATACAGTATTGTAATTAAAAAAATAAATAAATTTAATTTAAAAAAAAAAAAAAAGAAAAACAAAAGATTAAAATCTCCCATTAAAGCAAGTATCTCACTCACCATTTTAGTACAAAGCTACTACCCTGGTGGCTCAGTCGGTACAGAACCTGCCTGCTATGCAGGAGACCCAGGGATGATCCTGGGTCAGGAAGACTCCCTGGAGAAGGGAATGGCTACCCACTCCAGTATTCTTTCCTGGAAAATCCCAGGGACAGAGAAACCTGTTGGCTACAGTCCATGGGGTCCCAGAGTCAGACATGACTTAGTGACTGAACTACCAACACGACCACCACCACTTCCTAATAACATTTCAGTTAAAGTTAATTCAGAACAAGCAATACATAAATACAGCACAGAGGAGCTCCTATCTCTAGATAGGAAGCCCAACAAGCCAAGAGCAAAACAAAATAAATAAAGCTCCCAGGAGACTTTAGATCTTTTAAAAGAGCTTGAAGGCACCTTAGAAATGAGGGGCTTTCCAGGCGGTGCTAGTGGTCAACAACCCGCCAGCCAATGCAGGAGACATAAGAGATGCAAGTTCCATCCCCAGGTTGGGAAGATCCCCTGGAGGACAGCATGGCAAAATGGGATTCTTGGTGGATCAGATGGTAAAGAATCTGCCTGCAATCCAGGAAACCTGGGTTTAATCCCTGGGTCAGGAAGATCCCCTTCTTGCCTGGAGAATTCCATGGACAGTCCATGGGGTCACAAAGAGTCTCACACAACTTAGTGACTAATACTTTCACTTTTTCACTTTATTTTGTTACTAAGGAGGCAAAGACCAAAAACAGCCCAAAGGAATGAAAGAGTTACAACAAAGGAACAAAGTCAGCTGGTCTCAGAAGATACCAAAGACCAGAAAATCATGCAGAGGTATACCTCCTACCACGTTACCTCTGTTCTCTGGGTCACCCCATAACCATAAAAGAAACATTTTAAGCATCAAATATGGCCTAGAAATCTATTTCTCAACAACCTACTTGCTCATAAGTATATACAATAAGTAAAAGAGGAATAAAGTCTTTTTACTATGCAGTCTTTCATATTTACTATTAGCTAATGACGTACATGATATAAGAATGTATCAAAGATAACAAAGATCTACATGTAAAAGTCTACAAAGTGGGGTAACAATTTTTTTTCTTTTTGTGTTAAAATACATATAAAATTTATCATCTAAGCCATTTTTGAGTGTACAGTTCACATTCATACATTTTTTAGAGCACGTTGATACCAGATATTGTGAAAGGTCTTATAAAGGTTATGAAAAATTATCCTACACCTCCCATTATTATTCAAATAACAGGATCATTGGCCAGAAACTAGTACAAAAATTCCTAAGATAGAACTACTGAGAGAGAGGTTGGCCAGGATGCAGGATGAGCCCTGGCTCAGCTAATTCTGTCACATGGTGTGAGAGGAGAGGTGGGCCTGCTCTCTGTATGCCCATCTTGATTGGTGTTGGTCCACACGCAAGCAAGCAGCAAGACAGGAAGAGAAACAGAACAGGTGGGCCCTAGCCAGTTTACCCCTCTCTCCTCCCTGCATACATTGAACAGAAAGCACCAGAGTGGGCCACACAGGCACTGGTAACTGAAACAGACAACAGTCTGGACTACTAGCAAACATGGTTCAGTTGAGGCTCGAGAAGAATTTATCCCATCAGGTTATCATTCCTTCTCTGAGGAATCGGAATGTAAGAGTGAGGGAAAGTGGGAGAGAGTGCACACGAGTAGGTGAGGTGAGAGTAAGTACAGAGGCTGAACTCTTCTCCCTCAAGATGACCCACAAAGCTCGCAGGCTAAGACCAAGGCGCTCGATTCATATTATAAAGATATGGCAGAATGTGTTAAGTGCTGTAAGTAGTACAGAAAGAAGAAGGAACAATAATTACTGGCTAAACCTTAAAATCCTGTAATTTGTTGTTCAATACAAGATCTTGGGAACCCATACTATTCCCCTTATCAGCTTCAAGTTAATGCTCAAGAGAGCACTAATTCTCAGGTTCGATCTCTGGGTTGGGAAGATCCCTTGAAGTAGGAAATGGCCCCCTACTCCAGTACCCTTCCCTGGAAAATTCCACTGGCAGAGGAGCCTGACAGGCTGCAGTCTGTGGGGCCGCAAAGAATCAGACACGAATGAGAGACCAAGTGCGCATACACATTTTGCTCATCATTATAAAAAAGTTCAATAAAGTCTACCAAATGAATGAATCAATCTAAATATAATTTTTAAATGCAAGAATTTTCTTGATAAACAAAAGGGTATTTTTATTAAGAAAGTGGTATTTTGCTTATACATCAAACGTTTCATTGAGAAAATGAATAGTCTCCTCAGGGGCAAGGACTGTGTATTTTTATTTATTAGAAACAAGAACCATGCCTGGTATATAATAAGTACCTACTATTAAATATTCAAAATAAAAGCCTCATCTTTGGGAAATGTTATTCATCTGGGTCTGGAGTATAATCAGACTGACTTTTAAAAACATCCACGACCAGTTTTGCAGTAATGCTCCTTCGGTGAGATTTCTCAGCAACACTCCTGCAGTCATATTTATCTGCTGCAGCTTAGAGCTGCAGGGTTCAAGTGAGGAAATGAGAAAACTGAAAGGTACCCTTGAAGACAAACATTCACCTTGCATGGCTGTGGCCACTGACAAATGTTTCAGGTCACAGACACTCAAGTGGTATCAGTGTCAGAAGAAATCATTTTGTAGGCCTCTGCTATCACCTAGACTAAGGTTCTTTGCTTATATAGCTTTGTTTACATGGATAATACATTAAAATTATTTCACCACAGAACAGATAAAACCTGTAAGAGTGTATTTTACAATTTTTATCAGGTCAGAAGTTGACTGAACCATTACAAATTCTTTTAAACCATTTTTGATTTGTGTAAGTCAACAGCCCAGAGTAGTCATTAGACTAGCGTTAATTCAAAGTTTGAGAGAGACACTATCTTTGAGCTTTTGCCTACATGCAAAGCAGCTTACCTTCAATCAGCTGTGACAGCTGTGTCCCAGACACCAAGGTTTCAGTGACATCACTCTTGCGGGGAAGCCTTTCGGTAGCGAACCTTGTAGCCAGTAATCTGTCCGTTTTGTGCGGCTAGAGGAGGTGGCTGCCAGTGAATCACAATACTCTAGGAAGCACAATATTATAGGAAAGACAATATATCAAATCTTGGTCCTGTTTTACGTATTATTACCCTGAACTCACTATGTAAGAGAAGGAATACAAAGGCAACAGAGTGTTCAGAGTTTTATTACTAAGCTATTTGATAATCACTCAAAGATAGTTTTTAAATTTTAAAACCCTCAAAGATGGAATGGGGAGATTGTATTTGTGGGCAGTGCACTCTGGCACCTGATCTGTTTTGCTAGAATGAAGATACCGGGCAAAAGACTCAGGAAAGTTTCTGAAGGAAAACATGAGGCCAGAGGCATGTGGATGAGGAAGTAAATCGGTGTTAGGTTCTCTTCTACCTCTACTGTAAGAAGAGTGAAATTAGATAATTTCTGTCTAAAACTTTTCAAAGAGGGGCCTGTTAATTATCAGCTGACTGTTTCTTAAAAGAAAAGGAGTCCCAGATTACTTTTTGAAAGGACTGCCTGTCTCAGTTGTTTATGCAGCCCAAGAGGGGCTCTGGGCATCTGAGAGGCACACGTGGTCTTCAGGGCACAGTGAACTTGCCCAGGAGAGCTGGCTACAGCAGTGCAACCGTAGGACAGATGTCTGCCTTTGACTCACTCTGGGCTCACCTCACAGTACTAAATGGCTCCAGTATAATAAACCACATCACCAAGGTTCTGGATGTTGAAGGTCTACTACGCCATGGTTTACATAATAATAGCAGTATACTTGCAGAAAGACTAAAGTAATTTTG
Source organism: Nanger dama (assembly GCA_917880005.1). Lineage (NCBI taxonomy): Eukaryota > Metazoa > Chordata > Mammalia > Artiodactyla > Bovidae > Nanger > Nanger dama. The sequence goes on along the minus strand of CAKJTW010000036.1, from coordinate 20,088,332 downwards.
GCATTAGAGAAAGGCAGTAAAATTAAACGGAATAAACCAAAGTTGGCGTCTAAGTCTAGCTTTAAACTAGCAGGTGTAGTATCTATGTCACTTTCTCTTTCTGCTTGATGATTGTTTTGACAGAGAATCTCCCTCTTTATAAGCCCTCCTGAGGCCTAACAGGCTACCAGTAAAAATGAACAACAGCAATATAAAGTTTTACCTTTGAATTTCTTACTTCTAAAGACAGATTCTGAGGAGCAGCACTGGGAACTGCACAGACCAAAAAAATAAAATAAAATAAAAAAAAACAGAAAGGAAATGAAAAAAAAATTAAATTACATCATGTGACTGTTCTTGGCCAGACCTTATAGAAATGCGCATCTCTAAAACTGATACGCAACCTGAAAGTCTAACCCAGGAGCCAGTGTCCTCATGTTGACGGCAGTATCTGGATAAGGTGTGGCCATATATAAGTCATTTAAAATGAGACATTCACATATACACATCCATACCCAAGTCAGGATATACCTTTGGGAAGTCAGATACTTATTTCAAGGATATGATGATGACTCTAAACTTTTCTAGGGCCCAATTATATTCTGAACCTTCAATGTATTCTTCTGAATATTCTTGGGAATAGTTATCTTTATTTTGGGGTGCAATTTCTGGAAATGAGCCTAATGAATATGGGAAGTGAATCAGCTGGGTAGTATCATTATGAGTCCAAAGTGTGATGTACACAAATGAACGACCTTGGCTTTCTTGTGGGATTCCTAAACTGGTTGTGAAGGCAGTTTCAAGGAGAGCAAAGAGTTGTTAAACAATGGAAGTCCAGTTAAGTAACCATTTGGCTTCTGAAGGCAACTATATAGCAGGAAATAGTCATTCAGATGGGAGAGGTTTGGGACTATTAGTTACAAAACAGCTGTATAACTAGTTTCTCACATATTAGAATATAAGACAGGGTATTTCAAAGTTTATTGTACATATGCCCTCCAGTGTCTTCTTTTGTAGTAACTATATAAAGAAAAAAAAATTTAAGAAAACCTGATTAGTTTCTTCTCCAACCACAAAATGCTGACTTTAGCTTTTCTCTCCTAATCCATACATGGAAATTTCTCCCTTCCATTCTGACACCTAGTGACCAGTCATGTAACTCAGTGCCCACTGTGGTGTAGTCTTCTGGAGGACAGAGAGGATAGGATAGAGATCTCTCAACCCAGAGACTCAGAGGGCCTGGAGAAGGACTTCTCCATGTGTGTTCCGAAAAAAGGCCATGGATGGTTTCAGTCATCTCCTTTTTAAGAACTTCTGACTCAGCTGCAGAGGCACCAACATAATTGTTGCTGCTGTCTTCTTCTCTTTCATCATCACCACCACCATCACAGCTAAGATCTGCTTCATGTTCCTACACGGCAGGTAGTTTAATCCTTACAACAATCCTACAAAGGAGTTTCTTTATTATCTCACTTTATAGATGACAAAACTACAGCCGCAGCTCAGGGAGTTAACTTGCTCAAAGTATCTGTTTCAACTGGTATAAGAACTGAGATTTCTCTTCTTCAAAAGTGCTGCCCTTAACCAACCATGCTGAGACACACTCAGTTCCCGCAACGGGCACTGTAGTCAGCATGCCAACCCACCTGGTGCAGTTAGAAGTGGCTCATGGGTAGATTTAAAAGCCTATGTCAAACACAGGCTAACCAAAATGCAGTCTGCATTTATTTCCCCCAACTGTTTATCCTGAAAAATGTCAAGTGCAAAGAGTGGCAAGAATACAATGAACACCAGATACTCTTTTCCTGCATTTACCACTTGTTAATATTCTGCCACATATGCTTTCTCTCATTATATTTATACATATTTACATAGTTTCCGGAGAGCTGAGAGACAGTTACAGTCATTATGATACTTCACCCCTAAATACTACAGTATGTATCTCCTAAGGAAACATTCTCCAACAAAATTATAATACAATGATCACATTAAAATCTAATCAGCACAAAACTACTATCTAATATACTTAATAACATATCTAATTTTTAATACTGACTTATACTATACCAGCCTAATTATTAAGTAATGGTACCAAGAGTGTCTTTATACTGTTTTTACTCCCAGATTCAGGAATCAAAGATTATACATGTTTTATTTTATTCTATGTGCCTTTACTTTTCTTTAATCCTATAATGACTCTCCTTTTTAGTTTCTTTCATGAGACTAATATTTTCTAAGAATTCAAGCTAATTTATTTTTTTGCAGAATGTCCACCAATTTGGATGTTTGTCTCGTTGTTTCATCATGATCATACTTAAAACATTTTTGGCAGGGGTACAGCACAGGTGAAATAGATGAAGCTATGTCTTTCTTGATGCAACACATCACACGATGTCAGCTGCTCCAATGGTGATGTGATGTCTCACCACTTGTTTAAAGGAGTCAAACTACAGCTCTTAAAACCTGTTTAGACATTCAGTGTAAAGGCTATAACATATACACACATTTTTAAGAAAAAGATATTTTTGAAACATTTGGATTTAGCTGAGTTTCAGGATATAATATATACATTAAGTGCAATGAACTGTTATTTTCTGTTCTACACTAAAAATATCTTTTAAAAAAAATGTGGGTCTTGACCTACTCAGTTTCACTGGCAAGCTGTACTTTGAAAACCACTGCTTTAGGCCATGAGTCTAAGCAAATAACAGTGAGATATAAACTGTCACAAAATATTAAGCAGTTAAAAGACCTATTTGGCCTAGAAATATAACTGCTATGTAGAGTAAGGCCAGCCTTCCAACAGCCTTAGATGATCTGTTCTATGAACAAGCAATAATACTCACTTATACAAAAAAAAAAATCTACTAAAAATAAAATACCAAGAAGCTATTCAAGTACTAGGTACTACATGTTCTATGACCTCTCAATGGATTTTTATAGCCACCCAATGAAGCTGGTATTATCTAAATTTCACATGTAAGGAAACATGCTCAGACATGTAAAGTGACTTGACTGAAGTCACACTACCAGAACTGGTATGTGAACCAAATCTTCTTGATATCGAAGCCCATGATCTTGTTATTATGCCACCATGGCCCCCAAGCTCGGTATTCTGTTCCAGAGGAAAAAAAACTCACCATCTGAAAAAGTTCGAACAGCAACGTCTTGTGTGGAGACTCCAGGACCATGTTTATTGTAGGCCACCACTGGAAACTATACTCTGTATATTTTTTCAATCCGTTAATGGTGTGAGAGTGACTCGAAACATCAACATCCTTAAGTAAAATAAAACACACACACATACACACACATATATATATATACACACACACATATTTTATATATATATACACACACAACTCAAGCCAAAAGAAATGAAGCAAATAATTAACTATACAAATTCTATATTTGACACAATGCAGATTTTTATCCCTCTTATAGAACGTTATTTCAATAGTCAAAGCAAATTTATCATAAACACTGGCAATTTGCTGAGAAATACTTCTTAATAATGTGTAGTGACAGTTGATGGCAAAAACTACAGAATGAACCTTGGTACTAAGAAACAGAACTTATCATCTCATCATTTCTTATACATATTTTTTCCTCAGATTTCTAGACAAGCAGGTATTGAAATATATTAGGTTTTTGAAATATATTTCAAATCTACTACTCAATCAATGCATTAGAAAAAGGCTTGATATTATACCTGTTCTTTATCAGTCCCTTTTTCCATGTAGTACAGTTTGTAATTCTGAATTTCCCCATTTCCAGACAATGGTGTTTCCCAGGTGACAGTGATGGAAGTAGGTGAAGTTGCATGTGCGCGGATGTTAGGCGCTGGGCCGGGGAGCTGAACTAGAAAGAAGATTTCAAGATGGCAAGATATCAATAAAATTTATTGTGCCTCTCAAGAACACTCTCAGCAATAATGGCACCCTGGCTATGTTTTCAAAACAATAAAAACAATTAAACTAAGAAAACAAGTGATTTGACTCAAGAGGTTTCAGGATAATATATAATTAAGTGATTTCCCTCTTTATGACCCCCAAACCAAAAATTATCTGTGAAATATCTCAAATTTATTCAAAGAAAAAAAGTGAACACTGAAGAATTCTTCTGTTTTATAAAATCCCATTTTGCAGCAGGACTGCAGCACATAAAGGCAGACATCACAGAAAGGAGCCCTCTCTTGACAGCCCATGGGGATACAAGGAATGATGGACAGAGGCCCTGCCCACAGAGAACGCCAGTCTAGAGGGGAGTCAGACATGCAGTTACAAAGAAGATCGTAAGTGCTGGCAGATTAGGCAACAACTGTAATGAAAATGGAAAGAAGAGAGTGCATAATTCTGCTCTGGGTAGCGTACTTAGGAAAGGGAAGGACTGAAGTAGACTTTCAGGGAGCAGAAAGAATGAACAGTTTTCTCAGACATCAAGGGAGATACTGCTCTAGTCAATGGGGGGTGACAGGTGAGAAGACAGCATTATATGGTTCAGGCTGAAACAGCGAATAGATACAGGATACAGAATGTTACAAAGGATGACAAGAGCCAGATAAGGCCCTGCTCTGAGTGTGGATTATTTCTTCTAGGTGTTAGATAATTACTGAAAAATTATGAGCAGGAATATGACAAGACATGACCAGATTTGTCTTTAGAATGAGCATATGAACGCATGCACAGGAGAAAGACAGCAAGGGAGTAAGACTGGATAAACACTCATTTTAAAAGAGCTACCATTTATTGATGTTTGCTATCAGTCCAGCATTAAGTGCTTTACATGTATGTGACTAGAAGACCCCATGAGTGACTGACCAGTCATCTGCCCAGTTTACATCCTTTTTCACTATATTCTTTTTGTCTGTCAGGTTCCAGTCCCAATTTATATACAAACCCTGGGCAGCTGCCTGTGTCTACACTTTGGTGGACACTCTGCATCTGAAAATCATTTCTCTGGTGCCAGCACTTTTGTAACAGACATCCATTAGACTTAAGGAAAGGGGAAAAAAAACCTAACAAAATGTAAAACAAACTGGCTTTCTTAAATAACAGCGTGACAGCTTAAGATTAGTTTAGCTACCAAAGTAAAGAAACCTGAATATGGTTATTCTGACAGTTGTTTGCTTTATTTAGTCATGAATCATGTTATTCACTTAATGTTAAGAGCATATTTTGCACAGCCTGACAGGTGGAATTCGTCACACTTCTGCTGCTATGGAAAACTTTCCTCTAACTTTTTAAAAGGGAAGAAAAACAGAACAAATTCCCTTAAAATCACTTTCAGTATATTTGCTGGTTAAATGTAGGCAAATATGATCCTTAAAAAGGTACTAATAAATTCTTTTGTCTATACAGTGGCATTAAAACATGTGAAAAAAATTTAAGTTGGCTTAAAAAGCTAAAAATGTATAATATTTTCCAAGGGCTGACTCTTAACACTTTGGCTTTCCCCACCCCCCGCCCCAGGCTGAACACATCCAGATGAAATCTCTTTCCACTGACTCCTCTTTTGCCAAAACATGTTAATAGTCACTCTGCATCCCCTAAGCAGTCTCCCCAGAAGCTGTTGCTCCTTCCATCTATATTCTCCGGTTCAGTCGTTCAGTCATGTAAAACTCTCTGTGACACCACGGACTGCCGCACGCTAGGCTTCCCTGTCCATCCCCAACTCCCGGAGCTTATTCAAACTCATGTCCATCGAGTTGGTGCTGCCATCCAACCATCTCATTCTCTGTCATCCCCTTCTCCTTCTGCTTTCAATCTTTCTCAGCAGAGTCTTTTCTAAGTCAGTTCTTTTCTGAGTCAGTTCTTTGCATCAGGTGGCCAAAGTATTGGAGCTTCAGCTTCAGCATCAGTTCTTCAATGAATATGCAGGACTGATTTCCTTTGCTTCTGACTGGTTTGATCTCCTCGCAGTTCAAAGGACTTTCAAGAGTCTTCTCCAACACCATAGTTCAAAAGCATCAATTCTTTGGCTCTCAGCTTTCTTCATGGTCCCACTCTCATATCTATATTCTCAGCTACTTTCTTTTAATCAAACTCCCCGGAATAAATGATCACAATACTGCCCATTTACCAGTCCTTGTCAGTCCTTGTCTGGTACCAGACTATTCTGTGAACAGAAGTCTTATCATCTTTACATCTTGCTGCCTAGCACAGTGCCTGGCACCTGACAGGCACTCAAGAAATCTCTTCTTTCATCTCTAACTTGACAATGCCCCTTTTAGTTCTATAATTCTCAGTAGTCTGACTTTAGGTTCTGAAGTGATCAAGAAAGCCACAGGTTCTTTCCAAAGGCAAACATATTTTCATGCACCTTCAGAAGTTTCACGGCCCCAGGATGGAACCCTTGCACTGAATCAAATTCAGTGGTCTCTTTCATTTCCATCACGGCTCACCCTGCATGCACACTGCTAACCCTAGAGTTGGGATTGGGTCAAGCGGTTTCCTTCCCCAAGAATGTTTGCCCTAAGCCAAACGCTTTAAGGCCAGCCTGGGGTTTCATGTTTTCCTAGGAAACAGATTTGATTTACCTAAGTTTACAGTAACTGTTCCTTGTTCTGTATTTCATTATCTCTCATGAATGACACCTGTATGTGAGAATTAATGAAGGAAAATTGAGTCTGAAATCTAACAGATTGTTCCTGCTCTTACCTGAACACAGTAATTGTGAAACTCAACATCCTTTCCCTGTAGTGAGAACACATTCTTTCCTTAAATCAGCACCCCTACCTGGCTCTCTTTGGGTCCTCTTGTGTTGCCTGGGTTTGATTCCTGACCTTTAATGCTCTATTACAGAGATGATGAATGGCCTCCTATCTTGACTGCTCATTCTTTAAAGGGAGGATTCCTGTCCTGTCCCCTGCACCTCTGATAGCTTATGAAGGGCCTGGTAGAGAAGTTCTCAGTAACTGTTTGATGGGTGAACGATTTACTGCAGCATTAGAAAGTGAAATTCCACAGCTTCTTGACTTGACTTATTCCACCCATCAAGCAGAGTCCTTGAATTATTTCCAGAGTTTCAGTGGTAAATACATTTAATCTGTTTAGTACCCTGGTCAGCAGCTTCCTCAAATTTATCGCCCATGCCCCTCAGCTGCAGTAAAATTTTTGTTACTGCAAATTTGTTAACACAGAAACACTAGTGCGGTTAATAGGAAAAGGAAACTGGAGAAGGCTCCCAAGAAAAACAATGGCTTGTGTTAAAAGAAGGTACAAGTGTAGAAGAAAGCTTCATGAGAAAAGCATTAATTCTAAATTTGACCACTTCTCATAACTTCTGACCTATAGTTTAAAAAAACAAAACTTAAGACATAGAAGACATTTATAAAGTAAATCACTTGACACTAATTTCAGTTGGAAAAATCTTAAGAAATGTAACTGGAAGTAACATTATTTGGCACAAAAGACAACAGGTCCAAGGTAAAGCCTTGAGGAGATTTCAAACAGTATGGTATGTATAAAGACCAGGGCAATTCCACTGATAATAACTACTAAATACTGATTTCCTGTGTGAGGTACTGTATTAGACATGGTGGGAAATAAAAGGACAACAAATTCTCTTTCTTTGCCATAAAATTAATGAAATAATTCATAACCCTAATTCAAGGAAGATGTACAATAATACATCTCATAACTTAAATAATACATCTCATAACTTAAATAATACATAATGTACCTAGGACTGTAGAAAAAAATATTAGATAAGATCAGAGAAAGATTTTAGGATGGTATCTGAACTGGGTCCAAAGAATCAGTGAAATCTGGGTGTCTTCCAGCAGAATTATATTGTCGTACACTATATGCTGCTGTTTGGTGCAGTTAACTTGATCTCCTGTAACCAATTCACTAAGATCCCTAAAAGTGAGGCACTGTTATCTCCTGCACACCTATGGTATGCCAGGCTATTCCTAAGATAGCCCTTCATACAGGTCTTGCTACGGGTGGGGCTGACAGGCAGGCGGGAGACTTACCCTCAGGCTGTGTTTCTACCCGTAGTGGAGCTGAACTCTCTCCAGAGCCATGCTTATTTTGAGCCATAACTCTAAAGATGTACACTGTTGCTGGCATTAGGTTTTGAATGGTCACCTGCATTTCTCCTGGGCGACTGGTATTCTCAACACGTTCCCTTTGGATAAACAGGGATTTGGAAAGAAATAACATTGATTATGGAAATTTCTAGAATGTGCAGTTTCATTTTCATTGCAATATCTATAGATACCACACTACATCAAAATCTTAATGAATTTAAGTCAAATTAACTCTCAAAAAAGGAAAGTTTTGGGGGTGGAATGGTGCATGGAATATGGACACTGGTTAAGAGCAATGTCACACATGTCTGAGAAGTCGCTGATGTTCTTGCTTAAACATCACTGACATCGCTGGGCATAATCACAACTTCCTTTCAAGAGTCTTCTCAGTGCCATCTCAAATAGGGTCACCAATTTTGTACACTTTAAGAATCCTTGAGTTTTAAGGAGCTATGTTTAGGGAAACAAACAGAAGGTGATTATAGGTATGATCCAATTTTCACAGAAAATATCAAAGAATGTTGTGTATCTTTTGGATAATAAACTCTTAATAAAAGGAAGATTAGAGAATATCACTTAAAACTGGGAACAAAACATTAAAAATTTAAATGAATCTAATCTATAAAATAAGCTAATAACTACTCTGATTTTTACAATTTCTTTTTAAAAATTATTTTCAAACTGCTCTGAAATATTTTAACAAATCTTATCACAAATGGTGCAAATGGCTAGCGGTCTGGTGTTATGAGATGAAAACATAAAGGGAGTTATCAGGTTCTTTAAACCAGGTGGCTTCCAGGCTCTATTTTGGGGTCTGTGTGTCTACAATAATTATGCTCAGTGTACTGTGCTCACTATAACAAAGACTGTATTTGCTTTTGTTTTAGACAAATAGCTTTTTTTTTTTTTTTTTAAGATTTACTGATTATGTGAGGAAAGATCTGTGTCTATCTTGAGAGAGAAAAAAAGGGCCCAAAACCACTTAGTGGGAGAAATAATTTGAAATTGCCTAAAAATCTATTGAATTAAATTCTTACTTTAAAATATTGATAATTTTCCCTGAAATTTGTTTAAATAAATGGTTAAACAAACTGATTAAAATTTGTTAAGTTCTACATAACCATATGCCAATTTGTCTGATTATATGTGAATGTATTTCAGAGATTCAAGTGTTTTTCAACAGTTTTCTATGGTTCTTTAAACTACTTTATTTTAATTAAAACAAACAAACAGTACCCACCCACAGCATATTTACAGAGGCTGCTTGTCTACAGTCAGCTCCATTGGAAAATATCATGGTAACAGAAGTTACTGCTCAGAGACTCTTGAGATATCTATAATATTTTCTCTTCAGCTAAACCTCTCGATCACAAGATTTAGGAGTATCAATTGATTTCCTATGATGTGAGGTTTCTGACATTCAATCCAATCACAAATGACTGCTGTCTAAAACAAACTATGGTATGTGACACTTCACTGAACAAAAGCTCAGTGCCAGAGCACAGATTAGTTTGTTTTGCTCACTGCAGATCAAAGTTTAAACAAGACCTTTCTGAGAAAGACAGTGAAAGGGGCACTATTTTACTTTAAATTGAAAGTGTTTAATTCACGTTCACATACTACAAAAGCACTAGCAGAAGGTTCATACACTGAAGCAGCATCACAAATGTATATGGGATGAATGAATGGAAATTTGCCTTCTAATGTGTAAATTTTATACAGTAATGGTATCATCTTTATCTTCTTGTTTGTTCCTATGTAAAGGGGGGCTTCCCTGGTGGCTCAATGGTAAAGAATTCACCTATCAATGCAGTAAATGAGGGTTTGATCCCTGGGTTGGGAAGATCTTCTACAGAAGGAAATGGCAACCCACTCCAGTATTCTTGTTTGGGAAATTCCCTGGACAGAGGAGCTTGATGGACTACAGTCCACGAGATCACAAAAAGTCGAATACAACGATTTAGCGGCTAACCAACAACAACGTAAAAGGGGAAAAAAACCTAGAACAAATTTCTACAGAAGCATTATGATAAGAAAAAATTGATAGTAGATATGATTCCCTAAGAGCAAACATCTAACACTTGAAAAAACTTCTACCAGTAAACTGATCTGAGGTCACAGAACCAAGTCTGTCTGGAAATAAAACTGACTTCAGGCAAGATTTGGGGTGAGTTATGAAGGACAATTTCATAAATATGTGAGGTTACAATGGGAGTTAGGTTAGAATGTCTTAGCTAAGAGTCAAAAGATAAAGAAAAAGGTATATTTTGTACCAAGACAGTGCTGGGTCAGAACACAGGAGCTCTAATTCTAGTTCTGGCAACACTGCTGGCTTGCAAAGTCACTAATTCTTTCTGGGTTTCAGTTTCTTCATGTATTAAATGAAAGAATGAGCCCAGAGTGGTGAACTTCTTCTTAAAGGGCTTGATATTAAGTATTTACAGGCCAAGACACAAAATGAAAAATATTACCCACCATCTCCACAGTTAAAATCTACATATAACTTTACAGCTGGCCCTCCCTATCCACAGTTCTGTATCTGGGGATTCAACCAACTGTGGATCCTGTAGTACTGTACTACAAATTTACTGAGAAAAATCCACATGTAAGTGGACAGGTGCAATTCAAACCCATGTTGTTCAAGGGTCAACTGTAGTTATAACCTATTAAAGTGTAACCACTTGAAAAATGTAAAATTTATCCTTAGGTCTTTGGCCATAAAAACAAGTTTGATTTGGCTCACAGTATATAGTTTGATGATCCTGGAGCACACTAACAGATTTCTAAGGCTGCGTGCTAAGTTGCTTCAGTCATGTCGGACTCTATGCACCCTATGGACTGTGGCCTACCAGGCTCCTCTGTCCATGGGGATTCTCCAGGCAAGAATACTGGAGTGGGTTGCCCTGCCCTTCTCTAGGGGATCTTCCCAACCCAGGGATTGAACCTGCATCTCTTATGTCTCCTTACTGGCAGGCTGGTTCTTTACCACTAGCACCACCTGGGAAGCCCTTATCCAATTCTGAAAGTGAAAGTTGCTCAATCTTGTCCAACTCTTTGCAACCCCAAGGACTATACAGTCCATGGAATTCTCTAGGCGAGAATACTGAAGTGGGTAGCCCTTCCTTTCTCCAGGGGATCTTCCCCACCCAGGGATCGAATCTAGGTCTTCCGTGTTGCAGGCGGATTCTTTACCAGCTGAGTCATGAGGGAAGCCCAATTCAAAATGCTATTAATTTCTGGAATGACTTACTCTGTACTTTCCACTTAGTGGTTAATAGAAAATACTGTTGTTTAAAGGCATTGGAAACAAAAGTGAATATTTCACAGGTAAAATGGCAGAGGAAGGGCCCTTTGAAATTTCAGGAAGCTAGAGTACCCACCCAATAGAGTCATACAGCTCATTACCAAGGCACATAGTGCCCCTGGTGGTTGAATTATCAGATGCAAGAAGTAGGGGGATTTGTAAATGCAGGCAGTGGCATATACCCTCACATCCAAAGGTTGTTAAGTCTATGAATATAATACATTACCTCCAGTTTTTAAATGAGAAAATGTAAACTTATAAAGATTAAATAAATTTTGTTTATAAAACAAGTAACAGGAATTTAGTCTCTGACTCGGTGTTATTTCTATTTCTTCACTGCTTCTGTTCAGAAATCATGATCTTAAAGTAATAAGTTAGCAAAAATTATTACTACAATCTCCAAGAATCTTCCTTTGAAATATTCCCCAGATTTACTGTTCAAGTCACTGCTCTCATCTTCATCCAGGCCTGCCACATGCTTGTGTGTGTGTGTTTAGTTGCTCAGTTATGTTTAATTCTTCACGACCCCATCCCCACTACATGTTTAGATCAACCTAACTACTGCTGATCTGTCTCCCTGACTCCACCACTCTTCTTCTCTAATCTTGTGTAGAACCTGCCAAGAACTGCTAATAAAAGCTGTTTAATAAAACCATGTGCACACTTGCTCAGGAGTCTGAAACGGTCCCTTCTTAATCGATCATGTCCAGATTCTTACTTGCATTTTAACACCTGGCTCCAAACTTCCTTCCACTTTATTATAATCTCTTACTAATTCTGACCAAAAACTCTAAGCCAAAGCTTTCTTACTTTTCCATCTTTTCAACAACAGACACACAAATTGGATCCTCTTTATGTATATTGATAATTGCCTTGTCCTCCTACTCCTGCCAATTGACAAAAATAGTTTCTATACTTTTTTCTAATATACTTAACAAGTTTTAAAAAATATGTTTTGATACATTTATAACATTGTGATACACAAAGATATAACTTTTATTCTTTTTACTAAATGGGGGTTAATTATCAACATTATTTTTTGAATAATTATTATTTCTCCACTGTCTGAAATTACTCACTCAACAAATTTATTAAGCACTACTGATAAGCCAGGCTCTGTTCTAGGTGATGGTGATACTCTACTGAACAAGACAAATGCAATGAATGCATTAATAAAAAGAGAATATTTCTGAGTGTTACGTGTTCTGGGGGAAAAAAAAAAACATAAAAGCTAAAAAACAAAACATGGTGGTATGTTACAGTGATGTTCTGGAAAATGTTTAACAACTGGCTCTGGTTTGTAGCACTTGTCACTGTAAATACTCCCCCACGCCCAACTTAGAGCTACTGGGTCATCATTGGGTTTGCTAAACTCCCTGAAAATTTAACAACTGGCTTGGGAACAAGCCACCAAGTGCCCCAGGGTATGACAGTGACCAAGAGGCTATGTTGGGTGGGTAGTCATGGAAGACCCGAGAAGAGACCTTCTGAGGATGATGGACAAGGAGCCAGACAGTTGTTTGTGAAGGAAATGCAATCCTGGTAAAAGGAACAACAAGGCCTTCTACCAGAAGCAAAGACCCTGTGATGTACGTAAGATTGCTTCTGAGCAACTACGAAAAGCTTCTGTCCTTCTGTGAAACCCCATGGACTCTGCAATGGGATCTGAAAGTCTGCTGGAAACATTTCAAGACAGGTGCTGATTGGTAGTCATATCTTGCCTTTCTGTGACTAGCAGGATGTTTCCTTATCATTGTAACTGCAAAACATCACTGCAGTGTTCAGATGAACACTCCATTACCCTGTGAGCAGCACAATCCATCTGACTCAAATTAGGTCTCTCACTTAGACATCTCAAGAGTCTTAACCCAAGGGGCATTGACTTGACTAAGGTACCTGTACCTTCTGAACTTGCCAGTTTGGTATTAAATACAATATATATCAAATGTAAGCACTCTAGTAGAAATACAAGCTTAACTGCATGGGCCAGAGCCCTAACCCAAACAAGTATTTCAGCTTTCTTATTTTGGTGTGAAGTAACAGCACCATGAAGAGGTCTATTCAGCAATGTTAAGAATACACAGTCAGCATGTGGCAGGGGACCTCCCGAAGAGCAGACGACTGGCTGGGAAAACAACATAAACACATATAAAATAACAGAAGAGTGTCAACTATGGCAGTGCCAGATCATGTGCTATCATAACTAAGTGCCAGTATCAGTGGCACAAATATACACAGACGAGAAAAGCTACATGTGCTGAAAGAGTACAGGAAGATTTATGAGGGCTCCACTGGGCTTAACCTGAGCCAAAAGATAAACTGAATTTTATAGTGGTGGTTGAGAAACGGGAAAGGGGGAAGTGACCAAAGAGAAAACGGGGGAGAAAAAGGCTGCAGAGTGTCAGGAATTAGACTGGTTTCATCAGAAAGTGAGTTACCCAGGGTTAAAGGAAAATAAGGTTGGATAGATAAAATACAGGCAGACTGTGCAGTGAAGGAGCCTGGTGATTCTAGAAAATCTCCAAAAGCAATGGAGAGGCAATGTGAGTTCCTGAAAGAAGTGGCGATGGAGAGGAATGTAATGAAAATACTGTTTTAGGAAAATGGGTCACTTAGTAATCTTGTGTCATCAAGCAGACCCCTTGAGCTCAGCAGCCCACAGCTGCTTTAAGGGTGCAGGCAGATATAACTCCCTTAATTTCTAGAATCTGAAAGTTCTAAGTAAGACATAGCCTATAGGTTGTACTTGACGAATCATATTAAAAAGGGTATTCTTGGTTACATTTTAATATTTCTGCTTAAATACCTTTATTTACCCTCTCCCCAAGTCATCCGAGAAAGGCAGGAAAGAATACCAGGACCTTCATCTGTTTAGGGATTTACTTATCATGACCTACGACTAGAAACGACGTATCTCTGTGACCACATTTTCTGGGCTTAAAGCTGGTACAGATTCTGCACAGCAGAGAGTCAGGGTGGGCACAACTGGTCTTGGGAGGACAAGATGCAACCAACTGGCTCCAGACATACAGGCACTTACCTAGCAATGCCCTCCTTGGTGTAGAAGACAGAGTAGGTGAGGTTGTCCCCGTGAGGATCTGACGCAGGTGTCCGCCATGTCAATTTGATGAAGCGGGTAGAGACCAGGGAGGCCACGACATCCCGTGGAGCTGAAGGCAGTGGTCCAGTTGTGGCTGGTGCTAGATGGTCAGTAGTGGCACTGGTCAGTGAAGTGGGAGGTAATGTTGGGATGGCAACATCTTGTCATGTGCAAATATTGGGGAATATGAAGGGCAAACCACGACGGTTTTAAAAAAGAGAACAGAAAAAACAAAAAACAAAAAAGAAATAAACAAAACCACGATGGGAAATAAAATAAAATGAATGAACATAAAAAGGCCATTAAACTGAAGGCTAACATGCAGGCCAGGGGTAACTACTGAAAACTAATGGGCACTAGTCAAGACAGCACCGCAGAGCAAGCAGACTTTCTGGCCACTGTGATGGCTGTGGGTGAGGGCAAGAGGGGGTGACAGCTGAGGACAGGACATCTCACAGGGGCACACGCCAGCGCCCAAGGCATTTTCTCTAGTTCTGAAAGCAGCATGCAACATCTGCCAAATTTTTGCATGTGTAAGCCTTATATGTGATAAAACACCTCAGTATTTCCCCCACTTTATCAAATATTGAACAATGTGTGTAGTATGGCTGAGCCTAGTTACACTTACCTTGGGCCCCAGACTATCGTGACCTCACTGCAGAGCTGTGTATGCCTCTAGCTCTGCAGGAGTTCAAAAGTCACATCTTCAAGTGAAATCTAACATTAAAGTCTGCCCTCTGTGGTTGGCAATACCCAGTGAACTTTGATAAACCGTCCTCAATTCACTAAGTCACAGTTCATCTGCCATCTTATCAATTCATTTAATTACAACAGTATAATATCTTGAATCACAAATTCCAAAGCCACACAAACACAATACATATTGTTTTGTGCTTACATAAAATGCATTGTTCCATCTGTTTGGTACAGTCCTCACTACCAAGTAACAGATTACAACTGCCAGCAGACTTCAGGGGCTCCAGGGGACAGATGAAGCAGTGGCAAATCAGAGCTCTGCTGTTCAAATGCTTGTCTGTATGTCCCTTCTGTTGCAGGACACTTCTGATTTTAGAAGTCCATTCCTAACATACACCTAAAATATCCTTCACCTTGCAGTACACGTTTCATCTCACAACTTTAATTTTAATCTCACAATTTTCAAATGAAGAAATTCATTAGAAATGTGTCATAACTTTAATGAGGAAGTTAGAAGAAGAGAGGCAGACAGGAAAATATGAAAGTTCTGGACCTCATTTCAATGAAATAGTAGGAAAACCACCTCCTGAAAGTGTCTGTGAACTATGAGAGAATCTTTTAAACTGAGGCAGTCTACATGAATATGCCAGTGAGAATAAATACTCCAAGGGAAAGGACAGAGGAAGACCAATGTAAAATCTCCCTGTAGCTACCATTTATTGAGCACTTTCTACACGGCAATCTGGCTCTTTGTATGAAAGTATTAGTCACTCAGTCATGTCTGACTCTTTGCCACTCCATGGACTGTATCCCTCCAAGTGCCTCTGTCCATGGAATTCTCCAGGAAAGAATACTGGAGTGGGTTGCCATTCCCTTCTCCAGAGGATATTCCTGACCCAGAGATTGAACCCGGGTCTCCTACATTGCAGGTGGATTCTTTACTGTCTAAGCTATCAGGATTCTTTATGTGGACTCATTTAGTCTTTATAACCCTATGAAATAGGTACTATCACTGTATCTCTGTATTATATATGGAGACTACATTTAAAAGGGCTAGATCACCCTTCCTAGGAATAGGAAGTGGTGGAGTGTTAAAACCAACCATAGTTTTTTAGCTTAAGAGACCTCTGGACTTAGTCAATAGGAGTTTTTAGCCGTGGTCATGCCACTCAGGGTAACGGCAGTGGTCAGGGGCTCCTGCTTCTTTCTGTCAGTTCCCCCCTGCCTGCAAATCCCATGAAGGCAATGCAAAGGGCCAGGACGAATGCCTGCACATGCACTAGGTGTTACAAGAGAAAAATCACTGAGTTTGTGAGATTTACCACTTTTATAGCAAGGGAAAGCAAGCTCTAGACAAAGAATAGACCTGCTGTGGATATCTAATTTAATTCTGTTGTGCTTTTTATGGCTTTGGTCTTTAAAAAGATATTGAAACTTGTTTTGTGTCCCAACATATGGGTTATCCTGACAATTGTCCCATGCATGCTCGAAAAGAATCTGTGTCTGTAGTCGTTGAGTGGAGAGTCTATAATGTTAGCTAGGCCAAGTTGACTGAGAGGATCGTTTAAGTCCTCTATATTCTTTTTAACTTTTTCTAATTGTTATCAGTTTTTAAGAGCAAGATATTGAAATCTCCCACTACTATCACTGACTTACATATTTCTTTTTGCAAATAACCACTACAAATGCATATACATACAACAACAAAGCCCCAAAATATATGAATCCAAAGAAATCTGGGAAAACTCAAATATTTGGAAATGAAGCAATCCATGAGTCAAGGAAGAAATCACAAGAAATAAAAAATTTAACACTTTTAAACTGAATGAAATGAAAATACAACATATTAAAAATGAAGACATGCAATTAAAGCAGTGCTAAGAGGGAAATTAAGATGTCTTTATCAGAAGAAAAGTCTCATGTGAATTAACTAAGCTTTCACCTTACTGAAGAGTATTGATCTTAAGCATTTTTACACACAAAAAGGTAACCGTATGAAGTAAAGGATGTGTTAACTGTTGGAATGTTTTCAGTGTATATGTATTAAATGATTATATTGCACACTTCAAATATATTACCATTTATTTGTCAACTGAAGTTAAGTGAAAGTCACTCAGTTGTGTCCGACTCTTTGCAACTCCACTGACTGTTCATGGAATTCTCCAGGTTAGAATACTAGAGTGGGTAGCCTGTCCCTTCTCCAGGGGATCTTCCCAACCCAGGGATCGAACCCAGGTTCCCCACATTGCAGGCGACTCTTTACCAGCTGAGCCACCAGGGAAGCACGAGAATAATGGAGTGGGTAGCCTATCCCTTCTCCAGCAGATCTTCTCGATTCAGGAATCCAATCAGGTCTCCTTCACTGCAGGCGGATTCTTTACTAACTGAGCTCTCAGGGAGCCAATCTGTCAATTATACCTCAACACAAATGGAAAAATTTAATTTTATCCACATTCTTAAAAAAACACAAGGTTAATAAATCAAGGGAAGATGTTGTTGTTGTCGTTCAGTTGCTTAGTGGTGTCTGACTCTTTGCAACCCCATAGACTGCAGCATGCAAGGCTTCCCTGTCCATCACCAACTCCCGGAGCTGGCTCAAACTCACATCGAGTCAGTGATTCCATCCATCTCATCCTCTGTCGCTCCCTTCTCCGCCTACCTTCGATCTTTCCCAGCACCAAGGTCTTTTCCAATGAGTTGGCTCTTCCCATCAGGTGGCCAAAGTACTGGAGCTTCAGCTTCAGCATCAGTCCTTGCAATGAATATTCAGGACTGATTTCCTTTAGAATGGACTGGTCCAGTCTCCCTGCTGTCCAAGGGACTCTCAAGAGTCTTCTCCAACACCACAGCTCAAAAGCATCAATTCTTCAGTGCTCAGCCTTCTTTATGGTCCAGCTTTCACATCTGTACAGGACTACTGGGAAACCATAGCTTTGACTTCACTATACAGACCTTTCGTCGGCAAGGTGATACCTCTGCTTTTTAATACACTGTCTAGGTTTGTCACAGCTTTTCTTCCAAGAGCAAGCATCTTTTAATTTCATGGCTGCTAGTCACTGTCTGTCCATAGTGATTTTGGAGCCCAGGAAAATAAGTCTGTCACTGTTTCCATTTTGTCCCCATCTATTTGCCATGAAGTGATAGGACCAGATGCCATGATCTTAGTTTTTTGAATGCTGAGTTTTAAGCCAGCTTTTCCACTCTTCTCTTTCACCCTCATCAAGAGGCTCTTTAGTTCCTCTTCAGTTTCTGCCATAAGGGTGGTGTCATCTGCATATCTGAGGTTATTGATATTTCTCCCAGTAATCTTGACACCAGCTTGTGATTCATCCAGCTCAGCATTTCGCATGATATACTCTGCATATAAGTTAAATAAGTAGGGTGATAATATATATAGCCTTGATGTACTCCTTTCTCAATTTTGCACCAGTTTGTTATTCCATGTCTGGTTCTAACTGTTGCTTCTTGACCCGCATACAGGCTTCTCAGGAGGCAGGTAAGGTGGTCTGGTATTCCCAACTCTAAGAAAATTCCACAGTCTGTTATGATCCACACAGTCAAAGGCTTTTGCATAGTTAATGAAGCAGATGTTTTTATGGAATTTCCTTGCTTTTTAAATGATAATCCAACGGATGTTGGCAGTTTGATCTCTGGTCCCTCTGCCTTTTAAATCCAGCTTGTACATCTGGAAGTTCTCAATTCACATATTGTTGAAGCTTAGCTTGAACGATTCTGAACACTACCTTACTACTGCAACTGTGCAACAGTTTGAACATTCTTTGGCATTGAGCTTCTTTGGGATTGGAATGAAGACTGATCTTTTCTAGTCCTGTGGCCACTTCTGAGTTTTCCAAATTTGTTGGCATTCTGTGTGCATCACTTTAACAGCATAATCTTTTAGAATTTGAAACAGCTCAGCTGAAATGCCACAATCTCCATTAAGTCTGTAGTAATGCTTAAGACGCACTTGCCTTACACTCCAGGATGTTTGGCTCTAGGTGAGT
This sequence comes from Nanger dama, assembly GCA_917880005.1. Classification (NCBI taxonomy): domain Eukaryota; kingdom Metazoa; phylum Chordata; class Mammalia; order Artiodactyla; family Bovidae; genus Nanger; species Nanger dama. The sequence goes on along the minus strand of CAKJTW010000036.1, from coordinate 20,069,214 downwards.
GACCACACCATCATGGTTGTCCGGGTTTGCATAGTTCTTCTGTGTATTCTTGCCACCTCTTCTTAGTATCTTCTGCTTCTGTCAGGTCCATACCATTTCTGTCCTTTATTGTACCCATCTTTACATGAAACGTACCCTTGGTATCTCTAATTTTCTTGAAGAGACCGCTAGTCTTTCCCATTCTATAATTTTCCTCTATTTCCTTGCATTGATCACTGAGGAAGGCTTTTTTTTTTTTAAATCTCTTTGCTACTCTTTGGAACTCTGCATTCAAATGGGTATATCTTTCCTTTCCTCCTTTGCCTTTAGCTTCTCTTCTTTTCTCAGCTATTTGTAAGGCCTCTTCAGACAACCAATTTGCCTTGTTGCATTTCTTTTTCTTGGGGATGATTTTGATCACTGCCTCCTGTACAATGTTACGGACCTCTGTCCATAGTTCTTCAGGCACTCTGTCTACCAGATCTAATTCCTTAAATCTATTTGTCACTTCCACTGTATAATCGTGTTTAGGTCATAGCTGATTGGTCTAGTGATTTTCTCTACCTTTTTCAGTGTAAGTCTAAATTTTGCAACAAGGAGTTCATGATCTGAGCCACAGTCAGCTCTCGGTCTTGTTTTTGCTGACTGTACAGAGCTTCTCCATCTTTGGCTGCAGAAAATATAATCAATCTGATTTCGGTATTGATCATCTGGTCATGTCCATGTATAGAATCATCTCTTGTGTTATTGGAAGAGGGTGTTTGCTATGACCAGTGCATTCTCTCGGCAAAACTCTGTTAGCCTCCGTCCTGCTTCATTTTGTACTCCAAGCCAAACTTGCCTGTTATTCCAGGTATCTCCTGACTTCCTACTTTTTCATTCCAGTCCCTTAGGATGAAAAGGACATCTTTTTTTGCTGTTAGTTTAGAAGACCTTGTAGATCTTTGTAGAACCATTCACCTTGAGCTTCTTTGGCTTTAGTGGTTGGGGCATAAACTTGGATTACTGTGATACTGAATGGTTTGCCTTGGAAACGAACAGAGATCATTCTGTCGTTTTTGAGACTAAACCCAAGTACTGCATTTCGGACTGTCTTGTTAGCTTGAGGTCTACTCCATTTCTTCTAAGGGATTCTTGCCCACAGTAGTAGATATAGTGGTCATCTGAATTAAATTTGCCTATTCTTGTTCACTGATTCCTAAAATGTCAATTTTCACTCTTGCCATCTCCTGTTTCACCACTTCTGATTTACCCTGATTAATGCACCTAACATTCTAGGTTGCATTCACTTTAATTTTACTACCAGACACATCCACAACTGGGCAGTGCTGTGGATGCCCAGCCTCTTCATTCCTTCTGGAGCTATTTCTCTGCTCTTCTCTAGTAGCATATTGGACACCTACCAACCTGGGGTGGGGTTCATCTTTCAGTGTTGTTATCTTTTTGCCCCTTTGTACTGTTGATGAGGTTCTCAAGGCAAGAATGCTGAAGCAGTTTGCCATTCTCTTTTCCAGTGGACCATGTTTTGTCAGAATTCTTCACCATGACCCATCTTTCTTCGGTGATGTAAGTTACCAAAATAAAAAATTAAGAGGGAATAATGCTACCAACCATTCAGGTACTAAAAATCACAAGGAATATGTGGCTTCCCTGGTGGCTCAGATAGTAAAGAATCTGCCTGCAATGCAGGAGACCCGGGTTCAATTCCTGGGTCAGGAAGATCCTGTGGAGAAGGGAATGGCTCCCCACTCCTGTATTCTTGCCTAGAGAATGCTATAGGCAGAGGTGCCTGGTGCGCTATAGTCCATGGGGTCACAGTGTCAGACATGACTGAGGGACTAGAGAGAGAGATTGTGAATAAATTTATGTCAATAAATTAGACAACTTAAAGAAAGTTAAAAAGTTCCCAGAAAGACAGTAATTATCAAAGCTACTCAAGAGGAAACACAAAATCTGGATAGAGTTACGTAACAAATAGAGAAATTTAGTTCGTAAATAATAATCTTCCCACAGAGAAAAGCCCAAGTCCAGATGATTTTGCTGGTAAATGCTATCAAATATTTAAAAGAAGATTTGGTACTAATCCTTCACCACTCTTTCAGAAACAGAATCACTTTCAACTCGTTCTGTGAAGTTAGTATTACTCTGATATAAAAGCCAGACAAAGATACCACATGAAAAGAAAACTACAGAGCAACATCTCTCATCATCACAGATACAAAATATTAGCAACCCATTTTTGGGAACATAGCAAGAGGTTTTTTTCTGGGCTCCAAAATCACTGCAGAAGGTGATTGCAGCCATGAAATTAAAAGACGCTTACTCCTTGGAAGGAAAACTATGACCAACCTAGACAGCATATTCAAAAGCACAGACATTACTTTGCCAACAAAGGTCAGTCTAGTCAATGCTGTGATTTTCTCAGTGGTCAGGTATGAATGTGAGAGTTGGACTGTGAAGAAAGCTAAGCACCGATGAATTGATGCTTTTGAACTGTGGTGTTGGAGAAGACTCTTGAGAGTCCCTTGGACTGCAAGGAGATCCAACCAGTCCATCCTAAAGGAGACCAGTCCTGCATGTTCATTGGAAGGACTGATGCTAAAGCTGAAACTCCAGTACTTTGGCCACCTCATGCAAAGAGTTGACTCATTGGAAAAGACTCTGATGCTCGGAGGGATTGGGGGCAAGAGGAGAAGAGGATGACAGAGGATGAGATGGCTGGATGGTATAACTGACTCGATGAACATGAGTTGGGTGAACTCCAGTAGTTGGTGATGAACAGGGAGGCCTGGGGTGTTGCAATTCATGGGGTCACAAAGACATGACTGAGCGACTGAACTGAACTGAACTGAAGTAAGAAGTTTATAAATCAAGATCAAGTAGAATTTACCACAGGAACTGAAGACTAGTTTAATATCCAGAAATCAATGTAATACACCATATTAAGAGGAAGAAAACCCAATTCCACTATGGTTGTTGGCTCCAGTTTAATGATATACTAGACCTTGACAAAGTATCACTTTTAGTAGATTATAATTATGAGCTTTACCTATACATCTTTGCATTTAACTGTTTCTAGGTAGAGATCATTAAATTCAGTACTGGCATGTTGCTCTCAGTTAAGTGGATGCAGTTATTTTAATCTGACACCCACTTATACCAGCCAAGCAAATTATCTGCAGCAGGCACGTTTAAGTTTTCTTTGGAAATTTCATTTTGTAAAAATTTGTTCCTTTTTCATAATCTTTCTTTGAAAATAGATTAGGTTTAGAACTTCTTTAAAATTCTTCTGAACCTCCTTCCAAAGTTAAAAAGTATTGGGGAAAATGTCTGTTTTGCCAGCCCTGTATTTCCATATGTAAAGGAATAACTTAATTTGTATTTCCCAGGAACATTCATAGCAGCATTATTCAGAATTCAGTGAACACTGAACAGAACTGAGTCAGATTTACATGGTGCTTATTTCTCCAAACATAACAGCAATGTGAACGAAAGTACAGTTCCAGAACATTTCTTTGCGGGGAGTGTTAACAAGCATGCCACAGAAAAAGAAAATCATCATATCTGAAAGATTGTGGAGATTGGTCATGCTTATCACATGTTAAAGACTCAGCAATTTTGTAGGGAAGAAACCTGTTCAGTTTGTTAACCTAGCACTTCTTATTCGATCATGAAATCTCTTTTTCCGCAACAGTGATCTCATTTGGGCAGTCCTGAACTAAATGATACCCAAGTGATACCTGAGGTACTATTGAGCAGAGACAGCCTTTACAAAAGCCCCTGTCTGAAAACCTCCAGTCATGGTTCAACTACTTCAGCAGATAATCCATTTCACATTTTTTATTTAAAAACAAAAATGAATAAGCTTGTTGTAAGAGTTACTTATATAATACATAAATATACAAATTATCTTAAGAATCAAAGTTTCACTTTGCATTATCTCCAAAATACCACTCTTACTTTGGTCCATGTTCTTCCAAAAATTTTCCTTTTCTTAATACACTTACATGTACACATAAGTATGAGAATGAAATTATACCAACCATGTTACTTTCCAATCTGCTCTGTGTTATAATATGTCTTTAAGAGCTTCCCAACAGTATAATAAAGAGGCCTCATTATTCTCAATTGCTGCATATTACTCTATAATACAAATATATCACAATTTTATTCATTTCTTTATATTGTTTGCATTTATGTTGGTTAATTAATTATTTAAGGTTAATGTTGGAGAAGGCAATGGCACCCCACTCCAGTACTCTTGCCTGGAAAATCCCATGGATGAAGGAGAATGGTAGGCTGCAGTCCATGGGGTCGCTGAGGGTCGGACACAACTGAGTGACTTCACTTTCACTTTTCACTTTCATGCTTTGGAGAAGGAAATGGCAACCTACTCCAGTGTTGTTGCCTGGAGAATCCCAGGGACGGGGGATGCTGGTGGGCTGCCGTCTATGGGGTCACACAGAGTTGGACACGACTGAAGTGACTTAGCATTAGCATAGATAATGTTTCTGTAAACTTTCCTATACACATATCTTTGTGCACATGTATAAACATTTCTGTAAGATAAATTCCTAAAAGTGAAAATGCAAAGCCAAACATTTGTAAATTTGAAAGTTGACATTAGATGGTTATTTTGGCTTCAGTTTCAGGACAGAGTTGAATACATTTTTGTGTCTACCACTTTATTAAAATACAACAACAACAAATAGGACAAGAAATAGACAAACTCCACTTTGGATAAAACAGATATGTGCAATCTGAACCCAAAATATATGGGGGGGACAGCAAAAACGGAGAGAGAAGTAAGTTAATTAATGGAGCAAAGTCAATCTAAGTGCTTCCAGAGGGACAGACTGATAAGACTCAAACCAACTGGCCTTGAGGAACTGGCAGCACTTCAGAAGACAGTGGTGATACAGGGGGCAGAAGCCTTAGGTGCTATAAAACCTCCAACTCACCCATAAAAACGGAGCTTTACATTCAGGAGAAACCAAATCAAAGAGGCTCTAGGCTCACAGGAGACCATCAGAGGGATTAAGACCACATACTAAAAAGTTTGGAACTGCCTGTCTCCCTGGCTCAACAAGTCCCAGCAGATTGGCAAGCAGGCAGGCTTAATATCTATCACTCTGCAGGAGATCGAAGTGAAGATCTGAAGATTTATCCAGATCATTCTCTGGATAAACTGAAGCAGAGAAGACTTACAAATACTGCTACCTGGTTGAGTTCTCAGCAACAAAAAACGGTTCCTTCAGTAACAGTTACAAAACACATGGCTACCTAATTATTCTATACCAAAGCTCAGCAGTTAAAAAGCTTTAGTCTCAAAAGTTTAATGAAAAACAGGATATTTGCACAAAAAGTTTACTGGAAAACAGAATCTTTCCAATCTAGGGATCAGACCTGTGTCTCCTGAATTGGCAGGATGAAATCTGTGTAGAGTTACATTAATAGTGATTATATTGGTATTAACTTATGTCAGCCTTTAGGCATAGTTCAACAAGACAGTCAAAAAGATAAATTTATAATTGTAAGCATCATTGCTTTCCCTTAGTTCTCACAAACTTCTGCTCCTCCAAGGGTTAGTGCAGGTGTCCTATTTTCCCACAGAATTTTCATTTAGTTCTTTTATACAGTTTCATTTCTTTACTGAATTACCATTTGTTCCCTCATGATGTTCATGTTTTCCTTTATATCTGAATACATTTATAATAGCTGCTTTAAATTCCTTGTCTGCTAATTTCACCATGTTTTCCATTTCTGGGTTTGTTTTCTACCAATTGACTTTTCTCCAAATTGTAGTTCACATTTTCTTTTGACATGTTTACTAATTTTGATTATATGTCAGATACTGTGTATGCTACCTGCTGCTTGTTTAAATTTTGTCATTTTTTAAAGTAGAGTGTTGAATTTTGTTCTGGCAGGCAGTTAAACCAACTTGTTCCTATCAAGGTGTGTTTTAAGCTTTTAGTATGGTTCTATAGTGGCCTTGAATTTAGAGCTGTATTTGCCCTATTCTTAAAATATAGCCTTTTTATAGTATCTGCTGAGTGCCTGGAACGTTTTATGAGGTCTCTCTCTACTCTGATTGAACGGAATGTGAAAATTTCTCACCTCTGTGTATACTCTAGTAATTTTTCAGCTTTCCAGTAGCTATTCTTTTTTAAAAAAGTTGGAGGATAATTGCTTTACAAAGTTTTGTTAGTTTCTGATGTACATCAAGATGAATCAGCCATAGGTATACATATGTTCCCTCCCTCTTGAACCTCCCTTTCACCTCTTACCCCATCCTACCCCTCTAGGATGTCACAGAGCACCAAGCTGAGCTCCCTGTGTTATAAGGCAACTTCCCATTAGCTATTTATTTTACATATGGTAAAGTATATATTTTAGTGCTACTCTCTCAATTCATCCCACTCTCTCCTGCCCCCACTGTATCCAAAGTCTGTTCTCTATGTCTGAGTCCCTACTCCTGGCCCTGAAAACAGATTCATCAGTACCATTTTCTAGATTTCATATATATGCGTTAATATATGATATTTTTCACTTTCTGACTTACTTCACTCTGTATAACAGGCTGTAGTTCATCCACCTCACCACAGCTGATTCAAATGTGTTCTTTTTTATGGCTGAGTAACATTCCATTGTTTATATGTACCACAATTTCTTTATCCATTCACCTGTCAGTGAACATCTAGCCTGTTTCCACATCCCGGCTACCATAATTAGTGCTGCAATGAACATCAGGGTACATGTATCTTTTTCAATTATGGTTTTCTCACGGTATGTGCCCAGTAGTGGGATTGCTGGGGTCATATGTTAGTTTTATTCCCAGTAACTATTCTTTCCTTAGTAGGCGTTCTTTGCCTGGACCATGGAGAATTTGGTCTGTTTTGTGCAGCCTAGTGTTTAGTAGAAGACTCAAGGGGGACCGTGTACAGCTTTCCTGAGCTTCTTTGCACATCTCTCTTCTCTCTAGCAACCTGCTCCACAAATTCCACTATCATTCTAGCCCTAAACTCTGATCTCTGTAGCTCTCTGAGACTGCTAAGCTCTCTGCTCCCCCTTCCTAGCCCCGTACTCCAGCCTGCAAAGTACTTCCAGGAAGAAAGCTGGGTGTCATCTCTTAGGGATTATTGTCCTACATATTTTCAGATGTCTAGAAACATTTATTTCATATAATTAGTCCAATTTTCTAGCTGCTTACATGAGGAAAGCCAGTCTAGTACTAGCTACCCTGGCATGGCCAGAAGTATAACTTCCAAGTACTTTAAGTTTTTACAATAAATATCTCTTTCAAAAAAATACTGCTATAATAAAAAACATTGTATTAAAAATATATCTTATCTAAGCTCTTATCATTATAAGAAACATTTATGTACTTTTACATTAATTGTTGTATTCATCTGTTTCCTTTGCAGGAACTAATATCTACTATACATTCAATAAATATTTGTTCAGTGATTGAATAAATAAAAACTTTAAGTCTGGTTTGCCAAAAGAAATAAAATAAAATGACTTAGTGAAATTATCCTGGCATTTCAGATACTATCTATCAGGTAATGTCACCATAAAACCAGTGGGCCAAAGAGATAAGTTATTTTTATAACTGCTGTTGGAAAGCCAATCAAAATTGCCATAAGTGCTTGTCCCATTCTGAAATTACCATAAAAATGTATATATGAATGTTCAAGTATCTCAGTGTTCACCCTTAAAATTTCTCTACTGGGTCCTACTTCACAATTCAAATAGAGAGGTTCATTTTCCCTCACTGAAGATACCTCAAACAAAGCAATCAAAAAATCTTGAGAAGCACAGAAAAACAACAAGAGTCCAATAAAACAACTGTTCCTTCAGATTAAAGACATTCATATGAGGCATTTACACTCAGTGGGGAAACAGCAATTACACTAAGGCTATTAATCACAACATTTCATTAAAAATAAAAACACACAATGTGAAAAGAGCTGCAAATTATTTGCTCTTGAGAGTAATCTGTCATATAAAGGAGCCAATGAAAAACATGTGGCAGTTGCAATGAGTTCAAGGCTGTACACTGGTTGTTTTCCCAATGGTATCTCTCAACAGAGTAGGCATATTTCACGGAAGCTCATTAGAGAGACGCATAAGAAAAAGATGTCTTTTTGCTTTCTCAAACTAAGAGGATTCATCACTATTTCCAAACTTAAAATGGAATGATACTAAATTAAAGAAACTAAAGCGGAGGAGTATGGAGAAGGCAATGGCACCCCACTCCAGTACTCTTGCCTGGAAAATCCCATGAACAGAGAAGCCTGGTAGGCTGCAGTCCATGGGGTTGCTAAGAGTCTGACACGACTGAGCGACTTCACTTTCACTTTTCACTTTCATGCATTGGAGAAGGACATGGCACCCCACTCCAGTGTTCTTGCCTGGAGAATCCCAGGGACAGGGGAGCCTGGTAAGAGGTTGTCTATGGGGTCGCACAGAGTCGGACATGACTGAAGCGACTTAGCAGCAGCAGCAATGCTACACAATGGTGATGGCTTAGGCTTAGCAATGTCACAGTCTGATTTATAAACATCTGCTCTCAGGAGACTTTGTATAAAGAACAGCTATAGCCCTACTGCTTAGGCCCTATCCCATTCTGCTGGATGCCCAACATGGGAGTTACTGTTAGAAAACTTAAGATAAGTTATTTTTATAACTGCTTAACTTCTGCACTGGCCAGAATGCCAGAAGTTACAGGTAACATAGGTTCAAAGTACAGGTAACATAGAAGCGTTAGAAAATAGAAGCAGATTTTAGTTTAAAGCAAGGAAGAATTTCTTAAACCATAAAGTTCTACTCAACAGTAGAATGGGATAGGTGTCTTGTGAGAAAGAATGCCCTATCATTGGAAAATACTAAGGGTGACTGACTAAAGACAATAACTGATAGGTAAAATTTGTAACTCTAAAATTCTATAATTTTCTGAAGTAGGAAAAAAATGGTCTTTCCAATAAATCTCAAGGATTCTATGCTTAACATATCACTTGTTTGAAATGGCACAAATCTGTTACATACTATTAAAAAGATACTTTATATAATCAAACTGCTTTGTCAGATAGTGACATGGATTTTAAGACTTGACAGATACATACTATTCTCCTTCTAGGTTTACTGTGACAGAACAATGATTTATTTGATGCCTATTTTGATCTATGAATCATCTTCCATATTATGATTCAAGTTATTTAACTTCCAGAAACAGAAATCAAAATGCTTATTTCACATGCAAATAACTTCCAAATATCTTGAATCTCCTTGAAATATTTATGCAAATTCAGATAACTTTATCCATACCAGTATAATGAGGACCCTCTAATTAATTCTAAAACTATCTGTTATTTCCCAAATATTCATAAATATTAATCCCAATAGCAGGATTAAAACAGATATGCTCAAGACCTCTACTCATATTTGAATAAAATCCACACAAATATTTATAAGTCAACATGATGCAGAAGTTAATTTAGAAGGACCCACTTATAAAGAAACAAATGAAGCAGAATAAATATAAATTATTTATTAATAATACTTACCAAAATGGTACATGTTAGGCAATGCTGGGAATCATAAAGATAACTGACAAAAATGATAGAAGGCACAAATCCTTTTCACAGTGACCTTTCAGTTTAGTAGGGAAGAAATTACATGCATCATGGGGTCGTGAAGGGTCAGACAGGACTTAGCAGCTGAACAGCAACGACAATGACAACAATAATAAAACTGAAAACCAGAATGGCTATATGGATAGCAGAATGCTTGTAAACATTATTGGCTGTTTACCTTTAAAACTATATGACTGACTGGGAGCTCTGGCTTGCTGCTGCCCAGTACCATGAAGATATCGTGTGACATACCAACACTCACAATTCGAAGTACAGTTACTACTGAATGTGTATTCCTTTGTACCACTGTAAACGTTGTCTGTACTTCAAACTCTATGCCCAAATAATTTGATAACTTAATGAAATACATTTCTTGAAAAATATAAATTATGAAGATACACACAATAAGAAATGTATAACATCAAAAGCCCTGTATCTATTAAAGAAACTAAGTCAATAATTAAAAACCTTCTATAAAGAAAGCACAAGCCCCAGATGATTTCACTGGTGAATTCTACCAGCCAGTCAAAGGATAAACAATACTAATTCTCTACAGTTTCTTTGAGAAAATAGAAACAGAAAGCTTCTAAGCCATTCTATAGAGTAAGCATTATCCTAATATCAATACACACAGATACTGCCAGAAAACTCTCGGCCAGTATACCTCATGAACACAGATGCAAAAATCCTTGAAAAAAATATTAGCAAACTAAATAAATAAGTAGGGAGAGCAGACAAATCTGTGCAGAAGAACTGCAGACAGTTTATGTGCTCTGCCTATGAGCAGATGCAGCGTAGTGCACTACTCCTTGAGTGCAGGCTGTGCACTGTGGCTCCCTTCCAAAATGTACAGTATGGGAAAGGGGAAAGGTGCCACTTCACAGTGACAGACCTGACAAACACCACCTCAGCAGGTGATCAGTGTCAACACCCAGTGATCAGCCATGCCGACAGTATACACCTTGACATGATGTGATGAGAATGCAAATTCACTTCTTCGATCCTCCTCCCAAAAACACATATTCCCAGTATAATCACAAGAAAAATAATAGACAAATCCTAATCGAAGGACATTCTACAAAATACTTGACCAGTGCTCCTCAAAACTTGTTATTGAAAAACAAGTAAAAGCTGAGAAACTGTCACAGCCCAGAGAAGTCTAATGAGATATGCTGACTAAATGTAATGTGGTATTCTGGAGAGACACTGGAACAGAAAAAGGACATTAGATAAAAATTAAGCAACTACGAATAAAGTATCATCTTTAGTTAATAAGAAAAAGTACCAGAGTTGTTTAATTACTTGCAGCAACTGAATCTTACTAATGTAAGACATTAACAATAGGGGAAACTGCATGGGATATAGGGCAACTTCTTATATTATCTTCATAACTTTTCTATATATCTAAAACTAATATCTAAAATAAAAAGCTTACTAAAATGTAGGCAGAAAACCAAACTGGACTCAAAGATAAAATTAGTGGGCCGGAAAATAATTCTAAGGATTTTTCCAGAAAAAAAAAAAACACTTAAGGACAAGAAGTGGCATGTAAAGTGAAAGTTTAAGAGGACTTAACAGAATAAGCAGGAAAAGCAATAAATGTCAAATACATAAAGTCATAAAAATGTTCTGAACCTAAACAGATGTCTGTTTTAAAGGGATCACTCAACACTGGATAGTATAAATTGGGAGTGGAGAAAGAAATCCACATCTTACAACTGCAGAATTCAAAGGACAAAAATTCCAGAAACTTATAGAAAATAAAACAAGTGACTATTATCTAAAGATGAAAAAGAAAAAGATTTTCAACAGTATGCCTAAAGACAATGAAACCTTAAAAGAGAGCAAATAATGTATTTTCAAATATGTAGTCTTGAAAATTTATTTCTCACACATCCTTTCTAAAAAATGTATGATGATATAGCATAATAACTTAAAAATGACAATTCCAAGGAAGCAGAAATTGTAATCCAAAGAATGCATTTGGGGGAAGGTACAATATGTGACCAAGAAAGCAGTGAAAGCATGGTGAAGTCTTGTAATTATCTGGTGAGGGGAAAGAGATCATGATTAACCCTAAGTGCTGCTGGGAGAAAACATGGGTGGATATGTATGTCAAATTTCAAGGATAACTATTAGATAAATAGAAACAAATTAAGATGGATTGGCAGGACTTATAAGGACATAAAGACAATAAATGTAAAGCTAGGTCTATAGTCAATAACCATAAAATTTTAAAAAGGGGGGCTTCCCTTGGGGCTCAGCTGGTAAAGAATCCATCTGCAATGCAGGAGATGTGGGTTTGATCCCTGGGTGGGGAAGATCCCCTGAAGAAGGCTACAGACTCCAGTATTCTGACCTAGAGAATTCCATGGGGTTGCAAAGAGTTGGATACAGCTGAGCAAATTTCACTTCAGCATAAGATAAATAAGAACAAAAGTATGAAAATGAAAAATTAGAAAATATACCTATCAGGCTGTTAAAAAGAAAGCAGGCATAGTAAAGTCAACAGTGGACAAAACATAATTGAAGGCAATAAGAAATAGGGCAAAATGAACATTTCCTGCTGATAAAATAAATACCCTGCTTTTTAAATTCTAAGATGCTTTCTAAATTCTAAGGTTTTTTTTACATTTTAATGTCTCTGAAGTCTGGATGCATCTTATAACCCATGGTGTCTTACACTGCATGAAACATAGTAATCCACCAGGAAGCTAGGCCATGATTCCTAATGTATTAACAACATAGTTCCTAAATATATAATGCAATAATAGAAACACTGGAGTGAAACAAATCCATAATCACACCTTTCTTAGAAATTGGCAGATTTAGTAGACAAAAATTAGGTGAGGCTCTAAAGAATTTTACAAGCATACTTAATAGATTTAATCTAATATTTATAAACCATAACATCCAGTAAACCTAACACCCACAGAACTGTCACCAAAAAACCAACCATGAATTATATAATAAAAGGAATCTCAAATTCCAGTGAATTGAGAAATGCAGTCATCTGCTTACAGTAAGGGAACAGTAGATGTAATATAATTGCTACACAGGGAAGGTAAAGGGAGCAGAATAGAAAATCCTAACAGGAGTTCCCAACAGTCTGAAGCCCAAATGAAGTTGCATTAATTCAGTACTGGTCTTCCTGGTTGTGCGAGAAGAATAACATGCTCCAAAAGGAATAATTAAAAACTACCCAAATACCTGAAATATCCACTGGCACAGCTGCTGAATAGCTAAGAGATTGGTTAGGGGCACAATGTAAATGTGAACACATGCTCCAAAAAATGGTTGGCTAAGGCTACTTATTTTGAGTGTTCAGTTTCAAAGAAAGGGAATAGAGCTGCATGCGAATGCTTCCACAGACTTCAAAGCTCCTCCTCTGAGGAACTAAGTCCCAAAGGCAGAGCAGAACTAACCTGATAACAGAGGAAGGCATGCTATTGGAAGTTTTAGTAGGTGTATGTTCTGTTAAGCAGCCCTGGCAGTGAACTGCTGGTTTAAACAAATGACTTATATAAACAATTGAAGGAAGTTATAAAACAAAATGAACATTAAACACTCCTCACATTCTTGTGTGTGGGAGAGATTTTTCAATTTTAAGGAAATCATCTGACCTTTTCCTGACATCAAAAGCACTCATTAAAAAAGGTGTGCCAGTCGCTAATGACGCACCAATCGCAGCAGTGAGCCCAGAAAAAGATAGCCTTCTCTCCTTTCATCCTAAATCAAAATGCTGTTTCCTAAATAAGGTTCTAAAACCCAAGAGGAAAGGGAAGACAAACCGTGTAAGGTATTTCTGTTCATTACCCATTTAGACTAAACAAAAGGGAAAACTGACTTTGTTCCAGTGTGCTTAATGATTTATATTAACGTCTAATCACAATTTCCCAAGACAGCATAGCATTTTTAAAGATTTGTAAGTCCAAACTCTTGACAGTTTTTATTTCCTCAGATTGTATGAAATGTTAACAGAGTGCAAGAAGTACCTAATCCGAATCTTTAACAAGAAACTGTCAAGAAACTACAACTATTAAAATTTGTAAAGGAGTGTAAACTGAGGAGGAGCTCTCAATATTAGGAGAAAATTGTCATCAAAGTAGAAGCCAGCTAAAATTAAAATGTCTTTCACATTCTTTCTTTCTATAACTGTAAGAGGAATCTCAGAGAGTAATGCTGGTGATGAACAAAGACTTTTTTTTTAATATGCATACAGCTAAAATATTAGGACATTATAGTAGTTATGAGGCAATAGTGACATTTAAAATGCTAACACTATAGAAAAACATTTCTCAAAATGCATATCAAATTAGACTATACTTTTTATGTCTAATTCTCTCTTAAGGATGCATCAACAGGGAGATATTCTCAACAACACTAAAATCTGAAATGAAATACACTCTGATCCAGCACTGAAATTATATGAAATCAAGCAGCCAGATTGTCAGTGATGTCTTTTAGACCCAAATGATAGTCTGCCAACTATGACATTATTGTATAATTTAGCATCTTTTAAATATAGCTACCAATTAAAAGATATTCAAACATACTATCTTCCTTCTGGTGTTTTAGCACTGCATAATGGATTCTTTCTTTATAACAAAATAATAGCATCAATTGAAATTCAAATCTACTCTCTGATAATCTCTAAATCCATTTTTGTGTCCAGGAAGGTCACCTGCAAAACTTCTATTTAACTGTTAAATGCCAAAAATTATAATTAAGGCACTAAATTATTACCTGGACCTCACAAGTCCTGGTCTTAAATTCATGATTTTTGACACAGATAAAATGTCATGTTTGTTTAAATGTTAAACAAACAAATCATACTTTAATTCTATTTCTATCCGCCCAGAGCTATCTAAGGGCTTCAGAGGTGGCTCAGTGGGTAAAGAATCCATCTGCAATGCAGGAGAAGCAGGAGATACTGGCTGGATGCCTAGGTTAGGAAGCTCTCTTGAAGGAGGGCATGGCAACCCAATCCACTCCAGTATTCTTGCCTGGAGAATCCCATGGACAGAGGAGCCTGGCGGGCTACAGTCCATAGGGTAGCAGAGTCTAGAATAACTCAACAGAAATGCTGACAAACGTCATAACCTAAGTAAACTAAGCTCATACCCTTGGATTTATACAGAGAATCTCTCTATCTGTATTCAGTGCAAAAGTTTAATCTTTTCAGCTCCCTTATCTTAAATATATTAAAAAAAATCACAAATCATGTCCTATTTTCCTTGTAGAAATATCTACCTGCCATTTAATAAACATTTCCCATATATGAGCCATTGAAGGATAAGAAGAATTTCTTTTTCCACTGTCAGCACCAAATGAGGGTCTAAAACATGATATCTGATTTGGTAGAAAATTCTCCTAATCAGAATCACAGATACCACTATTTTCTTTTCTAAACTCATTCAACATATTTCTAATATCCAAATCCTCCTAAAGTGCTATTGTTTCATCATGTACTTTTGAAAATTGCTAGGGTATAACAGCTAATCAAAAGATTCCAACCTTTTAACTTGGTATTAAATAATATGGCTTATACACATCTTCTATGATGTACAATCTTGTATTTCTGAGAATGCTAAACTACGCTGTTTTCTACTGTTCAAATGCAGTTTGAGCCTTCTTACTTATACACCTGAAATGTCATCCTTTTTTTCCACTTTGTGTAACGTGACCAATTTAAAATTCCATTCATCCTTCTATGTCAAGTTTAAATGCCTTATTCTCCAAGAAGCCTTCTTTGTTTGTCAAATCCAGCAGATAGCACTTATTCCCATTCAGAATTACAGTAGCACTCTGGCATTCAGCATAGCTTGTACTGTAATTCTTTATATTCATAATCAAAAACCTCTACCCTAGTAACTGTTCAGAACCTTTTAGATTCAATACACTAGAAATATTGGAAAGATTATAGAATATATCGTCCATACTCAGATAACTTTGAGAGTGAACAAAAGGCACTTTTGATAATTATGCTGGGACAACAGTCATAAACTAGAATGTCTCTGGCAAACTAGATTCATGGTCATCCTTGCAAAATGACAAACCTGACCAACCTTGTCAATAAGTGTAACTGCAATAGAATGAAGATTTAAAAGACAAACTTGAAATTAAAAGAATGTAAATGATCCATGTCTTAAAACATTAAGTTTTCTTAAGAGATAAAAGTGAATTTTGAAACTGAAAACCTAGTTATCAGTCCTAACTTTGATGCCAGCTAGCTCTGTGATACAAGATGAGTCACTTAACTGAGACTCCAGCTCAGCTAGACTAGATACTCAGGTCTCCAAGGTCCACCCCAGCTCAACTCTCCATGAGTATACATTCTTTTTCTGATGGACTACATAGTAGGGTTAGTAACTATGAATTTTCATTTACACAATACGTATTCAACAAAGTACCTCGCTTACCAAAATTGCTTTCAATATTTTAATGAATTACACTGACTGTCTTAGTATTTGTATGACATGATTCACCTTCCAAGGAAAAATGCTATAATAGAAGATGTTATATTTGAAGATAAGATAAGCTACTTGGAGGTAGTTGCCAAATAACTGTTAAAAATCTATTTTTCTCACACAGCATTTTCTTTCAAGAAATAAAAACTCAGAAAATTTTAAACTACCCTAAACACTAAGCACTTTTTTTGACTTAAAAAAGAGTCAAAATCACTATGTATAGACCTGATTGCAATATTCCAAGCTTAATTTCTAATAGTTTTTACTCGGCTTTCAAAAAACTTACAACAGTACATTGTTTGTTCTTGCCTCATCTTTAGATTTTTCCAGTCCTACTCCCCATATATAATCACAGTTAACAGATTCTTGTGTAGATTTTTAAAACTTTCTTATACCACCACCATTACCTATCTATTGGGGCTTTCCTGGTGGCTCAGTGGTAAAGAATCCCACTGCATGCAGGAGATGTGGGTTCAATTCCTGGGTCGGGAAGATCCCCTGGAGAAGGAAATGGCAACCTCCTGTAGTATTCTTGCCTGGAGAATCCCATGGACAGAGGAGTCTGGCAGGCTACTGCCCACAGAGTTGTAAGAGTCACACATGATTTAGCAACTAAACCACCACCACCACACATACAAGTGTACATAAACCCAAAGCCTTCTCTCCTACCACTTCTACAAATCTTTTCTGCAATTTGCTTTTGGTAATATAACTTGAGTATTTCCCCATATCTACCTTATTTACCTTATACAGATCTACATTATTAACAGGTATCTGGTATTACATTATATTCATGTATTTATTAATAATCAGCCTCTTTATTGGCTGCACGATTGGATGGGATTGTTTGTCGCTCAGTCGTGTCCAACTCTTCGCGACCCCACAGACTATAGTCCATCAGGCTCCTCCGTCCATGGGATTCTCCAGGCAAGAATACTGGAGTGGGTTGCCATTTCCTACTCCAGGGAATCTTCCCAACCCAGGGATCAAACCCAGGTCTCCCACATTGCAGGCGGACACTTTAACCTCTGATCTACCAGGGAAGCCCAAGATTTATGCTAGTCTAACACAAATATATATAGATAGCATATTGAAAAGCAGAGACATTACTTTGCCAACAAAGGTCCGTCTAGTCAAGGCTATGGTTTTTCCAGTGGTCATGTATGGATGTGAGAGTTGGACTGTGAAGAAAGCTGAGCGCCGAAGAATTGATGCTTTTGAACTGTGGTGTTGGAGAAGACTCTTGAGAGTCCCTTGGACTGCAAGGAGATCCAACCAGTCCATTCTGAAGGAGATCAGTCCTGGTTGTTTATTGGAAGGACTGATGCTGAAGCTGAAACTCCAACACTTTGGCCACCTCATGCGAAGAGTTGACTCATTGGAGAAAGACTCTGATGCTGGGTGGGATTGGGGGCAGGAGGAAAAGGGGACGACAGAGGATGAGATGGCTGGATGGCATCACTGACTCTATGGACATGAGTTTGGGTGAACTCCGGGAGTTGGTGATGGACAGGGAGGCCTAGCGTGCTGCAATTCATGGGGTCTCAAAGAGTTGGACATGACTGAGCAACTGAACTGAACTGAACACAAATATCTTTAAATATTTAGTAACTATTTCCCAAAGACAAATTATAAAGAGGATTATATGATGAAAGGGTATGTCAATTCTAAATTATTATTAAATTGCATTTTAAAAAATTTATATTGTCATCAAGAATGCAAAACACTAGCCTCTTCATACTCAAGTCTGATGAGAATAGAGAAGTTAAAACAAAAGGTAAACCTTTACGTACTGACGTGTACATAAAAAATACTATTTGGTAAAGTCACAAAAAATGATTTCATATCTGCAAATAAAAAGATATAAAGCTTTTACATGAATGTGTGTGTATCTATATACATACACACACACACACACATATATACATATATAAATATATAGAGAGAAGATTATTGTAATGCTCAGGTCCCAACTTGGACAGCCCATCAGAAAGGCCTCTCTGTCTATCCTAAAGTAACTCTCAATATAACCTCAATAACTCTTAATCAAAGCATTATTTTATTTTCCTTAAGTATACACAAGGCTGAATTAATTTCGTTTATTTATTTGCTTAAGGTCTGTCTCTGTTAATACACTAGAAGCACTATGAGGGCAAAAAATCATATCTGCTTGGCGATTATTTAATCCCCACCATGTAGTGCAATGCATATAAAATTGTATATCATATACAGAATTCTGTTCAACAAATATCTACTGAATGAATAAACACATATATACAATGTCTGTTAACAAGGGCTATCTCTAGAAAGTGAGACTGGAGAAGGGTGAAAAGAAAAGTCCATTTGCTTTTATTTCAGTAAATTATGCATTCTAAGTTGTGACCATGAACATGTATTATGTTCATCTACTTTCATGCCAAGCTTAGTTTTATTTCAAATATCTTGCAATCTGGTCACACAGAACTTTTCTCTTAATTTACAAATTTTAATGATATAACTGAATATTGAATGGATTTTTGTTGTCTCTTAAAAAAAATCTTCAAAATTTGCTTCATGAAGTTAGCCTTCTATATCACTTTGATTTGCTTTAATGACAACTGAATTCCTATTCAGTAGTTTTGCCTTTGCATACTCTTTCAAACTACTACTTCCTTAGAGTACGTACTGGAGAAGGCAATGGCACCCCACTCCAGTACTCTTGCCTGGAAAATCCCATGGACGGAGGAGCCTGGAAGGCGACAGTCCATGGGGTTGCTGAGGGTCAGACACAACTGAGCGACTTCACTTTCACTTTTCATTTTCATGCATTGGAGAAGGAAATGGCAACCCACTCCAGTGTTCTTGCCTGGAGAATCCCAGGGGCGGGGGAGCCTGGAGGGCTGCCATTGATGGGGTCACACAGAGTCGGACATGACTGAAGTGATTTAGCAGCAGCAGAATACTTACAATTTACAAAATACTTTACATATATTGTTCCATTTGCCCCTGAGAGGTGTACTGTGCAAAGATTATTGCTTATACTATTGATTATTGTTCATATTATTATTTCTTATCTATAAAGATAAGAAAACATACTCATTGAGATTACCTCATCTTAGTAGGGCTGAGACATAAAGCCAATACTTCAGATTTTGAGCACCAAGTTTGTTTCATTATACACACTGTAGCAGGTAACATAAAATTATTAACTGGGAATGCCTTAATCTTTCTGCAAATAATGTATCTATTTATTTTAATACCTAGACAGAAAGGGTGGAGAAGGCGATGGGACCCCTTCCAGTACTCTTGCCTGGAAAAATCCCATGGACGGAGGAGCCTGGTAGGCTGCAGTCCATGGGGTCACACAGAGTCAGACATGACTGAGTGACTTCACTTTCACTTTTCACTTTCATGCTTTGGAGAAGGAAATGGCAACCCACTCCAGTATTCTTGCCTGGAGAATCCCAGGGATGGGGAGCCTGGTGGGCTGCCGTCTATGGGGTCACACAGAGTCGGATACAACTGAAGTGACTTAGCAGCAGCAGAAGCAGACAAAAAAGGTGTCTTGAAAAGCACTTTATATTTAATGCATCTATTTCTAAAACTGCATTTAATAGAGTATTTGAGTGATGCAGGACCTCAGATCATTTAATTCCTTAATTATATATATAATTTAAAAATCACAGAATTTCAGTACCTGATCCAATCACTCAGCAAGTTAATGCCAGATAAGAACCAGAACCCAGGGATTGACATTAGATGCATTTTCAATATTAGAAAGCTCCTAGACATGGAATTCATGTTAAAAAGTCAAATTTCAACACAGCTATCTTGAGTTTAGAGTTTTCTTAAAGTTATAATTACTAGTTGTTGCTGTTGTTTAGTCACTAAGTTGTGTCCAACTCTTTTGTGATCCTATGGACAGTAGCCCTCCAGGCTCCTCTGTCCATGGGTTTTTCCAGGCCACTAATACTGGAGTGGGTTGCCATTTCCTTCTCCAGGGGATTTTCCTGACCCATGGATCAAACCCATGTCTCCTACATTGACAGGCAGAATCTTAACCACTGAGCCACTAGGGAAGCCCATAATTACTAGTACAAAAAAGCAAAAAACTAACTGGAATTTATCTTTTAATTAAAATCAACACCAAACTATTATACATTCTAGTGCATCAGATTTAAAATATTCCACTAATGACTAACAACTTCCTGCTATCTAGCCAACTTTTAATCATGCCAGGTCATTAGTCACTTATTCCAGAACTTCTACTATTCAATATTTACCGCAGATACAAAATGGAATTTTTACAAATGCTTCTGCTAAAAAAAAAAGTAAAATTCAGTATGTAGCCTTATCTCCCATGGCCATAATATCCTAGAAGTCATTTAATGAGTTGGTAAAGTATGAATTTCCTTTACTAAAAACAAGTTCACATTACTCCCTTTTCATCAATCCACCTTCCCTTACTGGAACTAAAAATTGCCAATTATCAGACTTGACATGAATGAATGTACAGAGAAAAATTACATTTGTGATTTTACATTTTAGCCTTACACTATAGTTTTGGAATCTATTTTTAAATTCCACTGACAGGAAGAAAGGGTAATAAAAAGTTAACAGACAAAAACACATTTTACCTTATTTCTTACTACTCATACTTGCAATAATTCATATGCTAATACTTAAAAATAATTCAAATATGATTATAAAACATAAAGCATATTAGCATAAAATGCAATAATTTGAACTAGCAGCAAATAATACTGCCATATTAGTTTTAAAGCCACAATCTTCTAAAATCAAGAAATACTGTTCCAAAAATGCATGTGTAAACACTAAAAATTACATTTTAAATGTTTAATATTAAGGAAGTATGTTTGACATGAAACTCAGAGAAACAAGAGAATAGTATGGAAGTCCAAGAGTATAAACTTCTAGTTTAAGAGTTTTAAGTTCTAGGGATGTAATGTACAACATATTGGCTATAGTTAACAATTCTGTAGTGGATACTTGAAAGTTGCTATGAATATTGAACTTTAATGCTTGCACCATAACAACAAAAGGATGTATTAACTAACCTTATTGGTGGTTAACATTTTGCTATATATATATATATATATATATATATATATGATGCACCAAATCATCACATTGTACACTCAGTGTTCACCTTAAACTTACACAATGTTTTATATGTTAATTATGTCTCAATAAAGCTGCAGGGGTGGAAAGGAAGTATGTTTGAGTCATACTCATTCTCAAATAATACTTCCCAAATTGATTAGAAACCGTTTCCTAGTGTTGTTGCACAGATGTTTCATATATTTTAACTATAATTATGAAATTTCATTTAATGTTCATAGGCGATAATTTACTTAAAAATCATGCTCTCCAACTATATCACAGCCCAACTGTGGGTGCTTGAAAGTACCTTCCTGCATCCAAGCACTAGCCAACAGCTTGATGGTCAGGATTTACAACTACACACTTCCAAGGAGAATCGAAAAATTCCTTTTACAAAAATAAGACTTTGTGTCAAAGACACTCAAATACTTTCAGTTCAGTTCAGTCACTCAGTCATGTCTGACTCTTTGCGACCCCATGAATTGCAGCACGCCAGGCCTCCCTGTCCATCACCAACTCCCAGAGTTCACTCAAACTCACATCCATCGAGTCGGTGATGCCATCCAGCCATCTCATCCTCTGTCGTCCCCTTCTCCTCCTGCCCCCAATCCCACCCAGCATCAGTCTTTTCCAATGAGTCAACTCTTTGCATGAGGTGGCCAAAGTATTTGAGTTTCAGCTTTAGCATCAGTCCTTCCAAAGAACACCCAGGGCTGATCTCCTTTAGAATGGACTGGTTGGATCTCCTTGCAGTCCAAGGGACTCTCAAGAGTCTTCTCCAACACCACAGTTCAAAAGCATCAATTCTTCGGCGCTCAGCTTTCTTCACAGTCCAACTCTCACATCCATACATGACCACTGGAAAAACCATAGCCTTGACTAGACGGACCTTTATTGGCAAAGTACTGTCTCTGCTTTTCAATATGCTATCTAGGTTGGTCACGTTACTTCTAAACAAGATATGGGAAGATAAGCACCATCACAACAAGTTTCTTTCCACTTTCCATAATTTACTCCATGGTGTTTCTAGTGCCGAAGTGTCTCAGAGGTAGCAGTGAAGATGTGCTAACAGACTCTGCAGTTCATAGATCTCCATCACAGGTCCTCCTTGGAGTTAGTCACCACTGTGCATCTTCTAGTTATCTACATACCAAGTCTGACTCTTTTCTCTTGTCCTTTAATCGTCAACCTCTTGCCCCTCTTCTGCTTTTCCCCACCTACCCAAATTTCTTTATTTTTTAATTTTTTATTTTTTAAATTACAATACTGTATTTGTTTTGCCATACATTGACATGAATTAGCCACAGGTGAACACAATCTCCCAATGCCGAAGCCCCCTCCCACCTCCCACCCCACATCATCTACCTGAATCATCCTATGCACCAGCCCCATGCATTCTGCATCCTGCATTGAACATAGACTGGTGCTTCGTTTCTTACATGAAAGTATACATGTTTCAATGCCATTCTCCCAAACCATCCCACCCTTTCCCTCTCCCTCAGAGTCCAAAAGTCCATTCTATACCTCTGTGTCTCTTTTGTTGTCTCACATATAGGGTCATCATTACTATCTTCTAAATTCCATATATATGTGTCAGTATACTGTATTGGTGTTTTTCTTTCTGGCTTACTTCACTTTTAAATTTAAATTCTTTAAATTTAAAAAATTTAAGTGACACAGACTTTCACTGACCCTCACAAACTATCAGGGCTAAAAGATACGTATCAGAGTAGAATGCCTGGCAATTTTTTTTTTTTTAAGGGCCAGAGAGTTAATCTTTTAGGTTTTGTGGGACATATGGTCTCAGTCTAAACTACTCACTTCTGCCATTATACAGTCAAAATTTTTTACACACTGGACAATCTGTGGACAAACATCTGTGGCTGTGTCCAACAAAACCTTACACACAAAACCAGGAAGCTGGCTGGATATGGCCTATGGGCCACTATTTGTCAACTTTAATCTTGTCCATCCTCCTTTTAATACCTCTACAACGATGATTCCCAAATTGCACCTTTTAAGATATTAATGGGTCTACTTAAAAAAAAATTCATGGCCAAATAGATTTGGGAAATACTATATAAATGAACTGAACCTGTATTGGAGAAGGAAATGGCAACCCACTCCATTGTTCTAGCCTTGAGAATCCCAGGGACGGTGGAGCCGGTTGGCTGTTGGACAGAGTCAGACATGAGAAGTGACTTAGCAGCAGCAGCATATATGCTCATGGAGATTCACAATGCTATGAACACAAAGGGAAAAGTTCCAAGTGGGTCAGACTCTACCCTTCTCCCGCAGGATACTTGAGTGTCTGGTCCTTGTTCCACTAAATCAAAGGATATCAAAGAAGTTTATTAGAATTTGCTGTTTACTTCCTGCCACACAGCCCAGCTCTCTTGTGAAGGGCATTATTTGTAACTCTTAACTGCTATCCATGATGTTTTTGGTAAAGTTCTCAAAATTATATAGTTGGTGTCTTTTCTAAAGTGCAGCACTGACTGAAAGATGGCTTTGCTATTAATTAAAAAAAACCTTACTAATTATAAAAGTAATATAGAGCTATTTTAGAAGACTGAGAAAACATCATTACCCAAAGATAACCACTGTTAATATTTTGGTGTGGGAATGTCCTAATGTGTAACAAATTAATCTTTTCAACTAAATTTGGATTATTTGATATTTATTATTTTGTACTTTACCATTTGACCAAGATTTTCCTGGTATCACTAAAGACTGTTCAAAGACATGGTTTTTAATGGCCAAATAACTCTTCCATCATAAGTTTGTATACTACACTTATTTCAACTATTTCCTCTATTTTGGGATATGCAAGTCATCTCCTAACTCTTCTCTCTGTATCCTTACCTTTTTCTCTTTTAATTACCAGTACTGATATTAATAGTTCTTGTCCTAATCTCTGATTCCGTCCTTAGGGAAAAATCCTAAAACAACAATTAAAGGGTTGAGCCAGTAATTTTTAAGATAATTGTCCAAACAGATTTAGTAAATGATGTAACAATTTACATTTTCACTGAGGGTGAAAGACATAAACAAAATCACCCTGACCAGTCATAATAAATGAACATTACAGTGAATGTTCATTAAAATATATAAAATCTTTAGGTAAAAATGGCATATCACCAAAAGTGATTTAATTTTGTATCTTTAAGTGAGGTGAAACATTTGTCATGTTTAGAAACTATCTTTCTTTGCCATATTGTGAATTATATGCTTATGCTAGTCACTTTATCATATCCATTTGTGTGCATTCCTGTTACATTCACAACACTCAGTTCAGTCGCTCAGCCTTGTCTGACTCTTTGCAACCCCATGAACCACAGCACGCCAGGCCTCCCTGTCCATCACCAACTCTTGGAGTTTACCCAAACTCATGTCCATTGAGTCGGTGATACCATCCAACCAAATTTCTGTAATTCTTATATTCTTCCCTAGCTTGTCTTCTTTAGTTAAAGTATTTCTCATACTTTATATGTAGCTCTCAGTTTTATGTGCTTCACATTTCTTAAAGTGAAGTCGCTCAGTTGCGTCCGACTCTTTGTGACCCCATGGACTGTAGCCCACCAGGCTCCTCCATCCATGGAATTTTCTAGGCAAGAGTACTGGAGTGGGCTGCCACTTTCTTCTCCAGGGGATCTTCCCAACCCAGGGATCAAACTCGGGTCCGCCGCACTGCAGGCAGACACTTACCATCTGAGCCACTTTACATATAAAACATTTAAATTTTTATATCCTGAGACACCAATTTTTTCATCTGTATTCTTTCATTTCTTTTATAAGTTAAATTATGATAGATTAGAGCCCAGCTCTTTGTGACCCCATGGACTCTAGCCTATCAGGCTCCTCCGTCCATGGGATTTTCCAGGCAAGAGTGCTGGAGTGGATTGCCATTTCCTTTTCCTGGGGATCTTCTCGACCCAGGAATAGAACCCAGGTCTCTTGCATTGCAGGCACATGCTTTGCCATCTGAGCCACCAGGGAAGCCCCAGAATCTAAATGCTTATTAACTGGTGAATGAATTAACAAATCCTGGTGTACTGTAAATGGTGAAACTCTTCTATCATCTTTCAACATTTTTATGGATTTAATTTAAATTTTAACTCTATTTCATTGATATAAGGTAAATGTATAGTTTAATTCTTTCCAAATCACTAACAAATTGTTTATGCTATATAATGTATGATCCTTCAGCCTACACTGATTTTATATTTCACTTTTTCATACATTCAAGAATTGTGAAGTATTATTTTTTCTATATAAGTTCCCTTTCCCAGGTTCTTTTAGACTATCATATTTTTAAAATGAAATACATAAGCTTGAGATTAGAGAGAAGTGTTTTAAAAATCAGCAGGATAGATGTAGGTTCTACTAGAAATAACTTAAGTAACTGGAATTGCTAAGAAGGAAAAACAAGGGATAAATCCTATCTTTAAGTAGATAACATAAGACATTGAGGTGTAAGTCCACAGAAAATAGTGGTGGTTTAAGGCAGAAATAAGAAACAGCTCCTGACCATTAAATATATCTGTTACTTGGTGATAGATATATCATGGTTGGGGAAGGTGGGATTTTCAGTGGTCCTAATACAATTCTGGCTAAGATCAAGTATAATATGGGTGCTTCTCAGGTGGCAAAATGGTAAAGAATCCACCTGCCAAGCAGAAGACGTGGGTTCAATCCCTGGGTTGGGAAGATCCCCTGGAGGAGGGCATGGCAACCCACTCCAGTATTCTTGCCTGGGGAATCCCATGGACAGAGGAGCCTGGTGGGCTACACAGAGTCCATGGGGTTGCAGAGAGTCAGAGACAACTCAGAAACTGAGCACACAATACAGCCGCAGTATTAGATAGGCCTGTGCCTCTTCTTTCTATGGAAGCCAGAATCTGCTCTATATTTGTGTTGGTCTTTAGTGATAGTTCCCTATTCTTCCTTCAGTAGTAAAGACCTCTCCCTAGCTATTGGTGTAGGATCATAGGGCCCAAAGCAGTTTTATGCACTTCTTTCAGAGGTAAAGGGTTTTCTCTTCTATCCTTCCAGAGCACCAGTGGGTCTTTTCCTGTGTCCTATGGACCAGTTGTCCCTCCCCCAAGAAGCAGAGTAGCTTTGCTTCTAATGTCCTTCCAGTAATTTATGAAATAAGCTTTTCTGCCCCTGCCCTACTTGTTGGAGGCTTAAGAGAGTCTGAGTAAATGGGAGGGGCTTTGTATCTCTCTCCCAGCATTCACAGATCACCTCCTTCACCTTTACTCCACCAAAATGACTTTTTTTCGAGTTCTCTACCTTGTCCCCAGTCTTAACACTGAACATCCTCTGAAGCCCCAGGGAAATATATTTGCAAGCAAGTGTGAACACCCCTTTTATCTGAGGCCCCCAGTGATTCCAAACTAGGCCATACTTAGTCTTCAAAATTCTGTTAAAATTTTAGTTAATTTCTTCTTATGCATTTCTATGACAGCCATCTCTTTCTTCCATGTTCTACCAAAGGTGAAACAATTCATGACCCATTCTTTGGGAGAGGAGGGTTGTCTGATTCTTTGCAATTTAGGTTACTTGGTTTTTTCGCTAGTTCAGCTCTCTGATGGGCTCACAGAAATTATGGTTTTGTAGATGACCCAGCTTTTGATCATTGGTGAGGGTGGTATGTTTTAAGTACATTCTTTACAGCTTGAGTAAAGTTTCCTTCCACTTCGATTAAATTTCTTCTTCTGTTTTTGTAAAGGCATCATCATTTTTTCAGTCACCCAAATAAAACCTTAGAAGTATATTTAATTCCTCTATAATAATGTTTTACATCCAATCAGTTGATAAAGTCTGAATTAGATACTACCATCTCTTTATTAGGATTCTATTTCTCTAGTACAAGTACTTATTATTTCCTCATGGTCTTACAACAATATTTCTTTGGCCACTGTCTTCTAATTAAATCTGACTTTGTCATTAGACTCCCTTACTCCAGAATTGCTTTGATTGTTTATAACTAAGACCATGATTAATCTGATCCTGTTCTGCCTCAACATGCCACCTTT
Organism: Nanger dama; assembly: GCA_917880005.1. Taxonomy (NCBI): domain Eukaryota; kingdom Metazoa; phylum Chordata; class Mammalia; order Artiodactyla; family Bovidae; genus Nanger; species Nanger dama. The sequence goes on along the minus strand of CAKJTW010000036.1, from coordinate 20,041,983 downwards.
CTATAGGAACAGATACTCTAATTATTCTGTTTCCATATTGAGCCAGGTCCTCTTTTTAACATCTGGTCCTATCATCTGAAGTCTATTACAAAGGGAACATGTTACATGAAAAACTTCCCTGTTCACACAGAATTCCTCTCTCCTAAACTGTATGCTGCCTTATTTGAATTATTATGGACTGGGTATTCAAGTCATGCACATCTCTCACATCCCTTACAATATCAAAAACTTCAGAAAGGCAGATATAAGATTTTATAAATTGTTATAATCTCTTTTCATTTTCTACAGAAATATTTATCTTGCAAATTAAAATACCAAAAATAATAAAAAGACATTTACTCTCCTTCTTGGAATCCATGCATCCTTAATGTATTCCTGACAAGGTCACTAAAAATTTTCAGTAGCTCACAAAATGTCTTTTTTGAAAGCTTGTTTCAAAAAGGATAAAACACAGATCAGTTCAGTTCAGCTGCTCAGTCATGTCTGACTCTTTGCGACTCCATGGGCTGCAGCACGCCAGGCTTCCCTGTTCATCACCAACTCCTGGAGCTTGCTCAAACTCATGTCTATTGAGTTGGTGATGCCATCCAACCATCTCATCCTCTGTCGTCCCCATCTCAAAACAGTATATAAAAATCCTAAATGCTATTTGAGTGAAAAGCCAGAGTAGATGCCATCTTTGCCAATGAGCTTTCCTGACCACAATGGAACCTGGACTTAAATTTGATTCAGATATCAAATCAGATGTCTAAAGCAGCTCTTCCTTATGCATCCTTGAGAAATGCACAAAATGAAAAATACTTTTTCTGCTAAAACAAATAGTATACCCAAGTTACCCTTATCAATTTCACATAAAAGTGTCATCCAACAATTCAACTTCTAATAATTTAGTATGAGAAAATAGTCATATAAGGAAGTTCAGCACAGCCTTGTTCATCATAGTAAAAAACAGAAAACAATTTAAATATTAGCCAATAGGGAATCGTTTATATAAAACAAAGTGCATATATACTATTCAACAATGAAAAATGTTTATGCAGATCTATATTCAATGATATGCAAACATGTCCAAAGCATGCTGTTGCAAGAAAACAGGTTATAAAACACATCTATGCATGCTTATACCCAGTACTCCTAGATGACAGGGATTAAAGCATGTGCCTGTCATCAATTTACTATTTAAGCTTCACATTCATACTTTACTGCCTGCTCTGCAAAAATGAAGCTGAGCCCTTTACATTATTTCTCCTTTTGCCAGCTGACATGTGTTAAAACCTTATCAGTACCGAGTGCTGGTGAGTAGCGTCTTTCAGTACCCCAACTCTGCTGGTGTATTCTTTTTTTTTTTTCAGGCAGAATGCCTTCACTGAGACATCTCCTTGTGAACAGCTTTTCCTCAGCACACTGGACAGCAGGCTTTTAGCAAGCTTCTGTGGGATGGGAGCATGGCTACTTCTCCATCAACCATTAAACCATGGCCACATCCTCTCCAACATGGTCTGGATCAGCCCAAAGAGGGGCCTCTTCCTGAACATTCTCAGACCTATCGGTTGTGGCTGCTCCTATGTCTGCCATTCTTTTATATTCATTAGAATTCTTTTTACTTCTTACTAGCCAATTCCTTGGTACTTCAATCCACTGTTATAGTTAATAGATTTTTACTAAACAATATTCAATTTTTAAATTTGGTTTTAAGTGAAATTACTTTGTGGTTTCCCTAGAACTGACCCTGACTGATACAAAATGAGTTTTTCTCCCCTTTGTACTTCTCAATGTTGTCTGAATTTTTAGTATTTTTTGGGTGTGTGAAAATCAGAAAAGGCAAGTAAATTTTTACTTTGGAAAAATTAAAGAAAAATTCACTGCAAAATATACATTAAAGTTTTTCTACTTTAATAGATTAGAAATATATTTGTAAGATTAAATAAGATTAAATCTGAAGAGTATCCATTTATTGTGTAAGACTATAAATGTTCAGTTTTTCTTTTCTTTATACCAATTTCTTTGCAACATTATCCAAAACTGTGTTTCTCAGTCACTTAAAAAAACAGATAATTTAGACAGCTATGATTTCTCTCTTAGTTATGTCATATATTAGCCTTTATAAACAGTTTATTAATCACTAGGTATCCTGGAGTGATAGATCCTGTGATAGGTATGAGCTCTTCACACACAGTCAGTCTCTCTCATCTTACTAGTTCAGCCCCTCTTACCATGTTCAAGGATTATCAGCTGGGCTCCAGCCTGTGCATTTCCAACATCATTTTCAGCAATGCATTGATAGAACCCTTCATCTGATTTCACCAGACCCAAAACTTGAAGATTATGTTCCTTCTGAGGAAGAAAAAAGTAAAATTTTATGATTCAACTGAAGAATATTAGTTCAAATCTCAAGGATATGCTCTTTCTGGAGAGAAAAAAACCAAGTACAATTATATGATTCATATACTGAATACTATTTACCTATGAACATGTTGACTCAGTTTTAATAACAAGGTACTGGCTTAACTGACTAGAAAAGGAAGCACTATCATCAACAATTAAGAATTCAATCCTTATAGAAAGGCATGTCTGCAATGTATGCAAACTTATACCTTTGCTTGGTGGAATATCTGGCATGCAATACTATGTCACCATAGTGAAAGTCTGAATTTGTGAATTCAAGGCACTTTCTTAAAATTATTTCTAATATCTATCATTATAACAGATTAGTACCCTCTTATATAAAAGTTTTACTTTATTAGCATGTGAGATGAGTGCAATTTTGTGGTAGTTTGAGCATTCTTTGGCATTGCCTTTCTTTGGGATTGGAATGAAAACTGACCTTTTCCAGTCCTGTGGCCGTGGGGTCGCAAAGAGTTGGACACGCCTGAGCGACTGAACTGAACTGATATGAAGGTTTTTCTTAAACTATGAAGTACCATATGAATGTCAACTATCATTATTGCTATTGATATAATACAACATAAGTTTAAGATTTTTTTATAATAGGATGAAAATAACGATAAAGAGTAAAATGCTAAGTTAACCGTAACATACTGCTTTTTAATTAGGATTAAATACTTGTGAATCACTTTTTGTAACATTATGCATTTTAAAAATAGAAACTGTATTTCTATGAAGAATGAATTACTTATGTGAGAAATTTGTAATTAGACATTAAGTCTTTAACAACTATAATTACTTCTGATTATGTCTATGAATGTCATATATGCATCTTAAGATATATCATTTTTAAAAAACCTAGATAATGCTATTATAAGGATATTAGATAATGATAATAGTAACAGTGGATAATATTTACTAAAGTGAAAGTTAAAGTCACTCAGTTGTGTCCGACTTTTTGTGATCCCAGGACTATACAGTCCATGGAATTCTCCAGGCCAGAATATTGGAGTGGGTGGCCAGTCCCTTCTCCAGGGGATCTTCCCAACCCAGGGATTGGACCCAGGTCTCTCGCATTGCAAGTGGATTCTTTACCAGCATTTTCTATTTATCTATGAAGTAAAAAGCAGAAATGGCTGAGTCTTAATAGATTAAGGCTAATTAATTACTTTCGCTTTACTTTTTAAAAGAATCTTTATGTCTATTTTTACAACTGCCCAACACTGGGTATACTTATTTTGAAGGGCCTGAGCATCAGTGTAACAAGGACAGATTTCTGCTCCTTGACTACAGAGTTATGAAGACAACTGGGACATGTGAATACACAACACAGGATAATCATTACCCAGAAGGTGGTGCAGGCCGTATTTAAAAATGCTAGTATGTCTGAGTAGAAGGACTAGACTGTTGATCAGGGAACGTGAATTTCAGGCTGAGTTTGGACACTGGTTTCCTCTGTGATCGTATGTGAGCTACCAAAACATTTCTGGGCTAGCCTTCTCATCAGCCAGTGAAAAGATTATATTCTAAGTGAATTTTTCTATGTTCATCATAATACACCAGTTCATGTACTATGGATAACAGATCTCTTGGTGACTACATTTAAAGAGACTTAAAAGTTTCAGAGCTAAGTTTCTTTGAAAGATACTTACTACAATCTTAAAGTAATCACTTGGGATAACCATATCCCCATTCTTGACCCACTTCACAGTTGGAGTTGGCTTTCCAGTGACTTCACATTCAAACACGATATCCATAGATTCATGAGCATATATGTTAGTAGGCTGCTTCAGGAATTCAGGTTGGGCTTTAAAATAGAAAGGAAATTAAGATATTAATAGAAATAAAAATAGTTATTTGTATTTCAAGCAATTAAAAAGTCACAGAATTCATGAAGTCTTTAATTATTTGAGACTTTCACATTTTTTAGAAAGACGTAACATTATTTTTAAACATATGTTAGGAACATATGTTTAAAAATTGATATTCTGGTCTACTTAACTGGCAGAATAATTATAATGATAATTCTGAGTTTCTCTGTTGAGAAATATTTACTAAGTTGACTGTACTGAAAAATTGGAAAGTTCTAAGCTGTCTTTAAAAATGAATATGAAAGTCTATTTCCTTAAGATTTAAACCATTTTGGAAGAGCCATGATTACAATTCAAAAAGAGTTGATAAAACTGACACTATCTTCCTTTTCAGTCAGATTGATGAGTAACCCACCCTCCAAAGAAATACAAACGTCACATTCAGTTCAGTTCAGTTGCTCAGTTGTGTCCAACTCTTTGCAACCCCATGGACTGCAGTATTCCAGGCCTCCCTGTCCATCACCAGCTCCCGGAGCTTACTCAAACTCATTTCCATCGAGTGGGTGATCCCATCCAACCATGTCATTCTCTGTCGTTCCCTTATCCTCCTGCTTTCAATCTTTCCCAGAATCAGGGTCTTTTCTAAGGAGTCAGTTCTTCCCATCAGGTGGCCAGAGTATTGGAGTTTCAGCTTCAGCATCAGTCCTTCCAATGAATATTCAGGAATGATTTCCTTTACAATTGACTGGTTGGATCTCCTTGCAGTCCAAGGGACTCTCAAGAGTCTTCTCCAACACCACAGTTCAAAAGCATCAATTCTTCAGCACTCAGCTTTCTTCACAGTCCAACTCTCACATCCATATATGACTGCTAGAAAAACCACAGCTTTGACTAGATGGACCTTTGTTGGCAAAGTAATGTCTCTGCTTTTTAATATGCTGCCTCAGTTGGTCAAAACTTTTCTTCCAAGAAGAAAGTATCTTTTAATTTCATGGCTGAAGTCACCATCTGCAGTGATTTTAGAGCCACCCAAATAAAGTCTCTCACTGTTTCCGTTGTTTCCTCATCTATTTGCCATGAAGTGATGGGACCAGATGCCACGATCTTAGTTTCTGAATGCTGAGTTTTAATCCAGATTTTTCACTCTGCTCTTTCATCAAGAGGCTCCTTAGTTCTTCTTCACTTTCTGCCATAAGGGTAGTGTCATCTGCATATCTGAGGCTATTGAGATTTCTCCCAGCAATCCTGATTCCAGTTTGTGCTTCATCCAGCCTGGCATTTCTCATGATGTACTCTGCATAGAAGTTAAATAAGCAGGGTAACAATATACAGCCTTGACGTACTCATTTCCCAATTTGGAACCAGTCTGCTATTCCATGTTTGGTTCTAACTGTTGCTTCTTGACCTGCATACAAATTTCTCAGGAGGCAGGTAAGATGGTCTGGTATTCCCATCTCTTTAAGAATTTTCCACAGTTTGTTGTGATCCACACAGTCAAAGGCTTTAGTGTAGTCAATAAAGCAGAAGTAGATGTTTTTCTCTAATGTCACATTAGAGGCCTTGAATAGCTTACTCACCGCAACACACACACTTCCATTAGTAACACTCTTCATTACATGAAATGGTTTTTAAGGGTGGGAGGTAGAGAGAGAATCTTTGTGGGGGCAAGTTAGATATATCTGGAAAAGTTTGGTAATTCCAGTAGCTCCCTTTCCCCTTAACCCAAAGTTGTAAATTACTGGCTTAAAAATAACAAGATTCAAGTAAGATTTTGAATTTAAAAGGTAAAAGTAGATCTAGTCCAGTTTCCTACATAATGCTGTAATTTCCTATTCCTACAACATACATGACAAGTGGAACTTACAAACTTCTGTTTGAAGTTCCAAATGACAAGGAATTCCCTATATCAAATAATGACAACAGCAGCGTTAAAAAAAAACAAACAAACAGCTGGGCTAAAATGTGCTCAGCCTGCCAGAATTTTGATTGTGATTGGGGTGAATCTGCAGCAATTTAACACCTTAATAACACTGAGTGTTCCTTTCTATGAACGTGGTTTCTCACTCCATTATTTAGATCTTTGGTTTCTCTCATCAATGTTTTATATATTTCAATATGCAAATTTTATTCACACTTTGTTATGTGTATCCCTAAGTATTTGAAAAACTTTAATGCTACTGTAAGTGGCACGTACTTTTTTTTTTAGTTTCTAATTGTTCACTTAGTATTGAGAGACGAAATTGATTTATGCATATTGACCTTTTATCCCATGGTTATGCCTAACATATTCATTAGTTTCAGCAGCTTTTTATAGATAATTCTGGGATTGTTTATATAGGCCATGTTGCCTGTGAATAGAGACAGCTTTATTTCTTTCTGATCTTTCCTCTTTTTTGTTTTTTTAATCTACTGCACTGACTAGATAGGTTCAGGTCCTGGGAAGAAGTCCAGACTAGCTTTATAATTTGAGTAAATGAAGAGTAAGAGTATAGAGAGCAGGCAGAATCCCAAGTAAGCAGCAGAAGCCAAGGAAGATGAGAATGTATATAATATTAAGAAGTAACATAATAATAGCACAATCAAGAAAATAAAGTCTGCACAACTAGAGGAAGTCAGGGAAACCTATTAATAGTGAACTGAACTCTTTTCAAACATTGGTTATTGTTGTTGTTCAGTAGTCCAGTTGTGTCTGTCTGTGATCCCATGGACTGCAGCACGCCAGGCCTCCCTGTCCCTCACCACCTCCCAGAGTTTGCCCAAGTTCATTTTCATTGCATCAGTGATGCTGTCCAGCCATCTCATCCTCTGACACCCTCTTCTCCTTCTGCCCTCAATAATTCCCAGCATCAAGGACTTTTCCATTCAGTCGTCTGTTTGCATCAGTTCAGTTCAGTTGCTTAGTTGGGTCCGACACTTTACAACCCCATGGACGGCAGCACGCCAGGCTTACCTGTCCATCACCAACTCCTGGAGCTTGCTCAAACTCATGTCTATCAAGTCGGTGATGCCATCCAACCATCTCATCTTCTGTTGTCCCCTTCTCCTCCTGCCTTCAATCTTTCCCAGCATCAGGGTCTTTTCTAAGGAGTCAGTTCTTCACGTGAGGTGACCAAAGTATTGGAGTTTCAGCTTCAGCATCAATACTTCCAATGAATATTCAGGAATGATTTCCTTTACAATTGACTGGTTGGATCTCCTTGCAGTCCAAGGGACTCTCAAGAGTCTTCTCCAACACCACAGTTCAAAAGCATCAATTCTTTGGCACTCAGCTTTCTTTATAGTCCAACCCTCACATCCATACGTGACTGCTAGAAAAACCACAGCTTTGACTAGACAGACCTTTGCTGGCAAAGTAATGTCTCTGCTTTTTAACATGCTGTCTAGGCTGGTCATAGCTTTTCTTCTAAGGAGCAAGTATCTTTTAATTTCATGGCTGCAGTCACCACCTGCAATGATTTTAGAGCCCCAAACTAAAGTCTCTCACTGTTTCCACTGTTTCCCCATCTACTGGCCATGAAGTAACGGGACCGGATGCCATGATCTTAGTTTTTGAATGTTGAGTTTTAAGCCAGCTTCTCACATCAGATGACCAAGTGTTAGCATCACGTGACCAAAATTCAGCTTCAGCATCAGTCCTGTCAGTGAATATTTAGGGTTGACCTCTCAACATTGGCTAGTCACCTGTATGTATCCTGCTGTGAATTATCTACATACGTACTCTGCTATTTTTTCAGTTAAAGTATTCACAATTTTCTTATCTATTCATAAGAGCTTTTCACATTATGCCGTTATCAATTCATGGTCTCTCAGCTCCAAGTCCATTCTTCTTTGTAAGAGACCACTTCATAGGCAGTCCTTCCATCAGGAGGGTTCATAATGTGTGACTGTGTCTCCTGTGATGTTAAAAGTCTGTGATAATCACAAAAGGAGTTGCAAAACAGTACTACTCATTCTATCATTCCTTCTACAAAGAGAATGAACTGAATTTGCAGCAACTTAACACCTTTACAATGCTGAGTCTTCCTTTCTATGATTCTCCTCATCAATTATTTGGTTACCCTTAAGCATAACACCTATTGAAAGAACAGGATAATGCTTGATTCTTTTCCTGTGCTTACCAATTTTCAAATCAATGATCTGGTTCTCTAGTATCACATCCCAAATGTTATCAGTGAAGGCTTTTTGAAACATGTATATTTTCCTGTAAGAAACGAAGCGCCAATCTATGTTCAATGTAGGATGCAGGATGCATGGGGCTGATGCACAGGATGATTCAAGTAGAGGATGTGGGGTGGGAGGTGGGAGGGGGCTTCGGCATTGGGAGATTGTGTTCACCTATGGCTGATTCGTGTCAATGTATGGCAAAACAAATACAGTATTGTAATTTTTAAAAACATAAATAAATAAATAAATTTAAAAAAGTATTATTATGGGTTTGTGAATTAAAATATAGTTTGTTTCAATCCACTAAAGTTAACCCTCTTTTCATTTTCATACTGCCCCATCTTTGACCAAAAGAAGATCCACTGGAATTTCCTGAGCCCTTTTTGACATGACCCGAGTGGTCTTTAGTATCTTTTGGTCAATGATTTTAGGCTCTATTTGTGGATAAAGCCAGGAAATCTGTACTTTTAAAATATAAAGTTATGATTTCATTTTAGTATCTCCAATTAACTTTGGGACTATAGGTTTTAACTGGAACCTATTCATTTTACATCTCTATTTCCTTTCTCTCATGCAAAAATTTCTGTTCTCAGTGATGCCAACTTAATTCCTTATATGCTTTATCTTACACCCAGCAGACTCAGAATAACAGTACCAACATTTCCATCAGGAGAAAAAAGTTGAGGATTTTGGGAGTTTTGTCCTTGTGCATATTCTGCTAGGTGTTTATTGTTCACTTACTATGTTACATTAATTTGAAACAGTTATTTTCACTTGGAATTTTAACTCTCTGTGTGGCTACACTACCAAGTAGTTACACATTTAGAGTCATTTGTTTCATTTTGCTTCTCCTTTCTGGCAATTTTAAATATACAAAAAAAAAAAAAAAAAAAGGTATATTCCAACAGGCCTTGCTTCTACCCTGTTTTCTCTACCCTTTTCCCTCTCTTCACCTACAGGTAACCATGAACATTTTTAGAAAATGATTTACCCTTCCACTTAAAAATTATAAGCAAATAGTCACATACAATTCGTACCCATCCCTCTTCTTTGGATTAAATAATTACACACGAAATGATCTTTTCTACGTTCAAAGCCTTCAGTCTTTAACCCCTATGGTACCCTGTTTATGAGGAATTGACATATTCCTTAAGTCTAAAGGACTGAGACTCCTCTTAAGGCAGAGTACATAATTCTGGAAAATAGCAATATTCTCTTCAAAAGAAAATCCAATTAATATAATTTTAGTATGCATTTTTAGTAAGCAGACTTTCAAAGACTATTAGAAAAAAATCATCACAAACCATGTTCCATTCATCAATTACTTTTCCCTTTTGTGAATCATTTAAAATGTTCTCTGGATCTTAACTTCTCTGTAGATAGAATTCACCTCAGTTAAACACAATGTAAGAGCAGATGTTTGTGGTTGGGAAGTTAAATTGATAACCAGAGAGCAAATGAGTCAATTACCATAAGAAAATAAGCATCGTAATGGAAGATTATGCATTTCGTTACCAACGAGATAATTAACCTTCAAATTCTCTTTGACAGTTCCCTATCCCTTCTAATGCCATCATCATTACACGAATTGCTAAATGCACAAGTAGAACCTAATACTAAAACATATTATACTTGCAAAATTCCCTTACTGGAAACATCAGTGAATCACATCAGTGTTATATAATGCTGGAAACTGCCACTCAGTTCAAACAGAAAACAATACAGGGCCAACACCAATGTTTCAAGGTTACCTGATTATTTAGAAGATGTACCAGTTTTCGTTTACATTAGCTCTGAAATGTTGGAGTTTCTATTGTTTGATTTTAAATGCTTAAGCACCGAAATTCTTAAAAAGTACTTTAAACAGAGAAACAAAGCAACTTTGCCCATTTTATGTTAAACCGCACACTAGCTATTTTTAAGTTTCTTTTCTATAATTCACAAAATTACATGTAAGTCCTTAAAGAAAACCCAACAAATAAAGCCCAAGCATTTTTAACAGCCTGAAATCCCTTCATGGATGTTGTCTGACAGTCTAATCATAAATATCTAATGGTACAAAAATACATTAGAACCCTTAATACTTCTTGAGAAAGCTTCTTGTTCCAAGGAAAGTAAATGTATCCCTTAATCTCCAGGTGAAACAGGTGAAACCAGTTATGAAGCAACATTAAGACAGAGTTGCCACACGACCTTGAAATTACATTTCTATCCTCTCCCTGCACCTCCACGTCCAAGTGCACTGCATTTCCTTAACCCTACTTCTCAACTTAGCTAACAGGTACTCATCCTTCAGATTTTTAAAAACAATCCCTTAAAGAAGCTTTTATTGATCCACAGCATCCCACCCCCTGCCCTTTCTTCCCCATTCCTAGGCCATCACTGCCTTATTTACTACTGAAACCTCAGTGCCCTAAACCATAACAGGTGTTCAATGCTGTTGTTCAATAGTTGTTGACATCAATGGTTACCTGAATTGTAAAAATTCCATTAGTCAGCACTATCAGAAAATTACATGTTGAGAATAAGAATTTTTCAAGCATTCTCAAGTTTCTCAAGGATTTAATGTTTTATACCACTGCTTCTTCAACAGAAATTAATAATCTATTATTTGATGTTAATTTTCTGCATACATTTTAAAATGTGCTTTTAAATGTTTATGATAATATAAAATCTTAATAATCATATAATTTCAGTGCTCACATTTATGTTTATAAGCTGGCTTATGTGACTGTAGAATTTATTCCTAGTGCAATGTTTCTCAAACTTGAGGTCTTAGGGTTCTTAAAGCTCTTAAATTGGATGAACATCTATAAACATGATTTTTATGTGTGAAGAATTCACAAAAGTCTTTATTAAATATAGGTTCCTCTTCCCTGACAAGACTGAACAGGCATTCTTTGAACGATAGTCCTCTGTTATTATGAGGAACATTAACTGTGTGTCATGTTTACACAGAGAAGGCATGGAGGCCTCAAGGTTGATTATTTTCACTTCGTATTATACATACATTAGACATGCTCCCAAAATAGCTAAACTCAATCTGTAAGCTCTCTCCTTTCAGGACTGAGTAAGTGCACAAATGACTCAGGACAATGTTTCTCCAAGAGAGAATCATAGACTACATGCAGAGAAATGCAAAGATTCTTAGAAAAATGTTGGTTGTTGGGTTTCGCCACACATGCTGAGAATTCAAAACAGCCACAGAATCATCATCTTAACAAGTTTTCCCAGATTACTGTGCTAAGGTGTGAGAACCTTGGATGAGAGGTCACTAAAGGAGAATACTGTCCACATCACCACCTTTCTATATACACAGAGAACTCCCCAATTCTTGTGCCTTCCAGGACCACAAAATTCATTTGTTTGCTCAATTATTAAACAGATATTTAAATGAGCAACTACTAAGCTACAAAGACATTTCACTGCATGCTGTGAGTGGGATAATAAAGACGTTTTTAACAAACTGTTAAGAAAAAGGTATGACATTTTAAGAGAAGACGACCAAGTGTTTTACAGATGTGAATTTAAAGGGAAGAGATGCAACTACCAGAATTCAAAGGGAAGGATACACAGAAAACTGATCCAGTGGTTATCTCATAGGAGGATAACTGGGAAACTTGGGAAACAAGCTGAGTGACTTGTTACCACATACCTTCCCCCTCAAATTTAAAAAAAAATGGAAAAATAAGCAAAATATGAAATTTACTATCCTAATCATTTTTAAGTGCACAACTCAGTGGTATTAAGCACATTCATAAGTTGGGGCAACCATTACCACAGTCCATCTCCAGAACTCTTCATTTTGTAAAACTGAAAACTCTATACCTATTCAACAGTAACACCCCACTCTGCAGCCTCCTACAAGTCCCTGGTAACCACCATTCTAATTTCCATCTCTATGATTTGACTACTCTAAGTACCTCATGTAAGTGGATTCATATGGTATTTGTCTTTTTGTGGTATTTGTCATTACAGATAATATGCATCTCTGTATACAGATCTTTGTACACATGTGTAAGATCTTCAGGAGAACAGAATCTTAGCGGGAATAGCTAGTCAAGGTCATGTCATATTTTAAAATTTTATAAATATTACCACAGGCTATACAAGCTTTATGTTCCCATCAAAGAACCATTATCAGTAAGACTAATTAACATTCTACTAGAGGGCCTAGTCAGTACAATTAAAAAAAAGAAAAATATAGATACGGGGACGAGGTTGGAGAAATCTGTTCCCCCAAACAAGTACACCATGGCAATGACTACCAGAACATTCAAGTAACCTTCCATGGAAAAATGCCAGTGTGTACTGTTATACTGTTTGTAGTCAAGGGGAAACTTCAATGACGTAATCAACTGGATAATAACTAAACTATGGTACACCTAGTTGAAGGGCATGTCATAGCCCTCCCATTCAAAATGTGGGACCAGCAACAGCGCTGGCATCATCTGGGAGCGTGTTAGTGACACAGGATTTGTGCCCTCCACCCTAAACCCTCTGATTCACCATCAGCATTTTTACAAAATCTCTAACAGTTTAACTGGATGTTAAAAGTTTAATAAATAAGCACTGCTTTGAGCATTTAAACACTGAGCAGTCTGACATGTACAAACATGGAATAATCTAAAGACTGTGAAAAGCAATGTCAAAAAGCAGCTTGTAGAGCAACACAGATGGATAGGATGGTCCTATTTATTAACAAAAACTATGTATTTCTAGAGGTACACATCTGGAAGTGCTTTTTAAAGACAGGTTAGAGGAATATACGCTAAACTGATGATGAAGGTTACTTCTGAGGAAGGGGATGGGAATGAGGATGGGACATTGAAGATTTACGTTGTTAACGTGGTTTGACTCTTTAACAGTGCTACTGTCTTCCTTATAAAATTTAAAAAGGAAAAATTAAAGCCAAAACAGTAAACTGAAAAGCTATTAGAACTAAATATAAAATTTTGACCTAGCAGTATAAGTGCTTAACATCCTTTTCTATGTCACTCATATACAATAAGATACATGTATAAATGTAAAAATAAAATTCACAATAATGACAAAAACAATTAAATAGGTATGCACCTAATGAGCAAAGTAAAAAACCTTTAAGAAGATAACTGTAAAATTTTACTAAAGGACACAAAAGAAAGTGCAAACAAATGGAGCCACCAATAAACACCCAGGCATATATGAAATTCTCATGATAAAAGTGACACATTACATCAGGGGGAAAGATGCCTAACTCAGTGAATAACCCTAGAAATGATGCAGCTATTCAGAAAAGAATAATGCTAGGTTCAGGCCTTATTCCTTATACCAAAATAAAGCCCAAAGCTAAGATTTAATGGTTAAAAACAAACAGACCCATAAACAGACTAGAAAGAAAACATGAGATTTTTAAAAATAATCTTGGAAGGAGGACTAAGTATGACACAAACCAAGAAACCATAAAAGTTAAACATACTGTGCTACATAAAATTGTGCATCATTCAGTTCAGTTCAGTTGCTCAGTCATGTCTGACTCTTTGCGACCCCATGAATTGCAGCACGCCAGGCCTCCCTGTCCATCACCAACTCCTGGAGTTCACTCAAACTCATGTCCATCGAGTCAGTTATACCATCCAGCCATCTCATCCTCTGTCATCCCCTTCTCCTCCTGCCCCAATCCCTCCCAGCATCAGAGTCTTTTCCAGTGAGTCAACTCTTGGCATGAGGTGGCCAAAGTACTGGAGTTTCAGCTTTAGCATCATTCCTTCCAAAGAAATCCCAGGGCTGATCTCCTTCAGAATGGACTGGTTGGATATCCTTGCAGTCCAAGGGACTCTTGAGAGTCTTCTCCAACACCACAGTTCAAAAGCATCAATTCTTCGGCACTCAGCCTTCTTCATAATCCAACTCTCACATCCATACATGACCACTGGAAAAACCATAGCCTTGACTAGACGTACCTTTGTTGGTAAAGTAATGTCTCTGCTTTTCAATATGCATCATTAATAACTACCACAAATTAAAAGATGGGAGAGAGGGCACACAAAGGTCTAATTTCTTTAATATATAAAAGTTCTAATAAAGTAGAAGTTCTCAGTCTTGTGAAAAAAATGAGAAAAGGATATGAATGGACAGTGTACAATAAAGAAATACACAATTTCTAAATATATGAAAAGATGTTAAACCTCATTTGTATAAAAATAAGCAAATAAAAATGTCAAGATACTATTTATTACCTCTTAGGTTGATAAGAGTAGAAGTGGACATTTTCATATATCTTGGAATTAATACAAACTGATACAAAGCATAGAGAGAAAGTATAGTAAAGCAAAATCTAAGCTGGTTATACTCTTTAAAATCCAGCATTTCACCTTGGGAGATACATCTAACAGACAGACTCACATATTTACATAGACATGCGGGTATTCTCTGCCTGCTGTTTTTAGCAGTAAAAGTTTGGAACCATTAACTAGTAAGCTAGTTTAACTACAAACCATTAAGACACTACTGAAATGGTATGGACCTAATAGAAGCAGAAGATACTAGAAAGAGGTGGCAAGAATACAGAGAAGAACTACACAAAAACATCTTCATGACCCAGATAACCACGATGGTGTGATCACTTACCTAGAGTCAAACATCTTGGAGTGCAAGTCAAGTGGGCCTTAGGAAGCATCACTACGAACAAAGTTAGTGGAGGCGATGGAATTCCAGCTGACCTATTTCAAATCCTAAAAGATGATGCTGTGAAAGTGCTGCATCCAATATGCCAGCAAATTTGGAAAACTCAGTAGTCACCACAGGACTGGAAAAGATCAGTTTTCAGTCCAGTCCCAAAGAACGGCAATGCCAAAGAATGTTTAAACTACTGCACAAATGCAGACATTTCACATGCTAGCAAACTAATGTTCAAAATTCTCCAAGCCAGGCTTCAACAGTACATGAACTGAGAACTTCGAGATGTTCAAGCTGGATTTAGAAGCAGAGATCAAATTGCCAACATCCAATGGATCATAAAAAGCAAAAGAATTCCAGAAAAACATCTACATCTGTGACTACATTAAAGCCTTTGACTGTATGGATCACAACAAACTGTGGAAAATTCTTAAAGAGATGGGAATACCAGACCATCTCACCTGCCTCCTGAGAAACCTGTATGCAGGTCAAGAAGTAACAATTAGAACTGGACATGGGAAAACAGACTGGTTCCAAATTGGGAAAGGAGTACCAAGGCTGTATATTGTCACCCTACTTATTTAAGTTATATGCAGAGGACATCATGAGAAACGATGGGCTGGATATAGCACAAGCTAGAAACAAGATTGGCAGGAGAAATAACAATAACCTCAGATATGCAGATGACACCACCCTTATGGCAGAAATGAAGAGGAACTAAAGAGCCTCTTGATGAAGGTAAAAAGGAGAGTGAAAAAGCTGTCTTACAACTCAACATTCATAAAACTTAAGATCATGGCATCTGGTCCCATCACTTCATGGCAAACAGATGGGGGAAACAGTGGAAATAGTGAGATACTTTATTTTCTTGGGCTCCCAAATCACTGCAGATGGTGACTGCAGCCATGAAATTAAAAGACACTTGCCCCTTGGAAGAAAAGCTATGACCAACCCTAGACAGCATGTTAAAAAGCAGAGACATTACTTTGCCAACAAAGGTCCATCTAGTTAAGGCTATGGTTTTTCCAGTAGTCACATATGGATGTGAGAGCTGAACCACAAAGAAGGCTGAGTGCTGAAGAATTGATGCTTTTGAACTTCAGCAATACGTGAACTCCCTGATGTTCAAGCTGGTTTTAGAAAAGGCAGAGGAACCAGAGATCAAAATGCCAACACCCGATGGATCATGGAAAAAGCAAGAGAGTTCCAGAAAAACATCTACTTCTGCTTTATTGACTATGCCAAAGCCTTTGACTGTGTGGATCACAATAAACTGTGGAAAATTCTGAAAGAGATGGGAATACCAGACCACCTAACCTGTCTTTTGAGAAATCTGTATGGAGGTCAGGAAGCAACAGTTAGAACTGGACATGGAACAACAGACTGGTTCCAAACAGGAAAAGGAGTACATCAAGGCTGTATACTGTCACCCTGTTTATTTAACTTATATGCAGAATACATCATGAGAAATGCTGGACTAGAAGAAACACAAGCTGGAATCAAGATTGCTGGGAGAAATATCACTAACTTCAGATATGCAGATGATACCACTCTTATGGCAGAAAGTGAAGAAGAACTAAAAAGCCTCTTGATGAAAGTGAAAGAGGAAAGCAAAAAGTTGGCTTAAAGCTCAACATTCAGACAACAAAGATCATGGCATCTGGTCCCATCACTTCATGGGAAATAGATGGAGAAACAGTGGAAATAGTGTCAGAATTTATTTTGGGGGGCTCCAAAATCACTGCAGATGGTGAGTGCAGCCATGAAATAAAAGATGCTTTGTCCTTGGAAGAAAAGTTATGACCAACCTAGATAGTATACTCAAAAGCAGAGACATTACTTTGCCGACTAAGGTCCATCTAGACAAGGCTATGGTTTTTCCTGTGGTCATGCATGGATGTGAGAGTTGGACTGTGAAGAAGGCTGAGCGCCAAAGAATTGATGCTTTTGAACTGTGGTGTTGGAGAAGACTCTTGAGAGTCCCTTGGACTGCAAGGAGATCCAACCGGTCCATTCTAAAGGAGATCAGCCCTGGGATTTCTTTGGAAGGAATGATGCTAAAGCTGAAGCTCCAGTACTTTGGCCACCTCATACAAAGAGTTGACTCATTGGAAAAGACTCTGATGCTGGGAAGAATTGGGGGCAGGAGGAGACAGGGACGACAGAGGATGAGATGGCTGGATGGCATCACTGACTCAATGAACGTGAGTCTGAGTGAACTCTGGGAGATGGTGATGGACAGGGAGGCCTGGCGTGCTGCAATTCATGGGATCGCGAAGAGTCGGACACGACTGAGCGACTGAACTGAACTGAACTGACTGGAGAAGACTCTTGAGAGTTCCTTGGACAGCAAGGAGATCAAACCAGTTAATTCTAAGAGAAATCAATCCTGAATATTCATTGGAAGGACTCATGCTGATGCTGATGCTCTAATACTTTGGCCACATGATGTGAAGAGCTGACTCCTTGGAAAAGACCTTGATGCTGGGGAAGATTGAAAGCAGGAGAAGGGATGACATAGGATGAGATGGCTGGATGACATCCCGACACAATGGACGTGAATTTGAGCAAGCTCTGGGTGATAGTCAAGGATGGGGAAGCCTGGCATGCTGCAGTCCATGGGGTTGCAAAGAGTTGAATACAACTAATCAACTGAACAGCAACACTAAACATGTTGGGTAATGGTGGAGTGGCTGATGGCATCTCTGAACTCAAGGGAAGCCAAGAGGAAACTGAACTACATATACCTTTGGCTGGTTTAGTTGGATAATGTATTTATGTGATTTGCCAAAACATCCATGTAAACATAAGTTGTCTCAGTATAGAATGGATTCCAGACTATTCCTTTTGCCCAGTATACTAACATGACCCAACAAAGACACAAAGGTTCAGAGTCATATTCACATTACACATCCTAAAGAGCAAAAAACCCCTACTTAACTTGCTGTTCTCATAGAAAATGACCTTAAAAGAAAAATCACTGTCCTAAGAGGAGACAATCAAATAAAATGCAGCCAAAGTAAATATGACATAAGTGTAATAGTCAAAAGTAATGCTATTTTTCTGGAATTTTGTGTGGTTTACAGCATTTATTTAAAAAAACACTATAATTTGTTCTGTTTAATCTTCTCATTGTAAAGAACTATTCATTTTCTTACACAAGGCTTCCAAAATAATTTTCACTCCAAGCCCCACAAAAGCTGAATCTGCTTGTAATGACAATAATTTCTGACCACTGATTATACCTAACGTGATTTTTACACATAAAATTTTTGCTTGACTAGGCAAAGAATATCTCTCAGTCAGTCAGTTCAGTCACTCAGTCATGTCCAACTCTTTGCGATCCCATGGACAGCAGAATATCTCTAGAAAGATATAACAGAAATTAATGGCAGTGGTTGCTTCTGTGCAGGAGGTTGGAACACAGTTATATTTCATTATATATATATATTTTATCTTGTGCATATGTCACCTATTTAAAACATTTAGTTAAAAATACTAAAAGTGGAGAGACATGTATATACCTGGCTGGCCAGATTTGATTTTGTAAAAATTTTTTGAAGTTAATCTATAAATTCAATGAAATTTCATTTACTATTTTAAGAAATTTTAAAGAGAACTTGACATGCTGATTTCCCAGTCTATTTTTAAAAATGTGGGAAGCTAAAAATACTTAAAGTGATATCTATGTCTATATCTATATCTATATCTATATAATATATATATCGGAGAAGGCAATGGCATCCCACTCCAGTACTCTTGCCTGGAAACTCCCATGGATGGAGGAGCCTGGTAGGCTGCAGTCCATGGGGTCGTTGAGTCAGACACGACTGAGCGACTTCTCTTTCACTTTTCACTTCCATGCATTGGAGAAGGCAATGGCAACCCACTCCAGTGTTCTTGCCTGGAGAATCCCAGGGATGGCGGAGCCCAGTGGGCTGCCCTCTGTGGGGTTGCACAGAGTTGGACACGACTGAAGCGACTTAGCAGCAGCATATATATATATAAACAGAAACAGACTCACAGACATAGAAAACAAACTTACAGTTACCAAAGGGGAAAGGGAGGGGGAGGGATAAATTAGAAGTTTGGGATTAACAGACAGAAACTACTGCATGCAAGAAAGATAAACAACAAGGATTTACTGGATAACACAGGGGACTATATTCAATATCTTGTAACTTATAATGGAAAATAATCTGAAGAAAAATCTGAATCACCTTGTATACCCTGAAACTAATATAAAATCAACTATATTTCAATTCAGAAATTTTCTGACCAAATTTTTTTATTAAAAACAATGAGGAATTCTTAAAAAATATCAAAACTCAAACAGTACAGTATTGATGTAGGAATAGACAAATTGACTGACAAAATGGAGTCTAGAAATAAGAACATATAATTTTAGAAACTGAGATTATATAGGGGTGATATTTCTTTTTAAAAATTTGTTATTTATTTATTTTGGCCATACCACACTGCATGTAGATCTTAGTTCCCTGAGCAGGGATTGAAGCTGTGCCCCTTGTAGTGGAAGCATGGAGTCTTAACCACTAAACAACCAGGAAAGTCCCAGAGATGATATTTCAAATAACTGTAGGGCAAGGATAGTGTTGGTGCAACAATTCATTTGGGAAAATACAGAGTCTGATCTCTACTTGTTACTATATATTTAAAAAACTCTAGATGAGCCAAAGATTAAAAAGTAAAAATAAACTACAAAAGTATTAGAAGAACATGGAAAAGAATATTTTCAGTTGAGGAGAGGGAGAGATCTGCAGCCTAAGCAAGATCTAATTCCAAGAGAAAAAAATCAAACATAGTTGATATATAAAAATGAAAATTTTCTCTATGATAAAATACACCTTAAAATTAAATGACAAATTACAAGAATGTTCATAGTAGCTTTAAGTAGACAAAATTTGGAAACAACTAAAACGTCCATCAAAGATAAATGAACAATTGTGGTACATTTATATACTAGACTACTACTCACCAAAAAAAAAAAAAGGAACTACATGCAATAGTATGGCTAAGCTTCACACAGGTTGAATGAAGACAAAAAAAAGATCACATGTCACACTTGTGTAACTGCATGTATATAAAACTCCAGAAAACGCAAACTAACCTACAGTGACAGAATGCACATCTGTGGCTACTTGGAGATAAGGAGTGTGACGGGCAGGTTGGAGGGATACCAAGATATGAGCATGATACCCAATGAAGCCACAGAAACAAAACTAGAATAAATGGCATTACTTCATTTGAAAAACTCATGAATTTGTTCATGAAATAGCTTGAAATATATAAACTGAAAGGTTAACAGCAATGATGTTTATGGGCTTTAATTTTTCTTCTTTCCAGATTCCTTTTGCTTTTGTGGAGGGAATATAAAATATCAATTATTCTTCTAATGTAAAAAAGCAATAAAATGCAGTATCAATGTACAGTCTGGAGAAATAATTTTGTAATTTCATTATAAAAACCTTGAATGAATATAGTTCCCTTAACTATAATTCAATCAAAACGATTAAATAATCATTAAGCTTCTTCTGAACTAATTCCACATCTCCAAAGATGAAGAGCTTGTTCTTAAACATGTTCTTTATTTATCAAACTGTTACTGGCGTATTTATTTTTCACTCCTTACCACTCATGAAAATTCTCCAAATTGGCCTAGCAGGAAAAAATCTTTATATACTTTTTCCAAATGCAAATTAAAGTATGTATGTTTGAAAATTCCAGACAACAGCTGAAAATGAGCATGTTAGCTCTGAGTAGAAATTTAATAAGTCTCTGAATGTGCTGCTGGAGCAGTTCAGTACAAAGCAGAATACTTCTTTTCCAAACTGTTCCCCCACTGGTATACCAAGGGCAGCCCAGTGGGCACAGCCAATTCTGGTGCAGGCACTGACAAAGTACATTGTCCACAGAAGGTAAAAACAGTAACTTCAAAATTTAAACATTAATATCTTTAACTCTAGCAATAGTAGTCTTAGAAATTACCATAAAAAGATAACTAAATAAGTTACACACTGATGAAAAAAACATCAGTATGTACCAGCAATTCTCAACAGTATCAGTGATTAGACACTCCATCAGAGCAGACTATGCCCCCCTCTTTGTCAGCTGACCTATCAATGTTTCTTGAAATCAATTTTTTAAACCATGGAATAGGAAAAGACAGGATGGGGTAGATTAAAAAACAAAGTTTACCTCACACAGTATGGGTATATATTGCTTTGTAAAATTTATTTCAGAGACAGACATATATGTATATTAGGCTATAGCTTAAAATGTATTTCTTACTGTTGATAGTAGTTAAAAATGTTTTAAAACTACTGAGAAAGAATAAAGACTCTAATGAACTGGTAAACACTGATTAAAGAGTACTAGGCTAGGAATCAGAAGTTCTGAGTTTTGCCTTCAAATGTGTTTTGTGATCTTAGGGAATTATTTTTCCTTATAAGGATATAAGAAATACATATGTGAAAACAGCTTCTTTGTTAATTCAAAAGATAATTTAAAGAATTTTCCAGGTAGATTCATATAACATAAATGTGATAAAGTATACAGATTACACTTTGTGAAGAAAATAAAAGCTACCTGAGAATATTCTACTAAAATAAAATTTCTTGGCAAATCAGAATGGCTCATAATTCCACTGTGTGCACTATTCCAATTTTTAAAAATGCACTGGCCAACTATTTTCAGCATACCAAGAAAAAGGTTTAAGTGGAAAATATAATTTGGGGGCTTTCAGAAGCTTTATTAATCCATAGATTAGTAACAACATCTCTTAAGGGTTTTACACAAGAAAAAGGAACTAAAATCTATTGAGTGTCAGCTATGAGTCAAGTATTGTAACATGTACTTTATTAAATCTCTTTAAGTCTCAAAATGTAAAGCATATATATGTAAACTGTAATTCTGCTACACAATCACTGAAAATCAATCATTATGCTCCCACTAAAAGGGCTGAGGATGACAACTCTGGCCAATGAGACAGTTTGCTTACATATTATTTTCTCATTTTAACACACTAGTGATTTGATCTAGATTCTCTAGTTCTCTTTGACTGGACACCACAGCCAATGAATCATAAATAATTTACCTACAAGCATAAAATGCCAAAATAAAATCCCAGGGGTTTTGACAAAACGTCTTTTACCACTGCTAATGCAATGACTAGATTTTATAATCAGATTTTAAAAATACTTGTATCACAATTAGATGAAGGCTAATTTATTACAGGTACAGATATTATCAAAGAACAATATATGGAGGCAAATATATTTGGGATCAATTGGTAACTTACTGACATTTCATAGCACATTTAACATTAATCCTTTGCTTCTTCAAGAGAAATTCAAATAGGTATCCTGAGAAAAATTCCAAATCCCAAAATAATAAAAGAAGTGATGGAGAACTAAGATTCAATTATTTCTAAAGACATGGAAACCAAAGGCCTGAAATTATATTAATATTTTATTTTTCTATTGGCCATTTCTTTCAGGAACCAATAAACAGACAATTGCCTAACATTCTATTTGTAAGGAAATCTGTGTTTAGAAAATCTAGAAAATAACCTCAAAAAGATACAGGAATGACCAATAAGTAGATGGTAAAGTATTCAACATGATTAATCACCAGGGAAGTGCAAATTAAAGCCATGGAGAGATACTGCTACATACTCACAAGGATGACTGCAATTAAAGAGACTGACAACACCAAACTCGAGCTGGTAGAAAGTTACACTGGTACCAACAAACCTTCTACATTGTTGGTAGAAAGGTACCAAAAATACATTGTTGGTAGATAGGTAAATTGGTACAACCGCTTTAGGAGATCTACTATAATACACTCAGAAATACTCAGCGATATAAAGGAACAGGCTGCTAATATATGTAACCATGGCTGAACTGAAAATGTTATACTTTGTGAAAGAATCCTTATATAACAACTACACATGACATGATTATATGACACTTTAGAAGAAGCAAAAATAAGGCAGTGTGAAAACACCAGAAGAGTAGATGGCTCTGGGGGCAGTAAGGAGAGCATTTCCTGGGAAGGGAACTTTCTGCAGTGATGGCAATAGTCTGTATTTTGATAACAGTTTTGGTTGTACAGTAACACGTTCTGTTGGAACATTATATAGTCACGCCACCCAAGACGGCTGTTCTCCTCCTCTCTGTACATCCCTTGCATGACCGGTGCCTGCTTCACCTATACCCTACTCACATGACTGACCTTCCTACAGACATGCCCCAGGCCTCAGCTAATGATGTTCAGTGATGTTCTAGCTTTAGAACAGAGCTCTCTACTCTACTAATCAAAGGGGCGGTGAGGGTTCTGTCCCGCTATGATTTCCCTGGTAACTGATGAGTCATCGATTCCTCTAAAACTGGTAGTCCTCCTATTCCCCCATCTCTGGGAATGAAGACTGCCACCATATCCTGCCCCACCATCTGCTGCATATAGCGGTGTGTCACTCCAGGATCTTGTTCCAGACATGTAATATCCCCCCATCCATAAAACCGCTGATATCGCTGTTGCTGACTCTGGGCTCTTTTTTCTGTCTTGAAGCTGGGCAAATACAGCCCTTACAGACCTGCATGGTGTAGCCCAACAAACACATTCACAACGCACTTAAGATCTGTGCATTTCACTGTATATATATATATCTTTACCGGAAAAGAATAAAAATCTCACAAACAAAATATTAAGTCTAGCTAATGATATGAACACTGAAGTATTCAGGGATGTCTACCACTTACTCTGAAATGTATCAAAAAATTGAGATGACTAGATATAGCAATATATATGTGATATGAGCAATTACAATAAAATGTCAATTGCAGACTCTAGGTGGGTGTTTGCTGTAAAATTTTTCAACATTTTATTATGAGATTTTCCCAACACAGAGAAATGTTGAAAAAAATAGAAAAGACTTTTTTCCCTAGGAAAAAAAATAACTCTTCAGCACTCCATCATTCTTATTACTAGAAAATTACTATGATTAAGGGTTTAAAATCAAGGAAGTACTACCATTTGAAAAATAGTTAAGAAAAGAGAATATTACTATATGAGGCAGAAGCAGAAATGAATGGTAAAGATCAGCATCTTCCCAAATGATCTGGTTTTGACAGTGACACAGAACACCTAACTGACCCTAGTCATTTCTCAGTATTCCAAAGTTCACATGCCAAATGCTGTCCATTTTGTTTCTTCAAACTATAGAAGAAAATAATTTAGTCCTGTGATCATTACTGAATTTTATCTTTCACACAAATATTCCTTTCTTAAACTTTTACTGAGAAATAATTCACATGTAACATTATACTATTTTCAGGTATACAATGTAATGATTCAATATATGTAATATTGCAAAATGAACACAGTAAGTCTAGTTAACATAAAAAAATGTCACTACAAATATTTTTCTTATGATGAGAGATTTTAAGATTCACTCTCTGAGCAACTTTCAAATATATAACCCAGTACTGTTTACTACAGTCACCATCCCACACATACTATATTCCCAGGGCTTCTTTCTTATAACAGGAAGCGTGTTCCTTCTGATCTCCTTCATCCATTTTACCCACCCTCCATTGCCAATGATTATTAATGTTTTCTGTTGTCTTTAAGATCCCATCTATCAGTGAGATCAAATGGTATTTGTCTTTCTCTAACATTTTATTTAGTATAATATCCTTGAGGTCCACCCATATTATGGCAAATAGCAAAGAACAACTGAAAAAAGAGCCTGGATTCATTATCCTTTTCTGACTTACAATATGATGTCAAGAATTTGGGGAACAAATTTACCTATTAAAAATATCATGTCATTTTTTTCCTTCTACTTTCTGAATAGGAATCACTGAGATCAACTGAACAAGAATGAATCTCAAAGACAGCTGACACATAACACTGCAGCTTTTGTCACTGTGGAGGAGAAATGCTTAATTACTTCTGTGTTGCCTACTCTATCCTTGAGGAAGAGGACTTTACCCTATTTGATTCTATCTCCAGTGATATTAGATTCTGCCTACTGCCTAATTTACAGTAGATTCTGAATAAATATTGCTTGAAAAATATCTTAGATACTACTTTTAATATAGTTACTGAAATTCTGTATTTGTAATCACAGACAAGAAAGAAAATCTAAAAAGCAGTGGAGGGGGTGGGGTGAGGAAACTCTAGCCCCACCCTGCCCAACTTAAAGTAGAGTGCATGCATGCTGTCACTTTATTCACATACAGCTCTTTGCAACCCCAGGGACTGCAGCCTGCCAGAATCCTGTCCATGGGACTCTCAGGCAAGAATACTCAAGTGGGGGCCATGCCCTCCTGCAGGGGCGCTTCCTGGCTCAGGGATCAAACCCATGTCTCCTCCATCTACTTGTACTGGCAGGCAGATTCTTTACCACCAGCACCACCTGGGAAGCCCTACAGCAGAGCAATTTCACATTTACCTGTTTTAAATTTCTGGCTTTCAAAGTGAGATTTTACTTTAGTTCCTTGCCCCAACCTCCAAAGAAGTTTGAAAATCTCTGATGTGATCTCAATCTAACAAATCTTTCTGGACCAAAAGGACCAGTAAAATGTTGATTATCATTACAGAGAAGATTGGGGAAAAGCAGAATAGATTTCATTTAGCTTTTCAGCAGTTATTCTACAATGTAGATCACTATTCAAAGCAGTTATACTTCAGATAAGCTGAGGGTAACTGTACTGTGATAAGGAGAAGGCAATGGCACCCCGCTCCAGTACTCTTGCCTGGAAAATCCCATGGATGGAGGAGCCTGGTGGGCTATAGTCCATGGGGTCGCTAAGAGTCAGTCACGACTGAGTGACTTCACTTTCACTTTTCACTTTCATGCACTGGAGAAGGAAATGGCAACCCACTCCAGTGTTCTTGCCTTGAGAATCCCAGGGACAGAGTCGGACACGACTGAAGCGATTTAGTTGCAGCAGCAGTACTGTGATACGATGCTCCTGTTGGGGCAAAATCTCATTCCTGTGTATAAACTGGGTTTACCTGAAAGTTTCATCAATAAACACATGATGCTAGAGGATGGGACTGTGTAAATAGGGAAGAAATGTGCAATGAAGAAGAAATATTGAATATTTTCTAGATATTTTCACTAGGAGATTTTTTTTTTCTTCCCATTATGGAGCTTCTTAGTTCAATTTTTAGTAAGATAATTATAAAACTGCTCAACTTTTCCTGCTGTTCCCAGTTCTGGCTACCATTTCTTTTATGAAGAAAGTGGAATATAAGTAAAATTAAATAAGAGAATGGAAAGTTTAAGATATGTAATATATTTAATATGAGAAACTTACTGACAATATGATTAAAATTACTAACACTCTTCCTAGCACGGCTCTCTTCAACAAATTTGGTAAATTTGATGGCACCCCTTAAAGTAAAAGAAATATTGTTCAATAAAAGATAGTAAATACTATATAGAACATATTCCCTCAGGAAGATGGAATATGTATCAGATTCAAGACAAGATAGCTAAAATCAATGAATAAGAGACCCAGACTGGGCTAAGCTTAAAATTCTGAGGTCAAGACACAATTTATTAGGTTGGTGCAAACATAATTGCGGTTTCAGACGGTGAATTTGAAAGCATTATAACTAGGCTCAAACACATCTTTTTAATCAAAACAGGAACCATTACAATCAACACATTTTTGCCCACAAGACATAAGTTTATTACTGTAGCATAAAAATCTGTGCTTCAGGGTTCAAAGAATTCTTGGAAGCATTTTCCCTGCAAAACGTTGTTGAGATGCTCGAAGAAGTGGTCGGCAAGAAATGAGGTGAATATGGTGGATGAGGCAAAACTTCATAGATCGATTCGTTCAACTTTTGAAGTGCTAGTTGTGCAAAGTGCAGTCAGGTATCATCATGCAGAAGAATTGGGCTCATCCTGTTGCAGTTTTCAGTGTATCTCATCTATCTAAGCATACTTCTCAGACGTAATGGTTTCACCAGAATTCAGAAAGCTGGAATGAATCAGATGGGCAGCACACCACCAAACAGGGACCATGACCTTTTTTGGTCCAAGTTTGGCTTTGGGAAGTGTTTTAGAGCTTCTTCTTGGTCTAGCTACTGAGCTGATTGTCATCAGCTGTCATGTAAAATCTATTTTGTGTTGTATATCATAACCTGATAGAGAAATGGTTTGTGTTGTTGCATAGAAAAAGAAAAGCTGACGCTTCAAAATGACAATGATTTTATTTTCGGTCAACTCATGAGGCACCCACTTATGGAGCTTTTTCACCTTTCCAATTCAGGTCAAATGCTGAATGACTGTAGAATGGTCAACACTGAGTTCTTCGGCAACTTCTTTTATAGTTGTCCGAGGATCAGCTTAGATAAGCTTTTAATTAGTCACTGTCAACTTCCGATGGTTGGCTACCCCACTTCTCATCTTCAAGGCTCTCATCTTTGCAAAACTTTTTGAACCACCACTGCATTGTACATTCATTAGTCCAAATGTGTTGTTGATCTTGTGAGTTGTCTCCACTGCTTTACAACCCATTTTGAACTCAAATAAGAAAATCGCTTGAATTTGCTTATTAACATCATTTCCCTAGTCTAAAATAAATATAAAATAAACTGCAAGTAATAAGTCACAATAAACTGTGGAAAATTCTGAAAGAGATGGGAATACCAGACTACCTGACCTGCTTCTTGAGAAACCTGTATGCAGGTCAGGAAGCAACAGTTAGAACTGGACATGGAACAACAGACTGGTTCCAAATAGGAAAAGGGGTACGCCAAGGCTGTATACTGTTACCCTGCTTATTTAACTTATATGCAGAGCGCATCATGAAAAACGCTGGGCTGGAGGAAGCACAAGCTGGAATCAAGATTGCTGGAAGAAATATCAATAACCTCCAATATGCAGATAACACCATCCTTATGGCAGAAAGTGAAGAACTAAAGAGCCTCTTGATGAAGTGAAAGAGGAGAGTGAAAAAGTTGGCTTAAGTACAAGATTTAGAAAACTAAGATCATGGCATCTGGTCCCATCACTTCATGGCAAATAGGTGGGAAAATAGTGGCAACAGTGGCTGACTTTATTTTTCTGGGCTCCAAAATCACTGCAGATGGTGACTGCAGCCATGAAATTAAAAGACTTTTACTCCTTGGAAGGAAAGTTATGACCAACCTGGACAGCATGTTAAAAAGCAGAGACATTACTTTGTCAACAAAGGTCTGTCTAGTCAAGGCTATGGTTTTCCCAGTGGTCAGGTGTGGATGTGAGAGTTGGATTATAAAGAAAGCTGAGCACCGAAGAATGATGCTTTTGAACTGTAGTGTTGGAGAAGACTCTTGAGAGTCCCTTGGACTGCAAGGAGATCCAACCAGTCCATCCTAAAGGAGATCAGTCCTGGGTGTTCATTGGAAGGACCGATGTTGAAGCTGAAACTCCAATACTCTGGCCAACTCATGTGAAGAACTGACTTATTTGAAAAACCCTGATGCTGGGAAGGATTGAGGGCAGGAGGAGAAGGGGATGACAGAGGATGAGATGGTTGGATGGCATCACCAACTCAATGAACATGGGTTTGGGTGGACTCCGGGAGCTGGTGATGGACAGGGAGGCCTGGCGTGCTGTGGTTCATGGGGTCTCAAAGAGTTGGACACGACTGAGAGACTGAACTGAATAAGTCACTATCAAAAAAACAGACAGAAATGCACATTAAAATGATGTACAACATAACCACATTTATTTAGGAATTTAGTCCAATATCAAACGGCAAAGTTCAATAATGCAAAATCACAATTACTTATGCACCAACCTAAGAGGAAGTAAGGTCAAAGATGACAGTCAAACCTCTTCACTTATTTCTATGCTGGAAGGCACATGAATTTGCCCTAATATTGCAATTCTTATGTTCTTTAAGTAAAGACTGAAGACTACTTACTCATATTTTGTTCAATCTTCTCATCTAGACAAGCGAAGTCTGGCACACATAGATAGACTGGGCACAAAAGTGAGTATGACTGGCCTGGCTCACAGACCACAAAACATGGTGCCAAGGTCATGTGACAGTTGGTGGCATGGGAGAAAACTAAAACAGAAAGTCATCTGAGATGTCAATCTCAATGTCCCAAGGAAGAAGTAGGATCTAGGTAAATAGGCAAAAAGAACCAAAGAAAGTAGGATCACAGGAAGAGGGCTCAACAGAAAGAAAAGATTCTTTGAATCCCAAGGACATTAGCTGAGGCACATTTATTAAATGCCTGTAATGAGTCAGGTGCTGTATTAGGCATCTTCTTTACACCATCACAACAAAGAAGTCTGTTCTCATTTTATAAGTAAGAAAAACGAAGATGAAGTAAACTGATTAATTTTCCAAGATAACATGGACATGCCTCCAAAAACACCTCTCTTTTCATCATACCATATTCCTTCCATGAAGTGCTCTTAGTGGTTTTATAGAAACCAGGGATCCATTTCTATACCACAATTCCAGCTTATTAATTCCACAAAGCTTCCTCCTGATTAGGGTCATTTGTTAACATAAAATCACGTAAGAGCTGAGTTCTTCTCATGCTGTATTTTGACTAATGCATGAACAGCAAGTAAACAAAATCTTTAGGCATATCAGCGGCTCTTCTATTCTGTAACTTTTCATGATCAAAAATTGTGCATCTGTATTCTACATAAATCTAGGTTCTAACCGTACATCACATTTCATTTACTTCACTGGATAGTCATTGTCTTTTCTAAAATACCTTCAGGTCCTCTCTTGAAGATGATTAGTTACCATGGAAATGAGGCTGCCACAGTTCAGAATAAATTTACATAACAGTAAAAAATTATTTCAAGCTTATAAAATATGAGATTTATCTGAAAGTAAACATGACCACTGATATGATAAAAAAAAAACTGAAAATCAATTCAAAATGATTTAGTTCCCAATGTAGGATTATAAAACAATTGTAAAGCACTCTTAATTCATAAAGATAACATCAAAAATATAAGTTTATAAAGTGAAATAGTGAAACAGTCTGGATACAGACGGCAACTGTAAAAATGTCCCAACATCTCATTCATTAGTTGTCAAATATGTAATATCACGCACTATGTTAGGTGCTAAGGATCTAACAGTTGACAAAACCTAGTCCTGTCCTCAAGGAACTCAAATCTGGTAAGATAAGAGAGACAGATACACAAAATGAAAAGAAATTTAAACGTGACAAGTAAAGCAAGAAAGATATGTATAAGGCATATATGGAAAACTAAAGAGTACCCAATGGAAGGTAGTGGGAAGGGAATGGGTAAAAGGATGAGAGTGAGCAGGGCCCAGAGTATCAGAGATTTCAGAAGAACGCTAGGCCAAGAGTGTGAAAAGAGAAAGATTCAACACAGAAGGGACAATACTACAAGAACAACCATATGGGGTTTAAGCAGCTAGCTGTTGTCCTTGAAATTAAAATACCTTGAGAAGCAATAACAATACTGCTCAGACTTAAGCTCTAGTTCCTGCTCCGCTAGGCATTTATAAGAAAAATGACTCCCTTTAAGACATGTAAATATCTAGCATTCTGAAAATTACAGGGAGGAGACCTTAGGAGAAGAAACTTAAGGTTTCTTGCTAATTAGTTTGAAGTAATTTTTAAAGAAAGTCAAAGACTATGATAATTTTATGACATAAATCATATCTCTTACATTTTATTTTAGAAATTATTTTCCTTTATTTAATATTCAAAGCATTTTGTCATTTAATAGTTCTTCTAAAATATGATTTTTGCTGGATGCATAGTATTCTGACTCATTTATTTTAGTTGCTAAGTTGTGTCCGACTCTTTGCAACTCCATAAATTGCAGCCTGCTAGGCTCCTCTGTCCATGGGATTTCCCAGGAAAGAATACTGGAGTGGGTTGTCCTTTCCTTCTCCAGGAGATCTTCCCAATCCAGGGATCGACCCTGCATCTCCTGTATTTCAGGCCTGTTCTTTACCACTGAGTCATCTGGGAAGCGATACGTGAGTAGACCATTATTTATTTAATCAATCATGTAGTATAGCCCTTTAAGTAGTTTAGAATTTTTAATTCCAATAAATATATATCATCACAACTTCTATGCCTAAATCATTATACACATTAAGGATTATTTCATTAAAGCAAATTATTAGAGGAAAAATTGCTTGTCAAAGTAGGTCTAAGTTTTAAGGGTGTTGATTATATCATCAAACTGCCCTCCAAAAAAGGTTAAATTTGCACTGTTACTACCCAGCAATGTGGGGTTCCCTGGTGACTCTGATGGTAAAGAATCTGCCTGCAATGCAGGAGATCTGGGTTCAATCCCTGGGTCGGGAATATCTCCCAAAATTCCATGGACAGAGGAGCCTGGAGGGCTACAGTCCATGGGGTTGCAGAGTCGGAGATGACTGGGCAACTAACACTTTCAGAAACTTTCACACTTATCAGCAATGTATGCGAATCCCCATTTCACTGTAATTTTGCCCCAAAAGGGGGTACACTAACCTGCATTTATTCTACTACTATCAAGGGTGAACTCTTTTCAGGTCAATGGATAATTTTCAACCCATTTTTGTAAACAGACTATTTTATCTATCCCCTTTCTCCAGGTAGCAGTGGTAAAGAATCTGCCTGCCAATGCTGGAAACACAAGAGATGGGGGTTCGATCCCTGGGTCAGGAAGATCCCCTGGAGTAGGGAAATTCTAACCTGCTCTAGTATTCATGTCTGGAAAATTCCATGGTCAGAGGAGCCTGGTGGGCTATAGTACATGGGGGTCACAAAGAGTCAGACAGGACTGAATGATTGCGCACATTCACCTGGTTCCTGTTGATTTATAACTGCCGCTTGTATCTGCTGAAATTATTTTTCCAAATTTTTAATGAAAGGATTTTGATCACTTTAGCCACCGTGAAGACTGCTATTGAAGAGGGAACAGGTTAGAACAAGAGAGACACGGTACTATACTACTGCAGGTCTCTAGTAGCAGTAGTAGTTGTTGGTTGCTCAGTAGTGTCGGACTCATTGCGAGCCCAAGAATACAGCCCGTGAGGCTCCTCTGTCCAAGGGATTCTTCAGGTAAGAATACTGGAGTGGGTTGCCATTCCCTTCTCCAGGGGACCTAGGAAACAGATTAACTGAACTTAAACTAGGAGAGTGAAAGCAAGGAGAAAAAAACCTAAAGAACTGGATATGGGAATAAATAAAAAAGATGAGAATGATCAAGAATGCTTCCCAGGTTTCTACCACAAGAGAATAGGTGGGCAGAGACAGCACTGAGACATGGAATAATCAGAGGAGAAAGATATTTAGGGGAAAATGTTAAGTTCAATTTTGGACATGTGAAGTTGGAGGTAACTGTGGGCACCTAATTACTCAGCAGAGGGTCTGGTCTAGGAATTTGTAAGTTATTGTTATGTGAGGTGAAGTCACTCAGCCGTGTCCGACTCTTTGCGACCCCGTGGACTGTAACCTACTAGGCTTCTCAGTCCATGGGATTCTCCAGGCAAGAATACTGGAGTGGATTGCCATTTCCTTCTCCAGGGGATCTTCCCGACCCAGGGATCGAACCCGGGTCTCCTGCATTGGGAGGCAGACGCTTTAACCTCTGAGCCACTAGTTACATCTAAAACCATGAGAATGAAGGGTAATAAGCTGAAGTCAAAACTTTGTGGAACTAATGTTAGTTAACTAATAAAATACTAATATTTTAATGAGCAAGAGAATGAAATGATACCCATGAAACAAAAAGAGAGGAATAGAGAAATAAAAGGAAAAATAGGATACAGACGCCAAAGGAGTGGAGCATTTCATGAGGTTGTAATTAAAATGGAGGGATTCAATGTGCACAGTCTTGAACAAGATGAAAATATGGATTATGAGAATTTTTAAGCAGC
This sequence comes from Nanger dama, assembly GCA_917880005.1. Lineage (NCBI taxonomy): Eukaryota > Metazoa > Chordata > Mammalia > Artiodactyla > Bovidae > Nanger > Nanger dama. The sequence goes on along the minus strand of CAKJTW010000036.1, from coordinate 20,009,054 downwards.
CATTTGGAAGAAAGTTCCTCTCTTAATGGTTTTTATTTTGTTTTGTTTTATGTTGACTTATTGAAGGCCTCAAAAGGTCAAAATGGGAACTTAAAAAGATGATAAAGTGCTGTTTATAAACATATATGTATATGAATGTGGTAATTATAATTTCAATTATATAAATGAGGGCAATAATTCATTTTCTTCCAGAATAACTTTTCAGTGGTTTTTAAAAATCCCAGTTGCTTTTCATTCCCTCATGCCATACACAAAAATAAACTCAGAATGGCTTAACAACTTAAATATAAGACATGATACTAGAAAACTCCTAGAAGAAAACATAGGCAAAACACTCACTGACGTAAATCATGCCAATGTTTTCTTTGGTCAGTCTTCAAAGGCAATTGAAATAAAAGCAAAAATAAATGGGATCTAAGCAAACTTAAAAGTTTTCACATAGCAAGGAAACCATAAACAAAATGAAAAGACAACCTACAGAATGGGAGAAATAATCTGTTACGTGACTGAAAAATATTTATTTTCCAAAATAAACAAGTAGCTCATCCACTCAACAACAAACAGCAAACAATCCAATAAATGGGCAGAAGACCTAAATATTAGACATTTCTCCAAAGACATACAGATGGTTAACAGGGACATGAAAAGGTGCTCGACCTCACTAATTATTAGAGAAATGTAAATTAAAACCACAATGAGGTATCTATCACCTCACACTGGTCAGAATGGCTGTCATTAAAGTTTACAAATAATAAATGCTGGAAAGGGTGTGGAGAAAAGGGAACTCTCTTATTCTGTTGGTAGGATGATGCAGCCACTATGGAAAACAGCATGGACGTTCCTCAAAATACTAAAAGTAGAACTACCATATGATCCAGCTATCCCCCTTTTGTGCATATGTCTGGACAAATTATAATTCCAAGAGATATATATGGCCCAATGTTCATAGCAGCATTATTTACAATAGCCAAGACATGAAGGCAACCTAAATGTCCATTGACAGACAAATGAATAAAGAAGATGTGGTGTGCATTTGTGTGCATTTATACATACATACAACGGAATATTATTCAGCCCCAAAAAGAAAGAAAGAATGCCATTTGCAGCAACATGGATGGACCCACATACTGTGATCCTAAATGAAGTAAATCAGCTAAATATCATATGATACCACTTATATGTGGAAGCTAAAATATGATACAAATGAACTTATTTACAAAACAGACGTACAGACATAGCAAACTTATGGTTACCAAAGGGAAAAGATGGGGGAGGATAATTAGGAGATGGGATTAGTGAATACAAACTAATATATGTAAAACAGATAAGTCCTACTGTATAGCATGGGGAATTATATTTAATATATAACTTATAATGGAAAAGAATATATACATTACATATGTATAACTGAATCACTTTGCTGTACCCCAGAAACACAACACTGTAAGTCAACTATATGTCAATTAAAAAATAAAAATAATTAAAGAAAATTATTCTAATTGCTTTAAAAATATTAGAACTTGAGACTTCCCTGGTGGTCCAGTGGTTAAGACTCTGAGGTCCAGTGGTTAAAACACTGCAGGGGGCCCAAGTTCAATCCCCAGTTGGGGAACTAAGATCCTACATGTGGTGCGGCAAGGCCAAAAAAAAAAAAAAAACTAAACTAAAATCTATTTGGAGAGGGAAATGGCAACCCACTCCAGTATTCTTGCCTGGAGAATTCCATGGACAGAGGTGTCTGGCAGGCTATAGTCTATGGGATTGCAAAGAGTCAGACATGACTGAGCAACTATCACTCACACCCAGAAATCTATTAAAAGCAAGCTGCAAAGGAAAACATGAATAATAAAGTAACCACAAATATGAAATTATTCTAGCTGTCACATTTCAAAATTTCAACACAAGGTTTTATTCACTTATTCAATAATTAATTGCTGACAATCTACAACGACAATGGCTTCCCAGGTAGTGCTAGTAGTAAAGAGCCTGCCTCCAATGCAGGAGACCTAAGAGACTCGGTTCAATCCCTGGGTTGGGAAGTCCCCTACAAGAGGAAATGGCAAACCATTCCAGTATTCTTGCCTGGAAAATCCCATGGACAGAGGAGCCTGGAGGGCTACAGTCTACGGGGTTCCAAAGCGTCAGCCACAACTGAAGTGACTTAGCACCATGACAAAAAATTATTATGACCAGTCCCTGTTGATAAGAACCTCAGTCTAGTAGTAGTGGGGAAAGGTGCATAAACAAATCAGTGAGAAACACTACTGGTAAAAAGAAAGTTATTTTATTACTTGAGGGTGAGAAGATGATTATGAAAAGCTTCAAAGAGAAATCAGGAAAAGAACTATCTGGAAATTTGGAAATTTTAGCTGAGGGTGAGAGGCTACGGGGCTTCCTAAGTGGCTCAGTGGTAAACAATCTGGCTGCAATGCAGGAGATGTGGGTTCCAGAAGATCCTTTGGAGAAGGAAATGGCAACCCACTCCAGTATTCTTGCCCAGACAATTCCATGGACAGATGAACCTGGCAGGCTACAGTCCATGGGGTCATAAAAAGTGGGACATGACTGAGTGACTAAGCACATGCTCATGAGAGGATACAGGGGAATCGAGCCCCATCAAGTCACATAGTATGTCCAGGACACTAAACACAGTTTGATCAAGATGAGTTCCATTTCCATCCCAGGTTCTGGTGGAAGAGTGCCAGAAGTTTCTTTAAGCCTTATAACAACTCACTTAGCTGATAAAAGAAACTAAGACACAGATAAGTTAAATAACTTTGCCAAGTTCACACAGCTAAGAAGGGACAGATCTAAGACCAGAACCCAGGTGTGCTGGGTCCAGAGACTGCTCTTAACTGCTTCTCTGTGGTATCTCTCCAGTAACACATGAAGGGTCGGCTTGTGTTCTGTACATACGCCATAAGCAGTTTGCTTTTACCCTAAGCCAAGAGAACCGAGAGTTCTAATAAATGAGGGCAGACTATTGTAAATTATCATGAAGTAAAGGGAAATGAGATCATGAAGATGACTAGGAGAAGAGGGGCTATGAGTATCTCAATGTGGACAGAGATCAGAGAGAGTAGAGTAGAAGGGCAGGAAAAGTAGATGATGTTACTATATGACTTCAGAGAAAGACTGTGGAATTCTTAATTTTTAATCAATTTAGAATATATCAATTTACCTCACAAAAATACAGATGGAAAATTTTCTTCTTTTGTGGGGAGGGAAGATGTGTATCATCGACTATAATGAATGTTTTAAGAGAAAAGGAAAAATTCCTGTTAAAAAAAAAAAAAAAAAAACTCATGACCCATTTTAAGTGTTATCAACAATCTAAGATGACAGGAAATACACGGTGGGCTAATTCACGTCACAGCATGTGTAGAAATCCCAGGAGTTAACGATAAAACAATAAATTTGAAATATTTAACAGATGAAGACTGAACTTATAACCCTTTCTGCATTAACACTCACTATGGCATTTCCTGTAGCTATAACTTTAAAAAAAAAAACAAACCAGAAATCAGACAGGTATGGCTATAAATACAAAAATAACTATATATATATAAATATAATATAAATATATATATATATATATATATATATATATATATATATATATATATAACCCAAAACCATTTCTCCTAATTGCTTTCCCATCAGAAAATGAAACAAATATTTTCAGCTATGGGACAAGATTCAAAATTAAATTTTCCAAAATTTTTTGTACATGACTTTTTATCTGTAAACAATAAAAAGACCTCATGTGACACACATGAACATTACAGCCCGAATTACTGTGACTACCACCGACATTAAGAAACAGAATATTAACACACCAGAAACTCCACTGTGCAAGAGTCACTGCCCTGCCCCTGTTCAAAAATAATCACTACTTTCACTTCTAAAATGACAGATGAATTCTACCTATTTTCGAACTTTATAAAAATGGAATCATAAAGTATGCATTATTTCTTGCCTGGCTTTTTCTTCTTTCAATGATATTTGTAGATTTATCAATCTGCTGAGCACTGGACTCCCAATTTTCATTGCTGGCAACATGCCATCATATGATTAGAGCACTATTTTCCTATTTTAGTGTTGTTTCTGGTTTTGATTCACTGTGAATAAAGCTGATGAGAACAACATTGTGCACGCTTCTGGATGCACATATATATATACTTCTGATGAGTATGCTCCTAGGAATACAACCATTGTATCATAAAATAAGTTTGTCTGCAGTTTTAGTAGAGTCTGCCAAACAGCATTAGAGCTAAAGTGATTAAATCAATGTACAGTCCTAATAGCAGTATATTAGCATCCCAACTGTTCCTCATCCTAGCCAATACCCAGTATTGTTAGTCTCTTATTTTAGCCACTCTGGTGAAGTAGTGTTACCTCTTTGTGGCTTTTGTTTACATTCCTCTGAAAACCGAAAACAACCGGTTTTTCAAATATTTAGTAGGCACCTGGTGAGGGCTTCCCAGGTGGCTCAGTGGTAAAGAATTGAACTGCTAATGCAAGAGACCCCAGGTGGGAAGATCCCCTGGAGTGGGAAATCTAATCCAGTATTCTTGCCTGGAAAATTCTGTGGACAGAGGAGCCAGGGCTACAGCGCATGGGGTCACAAAGAGTACACAGGACTGAGTGACTGAGCAAGCAAGGCACGGAGATCTGTGAGGTTCAAGTCTTGCCCATTTTCTACTGGTTTATCTGTCTTTGTTTACCTATTAATCTATAGTTCTTTATAGAGTTCATCAGAAGTTGAAGGTTTTTCTGAAAAGGACCAGACAGTGAGAATCTTTGGCTCTGTGGGCCTACTCAAATCCTCTGCTACAGCATGAAAGCAGCCATAGTCAATACATGAGTGTGACTCTGTGCCAATAAAATTCTATTTATGGACAGTATAATCTGAATTTCATAAAATTTTATGTATCATTAAATATTATTCTTCTGATATTTTTCAACCATTCAAAACCATAGTTCACAGGCTATGTGAAAAATAAGAAGTTAGCAGATCTAGTCCATAGAGTGTACTTTGCTGACTCTTGGTCTAAATAAAGATCTTGTCAATTTATATATGTCTTCTCAGGGGTTTACCAATGTTGTTATTCTTTACAAGCACCAACTTTTGCCTTTGTGGAAACACCTTATTTTGAATGTCTGCTTTCTATTTCATTAATTTTTGTTCTTATGATTACTTTCTTTTTTTCTGTTTTATTTGGGTTATATTTGCTATTCTTTTCTCTTTTAGCTTTTTTTGAGATATTTATTTATGCATGCACTCTATTAAAATATAGCTGATTTACAATGTTGTATTAGTTTCTGCTGTACAGCAAAGTGATTCAGTTATATATATATATACTTTTTCATATTCTCTTCCCTTATGGTTTATTACAAGATATTGAATACAGTTCCCTGTTTATACAGTGGGACTCTGTTTTATGTATAGTACATTTGTATCTGCTAATCCCAAACTCCTAATTTATCATTCACCCCTCTTTTCTCCTTTTGTAAACATAAGTTTGTTTTCTATATGTTGAGTCTTTTGTAAGTTCATATTTATCATTTTAGTTTCCACATATAAGTGATATATATTTGTCTCTGACTAATTTCACTTAGTATGATAACCTCTAGGTCCATCCATGTTGCTGCAAATTGTATTATTTCTTTCTTTTATGGCCGAGTGGCATTCCATTGTGTGAATATGTGTGTATACATATACACATATGTATTAATACATATACATATCACATCTTTTTTATCCATTCATGGAGAGGAATATTTAAATCACTAAACTTTCAGCCTTTCTTCCCTTCCAATATATGTACTAAGTAAGAGCTTCATAGAAGTAATATATATTTGGGCTTCCTTGGTGACTCAGACAGTAAAGAGTTGCCTGGCTCAGTAGTAAAAGAATCTGCCTACCAAAGCAGGAGACACAAGAGACGCGGGTTGGATCTCTGGGTCTAGGAGATCCCCTGAGTAGGAAATTGCAACCTGTTCTAGTATTCTTGCCTGGAAAATTCCATGGACAGAGGAGGCTGGCTGGCTACAGTCCATGAGGTTGTAAAGAACAGAACACAACTGAACACACAAAAGATTGTACATTTCCTCTAAGCATCCCCTGCGTGCTGCATACTTAGTTGCTTCAGTTGTGTCCGACACTTTGTGACCCTATGGTTGGTAGCCTGCCAGTCCATGGGGTTCTCCTGGCAAGAATACTGGAGGTGGGTTGCCATGCCCTCCTCCAGGGGATCTTATTGACCTAGGGCTCAAACCCAGGTCTCTCACATTGCAGGCAAATTCTTTGCTGTCTGAGCCACCAGGGAAGCCCCTAGTTCTGTAATTAATTTCAATCTTAATTCCACAGAGGTCAAATCCATAGAATTTCAATTTTCTTAAATTGGTTAAGATTTGTTCTATGGTCAATATATGGCATATTTTAATAACAGTTTCATAAGCACTTATAAAAATAGTTTATTCATTTGTTTGGTGCCATATTTTAAAAATGTCAATTAAGTCAACTTTGTTAATTGTGTTCAGTTTCGTATTATGACAGTTTGCAGTTTTTGTTTGTATTTACTTGCTTTGTTCTACATATCCTATCTACTACCGAAGCATATTAAAATCTACCACTTGTGGCTGATTCATGTCAATGTATGGCAAAACAAATACAGTATTGCAATATAGAATAAAGTATTTAAAAAAATAAAAATAAAATACAATGGAAACAGGAAAAAAAAATCTACCACTTGGGACTGTGGGTTTGTTTAGTCTACTTCTTGTAGTTCTATCAGTTTCTGCCTTTCCTATTTTGAGATTATGTTATGAGGTAATATATATTTGGGCTTCCCTGGTGACTCAGACAGTAAAGAGTTGCCTGCAATGTAGGAGACCTGGTTTTAATCCCTGGGTAGGGAAGATACCCTGGAGAAGGAAATGGCAACCCACTCCAGTATTCTTGCCTGGACACAACCCTAATGGCAGAAAGTGAAGAGAAACTAGAGTCTCTTGATGAAGGTGAAAGAGGACAGAAGCTGACTTAAAACTCAACATTTAAAAAATTAAGATCATGGCATCTGGTCTTATCACTTCATAGTGAATAGATGGGGAAAAAGTGGACACAGTGACAGATTTTATTTCTTGGGCTCCAAAATAACTGCTGATAGTGACTGCAGCCATGAAATGAAAAGACACTTGCTGCTTGGAAGAAAAGCTGTGACAAACCTATATTAAAAAGCAGAGACATCACTTTGCCAACAAAGGTCCATCTAGTCAAAGCTATGGTTTTTCCAGTAGTCATGTACGGGATGTCCGAGTTGGATCATAAAAAGGATGAGTGCCAAAGAATTGATGCTTTTGAACTATGATGCTAGAGAAGACTCTTGAGAGTTCCTTGGACAGCAAGGAGATCAAATCAGTCCATCCTAAAGGAAATCAATCCTGAATATTCACTGGAAGGGCTGATGCTGAAGTTGAAGCTGCAATATTTTGGCCACCTAATGCAAAGAGTCAACTCACTGGAAAAAGACCCTGATGCTGTGAGATTGAGGTCAGGAGGAGAAGGGGGTGACAGAGGATGAGATAGTTGGATGGCATCATCGACTCAAGGAACGTGAGTTTTAATAAACTCTGGGAGATAGTGAAGAACAGAGAAGCTGGGCATGCTGCAGTCCGTGGGGTCACAAAGAGTTGGACATGACTGAACAACTGAAAACAACAATACATGTTTAGAATAATCGTTTTATTTTCCTTCTATATTAACTCTTAAAAATATGAAAAGTCTACCATTTCACTATTCGCTTTCTCTTAGTCCACCTTATTCTATATTCTTTTTCATTTCCTTTCTTACCCTCTTTTGGAGAACTTTCTATTTTTACTTTCTTCTTCTATTATCTTGTTATAGTTAGATTTTTCTATTGTTCTTTCAAAGCTTCCCACAAAGATTACAGGACACATCCCTGCCTTATTAATCTCTAATATAACATAGTACTTTTACCACTTCCTGGACATTTTAAGAATCTTAGAAGACTAACTTTACATCTTTACTCCTGACTTACACATGTGTGCATTCTATTTTAAATCCCATTTAACATTATCATTTTATATAATGATCAACATCCACTTCAGTTCAGTTGCTCAGTCGTGTCTGACTCTTTGCGACCCCATGAATCGCAGCACGCCAGGCCTCCCTGTCCATCACCATCTCCTGGAGTTCACTCAAACTCACGTCCATCGAGTCAGTGATGCCATCCAGCCATCTTATCCTCTGTTGTCCCCTTTTCCTCCTGCCTCCAATCCCTCCCAACATCAGAGTCTTTTCCAGTGAGTCAACTCTTTGCATGAGGTGGCCAAAGTACTGGAGTTTCAGCTTTAGCATCATTCCTTCCAAACATCCACTTAGATTTGCCCAAATATTTAACCCATCCTTTGCTCTTCATTTCTTCTTCATCATCTGAATGTTCAAGAAAAACACGCTTTATCTGACATGATCCAAGCCATCAATGTTTTGCCTCATGATTTCTGCATCCAAAGTTTTATTTAAAATAATCTTTTCCTGCTCCTGGGTGACAAAGTTATCCTCCTATACTTTCTTCTACTAACTTTCTTTTAACTTTACAGTCTGTAGAGTAAATGAGATGGAGTTCCAAATAAGATGGAGTTCACTAATATTTTATTTGTCCAGTTCCATTGACATAGAGGCAAAGAAATAAACTGGTCATTCTTCAATTGGTTTAAACCTACTTTCCATCTAGCCAGAGCAACAGCTGAGCTCAAGTGAGGTAATAGTTATATGAACTCTAAGACTTGCTCTATTTCCAGAGGTAATAAGTCCACCCACAGATAGCAGTAGAGAATATAAACATTCTATGCCTCTGCCAGCATAGAACCCCAATGTGCTCCTCAATTCCTATCAATCAGAGTAGGAATGTGACTACTTCCCACTCTGAAACCCACAAAATGTACCAAGAGAAAGACTTTTATATAAAACATGAACCACCCTAAACACAGCAGGAAGCATCCTATCAAATATAATACACTTGGAGACAGCTTGAATGTCATGAGCTAACGTATACTTCACGTATCCAAGCAGTGTTGGATTTCCCCAATAGTAACAGAGGTCTTCAAGATTTTTATTTGAAACAAATATTTGTAGACAAATCATAGGAGAGAGAGCAAATGTTCCTCTAACAGTACATTTCCAGATGGAGGAAGAGCAGGGAAGATGGTGAGGTTATGTGTATATGCCATGGCCATTTTCTTTGACTTCTGAATCATAGAACCTTTAAGGGAGATGCTCTGATGGTCAGCATTAGTTGAAAAGAAAAAAAAATCATAAAATTAAACAGGTGTTATATTGAAAGCCACAGCACACTCCTTCCTAGGTGATATATTCACCTAAAAGGTGGGAACACCAATGCTTAGGATATGTGGTTCTTGGTCAGAGAAAGATAAAGCATTCTGAGACAAGAAAAGTGATCTTCCGGATGTCCCAGACTGCACCCTTCTCTACCTTATACTACAGAGAACAACAACTAATTTTGAGCTTATACCATATTCTAGTCACTATTCTGGGAGTTTTACAAGTGTTACTCTTCTAATCCTGAAAACAACTCTTATTATAGAGCAGTAAATCTCCTATAGTTCTACAGCTAGGAAATACAAGACCCAACATTTGAGCCCAAGCAGCCTGGTTTAAAGCTTAGACTTTTAACCATTATGCTGTATTTGCCTTTTCTACATTAATGTTTAACAATTAGCAAAACCATAGAGAAAAACAGTATTTTTAAAATTTGCATACCTTTAATATTTGCATACCTTGTACTGTAAGTTCTGCTTGAGCTTCAATGGTCTCATTTCCATTATCAGCTATACAAAAATAAGTCCCAGCATCATCCTCGGTGACATCATTGATCTCCAGACTACCACCTGCCAGCAATACCAACCTTCCAGAGCTGCGTTAAAAATATGGATATGTTTCAGAATGAGAAATATGATACCTGAAAAACTCTCTACATAAAACAGATAAAACACTTATATTATTTATACAGCTACAGATGGACTGAGACCAATGTAAAATATCAGAATTTAATTTAGTCCAATTTACTTTACTCATATTTTACATGCATAAGTGTCATAAATATAAATCAAAATGTTACAATGAATATCTCTGACACTAATTATTCCCAAAGGGATACCACTGTTGTGACCAATTCCACTCCCCACAATACATCCCTGCTTACCCACTCCACCTAGGTTTTTTTTTTTCCTTTCAAATTGTGTAATTCTGAAGTCTGGTTTCACACTGAGAGTCACACAGTGATGCCACACTCAAATGACTAACAGAGAGGGCAACATGTCAGATCAGAAACAGTAAGTCATGGGGTCACAGTGCCTACTGAAAGTTTCCAATGATAGCTTGGTTAGGAAAGGAAGGAAAAGAGGGAGGGAAGGGAGAGAGAAGAATGGTTGACAGCAATTTCCTGGGTGTGGCAACTAGGCACAAACTAGCCACCATCACATCATTATCAGCAAGGATGCTAAACATTACTGGCACAACTCTACATGACTTAAGTCTATTTAAAGAGAATATATATTTTTTAAATTTTTGTACAGGTAAAGTATTATTATAAACGAATTTTGCTATCTGTAACATTGCAGTATGTTATATATACATTATATGAAGTAATCCCTGGAAAGTGAAATAGCTACCATAAGAAAATCTCATTTCCTATCCCACTCCCTCCCTCCCTTTCTCTCTCTCTCAAAAAGAATATTTAAAAGGAAAGCCAAATCATTCTGTAACATCAAGGAAGAAATCCCAAATCAATATTCTGATGAAAAATTTTTAAAGTTAATAAGTTTAGTTAAATTTGGAGACTTTGGAGAGTTACAATTTTACTTTTACTTTAAGGTTTTGTAACTAACTGGCTTTCACAGACAGATTTTTCTCATAGATCTTGATATTGTTATAGTTTCTGTCTGTATTTATGCTCAACAAAAAAGTTCTGATTACAACTTGGCTTTTCATATGAATTCCTGATGGGGAAGAAAAATCAGAGGAAATCACTATTCAGTCTGGGCCACACTTAAAACAATTCTCACTGTAAGTAAAGTACTATACCAGCTTAAGTTTTAGTACACTGTGAATTTGAGTAATTAGTCTTCCTGAATCTAACAGGCAAGATTAAGTTTCTGTACCAAGAAGGGAAAACCAGAATCAGATGTGGTGATTTCTCTAAGAAATACTCTGAAAGATCATGACTAAATTTATCGAGTGGCCTTCCAATGTGGACTATCTTAATTATACCCTCAAAGTACAACTTCATGTGATAGAGAAGCTAGACAACATATAACGGAAGAAAGCAAGAAAGAATGACTAGGATAAAAGAAACAGATAAAACAAGGTTTGGGTATTGGGTACCTCACAAAACAAGGCAAATTTACAAAAATTAATATCCTATATTTTACTACTGGTCAAATTCACTACTATGTTTCATAAATGGAAAACAATATTCATAAAGGGGAAATCAGCCCTACACACATGATACCCAGCTGAGTGGAACATAATTTGAAACATTAGTTAGTACTTTTGAAACTGAGGTATAGCAATTTATATCTAATAATTATGCTAAGAAACATTCTGGATACTTGCTGTGCCTCATATTTGCCATGAGTACAAGAACAGTAGAAGTCAGTCTTAACGCAGCAGATTTTACTTTCCTTAAAAGAAGCCTGGGAGGAAGAATGTCCAACAGATTCTCAGAAATGATTTACGTTGTTCACGTAACATATGGTGGCTTACAGTACAAAGGAAATCAAGCTTTTAGAGCTCCAAAATTCAAAGATGCAGTCAACAGAAACAGTAAGTGGAAAAGTATTCATGGTTGACAGACCCAAACTGAGCACTGCTGGACATAAGGAGCGTATTACATGTGTCTCTGAGTAAACCAGGAGTTGGCTGAGGAGAACATGGTGTGCTAAGACCTATTTCTTTGGCCAAAGGGAAAGGCTTTTGAGCAGACTAATAACATGGTCAGATTTAGTGAAGAAACAAGTAGAAGTTGTAAAGTCATTGTAATGGAATTAAAGAGAAAAGGATGAATCATGGCAGTAACAATAGGGGTTAAAGGGAAGGCATGAAATAATGGCCACTCTTTTGAAAAGCTGGATGATGAAGTTAAAGAAAGGGATTTATTCATTCATTTAATAATTATTTAATGGTGTCTCTATGTATGTCAGGCGACAGCTGGGATACTGAAGAAAGCAAAAACAAAATCAGTGCTGCCATACAATTCAGAGGGAAAACGGACATAAAAATGGTAACTCTACACAATGGTCGAGTAATGGGCTTCCCTAGTGGCTCAGACAGTGAACCATCTGCCTGTAATGCAGGAGACCTGGGTTTGATCCCTGGCTCGGGAGTTACCCTGGAGAAGGAAATGGTGACCCACTCTAGTACTCCTGCCTGGAGAATTCCATGGACAGAAGAGCCTGATGAGTTATAGCCCATGGGGTCACAAAGAGCTGGACACTACTGAGCGACTTTGGTATACGACACAATGGTATACCAAAAGAATCTGTCAGAAAATCAGAAAGAGATTTCATGGATAAAAATGACCTTTGAGCTGAGATCTGAAGAATGAATAGGAACTAATAATGAAGGGGAGGAAAAGATTTCAAAAAGAAAGTCTAGCACATGCAAAGGATTGTGACAGAAAAGATCACAGTGTGTCTGGGGATCCAAAATCACAAATGTGGCCAGATGTAAGAATTAAAAAGCAAAAATATGAAGATGGAGCCAGACCACACAAGGCCCTGAAAGCCATTTTAAGAATCTGAATCCTTAACTTGAAAAAAATGGAAGTCCAGTAAACATCTTTGAAAGTGGGTGGGAAGTTGACAATGATGTAGTTAAGACCTGGGGTTTGAAAAGACTGCTATGGCAAGGGCATTTGGAATGAGGCCAGAGTATACGTGGGGTTAAAAGGAGGCTACTGAAGTAAATGATATGACAGTCAACAGCACCTTGGAATAAGGTGTTAGGAACACGCATGAATTTCAGAGATATTTAGGAGGTAAAATGACAGATGGACTGGACAGAAAAGCTAAGGAAGAAACACACGTCAAAAAAGACTCTTAAGGTCAGAACAATAAGTGTGAAGGGGAACACAGAAGGAAAATGACTTGTTTAATTTAGGTTTTTCTGTGTTGTTATTTGAGTGAGAGAGAAGTGAGCTTTTTAAAGACAAAAGACAGGTAGCCTTTGGAGAGGAAAACATCTGAAAAGAGGATTTACAAAAGTAGTGGAGAAAAAGGAAAATAATATCCAGAGCACAAAAGAACTTCTTAGGCACCTCTTCCTCTAAAACAGTAGGTGAGGAAGGGTAGGAGAAAGCTAATCTTACATACACTCTCATTTGCTTTTTTTCTTTAAACTTTTAGAGGTACCTGTAGATTCACATGCAGGTCCAAGGAATAACACAGAGAGATCTCATGGACCCTTTACTTAGTTTCCCTCAACAGTAAGACCTTGTGGAACTATAACTAGGAGACTGACATTCCCACCACCACAAAGATCCCTCCTGCTGATCTTTTATAGCCATATCCACCTCCCTCCCTCCCCCACCTCCTCATTAAACCCTGGCAACCACTAACCTGTTCTCCACTTCAACAATTTTTGCATTTCACGAAGAATGTTACATAAATAGTCACATGGTATGCAACCTCTGGGGACTGGCTTTTTCACTCAGCATAATTCTCTAGAGATTCATCCAGGTTGTTGCAATTGTCAATAGTTCACTCCTTCTATTGCTGAACAGTAATTCCAGAGTATGAACAGACATTGTTTATTTAATCCTTTACTCAATGAAAGACAGCTGGGTTGTTCCTAGTTTGGGGGTATTATGAATAAAGCTACTATAAATATACACGTGCCGGTTTCTGTCTGAACGTAAGTCTGTTTCAGTAGGATAAATGCCCAAGAATGTAAATGTTAGGTGATATGGCAGTTGCAACAAATTTCTTCAGAAACTCTCAAACAGCTCTTCTGAGTGGCTGCGCCACTTCACATTCCCTACCAGCAATGCCAGAGTGATCTCGTTTCTCCACATACTTGACAACATTTGGTATTGTCACTCTTTAAGTATGCAGTGGTATGTTATGGTTTTAATTTGCACTTCCTAATGGCTAATGATATTAAACAATTTTTCCTGTGCTTACCTACCATCTGTACATCTTTTTTGGTGAACCATTTATCTAAGATGACAGAGGATGAGATGGTTGGATGGCATCACCAACTCAAAGGACATGAATTTGAGGAAGCTCTGGGAGTTGGTGATGGACAGGGAAGCCTGGCGTGCTGCAGTCCACACAGTTGCAGAGTCGGACACCACTGAGTGGCTGAACTATCTGACTTTTCTGTCTACATTCTAAATGAATTATATACTTTTTTAAATACTGAATTTTGAGATACCTTTACACATTTTAGATACTCCTTTGTTTGATATGTGGTTGTCAAATATTCTGTCCCCACAAAAAAACTGTAGCTTTATCTTTTCATCCTCTTAACATGGTCTTTCATGGAGCAAAAGTTTTTAATTTTCTTGTTACGCTGCTAAGTCATGTCCTATTCTTTCACGACCTCACAGACTGTAGCCCTCCAGGTTCCTCTGTTCAGTGTTTCCCAGGTAAGATAATACAGATTTTACATGCACCCAAAATGTGAGGCATAATAAAATTCTCACTATATAATATTAGCTCCAATTTTTCCATTTTCCAGAAAGACTGTGTAGAATTGGTTCTAACTCTTTAAACACTGATAAGAGTTCTCCAGTGAAGCTATGTGGACTTGCAGACTTTTGGGGAGAGTTTTAAAATTACAATTTTAATCTCCTTAGGAGTTAAGAGGGCTACTTATTTCATATTGGGTTGGATATGGTAGTTTGTGTTTTAGAGGAAATGGTTTGTCTCGGTCAAACTTATGTGATGTACAACTGTTTATGTTGTTGTTCAGTCACCAAGTCGTGTCTGACTGACTCTTTGCGACTCCATGGACTGCAGCACCCAGGCCTCCATGTCCTTCACCACTTCCTGGAATTTGCCCAAGTTCATGTCCATTAAATTAGTGATGCTATACAACTGTCTCATCCTCTGTCACCTTCTTCTCCTTCTGCCATCAATCTTTCCCAGCATCAGGATCTTTTCTAAAAGATCCTGGCATCAGGCAGCCAAAGTACTGCAGCTTCAGCATTAGTCCTTCCAATGAGTATTCAGGGTTGATTTCCTTTAGGATGGACTGGTTTAATCTCCTTGTTGTCCAAGAGACTGTCAAGAGTCTTCTCCAGCATCATAGATCAAAAGCATCAATTCTTCGGCATTCTGCCTTCTTTGTGGTCCAGCTCTCACATCCATACATGACTACTGAACCACATGACTAGTAGTTGTTTATAGTATTCTCTTATTATCTTTTCAATGTTTGCTGGGTCTGTAGTGGCAACCCCGGTTCAGTCCTAATATCGATCATTTGTGTCATCTCCTTTTTTTTCCAGTTCACTAATTCTTTCCTTTATCCCATCCAGTCTCTTGTTAGCCCATCTAATGAGCTGGGATTTTTTCTGTTGTAGTTGTTATTGTCTTAGTTCAAAATTTTCCATTTAGGTCTTCTTTAAGTCTTCTATTCCTTTGAAGAGACTATTTATCTCTTGAGATATCCTGTTTTTCTGTTTATTTCAAATGTATTCATAATTCCTTGTTGAAGCATTTTAATGATAACTGCTTTAAAAATCTTTCTTACATAATTCAAAGACCTGTAACCTCAGTTTTAGCATAAATTATCTTTTTCTCATTTGAGATTTCCTCATTCTTGATTTGGTGAGCAATTTTCCATTGACAGCTGGATATTTGGGGCATTATAAGTTTCTGTATCTTACTAAACCTTTTGCTTGCAGGTGGCTTCTTCTGACAACCAGTGGAGAGGGGAGGTGCTACCTCATGAAGTCGGGTGGAAGTGGAGGTCCAGGTTCCACTTTCAGTCTTCACTGACACCTGAGGGGGAAGGGGGACTCCGCATTATGCCTTAGCAGGACTGAGAGTCCTGGCTCCTCATTATGCCTCCACTGAGCCTGCTCTCTGGCTGAGTGCAGTAAGAGTGCCTTGTAACTGTTCCCCACGTGGCGCCCAGTAACGCCATGAAGAGAGAGGGTTCGACCTTACAAGGTACTGCAAGTCCTGACTCTCCACAGGCCTCCTTTGATACCACCTTAGTGGAGAAGGGAACCTGGGAAAGAGTGTCTCTGTTGCCAGGTGGGATAAAAGTCTAGGCTCCCCAGGCATCTCCACTGACACAGCAGGAGTAGGAGCCTCAATACTGCTTGGTTGGGATGAAAGTCTTGGCTCTCTACTTGGCCTCTGACGCCACAGAGCAGGGAGGATGGGGAGGACGGGAGACTTCATCACAAGCTGGTGAAGGCAGAAGTCGAGGCGTCCTACTGGGCCTTTGCTGGCATGGGAGAGGATGGGGTCACAGTTCTTCATGTGGCATTTGGCTGGAGTAGGAATGATTGGAGTAGTTGAAGTAGTTTTTATCTTGCTGCCCCTTTCTGGTCCTTTGGCTAGAGAAAACACACTTTGGTAGCGCAAAGTGGTAGGCACCACTTTGTTTGTGCCTAATGGTGTTTCCAGGTTACCAGCTTCTTCAGCTCAAGCTGGGATATTCAAGGTAAAAACAAAACCCAGGGAACTAAACATCATGCTGTTTCTTAGGTTTAAGGTCCCTTCCTCTCTCCACCTTCCAGAGTCTTACGTCTGTTCTACATGTAATGTCCAGAGTTTTCAGTTGTATGCAACAGGAAGAACAGGAGAAAATACTACTCAATCTTCCCAGAAATGAAGTCCTCCACTTGTCCTTTAAACAACCTAATTTTTCTACTATTGTCAATTGTAATCTAACATTAAGCATTTTTATAACTATAACCTGTTTCTTTTACAGCTGAGTTCTATCATTCTATCACTAAAACATAACATTGTTTAATTACTAAATTACATTTGTTGTCAGTCACCGTGCACTTTAGCATTTGTATTTTCTGAATTCTCTCCCTTTCAAATAAAACTACTCAATGAATGGGATACATTTCTACCACCACTCCCACTTCAATAGCTATGTTTGGTTTGGATCCAAACAAATGTGATCAAAAGATTAACCAAATATATCAATTCTTAACACATTTATAAAAGTCATGGAAATGTTTTGAAATACTCTTAACTAGTTCCTAAGATTAATAACTGAGATGGATGTCTAATAATTTGTTTGGTTTTTCTTTTTCACTAGAGCCAGCCCACTTACTATCTAGATTTCTAGCCACATTTTTCTTTCAATTTCTAAATTTCTAATTTGAGGTCTACATAATTTATTAACTAAGGTCCATCTACATATCTCATAAGACTCTGGCAGAAACAAGGATACTTTGAATAATCACTTGTATCTAACCTGAAGCATCGTTGTGTTCCATTCACCTACTTACAGCTTCCCTGGTAGCTCAGAGGGTAAAGCGTCTGCTTGCAATGCAGGAGACCTGGGTTCGATCCCTGGGTCGGGAAGATCACCTGGAGAAGGAAATGGCAACCCACTCCAGTATCCTTGCCTGGAAAATCCCATGGACAGAGAAGCCTGGTAGGCAACAGTCCATGGGGTCGCAAAGAGTCAGACACGACTGAGCGACTTCACTTTTCACTTTACATTCAGATATTCAACCAAAATACACTGGTCACACTCTTCCTACCCAATTATATGCCAAGTACTGTGCCTGTGTCTGGAAACACCAATGTGAAGAACACCAACACTGTCTTGCTCTTATATTCTTCTGAAGCTTCCTGAGATAGTGGTATGGCAAAGCAATGCTTCTCAGACTTTTCCACCATGTAACTGAAGTGTTGAGAAGCCTACAGAACTCAAGATGGGAGAGTCTACTCAATCTTCTATTTATCCTTAAAATTCAAAGTAATGTAACTAGGAAATTACTAAATTTGTCTTAATTTTCTTCACAGCTCTTATTATAAACTGAAATTTTATGTTCGTATGATTATTGCCTGACTCTTGTCCACTAGAATATGATCTCCCTAAGAGCAAAAAATCTATTTGGTTCACTACTCTATTTCCTGTACCTAGAATAGGGCCTAACATAAAGAGCTTTTAATAAATACTTGTTGAATAATTATTGAATAAACAAATGAGAATCATGGAAATTCTCACTTTTATTTCTTACATAAGAAATCAAACTATTATTTGTCTTCAGAATGTACTTCTACCAAGATAAAATATAAAAGCTTTAAAATAACCTATCTCAGCTCTCCTATTCCTGATACTTTGTTCTAACGTATAGCCAATCAAAATTTCTACTCTAAGAGCTTAAAATTTATATACTCTATCTTAAGGTTCCTCATGTTTTCAGTTAGTGTAGGTTTAAAAAAAAATTCCCTTAAAGTCTTAGGAATTATTTGAATAATATTTAGCTGGAAAACAGAGTGGGGGAAAAGGGAGCAAAGTATAGGCAGAAGTCGGTGACTGGACAGGTGTTCAGTAAGAAATCAGGTGACACTGAAGACGGTACTATCAGTTTGGCTAATGGAACATGTGAGGAACAGTCTGACTGTATTCTAGCATCTCCACTGATCAGTAAACGTTGATCACCAGGCTGACTAGACAGATACTCCTTTCCATATCTTGTTTACTGAACTACACAAATTAAGATTACCTGCTTATGCTGAATTAGTCAACTGGGAAGCTCTACACTTGCTCTATCCAAACAACAGCCACCAGCCACATGTGGCTACTGACACTTGAAATGCGGCTAGACTGACTGAGGAAATGTAAATGTGGGATCTGAAGCAGGACTAAACACAAACTTTATTGTTTTGGTAGAACTAAATTTCACTTTAACCAGTACATTGTATAAATTCCTGTATTTAGCAGTGCCATGTGTTCCAGAGAATTTTTAATTATACATGTGGTTTTCATCATGTTCCCATTGAACAGCACTGCTCTGGGAAAATGGTCCTCAACTGGGCATAATTTTGTCTCCTGAGAGACATCTGGCAATATCTAGAAACATTTTTGGTTGTCGCAACTTGGGGAGCGCTACTGTATCTCATGGGCAGAGGCCAGGGCTGTTACTGTACATTCTACAATGCACAGATGACTTTGTTATGCAAATAAATCACACAGAACCACCACCACCTCCATCATCACTACCCAGTTCTCTTACCAGAATACAACTGAGAAAAAATCCATTACCTAAGGAAGTAAATGGCCCTTTATGGATCACAGCCTTGTTGGGGTGAAGGGGCTTGCATAACTCAATGAAGCTATGAGCCATGCCATGCAGAGCCACACAAGAAGGACAGGTCATATTGAAGAGTTCTGACAAAACATGTTCCACTGGAGGAGGGAATAACAAACCACTCAAACCATTCCAGCCACAAGAAGCCCATGAACAGGATGATAAGGAACCCCATAAACAGTATGAAAAGGCAATATGACATGGCACCAGAAGACAAGCCCCTAGGTCAGAAGGTATCCAGTATGCTACTGGGGAAGAGCAAAGGGCAATTACTAATAGCTCCAGAAAGAATGAAGCAGCTGGGCCAAAGGGGAATGACACTCAGCTGTGGATATGTTTGGTGGTGAAAGTAAAGTACAATGCTGTAAGGAACAATATTACATAGGAATTTGGAACGTTAGGTCCATAAATGTAGGTAAACTGGACATGGTCAAGGAGGACATGTTTAGAGTGAACATCAACATCTTAGAAATCAGTGAACTAAAATGCACAGGAATGCGTGAACTTAATTCAGAAGACTATCATATCTACTACTCTGGGCAAGAGTTCCTTAGAAGAAATGGAGTGGCTCTCATAGCCAACCAAACAGTCCCAAATTCCAAATGGGAATTCACTTCAGTTGTGTCCAACTCTTTGTGACACTATGAACCATAATCCACCAGGCTCCTTTGTCCATGGGATTCTCCAGGCAAGAATACTAGAGTGGTTTGCCGTTTCCTTCTCCAAGGGATCTTCCTGACTCAGGGATAGAACCTGTGTCTCTTATGTCTCCTGCACTGGCAGATGGTTTACCACTAGCACCACCTGGGACGTGCCTCAAAATCTCAAAAATGATAGAATGATCTCAGCTAATTTCCAAGGGAAATCACTCAACATCACAGCAATCAAAGCCTATGCCCCAACCACTAATGCTGAAGAAGCTGAAACTGACCAGTTCTGTGAAGATCTACTAGATCTAAGACCTTCTAGAACTAACACCAAAAAAAAGATGTCCTTTTCATCACAGGGGATTGGAATGCAGAAGTAGGAAGTCAAGAGATACAGGGAGTAACAGGCATGTTTGGTCTTGGAGTACAAAATGAAGCAGAGCAAAGGCTAACAGAGTTGTGTCAAGAGAACACACTGGTCATGGCAAACACCCTCATCCAACAACACAACAGATGACTCTACACATGGACGTCACCAGACAGTCAGTACCAAAATTCAGATTGATTATATTCTTTGCAGCCGAAGATAGAGAAGCTCTATACAGTCATCAAACACAAGACTGGACTGACTGTGGCTCAGATCATGAGCTCCTTATTGCAAAATTCAGACTTAAATTGAAGAAGGTTGGGGAAAACCACTAGGCCATTCAGGTATGGGCTAAATCAAATCTTATAATTATACAGCAGAGGTGAAGAATAGATTTGAGGGATTAGATCCGGTAGACAGAGTGCCAGAAGAACTATGGATGAAAGGTTATAACCCTGTACAGGAGGCAGTGACCAAAACTATCCCAAAGGGGGAAAAAAATGCAAGAAGGCAAAGTGGCTGTCTGAGGAGACTACAAATAGCTGAGAAAAGAAAAGAAGTAAAAGGCAAGGAAAAAGAAAAGATGTATCCAACTGCATGCAGAGTTCCAGAGAATATTAAGTAGAGATAAGGCCTTCTTCAATGAACTATGCACAGAAATAGAGGAAAACAACATAATGAGAAAGACTAGAGATCTCTGCAAGAAAAGTGGAGATATCAAGGGACTATTTCATGCAACAATATGCACAATAAAGGACAGAAATGGTAAGGATCTAACAAAAGCAGAAGAGATTAAGAAGAAGTAGCAAGAATACACAGAAGAACTGTACAAAAAAGATCTTAATGACTTGAATAAACATGATGGTGTGGCCACTCACCTGGAGCCAGACACCCTGGAATGTGAAGTCAAGTGGGCCTTAGGAAGCATTAGCATGAACACAGTTAGTGGAAGTGATGGAATTCCAGCTGAGCTATCTAAAATCTAAAGTACTGCACTCAATAGATCAGCAGATTTGGAAAACTCAGCAGTGGCCACAGGACTTTGGGATTTCTTCACTACAACCCCAAAGAAAGGCAATGCCAAAGAATGTTCAAACTACCATACAATTGTGCTTATTTCACATCCTAGCAAGGTTATGTTCTAAATCCTTCAATCTAGGCTTCAGCAATATATGAACTGAGAACTTCCAGATATACAACCTGGATTTAGAAAAGGCAGAGGAACCAGAGATCAAATTGCCAACATTCGTTGGACCACAGAGAAAGGAAGGGAATTCCAGAAAAGCATCTACTTCTGCTTCACTGACTATGCTAAAGCCTTTGACTGTGTGGACCACAAGAAACTGTGGGAAATTCTTAAATAGACAGGAGTATCACCATACCTGTCTTCAGAGAAACCTGTATGCAGGTCAAGAAGCAATAGTTAGAACTGGACATGGAACTATGAACTGGTTGAAAATTGAGGAAAGAATATGTTAAGGTTGCATATTGTCAACCTCCTTATGCAACTTCTATGCTGAGTACATCATGCAAAATGGTGGGCTGGATGAGTCACAAGGTGGCATCAAGAAGAGAAATATCAACAACCTCAGATATGCAGATGATACCACCTAATGGGAGAAAGTGAAGAGGAACTAAAGAGCATCTTGAAAAAGGTGAGAGAGGAGAGTGAAAAAGCTAGCCTGAAACTCAACATTCAGAAAACTAAGACCATGGCATCAGGTCTCATTACTTCATGGCAAATAGAAGGGGAAAAAGACAGATGTTATTTCCTTGGGCTGCAAAATCACTGCTGATGGTAACTGTAGCCATGAAATTAGAAGACACTTGCTTCCTGGAAGACATTTATCTATGACAACTCTAGACAGCATATTAAAAAGCAGAGACATCACTTTGTTGATGAAGGTCCGTATAGTCAAGTTATGGTTTTTCCAGTAGTCATGTACAAATGTGACAGTTGGACCATAAAGAAGGCAGAGAGTTGAAGAATTGATGCTTTTGAATTGTGGTGCTGAAGAAGCTTCTGGAGAGTTCCTTGGACAGCAAGAAGATCAAAACACTCAATGCTAAAGGAAATCAACCCTGAATGTTCACTGGAAGGACTGATGATGAAGCTCTAATACTCTGGCCACATGATGTGAAGAGGCAACTTAATGGAAAAAAAAAACCCTGATGCTGGCAAAGACTGAAGAAAAAAGGAGACAGGGGTAGGAGAGTATGAGAGGGCTAGGTAGCATCACCAACTCAATGGACAACAATCTAAGCAAACTCCAGGAGATAGTGAAGGACAGAGGAGCCTGGCATGCAGCAGCTCATGGGGTTGCAGAGTTGGGCATGACTTAGCAACTGAACAACAACAACAAAAGGAAGTAATGACAGTGTTTGGGAGGAAAAATAGGGTGGTCGATGTCACCAGAAAAGACGTATGTGTAAGATGAAAAATTTGAGGTCATAGAAGGAAGCCGGTATGATTCTAAAAGTCAAAAACAAAAAAATGAGGAATACATTTTCTTTTACTGTGTAAAGGAAAAAACTATCATCGACAAAATGTATATGAGAGTAAGTTAGACATCTCAGGTAGTCAGCATTAGAAACTCTTGGAACAATTTAAGGAAGGAAATCCTAGGGCCTTAAGCTAAGAAGAACCAATGGAAAAATTATCCCTTAATATCTTAAAAGCATTCTTTAAACATCCTAATCACATACAGCATATAAACATATTTCAAGAATGATAAATAAGCATCATGATGTGTTTAAACAAAAATAAAAGAGATAACCTTTTTAAAATTAATCAATAGTCCCAAATAAGATTAGACCAAGTCACAAGCCAAGGCTGAAAAAGGCTTTTAGGCAGACAATACTACCTTTCTGTGTCAACCGTCTCCTCATTTTTCATCCATCTAATGGCTGGAGCAGGAAGTCCTGACGCAACACACGGCAACACTGCACTCTGACCAATGACTCTGACCAAGGAAGAAGGTTGTTTCAAAAATACCAAGCTTGATGTGGCACCAGGATCTGAAAAAAATTAAAACAAAATGGTTAAGAGTCTGTGTGGCTTTATACAACAAAACGGTTTAAGCAAAAATGACAGGAAAAATCCATTTAAATTAGCAAGCATTTCTTAATAATTCCCGTGTACAAAACTCTGTCTGAGGAGGCTTAAACATGTTTAAGTTATAGCTCTTGCTTTCAGTGTCCTTACTGGTCACCTAAGTGAGATCTGACTTGAACCCACTTCATTTTAAAAGATAACATAGGTAAAGCACTTCATAAATGGTACAAATAGGAAAAAGACTGAGCAAGCTCAGGATCTTAGCATTCTCATCACTCACAGAGATATCATAAGAGGTTTCCTTTCCTTTCCTTCCCTATACCTGTGTGCTACTTCTAAAAACTTTGAGCGTCATCTATTTAACTTGCTCATTGAGACAGTCACTCCTTTAATTTTTACAATGGTGCAACTATCAAGCTACCACTGTATGTGTGTTCACACTTTACAGAGTCTCCCTCTTATAGGCATAGGAAAAGATCACACTCCTGGGGTAGAAGATAGAGTTATCTATTAGATGGGGGTGATATTTCTAGTTTTTTTTTAATTGGAAGATAATGGTTTCACAATATTGTGTTGGTGTCTGCCACACATTAACATGAATAAGCCATAGGTATACACATGTCCCCAGCGTCTTGATTCTTCCTCCAAACTCCCACCCTTCTAGGTATCACATAGCACCAGCCTAAGCTCCCAGCATCAGAAAGCAATTGCCCACTGGCTATCTGTTTTACATATGGTAATGCATATTACCTTTTCCATGCTACTGTCTGAATTCATCCCACTCTCTCCTTCCCCTACTGTGTCCGGAAGTCTGTTCTCTATGTCTGCATCTCTACTGCTGCCCTGAAAACAGGTGCATCAGTACCATCTTTCTACTGTTAAGTTTTGAGAAGAAAGACTGTTCTCAGGCAGAGATGAGATTCTTTGCTCCAAACTCTTAGGAAAACATGTTCTATAACCATTGTGACAACCACCAGAGCTGGCTTTTAAACTTGTGTAACTAATCGATGACAGTTCTGTAGTCATGGTAACAAACACTGTATAATAGTTCAGCACAACTCTCTTCAGTGAACATGCTTTGAAAGCCAACCAATGAGTTTATCCAATGCCTCTAAAAGTTATTAGCCATTCAGTGGGTGGAATCCCTTGCTTCTAAGGCTGACATTGTTCTCATCTCTGTAACCAATGATAAAACATGTTTCTGTTACTGACATCAACCCATCCCAGTCTCCTAACCAACATACTAAGAACACTGTCTTTCAAAACATTTTATAGGAGACTGTTGGTTTAGTCGCTAAGTCATGTCTGACTCTTATGGCCCCATGGACTGTAGCCTGCCAGGCTCCTCTGCCTATGGGATCCTCCAGGCAAGAATACTGGAGTTGGTTGCCATTTCCTTCTCCACAGGATCTTCCCGACCCAGTCTCCTAGCCAAGAACAATGTCTTTCAAATAATTTCATAGGATATTAGCAGTCTGCATTATTCAAGATGACTATGCTTTACAAACATAGCTCTCCCTTAAGTAAACAAAACAATCTGTATTTTTGTTTCAGATATTTCATGGTGGTTCATCTTTTGACACCAAGAATCTTATTTACCTCAACCTGGTCTGAAGGATTTGTGATTGATAACACAGATTCAGAGAAATAATATCACCTCTGTCTGCCATGAAATAAGACCTCTTTTCTATAAAAGCAGGTCAGAAAGTAGGTTGGAAGATATTGCTATAGAGCAATAGTTCTTTCTTTCCCTTCCTTGAACTAGGACTTCCCTGGTGGCTCAGACAGTAAAGCATCTGTTTATAATGTGGGAGACCAGGATTCGATCCCTGGGTCAGGAAGATCCTCTAGAGAAGGAAATGGCAATGCACTCCAGTACTCTTGCCTGGAAAATCCCATGGACGGAGGAGCCTGGTAGGCTACATACAGTCCACAGGGTCGCAAACAGTCAGACATGACTGAGTGATTTCACTTTCACTTTCAAATTTTTATTGAAACAAACAAATCTGTATATTTATTGGTTTCTGTGTACCAATTACCATTCTCGGCAGCAGACAAAATTCCCGCCCCTAGTTGAGCTTACATACTAATAAGGGGAGAGAGACAACAAATAAAAGAAATAGTGTGTCAGACGGTGATATATTCTCAAGTAAAATGCAGGGGGAGAAAGCACTGGGGCAGAAATGGAAGACTGTTGTCTTAAACAGTGGTCAAGGAAGGCTTCACCAATAAATAGTATCCGAGCAGAGAGGTAAGACTGTGAGTCAAGCAGAGCTATCTGAAGGAAGAGGATGCAGGCAGAGAAAGACCCTAAAGCAAGAGCATGTTTGCAGTCGTCCAAAAACATCAGGTGGCAACAGTCACACAGTGAGGGAGAGATGGGTATGAGATGTAAGAAGAGAGTGGGGAGGGAAGTGGCATTAGGATTATACAAAACCTTACAGTCCAAGGGCTTTTAACATTTACTCTGAGATGGGAAACTATTGGGAGGCTTTGAGCAAACATGTGACATGATCTAATAAACATCTTAAAAGAGAACTGTGGGTGCTGAGCTGAAAATACACTGAGGAACAATAAGGGCAATAATGACGATGACAAAGAAAGAAACTGCATTTAAAAAAAAAATCAGTTCAAGGGCCATCAGGAATACTCTCAAGAGTGGTTGCTCATAATGTTGGCCTCCCCTTTGCAAGCCAATCCATGGGCTTAAAAAAGTGTATACAATCATTATATATATAAACTGTCCAAACAAGGTAGGAATGCTCCAACTGTATTTATAAACTAGATTTGAAATACAAGAAATATGAAATACAGCAGTTAGAACAGAAGGTAAAAGGTCATGAAACACCAAGAAGTTACAGGGACTATGATGAGCCACAAGTGAGAGGACATCATGAGAAAGCAGAAGTTACACA
Source organism: Nanger dama (assembly GCA_917880005.1). NCBI lineage: Eukaryota > Metazoa > Chordata > Mammalia > Artiodactyla > Bovidae > Nanger > Nanger dama. The sequence continues at coordinate 19,982,730 of CAKJTW010000036.1, read as the reverse complement.
TTTGAGAAAAAGACACACAAAACAGATTATGAGGAAAGCCAGTAAGGGCAGCAAGAAAGAGAACCCAGAAAAAGAAGGAAAGACAGAGAGAGGAGCTAGGCTGACATAAAATGAAGGAGCATTATGAAGACCTCTGACTCACCAGTATCTCTAGAGCTGCTACATTAACAGTTACTATTCTGCCCATCCCGTATATGAACTAGCCTTAGTTAAGTCTGTGATTCTTATAACTAAAAAGACTTAACTATCACGAGGAGGTATGAGAACTGTAAAAAGTATATTACTGGAGGAGACAGAAAAGAAAAAGGTAGACAAGAGGTTTGACAAAAGACAGAGAGAAAAAGACAGAGGTTTGACAAAAGACATAGAGCTAATGTTTGTTTAGCCAAGAAGAATGCCAGAGATACTGACTGTACTTTACTGCTTTGTAAATATTTACTGACTAATCTATTCACTAGAGACGATCTTTCTGGTATGTTTTCTTCTCTCTCCCTGCAAGAAACTGAAATTCTTTTACACTGGCATTAATATGTGATACCACACCTGTAACCATATTTAAAAAAATCTCTAACAGGACAATTTTTACCCATTAACAAATATAAAACCATCACGCCTGATAATGAATTAATACCTGGAAGAACTTTCAATTCAGCTTCCTCACTATACTTTGGTGGCCCACCACTTTCAACCATGCATCGATAGAGTCCCCCATCTCCTTCAGTTGCGTTGCTGATAACTAGCATTCCGCCTGGAAGTTTGATTACTCTATCATCCAGAAGAAGAGGCTGTTTGTTCTGTTCCCACCTCACAAATGGGACCAAATCTGCATTAACTTCACAATTCAGAACTGCACTGTTCCCAACGTAAACTGAAGAAGGCTCTGGTTGGCTGGCAAATCTCGGAAGACCTAGACAATAAAGAAAAAGAAAAAAGATAAAATGTAGTTAAATATTACTTTAGTCATGGAACTAGGAGCAAGTTAGCCTGTTTGGCCACAAGTATAGTGGAACCAGGTTTAAAAAGAAGGTCCATGGGTCAGGAAATTGGCTACATACAGGGATACAGATCAAGTAAATGATGTACTAGGAATAATTGGAGTCAGATTCCTCATAGTTGAAGAAACAAGGTACAAATACATATATACATTTCACCTATAGTTATTACAAATATGTAGACACACACACACACATATCCTAGCTCTGTCCAGAAAGAGCCCAGAATCAATCTTACTCCAGTAACAATGAATATATATGGTGACCTGATCGTGATTTCTAAAATACTATTCTCTACCTCAAGGAACTAATGCTTCTTGGATAAATGGCTGATTCTAGGACTATTCTAGGAAATATGAGTCTGGAACATCTTGTGAGAGACAGTAAGGAAATACCCAAAGACTAAAATGGACATAGCGAAAGGACACAGAAGTCAGATCAAAAGGAGTTCCCTCTGGCTAACTCTGGGATAATGATTAATGCAGCAAAGAATGAAGAATGGATGCTAAAACTAGTAAGTGAAAGTTGGATGAGGACTAGGGATGTTTATAGAGTATCAAATTATATATTCTCCAAATACTTAAAAGTACAAAATATTTATTAACTTTAGAGTAGAGAGACATAGTACAGACAATCTTAACCAAGTAATAGAAGTTAACACTACCAGTAATGGAACAAAACACCGCATGCTTTCTGATATGATGCGCTAAAAATACAGCATCACTTCAGTGACATTCCTCCCCAAAATGCAAAACCTGAATCCATTCATGGAGGAAAACTAGAAAATCCAAAATAAGACAAGGATGAACTGAATAATGGTTTGAGATGGTTAAAATCTAAAGAGAGAATGACTAAGTACTAAATTTGTAATCCAGGACTGGAAAGGAAGAGGGATGATGGGGCAGTTTTCACTTTTGTTTTTTCTGCTATTAAGAACATTATTGAGATAACCAGTGAAATCTGAATTGTACCTATCAATTAAATGATAGTATTTTTAATTAAAGTTATTTTCCTAATATTGATGGATATTTACTAAGGTTCTTGTTTTTAGGAAATATAAACAAAAGAATTCAGGTTCGGGTAACATTTGCAAATCACCCTGAACGAGTCAGAAAAAACTTTATGGGGGTATGCACATATTAGATGATAAGGCAAATGTGGTAAAATGTTAACAACTGGGTAACGAGAGTAGAATATATGAGATTTCTTGGTTTCGTTCTTGCAACAATTCCACAAATTAGTAATTATTTCAAAATAAAATATTAACCAAAAAATAATCATAAATACTCTGTAGATGCCACAGAATGTAATGGTTAGGAACAGATATAGAGAACAAATTAGTGGTTATAGGAGGCAAGTATGGGGTGTGATACAAGGGAGGGGAAGGTACAAACTACTGAGTATCAGACAGGCTCAAGGATGTACTGCACAACACGGGAATATAGACAATAATTTTTATAATAACTGTAAATGGAAGTGAAAGTGCAAGTCACTCAGTTGTGTCTGACTCTTTGCAACTCCATGGACTATACAGTCCATAGCATTCTCCAGGCCAGAATACCGGGTGGGTAGCCTTTCCCTTCATCAGGGGATCTTCCCAACCCAGGGATCGAACCCAGGTCTCCAGCATTGCAGGTGGATTCTTTAACAGCTGAGCCACAAGGGGAGCCCAAGAATATCGGAGAAGGTAGCCTATCCCTTCTCCAGCAGATCTTCCCGAGCGGAACTGAACCGCAGTCTCCTGCATTGCAGGTGGGTTCTTTACCGACTGAGCTATCAAAAGTAACCTCTAAAAATTATATAAAAATGAGGCCAGAGCCTCTCCTGGCTTGGTCCACCTCTTCCTTAAGGGGTTCTTTCCATTCTTTCTTCAGTAAACTTGTTTTTGCCAAGGGGAGAAAAAAATTTGAAAAAAAAAATTAAGTGACTTTAACATGCTCAGGCTCCAACAAAATGTTTCTTTAAAGGCTAACAAATTAAATTATGAGAAACAGAATTTCAGGTTTTCCAGTTCTATGATGGTCAATTACTCCATATGGATATAAAACTCTTAAAAGTGTCTAACCCTGCTGCAATTTTTTATCTTTTTATTTCAAGAGGACTTTTGAAGGAAAAAATAAACATATAATTAGCCAAATATCTACTTTTCAGAAATTAGAAAATTTGAATAATTAACAAAGATAAACAGAGAAACTAATAAAACAGGAAAAAGGAATCAAATAAAACCAAGAACCAGTTCTATTTTTAAAAAGTCAAAATATTCTCCCTCCTGTGCTCTCATGAAAATGAGTAATTTTTAAAAATACAAACCCACAACAACATATGTGGAGTTGGCAGACAAGAGATTTCAAAAAGTTTCTGGATAGGGAAAAGCAGATGGAGAAACTCGTAACTGACATATCGAGGCAGAAAATGCTGCAGCTTCCTGTGCTCACAAGTGGGAGACCAGTTTGTCCTACTGCCTCTGGAGAACTGCAGAAGGAGAGTGGGAGTGAGATATGAGGTTGACACGATGGGATTAACAGTTTCTGTATTTAGACTACCCAGTCATCCCACCTTCGGGCACAAAATACCCACAGCTAGAGTACTGCCCAGACAGTCAAAGAATAATTTCTGGTGTGGAGAGATGAGACAGCCCAGGGAAAATGACCTCTCACATTTAATTCTATGAGCTACCAACTTAGTAGGTTTTCAAAAGTTCCCCTTCTTTATTTGACTTGGCCAGAGTCAGTTTCTATTGCTTGCAAACAAAGAACTCTAATTAATAAGTCTTTTGAAATGGCAATGTAGCAGCATTCTTTTTTTTTTTTGGCAGCATTTAAAAAAAGTTTAATTGAACTACAATTTATATACCTTAAACGGTATGATTTAAAGTACACAATTCAATTGTTTTTAGTATATGCCCAGTTTTGCAACTATCACTATAATCTAATTTTAAAACACTTTCATCATCCCCAAAGAAACTTTGTATTCACTTGCAGTCATTCCCATTTCTTACACTCACTCCTTTCCCACCCCTCCATGCCCTTATTCCTCCCATCTTCAGTCCTAGAAAACCACCAATCTACCTTTTGTTTGGTTCTATATATTTGCCTATTTTGGACATTTCATATATATGAAGTCATATGATATGTGGTCTTCTGTGGGTGACTTATTTCACTTATCATACTGCTTTTAAGGTTTATTCATCTTACTATATACAGTGGCTGACTTTATTTTGGGGGGCTCCAAAAATCACTGCAGATGGTGATTGCAACCATGAAGTTAAAAGACACTTGCTCCTTGGAAGGAAAGTTAGGACCAACCTGGACAGCATATTAAAAAGCAGAGACATTACTTTGTAAACAAAGGTCCATCTAGTCAAGCCTATGGTTTTCCCAGTGGTCATGTATGGATGTGAGAGTTGGACTATAAAGAAAACTGAGCACAGAAGAATTGATGCTTTTGAACTGTGGTGTTGGAGAAGACTCTTGAGAGTCCGTTGGACTGCAAGGAGATCCAACCAGTCTATCCTAAAGGAGATCAGTCCTGGGTGTTCACTGAAAGGACTGATGTTGAAGCTGAAACTCCAATATTTGGCCACCTGATGCGAAGAGCTGACTCATTTGAAAAGACCCTGATGCTGAGAAAGATTGAGGGCAGGAGGAGAAGGAGACGACAGAGGATGAGATGGTTAGATGACATCACTGACTCAATGGACATGGGTTTCGGTGAACTCCGGGAGTTGGTGATAGACAGGGAGGCCTGGTGTGCTGTAGTTCATGGGGTTGCAAAGAGTCAGACATGACTGAGCAACTGAACTGAACTGGATATATATATATATATATATCGGAGAAGGCAATAGCACCCCACTCCAGTACTCTTGCCTGGAAAATCCATGGACGGAGGAGCCTGGTAGGCTGCAGTCCATGGGGTTGCTGAGACTCGGACACGACTGAGTGACTTCACTTTCACTTTTCTCTTTCATGCATTGGAGAAGGAAATGGCAACCCACTCCAGTATTCTTGCCTGGAAAATCCCAGGAACGGTGGAGCCTGGTGGGCTGCTGCCTATGGGGTCGCACAGAGTCAGACATGACTGAAGTTACTTAGCAGCGACTCAGCACTTCATTCCTCATTATTGCTGAATAATATTCCATATATGAATATACTACATTGTAGTTATCCATTCATCACTTGATAGACATGTAAGCTGTTTCCACTTTCTGACTATTACAAAAGATGCTGCTATGAACATTCATGTACAAACTGTTATGTGGACATATCTTTCCATGTCTCCTAACGCCTAGGAGTAGAACTGCTCAGTCATATGGTAATTCTATGGTTAACACTCTGAGAAACTGCCAAACAGTTCAGTGCTATCTTTTTAAATGATATATACACACAAAGTATACCCTATGATTCAGCTATTAGTAGAATTACAAATTCTAACAGTCTGTTCTACAGAAATAAAGATTAACAAAAGTTTGTTCACTATATTACAGTATTCGACAAAAAGGGCATGTTTACATAAAGCACAATATATACAAATACAAGGGATACTATGCAACTATTAGAAAGAACTTCTATTCATCTCTTAGCTTATATATTATTTCCTTCTGATATCCAGACCAAAAGCATATTAAACTCTCCTACAGAATCCTGTTTGCAGCAAAAGAATTTTGGTTTTGTATTAAAAATAACCTGTTTACTTAAATATTAAGTAAAAAAAATGCTTCCTAAAGGATATGAAAGCTAAAAGGAAGCATGAACCAGAGGAGAAGGAGGAGAAGAAAAAGGTAGAGGATAGGATTACTAGGCAGTGAGGAAGCCATAAGCAAAGGCCAGAGGCAGAGGCTGAAAGGGAAGCGAATCTGCTAGAGCCTAAACGTGGTGAGGTGGTGAGGGTGGTAGGGAGCAAGGACAGAAGCAGGGCAGAGCGCTAAGAGATGAAGTTGGAGAAGTAGAGGCCAGCTCATGAGAGGACTCAGGAAGCCTGTTAAAGAGTTCAGCCATGAACTTGATGCAGTTTACATCAGAGTCACTGAAGGGTGGAAAGAGTCCTCTGACCACAGAGTGGAGATGGGGTAAGAGAAGGGGAAAAACAAGATACCAGGTAGTTACTAGGCTGTGCTGAGGGATGACCAGGAGTAGCCTCAGGAAGGAGCCTGTGAATCAAGCACAGAGAAATTAGGAAGCAGAATTCAGTGGATTTGGTGACTGGATGTGGGGGACAGCTGAGAGGAATGAGTTAAGATTAAAAGCCCAGGTCTAGAATGTGAGTTATAGAGTCAGTCAGTCATAATGCTAACTGATTTATCAACAGTTGGAGAGAGCCTGGCAAAAAAGGTTTTTAAAAGAAAGAAGAAAAAAAGGAAAAGGCAAATTGTCAAGAGGCCTGATGATTTTTCCCCTCAATCCTCAATCTGTGATTATGAAACAATTACAGTGGCTATACATCACACTCAAATTCAGCTTTGAGTATTTGGCTCCAAAGAAGAAAACAGCCGTCTTACACTGAGTAAATGAGCAAATATTAATACAACCTGGAGTGAGCAGGGGATGGGGGACCATGACTCTGGAATGGGAATAAGATAGGAAACTATTGTCTCAGACACACTCTTTTTTCACATGTTCACATTTCACCAAGGTGAGAATATAAGCCAAAGATAAAACAATTTTTGTACAATGTGACCCTTTACAAGAACTTACTTCATCTGATTCTCAAGTGCAGAAACAATGATCTGAATGTTTGTTCACTACAACTCTTTAGGAAACTCAGCTTACTCTTCTAGATCTTTAATTGCTATTACACTTTCCAACATTCTTGAAAAAGCAATGCTCTAAAAGGGAGTGACCTTTTTCTCTTTATAACTTTTCCATTCTTCATTCATACACACACACACACACATATAGGCATACACACATGCGTGCATTCATGCTTCAGTTCAGTCGCTCAGTCGTGTCTGACTCTTTGCAACCCCATGAAACACAGTACACAAGCCTCCCTGTCCATCACCAGCTCCCAGAGTCCACCCAATCCCATGTCCATTGTGTTGGTGATGCCATCCAGCCATCTCATCCTCTGTCATCCCCTTCTCCTCCTGCCCTCAATCTTTCCCAGCATCGGGGTCTTTCCAAATGGCCACATCAGGTGACCAAAGTATTGGACTTTCAGCTTCAACACCAGTCCTTCCAATGAACACCCAGGACTGATCTCCTTTAGGATGGACTGGTTGGATCGCCTTGTAGTCCAAGGGACTCTCAAGAGTCTTCTCCAACACCACAGTTCAAAAGCATCAATTCTTCTGTGCTCAGCTTTCTTGACAGTCCAACTCTCACATCCATACATGACCACTGGAAAAACCACAGCCTCGAGCGTGCCTGCTTAGTCATGTCTAATTGTCTGCAACCCCATGGACTACAGGACTGTAGACCACCAGGTTCTTCTGCCCATGGAATTTTACAGGCAAGAATACTGCAGTAGGTTGCTATTTCCTACTCAGGTGATGTTCCTGACCCAGGGATCTAACCTACATCTCCTGCATTACTAACCTACATCTCCTGCATTAGCAGGAAGATTCTTTACCACTGAGCCACCTGGGAATCCTATATATATATACATATACATATATATATATATACACACACACGTGTTTATATATATATGTATGTTTATATATATGTGTGTGTATATACACACACACATATATATACATACACATACATACATATATACACCCTACAGATTTTTAAAAATCCACTTAAATATAATTTCCCTGGTTAAGGCATAAAGAACAAAGTCTCTGGCTATACTACAGGCTTTATAGAATCACATTAAATGATTATGCTGGGTAGGATAAAAGTTCATAATCAAAGTGGCTCAACTTTCCTACACAACTTTGGTCATTTCCAGGTTAAAAGAGTAAAAGACCTGGTTCAGTACTTCTGATAACACCTTGAAACCATTAGAAAGTAAAAAAGTGCTCCAGTTTTCTCCCTACAGAATGAGCAAATCCAAGCATAATCCTATACACAGAATATGCTCAATTGATACTTGTTAAATGAGTGTATTTGCTGTAACCAATTTAATGGAAAACTCTAGGATAATACCACTTTTAATCAAGATTTACTCTTTATGAAAACTTGAAAATACAAATAAATTATTCAATGAAACTTACCTGCTACTGTGAGCTTGGCCGTTCTGCTGACAATAGTTCCAAGACTCTCAACAGTGGCTACACACTGATAATAACCTTCATCAGGTTTATTGTGTTTGGAATGCACCACACTGCTGATAAACAAAGACCCATCTGGGAGAAGCTGGCGTCGATCATCTGACACTAAGTTTAAAAGAGTTCCATCTTTTTCCATTCAATTTTTGGAGAAGGCTCAGAATATGCTGAACAGTTTAATATAACAGAAGAGCCTCTAACTGAGAGTGTATCCACTGGTTCCACCAAAAATAAAATGGAGTGAATGTCCGAATGCTGGATCCTATAAAAATAATAAAGAAAAAGAATAAAGTTAAACAAAACTTTTCTCTATTATTTCTGTAAGAAAATATAACATGTCCAAAAATTATTTTTAAGTGGCTTCTCCTTTAGGTATGATACAAAAATAGTCATTTTACTATGAATATCTAATAAATTCATATCCATATCTAATAAATAAAACCTATTTTTTATTAGGAAATCAAAACTTTACCTATTTAGGAAAAAAAGATCCTGCTACGGGAAATAATCCAGCCTTGCTAGATGATATGAATATCTAGTAGAAGTTTTATTATTAAACCCTATAATGAGATTTAGAAATATTTAAAATTCTAGTATTCAAAAAGTGAAATTTTCTACAGAATGTAAGAGGCAGAAAATTGAAATGATTCTTTGGTAATAAGGTATTTCTTCTATGTTTACTGGCTGTATTTCTTTCATAAATTCACTATATAGACACTCTCTCCATTTTTCTAATGGATTATTCATGCTATTGACTAAAACCAATCTTTGGGCATAGATAACCATGTTTTATAAATGTTCTTTTTCTATTTTGATTTTTAGTTAATACATTTTAACTACCTAAAAGTAAGCCTGTTATATTTTAAAAGGTTTTCTTTGTCCTAAGATTATTTTTAAAAATTTAGCTTTGTTTTGTGCTACTATTTTTGTGGTTTCATTGTTTCTTTAAGCAGAAACAAAGCTACTTTCATCTCCATATATATAGTGTGCCTAGAAGGGGACAATATGAAAAGTCTAGGGTACATTCATATACTGAGATTTAATGATTGTCAAAGTGCATATATTTGCTAAATAAAAAACACTCAAGTTTTAAAATGTGTACAGGATGATCCCACTTATATTAAAATATATGTACACATGAGTATATATGTCCATGTGCATATATTTAAATGTAAATATAGAGGGAGAAGTCTGGAAGAATAAACACTGAACAGTCAACAGAGTTTTCTCTTGGGGAGAGTAGTGGGATTGAGCTGCTGATGGAGAGCATATAGGGAGAAAGGTTTTCAGTTCATGGATTTCTGTATTATTTACTTTAAAAAATATGAACAATTGCGTACGCATCCTTGTCATCCTTTTAATAACAAATTTTCTGTTTTTGGTGGTGATTAATCTTTTGTTGAGGACAGGATTATTTTCAAAAGATCCATCACCGCTGTCTCTAACCACTCTTCCTTTGTCACAGTAGGAGTGTTATCAGACACCTACTTCTCAGCTGACTTTGTATAAAAACCGTCCTATACTTCTCACCAGGGTTCTGAGTCCCTATCCACTTGGTCGTTTAATTTTAGTTTACTATAACCAGAGTCACCATACAAATTATTCTGAAATAGGTTTAATGATCCTGTCTGATCTCTTCTATGCTCCCAAGTCTCTGCAAATTTCTCACTTCTTAATGGAATAGCTCTCACTTCTTGATAGACTATTCCTCACTTTTTGATAGAATATTTCACACTTCTTGATGGAATTCCATCTTATGAAAGGAAAATATCCACAAGAAACTCATTGCAGCTGAAATGCCCCTATCCACAAATATCAACAAATCATAACACTCACTGCACACTTTAATTATGTGACCAATAATTATTTTTAAATTGTATTATACCCAGAGTAAAAAAAAAAACCCAACTACATAGGATATGAATACTGGCAGAAATAAAAGATATTTAGCTGTCTTACTGCCTAAAGAGGTTCAAAGTTATTGATAGTAGCAGGAATATGGAACAGAAGGATAAGCAAACATTTTTATACACCTACAAATATAAGTACTCTGCATAGTGCTAGTCACCCTAGGAAAATTCTCTCTTCACTCTAAGCTAAGAGACTAATGTTGATGGACTTCATATTTCTTTTACTCTTTAACATTACTTTTGATCATCCTATTCCATCTAGTCAGTCCTTAATCCCATATTTTACCCTTCCAGATGAAAGAGCTCTCAGAGTTCACTATCACCATAGAGTTCAGGTTCTCTTCTTTCTGGTTCTCAATTTATAATTAAAACATTTAAAAGAATTAAAAGTCAGTTCAAGTAATTCAACATTCTAAGGGCTCAACCAAATACATTAATGTTATCTATTAAGAACAGGCAACACTCAAGCATTAACAAATGTTTTCTATCCCGTTTTGCTATACAGCAATCAATGTCCCCTCTCGGCCCTGTACAGCTAACTCCTCCAAAAACTAAATCTGTTAAGCACGCAGAACTCCTTTCCTGGGAATTTCAAATTAGATAAGTGGCTAGTTGTTAATATTACTTGGATGATTTTAACTGATAAACACATTGTTTCGAAAAACTTTTACGGTACAGATATACCATTTAAAAAACGAATGTCCACTTATTATCAAAGCTGGATCAGAAATTGTTTTTTAAGATCATAATACCCTAATACAGAAATTCAACTTGATTGTTCTAATTTACAGCATCTACCTTTCCAATCATGCTTCAAAATGAAAAATGTGACTTTATTCAATAAAAATTTATTATAGTAAGAGCACTTTCCTTTTCTGCAGTCTTCAACCTTCTTCCTTTCTCCCTCCCCCAGCAAAAACAGCCAAGTGGGAAAAAACTTCAATAAAATGCAGTCAGGTAGACATGGTTGCAAATCCTAGCTCTGACGGGCTAGTTAATTTCTTTCTGTATTCAAAACTTTCTCCCTTATAAAATAATTGCTTCTCCCCTCAGTTCAGTTGCTCAGTTGTGTCCAACTCTGCAACCCCATGGACTGCAGCACACCAGGCTTCCCTGTCCATCATCAACTCCTGCAGCCTGCTCAAACTCATGTCCACTGAGTCGGTGATGCCATCCAACCATCTCCTTTGTCGTCCCCTTCTCCTCCTGCCTTCAATCCTTCCCAGCATCAGGGTATTTTCCAATGAGTCAGTTCTTCACGCCTGGTAGCCAAAGTATTGCAGCTTCAGCATCAGTCCTTCCAATGATTATTCAGGACAGATTCTCCTACAGAACAATTTTCTCCCCTATAAAACAATGGCTTCCTTTTAAGTAGATTTCTGTGAAGAGTGTAAAAGCATCCACCTCACTGCTTGGCAGGTAAGTGAAGTGAAGTGAAAGTCGCTCAGTTATGTCCGACTCTTTGCAGCCCCATGGACTATACAGTCTATGGAATTCTCCAGACCACAATATGGAGTGGGTAGTCTTTCCCTTCTCTGGGGAATCTTCCCAACTCAGGGATTGAACCCAGGTCTCCCACATTGCGGGCAGATTCTTTACTGGATTCTTTACCAGCTGAGCCACAAGGGAAGCCCCAAAATACTGGAGACCAAATATCCCTTCTCCAGCAGATCTTCCTCACTCAGGAATCGAACCGGGGTCTCCTGTGTTGCAGGCGGATTCTTTACCAACTGAGCTATCAGAGATGCTCTGCTTGGCACGTAACAGGTCCTCAATTAATAGTAACTATTCATAGTCCAAAAGCCTACATGATTTTCACCCAAACTGCTAACATCTAGCAACTCTGTGTTCACCAGTCACATTTTAGAAATTGTTACGCATAAAGTATGGACTTTTTAATCACATTTTTACAATTATGTATAAAATAACATGAAGAGATCTTAGAACTCAAGTCTGATCATCTTTCTTCTCTGCCTAATCTTTCAACAGCTCCCTATTACAGCTAATATAAAATCCAAATTCATTACCAAGGCATTCAAAAAGTCTACAGGATCTGCTTCCTGCCTCTCTGCAACCTAATCTTATATCACACTCTAACTCAGTAAACTCTGGCCACATAATTTAGTTTCCTGAACAAGCCAATTTCTTTCCCATACTAAAGTCTTTGCACTTGCTTTCCCTCTGCCTGAACACTTGCTCCACAACCACTCATATCACAGGTCTAGCTTCTCATTCTTCATGTTTCAACCCAACTGTCACTTCTACAGAGGCCTTCCCTGACAACTCTCTCTGAAAAAGTCTTTTATCCTGCCCTGTATGTGCTCTTCTCAGCAATTCACTTTGTTTTTAAGGCCTATCTTCCCAACTAGAAGGCTAGACTACAGAAGAGTATTAAAATGACCTCTGGTTTGTCAATGCTTCTTGCCCTTTGTACCTTGGTTTGTTTTGTGTTTTGTTTGTATCCTTTTCAGAACTCTACAGGTTTGAAGGGTGGGTGGGCCAAGATGAAATTAAGTATTAGTGATCCTTAGTGACTTTGCATAACATCAGATCTCCACTGTTTAAGATCAGCCTCATTCTTAAAAATTTTATATTCAGATGATTTCAAATCTGTCTTTTGTAAAATGTTTTATTATCACTTTTCAAAGTGTCATAAATAAATTAGAACATTAATATTTCATAACTTTCTATGTGATCAGCAAGAAGACTAGGTACAATCTGATAAACCTGCAAACAATATCACCAGTGCTTCGAACAAATACCTGAAAATCCTCTAATTTTTAGGAAACATACATTAATAATAGTTAACATGCCAACAATATTAGCAACACTTGTATTTCAGCTCAAAATTAATGGAAAATCTGAATTTTTCATTCTGCTAAGATGAGAAAGATAAAAATGTTTACGCTAAATAGAACTTCTATTAACTATATAAATCTTCATGTTTAGATAGCTATCTAAACATCTTATAAGCAACTTTTGTTATTTGTGGCCAGAAGACTGTCCTAGAGTAACACATCTCACCCAAAACCTGACGCAAGGTCTTCTGAATTTCTTAAACAAGAATTTTTCAGCTCCATTTTTGTATATTATACAAGAAAATATAAGCTCAATGATATATAATATAATGCAAATAGTAACACTGAGGTGTAACCCAAAGATCTGAATGGTGACACTGCTTTATCAATACACCGTAATTCTATTCTACTTCGTTAAATGTTTCACACTTTTCTACCATGACTAACATTTAAAAATTTACTAGTTTTCTGACTGCAAAATGTTTTATCACAGTAGATTGTCAAATTTTTTAAAAAGGACATGTCCTTTGTAAAGTTTCATTAACTACTTCCCATGCAATCATCTACAGTTACTCTGACCTAACACAAGACTAGATAGTAATGTAAAACACATTCTAAATAACTCTGAACTGGATACAACTATCATGAATATTCAAGATCACCTCTACTCCATATGCTAACATTTTATCTCGCTGCTACAACTACATAGGCTTTTGTAATAAAGGGGAATTTTTGGATTTTACAAAGAGAAATACATCAACCCAGTGTTACTATACCTGTCAATCTTTTGTGGATTTTTTAAAAATCACAGCAATAAGTCTTTTATTAACTCACTGCGATTTGCAGAGTTGGATTTCCGACTCATTTCAATGAATTATAGTAACTAGAGGAGTAAATACTCAAAAGCAAAAGTGTCCTGGAAAATCTAGTTCATCTTACTGAAGTCACCACACAGGAGGTAAAGGAGACTGAGGGCAACAAACAGCCTGATACAAAAGTGAAGTCAAGGGATCCAAGACCTAGTCCTATTTCTAAAAAATACAACGATACTTCTATGAAAAATGGTGATTATAGGACCAAGTCTAAAGGTACAATAATAATAGTTAACATTTACTGAATATTTACTAGGTACCAGCCATTACTCTAGTGCTTTGTATTTTTTCAATTCTCCAAAACTGTTATTAGTAATTATTATTCTCATTTACAAAGAGAAAACTGAGCCACAAAGAGAATGAATAATGTCCACAGTCATGAAGCTACCTATTCTGTTTGTTAATCAGTTGCTCAGTCATGTTCGACTCTTTTGCGATGCCAGGGACTGTAGCCCACCAGGCTACTGTGTCCATAAGGGTTTCTCAGGCAAGAATACTGGGGGTGGATTGCCATTTCCTTCTCCAGGGGATCTTCCCAACCCAGGGACTAAACCCATCTCCTGCACTGGCAAGCGGATTATCACTGCACTGAGCCACCCGGAAACAAGCAACTAACACTTTTAGAAGCTACCTATGGAGAAAGCAAAATTTGAATCAAGTTAGTCTGGCTTTCCTGTGACCAAGATCATAACCACTAAACCAATATCCAGTTGGATATTGGCACTGCCCAGTAGAGTAGTCACTTAGTGCATTGCGGCTATTAGGAATGTGAAATGTGACATTCTAAATACATAAAATACACACCAAAATTAGAAGACTTAGTGCGCACACACACACACACACAGAACGCGAACTATCTCAATAACTTTGTGCTGATTACATGTTTAAATATTTTGGATATATTTAAATAAAATATCTTAAAATTAATTTCACTTGTTTCTTTTTGGTTTTCTAATGTGGTATGGTACATGGAAATTGGCACATTAAAAATTTTAATTATGTACATGGCTTACACTGCATTTCTACTGGTCAGTACTGCAATGGATTATGCTACTCTTCAATAATATTCCTTTTAGCAAACAAGCAAGTTCTTTCTTAAAAAAAAAAGTTGCACTGTTTCTGCAAAGAGTAAAAGATTATGAAATGTGACAGTAGATGTGAGGAATCAAAGCAAAGCTCTTTCTGGCTGTCAAATACAACCAACCAGTCTACCATATCCAAATAGTAAAAATTACGGAATTTAAACTATCAGCATCTTCTCTTTAACACTTACTCAGAAACTCCTATTTAAAAACAAAACTTTTTAGAAACTTAATTTAAAATTGTAGTAATAATTAATTCATTATTGATTATTGCTCAAACTACTAGGTGAAGGTTTCTGGAAAAAAGGATAGTCACACAATTTCAGAGTGTCATCCACAAATTACTCATTAACTATAAAGAATGAAAAGTACTTTCATAATGAACATAATGATCACCACCTTAACTGAGGGATCAAATTTAGTATTAAGAGTGGTATGAAAAATGACTAAAGAGACAAAAATGCAATGAGTGAACTTTTATTACTGAGTCCTGGTTTACAAACAGCATATAGGGAATATTCAGGTGAATTAAAATTTTTAGTATATTAGATAATATTCATTTTAATTTTCTTAGATGTGATTAATGGTACTGTTATATACAAAAATGTCCTTACCAAGAAAAAAAAGACCTTACTCCTAGATGCTTTTGCAATGTTAAAACATTGAGAGTGAAGCACTCCACGGGACTGTTGATTGTCCAGGCAATTACAGTATATCAGACACTGTACAACATGCAACATACATATCCTTAGGCATAATGTCAGGAAAATTCAGACAGACAGAATTAACTATATAACCGAGACGAATTATAATTTATAGAAAAATAACCTTTTTATCTAAATGATATAGCAGACATTTTAGTTCTTTAGTTTTTCCATTGATCCTTTAGGCTATCCAACATCATTCTAATAAACTTTCTTTTTGCTCAAGTTAGTTAAACTCTGTAATGCTTGGAATAAAACACCTTAATTGATACTCTGGGTAGGAAAGACTTTAAGGTTATAGGAATCATTGTTAATTGCTCATACAGTCTCTTAAGCATAAGGAGAGAACAACTGTTGATGGTGTGAGTAGGCTAGAGATGTGAAGAAGGTGTCTGCAGGTAGTGGTGAACGCCTGAAGTAGCTTCAGTCATGAAGAGAGCACAAAGAGAGGGGAAAATTGGATTACTCAGTGCACTGAGAGCCCAGGTAAGGTTGGTATTTGAAGAGGTTCGAACAAAAGAACATGACTGTGGAGAATAAAGGGAAGAGAAAGTTTAGACATTTAAAACTGATTTTCCCTAGGCACATGAGTAGAAAGTGACAACAAAATAGGACAGTTGAAAGTATCAGCGACTGGTTGTCAATGGAATCTAAGAAAGACAGGAAAGGAAATAAACAGGAGTGAACTCATATGGGTAAAAATGGTGCCAGTTTAATGTGAGAAATCTGGAAAGACAGGAGACTATACTGAGACTGTTATATAATTTCAGTATTTCAGCACTGCTGAGTGATGACAAAGGGTAGGATACAGTTATGGAAGCTGATATTTGATGTGGCATAAAAGAGAAGTCATTGGATATGAGGAAGTTAACGTACTGAAAGTACTGAAGATGGTATTAAAAAGATAATAAGTAAAGCAGACACACAAATTATCCAGAACTTGGAATGGAGAGGAAGATGGTCAAACAAGACCTAAAGTTCTCAAAGAACCAAAGAGAACAGTAAGTACACAGTGGTAGTAAACAAAAGAAAACTGATAAAATCCAGGGGCCCCCATCTTTAAAGAGCAGAAATTTCTCTGACATTTAATTATTTCACATTTTTTAAAGCTTTTTCTATTATTCTTCAGTAATCAGCTATGTTCTGGAGAGTTGATGTTGCTCTAAGGATCATTAATAGACTACTTTTCTCGTACTGAAAACAAGCATTACAATTTGTATTCAAGTGTACTGTACACCATATGTCTACAAATTGTTATCAAGTTCAGCTAAAAAATTCCTGCATAAAGATGCATTAATTCTTGAACAAAGAAAACAAACAGCATATGAATAATTTATTGAAAGCTTTTGCTGTCAGCAGCTTTACTAACAAAAGCAATATTTATGAAATCCCACAGGACAATCTAACAAATATATACAAAAGAGAATAACCTAGGACTACAAATCCTTAATAATGAGTCTTACAATATCAAAACTATTTTCTTCAAAGAACTTCATGCATGTAAAGCTCTTGTTGCAAAATAAGCAGATGCTTCAGAAAACTCATGTGATAGTCTTACAAGGTCTGTAGACCAGGTTCTAGAATCCTTCTGTTCAACTGTATTATTTACCAATGAAAATAAACTGAATTTAGACTTGTTGACTCAAGCTTGCATTAGTAAGCTATAATGTTGTCATAAACAAATTCATATTTCATTCACTGGTCTATTAATCTCTTGGTGACATACTTATGATAGAAATAATCAAGGAGAGGAAAAAGACTTCTAATATAGAAGAGAGATGCCAACAGTGTCAGAAAGAATGAGCCCCAAAATACACACAGTGAAGCCACATATATGCATGCATATAATAACCAAGTAGTTGTAAATACATTTGTGGAAGTAAAATATGACTTTCTATACTACTATAATTACATGCCGTTTTCACACAGATGTAGAATTAGACTGAAATGGTCCTTTTATCATTTTAAAAGATGCTTAACCTCATTCATAGTAAGAAGGATGCAAATTAAAACTACACTCAGATACAACTTCTCACCTATCATAATGGCAAAAACCCAAATGTTTTCAACATACTCTATAGGCAATGAAACAGCTGATGGGAATGCAAAATGGCAAGCCCACTAGAGAAGGGAGTGTGCAACATCTAGCACCCTTTGATTTAGCAATCCCTTGTCTCTGAATCTACTCCTTCCACACACTGGCCAAAATATGAAAACAGGTACAAGCAAGACTCATCACTGCAGCACTACTTGCAGTAACAGCATGAAAACAATCCTGATACCAACAATGGACACACTGAACAAACCATGGTGCACTGACACAATGAGATGCTATGCAGTGGTAAACAGGTAAAATGACAGAATAACTTTATCTTCTACCATGGAGTGATCTCTAGAATAAGCGAAAAAGCAAGGTTGAAGAAAGTAGATATATTTATCTAAGAAAGGTGAGATACTAATACATATCCACATAGTTTTTAATGCAGCTAAGAAGGAAAAAATATGATTAGAGGAGACTGGAATTGAAGTTGGATGCCTCTGAATAGATCTTGTTCATAGATTTGACATTAGGACCATGTAAATGTTTTACACAGTTAAAAAACAAAAAACTAAAATTTCAAAGCCTCTAAAAATTAAAATCAGATGTGAAACAAACCTAAATATCCAGTTATCCTTTTAACCACACAAAAAGAAACTAGTTGAGAATTTAGGACTCAATTTAAACTGTTTTAGTAACCATTTTATTGCAGTTGCTGTTGATACTGACACTGAAAACAGGGCTGGGGGGTTGGGGGTGGGTGGTGTGTGTGTGTGTGTGTGTGTGTGTGTGTGTGTTGGAATAAAACAAGTGAGTAAATTCACTGAGTTACAGAAAATAAGATTCTCAGTGTGGAAGCAATACAGATGTAAAATCAGTAAGATTAAGTAAAAGCCATGTATTCCTCTGTTTTAATTGTGTGCAACATGAATTTGTCTTTTATTTGTTTTAAAAATATGTTATTTCCTAGTAACACTTCACATGAAAAGGATTGGTGACAATGCTCAGCTCAGTAGCAATAAATACTTTCCACACCCAGATATGGCCTCTAAATTCCATTTTTTCGCACAGAACATTAAAAAAAAAAACTGGTCAATTCCAGGTTTGCAACTGGAACATGAGATGAATCTGTAACATCTTGTCACATCAATAAACACAAAGCTACTGATAATTACTAAGGTGAAGGTGAAGTCACTCAGTCGTGTCTGACTCTTTGCGACCCTGTGGACTGTAACCTACTAGGCTTCTCTGTCCATGGGATTCTCCAGGCAAGAATACTGGAGTGGATTGCCATTTCCTTCTCCAGTAGATCTTCCCGACCCAGGGATCGAACCTGGGTCCTCCCGCATCGGAGGCAGATGCTTTAATCTCTAAGCTACCAGGGAAGCCCAAAGACTCAAAACTGGCCAAACATGGGACACTTAAGCATCAGTCACTATAATTACATAAAAAGTTGAAACACTCAGATATGCTGGGCACCAATGGCTCAGATGGTAAAGAATCTGCCTGCAACCCAGGAGACCTGGGTTAAATCCCTGGATCGGGAAGATCCCTTGGAGAAGGAAATGGATACCCACTCCAGTATTCTTGCCTGGAGAATCTCATGGATTGAGAAGCCTGGTGGGGAACAGTCCATGGGGTCACGAAGAGTTGGACATGACTGAATGAATAAGCATATTACTTTATAATACCAATAAACAAAAACACTAATTGGTCAACTTTGGAGAACATTACAGAATCGAATCATTTTTTTAAAAAGTGGCATGTAATTTAGTGTTTTTCCTAATCAAATTGTTCCTGATAGCAATAAAATTGATCAAATAAGTTTCTGTTTATGGAAGCAGTCCACCTAATAATTAAAGAAAAACATGACATCACAATTTTGCAACCCCTAATAAATTAACCACTCTGGGAAATAAACATCATTGACCCAAGAGTCAGCAAACTTTTTACTGAAAAGGGCGAGAGATAGTATGTTAGGATTTGCAGGCTACATACAGGGTCGGTCACATATTCTTTCTTTGTTTTTCATCTTTTAAAATAATGTTTTAAAAATATAAAACCCAACTTTAGCTTATACTATGTACAAAAACAGGCCACAAACCAGATGTGACCCATGGCCACAGTATGTTGAACTCTGGCGGCTAACAGCAACAGGGAACACATCTGATATGCCTCTTGATGAAAGCATACACCACCACCACCTATGTGGTAGTCTAAGCAAAACAAAAGCAAAACCCTGAATCAAGCTCTAGATCCAATGACAAATTAAGAAAAAAATAAATTAAAAGGACAGAATAATATGGTAATAGACCCCATGAGGTTGCAATCAACATCATCCCATTGAGAGAAAATTCTTGGTGACAAATGACCCAGTTACTTCAATAAATAAATTACAAGGAATAAAGGGAGGTATAAGGGGATAATTTTAGCTTAAAAGAAACTTAAAATGCATATGAACCAATTGTGTAGATCTTGATACAGATTTAAACAAAAAAACTTTGAAAAATTTTTGTACACCAATGTACACAGCATTATTCATAACAGCCAAAAAGTAGAAACATGAAAACAACCCAATATCCATCAAACAATGAATGGATAAATACAATGTGATATATCAGTACAACTGATTATTATTCAGCAATAAAAGTAAATGAAGTACTGATAGAAGCTACCACATGGATAAACCCTGAAAACATTATGCTAAGTAAAAGTAATGTGCAAAAAGCTACATACTGTACAATGTCTTTTATATGAAATGTCCACAACAGATAAATCCAGAAACAGAGTGTTATCCTGGTGGGGAGTCTGAAGAGGAACAGGAAATGCAAAGTGAATGCTAACAGGGTACAGCGTTTCTTTTTGTGGGGATGCTTGTATGTATGTATGCTCAGTTGTGTCCGACTCTCTTTAGTCGGCCAGGCAGCTCTGTCCATGGAATTTCTGAGGCAAGAATACTGGAGTGGGTTGCCATTTCCTACTTCATTTTGCAGGGATAAAATGCTCTAAAATTGACTGTTATAACTACAAATTTCTGTGAATATCTGAAAAAGTCACTGAACTTTACATTTTAAACACGTGAATGATATGCAAATTATCTCAATAAAACTGTTATTAAAAATAGGTATTATGAAAGCAATCAGGGCTCAGTGGAGAAATGGCTAATTCTAGGAACAGGGCAGAAAAGTCTGGAACATTTTGTAGTCATGCAAAGTACAAAAGGAAAAAAAAAAGGCAAAACAAAGCCAAGATGGCACTATATCAAAGGGACAAATGAACAAATGAAAGGTCTTCCAAAGCTAGAATACTTTGAGCAGCAAAATGAAGTGGTATTATTTGTTGTTGTTCAGTTGCTCAGTTGTGTCTGTCTCTTTGCAACCCCAAGGACTGTAGCATGCCTGGCTTCCCTGTCCTTCATCATCTCCCAGAGCTTGCTGAAACTCATGTCCATTGAGTTGGTGAAGCCATTCAACCATCTTGCCCTCTTTCATCCCTTTCTCCTCCTGCCTTCAATCTTTCCCAACATCAGGGTCTTTTCACATGAGCTCGCTCTTCACATCAGGTGGCCAAAGTATTGGACGTTCATCTTCAGCATCAGTCCTTCCAATGAATATTCAGGTCTGATTTCCTTTAGGATTGACTGGTTTATCTCCTTGCAGTCCAAGGGACTCTCAAGAGTCTTCTCCAACACAATTCAAAAGTATCAATTCTTCAATGCTAAGCCTTTTTATGGTCCAACTCTCACATCCATACATAACTACTAGAAAAACCATAGTTTTAACTATATGGACCTTTGCTGGCAAAGTGATGTCTCTTCTTTTAATACGGAGTCTAGGTTGGTCACAGCTTTTCTTCCAAGGAGCAAACTTCTTTTAATTTCATGGCTACAGTCACCATCTGCAATGATTTTGGAGCCCCCAAAATAAAGTCTGTCACTGTTTCCCTATCTATTTGCCATGAAGTGATGGGACCGGATGCCAAGATCTTCTTTTTTGAATATTGAGTTTTAAGCCAGCTTTTTTTTCCAATTTTTTAAATATAAATTGATTTACTTTAATTGGAGGCTAATTACTTTACAATATTGTATTGGTTTTGCCATATATCAACATGAATCTGCCACGGGTGTACATGTGTTCCCCATCCTGAACCCCCCTCCCCTCTCCCTCCCCATACCATCCCCCTCTGGGTCATCCCAGTGCACCAGCCCAAGCATCCTGTATCATGCATCAAACCTGGACTGGTGCTTCACTTCATAAATAATATTATACATGTTTCAATGCCATTCTCCCAAATCATCCTACCCTCTCCCTCTCCCACAGAGTCCAAAAGACTGTTCTATACATCTGTGTCACTTTTGCTATCTCGCATACAGGGTTATTGTTACCATCTTTCTAAATTCCATATATATGTGTTAGTATACTGTATTGGTGTTTTTCTTTCTGGCTTACTTCACTCTGTATAATAGGCTCCAGTTTCATCCACCTCATTAGAACCGATTCAAATGTATTCTTTTTTAATGGCTGAGTAATACTCCATTGTATATATGTACCACAGCTTTCTTATCCATTCATCTGCTGATGGACATCTAGGTTGCTTCAATGTCCTGGCTATCATAAATAGTGCTGTGATGAACATTGGGGTGCACGTGTCTCTTTCCATTCTGGTTTCCTGAGTGTGTATGCCCAGCAGTGGGATTGCTGGGTTATAAGACAGTTCTATTTTCAGTTTTTTAAGGAATCTCCACACTGTTCTCCATAGTGACTGTACTAGTTTGTATTCCCACCAACAGTGTAAGAAGGTTCCCTTTTCTCCACACCCTCTCCAGCATTTATTGCTTGTAGACTTTTGGATTGCAGCCATTCTGACTGGCATGAAATGGTACCTCATTGTGGTTTTGATTTGCATTTCTCTGATAATGAGTGATGTTGAGCATCTTTTCACGTGTTTGTTAGCCATCTGTATGTCTTCTTTGGAGTAATGTCTGTTTAATTCTTTGGCCCATTTTTTGATTGGGTCGTTTATTTTTCTTGTATTGAGCCGCAAGAGTTGCCTGTATATTTTTGAGATTAATTAGTTTCCTTTGTTATGCAGAAGCTTTTAATTTTAATTAGGTCCCATTTGTTTATTTTTGCTTTTATTTCCAATATTCTGGGAGGTGGGTCATAGAGGATCCTGCTGTGATTTATGTCGGAGAGTGTTTTGCCTATGTTCTCCTCTAGTTTTATGGTTTCTGGTCTTATGTTTTGATCTTTAATCCATTTTGAGTTTATTTTTGTGTATGGTGTTAAAAAATGTTCTAGTTTCATTCTTTTACAAGTGGTTGACCAGTTTTCCCAGCACCACTTGTTAAAGAGAGTGCCTTTTCTCCCTTGTATATTCTTGCCTCCTTTGTCAACGATAAGGTGTCTGTAGGTGCGTGGACTTATCTCTGGGCTATTTTGTTTTCCATTGATCTACATTTCAGTCTTTGTGCCAGTACCATACTGTCTTGATGACTGTGGCTTTGTAGTAGAGCCTGAAGTCAGGCAGGTTGATTCCTCCAGTGCCATTCTTCTTTCTCAAGATTGCTTTGGCTGTTCGAGGTTTTTTGTATTCTATAAAAATTGTGAAAATATTTGTTCTAGCTCTGAAAAATACCATTGGTAGCTTAATAGGGATTGCATTGAATCTATAGATTGCTTTGGGTGGTATACTCATTTTCACTATATTGATTCTTCCAATCCATGAACATGGTATATTTCTCCATCTATTAGTGTCCTCTTTGATTTCTTTCAGCAGTGTTTTATTATAGTTTTCTATATATAGGTCTTTAGTTTCTTTAGGTAGATATATTCCTAAAGTATTATTTTTGTTGCAATGGTGAATGGAATTGTTTCCTTAATTTCTCTATTTTCTCATTATTAGTGTATAGGAATGCAAGGGATTTCTGTGTGTTGATTTTATATCCTGCAATTTTACTATATTCATTGATTAGCTCTAGTGATTTTCTGGTGGAGTCTTTAGGGTTTTCTATGTAGAGGATCACATCATCTGCAAACAGTGAAAGTTTTACTTCTTTTCCCATTTGGATTCCTTTTATTTCTTTTTCTGCTCTGATTGCTGTGGCCAAAACTTCCAAAACTATGTTGAATAATAGTGGTAAAAGTGGGCACCCCTGTCTTGTTCCTGACTTTAGGGGAAATGCTTTCAATTTTTCACCATTGAGGATAATGTTTGCTATGGGTTTGTCATATATAGCTTTTATTATGTTGAGGTATGTTCCTTCTATTCCTGCTTTTTCACTCTCCTCTTTCACCTTCATCAAGAAGCTCTTTAGTTCCTCTTAACTTTCTGCTTAACTTTCCTCTTATCATCTGCATATCTGAGGTTACTGATATTTCTCCCTGCAATCTTGATTCCAGCTTGGGCTTCATCTAGTCTGGCATTTTGCATGGTGTATTCTGCATATAAGTTAAATAAGCAGGGTGACAATATACAGCCTTGACGTACTCCTTTCCCAATTTGGAACCAGTTCATTGTTTCATGACCAGTTCTAACTGTTGCTTCTTGACCTGCATTCAGGTTTCTCAGGAGGCAGGTGAGGAGGTCTGGTATTCTCATTTTTTAAAAGAATTTTCTACAGTTTGTTGTGATCCACACAAAGTCTTTAATGTAGTCAATGAAGCAGAAGTACATGTTTTTCTGAAATTTTCTAGCTTTCTCTATGATCCAACGGATGTTGGCAATTTGATCTCTAGTTCCCCTGCCTTTTCTAAATCCAGCTTAAACATCTGGAAGTTCTCGATTCATGTACTGATGAAGCCTGGCTTGGAGAACTTTGACCATTACTTTGCTGGCGTGTGAGATGTGTGAGATGTGTGCATTGTGCAGCAGTTTGAACATTCTCTGGTACTGTACTTCTTTGGGGTTGGAGTGAAAATTGACCTTTTCCAGTCCTTTGGCCACTGCTGAGTTTTCCAAATTTGCTGGCATACTGAGTGCAGCACTTTCACAGCATCATCTTTTAGGATTTGAAATAGCTCAGCTGGAATTCTATCCCCTCTACTACCTTTGTTCATAGTGATGCTGACTAAGGCCCACTTGACTTCGCACTCCAAGATGTCTTGCTCTAGGTGAGTGATCACACCATCGTTGTTATCCATGTCATTAAGATCTTTTTGTATAGTTCCTCTGTGTATTCTTGCCATCTCTTCTTAATATCTTCTGCTTCTGTTAGGTTCATACCATTTCTGTCCTTTTTCTTTATAAGATCTCTAGTCTTTTCCATTCTATTGTTTTCCTCTATTTCTTTGCATAGCTCACTTAGGAAGGCTTTCTTATTTCTCCTTGCTATTCTTTAGAACTCTACATTCAGATGTGTATATCTTTCCCTTTTCTCCTTTGCCTTTTGCTTCTTTTTCTCAGCTATTTGTAAGGCCTCCCCAGACAACCATTTTGCCTTGCTGCCTTTCTTTTATGTGGAATAATTTTGATCACCACCTCCTGTACAATGTTACGAACCTCTGTCCATAGTTCTTCAGGCACTTTATCAGATCCAATTCCTTGACTCTATTTGTCACTTCCACTGTATAATCGTAAAGAATTTGTTTTAGGTCATACCTGAATGGTCTACTGGTTTTCCCTACTTTCTTCAATCAACGTCTGAATTCTGCAGTAAGGAGTTCATGATCTGAGGCACAGTCAACTCCCAGTTTTGTTTTTGCTGACTGTATAGAGCTTCTCCATTGTCAGCTTCAAAGAATATAATCAATCTAATTTTGGTATTGACCATCTAGTGATGTCCACGTGTAGAATCATCTCTTGTGTTGTTAGAAGATGTTTGCTATTACCAGTGTGTTCTCGTGCGAAAACTCTGTTAGCCTTTGCTCTGCTTCATTTTTTACTCCAAGGCCAACCCAAAGTATAAAACAAATATCCATGAATCATACTGATATAAATAAATGGTTGGATACATGTAACAGTAGAGAAGAAAAATCTCCCATGTACAAGAATTTCAAATAATTGAATAGGCTGTGCACAGACCTCCTTCCCAAAAGAGTATGGTATTGCAGAAGGAAGAAGATGAGGAGATGGTGCTAACTTTACAGTGGAGAAATTTAACAATAACTATCTTAGGCAGGTGATCAAGGTAGACATCAATAGTGATAAGGTATATTATGAAAACTGAAAGTGAAAGTCACTCAGTTGTGTCCAACTCTATGGAACCCCATGGACTGTAGCCTGCCAGATTCTCTGTTCATAGAATTCTCCAGGCAAGACTATTGGAATAGGTAGCCATTCCCTTCTCCAGGGCATCTTCCCAACTCAGGAATGGAACCCAGGTTTCCTGCATTGCAGGCAGATTCTTTACTGTCTGAGGCACCAGGGAAGCCCAAGTCATATTATATATGCTGGAAATGATATGATGACAGCAGTTTACCTCTAAAGTCTTCCTATTAAAAAACCATAAACCCAGTCAACTCATGAGAAAATCACCAGAAAAACTCTAACAGGAATACTATAAAATACCTGATCAATATATCGCAAAAGTGATTAAAAAAAAAAGTCTGAGAAATCCTCACAGTCAAAGAGGGACTAAGGAAATATGACAACTAAATGTAGTATAGTATGCTTGCTAAGATTCTGGAACAGAAAAAAAAAAGACATTAGGTAAAAACTAAAGAAATCTGAATGAAGTACGGACTTCAACAATAATGTATCAATATAGGCTCACTAATTATAATAAATGTATCATTCTAATATAAGATGTTCATAATTGGGGAAACTATGTAGAGTATGACAACTCTGGACTATCTCTGCAATAATCCTGTAAACCTAAAACTAATTTTAAAAATAAAGTTTATTAAAAAGTAATAATTATGACACACAAAACAACTGGAAATATAATTGAGTATTATATAACATAGCTATTATTTTCACCTTTGTTTCATGTGTGAAAACTTTTATGACTAACAAAATACAAACACAAGATAACTGAAAAGAACAGGTACACAAGCTACATAATACAACCATTCAAGATCAAAGGACTAATGAACATTTCCAATGAAACTGTCATCAAATAAATGCTATTATCGAATGCAAAATTTTTTAGAAAGATTAGCAGAAGTGCCATCAAAAATACTGACAAATGACATAATTCAGCAAAGAGGATTCTAAATTACTTGTTAGATAAAATAAGAACAAAACACATTGTTAACAAGTATCTAGAACTCCAACAGGTAAGCTTTAGAATAAAGCTCTTAATTATCTCCCTCAGACCAAAGACAGCAGCAGACACTTATCTAGCTAGCATTTAAGAGTTCTCTACTAAACTGATGCTCTATTATCATCCAAAGATAAAAGAGCAGTAACTAACCTAGATCCAGGGAACAGAGTCAGAAAGCTATCTAACCCCTCCTACATTATAAATCTGACTTCTCTATAGGAATCCTGTAATTTTACCCTATTTCAACACAGGCATAAAGGCATATTCTAAAGGCAAACAAAAGCTTTGGGAATTAACCATATAATCTCTTCATGGGAACAGACAGTTCAACATTACACACTATTATTGAGTAACCACAAATCATTTTAAGTGTTTACTTAATAACTTTTCTTACAGGTGTCATGTGAAAGAACACAAAAGTACAATCTGTGAAGGCACCAAACCCAGTGCTGAGTTCACTGCTGATTTTTATTAAATACTTTTATTATTTGAGAGAAAAAATACTGTTTTCCAGAGAATTAATTCTTTAGAATAGTGAAACTAATTTCCCTAAAGTCAGGAACAAGACAAGGGTGTCCACTTTCACCACTACTATTCAATATTGTACTGGAAGTTTTGGCCACAGCAATCAGAGCAGAAAAAGAAATAAAAGGAATCCAAATTGGAAAAGAAGAAGTAAAACTCTCACTGTTTGCAGACGACATGATCCTCTATATAGAAAATCCTAAAGACTCGACCAGAAAACTACTAGAACTAATCAACGAATATAGTAAAGTTGCAGGATATAAAATCAACACTCAGAAATCCCTTGCATTCCTATACACTAATAATGAGAAAGTAGAAAAAAGAAGTCAAGGAAACAATCCCATTCACCATTGCAATGAAAAGAATAAAATACTTAGGAATATACCTTCCTAAAGAAACTAAAGACCTATATATCGAAAACTATAAAACACTGATGAAAGAAATCAAAGAGGACACTAAGAGATGGAGAAATATACCATGCTCATGGGTTGGAAGAATCAATATAGTGAAAAAATGAGTATACTACCCAAAGCAATCTACAGATTCAATGCAATTCCTATCAAGTTACCAGCAGTATTTTTCACAGAACTAGATCAAATAATCTCAAGATTTGTAGGGAAATACAAAAACCTCGAACAGCCAAAGCAATCTTGAGAAAGAAGAATGGAACTGGAGGAATCAACTTGCCTGACTTCAGGCTCTACTACAAAGCCACAGTCATTAAGACAGTATGGTACTGGCACAAAGACAGAAATATAGATCAATGGAACAAAATAGAAAGCCCTGAGATAAACCCACACACCTATGGACACCTTATCTTTGACAAGGGAGGCAAGAATATACAATGGAGTAAAGACAGTCTCTTTAACAGGTGGTGCTGGGAAAACTCGTCAACCACTTGTAAAAGAATGAAACTAGATCTCTTTCTAACACCATACACAAAAATAAACTCAAAATGGATTAAAGACCTAAATGTAAGACCAGAAACTATAAAACTCCTAGAGGAAAATATAGGCAAAACACTCTCCGACATAAATCACAGCAGGATCCTCTATGATCCACCTCCCAGTATACTGGAAATAAAAGCAAAAATAAACAAATGGGATCTAATTAAAATTAAAAGCTTCTGCACAACAAAGGAAACTATAAGCAAGGTGAAAAGACAGCCTTCTGAATGGGAGAAAACAATAGCAAATGAAACAACTGACAAACAACTAATCTCAAAGATATACAAGCAACTTATGCAGCTCAACTCCAGAAAAATAAACGAACCAATCAAAAAATGGGCCAAAGAACTAAATAGGCATTTCTCCAAAGAAGACATATGGATGGCTAACAAACACATGAAAAGATGCTCAACATCACTTATTATCAGAGAAATGCAAATCAAGACCACAATGAGGTATCATTTCACACCAGTCAGAATGGCTGCAATCCAAAAGTCTACAAGCAATAAATGCTGGAGAGGATGTGGAGAAAAGGGAACCCTCTTACACTGCTGGTGGGAATGCAAACTAGTACAGCCACTATGGAAAACAGTGTGGAGATTCCTTAAAAATTGCAAATAGAACTGCCTTATGACCCAGCAATCCCACTGCTGGGCATACACACCGAGGAAACCAGAATTGAAAGAGACACATGTACCCCAATGTTCATTGCAGCACTGTTTATAATAGCCAGGACATGGAAACAACCTAGATGTCCATCAGCAGATGAATGGATAAGAAAGCTGTGGTACATATACACAATGGAGTACTACTCAGCCCTTAAAAAGAATAAATTCGACTCAGTTCTAATGAGATGGATGAAATTGGAGCCAATTATACAGAGTGAAGTAAGCCAGAAAGAAAAACACCAATACAGTATACTGACACATATATATGGAATTTAGAAGGATAGTAATGAAGACCCTCTATGTGAGACAACAAAAGAGACTCAGAGGTATAGAACGGACTTTTGGACTCTGAGGGAGAGGGAGAGGGTGGGATGATTTGGGAGGAACGGCATTGAAACATGTATACTATCTTGTAAGAATGAAGCGCCAGTCTATGTTCAATACAGGATGCAGGACGCATGGGACTGGTGCACGGGATGATTCAGGGAGAGAATGTGGGGTGGGAGGTGGGAGGGGGCTTTGGCATTGGGATATCGTGGACACCTGTGGCTGATTCATGTCAATGTATGGCAAAACAAATACAGTATTGTAATTAAAAAAATAAATAAATTTAAAAAAATTATCAATGAAAAAAAAAGTGACTATGTAAACAAATTTTCACCTTGTATCTTTTCAGGAATGTAATGAATAAGGAAAGGTCAAATAATACTAAACCATAACTATATATACTCGTACCCATAAAGGTTCCTGAAGAGGAGGCACCAGATTGTTTAATTTAAAACTTCTGAGGATCAAATTTTAAAGCCTATAAACCAGCTATATAACTAGAACGGCTAAATAAATTACAGCACATTGATATTATAAAGTCACTAAAAAACAATTATGAAAGGAAGGAACAAGAGTAGTGGGTAACAGTATGTGTTCAAGAGTCAAGCTATATGAATTCAGATCCCATTTCCATCATTTGCTAATCTCTGTTTACTTACCTATAAAATGGAAATAAAGGGGTCATTGCCTCATAATGCAGTTGAGAGGGTTGCTAAGTTGCTTCAGTCGTGTCCGACTCTGTGCGACCCTGTAGACGGCAGCCTACCAGGCTCCTCCGTTCTAGGGATTCTCTAGGCAAGAACGTTGGAGTGGGTTGCCATTTCCTTCTCCAATGCATGAAAATGAAAAGTGAAAGTGAAGTCGCTCAGTCGTATCTGACTCTCACGCGACCCCATGGACTGCAGCCTACCAGGCTCCTCCGTCCATGGGAGTTTCCAGGCAAGAGAACTGGAATGAAATCATGTAATACATGGAGAACATTTAGCACAATATGTAGCTAAGCATTCACAAATGCCAAGTACTAGACTGTAACAAAAAACATACTACAGAGTGTGACTTTAAAAAATATGAAATTAACTCTGAGGTCTAATAACAACTATCTAAAACTATGTACATACAGAGACAAGGAATAGGAAGGAAGTAATATGAAAACGTTATTTATTTATAAAGGTGGAGTTATAGTGATAAATTTATGATTTCCATCAGTATATTTTTAAAATATAAGACAGTATAATAGCTATAATTCTATGTTAATAGTTACTTTCTTTATGATTTCTAGTTAAAAATTACAGAATCTGCTGGCAATCAACAGTTCCCTCCATTTTGTTGCTTTTATTAAAAACAAAAATCAATCAACATACGCCCATTCATGGGGTCACCATCTCTCTCTGCTGCTGCTGCTAAGTCGCTTCAGTTGTATCCGACTCTGTGAGACCCCATAGACAGCAGCCCACCAGACTCTCCCGTCCCTGGGATTCTGCAGGCAAGAACAATGGAGTGGGTTGCCACTTCCTTCTCCAATGCAGGAAAGTGAAAAGTGAAAGTGAAGCAGCTCAGTCGTGTCTGACTCTTTGTGACCCCATGGACTGCAGCCTACCAGGTTCCTCTGCCTGTGGGATTTTCCAGGAAAGAGTACTGGAGTGGGTTGCCACTGCCTATTCCACATGTCTCTAGAGGTTGTTTTTAACAAATTAGTGTGACTCCTTCCACATCTTTTTAACAATCCTCTCAGTCTCTTTCATTCACACACACACACAGTTTACGGATTTTACTTTTACAAGCTCAAAGGGACAGTACATATTATTTTGCAACTCACTTAATAATATATCTTGAATATAGCTCCATGTCAATGCATATAGTTCATTATTGAACAGATGCATAGTAATCCATGCTACTAGTGTGCATATGTAACATCTAAGTTACCTTCCAAATTAAGACACTATTCAGAGGGAAATAGGAAAAGGAGTATGTCGACGCTGTAAATTGTCACCCTGCTTATTTAACTTATATGCAGGGTACATCATGAGAAACGCTGGGCGGGAAGAAGCACAAGCTGGAATCAAGATTGCTAGGAGAAATATCAATAACCTCAGATATGCAGATGATACCACCCTTATGGCAGAAAGTGAAGAGGAACTAAAAAGCCTCTTGATGAAAGTGAAAGAGAAGAGTGAAAAAGTTGGCTTAAAACTCAACATTCAGAAAATGAAGATCATGGCATCTGGTCCCATCACTTCATGGGAAATAGATGGGGAAACAGTGGAAACAGTGTCAGACTTTATTTTTGGGGGCTCCAAAATCACTGCAGATGGTGACTGCAGCCATGAAATTAAAAGACGCTTACTCCTTGGAAGGAAAGTTATGACCAACCTAGATAGCATATTGAAAAGAAGAGACATTACGTTGCCAACAAAGGTCTGTCTTGTCAAGGCTATGGTTTTCCCAGTAGTCATGTATGGATGTGAGACTTGGACTGTGAAGAAAGCTGAGCGCTAAAGAATCAATGCTTTTGAAATGTGGTGTTGGAGAAGACTCTTGAGACTCTCTTGGACTGCAAGGAGATCCAACCAGTCCATTCTAAAGGAGATCAGCCCTGGGATTTCTTTGGAAGGAATGATGCTGAAGCTGAAACTCCAATACTTTGGCCACCTCATGCAAAGAGTTGACTCATTGGAAAAGACTCTGATGCTGGGAGGGATTGGGGGCAGGGGGAGAAGGGGACGACCGAGGATGAGATGGCTGGATGGCATCACCCACTCGATGGACATGAGTCTGAGTGAACTCTGGGAGTTGGTGATGGTCAGGGAGGCCTGGCGTGCTGTGATTCATGGGGTCGCAAAGAGTTAGACACGACTGAGTGACTGACGTAACTGAGAGGGAAACAGAGCACTCTTAAAATTATGCTGGTAGTGCAGGTATAAATAAGACTCATCCCAAGCTCTCTGGGACATAGGGCCACCTTACCCAGAAGAGTTATACTTACTGGTTAGCATTTAAGCCATCTCCAATTTTTTGCTAGTAGCAATAGTAGCACAGGAGAAATTTTTGCTACTATGAATAATGCCTTGATGAGCATCCTTGTACCTACCACTCTTTGCACATGTAAGAGATATCTGTAGTAGAGATTTCTAAGAGCAGAATTACTGAGTCAAAAATACCTATCTTAAATTTTGATAAGTATCACCTACAAAAAGGATGTATCAATTATAATTAACATCTATAGTATATAAGATCTCATTCTTTGTATGGTGACATAGGTGTATAAAAAGTCAAGTGACTGGTCCATTAGTTGATATTATACCATACTTTGATGGAAGTGAAAGAGTAGAGTGAAAAAGTTGGCTTAAAACTCAATATTCAAAAAACAAAGATCATAGCATCCAGTCCCATCACTTCATGGCAAATAGATGGGAAAACAGTGACAGACTTTATTTTGGGGGTTCCAAAATCACTGCAGATGGTGACTGCAGCCATGAAATTAAATTGCTCATTGGAAGAAAAACTATGACCAACCTAGTGAAGTGAAGCCACTCAGTCGTGTCCAACTCTTTGCGACCTGTGGACTGTAGCCCACCAAGCTCCTCCGTCCATGGGATTCTCCAGGCAAGAATAATGGAGTCGGTTGCCATTTTCTTCTCCAGGGATCTTCCTGACCCAGGGATCAAACCCAGGTCTCCCACATTGCAGGCAGACACTTTAACCTCTGCACCACCAGGGAAAAGCAGAACTTTGTCAACAAAAGTCTGTCTAGTCAAGGCTATGGTTTTTCTAGTAGTCATGTATGAATGTGAGAGCAGAACTATAAAGAAAGCTGAGTGCCAAGAATTGATGCTTTTGAACTGTGGTGTTGGAGAAGACTCTTGAGAGTCCCTTGGACTATAAGGAGATCCAAACAGTCCATCCTAAAAAGATCAGTCCTGGGTGTTCACTGGAAGGACTGATGTTGAAGCTAAAATTCCAATACTTTGGCCACCTGATGCAACAAGCTGACTCATTGGAAAAGACCTTGATGCTGGGAAAGATTGAAAGTGGGAGGAGAAGGGGATAACAGAGGATGAGATGGTTGGATGGCATCACAGACTCAATGGACATGAGTTTGGGTAAACCCCGGCAGTTGGTGATGGACAAGGAGGCCTGGCATGCTGCAGCCCATGGGGTTGCAAAGACTCAGACACGACTGAGCAGCTGAACTGAACTGAGCAATTAATTCTAATCTGTACTCCCACTTCTTTTACTATAAATATGCCCAGTCTTAAAAGGCAAAATTTCCTACTTAACAGGGTAGGAGGGGACAAAATTTGCTTGTAATGAAACAAAATTTAGTTTCATAAGTATAATCAAGAAACAATGACACAGGAACATGGATGGACCTGGAGGGTATTATACTCAGTAAAGTTAAGTCAGAGAGAGAAAAACAAACACTGTCTGTTAGAATTTTATGTGGACTATAAAAAAATAAGGTCTTCCCTGGTGGCTCAGAGGTTAAAGCGTCTGCCTCCAATGCGGGAGACCTGGGTTCGATACCTGGGTTGGGAAGATCCCCTGGAGAAGGAAATGGCAATCCACTCCAGTATTGTTGCCTGGAGAATCCCATGGATGGAGAAGCCTAGTAGGTTACAGTCCACGGGGTCGCAAAGAGTTGGACACGACTGAGTGATTTCACCTCACCTCACATCATAAAAAAATAAAGTATACCAAAACAGAAATAGACTCACAGATAAAAGAACTGGTGGTGACCAGTGAGGAGAGGGAAGAGAGGAGGAGGAAGATACGGGTAGGGAATTAAGAAGTACAAACTACTATGTATAAAATAAGCTTTGAGGATATATAATATAGTACAGGGAACATAAAAATTTTATATTAATTTTAAATAGAGTATAATTTATAAAACTTTTGAATCACTGCTGTACACATGGAACTAATATAACATTGTAAATCAACTATACCTTGAATAAAAATATTTTAATACATATGAAGAAAATGAAATAATGACACCAAAAGCAAAGGCAAAAATATGGAAGTGGGACTACATTACACTAAAAAGCTTCTGTACAATAGAATGAAAGGGCAGCCCATGGAATAGGAGAAAATATTTGCAAATCATATATCTGGTAAGGGATTAATACATAAAATATACAAATAACTCATACAATTCAACAGCAAACAAACAACAAAAATGAAACAAATCCAGTTAAAAAATGAGCAGAGGATCTGAATAGACAATTTTCCAAAAAAGATATACAGATAACCAACAGGTACATGAAAAGGTGCTCAACATCACTAATCAACAGGGAGAAGCAAATCAAAACCACCATGAGATCAGTTCACACGTGTTGCAATGGTGATTATCAAAAAGACAAGTGTTGGAGAGAGGCTGTGGGGAAAAACCCTTTGTGCACTGCTAGTGGAAATGTAAACTGGTATAACAAACTATGGGAAATAGTACAAAGTTTCCTCAAATAATTAAAAGTAGAACTACCATATGCCCCAGTAATTCTCCTTCTGGATTGAAATGAAGGAAATGAAAGCACTATCTCAAAAGATATCTGTATCCCCATTTTCACTTCAGCACTATTTACAAAGGCCAAGTCACAGAAACAATCCAAGTGTTTAATGATGGATAAATGGATAAAGAAAATGTGGGATATACATACAATGTAACAGTATTTGGTCATGAAAAAGGAAATCCTGCCACTTGCAAGGATGGACTTGAGGGCATTATGGTAAGTGAAATTAGAGAAAAATACTATAGGATTTCAGCTATACGTGGAATTTGAAAAAAAACAACAACAACTGAACTCATAGATACAGAGAACAGGCTGCTGGTTAACAGAAACAAGGGTGGAGATGGAGAGTAGGTGAAATGGATGAAGGTGGTCAAAACGTACAAACTTCCAGTTATTAGATAAACAGGTCATGGGTAACAAACAGCATAATGACTATAATTGCTGCTGCTGCTGTTTAGTTGCTAACACATGTCTCACTCTTTGTGACGCCAAGGACTGTACAGCCTGCCAGGCTCCTCTGTCCATGGGATTTCCCAGGCAAGAATACTGCAGTGAGTAGCCATTTTCTTCTGCAGGAAATCTTCCTGACCCAGGGATCTCCTGTACTGGCAGGCAGATTCTTTGCCACTGAGCCACCAGTGAAGCCCAATGACTGTAGTTATCAATATAGTGCTGTATATTTGAAAGCTGCGAAGACAGCAAAGCTTAAAAATTCTCATCCAATGAAAATAAATGTAAGTATGTATACATTAAGTAAACTTATTCTGGTAATCATTTTATAATACATACATATATCAAACATGTCTTACTCCTAAAACGAATACAAAGCTATGTCAATTGTATCTCAAAAAAGAAACAGATGTTAGCAAGATAAGTGGTTTAAAAATTTAGGACACTGTTTAATTATTAACCAAAAAAATAATAATAATAAAATGACCTTTTCTCTGTATTTATTTTCTCATTTTATTCATTTTCCAAATTTCAGCCTTCGGTTGCAACAACAGTACGCAAATTTGAATTTCTTCATGTCGACTCAAGCCCAGCAGGTAAAACCTAACACCTCTCCCTCCTTTCCAAATCTTCTCAGGAAGAAACATTTCTTTACTCCTGTATCTTATCCAATTCCTTCCCGGATTAACGAGGAATGATCTCTTTCCAGTGTGCCCACCCTCTCCATTCCTAGTGCTTCTCTTTTTTAAGACCATGCCTCTTGATTTATAGGTATCTTGGACTCCCCAGCCTAACATTCCACACAGTATATATCCCAACCCTTTTCCCTGTTTCATGAACTGAGCCCATTATAATAAATGACTCTGCCTCCTATTTGACTGAGAAAATGCAATCACTTTTATATATATTAGACATATCTTTGTACTTCAGAGTTTCTTTATTCCCATCTTTTACATTCTGTCACTAACATCAAGCTAAACCATTCGAAATTACAAACTTTTAGGTAAAAACTGGTCAGGTATCAGCAATCTCATATGATTTAACTAAAGTGAAAGTGAAGTCACTCAGTCACGTCCAACTCTTTGTGACCCCATGGACTGTAGTCTGCGAGACTCCTCCATCCATAGGATTTTCCAGGCAAGAGTACTGGAGTGGGTTTGCCATTTCCTTCTCTTGGGGATCTTCCCAACCCAGGGATTGAACCCAGGTCTCCAGCATTGCAGGGAGACTCTTTTACAGTCTGAGCCACCAAGGAATCCCAGTTTAACCCTAAAAGAGGCATAATTCCTTTACTCCCATTTTTCTCCTTGGTATCATTTTTTTCTCACATTTTCCTCTATATCTTATTTCATCATTTGGAACAACGTTCTTGCTCCCTTGTTCCTGTTCAGTCTCTTTCTACTAGATCTTTGCCTTGATCCCCAAAAATGCCCTGTGTGTCAAATGAAAAACAAAAACAAAACTGTCTTCTTTACCTTTCCCTCATGCTTGCAAAGGCCCTGAGAGACTCTCTTCTCTCTCTTTCCCTTCCACTGTCAAACTTCTTGAAACAGCAGTCTGTACTCCTGCCTTCATCTTCCTCACTCTTCATTCCTTAATATTTTACAACCTGGCTTATGTACTCGTTGGCTGTACTGAAATTTTTCCAGGACTACCAACAATCTCTATTTTGTCAAAAATCAAGGCCTGTAGCTTCTAGAGCCTTCAGGTGTTTCATGCTGACCACCTCACCCCCTCATCCTTCGGGCTCTCTCCTGCCACAGTGCACTTTCAAAGTTCTTTCTTTCATCTCGACTTCCCTTCCACCTTCTATGATTCTCTAAATGAAAGGATTTCACAAAGATCAGTCCTAGTTTCTTTTTCTATGTTCTTGTCCTTTGGTAACTTTATGCAAATTTTCTGGCTTCATGATAGCTGAAATCTGGGTTAATGCTTTGGAAATATCAGTAGAATGGTGTCAGTACAGTGCTGAAGTCACTTGCTGTTCTTTGGTCATCGGGATATAGAGAAATGACAAGGATTGTCCAGGGGAAGTCAGATGTCAATTAGGACAGGAGAACTATGAAAATTTCAGACTGGATGGAAGAGTTGTTTACAATAAGATGAATTTGATAGGACAGTAAAGAATCCTCTCAAAAATGATACTAATGAGAGGTTTTGTGTAAAACCCCATCTTCTCTGATACTTGAGCCAATTATTAATGTATTGCCTCTCAGCTTTACATCCACCTTCATTGCCCTACTTTTACCTATTGGAACTGGATTCTTCAGATAACATGCTTCCTCTGTCACTGACCCAATACCAGGCTCAGCCAAGACAAGGATGCTAAAAGGATGTACCTACCTCTACATCTTAAATAGTTCTCTTTTACTTCTGTTAGTAGTAAAGGAGCTACTATTACAAAGGCAGTTACTCCTGCCTTTGACCTGAGTAACAATTATTTTTATTAACATTTCCTTGCTGAAATTACTGGCATGGTTTCTATCTCCTCATTGGATTTTGATTGATCTGGGCTTATGCCCTTTGGCTATAACACTCTTACTACTCTCTTATTGCTTGTCCCTCCTTCCCCCTTCTCCTATTTTCTTTAATATCATAATTCAAGCTTTTAAATGATATTAAGACAACTTTGACCTCACATAAATCTAAACTGGATGCTTTATGCATCCTAATTAACTCACATTCGTGCAGGCCCAGAATAAAGTGTATATATAACTAGACTTCGAACCGAACATTTTCTAAATTTGTCATTGATAAGAAAAGTTCTTACTACATCACTGTCCTTACTATATTATATATATATATAAAATCTTACTGAGATTTTGATGAAATTTAAGCCTGCATAAAAACTCACATAAAATGTGTACAGAAGAACAACAGAAAAGATACACCTAGCTTGATTAAATTCCAAGCAAGATTTGGGCACGTCTATTCAGTACTCTTGCCTGGAAAATCCCATGGACGGTAGAGCCTGGTGGGCTGCAGTTCATGGGGTCGCAAAGAGTCAGACAGGACTGAGCAACTTCATTTTCACTTTTCACTTTGATACACTGGAGAAGGAAATGGCAACCCACTCCAGTGTTCTTGCCTGGAGAATCCCAGGGACGGGGGAGCCTGGGGGGCTACCATGTATGGGGTCGCAGGGAGTCGGACACGACTGAAGTAACTTAGCAGCAGCAGCATTCTATGTAGACTGTGTAAATTTATATAGGAAATAGTGGATTCCTAACACAACACACCATGGTACGGCAGTTTTAAAGTTCAGAACTGTGTGTGTGTTGTTAGTTGCTCAGCTGTATCCGGAGCCTTTGCTAGTGGGACTGTAGCCCACTAGGCTCCTCTATCCCTGGAATTCTCCAGGTGAGAATACTGGAATGGGTTGCATTCCCTTCTCCAGAGAATCTTTCCAACCCAGGAATTGAAACTAGGTCTCCCACATTGCAGGCAGATTCTTTACTAACTGAGCTGCCAGGGAAGCCTTAAAGTTCAGGATACCTAATGCCTATTTTTACTAAAGTATATGTTTAAACACTCTGTCTTCCCCATTAAACTATATGCTCCATAAGGACACAAACTGTTTATCTTATTCCATGCTCATCCCTTGAATGTAGAATAGTACCCAGAACATAGTATGCATAAAATAAACTTTCTCCTTCCCACAGTTTTGTGCTTTGCAGGTTTTATTTCTTCTCTAGTTGCCCTGAAATAGAGTATTCTTTGCATTTGGATTCATTTTTCATTTTGTGAATCTTGGCAAAACACTTGTCACAAATTAAGCATGGATAAAGTTTATTTTTTTGAGTCCAGGCTTCTATCTATACATACCAAGACATGGGGGAAAAATTCTGTTTTTCACACTGTCTCAAAGACCTGAAAACGTAGTCTACAGTGGGAGGAAGCAATAATTGTTGTCCTGTTACTCTGTTAAAGGGAACTGAATAAAACTGAACATACATTGAAATGGTGAATTTTAAAATGTTGGTACATAAATACATAATCAGTTATTTTCAAAACTGCCACTGGAAAACCATATTTGACAAAGGATTGCCAGATGTCAAAAAACGCTGTTTTTCCCTGAGCACACATAATTTCCTAAATACCAATCTGAAAGTTCCTTAGTTGGTTAAACTTGGTTCAGAAATTTTGATGTTTATATCCTGAAAAGGTCCAATTTATTATAAATATAGTGATTTAGATAAATTTATTATCCAAATCAGGACATTGCTGAGATTAAGAGAGAACAGCAAAAATAATGATACCAGGAGCAACAGGTAAAAACTTCCCCAAGCAAAGCAGGACTTATGGTAACTGTATGTGTGTAACCTTGCTAAAATACACCGAAAAACAGATTCCTGACTACTGTTTTTGGGTGTCTTACCTACTTTTATACCAAAGGAATATGTTTCCCTAACTGTGTAAATCAAGATATCTATTTGACACAAATGACATAAGCATTTCCTACAAAAAATTTAAAGAACATATTTTCAGAAATAATTTTATTAAGGTGTAATGTGTAAAATAAACAATGATAAAATCAATAGAGAATAATATTATGGAAATTGTGTGCTAGCAACTAAATATATATTTTTATAATCAGAAATTAAACAATGTAATCCACCAGACTAAATGTAATCTACCAAACTAAAAAGGAAAACTGAATGATCTCACCAAGGTGCAGAAAAGTCCTTGACAAAATTCAAATCTTACTCATGATAAAAGAAGTCTCAGAAAACTAGGACAGAAACTTAACTTGATAAATGGCATCCACAAAAGTCCTAAAGCTAACATCACTAATGGTGAAGAAATGAACTGCTTACCTCCTAAGATCAGGAACAAGTTAAGGATGTCTACACTTAACTCACTATTATATCACACTTTACTGGAAATCCTACCAAGTATAATAAGGCAAGAAAAATTAATAAAAAGTCAACATACCAAAAAAATCAATCATATTTCTATATACTGGTAATCAACAAGCAGAAATCAAAATTAGAAAACAAAACCATTCACAATAGTTCCCCACACAAGAAATACTTTAGTATCTGAGAACTACAAAATGCTGATGAAAGAAATCAAAGGTGACCTAAATAAATGAAAAGACATTTTGTTTTTGGACTGAAAGTCTCACACAGTTAAAAATGTCAATTCTTCCCCAAAGTGTTCTATAGATTTAACACAATTCTAATCATAATTCCAGCTAGTTTTTTGTAGATAAAGAAAAGATGACGCAAATGTATGTAGAAAAGCAAGCAAAGTAGAATAAAGAATTTTAAAAACGAGAAACAAAGTTGGAGAATTCAAGTCACTCTAAGACTTACTACAAAGCTAAGGACATCAACCCTGATTCATTGGAAGGACTGACATTGAAACTCCAATACTATGGCCACCTAATAAGAACAGCTAACTCACTGGAAAAGACCCTGATGCTGGGAAAGACTGAGGGCAAGAGGAGAAGAGGGCAACAAGGATGAAATGGTTGGATGGCTTCACCAACTCAACGGACATGAATTTGAGCAAACTCCTGGAGACAGTGAAGGACAGGGAAGCCTGGCATGCTGCAGTCCGTGGGGTTGCAAAGAGTTGGACACAACTTAGCGACTGAAAACAACAACAACAAAGATACAGTAATAAAGACATTGCGGTAATAACAGAAAGACAGACATACAGGTCACTGGAACCAAAAACAGAATCCAGTATACTCACACAATTATGGTAATTGATTTGTGAAACAGATGAAAATACAATTCAGTAGAGAATGGACAATCTTTTTAGCAAATGTAGTTGGAACAACTGAACATCTATATGCCAAAAAAAAGGGGAGCAAAAACTGTGACTTTACATGAAAAATAACTCAAAATGAATTATAAATCTAAATATTAACTGTAAACTATAAAATTCCTAAGAGAAATCAGAAGAGAAAAAATTTTATAAACCTAAGTTAGACAAATTCTTATACCTAATACTAAAATCATAATTCATAAAGGAAAAAAAAAACTGATAGGGCTTCCTTGGTGGCTCAGTGGTAAAGAATCCTGCTGTCAATGCAGGAGACATGAGTGTGATCCTTGCTCTGGGAGGATCCCACCTGGGAACCACAGCCCCTGAGCCCATGCACTGAACTACTGAAACCCAAGCACCCTAGAGCCCGTGCTCAGCAACAAGGGAAGCCAGCACTGTGAAAAGCCCATGCCGCAACAACAGAGAGTCCACGTGCAGCCACGAAGACACAGCATAGCCAAAAATAAATAAAGAGGATACAGGGATTTTATTTTTTAAAACTAATAACTCAAACTTCATTAAAATTTAAAACTTTTTTGCTCTGTGAAAGGTTGAGAGTGTGAAAAGACTGGCTGGGAGAAAATTTCTGCAACCAGCAACAGAGAAAATTGTGTATATATTATATAAAGAACTAAAAAACTGAATACTCAACCATCAGAAAACAACCTAATCTGGGCAAAAGGTTTAAATGAATATTTCACCAATAATGGCAAGTTAGCACAAAAACAGATGCTCAACATTAGTAGTGGTAGTTCAGTCACTAAGTCATGTCTGACTCTTGCAACCCCACAGACTGTAGCCTGCCAGACTCTTCTGTCCATGGGATTCCTTTATTCAACTGATGAAGGCCAAACAGATTGTCTTCAGTTTATAGGGATTATGAATAAAAGTTATTATCATTTATGTATGGGTTTTTGTGTTTCACTTCTCTAGAATAAATATCCCAATCACTGGGCCATGTAGTAAGGCCATGTAGATAGCTCAGCAACATTAGTCATTAGAGAAATGCAAATTTAAACTTCAAGATACCCCTAGAATGGCAATAAGCAAAATAAACACTGACAATAACAAGTACTGGTAAGGATACCAATTAGAACTCTCACGTATTGTTGAAGGGAGTAGAAAAAAGTACAACCACTCTGGAGAAGAAGCTGGCAGCTTCTTATAAAATTAAACACCTACTACATGACCCAGCAGTCTCACTCTGGGATATTTACTCTAGAGAAATGAAAACATGTTGACACAAAAACCCATACATAAGTGCTAATAACAGTTTTATTACAAACTATTTTATTACAAACCCTACAACTGAAGACAATCTGGTTGCCCTTCATCAGGTAAATAAAAGAATCCACCATACACTAATAAAAATCCCTATAACTACACGTACATGCATAGTTAATTTTATGTTAATTTAAAATTTTAACTAATTATCTTTACTCAACCCCTACTTTTGCCCCAAACTTTCTCATCACCTGTTTCCTAAATGAGTAAATAATACCACCATCCACCTGGTTGATCTGATGCATTTCTTTAAGCTTCATGCTTCAGCTAAGTACTTAGAATATCTAGTTGACAATTCTATACTCATTGTCTAGAATATCACAGGTACTCAATAGATACGTTATCTAAGTATGGAATCTAATACTATTAAAGAAGCAGAGAATGTAGGAGACCAAGAGTCACTAACACAAAAATGCACAAAGAGTAAAGTGAAATTTTTTAAAAAAATCAATAGAGTTAACATAAAAATTAATGATTTCTATTCAAAGGACACCACAGGCAAAGTAAACAGAGGACCAAAAAAATGACTTGTAATGTCTAGAAGCAAAATGGTATCAGGAATGTACAAAGAACTGCAAATTAACAATAAAAACTAATAACCTGACACAAAAATGAATACAGAATGTAAACAGCAAAGTTACAGAAGCAAAGAGTTGAAAGGCTGCAATCACTGCAAAACACTCATCAGGTATCAGGAATGTACAAAGAACTGCTGATCAACACGACCGACTAGACACCTGACATAAAAATGAATACAGGATATAAATAGGAAAGTTAAAGAAGCTGACAGCTACAAGGCTGCAATCATCGCAAAACTCATTAGTAATCAGAAAAATGCAAATTTAACCAACACTGAAATAACATTATACCTGTGACAAAATGACAGGTTAGAAAGGTAAGTACTATCAAATACTGGCAAGGATAGAGGAGATGGTAATTCACATGTATTGCTGGTGGGAGTACAAACTA
This sequence comes from Nanger dama, assembly GCA_917880005.1. NCBI lineage: Eukaryota > Metazoa > Chordata > Mammalia > Artiodactyla > Bovidae > Nanger > Nanger dama. Next base: position 19,939,461 of record CAKJTW010000036.1, on the reverse strand, counting down.
GTACAAACATTCTGGAAAACAATCAGGTCACACTGAATGAAACTAAATTATAAGTATGCTGTAATATGTCTCCCTTGCTAGATTATAAACTCCACAGGGTTAAAAAACATTTGGTTTTTTATTCACTGTTTTATCTTCTATACTTAACACAGTTCCCAGTATATAATAAATATTTGTTTGTGTTAATAATCTAATTGAGGGCCATAAGATACTGCTAATCTATTTGCTTAAAAAAATTTTTTTTAATGCTTGCAGCTGTTTTTCAAAGTGAATAAACAGTATGCTTTATTTCTCTCTCCAAAAATTTGTCCTATGATTTCTTTTCCTGAGTCAATGACTATTCATATTAAAATTTAAAATAATTAACAAACTTCTCAAAAGCTCATCTTTTTCAATTTAAGGGGAGTACATTCTCATATTGATTGGAGTAAGTATTCAACTCAGTAATATACAAATTTCATTAGCCAGGAAGAGTTCTATACAATGCAGTCAACAGAAATACATTAATTGAAATTTCCCTATTCTAAACATTTTCTCAGTCAAAAAAATTAGGAGAGGAAAACGTCATATCTAAAGAGCTTAAGTAGACTTTATATAAATCTTAATGCTTATCAAATATTTAGTACTTGCTGTAATACTTCACCACCAGGTGGCAGATCCATACAACTTTCTAGAAATGCTCTTATCAGTCCTGAGAAGTTAGTTCAATTAGAAGGAATTTTGGAACAGTGAAATTTTTTTTTATAACTTTTTTAAAGTTTTTTTTAATGTGGACAATTTGTAAAGTCTTTACTGAATTTGTTACAAGATTACTTCTGTTTTACACTTTGGTTTTTCGACATATGTGGGATCTTAGCTTCCCAACTAAGGACTGAACCCGCTTCCTGTATTGGAAGGCAAAGTCTTAACCAATGAACTGCCAGGGCAGTCCTGGAAAAGTGAAATAATTTTAAGCATATCTGAACCTGAGTCAGTTAACCACAGGCTAGATACAACTGCTCCTTAGAACATAACATTCTATTTAACTGTAAATTTGTCTCCAGGCTATGCAGAGCACACAATTATCTTTAAAGAAAGCAGAATACTAAAATACAATTTTAAAATGTGGTTACCCACAGTCCAGTCATTCAAAATCCTCAGAAGTGTAAGAAAGAGCTTTGAATCCAAACATAAGGAAAGCAAGAGATGAAAAGAAATTGTGGAAAAAGAAATGAAGAGTAAAGAAGAAAGGACAAAGAGAAGAACACCTGCCAAAAACCAAGAAGCTATCAAAACTCAAGTTATAGCAAGCCGGAAAAAAAGAAAAACCAGTGACATTTCAGTGTTTTCAGAAACATTCAAATCAATAAAGACTAATCTCAAGTGAATCAGTTAACTAAGAAATTGACTTCTCAAAATGTTTCAAAAAGTGATTCTTAAATTCTAAAAATACATGAAGTATGTTATCTCAGAATGGATTCTCAGTTACAAGATGCTATGAGAAGCACTTCTTGCAAACGCTTATTTTCCACCCAGGCTGTGGCACACTGTCCCCTCCACCTCTCCTCCAGCCCTAATTCAACTTCTCCTGCCTCCTCCTGACCCATGTTTGCAGAAGCAGATAGCTCCCAACACTCAGAAATAAACCCCTGGCCACTGCAAATTTCAGGAAATAGCTCAGCTTCCTCACTAATATTTCCTTCCTGGTATCCTCCTTCAAATCTACCTCAGCCACAATTAGAAATCAATACTCAAGTAGCCTGATGAACCGGGGCCGATCTAAACTTTGCAGGGTTTGAAAAATATACTATGGGGGTCTTTTGTAAGAAAAAGAATAGGGAAGAAAGTGTCAATTTTGCAGACTTTACAAAAAATATATATATAAGCACTGAACACGTTGTTGGAGACTCTCTAGACCCTAAAAGGGGTCCCTGAAAGTGAGAGGATCCAGGACTCATAAACTTAAGGGTGAATCACCCAGCCATGAACACATGCTAAGGAAAAACAAGTCCCTAAATCCAGTTTGCTAAATACAACAGCTGATACATTAATTCCAGTCAATAAAACGAAAAATACTGCTTAGAGAGTGAATGTTCCTAGTTACTTTGGAACAAAATGGCTAAAATTAAGGACAGAGCCAAACAGTCTAATGATGACAAGAGAACAAAGCAGAGGAAGAAAAACTGTTAGCACCGAGGAGGCGGGCATAGGGGACAATTTCCCCCTGGGCTCTTGTTTACATAACCCAGCTTCAGAAAGCTCTCACTTTTCTTCCTTGACAGAAACACTCAAGCAGAGACAAAACAATTCTCAAACAACTTTGCTTTGGGAAATTTTTCTTTCAACTTTGCACCATACACTCCATCATTCTAGAGTCCACAGCCCCCTAACACTATCAGAAGAAAGTTGCCAAACCTCTCATTTCTTCCTCTAATACAAACTGTTCTAATATACACAAAGGTTTCAGCAGCTTATCTAAGTGAACAAGAACACAAGTTCTCATTTCCTAATAACTTCCTGAATATTTTATTATCGTTTCCTCCCAGGAAATTTATTCACTCTATGTAGATCCAACACTAACAGTCCATCTTTGAAGGGAAACTATTCAAGTATATCAGAAGTTCATACAAAAGATCACCTCTACTACCAGATTACTGTTTGACATATGCCTGAGTAGAAAAGATATGAGTTGAAAATACATATGAATTTCATAACATACATAGAAAACAAAGAGAGACTATTTAAATCAGAATATATTTTCACAAACCAATTGAAAAAATGCAAAAATTAAAACTATATATTTAAGATGACTGAATAGTACACTTAAAATCTACATCTACCTTTCAACTATATCTAATTTCAATTATACCTCAATAAAAATTAAAATTAAAAAAAGGTCAAGACTAAGATTAGGTAATTTCACCCATTAACAAGAAAAATTATTGGCATTTTTACTAACTCTGGTTTCAGGGGGAATGATTTCTAAAAATTACCTTGTATATCTTAACATGAGGATACTTTTAATACAAAATAAATATTCCTAGAGTCACAAACTCGGGACCCTATCATAACAGCATATGATACAATACATACCAAACTTTTTACAGCAAAACCTTTGCTCTTTGGACCAAAGGATTTGGGTCAGTAAATAACCAGTAACAATAAGACTCCAATACCTGTAATGGGCCCATACTCCACCCTGTAATGGGCCTTATCTTCACCATATACATTCCCAAACAATTTAAAAAGAACCTCTTTCCTTTCTCATCAGAACAGCAAAAGTAGGTACGATTAAACAAAGGGAATGAGAATGAGTGCATGTCAAACAGGGAAAAAGCCAGCATTTCAGGAGGGAAATCTACGCTGTTCATTATTTTGCAGTATAGCCAGCTGGTTAACAGTCTTGCCTAAATTCAAATTCCTGCTTGTCACTTACTAGGAATAAAACCACAGAGTAAATTACTTGTTAGGTGGAACATGCTTCTTAAGTCTCCGACACATAGAGCTTTCCACAAGAAAACTGAGGCACAGAGACGTTAACCAACTTGTCCAAAGTTCCCCAAATCTTAGAAACACCCAGCACTGCTAGTGAGTAGGCATAAGGAAGAGATTTGCAGAAAGACACAAGGAAAATATAACCAACTGTATGTTCCACAGCAGAAGCATAGGGCATCTCCTATAGCTGTGTAGCCAACGATTGCCTACACCATGCCCTGCTCCATAGGGCTCCTAAAACCTTCTAAGAATGTTTTACTGTGCACTGGACTTCTTACAGAGTAGGAAGGTAGCAAGCACTGCCATTATCTAAATTACAAAGAACTTTCTGTGGAATGAGAAGAGGGGAGTGAGGTCAGCCCAATCACCTACACTGCTGCTCTTCAATCATCCTTGAAGACATCATCATGAAAAACTTCAACAAATTTCAAATGCTAAAATCTATAGAACTCTGGAACAGCCACTATTTTTAACACAGAAACAAAACTGAATACAGCGCATCACAGAAGTCATTCTAAGATATCAGCATCAATTCTTCCAAGGAATTCTATAACTTATTTTAGTAGGGAATACCTTTCCCCCCACAATAAAAAATACCAGTAAGTTCTTGACTAGAGCAACAGTGGTCCAAGAAACACCAATTGTTGGTAAACAGCCTAGACTCACAACCTATTCCTTCAATTCACAGCACACTCCATTGCCAGATCAAGCACCCATCCCCATCTTGTGCTTCACATTAACACTCGAAGTTGCAAAGTATTTTCTGTGCCTATACACAAATGCTTTACTACTCTCAGATGTTTGCTCATTGTATTTCCTGTCCCCCTTCCCATCTGCACATCCTCTACTCAGCCAGGGCCAACAGCCTGTTCCAACACAGCCCTTCCCCATCCAGTTCAAATTCTGCCATCCCTATAAAGTGTACCCTGAGTCACTCAGGGTAATTGAGTAACTTTCTGGAAGTAACCACTCCATCTTTAGAACTCCCGAAGCACTCTGAACCCTTTTATAGCATCCATCACTTTCTACACAGCACTATGACTATTTTTATGTATGCCATGCTCTATATTAGATTGATAACATTTCTTCCATCTCCCAGTACCTAGCACAGCGCCTCACACGTGTTAGCTACGCAATGCAAATACTTGTTGAATGAATAAATGAGTCTGAGAGTCTGTTTCCCATTGGAGAATCATAATTAAGTCTTTACTAAACAGAGTTAAATAGACTGGACTTCTCCCTCAGAGAACACAAACTATCTGAACTTGCCAAGAGCTACATCTTAAATCAGAGAAAGTCACTGAGCTATAGAGCACAACTTCATTCACACAAGCTTCCTTGTACTTATTTGTTTACGTGTCCTTCTCTGTGAAACAGGCCTTTATACTGCCAAAACTGAGGAGGGTGGAGAGCATAACTAGTTTAATTTGTGTTTAAAAAAATACAGCCAATTAAAACGTAGTTACAACAGCCTGAAAATGTGGCTCAAAAACTGCTATGTGTCACCTATCCTACAGAATTTTCCTCTTAATCATAGATGTTTTGAAACTTTTTCTGATAATTCAGGTCTTTCCCAGATAATGCCTCACCTCCCCTTCAGGGGAAGAGGGAACTAGGACCTAAGGAAACATAGTCACCTTATAAACCAAAACATGATCCCTCTAAATCCAAGGAGATAGCCAGGACTTCAGAAGAGAAGAAGAAAGGAAGAGTTAAGGAGATAAACAAAGCAGTGGCAAAACCACAGTGAGAGAATCAGGCTTGCTTCAGAAGAAGAAATCAGTTATCAGAAGGAAGATGCAAGAGGTGGGAGGAGTGGGAGTGCTGAGGTCAGGAACAATCAGAGACAAAATCAGAGAGAGGAAAGTTACTTCCCCTTTGCGAGATCCCAGGCCTTCTCCACCTGCCACAGCCCTCAGAGGCTCTCGCATGTTTACTATCAGTACCTTCTATTTATCCATCGATCAATAGTAGTAACAATAGTAGTGTTAGCCACTCAATCATGTCCGACACTGTTGCGACCCCATGGACTGTAGCCCGCCAGGTTCCTCTGTCCATGGGATTCTCCAGGCCAGAATATTGGAGTGGGTTGCCATTTCCTTCTCCAGGGGATCTTCCCGACCCAAGAATTAAACTCAGGTCTCTTGCATTGCAGGCAGATTCTTTACCATCTGAGCTACAGGGAAGACCTCCATCGATCAATACTTACTGAAAATCAGCTAGCTGGCACTTTTCTAGACCCTGGGAAAACAGTAATGAACATTCATCTGGCACAAAGGACAAGATATATGTCAGAGTGATTTAACTTTTTCAGGTCCTCTACCCCTCAATCAGACCATAAACCTTTTGAAGGTAGTACATCTCAACCAGATTACAAACACTTGAGAGTAAATGTTATACACCACATGTCATTATTTTCATAGCTTCTTGTATCTCTATATGTCACAGGATTCCCATGTTGCTATTGATAAAAAGGAAAATACTCATCATGACTGTCTGCACGTGAAGTTATGCCATGACTAACCAAAAGAAGCCCGAACGGAGACCAGAACTGCACCTATGTTCCAGGTTCTCTGTACTTCTGATAAATTCACTGAAGTCAACATTTCACCATTTCCCTCCCAAATTTCTACCCTCACTTTACACACTCAGTTCAGTTCAGTTGATCAGTCATGTCCGACTCTCTGCAATCCCATCAGCAGCACGCCAGGCCTCCCTGTCCATCACCAACTCTGGGAGTTCACTCAAACTCACATCCATCGAGTCGGCGATGCCATCCAGCCATCTCATCCTCTGTTGTCCCCTTCTCCTCCTGCCCCCAATCCCTCCTAGCATCAGAGTCTTTTCCAATGAGTCAACTCTTCGCATGAGGTAGCCAAAGTACTGGAGTTTCAGCTTTAGCGTCATTCCTTCCAAAGACCACCCAGGATTGATCTCCTTTAGGATGAACTGATTGGATCTCCTTGCAGTCCAAGGGACTCTAGAGTCTTCTCCAATACCACAATTCAAAAACATCAATTCTTCAGCGCTCAGCTTTCTTCACAGTCCAAGTCTCACATCCATACAGGCCACTGGAAAAACCAGAGCCTTGACTAGACAGACCTTTGTTGGCAAAGTAATGTCTCTGCTTTGAATATGCTATCTAGGTTGGTCATAACTTTCCTTCCAAGGAGTAAGCATCTTTTAATTTCATGGCTGCAATCACCATCTGCAGTGATTTTGGAGCCCCCAAAATAAAGTCTGACACTGCTTCCACTGTTTCCCCATTTATTTCCCATGAAGTGATGGGACCAGATGCCATGATCTTCATTTCTGAATGTTGAGCTTTAAGCCAACGAAACTCTCCTCTTTCACTTTTATCAAGAGGCTTTTGAATTCCTCTTCACTTTTGCCATAAGGGTGGTGTCATCTGCATATCTAAGGTTATTGATATTTCTCCTAGCAATCTTGATTCCAGCTTGTGCTTCTTCCAGCCCAGTGTTTCTCATGAAGTACTCCGCGTATAAGTTAAATAAGCAGGGTGACAATATACAGCCTTGACATATTCCTTTTCCTATCTGGAACCAGTCTGTTGTTCCATGACCAGTTCTAACTGTTGCTTCCTGACCTGCATATAGGTTTCTCAAGAGGCAGGTCAGGTGGTCTGGTATTCCCATCTCTTTCAGAATTTTCCACACTCAACTCTTCCCCAAATAGTGAAAATATGAGAAAGTTATGTTATATGTGGAGAACACTTTGCTAAATTTAGCAAGAAAGGAAATTCAACAGAGGAAAAATAAGCTACAATTTACAAGAGAAAGAGTCATAGTGTCAGTTCAAGTAATGTTCCAGCTAATTAAGTGGATGAGAGAGAAAGGAAGGGGTGAAGCAGTTCATCTTGAAGATCCTCTTTCAGGTGGGGGGAGGGGACTCATGAATTTTTTTCATACATGCGGATAAAACAGTTTTACAATAGTCCAGCACTATTCAACTGAAATGAATGGGCTGAATTCCTCAGCTGGTGACAAAGCATCAGATGACACAAAAGACTCCATCAACCAGCCTAACCTCCACATGGACAGTTTACATCGAGCAACACCCATCCATCATCTCCACCAAGGAGATGATAATCAACAACATGTACTTCCAGACACAGAATTCTCCCAACTCAAATTTGTTTCCACTTCTAGAAAAGCAACTGAAAACGCACATCTTCCTAATGATGGGTCATTAGCATATTTTTCATTTTATAAAGCTGGCTTATATAAAGGTATACCACCTTACTTGGCATTTAATCATATATCGCTTTAAGACATACTGATTCTTATGCTGTCTCATGATACATTAGACAACTTCCTTTAGGGCAAAAGCTGCTGCTGCTGCTAAGTCACTTCAGTCGTGTCCGACTCTGTGCGACCCCATAGAGGACAGCCCACCAGGCTCTGCCGTCCCTGGGATTCTCCAGGCAAGAACACTGGAGTGAGTTGCATTTCCTTCTCCAGTGCATGAAAATGAAAAGTGAAAGTGAGGTCGCTCAGTCCTGTCCAAGTCTTTGCGACCCCATGGACTATAGCCTACCAGGCTTTTCCGTCCATGGGATTTTCCAGGCAAGAGTATTGGAGTGGGATGCCATCGCCTTCTCCGAGGGCAAAAGCTACATCTTCTGCAACTCTGTGCCCACCGTATCACAGTATCCCAAAAATACCTACAACAGAAAAAAAAAAAGAAAGAAAAAAACCACTACCTTCAAACGCTACCCCACCTAACATACACACCACACACACACACACACACACACACACACACACACACACACACACACACACACAGAGGAAAGCTGCTAGATAAATGGCTTACTGACATCCTTCTTAACTTGGGGTTCCTGGAAGGGCACAGTTATATATTATATTCACTTACCTCTTTGTATGGTTTAAAATATAATTAGCTTCATCAGAGGAACATAAACAGTTACTACTGAATCTAAGCCTCATGCTTTTCATCTATAAAATCAGAAAGATAAATAATGTCTCTTATACTTTAATTCTGAAATAGTCTTTCATTCAAAAATAAAACATTTCTGGAGACATCTTATATGCCAGATACTGGATTAGGCACTGAGGATACAGAGATAAAAATTAAGGCCACTACTTAGAGGGGGCATGGTCTAGGGATCATAATCTGAATTCCATTTGGCCTCTGCACCCTGCCTGACCTTGGTCACACACTGCTCAGGTCACCAAATGACAGCATTTCATACTCTTGCACAGCAATCAATGGAAGCAGGGAGGAAGAGGAGGAGGCGGCTGGGGATGCCTGGGGCTATGGGTTAAGACTGTCAGTTACAGTGTGGAGAAGTGTGAAGACAGACACAGGGAAAACGGCTACTCCCCACGCATTAAAAGCCATATGCCTATATGGAAACATACGGAAATAATTCTATCTGCCTGAAACTGTTCGTTATCTCTATCATCTAAACAACACACACTGAAAACCTATTTTATTACACTAAATATTATAACACATCTGACAGATTCCAACGGATCACAGAAATAAGGAAGGAGCAAGAAACTAGCCAGCAAGAGAGTTTCAGTTTAGTCTATTAATTTATCTCCTTTCTATGCTTTTCTTCTCCTTACCTTACCCATGAGTAACAAAATGGCCAAAGCCAGGGATAGGTTAGAAAGGGAGAAACAAGAAGGCTGCCTAATCTTGAGAAAAATAAACTACATAATTAGCCTCTAAATGGGGTGGGGAGGGGGCGGGGGGACAGGTTACAAAAGTCCCCATTTTTAGACACCACAGGTTTTTAGAGATGGATGTGTCCAAGTGAATTGCCCTGAGGTCAAATTCCAAACGCATTTACAATGTTTCTTAACTATGCCTGAGCTGTTGTTACCTCTATCTGTTTAGACATGGATTGAGTCCTCAAATGAGCAAAATCTGCTACGTAAATCAGATAGTTAATTAAAGAGAAAAGCTTATTAGTAGGCTGCAGGGAGAGATTTGATGAAATGGTGAATTAAACACAGAGGAAGAGGCCTCCTTCACTTATTAATTCTATCATTAATCTACAAAATTTAAGACAGTCAAGAGTAGTTGCTGTTGATGCATTTTTCATTTAAAAAGCCTAGTTTAGGGTAAATATTTACTGAGAACCTACTACCCTAAGGTGCCGCCTCATGGGCCCCTGGCCTATGAGAGGGGAAAAGGCATAGAAAACCATGCTATTCCCACATAATTCAAATTTATGGTTTATCTAGTATGGTATATTCTTGTATCAATACTTTTAAAAGTATTGATAATAATAACTGTGATCAACTCATTCCCCAACTCTCCTGAAAACTGGTTCTTGCTTTTCAACTCTATATGCACAGCAGAAGACCTCACTTCTGTATTAAGAATCAGCACATCTTCTACCCTCCTTCCCTCCAGCTGAAGAGTAGCTTATCTCTCCTCCTCTGTTGTTGCTGTTTAGTCAGTCATGTCTAACTCTCGTGACGCTGTGGACTGCAGTGCGCCAGGCTCCTCTGTGCATGAGACTTCCCAGGGAAGAATACTGGAGTGGGTTGCCATCTTCTCCTCCAGGGCATCTTCCTGACCCAAGGATCAAACCCGCATCTCCTGCATTACCACTGAGCCACTGTGGAAGCCCCTCCTTGTGCCCTACTGTAAATCTTTCTACTTGTGCTTAGAACCTCCCATATTCTCCGAACCCTCCCAGGAAACACATTATCGATTATTTCATTTTCCTTGTATATTCAAACTACCCCCTCTCAAACAGTCTTCTAATGCCTTTTAAACATGCTCAAGAGTCTCGCCCATTAAACACACAAACCATTCTTATTAGACCTCAACCACTACATTCAGTCATCCCCATTCACAGCTAAATTTCTGGAACTTTTCAGCCTTCATTTTCTCCCTTCCCACTTGTCCCTCAACCTGCTTTCAAATTCCAATGTCACCAAAGACTCATGGGTAGCCTAATGCAAAAGACATCCTTCGTGTCTCACCATACTTAACCTGTCAGTAAATCTGATGCTCCTTCCTTGATGTCTCTGATACAAGCCTCTCCTGGTTTTCCTCCTACTCCTCCACTCACTTCCCTGCCCTCTAACAGCCCACCCTCTTCACTTGACCACACTCTAAACAGATGATGCACAAACCCACAGTCTACATCTTTCACTGCACTCTGGACAGTAACAAACTGCCCCTGGATAACTCTAAGGCATATAAAATTCATTATGTCCAAAATTAAACTCAGGTTCTTCTTGTTCCCCATAAACTTACTTCTTTCCCCTCACAAGATAATGCCATCCATCCTACTATACAAATCCTAAAGAACCTTAGGAGTCATCTTGGACGCACTTCTCACCACAAAGTCCAACCTACCACCAAAATCTATTTTATCACCTAAATGTCTTCCTACTCCATAAACTCTTCTCCACCTCCATCATCCTAATCCAAGAAATCAGTGTAGACTGTACAGACTATCACACAGCCAAACTGTGAGGCAACACCAGCACCACCACACACATAATACATACTGTGGGCTTTTTTGTTGCATTGTATCATAATGGTCATTTAAATAGCTTTTAGTGGAATTTCAAATTCTTTAAAGTTAGGCCATGCACAGATCACCTTTCCTATCTCATTCCCATTAAAGTAAACTTGACTAAAGCAAGGTATAAGTCCAACACTTCCAACATAAAGTTTAGCGTACAGCATGTACTCAATAAAGGTTTACTGAATGAATCAGTCTGAAATTCACTGTTTTGGAGAAAGAATTTTTCAAATTTATATACATAAGACTTTCAGTCAACACTTAGGAAAATATTTCTCAAGCTTTGGAGTAAGAAACCTTGCTGTTTCTTAAAATGCAGATATCCAGGCCTCTGGAGTACAGATTCTATGTTAGTATGTGTACAATAATGCTCTGAAAAATAGAGACTATACTTCAAAAATTACTTAAGCATGCTGGCCTTGGGTAAAGCAACCAGCCCCTATGAAGACCTCAACTAATCTTAAAAGATACTGTAAACCACTGACGTCATTGGGGAGGCACGGAAGAATTTAACTTCTGCTTTTTTCTACCTCTTCTATAATTCATTTTCATCATGACATTATCTTGTGTTACAATACACAACAAATATTAAACATTTCCTCAAGGCTTCCCTGGTGGTCCAGTGATTGGGAATCTACCTGTCAGTGCAGGGGAACAGGTTCAATAGCTAATCTAGGAAGATTTGACAGGCCACACAGCAAACAGGCCTGTGCGCAATGACTTCTGAACCTATGCGCTGTGGCACAGAAGCCCACGTGCCCTACAGCCTGGGCTCTGCACCATGAGAAGCCACCACCATGAGAAGCCACCACAGCGAGAAGCCTGTGCACAGCCGGAGAGTAGCCCCGGCTTGCTGCAACTAGAGAAAGCTCTCCCACAGCAGCGAGGGCCCAGCACAGCCAAATATAGATAAATACATACAATAAATTTTATTTTAAAAATTTTCTTTAACTGAACTACTGAACTGCACTTATATGTCATATCTACAGTTTGTAGAATAACGCTTCAATTGTTTCATGTAATTAAAGGTATTAATACTTCACAATATCTCACAAAGCACACCACTACTTTCAGATGTTGTAACACTTAAGTGTGAAAGCCAGTGCATTAAAAATGGAAGATCTGGCATCAAGTATAATTTGTCATATCAAGTGCATAATATAACATACATAAAATAATCTATTTAACCTAAGAACAACATATGAGGAAAACAACTTAGATCATAATAAAACATTACTCAGGAAGACTCAATTTAAACAGTGTCTCCTAAATTGTACCATTCTTACTGGATATAAAGTTAAGACAGCCAAATTTCCTTACAGTGTATTTTATGTCTGTAACAGATAAAACCTTGTTCTTCTGACACAGCATAATGAAGCTGGCCATGTTCTTTTCCAATCCACCCTGTGGCCTCAGCTATCTACTTTCCTAATTCCTGCTACTATACCTAATCATTCAAACCATTTTCAAAGAATGATTCTCAGACTGGCAAACTCTAGATTTAAGGCTAAAGCAGATTCCTAATTTTTCTTCCTGTAAGTAAAAGGTGGTATAATGAATATATAATACTTCTACTTTTCTGTTTCATGTCCTACCCATCTTACTGAACTCTGAATTCCTTATTAAAAAAAAGAAGTCATACCATCCTACGTTTCATAATACATGAGTAAATGCAATCATACGTAAAACATGAACCCTTATTATTTGATATGGTCACCTGGTTGATGACAAACTGAAATTTACTATATATGTGGGAAAATGAGTAACACAACCAAAATGATAAATAAAGCTTTAACTGGAATATTTTTACATACAGAACTATTATCAATACTTTATACACATAAATAATTAACAATAGGTAAAAAACAAATCAACATTTTAAGAACACTGTTGCTTTCATCCTCCCAAAGAAAAGTCTTTCAACCTCAAGAACAGATACATAGGCTTGAGAGACTTGCTCAAATCTATAATCCCCAAAACTGGCACAGCCCTGGAAATATACTCAACATTCGCAAAAATGTCAGTGGAATAAAAATACTCCATTCTATAAGAGTTCCTGGGCGTCCCAGGCGGAGCTAGGTGGTAAAGAACCCACCTGCCAATGAAGAAGATGTAATAGGCACAGTTTCCATCCCTGAGTCGGGAAGATCGCTTAGAGAAGGACAGGGCGACCAACTCCAGTATTCTTGCCTGGAGAATCCCACGGACAAAGGAGCCTGGCAGGCAAGAGTCCATAGCGTTGCAAAGAGTCAGACATAACTAAAGCAACTTAGCATGCATGCGTAAGAGTTCCTATCAGGCAAGAGTTAATTGGCCTATTAGAGTCATTCAGAAACTTCATTATAATCTATATGTACATAGAAGTAAAAAGAAAATAATAAGAACTATTCTTTTTTAATTGCATCAGATACCAAACTAAACCAACTGAAAAAGAGAAAACATACACAGTGTAGATTATCAGTTCAAGATGGCAAAACTGAGCTCATAAATGTAATCAATGCCTACCCAACACTCCACCACCAATATACACTGAAATAATCAAAGGATTACATGTTTTAAAAACACCTGGGAGAAAAATCTGTAGCCCAGTGAAAATCACAGAAGAGTGCCAACCATATGTGGGCCTAGGTTTGCCTCCAAGAAAGAAGCCTGGCAAAGCATTTGGCAAAGCACTCACACTGCAGATCATGTGCTAAACAAAGTTATGAGACAAGGGGTAGAAAGAGAAGAGGCTGCTACTGCTATCTCCACAACCAACTGCCAGCATTTAAATTGCAAATTTTTTAATTCCAGCACTGAAAACAAACACTGTAGCAATAAACCTCCCGATTTCACAACAGACTAACTATACCTTGTCCTTAATCCCTGCAAACCACCAAACCAATGATCTAGCAACATAAAATTACTGAAATTTTCTCTCCTTTCATCTAGACCTGAAGCATTAGAACATAAGCCCATAGAAGTTTAAAAAAATCCGTATCAACCAGCAATACTGAGCACACACAGACACCCACTCCAGTACTCTTGCCTGGAAAATCCTACGGATGGAGGAGCCCGGAGGGGCTACAGTCCATAGGGTCACAAAGAGTCGGACACGACTGAGCAACTTGTCAAGAGACCTAGGAGCTAAAGAAGTAATTGTTCTGTCAACTGAAGCAAAATATAACAGGGGCAATAAATGCAGACTGCACAGGATGACAAACGAAACAAGTGTGAAATTTCCTCATAGAACACAAATAAGAAGATGATGAAAGGGGCACTGGAAGACTCCAGCTTCCAAGAATGACAAAGTAGATGATTCGTATTAACCCTTCCACTGAAAAGAAAGGAAAAGTTAGACAAAATACAAAAGATCTGTGTGAGGCCAATCAAGGTCATGAGGAATTACAGGACCAAGAACCAGAAAACGAGAAAATCCAAATAAATAAATCTGGTATTTGACGCTGTATTTTTTTCACCTAGAGGTATCTGTGGATTCCCAAGGCCACCACTGCTGAAGAGACTGAGAAGATGAGTGAAGCTTTTGACAGATGTGAGCCCTGAGGGGACAAAAACTGGAGTGAGGGCCTGCCGAGAAGGAGGGTCAACTCCTTAAACTGTCAATCAGGACCTCAAAGGGCTACATACAAGAAATAAAGGTAAACCCAAAATATTTCAGCTCATAAATTCTGAAGCCCAATTTTAAATCATCTCAATCCCTGAATGGATTACAGTGATGTGAGATTGTTAGTGACTTCATATAACCACATACCAGAAGAGAAGCAAAGGTACATCCTTTCTGGGAGAAGGATTTCATACACAATCCTTGACACTCAATCACAAATAAACAAGCACATAAAAACACAGAAAAATCCTTAAACCAGAAGAAATAACAAATACAAAAGCAAATCCTCATGGGAACACGTATGACAGGATGGATTAAAGGAATAAAGATACAATATAAGAATTTCAGCAGGGCCCTAGACACTATAAGACAAAATAGACAATCTAGATTTGAAAAATGCAATAAATGAAATTAAGAAATCAACAGAGTGCTGTCTCTGGTTAGAATGTAGAACGTCCTAAGAGACTTGCTGTTACCCAATAGCCAAAATAGGACAGAACAGCTACAAAAACTATAGTTGTTCTGAACCCATCAGAATGATGAGGATTCAAAAAAGCCAAACTAGACTAAACTACAATGGGGAAGAAATATTTGAAGAGATAATGGCCAAGAACTTTACAGAAGTGATTAAAGTAATCATTCCACAGGTACAAGAAACTCTGTAAGGATGAAAAATACAGAGAAACTGACAACAAGGCTCATCACAGTCAGATTTCTGAAAGTCATAGATAGAAAGCAGATTTTAAAAGTGGCAGCCAAAGGGGCAAAGAAGGAGGGAAGCACATTCCCCACAAGAGGAAAAATAAGACTTATGCTGATTTCCCATCAGAAGAGTTCAGTGCACAGTGAAATGACATTCTTAAAGGACTGAAAGAAAAAACCGTCCACATAGAATTCTACATCCACCATCCCCCACCAAAAAAATTAAAGTTGAACATGAAACAAAGGTTTCCAAACAGACAAAAGCTGGATGAATTCATGTCCAGCAGACCTAAACACTAAAGAGTATTCTCCAGGCAGAAGGAAATAATCCCAGATAGAAGCTCAGAGATGCAGAAAGAGCAACTGATAAGTAAAAACAACATGAGTAAATCTAAACCAGTGATGACATAAAATAATAATGTCCTGTGGATATCAAATATAAACATAACTAAAATATATAACAATGGCAACATAAAAATTAAAGGAAAAGGAAAAATAGAATTAAGGTGTTCTAAATGCCTTGTATTACCCAATAAATGGTAAAAGCAATGAGTCAAAGACATATTTAAGCACACGATGAAGAGTAGAAGAATATACAACTGGTAAACTAAAAGAAAAATTGCAACCAAAAAGAAGCAAGAAAAAAAGAGAGAAAAGAGAACACAGAACAGGCAAAGAAAACAAATAAATAAAATGGGAGATTTAAAGCCAAGCATATCAGCCATTACATGTAGATAGACTAAGAGCCCTAGAAAAACGGCAAAAACTGTCAGTGTAAATAAAAGAAAACTTAACAATTTGCTACATAAAAAACATAAATATAAGACTACAAAACAGGCTGAAAGTAAAAGGGTGAAAATTCAACACTAATTAAAAGACAGCTGATACTACTATATTAATATTAGAAAAAGTAGACTTTAATCACCAGAAAGATAATCTAAATCTGTATGTATCTAATAACACAGTCTCAAAACCATAAAGCAAAAATTAACACACCAAGCAAAGAGAAATAAAGCATCATAGAGAAAAGAGATAGAGCAAATATACCTATCTGGAATTCCAGAAAGAGATCACAGAGTATAGGTAGTAAAGTAACAGAAGAAATTTTCCTACCTTGAAAAAGATAAATCTGTTCAGAACAACAATAAAAACTCACTAATAAGAGAAATCACATCATATACACATTTTAAATTAAATGAGTTCAACCATACATGAAAGAATAGGAAGTAATTTAAACAGAACAAGCCATTCTACCTGCCATTCCATATAAGCATGCAATATGAGATATGAACTTGTTCTCCTACTTGAGCACAGCTCCAGTGTGCCTCTCTTAGTATGCGTATCTCATTACACTTTTAATTCTAGAGTTTAAAAAATGGTTTCGAACAATGCAAATCTTCCTCTTTATTTTAGTGATCAACAACAAAAAAATGTTGTTTCAATGCTAAGAAGAAAAAGCTATCTAAGCCCAACTTACTGAGAGATGAAATATCAGCCTCCAAAGTAGGGCTCCCCTGGAGAAGGAAATGGAAACCCACTCCAGTATTCTTGCCTAGAGAATCCCATGGACAGAGGAGCCTGCCAGGCTACAATCTTTAGGGTCACAAGAGTCAGGCACGACTGAGCGACTAAGCACAATGTAGGGCTTCCTAAGGAATGTTAAACAGGAAAATAATAATATGCAATCTTCATATTACTGGCTGAATTTAAATCTAATGCCTAACCAAAATGCAACTCCATGTACCTACTTTCTAAAAAGGAAAAAAAAATCAATGAATAAACTTCCATCTAATCATATTCTTGTGAAATTTCTAAATCTCAAAGTTCACACACACACACACACAATTCTACAAGTATACAGAGGTTTTAAAAAAAGATGAGGGTATGAGGGTACCTAGTAGACATTAATATTATATACAATATTGAATTGGAGGGGCCAAGGCGCTGTCCAGTGAATTCTGAAGAAAAAGACTATAACATGAGAACTTCATATCAAAGGCCAAAATATTATGCATATGCAGAGGCAAATTTAAAACACTTTTAAAGTGGAACTACATATCAAGTCATTACCACATTATCTGATATTTTTACCCACAAATTTTAACTGCTGATAGATAAGACTGATTCTGAAACTGCAAAATCTCTTACACAAATACACCTATTCTGAAAAAGTACACTATTCCACAAAACTTCCACAAAATTTTTAAAAAATAAGGATCTCTTCAGTTCAGTTTAGTCCCTCAGTCATGTCCAACTCTTTGCAATCCCATGGACTGCAGCACGCCAGGCTTCCCTCTCCATCACCAACTCCCAGAGTTTACTCAAATTCATGTCCATTAAGTTGGTGATGCCATCCAACCACCTCATCCTCTGTCATCCCCTTCTCCTCCAGCCTTCAATCCTTCCCAGCATCATGGTCTTTTCAAATGAGTCAGTTCTCTGCATCAGGTAGCCAAAATATTAGAGTTTCACTTCAGCATAAGTCCTTCCAATGAATATTCAGGACGGATTTCCTTTAGAATGGACTGGTTGGATCTCCTTGCAGTGCAAGGAACTCTCAAGAGTCTCCAACACAACAGTTCAAAAGCATCAATTCTTTGATGCTCAGCTTTCTTTATAGTCCGACTCTAACATTCATACATGACTACTGGAAAAATGATAGCTTTGACTAGACGGACCTTAGTCAGCAAACTAATGTGTTTTTTTTTTTTTAATATGCTGTCTAAA
Organism: Nanger dama; assembly: GCA_917880005.1. Lineage (NCBI taxonomy): Eukaryota > Metazoa > Chordata > Mammalia > Artiodactyla > Bovidae > Nanger > Nanger dama. The sequence goes on along the minus strand of CAKJTW010000036.1, from coordinate 19,921,414 downwards.
TTAGTCATAACTTTTCTTCCAAGGAGAAAGAGTCTTTTAATTTCATGCCTGCAGTCACCATCTGCAGTCATTTTGGAGCCCAAAAATAAAGTCTGTCACTGTTTCCACTGTCTCCCCAATTATTTGCCATGAAGTGATGGGACCAGATGCCATGATATTCGTTTTCTGAACATTGAGTTTTAAGCCAACTTCTCCACTCTCCTCTTTCACTTTCATCAAGAGGCTCTTTAGTTCTTCGCTTTCTGCCATAAGGGTAGTGTCATCTGCATATCTGAGGTTATCGATATTTCTCCCGGCAATCTTGATTCCAGCTTGTGCTTCATCCAGCCCAGCACTTCTCATGATGTACTCTGCATAGAAGTTAAATAAGCAGGATGACAATATACAGCCTTGACATACTCCTTTCCTGATTTGGAACCAGTCTAGTTCCATGTCTAGTTCTAACTGTTGCTTCTTGACCTGCATACAGATTTCTTGGGAGGCAGGTAAGGTGGTCTGGTATTCCCATCTCTTTAAGAATTTTCCAGTTTGTTGTGATCCACACAGTCAAAAGCTTTGGCATAGTGAATAAAGCAGAAGTAGATGTTTTTCTGGAACTCTCTTGCTTTTTCCATGATCCAGCGGATGTTGGCAATTTGATCTCTGGTTCCTCTGCCATTTCTAAATCCAGCTTGAACATCTGGAAGTTCATGGTTCAGGTACTGCTGAAGCCTGGCTTGGAGAATTTTGAACATTACTTTGATAGCGTGTGAGATGAGTGCAATTGTGTGATAGCTTGAGCATTCTTTGGCACTGCCTTTCTTTGGGATTGGAATGAAAACTGACCTTTTCCAGTCCTGTGGCAACTGCTGAGTTTTCCAACTTTGCTGGCACATTGAGTGCAGCACTTTCACAGCATCATCTTTTAGAATTTGAAACAGCTCAACTGGAATTCCATCACCTCCACTAGCTTTGTTCATAGTGATGCTTCCTAAGGCCCACTTGACTTCGCATTCCAGATGTCTAGCTCTACGTGAGTGATCACCACCGTGCTTATATGGGTCATGAAGATCTTTTTTGTATAGTTCTTCTGTTTATTCTTGCCACCTCTTCTTAATTATCTTCTGCTTCTGTTAGGTCCATTCCACTTCAATCCTTTACTGTGCCCATCTTTGCATGAAATGTTCCCTTGGTATCTCTAATTTTCTTGAAGAGATCTCTGCTGCTGCTAAGCTGCTAAGTCGCTTCAGTCGTGTCTGACTCTGTGTGACCCCATAGATGGCAGCCCACCAGGCTCCCCCCGTCCCTGGGATTCTCCAGGCAAGAACACTGGAGTGGGTTGCCATTTCCTTCTCCAACACATGAAAGTGAAAAGTGAAAGTGAAGTCGCTCAGTCGTGTCTGACTCTTAGCGACCCCATGGACTGTGGCCTACCAGGCTCCTCTGCCCATGGGATTTTCCAGGCAAGAGTACTGGAGTGGGTTGCCATTGCTTTCTCCAGAAGAGATCTCTAGTCTTTCTTAATCTATTGCTTTCCTCTATTTCTTTGTACTTATCACTAAGGAAGGTCTCTTATCTCTCCTTGCTATTCTTTGGAACTCTGCATTCAAATGGGTGTATCTTTCCTTTTCTCCTTTGCCTCTCACTTCTCTTCTTTTCACAGCTATTTGTAAGGTCTCCTCAGACAACCATTGTGCCTTTTGCATTTCTTTTTCTTGGGGATGTTCTTGATCACCGCCTCCTGTACAATGTCATGAACTTCCATCCATAGTTCTTCAGGCACTCTATCAGATCCAACCCCTTAAATCTATTTGCCACTTCCACTTATAATCATGAGATTTAACTTACATCATACCTGAATGGTCTAGTAGTATTCCCTCTTTCTTCAATTTAAGTCTTAATTTGGCCATAAGGAGTCCATGATCTGAGCCAGTCAGCTCCCAGTCTTGTTTTTGCTGACTGTATAGAGCTTCTCCATCTTTGGCTGCAAAGAATATAATCAATCTGATTTCAGTACCGACCATCTGGTGATGTCCATGTGTAGAATCTTCTCTTGTGTTGTTGGAAGAGGGTGTTTGCTATGAGCAGTGCGTTCTCTTGGCAAAACTCTATTAGTCTTTGCCCTGCTTTATTCTGTACTCCAACGCCCAATTTGCCTAATTACTCCATGTATTTCTTGACTTCCTACTTTTGCACTCCAGTCCCCTACAATGTTTAAAAAGACATCTTTTTTGGGTGTTAGTTCTAGAAGGCCTGTAGGTCTTCACAGAACCGTTCAACTTCAGCTTCTTCAGCATTACTGATCAGGACACAGACTTGGATTACTGTGATATTGAATGGTTTGCCTTGGAAACGAACAGAGATCATTCTGTCGTTTTTGAGATTGCACCCAAGTATACTGCATTTTGGACTCTTTTGTTGACTATGATGGCTATTCCATTTCTTCTAAGGGATTCTTGCCCATAGTAGTAGATATAATGGTCATCTGAGTTAAATTCACCCACACTAGCCTATTTTAGTTCACTGATTCCTAAAATGTTGATGATCACTCTTGCCATCTCCTGTTTGACCACTTCTCATTTGCCTTGATTCATGGACCTAAAATTCCAGGTTCCTTTGCAATATTGCTCTTTATAGCATCGAACTTTACATCCATCACCAGTCACATCCACAACTGGGTGTTGTTTTTGCTTTGGTTCAGTCTCTTCATTCTTTCTGGAGTTATTTCTCCACTGATCTCCAGTAGCATATTGGGGACCTACTGATCTGGGGAGTTCATCTTTCAGTGTCCTATCTTTTTGCCTTTTCATACTGTTCATGACTTTCTCAAGGCAAGAATACTGAAGTGGTTTGCCACTCCTTTCTCCAGTGGACTACATTTTGTCAGAACTCTCTACCATGACCCATCCGTCTTGGGTGGCCCTACACTGCCTGGCTCGTAGTTTCACTGAGTGAGACGAGGCTCACTCAGTGTGGTCATGTGATCATGTGTGGTCATGTGGTCAGTGTGGACCACTCAGAGTGGTCCATGTGATCAGACCGGTTGGTTTTCTGTGATTGTGGTTTTCATTCTGTCTGCCCTCTGATGGAGATGGATAAGAGGCTTCTGAAAGCTTCCTTATGGGAGAGACTAACTGAAGGGGTACTGGGTCTTGTTCTGATGGGCATGGCCATGCTCAGTAAATCTTTAATCCAACTTTGTTGATTGGTGGGGGCTGTGTTCCCACCCTGTTATTTGACCTGAGGCCAAACTATGGTGGAGTTAATGAAGATAACTGGACTGGAGTGACTTTGAGGAGATACCCCAAGGTGAAGGGCAAAGGAGAAGCCCCAGCAAGATGGTAGGAGGGGCAAAATCATGAAATCACATTTAGAATCAAATCCCATACCTGCCAGAGATGCTCAGAGGGCTCAAACAAACCTTGGGTGCACCAGAACCCAGAGACCCCACAGAGATTGAAACAGAGCTGTGTTTGAGTGTCTTCTGTGGGGTACGCATCAGCAGTAGACTGCTCAGGGGCAGGGGCTCTGGGTGCAATAGACCTGGGTATGGCATAAGCCCTCTTGGAGGAGGTTGCCATTAACACACTACATAGCCGCCAGAACGTACAAAGGACTGGGGAAACAGACTCTTGGAGGGCACAAACAAAACTTTGTGTGCACCAGGACTCAGGATAAAGGAGCAGTGACCACACAAGAGACTGATCCAGACTTGCCTGTGAGTGTCCAGGAGTCTCTGGTGGAGGCAAGGGTTGGCAGCAGCCTGCTGCAGAGCATGGCAGTGCGTGCTTGGGACCTTTCAAAGGAGGTCGCCATTATGTTCATTAACTCCACCATAGTTTGGCCTCAGGTCAAACAGCAGTGAGGGAACACAACCCTGCCCATCAACAGGATCTCTTGATAAAGTAGCAAAAATTTAATTCCTCAGTACTTCCCAATACACATCATCCTGAAGCTTATTTCTGCAGTTTTGAATAAAATCCAGAGAGAAATCAAATGTTTCAGAAAAGATACTCACAATGCCTAGCAGATTTTAGGAAACAAATATGTCACAATAAGGTCAATTTTCGGGCATTAAAAACTGGAACAAGCACTACCTCCAGCTTCCTTTCTAGCGTCAGAATCTTTAAAAGATTATCTGGCCTATGATTTCATCATCTAATAAGCACCCCTCCATTTCATAACAAATGATAAACTTCAGAGTAACAGAAGTGAACTTTTTCAAAAAACAGTTTACTGATCAAGAACATTCTGCCTCAACTCATACTGCTCTTCCTTTTACTCTCCTTGCCAGAGAGCCTGCCCATATAAAAGCTTATTCATGCCTTCAAAACCAGCTCAAGTCTTACTTCCTCCAAGAAACTTTTTAACCAGATACTCCAAACTAAACAAATTCTTATCCTTCCCTACATAAACTCACTCATTTAACAATCTAGTAATACATGCTAAGTTGCTTCAGTCATGTCTGACTCTGTGCGACCCCAAGACAGCAGCCCACCAGGCCCTGAGGTCCCTGGGATTCTCCAGACAAGAACACTGGAGTGGGTTGCCATCATCAGATAATATAAACCAACTTATATAAATTTTATCTAATTTTCATGTATCTTTAGCTAGCCTCTCCATTTGGTTTATAAAATAATAAAAAACAAGAGTTTATGTTTAATGAGTAATTAAGATAAACCAGGTTCTGTTCTAAGCATGAACACACAACTCATTTACTGCCTACCTCAGTTCAGTAGAGTGGTAAGTTACCACATATGTTATTTATAGCAAAGAATTACTCAGAATTGTCTTTGTAAGCCTCCCTCTCCCTGTCTAGCACTCTAACCTAGGGTCACGACATGCATGTAGAGGTAAGGGAAAATAACAAAGATTACTTTATCACTATCCCATTTATTCACACAAATGTTTCTAAATAAGATATCTAGGAGCTAAATGAACTTTATCATTTTGCATAGCTCTGATTCTAGGTACTTACCTTTTCTGCAGACACAGTACTACTTCCTTCCTTTGGACACCCAGTGAAGGGTATACTTTGAAGTCTTTGCCCTAGGTTTTCTTCTTCTTTCCTCAGGGAAATGATCTAGTCTCCGTAGCTCAGTGGGTAAAGAACCTGACTGCAATGCAGGAGACCTGGGTTTGATTCCTGAGTCAGGAAGATCCCCTGGAGAAGGAAATGGCAGCCCACTCCAGTATTCTTGCCTAGAGAATCTCATGGACAGAGGATCCTGGCAGGCTACAGTACATGAGGCTGCAAGAGCTGGACACCACTTAGCAACCAAACCACCACCACCATGGCTTGAAGGATCACCTCTATTAGACAATTCTCGAACCTACATTTCTAGCCAGACCTCTCAATTCTGTAATACCTTTACAAAGACATTATGCCGGCATCTCCGTCTCAGGGTATTCAAAAATGGAAAGCAGATCTTGTCCCTTAAACTTGTCTTTCCTGTTGCATCCTTAATCCACTTTCTACTTTAAACCACCTTGATATCTTGAGACAAACCAGCCTTCAAATATTTGATTAACTGAACTTATTCTAAACTAAAAGTAGTCATCCTGTCTTAAAAGAGGTTAATACCGTGTTTCAACTCCTATTTTTCACTCAAATCAATGATTAAAATTTTTTTCCTTCAAAATAGAACTGTTTGAAAGCTTATGAATCCATATCAAGGAAATATTAGCAGTGGCTAGCAGAAGTCAGGTAAGCAGACTGACTCAACTACTCTGTGTGCCTCTCATTTTGTGAAAAACCACAAGTAGCCATGGGAGTTTTGACAGTAGTTAAAATTGTTCCTATTCCTAAGTATATTATCTAATTTATATTTATAAATGAACCATCAATTTGAGAAAGGATAGGTGGCTCAGAGGTTAAAACATCTGCCTGGAATGTGGGAGACCTGGGTTTGATCCTTGAGTCGGGAAGATCCCCTGGAGAAGGAAATGGCAACCCACTCCAGTATTCTTGCCTGGAGAATCCCATGGACAGAGGAGCCTGGTGGGCTATAGTCCACGGGGTCACAAAAAGTAGGACACGACTGAACGACTTAACTAACCAACCAAAGGAATATGAACTAAAGACAGACAATTCTCAGAAATAATATAAACCATTAATAAAAATCTGAAAGATGCTCAACTCCATTAATAATTTTTAAATATAAAATTTAAAGAGATATATTTTATTCATCTATCAGACCGACAAAGCCTGAGGTCTGAAAATAGTATTTTGGCAAGTGTATGGATAAACAGGCTGTTGATAGAGAAAAATCAGTGTTTTGAAGAACAACTTGGAAATAACTAGCAAAAATTTTAACACACGCAGTTTTATCCTACAATTCCAACATTTACAAACTTATTTTATAGTATATTCGAACACGTGCACAAAGACATTTGTTAAAGTGGGTTCACTACATATGATTGCAATAAATAATTTGAGAACATTAAATGGAATTGGTTAAATAAATTATGATACATCTATAAAATACCATGTGACTATCAAAATAGCTGTGATAAATTATATGTACTCACAATGGAAAGATGTCCCAGAACAAGCTGGAAAACAGAATGCAGAGCACAATCTCACTTGTATATGTATATATTATATAAAGATTTAATTGTATACATAAAACAGAAAGTCCATAGCTATTAAAAGTGATTATCATCTCTGGGGAGTGGGTTGAAATGTCTGATCTCACTTTATTTTACATATTGTTTGAAATTTTTAAAATATTTTTTTTCTTAAAATCAAATCAACAATTAATGTCACTCCCCAAATTTAAATTCATATAAATATTTGAGCCATCAGAGTTTAAAATGCTGCTAATAGAGAAATTCTACGGTGTGAGGGGCAGGGACTAGCAGAGAAGGAACCGTGCCCTGTCACCTCACCTCCCTTTCTATTCACATTTCCTTTTCTCCCACCTCAAGGGCCGACCTGGACTCACACAAATACTCTGAAATGAGATGGGACTCCAGAGATTTCTGAGGGAAGATATCTCTTCCCAGACAGTGACTGTATCTATAGAAGGAGGGGGCAAAAGAAACAGCTAAGGGCAGGAAATATCCATTAGCAGAGATGGAAAGGAAAAGAAACTCCTCAATCTGGCTGAGATAACCACTTCTGTTTAAGAGAAGATCTTTGTGTTCTTATACTTATTTTACATCGGTCATTTCCAAAATAAGTCTTCCAACCAGTTCTGACCAACTATGGCCTCAGAAATCAGATAACAGAGTTTGCTAGAACTACACGTGAATTAAAGATAAACTGGCTCTAAACAAAGACTTCGGGGACTCTGAGAAACTTATTTACTTTGATATACAGATTTTGATTATTTCTTTTATCCTCTAGTCTTCAGCTGTGTTTTGGAAGTGAGGGCTCAAGACAGTTGACTTCTATGTAGTTGGGGTGTCATTAATAAAGGGGGCTTCCCTTGCGGCTCAGCTTGTAAACAATCTACCTGCAGTATGGGAGACCTGGGTTCAATCCCTGGGGCTGGAAAATCTCCTGAAGGGAAAGGCTACCCATTTCAGTATTCTGGCCTAGAGTCAGACACAACTGAGCGACTTTCACTTCACTAATCGCCACAATACACACAATCTCCTGGATATACAACATTGTGTAACTTTGAAACAACTAACAACACCCTTCAAACCAAAAGTTTTCAAGAATTAACCAAAAAGATTCTCAAATTTTAGTTTTTAAGTGAAGTCATGCTACGAGTAAAAATTATAAATGAAACTTGCAATTTGTTATTCTATTCCCTGAATTTGTATATGATAATATTATCATCTTAATTAGACCTTAATATAAGGATATATCTTGGTAATTTTTTTACTCACTCACTTTGCAGCTGAAAAACAAATATTCTGTATTCAGTTTCCATGAGGTTATCATTTTAAAAATTTACTCTGCTCAGGGCTCCTCTGTAAGTTTTATTGGCTATTACTGACCAGTAATAAATAAATCCTGAAAACCTGTAAGATCAATCTCCGGATTTCCCGAAGACATGGAAGTAGCTGAACCCTTAGATGGTTCCATTATTAGCATTCTCATATATTCAAACATTCCAGTAATCATTTCACTCAGATGAAATGAAAAATAACTCCCTTTGGGAGTTCTAGTCTACTGACTTGTTAAAACTAAGTTGGGACTACTCTAAACACTGCTGCTACTGCTAAGTCGCTTCAGTCGTGTCCGACTCTGTGTGACCCCATAGACGGCAGCCCACTGGGCTCCCCCATCCCTGGGATTCTCCAGGCAAGAATATTGGAGTGGGTTGCCATTTTCTTCTCCAATGCATGAAAGAGAAAAGTGAAAATGAAGTCGCTCAGTTGTGTCCGACTCTCAGCGACCCCATGGACTGCAGCCCACCAGGCTCCTCCGTCCATTGGACTCTCCAGGTAAGAGTACTGGGGTGGGGTGCCATTGCTCTAAACACATAGAACCAAAACTATGAGAAAAGCAGTACTATTATTTTGATTAATAGTAACACAATAATTCCAGAATTTGTTTTTCCACCTACAGCAGTAATTATACCTTCTCTCTCCAAATTAAGTTATTATCTCCGCTATTAGACCAAGGTTTCCTAAGGATAGAAAACATGTCCAATGAATCTTAGTAACTCCACAGTGCATGGCTTTGACATAATTATACCTCCAAGATAACATGTTTGCAACCAGTCAAAACTACCTCGATTTTTAGTTTTAGTTATACAACAACTATCCAACCGACTACAAAATTAAAGTGAAAAATTCCTGCCAAAAAACGAGTTTAAAGGAAGTTATTTTTTAATGTCATCTGCAACAACAGGTGAAGAAGGCAATGGAACCCCACTCTAGTACTCTTGCCTGGAAAATCCCATGGATGGAAGAGCCCGGTAGGCTGCAGTCCATGGGGTCGCTGAGGCAGACATGACTGAGCGACTTCACTTTCACTTTTCACTATCAGGCATTGGAGAAGGAAATGGCAACCTACTCCAGTGTTCTTGCCTGGAGAATCCCAGGGACGGGGGAGCCTGGTGGGCTGCCGTCTATGGGGTCACACAGAGTCAGGCATGACTGAAGCGACTTAGCATGCATGCATGCATTGGAGAAGGAAACGGCAACCCACTCCAGTGTTCTTGCCCGGAGAATCCCAGGGACAGAGGAGCCTGGTGGGCTGCCGTCTATGGGATCACCACAGAGTCGGGCACGACTGAAGTGATTTATCATATCATACATAAAATGGATGACCAGGTCCTACTGTATAGCACAGGGATTTGTATTCAATAGCCTATAATAAACTATAATGGAAAAGAATATGAAAAAGTATATATATATATATGAATCACTTTTTAATAACAGCATTGTAAATCAACTATACTTGAATAAAAATTTTTTTTCAAAAAAAAGTTGCTTCTCATGATTCTTTTTAATAGGAAAAGCAAAGACACAATGTGAATCTCAAACTGTCCAACTGCTAACTCCTTAAAAAGAAGAACTCAAGTATTGATTTTAGTGAAATAAGACGTAAAAGCCACTACCTCTCTCTCTCCCCTTTCTTTACATAAGCAAGTCAAAGGGAGAATCAAAATCTGCTCTTTTCAACTAGATCAGTAACCTTGCCAGTTTAGTTTACATCCCTTATAAGCCTAAAATTATTTAATATTTCAATACTGCAACTTAAAACATGCTACAATTGCTTAACACTGAAACTTTATTTCTTGAAATCAGCCCTAAAGCTATCTTTACACACATGAAGTAAAATCATATATGACCATTAACAGGCAACTTAAAAGATTTTCCCAATCATATCCAACTTCACATTAGGGGAAAAAAGATGTACAGTAACTTGGGCTTTCAAGAATGACAAAGGGTAATTCTTGAATCAAAGAACAGAACTGATCAGTGTTCAAACACATGAATGGAATAGAAGTCATTTAGCTGAGATAAACCTACCACTTAATTTTATAGACTTAAGAGTTATAAAAACTTGGAGATAGAAGTGACCTTTGAAATTACTTATTAATTAAGTAATTAATTAATCTCTTCAGTTTCGAGTCGAAACAGAGAAACTATGGGACCTGCATTTTAAAATATTGACCTTAAGTTCACAATTAAAGATGAAAATGTCTTAAAGAATCATTAAAGTACAGGTCAATAATATTATTCTTAATGATCTCATTACTCTTTCAAAATTAATGGAACCCTGATTCCCACATACACACAAAAATTACCTTTTCACCAATAATCCCATATGAGGGAATCCAAAATATAGAGGGAAAGACTATATGTTCATTACAGCATTTCCTATTAGAGCAAAATATTGAAAACAACATCAACATCCATAAAAGGAGAATAATCATTAGCAGCAATATGCAGTATACTAAAGATCAGTATACTGATCAGTCTTTGGACCTGTAAAGAACTACGCCTGAATGCCAACTTTTCCACATGAAGAGCTGTGAGGCCTGACAATTCACTTACTATTTCAGGCTCAGTTATCTCACCTGTAGAATGGGGAGATATTACAATCTTCCTCACAGGGCTGTATACTGGATTTAACACGTGTATTAGAGCATGGCACAGCACTTACAGCTCAGTGAGTACTCAATAAATAGTACTTTTATTGGCCACTATTAATATTGCACTGATTCACTGGAATAGTATACAGACATTTTAAATATTATAGGAAAATCTGTAGGTAGTGGTATGAAAAGATTGTCAACACACTGTCAACCAAAAACAAATTGAAAAACAGTAAGAAGCATGATCTTGCTTATGTGTAAAAAACAAAATCATACACATATATAAATACAGAAGAAAAAGTTTCAGAAGTGGTTATTTATGGGTTAAAAAAGAAATTTGTGGTGGAAGATTTACTTTAGGTACTTTTTCTTTTCCTTCAAAGAAACATGTATTTAAGCATTTTTAAAATTTTTAATTGATGATTTAAAGATAGTGTGGTAATAAAGAAAAATGGCATAATGTACATAAAAGGTTGTACATATACCATGATTACAACATAAAAATTATGTGCCATATAGACAGTGACTAGAAAGAAAAATACCAAAATTATACCAGGAGGTCTATATGAAATTTTTTGTCTCTATTTCCAAAAATTTTTAGTCAAAAAACTCATTTGATTCTGAACAAATCCCAAAATTGGGGCTATATTTCAATATCATTTTTCACTGCTTGTGTCCTATGACAAAAGTCAATTTTGAAAAAGTCATAAACATAAGATATTTTTCTCACCTCATGAGCTCTCTGATCAATAAGATCGTAACTATAGTCATTTTCCCTGACTACTTTCTTATTGTTGATGCAATTTTAACCCAGAAGCCAAAACACCACCAACTGCCTGGTAAACATCTCCCAATAAGACAAAAGTCAGTAAAAAAAAAAAAAAAAGAAGAAGAAGAAGAAGAAGGGTTTGGCAAGAAAGACTACTAAATAGATAAATAGAGCTTAATGAGATTAATGAGATTAATATTATCCTTATATTTCATATTAGCAAGAAGTAATAAAGAAACCAACAAAGATCAATGTTGGGAAAAAAAACTACACTTCCAAAAAATTTAATAGAATTATACTACGTTTTTAAGTTCATAAAAAGCATTAAAACCATTCTTTCTATACAGACACTGTACTTATCAGTTTATCAGCAATTTTCTTAAGACACTGTATTCTTCTGACAACTCAGATAAGCAAGGTATCATTCTTGCCTGCCTATAGCCCCCAACAGATATATGGCAATGTATAGAACTATCTATGCTGCTAAGTCGCTTCAGCCGTGTCTGACCCTGTGCGACCCCATAGATGGCAGCCCACCAGGCTCCCCTGTCCCTGGGATTCCCCAGGCAAGAACACTGGAGTGGGTTGCCATTTCCTTCTCCAATGCGTGAAAGTGAAAAGTGAAAGTGAAGTCGCTCAGTCGTGTCCAACCCTCAGCAACCCCATGGACTGCAGCCCACCAGGCTCCTCCGTCCATGGGATTTTCCAGCAAGAGTGCTGGAGTGGGGTGCGTCATGTTCAAATCCTCAGCCTCTATATGGTAAGTCTTTTTCACCATTCACATATTAATTTTCATATGGTTTACTAAAAGCAGTCACATTTCTAATCTTTGAGCATTCACCTTGCAAATCTATGAACTCTTTTATACTTCATTCTATTACACAGGCAAAGCAGGGCATTAGCCTCCGTTTACAGATCAATTAGTATGATCACTGATCTTTCCAAAGATGACAAAACTACTAAATACTAAAATTGCAGCATATCCAGAAAAAGATGACCAAACTCACAAAAGGTGAAAAACTAAGTAATATGAAGAGTGATTGAAGGAATTAGGATGATTAATTTAGAAAGAAGAAAGAGAAAGCAACACATACACACACACAAAATTTTTGTCATCAGACATGTGAAGGCCCATCATAGAAAGGAATCAGACTTGTGCTATAAGGCCCAGGAGTTAAAATAAGAGAGACTCAGTATTCAATAAATAAGCAACAAGTGGTAATCAATTCTGCACCAGATGCTTGTTTTACACCAGGTAAGAAAAATCCAAACCCTCAAGAGGTTCAGACTAGTAGAGAAGATAAGAAATAAGTAACACTACATGAAAAGGACTCAAAGAGCTATAGGGACACAGAGTGATGACTAAGTCTCTTTGTGGGTGCCGGCAAGTAGAGAAAAATTCACTGAAGAGATGAGTATGAGTTTCAAAAGTAGCTAAGATGGGAAGTGGCATTACCAGGAAAAAAGAACAGCATGAACAAAGGCCTGGAGACCTGAAGTTAACCTGGAGAGGTGGACTACCGGGTACATGTTAGAAGAAATGAGGCTTTAAACTAGGAGTGCGGGAGCCTGTGGTGAAAGACACAAATGCCTCACCATTTCCATGCCAAGAAGTTTATACCCGAACATGCAAGCTATGGAGCACTACTATGAGATTCTAAGTAGCACAGTGGCATGCTCAGAAAAATATATAAGAAAGCTCATTTGGACAGGAGGACAGACTTCTAGAGGCTAACTGTGGAGATAAAGAGATTAATTACAGAGCCACTGTTGTTACTCTCAGTGAGATGGTGATGATTCAAGAAATACTTAGGAGGTAAAAATCAAGAACTATTGGCTGTAGTTGGGGTTGCTCCCAGGGAACCCCTGCCAATGCAAGAGACACAGGAGATGAGTATTCAATCCCTGGGTTGGGAAGATCCCCTGTAGGAGGAAATGGCAACCCATTCCAGCAACCCATCTTGCCTGGAGAATTCCACAGACAGAGGAGCCTGGCGGCCACAGTCCATGAGCTGGCAAACAGTCAGATACGACTGAGCACACACACACAGACCCACTAGGGGAAAGAGGGAGGGGGAAGAGTCCAGGGTGACTTCTAAATCTCAACTTGGTTGAGTAATGAACAGTGATGTCCAAGGCAGGTAACAAAGGAAGACAAGTCCATGTAATCAATCAGTGTAACAGTCCCAGACCAGAAAATTGGTTTGTTATTGTTTGGAGAGAGGAGATGAGAGAAGAGGAGCAAAGATAAGTTTACCCTTGGTCTTATGTAATGTACGGTACCTCTTCAGTGAAGCTAGAGAGTGATACGTGAAGAGGGGACCAGGAGAGTCATTAGCTTAAATCAGCAACTGAAGACAAGTAAAATGTACAGAATAAGATCGAACTCAGACACCAATATGTAGTGAGAAGATGAAAGAAAAACCTGAAAACAAATGAAGAACTGATTACAGGAGTATGAGATGAATCAAGAGATAGGGTAACACCAAAAAAGGCAAGAAAAGAGAAAAAATTCAAGAAAGATGGGGAGGGTGAAAAATAAAGTTAAATGTCCTGCATAAAACAAAGTTATGCTCTGTTAGTTTAAAAACTAACAGAAGTTATTTGAAATGGGAACAGACTACCTTGTGTGGTAATGAATCACATCATCAAATTAATGATTCTGGCTGAGAATCACCTATGCAGGATGTTAACAAGAGGAGTCTTAACTTTAAATGAGAAGTATAGCTACATGACCTCTATAGTACACCTCTGAAGGCTAGCCTCAGTGTCAATATGACCTTTTATCAAATATTCTTCTGCAATTTGATCAGAAAATTGAATATTTGATTATTTTAATAAAAGCTTTAAAAAAACAATTTCTACATTTCATGTAACACAGAAGTAATCAATATTGGATTAAAACTTCTCACTAATTCTGCTCTTGGGATACAAAAAGTTGCCACTGAAAGTGTAGACAGCTGATCGAGTCTCTTGAAACCGGAACTTCAGATTTCAAATGAGCTCTCACACTGTTTTCCAACCAGTCTCCATCCTGGCACCCTAATTCCACCTGTGCACCATTCCTCTAGTCAGAGAAGACTCACACTGCACAGGCGGCTCTGTCCTGTCCTCTTTCTCTTGGTCCCTGCACATCTTTCCAGTAATCTGCTTCTCCTTCCTTCCTGAAGACCATGTACCTAATCACTTCCAACCCTCTTCCACTGCTGACCATTTTCTTTCACCAGTCCCTCCCTCTTTCCTCTACCACCTCTTGTCTACCCAATGTTGGAAAAACACCCCGTTTATCTTGCTGTCCCACACTCTATTGTTCTCCTTTTACTACCAAGTATCTCCATATCCCACCACCTATTTGCTATAGTCCCCTACAGAAAGGTGTCTAAGTCTACCCCTTAACGGAAATAAAAAATTTAAGCCACTGACAAAAGACATATGATTTACTGAAACAGCTTGTTCAGTCACTGCTGACTCCCTTTTCAATTCCCTTAATGTCTTTGCAGCCTGCGAATGAACTGACCAGCCCTTCCTAGCTGCAGTTACTCCTTTTCCTTTTGCAAAGAGGCTGGATAGATTGTGGAAAGCACTCTGCAGAGAATCAGAAGATTCATGCTTTAGACCCAACTATACCACTAATTATCTGTGCGTCTCCTCACCTCTGCTCCTACTCAGATCTCACTGCTGACATGCTGACACCCAGTCTAGGTTAGGTCCCTGCAGTCTAAGCTTTCTCAAAACCTATTCTTCTCAGTAGTGCTTATCAGAACAACTTAATTACTATATAATTAGTATTTAAATGGTTGTCTTTCCTAAACACGCAGGACTGCAAACTCCATGAAGGCAAACTGCACATTTCAGCCACGCTTCTCACCTCTTATCAGCACAAAATAAGTCCATCAAATGAATTAATGGTGAAATAGTTGTCATGACTTCCTAAGAGACTTGTTTTTACTAATCTAAAATTACTAGCACTTTACTTACAAAATTACTGACAAAATTTTAAACAGAAACTACTCCACCAATTACCTACCACAAACATGATGAACTATATGTAAAAATTTATATATAAAATTAAGTCTTCTATGATAGCTATATTTTTCTTGCTTATCCACAAGAACAGAAAGCGGTGGATCAAGTACTTACATTTCAGGACCAACTTGTGTACTCCAGGCTGAATGTACAAGTGTAAGCTTGATACTAAAAACCTATTGTTTATGTAGCTGATTTGATAGTAGTTTGGGTTTAAAACTTTTAACACTGGTAAAATCTATGTGCTACATATACTCTGAGGAAATCAAAAAGAAAGCTTTTATCAGACAAGTTGCATTGCACTGTCATTTTAAATATAAACCAGAGGAAAATAAGTAATAGTTTAGTTGAATAGAAGCTGCCATTGTGCCTGATAAAATGACTTCAAATATAAAAATTTCAGATCTCATGCAACTAGGTGAAAGTTGTCAAGTTTTATGATACACCGCCTTGGTCAAACAATTTAAACAGATTACATGCTAATCTGCCCTTCTGGTGAGTGTGTCCCGCTCCTCAATTATACAGTAAGGTCCTTACGGGCAGGTTTGGCGTTTTGTTCATTGGTCCCCTTAAATAAATAGGGATGCAGGTGATTTCAATAATCTATGATCTACAAAGCCTGAAAATAGCTTTTGTGGATAACTACATTTAAATATTGCCACTTGAACAACAACGTGCATATACTTAAAATCGGATACTTAGACAACTCTCTAGGCTAACAGCCCGATAACAGGCTATAAATATTGTTGTAATCCCCAGGAAAGACGAGGTATTTTCATAACGGAAACACTAACAGATATAATCACTTGGGGCTGTTCTTCAAGGCGCTCTCAACACCACCAGTTACGGGGGGTCAGTCGTGTCCCTCGGACACCCTCGCTCTTCCGCTGCCTCGGGGCTGCAAATCCCGCACGACGAGTCCCTGGAGATCAACCAGCGCTTCCCAGGGACTTCAGCTGGGAAATCCCTGACCAGGGAATGCGGAGTTCAGGCCCCCCACCCCCAGCTTTCCTGGAAATTAATGAATTGGCCATACGATTGTTTATTTAATGAGGTGTGTAGTGGCCTCTACTGGTGCTTGTGTGAGCACAAGAATGTCCCACTCTTACAAGTGGGATGAGCCTTGGGGGAGGGGAGGGAGGCGAGGGGTGAACCTGCCTCCGGGTACAAAGCGCACAACTAGACCCAGGAGCACCCGATGCGCCCCCACCGCCGCCCCTCTCCTGGCGGCGCCCCAGCCTGCCCACTTCACTCTCCACCCTGCGCGATCCCCTTTCTCCTCCGCAACCCGAGACGAGATAGAGAAGTTCCTGCACGTTTCCTCCTGGATCCTAAACAAAAACACCGCAGCCGCCGCCGGTGCCGGTACCGCGCCCCCGCCCCCACCCCGAGCCTCCCGGGTCGGTGCCCCGCGGCCGCCGCTTACCTGAGGACTGCGGCGGGGAGCCGCTCCTGGCGGCCGCGACGCCTGGCGCCCGGCGCCCGAGCAGCAGCAGGCAGCAGAGCCAGAAGAAGGAGGTGCTGAGGAGTCGCCAGGCTCCCGGCTCCGCCGCCATCTCTTCCCGGCAAGCGGCGGCGGCGGCGGCAGCACCGCGGAGCCCTCGCCTCCTTCCCTCCCGCGCGCCTCAGCTGGTCCCTCGCTGCAGGCTTGGCTCCCGCGGCGGCGGCCGCCGCTGCTCCAGCCCGACCCGGCCCGGCCCGCGCGGCCCCTCTCGCGGGAGGGGAGACTCGGGGGCGCCTCCCTCCTGCAGGGAGGCGGAGAGGGGGAGGAGAGCGGAGAGGGGCGAGTCAGTACATTCCGGGGCTGGGGGGCGGGGGGCTGGGTCCGTCTCTAGGTTCCAGGCGCCGCCACCCGCCGCCGACTCTGGTTCCACACACACCAGCGCGAGGGGGGCGGAGACCGCGGGCGGCAGGGGGTGGGGGGCGGGGACCCCGGGCGCGCACCCCGCGCACGCGCAGGCGCGTCTCCCTCGCCCGTACCCTCGGCTTCGCGCGCGGCCCGCCCCCGCTGCAATCCCGGCTGCCGCCTCGCGGCCGCGGCGACAGGCCCATTCCCCTCCCCCTTCTCCCCGGAGCCGCGGACGGGCGCGGGGAGCGCGCGCCGAGAGCTGCTGCTGGCGTCAGGGAAACCCCGGAGAAGCGGATCCTCCTCCTCCTCCTCCACTTGGCCTCCTCGCACCCGGGAGAAACACACCCCTTCCCTCCTCGCCGCCCGCCTCACCTCCCCAGACGCCTCTGGCTGCGGAGACCAGAGGATGAGAGGCGCTCCGAGCCCGGGCTTGTCCAGGAGGCCGGAGCGGGTGCGCACCTCTTTCAGCCTGGGCCCGGGGCCTCTATATAGGGCTTCAGAGGAAACCAAATGGCCTCCGGGAGGAAACCTGGGTGCGCAGAGGGTCGGCGCGGGGATTTATGTGCCAGCCAAAAACAATAGCGATCCCGCCCGGCTCTTGCTGGGACCTGGCGCGGCTCCCGTGGGAGGGGGCCCACCGCGCCGCCGCTGACCTCCAGCTTCCCGGCCGGGCTGCCCTCGCCGCGAGCTTCCCCGGGACAGTGCCAGGTCCGCCTGGACCGCGGGGCTCGCGCCCCCACCCGCGGCTCTCGGCCGGGGTCCAGGGAAGCGGAGCGCAAACAAAGGTGCCGGTGTCCGCTCCACCAGCCGGTGCGGGGACCTGGGCGGAACCCCATGACCCCCTTTGGGCCGATCCGCGGGCTGTAACTGAGACCTTTTACCTCTACCTTTGCGGGCCACCTCGCGTTTTCGTACCAGGAAATCACATCTCTTCGCTGGTGAACCGGGAGCTGGAGCGTTGTGATTTTAAGCCACTTAGTAATCGTGAGGTAGAACCAGGCCACGCAAAGTTAGGAGAAAGCAGTTTGTCCTTACACGGCTGATGAGAATACTGAAAATCGTACAGGTTGCACCCATGGAAAATATTTTGAGAAAAAGAAAATTTGTGTGGTTATGCACTTGGAGAGTCATGTTTGATTGTTAATATGAGTTAACAATTACTCTGTATCGGTATACTCAATAATCAAAATGTGTTGCTTTCCACAAGTAGATGGCTAGTTCTCTGCCTTCCAGAGCCCTCTGTGCGATCTCGTAATTACTTCCTTCCTTTATTTTCTTTTATTCTGAAGTAACAAAGCAGTGTAAGGTTTGCGGTAACATTGGGAGGGATAAGCTCAGAATCCTCGTAAAACCTCTCAAATCATCAAAACAGTGGAATCAGAAACCCTTGGAAACAATTGACTCTTAAAAGAGCAAACACAGGCTTATTGTTTTCCACTAGGGAAACAATCTAAATATCTTTTGTTTTGGTTAGACTTGTTAACCAGCAAAAATATTTCCTAAATACTCCTGATTGACCTGTTAAATTAGAAATACATTACTTCCCAATTACTTCCCAAGTATTTGCTTAATTAACCTTTAATAATCACATCATTATTCAGTTTTCTGAGATAATTAATGAGAAAGCTCTTTGGAAACTATAAATTGCCTGGCAAATGTTAATATTCAGACATTATTTCTAAGTCTGGGAAATTTTCATTGTAAATATAAAATGCGTGATGTGGGTTCTAAAAGAAAATTTGCATTTATCTCCCAAGTTCGAAAAATATATGATTTGTGACTAATAAAGTACTCAGATTGATTTTCATGTATGACCTTTGTGAACTGTCTAGTTAATTGATCAGTCCACTGTGTGTATCAGGGTTAAATCAAAACTTTAAAGCACTTTGTGTAAAATAGGGTGACTGAATTGTATATTGCTGGCTTGTGCTTAAATCACAGTTTTAACAAAACCCACTCTAATTACTAATAAATGGAGCCCCAGATTAAAAGTTACAATTTTGTAACTACTCAAGAGTAAGATCGTAAAGTAAGCCAGACACACTTGAATTCAGATCCTTCACCTTGTTTCAGTGTAAATAACTTTGTAGAGGTTCCCTTTAAAAATCATCACTTGGGGTCATTAATCTCTCTTTTCGTTAGTAAAGCATCTCAGAAAAGATTTTCTTAGGCATCTTATCATTTTCATTCTCCGAACAAAATTTTCACCTAATATCTCAATCTGCATTTATACGAGTAGTCAACATATTTTATGTAGTCTAAACTATATTAACCTATGAAGTGATATTAAACCGTTCATGAAATTAACACTTTTTTTTCATCTAAAGTTAGAACGTGAGGCCCATGTTCAAGGAATAGTGCACAAAGACACTTGCACAGCAAAGAAAACAGACTGGCCATTGTGTTAGCAAAAGTTATCAAAGTACAGGCCAAAAATAACTAGAGCAAATATTCCTGTGAGATTTAAGTGTTCTTTGATAGAAAAATTAAATGAAAAATTAGTAAAGCCTATGAATATAAAACTTAGTAAGAATCTTACTCTCTGTAGGATTACTTTTCAACTTTAGAGAGGCAATATAGTTCAGTGTTTAATTGTTGGCAGTAATTAGGTGCTGCAGCTGATTCCCTGGCTGAAAACTAGTATCCAAGGTAGGAAAGAAAGCTAGCTCCCTGACAAGTAGGTCCCAGTATAGAACATAGTCACAGCACTTTTTAACTAGGAGTTCTCCATCTCTTAAGAACATGCTTTTTCTTCTGCGTAGATGTTGACATTTTTACATTTGCACTTTACACTCCACTAGGTAAGAATTTCTATTTCTTCCTTTCTCTTCCAAAAGCCACCTGTTCTAGGGAACCGTCTCTGATTAAACCCAGTTCAGAAGAATATGTGCTCCTTAAGGACAAAGCCTTCATAGTATTACGTTTGCTTCTTACACATTTCTTTAGTTAATCACATATATTTAGTTCAACAACAGACTATGAATTCAGCAACTATTATTGAGGACCTCTTATTTGCCAGATGTGCTGGAATAATAAAATTATTGGTCCTTTCATTTTAATGTCTATAATGCCTATGTCTAAGGTACCTTCCAGGTGTTAGGAGAATGCAACGGTGAGCCAGATAGACAAGGTTCCCAGACTAGCAGGAAAGATAAACAATTATAACAAAGAAGTGTGAAGAGTGTTATGGTAAGGAAAGATAAGGAGTGTGGGAAAACATAGTAAGTGCATCTAATCTGACTAAATTGTGTGTGGGGGCGGGGGAGGAGAGGGGAGGAGGGATGAAGAATTAGAGGAGCATCATGAGTCTCTAAACTGAGGCTAATACAGAAGGAGAAGGGTAGGGCTTGACTACCCCTGCAGTGGGAATTGACATCAGATTTGCATTTTAGAAGGATTACTCAGGCTGCTTCATGGAGTGCAGGTTAAAAAGAGACAAGACCTAGAAAACCAGTACAGATTTTTGTTAACAGTAGTCTGAGAAGGAAATACCAGTGGCCTGGAGTAAAGCAGAGGGAATTAAGAGAAGCAACAGATAAGAGAGAGATTTAAGGGACAGAAACCACGGGGGTGTGTTGGGGAGAGGAGACATGGATGACAGATTTCAGCTTGGGCCACTGAATGAAGGTGGTGACATTCACTGAGAAGGGATCAAGGAAGAGGAGTAATGGGAGACAGTGTGAGTTTAACTTTGGACAAGTTTAATTTAAAGTGTCTGTGACATTTGAGTAGAAACAGCAAACTGTTTGTTATTTACCTCTAGAGTTTCACAGGGAGACCTGGGCCAGAGAGAGGTGAGGCATCAACTAAACCATATATACCCAAATGTAAGGTGCCTCTGAATACAGAGTGAGGCCCCATTTTCCCAATTAAAATCCATCCACTTAATAAAATTGTGGTCAACTTGAATGTATAAATTTTAGAGATATAGGTGAAATAAAAATCCACTTATAATGCTCAATGTATTAATTGAATTATACTTACTTTAAATTACATATTTAAAGTAAAATGTAAAATGTAATTTTTAAAATAAAACATTTTATTTCTATAAAATGTAATTTTAAAAATAATTTTATTGAAACTCCTGATACAGATTTATTGATCACCAAGGTCACATTTTGAATCTGTGATATCGCTTTAAAAAAAAAGTACTTTTTTTCAGGTGCAGGCAGATTTTTAAAATTACTTATTCATTCCACGTTTTTGGCTGTGCTGTGACTTCATTGCTTTGCCTGGGCTTTCTCTAGCGGCAGCTAGCGAGGGCTCCTCTTCGTTGCAGTGCACAGGCTTCTCACTGTGGTGACTTTTCCTCTTGCAGGACGTGGGTGCTGGGGTGCATGGGCTTCAGTAGTTGCAGCACACAGGCTCAGTCGCTGCAGCTCTCAGGCTCTAGAGCACAGGCTCAGCAGTTGTGGTGCATCAGCTTAGTTGCTCATGGCATGTGGGATCTTCCCAGACCAGGAATGGAACCGACGTCCCCTGCATTGGCAGGCAGATTCTTATCCACTGTGCCACCAGGGAAGTCCCTCTGACATAGGTTTAAAAGACACTCATCTCCCCTTCCACCTAAGTTTTTGACCCTATAGATGATACTGTCACTGGGGATTTTATTCCAGATCACTATATCTAATCACATTATGTCATTCATCCTCTAATCATATTCACTATCATATCCTCTTCTATGTCATCTTTCAAAGACTTGTTTACAAGGACATCCAATATTTGCAACCACGAAGGAATTTTTTAGAAGTAATTTCTAAATCTGTGTTAAATTTCCTTGTTTCCTTTCCTACCAATTCTGTCAGGTGGCTTCTAGACGAACATTGAATGAGATCATTGTGTACTAATGTGTATTCCCCCAAAGAGCATTTTGTTGTTCAAGGACATTTTAAGGGTCAGAATATAAAGTGACTCCCTCTTTTCGAGATTACTGTATGCTGAAAGAGGGAGGGTGTTTATCTTATACCTAGGCATATATGGTAATGCCAAGAAAGCATTTCAATCGTCCCAGGAAAGTTGAGGACAGAAAGGAAGGTTGAGGACTAGGTGAAAAGCCAAGGAACACCAGTATGTTTAAAGTGTAGAACAGAAAGAGGAACTTGCAAAGAAACAAGCAGACTTGTGAGAGAAAACCAGAGGCATATGGTACCACAGAAGCCAAGGAAAGAAAGTGTTTCAGGACTATAGGAGTGATCAGTAGTGTCCTGTGCTCCTGAGGTCAGGTAAGGTAAGACCTGAAAAACATCCGTTGAATCTGGTGATAAGGTGGTCATTACAACCTTAGTAAGTGCATTTATAGCAGAGAGTAAGGCCACCTGAGGGCTAAGCTTGTCACTGAGTCTTGAACAGCTTTTTTAAGGAAGAAGAAGATGGAAGAAAGAGTTAGGAAATCTCGAACTGATTTTGTTGAGAGGAGAGTGGACTTAAATGCCTTGATAAGGGGCGCAAATATAGAGGGACGTGTTGACGAGTCAAGAGAGAAAGGGGGTAACTGATAGCTGTAGAAGCAGCGCAGTAGGTAATTTGGCAGCTGTAATTCAGTAAAGCCCATGATTATCTGACCTCAGTAGTCTCAGGCAGCTGGCAACAGGCGAAAAAGACTTCGCAGAAGAGTTACACCCTGGCCTTGTGTTTTCCAGGCAGCTTTCAGCTGTATTTGAGCATGTTCCATTCTTGTGACGCCTTAATGAAGACTGAAAGTAAGAGGAAGTATTCTGACATTTGTTGCCCAGCAGTCCTCTAAAATTTTATCTTCAAAAAAACACATGAATGGGTGCCAACAGGCAGCACACACGAAACAAGACAGTCCAGCTTTTCAGTAAGAATGACAGAATCTTGCTTTTTGACTGCAAGTAACAAAAACCTAAAACAAAATACTATCATAAGCAGAAAGAAATTTTAATGGAAGAACCCTGGAATCTTAGAACAAAGATGCAACCTGACCTCAGGAATAGACCCAGAGGTTAGAGTACCTTAAAGAATTCAAAAAACCCTCTTTTGGAAAGTGTCTTGCCTTGTACATTTCTCTGAATCCGCCTCAGCTTCACTCTTGTTGCAGAACGGCTTTCTGTGCATCTTGGTCCACATCACAGAAAATGGCCACTCCTATCAGCTTCCTGACTTCCCTGGTGGCTCAGATCGTAAAGTGTCCATCTACAATGCGGGAGACCCGGATCAGCTTCCCAGTTACTCTGTTTCCTTGTGATTCTGTCAGTCCCAGTTACAAATTTCCCAGTGAAAGGACTGATTGCCAGCCTTGATTTAGATGCCCATTCCAAACCATCCAGGGAATAATATGACAGCTCCCACTGTAACCAAATAAATAAAGGAGAAATGTGCAATTCATAGAGAAGAGGTGCCAAACAATTCAATAGGCATTGCAGCTGTGTTCTGTTTGTTGTTGTATCTCAATTGCCCAGCCTGGTACCTGATGTTTAATAATCATTTGTCTAAGGAATACATATTTGATGTTGATACAAAGATTTTTAAATTATGGGAGGGAATTTAGATATAAGTCAAGGGTTTTGCCTGGATGGGAAGAGACAGAAAAGGAGGCAAAGATGTGTGTGTGTGTTAGTCACTCAGTCATGTCTGACTCTTTGTGACCCATGGACTGAAGCCCACCAGGCTCCTCTATCCATGGAATGCACAGGCAGGAATACTGGAGTGGGTTGCCATGCCCTTCTCCAGTGGATCTTCCTGACCCAGGGATCGAGCCTGGGTCTTCTGCATTGCAGGCAGATTCTTTACTATCTGAAACACCAAGGCTGATGGGTACAGGCAAATAGGATTGTGAGAGGATACATTGTGAGATGCTCCCCTAGAGCATCTTGATATTCTGCATGGTGTAGGTAACATGCCATCACTACAAGAAAAGAGGGGATGTGGTAGGGTATTTAAGGAGGGTGGTAAATGTTTGCATCACAGAAGGGCTTATGAGAAAGAACTATAGATGGGGAAGGGGAGCAGGCAGAGGCAGCTGAAATTAGTAATGATACATTGGTGATTCTTCTCCATCAGGCAATGCATGGTAGGAAGAGAGATGGTAGATCATTCCACTGACCTAGAGTTTCTAGGTGTAGGTGAAGAAGTAAAAGGACAAGGAACTGAGGCACTCAAGGATTCTGAAAAGTGCATTTATTGAGGTGGTAAATCATTTAGTCTATATAGGGAAGGAAATAAATCCAGAATGGACAGAATGATCAAGGTAAAAGGATAGTGTCAAAGAATTGGAGCACTCAAGAAAACCAGAGTAAAGGTGCCATGTATGAGTAAGGGATCAGGAGCACAAAAGAGAAGACTGTATTCAAGACTAGAAGTTCACTGTTTCAAGACAGTTAAGGAAACCATAAAATTTTTAAGTAGTAGTCTTCAGTGCTTTCCCTTGCGTGGACTATTTGTGTGTTTTGGAAATGTTGGGAGATTCCCCCTTACTGCTCTGAACTCAACTGTATCTGGTTTCCCACCATTGAGCTTTCATATCTCACATAACCCGCATACACACACACACACACACACACACACACGCACGCATACACACACCAAGCTGCTTTGCACAAAGGACTTGAAGTGACAAAAAATAAAAGAGATTACCAGAGGTGGTAATGTAATTAGATAACAGAAGTAAGCAGTGACTCAAGCAGAGCTTATCACGCTCCTTATTCCAAGTTATAACTCCTCCCCCGGCACTTACACAGACAGTTCTCCAGCACGAGAAAGCTGATTAGACAACGTTAAAAACCACAAGAAGCTTATTTATTCCATTAGCTTATGTCCTTTATAAGGGCCACTTGTGTTTTGGTCCCTCTTTCTCAGCCCTTCCTGGCCCATACTGAGCCGAGAAACTCCCACACAGAAGGCACCCCACTACTACTGCCCCCATAACCTCACTACTACTGGGAAACAAAAAGAGACTTGCCTCTTTCCAGGTTTTGCTCTAGAAAGAATCAACGGGAATGCTATTTTTGTATTGGGCCTTTCCTGCCATGCACGTTGCCGTGCAGTCTCTTCGAAGGTGTTGAAGGTGGTGGAGAGGGAGAAGAAGGGGGGCAGGCAGAGGCAATGTAGTGCAAGCCACTTTAGACTTAAGATATCTGAGAAGCGACTCAGATGTCCATCATTAGATGACCGACAAAGAAAAGAATAAAGACACTGAACAGGTTGCCTGGATGCCATGTTTCTCAAAATTGAACAGAGTTTTTGTTTTGCTTAGGATTTTTATTTTTGCCCCAAAATATAAGCAAAATATTGAGAAATGACAGTGGGGGCCCAGGTGAATATTAATACCCGCGCCTGGTCACTTGAGATCACCCTGAACAAATAGGGTCCACAGAAGTGGCCTCAGGAAAGAGTGAGCTTTCAGATAAAGCAGGAGATAGAGGGAGTGCATGTTCAGAGATTTGGGAAATGGAGGCATTTGTTTTCTGTCCAGTAGGACTTCCAGGGAACAGAGGAAGTAGTTGGGAAGAGGGGTCAGCATTGAGAGCTTACATCATTGGGGAGGATGTACGGAATGTTTTAAAATGGGCCTGCAGGACAATGACATTTGGGTGAGGGGCTCTGACTCAGTGGGGACACTAAGCCCATATACCCTGTTGACACCTGTAGAAGGTGAGGAGTCCTTGGTGTTTTCAGTACATAGAGGCCCAAGGACCAGAGGAGGGCCAGTCTGTTGGCTCCTCCAGTGAGGGTTCTAGATTCCTCACACATGCCCTCAGCTGGACAGCCAAGAACTACAGCAGCGGGGGCAACACTGTGGGAATGGTACTGACCCAAGGGCAAATGTAAGAGAGGTTTCTCTACCCCAGAGGCTCCAGGGTGCTCCTCCTAGGAGTGAAAGTCTTCCTGTCACTTAACCCAGAGATTTCCAAACACAGAGTCACCTAGGGACTGTGTTTAAAACATACATAGGGGACTTCCAGTGGCTACAACTCCGTGTTCTGAAAGCAGGGGGCTCGGGTTCCATCCCTGATCAGGGAGCTAGATCTCACATGCCCCGAGTAAAGATCCCGAATTCTGCAATGAGGATTGAGGATCCCACTCACAACTAAGACCAAGTTAATAAATAAATAAATGTTAACACACACACAGATTCCCAGACCTCATGCCAATCCTCTTGAATTAGAGACTCCCAGGTGGGCCCCAGGAATCTGCATTTTTGAGAAGTCACTCAGTGATTTCAGAATTGCTACAGAGGAGGAACTTAAGGGTGGTGATCTAATTAGATAACAGAAGCAAGCAGTGACTCAAAAAATAAACAGATTTATAGATTTTCATATGCTAAGCCCAAACTTATCTAATTATACAAAAATAAATCAAAGCATGGGCTTTCCTGGTGGCTCAGCAGTAAAGAATCTGCCTGCAATGCAGAAGACCTAGGTTCAACCCCGGGATTAGGAAGATCTGGTGGAGGAGGGTATGGCAACCCACTCTCGTACTCTTGCCTAGAGAATCTCATGGACAGAAGAGCCTGGCAGGCTTCAGCCCATAGGGTTGCACAGAGTCAAACATCACTGAAGTGACTAAGCAGCAGCAGCAAATCAAAGCATTCACTTATTTTTTCCTAGTTTTAGCACTTTTGCTTTTTCTCCTCTCTTTTTCCTGCTTGTCATTGTTTTAATTTGAAATCATATCCTCTTATCACTGGTGATTTTTACAAAACTGTCCGCATTTGGTGTTGCATTTATCAGATTTTCCAATATTAAAGAAATAAATTTTTGGAACACCTGGAAAATGCCCGAAAGTAAATTGAAGATGAAAATCACCTGTGTTTAACTGTACCTCCTTCCATTTTTATTTCTCTCCACAAGTTTCTTTCTCTATATTTGTAATTATAATGTATATAGAAAAGGAAACTTTGAAATTTTTTATATGTGTACTAACTTTGTAGGAAACTAGTATAGGAAAATTCATAATCATTACACACATGCACACACACACACCAAAGCTAGTAGAGGTGATGGAATTCCAGCTAAACTATTTCAAATCCTTAAAGATGATGCTGTTAAAGTGCTGCACTCAATATGTCAGCAAACTTGGAAAACTCAGCTGTGGCCACAGGACTGGAAAAGGTCAGTTTTCATTCCAATCCCAAAGAAAGGCAATGCCAAAGAATACTCAAACTACTGCACAATTCCACTCATCTCATATGCCAGCAAAGTAATGCTCAAAATTCTCCAAGCCAGGCTTCAACAGTATGTGAACAAAGAACTTCCAGATGTTCAAGCTGGATTTAGAAATGGCAGCAGAACCAGAGATCAAATTGCCACCATCTGTTGGATTATAGAAGAAACAAGAGAGTTCCAGAAAAACATCTACTTCTGCTTTATTGACTATGCCAAAGCCTTTGACTGTGTGGATCACAGCAAATTGGAAAATTCTTCAAGACATAAGAATACCAGACCATCTTACCTGTCTCCTGAGAAACCTATATGCAGGTCAAGAAGCAACAGTTAGAACAGGACATGGAACGATGGGCTGGTTCCAGATTGGGAAAGGAGTACATCAAAGCTTTGTCACCCTGCTTATTTAACTTATATGCAGAATACATCATGTGAAATGCTAGGCTGGATGAAACATAGCTGGAATCAAGATTGCAGGGAGAAATATCAACCTCAGCTATGCAGATGACACCACATTTTGGCAGAAAGCAAAGAGGAACTAAAGAGTCTCCTGATGAAAGTGAAAGAGGAGAGTGAAAAAGCTGGCTTAAAAACTCAACATTCAAAACACCAAGAATCCTGGCATCTGGTCCCATCACTTCATGGCAAATAGATGGGGAAACAATGGAAGCAGTGACAGAGTTTATTTTCTTGGGCTCCAAAACCACTGCAGATGGTGACTGCAGTCATGAAATTAAAAGATGCTTGCTCCTTGGAAGAAAAGCTATGACCAACCTAGACAGCATTTTAAAAAGCAGAGACATTACTTTACCGACAAAGATCCATCTAGTCAAAGCTATGGTTTTTCCAGTAGTCATGTATGGATGTGAGAGTTGGACTAAAAAGAAAGCTGAGCACTGATGATGAAGACTGAAGACTCTTGAGAGTCCCTTGGACAGCAAGGAGATCAAACCAGTTAATCCTAAGGGAAATCAGTCCTGAATATTCATTGGAAGGACTGATGTTGAAACTGAAGCTCCAGTACTCTGACCACCTGATGTGAATAACTGACTCATTGGAAAAGACCCTGACGCTGGAAAAGATTGAAGGCAGGAGGAGAAGGGGACAACAGAGGATGCTAAGGTTGGATGGCATCATCAACTCGATGGACATGAGTTTGAGCAGGTTCTGGGAGTTGGTGATGGACAGGAAAGTCTGGTGTGCTACAGTCTATGGGGTCACAAAGAGTTGGATATGACTAAGTGACTGAACTGAACACGCACGCATGCACACACACACATATATCCTGCTTTCTTTTCTTTTTTAATTTTAATTTTTTGGCTGCACCATAAGGCTTACAGGATCTTAGTTCCCCAACCAGGGATCAAACCCATGCCCTCAGCGGTGGAAGCAGAGTGTTAACAACTCGTAACCACTGGATCAGCAAGGAAGTCCCCTATCCTTATTAGTTCATCATAAACTTACTATTTGTTAAACTTTCTATTTCATCATAAACACTTCCCCATGTAATAAATTGTTATTCTTAAAAATGTATATAATAGCTTCACAATATTAAGTAAGTGAATCATGATTATACAAACCATTTCTTATTGTTGGACATTTGGATTTGTTCATTCATTCTGCAAATATTTGTCAGTTTCCTAATATGTGCTGGGTAGGGTTCTAGAGCCTAGAAATATAGTAGGAAACAAAGTAGGCAAATTCTCCTGGGGTTACATTCTAGTGGGGAAAGATTGGCAATATACAATCATCATATGATAATAAATGCCATAAAAATAAAACAGGGAAAGGGGGCTGGAAGATGACAGAGCTCCTATTTTATAGAGTATGAAGTGAAGTGAAGCTGCTCAGTCGTGTCCGACTCTGTGATCCCATGGACTGTAGCCTGTCAGGCTCCTCGGTCCACGGGATTTTCCAGGCAAGAGTACTGGAGTGGGTTGCAATTTCTTTCTCCAGGGGATCTTCCTGACCCAGAGATCGAACCCGAGTCTCCCACATTGTAGGCAGATGCTTTACCGTCTGAGCTACCAGGAAAGCCCCAATGCTGTAGTGAGTAGATTGGTTCACAGGACTTTCTACTTTTTAAAATTATTTTGTCAGGATAATTTACCAATGAAAGATTTACAGAGTCAAGAAGGGTGAATATTTTTCATGGTCTTGATATATATGTACTCTTAATTACATTCCAAAGGTTATAGCAATCTGTACTCCCAGCTTTGCGGTGGGATCATTGTGTTTTGATACTATTTTATAATCTTTACTTATTTGTATTTCTTATTAATCTGAATGAGTTTTTAAAGAGTTCAGTTCAGTCGATCAGTTGTGTCTGACTCTTTGTGACCCCATGAATCACAGCACGCCAGGCCTCCCTGTCCATCACCAACTCCCAGAGTTCACTCAGACTCATGTTCATCGAGTCCGTGATGCCATCCAGCCATCTCATCCTAGGTCGTCCCCTTCTCCTCTGCCCCCAATCCTTCCCAGCATCAGTCTTTTCCAATGAGTCAGCTCTTCGCATGAGGTGGCCAAAGTACTGGAGTTTCAGCTTTAGCATCATTCCTTCCAAAGAACACCCAGGGCTGATCTCCTTCAGAATGGACTGGTTGGATCTCCTTGCAGTCCAAGGGACTCTCAAGAGTCTTCTCCAACACCACAGTTTAAAACATCAATGCTGCAAATTTTCTAAATTCTTGTTTGACTCTTAAAATTAATTAACTTTTGGCTGCATTGGGTCATAGTTGCTGCATAAGGGCTTTCTCTAGTTGCAGTGAGTGAGGGCTACTCTCTAGTTGCAGTGTTTGGGCCTCTCATTGTGGTAGCTTCTCTTGTTGTAAAGCACATACAGGCTCAGTAGTTGTGGCATGTGGGTTTAGTTGCCCCTCAGCCTGTGAAATCTTCCTGGACCAGGGATCAAACTTGTGTTCCCTGAATTGGCAGAAAGATTCTTAACCACTGGACCACCACAGAAGTCCTTGATTGACTCAGTTTTAATAGTGTGCGGCTTTCTCTTTCCATAACCACCATTTGTCCCAATGCTCTTTGCTGAATATATTGTCCTCATACATTGATTTGTGCAATTATAGTTTTCATATATGGTATTAATATTTTAAGTATATCACGATCTGTTTCAAGGTTATTTCTCTTTTTCATTTATCTATTTTGTGTTAAAACCACAAGTGTTTTAATTATTCAAGTTGAGAGATTCTAATATTTGGCAGAGCTAATTCTCCCTCATTATGCTTACCATTAATATATATTCTTTGTCATTCTCTATGATTTATTCTTCTAAATAAATTTTATTCTAATGATCAAATATTCATCCCAGTCTGCTCCCTACCATTTTTGCATTTTTGATGCCATTAGGAATGATGTTTCCTTTTTCATCACATTTTTAACACATTATTGCTGTTACAAGGCTGTCTATTGATTTTTGTGTATTTATCTAATCCTACCATTTTATTGAACTCTTTTAACAATTCAAATAGCTTTTTGATGGAATCTCTTTGGTTTTATACATATACAATTTATTTTCCCTTTTATTTCTAATAGCTTTTACTCTGTGTTCTTGATATTACTTGATATTTTAGGATTTGTTCCTATTGTGTTTTTATTTTGAAATACACCTCTTATCAAAATAAAATTAGTCTCTTTACTGAATGGTTTTGGCTTTGAATTTTACTTTATGTTTATCTGTGCCTAAGATTGCCTTGCTTTGCTAGTATGTTTAAGTGTTTTCCTTCTTGCTCTAGCTTTATGTAGTGGACACCTGTGGGAGTGCTTGTCACTCACCCATTCTCTTCCAAGCACTTGGTGCTACCATGTCAGTTCAGTGTGATCCTATTTCCTGGCCACCGTTGACTGGGCTGGATATAGACACCCGACCTGAGTCTGTCGTCATGGCACCCTAATGCACTAGCCATAGTTGATTGGTTTATGTATGTGTACCTGACTTAAAGTGAAAGTGAAGTCGTGTCCGACTCTTTGCGACCCCGTGGACTGTAGCCCACCAGGCTCCTCCACCCAAGGGATTCTCCAGGCAAGAATACTGGAGTGGGTTGCCATTTCCTTCTCCAGGGGATCTTCCCGACCTAGAGATCAAACCCAGGTCTCCCGAATTGCAGGCAGACGCTGTAACCTCTGAGCCACCAGGGAAGCTTGGAGTCCCAAATCAAAGGGACTCTGATTTGAATCCTGAAAGAATGAGTCCAGTTTCTGTTGATTTAAAGCCTAAAATTCTAAAACAAAAACTAAGGCCATGTTTTTCAGTATGTGGAGAAAACTCGTGTCCAGCAAGGGAGAATGAAGCTGACATACAGGATTTCAGCAACTATAAGTAGGACACTTGAGTGTCGTCTGAATCCTCAGTTTCTGGTGTTTCTGAGTTATAGCTACATCTCTGCACTAGACTGGTTCAACCATACTTTGGGTTTTGTGAAATGCTTCTGTCTTGGTCCAAAAAGTTTTCCTCTTTGCTCAGGCTAATTTGGTTTTCTGTCACTTGCAATCAAAAAAATCCCAGCTAATATAATATATATCTTTGTAACCCACTGAGATTTACTGTTGAGGAAGGAATGCAAGTGAGATACTTTCTAATTTCTCAAGGTGATAAAAAATGATTTTTAACGTTCTGTTAGCCAGATCCGTTCATCAGGAGCCTAAGAGAGGGAAGAATACAATACATTGGTTTAGGTTGTCTTGGTCCCTTTCTCCTGATCTCTTATGCCATCAATTCTCCCACTGGATTAAGGTCATGGGTGGTCTGGTCATTATGTGAATGCTTTTCCAGAGCCCATATCTGAGCAGCAATTAATTTCATGGCCTCTGAATGAAGTTAAAGGGAAAAGAGACCTGACTGATAGCCTTTGAGAATAACCTGTTCCCTTTCTAAAACATGCCCTGTGGTGCTATCTTGAGGGCTGTCAGCTTGTACCTTTTGCCAGCTAAAGGTAGTTAGAGAAGAAGAAAAGAATCACTTCAGGGAACTGACTTTCTGAAAGGAACATCCATCCTGTCCCCTCTCAACATTCTTAGGGAATTGATGGTCAAAGTCAGACTCTTCAGGCATATGACACTGTGAGACGCTGAAATGAAACACTAGATGAAAACATAATCAAAGCCTACCACGTTTCCCTGACAGTTACACCACCAAGGATGTTAAGATCTGTACTTCTGCTTTCAGGACATGGAGTCATCATTTTGGACGGTTCTTAGTCCCTTACTAGCAGCTTAGAAATCAAATTACTTTACTCAGTGCCAGAGGCTGTAGCTCACTCACTGAACCACTAAATCAGACTAATTGAGGTAACAAATATGCCTGAATAGTGCTTCCTTGAGAAAATGCACTCTTCAGAAGACATGACATTTACTTCTGACTTAGCTAGATGTACTGACAACTAGGTATTTCTAAGGCTGCCCTTGATTTGTATCTATTAGAAGAAATATAGAATGAATTTTAACAGTCCAAATGTAACTTTGCCCTGATTCAAACACAAGTGGAAATACAAGGTGGAAAATTGTGAGTAGAATGCAAACCTAGCCCAAGTCAGTAACAACTGAGAGCTCTTATCACCCAACAGCCACTTTCATTCCTATGAAATGATTTGAGGGGTTTGGTGTAGTTCATAATAAGCCAAGTGTCAATGGCACAAATGCCTTCTAGAAATTATTACAGTAGTTTGGCTACTGTGTTGGCAGTCTCAGTAAGACAAATAAGAAGTATTAGGTTACCAACAGCTTACATTCCTTTCTCAGTTCTAGATGTGGTGCTCTGAAGACAAAAATGGGGTAAGGACAAATAACTTTTACTATTTCTGTCAACTTGACAGATATCTTCAAAAGGTTCGATTTAGCTCTTTTAATCATAGTGAAGCAAACAGTAAGGGAAAAACGTCAAAGGATTCCTTTAATAATTGGATTGTAAAGTTAACAGCAAGAAGGAAATTCTGTAATATAATATAACATGATAAAATGCAAAAGAAATCCCCCAGAAGTGTGTGATGGTGCAAGGAAGGAAGATATTTTCTGAGGATTGCCATGTGCTGATATCATCATCAATGCTTAGAACCCTAAAATAACCTCAAAGATCCTGAGATTTTACTTTAAATGGATTATTCATAGACCAAATAGCAAATTAAAAGTAGTATTTGGACTTACCTGTCTAGTGGCTAAGACGCAATGCTTGCAATACAGGGGGCCTGGGTTCAATCCCTGGTCAGGGAACTAAGTCCCACATGCCTTAACTAGGAGTTCACATGCCACAGCTAAAGATCCCAAGTGCTATAACTAAGACCGGTGCTGCCAAATAAATAAAAATAAAATTTTTTTTAATAGCATTATTGCACAATCCCTTTTGCCAGCACAAAGCTCTAAGAGAAAGAAAGGGTAAACACGGCAAGTAGAATAATTAAAGCCATAAATCAAAAGAATTGGACTTTTTGTGTGCCTCGCTTTATCCCTCACTAGTTTACTTTCATAGATCACCCAAATTCCTTCTATCTACATGTACCAGATTCCAGAGATACTTCAACAACTATGAGCCATAATGTGGACCATATCAACGTAGATAATAACCTACAAACTATGTGGTTTAGTTTTCTTCCTCTGATTTTGATACTGAAAGATATTTTATGAGGAAACATGATTTTCTTTCGGGGTGGGGGGGTGGGGGTGGGGGCGGGGGTCAGCCCTGAGTATCCGAAGCTTCCTTGATTGGCCATTGTGAACCATTTGCCCATTTCAGAGTAATTCTCCTAAAGCACAGGCTCCAAGAGGTGGTGTGGCTGCATTAGAGGAGAAAGAAGGTGTAACAGGAATTGGGAGGCCAAAACAGCGTCCTGCTGGGCTCTAGTGAACTTGTTTGCGTTTACTCCATCTGGTTCCAATACAGGTAGACTCTGAGTGCCCCTGAGGTCACAGGTGAAGCTGAACTGCTAATTCCCTCAGTCCTTGGGCTGGCTGAGTGATCACAAACAGATTCAGTAGTGTGTTCAACCCTAGCTTCTGTAAACATATTATCAGTTTCTATAAGATCCAAGATATTAAAAACACTGGGTTGGCTAATATTGACATTTCTCGGTCTAGAAATACAAAGGCTGGAATAGGGCTGAAGCTTTATTATTTTTAAAATTTACTATTTATTTATTTTTGGCTGCAGTGGGTCTTCTTTGCTGCCCACGGGCTTTCTCTAGTTGCAGTGAGTAGGGCCTCTCTCTAGTTGCAGTACTGGGGCTTCTCATTACAGTGGCTTCTCTAGTTGCTGAGTATGAGCCCTAGAATGCAGGCTCAGTAGCTGTGTCACTTGGGCTTAGTTGCCCCGAAGCATGTGGGATCTTTCCAGACCAGGGACAGAACCTATGTGCCCTGCAACGGCAGGGAGATTCTTAACCACTGGGCCACCAGGGAAGTCCTTATCCCGTGTTTTTCATGCCTCCATACCTTTGCCCAAGCTGTGCCCTCTGGTTAGAGTGTGTATGCCTGCTAAATCCAAGTCTTCCATATTTCAACTCTTCAAGCAAGCTCTGCTTGCTCCAAACCCCATATTCTTACAACCCCACCATCACACAGCCATCAGCTCCCTTCTTTTTAGTTAGCATCTCGAGCACCCTTCTGTGATCACACTATTTGCCATATTATAACTTGCAGGTCTGGCTCTCCCACTCAGGCAGGAACCACACCTTGTTTGTCTCATTAATTCTGAGAGCTGGCACAGTAGGCACTGGGGTAGTGTTTGCTGGGCAGATGGACATACTGACAGATGGTTGAATGGATGAATGAATTCAAGTTAATGTGATCTTGTTCACCAAATCTCAAAACTCTAGTACGACAGCTTTATGAATAAAAAGTAAAATTTTATGTAATGTAGACTCATTTGGTACTTAGCATATCACAATTTATCCTCTTATATTAATCTCCTATTTCTCCCAGGAGACATAACTTAACAACATACATATCAGTGAGGTATACTGTAGGTACCAAGTGACTTGATTCTTCCCAGATTTTGCATTGCAAGTGTCTTGTCTCCAAGACAAGTCCAGCCACCATTGTTTCAGGGATCCTCCTGGGAGCACCATTATTTAATGGGCAACCAGTTAGAACTGTGTGGGGTTTAAGATTTGTTGCCAAAGCCAAAGGCCTGCCCTCCCTCTAATCTCTGGAGGTGTCCCTATGAACCAGGAAGAACCCTCCCTTATCTTTACTTCTGAGCCCAGAGCTTAGCTGACTAAAGTCAATAGAGCTAGAATCAAATGGCTGTTTTCTCTCTAATTCAAAGCATCATCTCTGAATTGAATAATGAAGTTGAATTAGGGATTTTGATTTTTTAAGTGATTTTTTTCTTAAAGGTGGTTGCTACAGCAAAGAAAAATATCTGAATAAAATAGGACGCTTCAATGGAGTGAGAATTACCTTTCAATTTCATTCTCTTCCTCTCACTGCTGAGATTCAAGAACTGTGGGGATTATGTAGATTAGCAGTATCTATAGTTATTCTTTTCATGTAAATCAGAGGCCCTGAATCATGGAAATGCAATTTGCTAGGAAACAGGACTTTTTTTCTGTTAAAGCCTCTGTGATGTCCCTGTAAGAAAGCCCTGATTAGGTTGGCCCTTGCAATGTCAAGTTTCAGGAAATACTCGACTCATCTAAGTTTATGGAGTTACTGCTTTCAGGAAGCATTTTTTGCTGCATAACTGGAGAGTGTCTTTTGGGTTTGGACTTCCTAACCTTGAGAAGGAGTTGACGTGCTTCTTCAGAGTGTGAAATGAGCAGATGGTGTTGTTTCACTCCAATTTGTTTTGCATGGACTGAGGAGAAGGCGGTGGGGGAGGGCTAAATGTGCTCTTTTCCTGATGGCTAAAACACAACTTATTGGCACAAAAAAGCCACTTCACTAACATTGGATCATCTACATCTTAATAAGGACTGGCGCTTTACTCACTCCACCTCAGTCTGGAAGTTATTTTCACCATGTTTTTCACTTTCTCCAGAAGGGATTATGCTCTTATTACAGCAAAAACCAACATATTTGGACTCCCCAAGGCAATAACTGAAGGAGCTTACTGTGAGCCTTTTGAAGTAATGAAGCTGCTCAATGCTCTTTCTTTTTCAGTATTAGCTGTCCCTCTCCAGGTGGGTTCACCTCATTTTCAACTCTACATTCAGCTCACCAACACCCAAAAATGTCTCCAGTGAACCAAGACAAGGAGCCTGAACACACTCATGGAAAAGCTGCAAAATTTCCAATGACCCTCAGCTATCTATTTATCTATCTGAATGAATACAGTCCAGAAAAGTTGTGAGACCTCATTTTCCACCTTATGCTAGAGAACATTTGGACCTTCTCCTAGACAAGTAGGTAGAAAGAAACTCTACTCCAATCTCATCCAAGGAAAAGGGTTTAAAGGGCTAGCTGCTTTGGCAGATGTCTCCCTGTGTAAGCTCTGTTTCTACTACACTGGGTTTGATACAGCTAAGGCAGATTCATGCCGCCCACGCCCCCAATTCCACCCCTACTCACCCTGTTCGATCTACTGGCACAAGAAAAATCAGCAATTAATGTAGACTTTGCTGAAGATTTCACTGGGGAGAAAGAAGGAATAGACAAGAGACTTAACATTCATACCACCCGGAAATGCCCCCAGACACCATCATCTGTGGGTGCATTGTGTTTCTGTCTACTCCCTTCATCCATTCAGCTCTAAATTCAGCTCTGTCCCCAAATTTGCATAGTTCTCTCAGTAAAAGCTTTGCAATTATTGGACCTATCACTCACTTTAGAAGGCAAGTTAGTAACCATTTATTATTATGTAAACTTACCCTCTGAGGGGTGTCACCTTCACTCCAAGAGACATTGAACACCAACAGTCTTCCCAAGAAGTAACCTTGTTAATAAAATCTTTTTCATCTCCTTGTACCAGCTCCAACCCAGTCTCCAAATTTCACTGAGGCTACTTCCTACTTTGCTATTTAACCCGCTGCTCCCCACTGTTGTCTCCTGTCTCTTTGACCTCCTTTGGCCTCTGTCCCTTGGCAACCAAGACTCATCTTAGCCCTTCCTTGCTTTGCTGACCTGTTTTGTATATCCTTCTTCAACCAGGTCCACCCATCTTCCTAGAACAAGGATCCACACACTGCTACCTCGTTAGGGAGACACCCCACTGCTTCCATCCTGCCTGGACCATCTGCTGAGGGAGGTGAACTAGGTAACACCAAATCCCTGTCCTTAAATGAGACCCTGACATAGCATACAGATAAGTTACAAATGTGTTCATCCCCTACTAGCCCCTTTCACTCTGAGGATCAGGATACTAGTAGCCACAGAGACTGACCATAAGTTGGAGGTGACTGATCACAGTGCACCTCTGAAATTCTTCCCGGTCTGTGCTCTGTCCATTGTTCGTTGAATTTGACACTTATGACCAAGCTTGCTGGTTTTGACAGTGGGCCTGGCTCTGCCTTTGGAACACTGACCCTCAAAATTAGAGCCTTTCCTCTGCATGTCAAGGGCTTCCCTAGTGGCAAATCTGCCTGCAATGTGGGGGACCTGAGTTTGATCTTTGGGTTGGGAAGATCCCCTGGAGAAGGGAACCCACTCCGGTATCCTTGCCTGAAGAATTCCATGGACTTAGGAGCCTGGCAGGCTAGAGTCCGTGGGGTCGCAAAGAGTTGGACACGACTGAGTGACTTTTACTTTTCACTTTTTTCTGCATGGCACTGTTAGGTTTGATGCTGCCTGGAGGCTCCCTGCTTTCACCTTTGGTGGCCTCACCTTACCATAGCTGTGGGAGGACCCCCTACCTGGGGACCTGCTTGGTGGGCATCTCCCACCACCCACTCTAGTCACTAAGGTGGCATGAAACACAGCAAAGTTCCCAGGGAAAAGAGCTACGTGAACTTGCAAAGTTATAATAGGTTTGCCTGGTATCTGGTACTGAACCAGACAATCTGGTATTTTCACTTCTTATCTAGTTAAAACCAAAAAAATTTTTTAAAAAGAAAACACATACTTCTGAATACTTATGAGATAAAAGAACTATTTCTAAAATGTTATATATATATATAATGCTACCAAAAGATAAATACAAACATTTGAAATAGGCAAATAAATTATTTAAATCAACTTCTACATCATTCCCTCTTCCCTCCAAGTTCCACCTCAAATGCAGGTTTGGCAGCCACCTTTGTAGGAAAAAAAACCTAGAAGCCTAAATTATTATTGTTGAATGGAAAACCTCTTCTTTTTTTTTAATTTAAAAATATACTGCTAAAAAAGTACAGTAACTTGCTCGGTCATTTTTCAAAACAAACTATGTATGTTAGGAAGATATACAGATAACAAAAGTATGTGTTTGATTAACTATCAACTATTTAGAATTATTTTCTGTGGAATTGTTATCAACTGTTTGGTTTTCAACAGAATACAGAATGTGGTCTCCCTGGAATTTGTCTCCTAATCTTTAAAATACAGATGGATTTCAAAGGATATTTAATCATGATTTTCATTCCTCTTCATTTAATGATGTATTTTGAAAGTGCTATTTGATATCTAAGAGAACCTCATGAATTCTTTTAATAATTTCCTCTCCTTTGAGCTAAGGAGCATTTTGCCAAAAAGAATTGGAACCTACAAAGCTCTGGGACTTTATTACACTGTACTGGTTTTTCATTTTTCTGAAAGCTTGCCAGAATGTTATCTCTTCCAGTTTATAATTTTTCCCCCTTTTTTCCTCACCTACCAGTTGAATAAAAAGTTAAAAGGTCACATCTTTCTCATCCTATCACCAAAGTAAACATTTCTCCAATTAACCATAAAGGGCAGATGCTTCCAAGAAATTATTTATTGTATATTAGCAAAAAGGCCCAGGCTGTAATAGAAGGCTCTGTGTCACACATATAAGTTCTCAGCCATAATAATAAAGTATCCCTAAACCTAGGAAAAAAACAAAGAAATCCTGCCACATTGACTATATACCTGAGAATGTGTTAACCAACCGGCTGCTAAGATCCAACTGTACTGTGGATTTGAGGAATGGCTTCTTGTAAGTATCACCTTCACAATTCATTTGTTTCACAAATGTTTATTGCCTGGCCCTGTTACAGACGCCGGAAATACAGCAGCAAACAAAATACAGGCGCATCCCTGCACTTTACAGCTGTGAGAAGAAAGTCTCAGCCCCTTTACCAGCACTAGCTTACTAAAAGTAAATAGAGCACATAAAAGATGACTCGAATCCAAAGAAATCCAGGCTTCCAGTCAGACTGTAAATTTCTTTCTGCGTAGTACCCTCCTGGAATTCCCCTGGTGGCTCAGATGGTAAAGCCTATGCCTCCAATGCGGGAGATCCGGGTTCAATCCCCTGGGTCAGGGAGATCCTCTGGAGAAGGAAATGGCAATCCTCTCCAGTACTCTTGCCTGGAGAATCCTATGGACAGAGGAGCATAGTAGGCTCCTACAGCCCATGGGGTCGCAAACAGTCGAACACGACTGAGCGACTTCACTCTCTCTCTCTTCCTCCTGGAAGGAAGGGCTGAGAAGTATGCATCTCCAGACTTCTCCTCTGCCCAGATCAAGTGTTTGTTAAACACTTCAATAATTTGTTTAAACCATGGATGGTCCATTCCTGGATCAAAAACTTCTGCATCCCTAGAAGGATTTCTTTTTAATATTTATTTATTAATTTTTAGCTGTATCAGGTCTTAGTTGCACATGGGCTCCAGAGCACGTGGGCTCTGTAGTTTGCATTAATAGTTTGATCAGTAGTCTGTAGTTTGTGGCGCGTTAGCTCTCTACTTGAGCGGTGTGGGCTCAGTCGTTGTGGCTCGCAGGCTTTGCTGCCCCATGGCATGTAGGATCTTAGTTCTCTGACCAGGGATCAAACCTGTGTCCCCTGCGTTGGAAAGTGGATTCTTAACCACTGAACCACCAAGGAAGTCCCCCATGGAAGAATTTATTTATGTAAATGACCAACTTTTTTTTTTCAGGTTTATCT
The DNA here is from genome assembly GCA_917880005.1 of Nanger dama. Taxonomy (NCBI): domain Eukaryota; kingdom Metazoa; phylum Chordata; class Mammalia; order Artiodactyla; family Bovidae; genus Nanger; species Nanger dama. The sequence continues at coordinate 19,881,177 of CAKJTW010000036.1, read as the reverse complement.
GATTGTCCACATGCAACAACCATTCTTTAAACATCTCTAGCATAAGAAAACGTAGTTTTGGTCATTGAAATATAATCAAATTAAATAAGGAATTATTCTCACATTGTTGCAGGTAGGTTTGCATTACAAGTACAATGCTGCAAAATGGCATGTGTTATGGAATCAACTGGAAGAAACTAGCGAAGTCCCATCCACCCATACTCCTCTCTCTTTACCCCAACTTACCTCTTCTACCCAGATGTCTCGCTGCAGGAAAAAAAAAGGAAATCCACTTGGGACTGTGCTGAATTGCCTTCTCTAGTATCATTTTTTAAAATATGCAAATACCTCTTGGAGGAGGTTATCACACTCTGCTAACAGTCACCACATCCGGAAGACTGAAGGGAACTAACACTGCTGCGTTCCAGGCACTTCACATGTCACATTGGTTAATTCCTACGACAACCCCTAAGAGTAGATTTTCTCAGCTTACTGATGAGGAATCTAGGGTCCAGACAGGTTAAATGACAAACTGCCAGATCACACAGCCCACAGTTCAGGAGCGAAGAGTCAAATGTGACCTTTCCCTGCCTCCGTCTGAATTCATTTATCAAATCCCTTTCCTCTGTGGCACAGAAAACCTACAGATAGCCTTGAGAGTGATGACTGCCTGGCAAGAGGCTTGAAAGTGAGGGGAAAGAACAAAGAAATGAAAATAGAGACAAAAAGGGAAACATTTTGCTGACTTCTCAGTTTTCTCGGAGGTCAGATTCAGCACAGAGCTCCATGCGTATTGCTTTGATAAAATTCCTGATTCTCAGAAATACTGACTTGGCAGGACCTTAGAGGTCATCTAGCCCAACCCACCATTAAAAGCTTTATTCAGTCATTAACTCACTTTATTACTGTTGGTGATCTGGGAAGGAGTGTCATTGACTTGGCAAGTGAGAGAATTTCTTTGAACCACATTTTTCCACTATCTCACTGTGGGCTTGTCTGGAGAGATTTGACTTTAAATAATAAGAATTCCTTACATCTGCTGAGCTTTTCACAATTGTCAAAAAGCCTTCACATACACCATGCTCTTTAAACCCTCATTTTTTTTTTGATATAGGGAGAGGGGGTTGTTTTACAGGGGTGAGAGCCCAGAGCTCCGCTGGGTAATCAGGGTTCAAATTCTCAGGAGCAACATACTAGCCATGGGAACTCGGGGAGATCATTTAATCTCGATAAGCTTCCTTGGAAAAGCTGCCTTTTCCTTTAAGGCTCCAAGTCCTCATCTGTAAAATGGGAATAATCATAATGTCCCACGTGAGGTTGACCTTAAGTGAGGTGTGTATACAAAGTGTTTGCTCATGGCAAGTGCTTAGGGTTGGTTGCTTTTTCCCTTTCCCTCTCTTCTTTTACAGCCAAAAGGTGGTGATGAGAAGAGATCAAACAACTTTCCCAAGATGAAAGAGCCAAAGATTGGTGAATAGAAGATAAGCCCTTTTGCTACAATTCTAGGGCCCTTGGTACTATATCATCCCGCCTGGAATCACTTTGTCTTTCTTTTCTGCTCTATGGATTTGTACACACCTGACTCTTTTCTTTCTTTCTTTTTTTTTTAGTTTATTTATTTAGCTGCACTGGATCTTAGTTGTGTCACATGGGATCTCCAAACTTTATTAAGGCATATGAATCTTTAATAGTGACATGTGGGATCTAGTTCCCTGGCCAGTGATTGAATCTGTTCCCCTGCACTGGGAATACAAAGTCTCAGCCACTGGGCCACCAAGGCAGTCCTTACACCTGACTCTTTTTACCTAACTGCTGATTTCTTTGTAGTGGATTTCTTCCACTCCCTTCTTTACACAAGGCCTTCTGTTTTGCTGTTTTTGAAAGCCTGCCAATTTCTGTGCCTGCCGCCTCTTTCTAGTTTCCTGTGTGTTTTATATGCTCTTTGGAAGTTCAGGACAAATGGACAGGGTACTTTCAGCCATGTCCCTCAGACATGAAATCTGCTTCTCCTACAGGCGACAGTGCAGCTGTGACAGCATTTGGGCAGATGGGCTGTGAGTCACCTGGCTCTGGTGCCCGTGTCTGATGTGTTCCCGGCTGCCTTCTGGATTTTGATTCTGCTCCCAGGGCACTGCAGCTTCCCAACACTCCTCCAACAAACTCTGATTCAAACAGCCCCATGCTCAGCCTTCTACCTACACCTGTGACACATGTGCCGCCCACTGGGAGCCCCTCAGATGAATCGCTGCCAAAGGAATGGGTGTTTTCAAAGAGGTCATGCTTCCATGGCTAAACAGAAATACATGCAAGCCTTAAACACTATCTTTATTTAGGTAGTTTTCAAAATGCATGGTCACAGTGTTGCACTGGAGTGTGAAATAAATGTGTAGGCAAGCAGATTTATGATACAGCCTGCATACATAATGTGGGTGTTTATGCAGAAGACATAATAAAAGGTACTTGTCACTCATTTCCTTTGTCATAAATTCTAGCACAACTGGAATATTACCCAACCCAGAGGAAATACAGTATCACAGATCTGAGAGAATTCTCAGGAGATCATCCTGTCGACCTGCCTATCTATCTGTGAGTGGAAGAAATGACTAGACTAATCCGAATTGAGAGTTAATGCTTCCTTATTGCATATTTCTATTCTGCTATGAAGCCTAATTCCATATCTAAAATTGTTTTCTTCCTACAAACAACCCTTTGGGAATTGCCACGAATAAGGAGGATCATATCTGTGTTCCTCCCCAGGGAAGGCCCTAGGGAGATGATCTTAGGAAATTTGTCAAGAAATTCAAGGTCACACACCCCTCAGGTCCGCGGAGGACTCTGTTCCTGCCAGGTTCTCTCTTGCCATGCCCTGAAGGGTCCTCCGGTGCTGGCCCACCACCACCCAACTTGGATAAGACCTATTGCCTACTTGATGCCTCTGGTATATAGGATTGCTGTTTTTCTGGGAGGGCTGAACAAAAGTAAATTTAGCTGTTGGGCGGAGTTCTGTGCTAAGATTCTTGTAGTCCATTACAAACCAGCTTCACTTTTTAAAAATATTTATTTAGCTACACTGGGTCTTAGTTGCAGCACTTGGGATTGTCTTTACTGTACATGGGCATCTTTATTTATGACATGTGGACCCTCTTTCTTTTAAACTTATTTTTAACTGGAGGATAGTTGCTTTAAAAATTGTGTTGGTTTCTGCCACACATCAACATGAATCAGACATAGGTATACATATGTCTCCTCCCTCTTGAACCTTTCCCTCCCACCCCATCCCACCTCTCTAGGTTGTTGCAGAGCACCAGCTTGAGCTCCCTGCATCACACAGCAATTTCCCACTGGCTATCTATTTTATATATGGTAATCTAGACATGTGAACTCTTAGTTGCAGCATGTGGGATCTAGTTCACCGACCAGGGATGGAACCCCTGGCCTCTGGCATTGGGAGTGTGGAGTCTTAGGCAATGAACCAGCAGGGAAGTCCCAAACCAGCTTCACTCTTTTACTGCTCCCCACCCCTAAGCACCAGCATGCCCCTCAAGGAATGAGAGAAGGGGAGGGACAAACTACATGGCAAGCAGTGGAGACGGTCTTGATTCCACATGTCCAGTCCAGCGTGCCCTTCCTCGTACCTTCTGCCTTTCCTCACACTGGTCCCTACTCCCATGGAGCAAAGCAAGCAAAGCAAAGCAGATAAAGCACAACCGTAGACCAACACATAGGCGCCTGCAGGATGCAGCAGCCTTTTCTGCACCCTGCCTGACCATCCACCATGCTCAGCACACTCTTAAACTTCTTTACACAGTTGCCAGAATTCATTTGAAAGGGCAACTGGAGTTTATCTCCCTTTCCTGGATTCCCATCTCTTCAGAAAAATCCAGTTTTGTGGAGTAACAAAATAACGCTGCATCCCCACACTGTTTTAAAATATGCTTGTAAACAATATTGTAAGAAAGAGGGGGAAATAAGTGTACACAAGAGCTGGCTTGACTGTAGTATGAGTCAATTATTAAAAGAAATTTAATTTTTAAAAATTTTCATTAATTTATTTTTTGTGTTGGATTTTCACAGCTGCACAAGGGCTTTCTCTTGATGCGGTGAGCAGGGGCTACTCTTCCTTGCTGTGTTCAGGCTTCTTATTGCAGTGGCTTCTCTTGTGAGGAAGGGCTCTAGAGCAAGAGCTCAGTAGTTGTGGCACACAGGCTTAGTTGCCCTGTGGCATGTGGGATCTTCCTGGGCCAGGGACCAAACCTGTGTTCCCTGCATTGGCAGGTGGATTTTTAACCACTGGACCACCAAGGAAGTCCAAGAAATCTCATTTTTTTCTGTGAGAAGACAGGGGAAGCAAATAGGTTCCATTCAGCCTCAGGAGTCAAAATCTACAACCACACCAAGGAAAGTCCTGTCCATACCAGGAGTGATCCACTTCCACTGGATATAGAATTTCCACCCCCAGCAACTCTCCCAGGGACCCAAGATTCTAACATCCACTCTCTCTGGACCCTGACACTGGCTCAGAGCTAATTTGGGACACAATTGCTTACTCAGTCTGTAAGTCTGGGCCTTCCTGGTGGCTCAGTGTGAAGTATCTGCCTGCAATGCAGGAGACCTGAACTCGAGTCCTGGGTCGGGAAGATCTCCTGGAGGAGGACGTGGCAATCCACTCTGGAAATGTTTCCTAGAGAATCCCATGGACAGAGGAGCCTGGCAGACTGCAGCCCATAGGGTCACACAGAGTGGACGCGACGGAAGTGACTAAGCAAGCAGCAGCAGCAGTCAGTAAGTCTAGTTGGAGCCTCATTCACAACTACTGTTTCTTATAAACACGAACGCACATTTTCAGTCTTTTACTTTCTCTTGCTTTTCTTTTCTAGAGTTCTTCCCGTTCCAGGTCAGGGCCTGGGACTTTGTGAGCTTCTTTCTGGCCCAGCCCAACTCTGCTCCACCCAGCCTCGGTGCTCACACTAAGCCCATCACCTGGATTCTTGGTCCTGCCCTTCAACAGCTTCCTGTGCATTACCTGGGCTCCATAATGTTTCAAGCAAAGATCCTCGTGGGTGAGGATTGACTGCCAGCAGAGTTCAGAGCGCGGGATCATCAGTGTCTTCTCGGCTGGATTGTCTCCACTCAGTGTTCTCATTGCACCATGACTGGTCCACACCTTTCTCTTAGTTTCTCCCAAAGGAGAAGTGAATTGGGTATTTATATTAACCTATAAGGGCTGCCGTAACAAATTACCACAGACTGGATGGCTTTCACAGCAGGAATGTGTTTCCACAGCCCCATGCTCAGATCAAGGCTTCCGCAGGCCTGACTTCTTCTGCAGCCTCCCTTCCTGGCTTGCAGACAGCTGCCTTCTGCTGTCCTCACATGGTCTTTCCTCCTCTGTGCACGCCCATGGTGTCTGTGTGTATCCTAATTTTCTCTCCTTAGAAGAACACGAGTCAGATTGGACTAAGGCCCATTCTAATGACCTCATTTTCTTCCCTCATTACTTAAAAAAAAAGAGAGAGAGAGTTTATTTGGCTGCACTGGGTCTTAGTTGCGGCACATGTGATCTTTTTCAGTTGTGGCATGTGGGATTTGGTTCCCTGACCAGGGATTGAACCCAGGCCCCTGCGTTGGGAGTGCAGAAAATTAGCCAGTGGACCACCAGGGAAGTCCCAGGGCCTCGTTTTAATGTAATCACCTCTTTAAAAGGATCTGTCTCCAAGCGCAGCCACATTCTGAGGCCCTAGGGGTTAAGGCTTCAACATACAGATTTGGAGGAGGAACACAGCCTCTAACAGGTGGGTTTGCACCTTCTCATATGAAGTGACCTCTCTGGACAGATTTTATGCCACACTACATTGGAGGCAGTTACCATGTCCAGCTCATGGGAGGGTGCCTTTGGCTTGGCATCAGTGTCTGGTGAAGCCAGTTACAGTGAGGGTAATGAATTGGTTTCACTCAAAACATGGCATAAGCAATAGCAACTGCCACAGGAAAGAACCGGTTTAGGCCACTTTCCTTGAAAGGTAACTTCAGGTGTGGCAGGTGTTCTGAGACTCCGGGAGCACAGGCTGAGAATCCATGAGGCTGCCAGCTGCTGGCAACCCATCAGGTGCTTCCTCCTCCCTCCCCACCAGCCCAGGTCTTAGCCTCTGGGATCCGAAACCCAGGATTGTATCCTCCCCACCCAACCTCACCTAGGCCCTCTCCAGCCTAAAGCCAGTTTCTGTACCTGGTTTAACTCTTCTACACAGACACACACACACACACACACACCCCTCCTCTGGCAAAATGCACCTCTCTCTAGTTTCTTGGTTAGTACCCCTAGATTCATCTTCCACTAACACATCCTACAAATCACTTAGTTCTCTTGGCTTCTAACCTCAGTACAACTTCCTCACTATTGCTTTCAGATCTGTCTCATCTTGCTTTCCGGGTCACACTTGACTTGGCCTCCAGTACTTTTCCACCAGTCTGCTCCCCTGAGGCAGCCCCTTCTGATCCTTCTAGGATGTGGACACAGACCTGCACATAATACCTTGGACACAAAGGTGTGATGAACTTGGTAGGTCAGGGTCAAGGTTTTGGCTTTGGGGGAACATAGTGCTGAAGCTTCTGATGTTGCTGAAAGATTTATCACCCTATATACTTTGCAATTCTCAGGGTAATTGAGAGAATGGCTCTATTAGTCAGGGTTCTCTGGAGGAACAGAACATATATACTCACATCTAAAACAAGAAATTGGCACATAAGATTACAGATGCTGAGAAGTACCATGCTCTGTCATCTTCAAGCTAGAGACCTGGAACCTGAGTGGGGTAACATAGTCTAAGTCAAAAGGCGTGAAAACCAGGGGAGCCAATGATGTAAATTCTAGTCCATAGGCAGGAGAAGATGAGATGAGATGAGATGAGATGTCTCAGCTCAAGCAGTGAGGCAGGTAAAAAAGAGAACAAATTCCTCCTTCCTCTGCTTTTCATTCAATGAACTGGATGATGCCCACTCACATTGGAGAAGGTTATTACTGAGTCCATTGATTCAAAGGCTAATCCCATCCAGAAACACCCTCACAGACAACACTAAAAATTAATATTCAAACTGGGTCACTCCATGGCCAGTCAAGTTGACATATAAAATTAACCATCACAGGAGGCTTTTTGGGTTTTTACCTGCTGCAGAGAGGGTAAGAAGTGAGTCATCCTCACGAGCAGCTAGACACATAAGCACAAAGAGTTTATTTGGAAGTCTTCCCCCTTAGGCATGGCAAGAGCTATTCAGGCCCATGCTGAAGAGGGGGAGATGGAGGAACAAATGAGACTCTTCCCAGAAGCACCTCCAGCCATGGACCAGGTGGTTAGGTCATGCCTAAGTTGAGACGCTTGAGCCAGAAAAGACCTGGACTTCTGCCATAGTAACCCACACCGGGGCAGGCAGCTGTCTTCCTCCTGAAGGCCATCTTACCCTTTTCCCCTCCTCAAGCCAGGATGACCCAGGACATACAGACTGCCCCCCACGGAGCAGAAAGTCAAAGGACTGCCCCCTTCTTTGGTTTTCAATTAGAGCCTTACTGCAGACCCAGCCCGAGGGTCCCTTCTGACCTAAACTCAGCTGTTCCTGCTAAGTTCTGGTGCTATTTGAATGGAATAAACAACAATTGGTGAGCTGAGGTTCCACCTGTTCACCAGGCCTCTATGCAGCATTTGCTGAGCTCTGATACCTGCTCTTACTCATCCATCTGGTGAAGGGACCCAGTGTTCCCAAAGCTGAATCTTTGAGGGGAGCAACCAGGTGCGCAGAATCATGTTCATTCATGGAGGAAGCAGGAGAAAGCATCTCCCAGAAACACTTGACTCTGTGGATTCCACTGCCCAGCATAATGCATTAAGCTTGCCCTTTGGGAAGATGAAGATATTCAGGTCTTCAGGTTGTCTATGAGAAAACCTGGAGAACTGTCTACTGACAAATCCCTGGATCTCCTGTTAGATGTGGCCAATGCTGTCAGAGCAATCCAAATCCTAGAGTGATGTTTCTTTGTAGTTATGAAGCTAATACCACTTTACCATAAACTTCTGAAGAAGTACCTCATCACCTGGCCTTTGAACTAAAAGTGTCAAAGATTCCTTTTACCTTGTTTAAGTCTGGACTATGTTTTTGTCTGCCAGGCCTCTTTCCTTTTGGACAAATGTCCCTCCTTCCACCTATGTGATTGCAGGAAAGCTACAGATCAAGGGGACCTCCCCCTTCCCTCACAATCCCCAGTCAGACCCTTCCTCCCAGGTGTTTGAACCTGCAGTGGGAACACAGAGAATCATAAGACAGGGGCAACTGGACTTTCACCAAAAACTGTTGCACTGGAGGAAGGCAGCACCTCCCTTGTGGTAAAGATGGAAAAACTGAGACTCAGAAGATTAAATATCTTGGATTGACACATATACTCTGTTAGTACTATATACAAAACAGATAACTAATGAGAACATACTGTACAGCTCAGGGAACTCTTTTCAATGTGCCGTGGTGACCTGAGTGGGTACAAAAGTACAAAAGGAAGGGGATATATGTATGCTTGGCTGACTCATTTTGCTGTATGGTTGAAACTCACACAACATTGTAAAGATGCTATACCTCAATAAAAATTAATTCTAAAAAGATTAAATATCTCGTTCAAGGTTCCACACTAGTAAATGGCAGAACTGGATATGAACTTAAGTCTGTGTGACGCCAAAGCCCATGATCGTCCTGCTCATCCAGAGTCTCCATATACAAAGTACTCACTTTTTACAATGGTGACATTAGGGGGAACTGGTGTAGTGCTTAGCTCTTTCATTCAGTGAGTTTGATGTAGAAACATACACGAGGTTCAGCTATTTCTCATTTATTGCATATTATCATGGTATTTCACCTCCCCACCTTGCTGAAGTTTCCACATCTGATGACCCTTGTGTTTCTCACACTTCCTACTATTAGCCAGTAAGGGAGTTGCAGTCTTTTTTGATGCACACTGTTCTCAGATTTCACATCTGCCCTCATCTTCACCTCCATTAAACAGGCACTGTCCTATGCATGTGCTTGATTTTCCTGAATCTTTCTTTTCTCACCCAATTATTGTGCCCTGCTGGAGTCCCTCTTCCCTACCCCAACTGCCTGTAAAAGCAGGCTGGAAGCCAGCATGTCCTAGTAAATGCCGAAATTGTTCTTGTGTTTTGTCATTAGACATTACGCTTTAACCAAATAAAGCATGTCTGCGGAGGGCACTGGAACCTCTTCAGAGATGGTTTATTTTCATACGACCTGGAGCTTCTTTCTCGCTGATGAATCAGCACTGCTACTCTGCTCTCAATGCTCCAGCAGTAACAAGGCACAAAGACGGTGAAGCTTCAGCCCATAAGTGGCTCTAAATGCACTTATTATTCCACTGTTTTTCCAGTTGATTCCTCCTGAGTTCAATACTCTGTTCTAGACAGTTGTAACACCCCTATATCTTGTTGAAGGCTCCCAGGGTTCGAAAAAGCATTTGATTTCTTGGGTGTGCTGGACACTTCGGGAAAATCAAACCAAACAAACAACTCTTATTTGAAAATCACAGTCTTTTCATAATTCTCAAAGGGAAAACTTAAATACAGTGTCAACCTCACCCAATTAGCCCAGAAGCACATGTCAGCCTGTTTCTGTGAAGATATAAACTCCATAAAAAGGACCTGCTTGACACACCCCTCATGGACTTGAAAAAACGCTTTCAGTGCTATGTTGCCTCTGGCCTGCATGTACTTAGAAGCAATGGAAGGTGCACTGTAATTCAAGTTAGCTTGAGCACAATTATTTCCTCTTTCAGGTCTAAGGGTCATGATCAGATGTGCTTGGGTTAATTCTTGCTGTCACTTCTCTGCTTCTGCTGTGGACTCCATCAACTCTTGTCCCCCTCCCCAACCCCCCAGCCTCCATCCCCCTTTTATTTAAAGTGCCTGCCTTTCTAGGCACTGTGGGAGGGAGACACAAGATATGACCAAATAAATTTCTTTCAAGGGCCTCTCAATACCAGTAGTGTAAGCAGATTGTATCACTGGTGGCCGGACCCCGAAAAGAATTTCAATTCTAGCAGAAGCAGACGGAAATAGGCTTTTAAAATCCTTTGCCGAATTCTAACCTGCTTGGGAGCTGGCTGCCCACTTTTGCTGGTCTCCTAGCAACCGGGCCCCTTCCTCTGCAGGCGCTGCTGCTGTCCAATGGGCCAGACTTGGGAGAGACGGCTCTCCCCAGCACAGGGCAAGGATGTCACCGAGGGAACGGGTGTGAGCACTTGGAAAAATTGCTAAATGGTCTGTAAATTCACGAGGAGGACGATGATCTAAACGGGGCCACCTTTCACACATATTTCAGGGGATCTTGCGATTTAAATTCATCCTTCTGCTTCTTCCAATAATAGCTTGCATGGGTGGAATGCTTTGTATTTTACAAAACACTTTTGCATCCATTACCTCATGCAGTTCCCCCAAAAGCTTTCAGAGACCTCTACAGGAGGAGAAAGCAGACGGGAAATTGTAATAATTCACTTTTAGATGCTTTTAAAGGACCCAAGAAGACCCGCCAGGTCATTAGATTAGTAGGGTTAAAAAAAGTGAGGAAAATTCCAGAGACAAGTCTTTATTATTATTATTGTTGTTGTTGTAGTAGTGCTACACTACTAGTAGCAGAAGGAGCAGCAATAGGAGCAGTAGTAATAGGAGCAGCAGCAGTAGGAGCAGCAGCAGCAGCGGTAGTAGCAGCAATAGGAGCAGTAGTAATAGCAGCAGCAGCAGTAGGAGCAGCAGCAGCGGTAGTAGCAGCAGCAGCAGCAGTAGTAGTAGCAGCAGCAGTAGGAGCAGCAATAGGAGCAGTAGTAATAGAGCAGCAGCAGTAGGAGCAGCAGCAGCGGTAGTAGCAGCAATAGGAGCAGTAGTAATAGGAGCAGCAGCAGTAGGAGCAGCAGTAGGGCAGTAGTAATAGCAGCAGCATCAGTAGTAGCAGCAGCAGCGGTAGTAGCAGCAGCAGTAGTAGCAGTAGTAATGGGGCAGCAGCAGCAGTAGGAGCAGCAATAGGGCAGTAGTAATAGCAGCAGCAGCAGCAGTAGGAGCAGCAGCAGCAGTTGTAGTAGCACAACAGGAGCAGTAGTAATAGGAGCAGCAGCAGTAGGAGCAGCAGTGGTAGTAGCAGCAATAGGAGCAGTAGTAATAGCAGCAGCAGCAGGAGGAGCAGCAGCAGCAGCGGTAGGAGCAGCAGGAACGGTAGTGGTAGCAGCGGTAGTAGCAATAGTAATAGCAGCCGCAGTAGTAGCAGGCAACACAGGTCCATCTAGCCAAAGCTGTGGTTTTTCCAGTGGTCATGTATGGATGTGAAAGTTGGACTATAAAGAAAGCTGAAGAAAGCTGAGCACCAAAGTATTGATGCTTTCGAACTGAGGTGTTGGAGAAGACTCTTGAGAGTCCCTTGGACAGCAAGGAGATCCAACCAGTCCACCCTAAAGGAAATCAGTCCTGGATATTCATTGGAAGGACTGATGCTGAAGTGAAACTCCAATACTCTGGCCACCTGATGTGAAGAGCTGACTCATTTGAAAAGACCTTGATGCTGGGAAAGATTGAAGGCGGGAGAAGAAGGGGAGAACAGAGGATGAGATGGTTGGATAGCATCATCAACTCAATGGACATGAGTGTGAGTAAACTCTGGGAGTTGATGATGGACAGGGAAGCCTGGCATGCTGTAGTCCATGGGGTTTCAAAGAGTCAGACACGACTGAGAGACTGAACCGAACTGAACTGAAATAGTAGCAGCAGCAGGAGCAGCAATAGCAGCAGCAGCAGCAGCAGGAATAAAATAGTGATCCTGCCACTAAGCTTTGCCTTGTGCCTAGGAGTTTGAGTTGAGTCCAGGGAAGGTGATGTATTCTCTAGCATTCTTGTCCTTTCCTCAGTAGTCACTGTTGGATAAAAGTGCTAGAAGTCTCTTTGTTTATAACTACCTTATTCTGAGTTTTGCCAGTAATATTCTTCCCCTTTGGTGAAAAGAAAATGAAAATCGTTCAGTTGTGTCTGACTCTTTGTGACCCCATGGACTATACTGTCCATGGAATTCTCCAGGCCAGAATACTGGAGTGGGAAGACTTTCCCTTCTCCAAGGGATCTTCCCAACCCAAGAGTCAAACCGCGGTCTCCTGCATTGCAGGCAGATTCTTTACCAACAGAACTATCAGGGAAGAAGAGGAAAAGCATAATGGAGAAAAAGCTCTATACCAGTCTTCTCAGGCTTCCATAACAAAATACCACAGATTGGGTGGTTTGACCAACAAAACTTATTGCTCATGGTTGTGGAGCCTGGGAAGTCCCAGATCAAGGTCTGGCTGGGTTGGGTTCTGGTGAGGCCTCTCTTCCTGACTTACAGACAGCTGCCTTCTCACTGCGTCGTCACATGGTGGAGAGAGCTCTGGTTCTCTTCCTCTTCTTACAAGGACACTAGTTCTATCAGATCAGGGCTCCACCCTTATGATCTCTAACAAAAATCACCTCCTGAAGGGCCCCATCTCCAGCATAGTCACATGAGGGGTTGGGGCTTCAACATCTCCTTCATTCAAGCTCCTTCATTCTTTGCAGGATGGAGGGAAGAAAAGGAGTCTTCTCATCTACTCAGAAACCAGGCAAAATCTCCCTTAGCTGGAGGTGTAGGCAAGTCTTTAACCTGTGGGTCAGGAAGTTTGACCCAGTGATAATATTTGTTTGTGTTTCCCTGTCTCTTGCATGGATTGAAACTCTTCGAAAGAAGTTATTGATTCTCTGTGGTTTACAGTTTCTTTATCATTTTAATGGTGTTCAAACAACTAGCATAATTGTTCTAGAAGACACTGCTTTTAAAGATGGAATCTAAGAATGCCATTGAGGAAGATGTTCCTGCGGTCTCCCTTACATTGGGAAAGATGACAGCAGCTGGAGATCTCAGAGTCACCCCTTCAACAGCACCTCAGAAAGCAGCATCTGCAGTGACGGTGCCAGGAAGACCAAATACAGTGGTCTTCCAGGAAACACACACTCCTTCACACTTGCCCTGGCTGTTGATGTCATCTTTACCAGTGTTTCTTATTATCACACTTGAAGGAAAGTTACACAGCTCAAAACAGCGTGCGGTTAAAACTCCCCTCAGGGTCCTCCCCACCATTCTATGCAAGAGAAAGAACTCTCACCTGAAGAAAAAAATGGTTGATTTGCCCAGCTCCCAGCCAGTCCAGCATCTGGCTGATCTTCAGAATTCCTTGCCCCAGCCATTTAAGAGATAACTATGCTGAACAACCTTGGAGATGAACAGACCCCCTTAAGACAGTAGATTTCCACATATATTCCTATATATTCTTACTCTTTTCTTGGGTTAGTGCAACAGCTCACTAATCTGACTGCTGCCCCTTCTCGCCTAATTAAAGGTGATCTGTTCCTGTAAAATAGCACTCTGGTTCTTTTTCCAAACCTCACCTTCTCTAACTCCCTTACCCTACAACTCTAAAAGGAAAAATAAGCACTGTGTTGCAGCCACAAGAGCAGATTCTTCATCATATCACAGAAGGCTCTAAATAAAAAGCAATCAGGCTAAACAAAGTCCTGACTTCACTGGTTCACAATATAGAAAAGAGACAATGCAAATACAAAATTTTAATATAAAGTTTACATTTTGGAATACTTTAAGATTTATAGAAAAGTTGCAAAGATAGTACAGAGAGTCCCCGCATAGCCCTCAGCTATTTTCAGTGTCCCCTAATATTATCTCGTATTACTAAGGTACATTTGTCAAATTGAGAAACTAACTTTGGGACATTACTGTTAACTATAGTCTAACTCTACCAGATTTCACCAGGTTTTCCATGAATGTCTTCTTTCTGCTCTGGAATCCAATTTTGGGTTTCACATTGCATTGAATTGTCACGTCTCCTTAGTCTCCTAATCTGTTACATTTCCTTAGTCTTTCCCTATCTTTCATGCCCTTGATATTTTTGAAAAATATTTGAAAAATACTGGGCAGGTATTTTGTAGGATGTTCCTCACTTTGGGTTTGTTCTGATATATGATGATCAGACTGAGGTTATGATCAGACAGAAATTATGGCTCTTTTTTTTGGAAAGAATACCACTGAGGTCATTCGCCCTTCTCATCACACCATATCAGAGGGTACCTGATGTCTGCATGACATCACTGATGATGCCGACCTTGAACATTTAAGCAAGGTGGTATTTGCCAAGTTTCTTCGTTTTCATACTGTATACTTTGCAAGTGATTGAGAGGAGAGAGTTTCTATGTATATTATATTAGAAGATTTGTCTCTTAGCCCCTTATTTATGAAATACATATTTTTAAAAAATCATAATACAAGCTCTGGAAGTTCAGTGTTTCTAAGTCAAGTACTCTAAGGCAGGAATACCAAAAAGAAAATAAAAAAAATAGGAGGTTTAGATCCCATTTCAAAATCACAGAATTTTGAAATTGTTAATAGAGACTTTTATTTTTAAGAATGTTTTAAAATACACCATACCTACAGAAGAACAGATTATTTAACCACTTCCTAATACATACTCATTGTTAGAAAAGGTATCAAACCACAAGATTTCCAGGCCTTGTGAAGGACTGGCAATTACTTCCAAAAATTGAGGCCATAGAGTAAAGCTTTCAAGGCAAAAATAATATTGTCATTTGTGATACGTGAATGTTAATTTTCAAGACTGAAAAGAGAAGTAAAGGAAGGGTACAAACTCCTTCACAAACCAGACAGTGGAAGCCTGACAGGGGAGTGGGAGGCCAGAGGTTGCACCTCTCCTGTCTGGTATTGCAGAAAAAATGGCAGTATTGGTAGCAAACACAGTCTGGGGGTCTCTTGAAGAAAGAGTGCCTCTTTCTAACTTGGGGTTGGGAGAGATCATTCAGCTGGATTTGCAGAAACCAGTTGTCTTTTGGAAAAGTCCAATAAGGCCAAGAACCAAGCAATAGAGAACCAAAGGCTTCCCAAGTCAAAGAAGCATCAGCAAGGAGACCTAAACCCAAATGTTTATTCTAAAACCAATGCAAGAATGTCAACCACCTGGCAAAACAAAATCAGGGAAATCTTTCTTTAATGTTTACTCTTAAATTTTAAAATAAAAAAACCATCTTGTAAAAATAAAATAATCAAAAGGGTATACAATGAAAAAGAAATCTTATTCCAAACCTGTGGGCCTGTTCTTAAAAGGCAACCTTGGACTGGAGCTCTGTGACAACGTAGAGGGGTGGGAAAGGGTGGGAGGTGTGAGGGACGTTCAAGAGGAAGGGAACATATGTACACCTATGGCTAACTCATGTTGATGTATGACAGAAATCAAATACTATAAAGCAATCATCAATCAATTAAAAATAATTAATTAAAAGAATTCAACCTTGGGTCATACCCTGGAGGTCCAGTGGTTAAGACTCCAGCTTCCAGTGCAGAAGGCGCACCTTCAATCCCTGATCAGCGAATTAAAATCCTGAATGCTGAGCAGTGGAGTCAAAAATTAAAGGAAAAAAAAAGGTGCCATCTCTATTTATGATTTCTTATGTTTTCAATGATGCCCACTGCAGTATTATTTATCACAATAAAAAAGACTAGAAGTTAGCGGGTGTTCACAGGCAGTGACTAGTAAAATAAATTATTGTTCCTCCATACAATGGGATGCTATGGAGATATTACAAAGAATTAATTCATTATAAGCACTTATATGGGAAGGTCTGCAGAACATAATATTATGTGAAGCAAAGCAGGGTATGTAGAGCATGACTTGCCTTTCTGAGGATTTAGGTCACATGAGCTTTCTTTAAAAATAATTGCCCTGACATCACCACTAAGGTTAGTCTTATCAGAATATGGGAGAGAAGTCACAGACTTGGCAGCAGGATATTGGAAAGATTGTACCAACTAAAATGATGTTACTACTGCTTTGTCTTGAATCTAAATGTCACCAGAAATTTTGCCCTTGACATTAGCATGACACTTCCCCTTATAACTCATGGCTTATTGCAATAACCCGTTATGAATACTATGTTTCAATTGTTCTAAAACACTCTTTTACACATTTTAACAACTCTGAAATCAGGATGTGTCTTAAACACTTCTATCTTCCAGAAAGCAGTTGAAGAGGCTGTCATTAGCTTGCTCCTGCACAGCAAAATTAGGTGAGGGGCTTGGAAGAAAATCTAAGAGATACTAATGAAGAATTCTGAAAGAAACGTTGCATCAGTGAGGATGATACTCTGTGTGTGTGTGTGTGTGTGTGTGTGTGTGTGGAGAGAGAGAGAGAGAGAGAGAGAGAGAGAGAGAGAGAGAGAGAGAGAGAAGAGGAAAGATGTATTCTTAAAAAACACTAATTCAAGAAGTAACTTACCAGAGTCAACTTGTGCGTGTGCAAAGTTTTAAGAACACTGTGGTCAATTTTTTTTGCTTCGATTTTTCCTTTTTATGTACACACAAGACTAACGTAGGGTGAAAAACCTATGTGTAAATAAGTTTAAAAGAATTCTTTCAACAAGCACAAAAATTTCAAGTGATAAAACAGCGTGATATCAGAGTTTAATCGGCAGTCTTTATTATTTCTTGGCAGAACATAAAACAATGGCAAGTCTTACAAACAATGGCATTTTCAATTCAGTGAAACATGGAGTGTGTTTCTTATTTAAAAAGATAACCTGCTGAGGGATTCAGAATACACAGTTCATATCTTTGGTAGACTCCGCTCTTAAATAAATTGGCTGATTTTCAGGCACCCTTCTGTACCTATGAAAGGAAAGGTTTGGATTTGGAAAATGTTGTTTGGGAAATGACAAGAGAGAGGTGCTTAGTGAGAGTGTTCTTTCCTTACCTATAAGTTGTCTTTTACATCAAATAAGTATATATCAACAATCATTCATTTGTTCGCTTTCCTTTTGTAGATATGTTCTCTGATGTCATTCCAGCTTGTGGTTTATATAGGTCACTTTGATGATGATAAAGTGTATTTTTCTAATTTGTCCCAACTGCAACTCAGGAACCAACTACAAAGTTGCTTCCCAATTAGCAACTATTTCTGGATTTACCTGGAGTATCTCTCATGCACCTGACGAGTATGTTAAGTCCTTTGCATGAGGCTCTGTTATTTTTGTCTTCTCCTTTGGTCTGCTCCCCTTCCCTTGAGAGTGCTCAAGTCCACTCAAGTCCTCTTAGCCAGGCACTGCTGCCGCTTCCTCTGGCTGATGCTGGTGCATGGTTTTCCCCATGTTCTATTGCAAACCAGGGAGAATAACTACTGCATCTCCTTTTGGCTCACACTGTGGCTCACCAGATAGGAATGGGCGAGTACAACTGAGCCAATAAAGCCTTTGCCTGGAATTTTTGAACTTGAAGCTCTCTAGCCTCTAGAGTGGTGAATCTAATGTGAACTTGGGAGTTTCTGGCACAAGTTCTGAGAACTGGATGGCTCAGGGGTAAAGAACCCACCTGCCAATACAGGAGATGCAGGTTCCATCCCTGGCAGAGGAAGATCCCCTGGAGGAGGAAATGGCAGCCCACTCAGTATTCTTACCTGGAAAATTCCATGAGCAGAGAAGCTTGGCGGGCTACAGTCCATGGGGTTGCAAAGAGTCCGACTTGACTGAGTGACTTGGCACACAATGTGGGCCAGACACACAAGTTTCTGAAACTGTTTTGAGTCAAGAAAGCCAGCGAGCAGAGAAAAGCAGAGATCTGGATTTCAGGTCAGACCCAGCTGATCCTTTGCTCTTCTTGTGATCTCGTTACATTGGTCAAATTTGCTTAAGCTGGGACTTTCCTGGTGGTCCAGTGGTTAAGAATCTGCCTTGCAATGCAGGTGATGTGGGTTCAATTCCTGGTTGGGGAACTAAGATCCCACATGCCTCGGACCAACTAAGCCCACACGCCACAGCTATTGAGCCCGGAGTGCCACAACTAGAGAGTCCATGCGCCACAATGAAAGATCCTGTATGACCCAGTGAAGATCCCGCATGCTGCAACTAAGACCTGATGCAGCCAAATAAACACATTTTTTAAAATTGCTTAAGTCAACTTAATTAGGGTCCTGTGACTTGTACTTGTGTACTTGTGTTTATCACTCAGTCGTGTCCTACTCTTTGCGACCCCATGGACTATATCCCACCAGGCTCCTCTGTCCATGGAATTCTCCAGACAAGATTATTGGAGTGGTTTGCCATTTCGTTCTCCAGGGAAACTTCCGAACCCAGGTATTGAACCCAGGTCTCCTGCATTGCCGGTGAATTCTTTACCATCTGAGCCACCTTGGAAATCAAGGTGACTTGTAAACCAAAGTATATTAACCAACACCGTGACACTCATTGTTCACTATTTATACCTACTCCTCTTAATATTTGAAGCCATGATAGGCTACAGTGGGAAATAAACTCAGGTGGGAAACCCTACACTGAGCCACCACTCACTATCGCCATCAGTCAAAGCTGTGGTCTTGGGCTAAACTTTATTCTGACTCTCTCCTATGATAAGTTTTCTACCAGACCGTTCATTTCTACACAGCTCAGCACTTCTCCCTTACTCAAACTCTAATTTTTCCCTGCCTCCCAAACCCCATCTCTTTTCCTATTTAAGGAATGATGCTCTCATTACTTAAACACCAAATTCCTTTTATATCTGCAGTATTTTCATCAAACATTTCCTTCATTTTAGGTCTTGACTGGTACCAGACTTTCTCCCAGAGACATCACTTTCTTTGCTCTCCTCTTGAAAAGAGGCTGCTTGTTTTTGTACGCTTCATGTTCTTCAGCCTCAGAAATTGACTTCTTGTTCTCCTTGTTCCAAAAGGCTGATTCTAGAACATTGTCTTCCTACTCTGTTTTGAAACTAAGAAGCCCACTTTCAGCCCTACCACCTCCCTCACCTGATGCCCACGCTGACTGCCCTCTTAGTATCTCCTCTTAGTTCACTGGTGACATTGTCCTTGATTCACAAGCTATCTCTCTGTTCCAACACATGCAATCATCTTGGGTGACCCTAAGGTCTCCAGAGGAACAGCTACACAAAATCTCAGTCTCCCAGTCACTGACTTTTTCATTGCCAAAGGCCTTCTCTCTGATACCACCCCAGACATCTCCCACTGTTTCTGTTTGATCCCCTCATTCCCCTAAAAGTATACCAGTTTTGAACCAGAAATTGCCCTTTTCTTCACATCCTGTAAGGAATGTTCCATTTGCTTGAATATCTGTGGTAATTTATAATTCACATTTTCTATTTAAACCATTATGTTAATGTCTTTCGGCTTAGAAAAGTAATCCTTAAATCTTTATTTCTTTATCAATGGCAAGAACATAAATCTTTTCATAAAGCTCATGTTATTTATTTATTTTTTTCTGTTTAGTCATTAATGAATGAAGCAAGTAGATTCAGACTCAGGGTTTTCCAACAGACAAGATATCAGAAATTTGCTTGACCCCTTCTGTTCAAAACCTACAGACTGAGTTGATAAAGGAGCTCCCAGTTGACATTCGTGGGTACCTTTCTGCCAAACCCAGAAACATACTCCAGTCAACCTGCTTTCTATTTCAACCTGTAAATATTCTAAACAAGAAGTCAGATGCAGTTGGCAGCATTTCTCTAACCAGTGTCAGAGTGAGGGCTATGGAACTCTGGCAGCCTTCTGTTTCCACTCCTGCCCACACTGCAGAGGTGACTCTATCCAGGATGTGGGGCTTCTCAACTTGCCTCCTACTACTTCCTGTAACTTGCTGGGAGTTACAGCCTGCAAATACCTGGAGAGCAATGCTAATGCTGGTAGAATGACAGGAGGCTGAGCCTAGCTCTTTCAGACTCCAGCACAGTCTGGGTTGTCTGGTCTGCACCTGAATTATGTTTAGATAATGAAGGAAGACTAAATAATTCCTTCTTTCTCTAGGGCCATCTGCCCCTTTCTCCTTCAGAGGGTAGAGCATGCAGGATGCAAATCAAATAATATGCTTCTTAATCCTTCTTCTCGTCTGCCCCACTGCAGGCCTATGACCCTGTCTTATTTACAGTTTACGGTGCTGTTGCTAGTTTTTTCCTGTGGTCTGTCCTCCTGGCATCTAATGGGAAGGCAGGGAGACTGTATTAGGAACAGCACTCTGCTGCCCTGCTAACCCAGAAGCCATCTATATATCTTTTTTCACAGTAAATGATGTAACTTAAAACCTGCCCAATTCAGGAAATGCAAAATTTGCAGTTCTTGTGGGAATATTATATCACCATCTTTGCATTCACTTAGGATATTTCACTTAGGATGCAGAGTAGTAATCCAAGATACTTCCCACTTTATATGTATTAATGCAATAGTCATAGGTTAATATTTCATTAGGATTGAATTAACTGTTTACAGATGTGCATATTAAGGGTGACTATCTTAATATTGTATTGATGGGGGCAGGTTGATAAATCTATCCATTTCAAAATGATTCATACTAACCATAATGATGTCTCCTTATAAGAAAGTATAGTACTGCATTGACACGTTTTTCCCAGTGGGACATTAGTAAGTTTATTTTCTAAGATGTCCTGCATAGTGCCTAACAATTGCAAAAGGAGATTTTTTTGAACTGAGGACAGGTAGGAGGGCAAATGAGTTCTCGGGACAACAAAGAGGAGAAGATAAAAATTTTAATTTTTTTCTTAGCCTCCCCACCCCCAAATTGTTATTTCTTTGCTATGAAGTACAGCAGCCCTAAACTTTATTATTTTAACATTTGCTCTTATATCTCTGCCTCTATTAACTTTACGAGCCTGGGCAAGGCCTGCACCTGATTTTCTATAAACTGTAGAGTGAGGCAGGGAAACATGGGGCAAAGGAGGTAGGTTACGTGACAGCTGGTGCAGCTAGAATTTTTCAGTGAAGCACAGGGTCTCACGGGTAGAGAGTGGAAAGTAAACATTTATTAATCTCTGTTAATAGACTCTGGCATAAGAAATCTGTGACCCAGATCATTCTGAACTCAGGACCACAATGGAGGCATCGTGTTCACGTACAGGCCTTTCATTTCAAGAGAGACACAACTGAGAGAATGCAACGTGCCTGAGAAAGAGTATCCAGGTGGCAGAAATTAAAATGAAAGAAAACAAACACCCCCACACCATGGATGGTAGAAGAACAGATTGAGAAAGGGGCAGAATATTTTAGAATTAGAATATTTCAAGTAGCACTATGGAGAAAAGATGTTACCATTTGCCTCTGTAGCTCCAGGAAGCAGAACTAGGAATAATGCCTAGAAGTCTCAAGGGGACAAATTTGATTCACATGAGGCAGGATTTTCTCACAATGGGCGTTATTTAGCTCTGAGAGAGGCTGCCTGCCGAGTCGTTGCATTTCCTTAGTATTTAGAGTTTTATTATGGTAAGTCAGAGGCTCAGGATACAGGCCAGGATTCCTACTTGAGGGAACAAATAATTAGATGATCCATGTTCCTTTTGACTCCAAGATTTCTATTCCACTTTCCTATTATAGTCTGGGATTATAACTGAAATATTATATTATAATATTTAAATTCATGTAATACTTTTATACACCATCAGACCATGCAGCAATAGAAATGCATGAGAGGGATTTGAAACACAAGGAAATCACAAAAAGCCTTCTTTGTTCCAGAATTTCAGAGCTAAATTTTTATGACCCAATCTTTAGACAGTTAAAAAAATCCTAGTTCTTTTTCAATGTATGACAGTATTTTCAAAATACCTCTCGATTTAGGTTAAATTATTTTTAAGCCGCTCTCTCTCTCCTGCTCTCCTCACTGTTAAGGCTCAGCCACAAGGCTGAGTCAAGGAGGAGGAAAAGTAGGGAGGAAGAGGGCGCCACCTCTTCTGGCTGAGGTTACTGAGAAGGAGTCCTGGGCAAACAGAAAGAGGAAGGAAGAGAAACATCCCTTCCTCTGGCCTAGGAGACTGGAATGAAGAAAGTGGAGAAAAGCAGAATGAGAATGTGCCCAGAACTCTTCATGGAGGCATCAGCTTAGAGTGGGGAGGAGGGTTAGTCAGGTTATGGAGAATCTTAGGGGGAGGCCACTGTCTGTTTTGTGTTTGGGACTCTGGAAGGAGCTCATCTCAAAGGTTGTGCTGCCCCGGTTTTGGGGGGTCACCTTGGCATACTATTTGATATGGACAGCATGATTTGCAGAAGTTTGGTTTTTCTGAGTGGCCACTGGGTTTGGTGTGACTTGGGTAAGACCTAGAAGTTTCCATATGCCCCTGAGTGGGGCTGCATGTCTAAGACAGCTGAGTTGAAGGCTGGTGGACCTGCAGAAGGGTCTGTGATAGTGAGGAGCTGAGTCAGAGCTGTCCAGGGTTTGGGCAGAAGAAAAGGCAGAACCTCAGAGGGGTCTGTGATGCTCACAAGAGCTGAGGAGCCAATTGGCCAGAGAACTTCACTGTGGCTTGGTCAGGCTGAAAGACCAAACCACAGGCAATGGCAGAGGAGACTCACAGAGCAAACAGAGGTGAGTCAGAAAGAGACAGTATTGCCACAGAGGCCAGTGAGAACATGGTGAGCCACACAGGAGCGTAAATCCAGAACGAAGACCTTCTTTCCCGCTGCCAAGGGCACTGAGCCATACCCCTTTCTCACCCACCTAGGCGCCATCTTTCAGAGGAGCAGAAAAACAGCTGGATATCTGACAGGCAGAGCATTTTTACCTAAAGGGATTGAGAACTTTCTTAAAGACATCATTTAAATGACTATACCACTATACCAAGGTTATAAGAGTGGACTAAAACTTAAGAGTTTTTGCTGGCTTTCCAGGAGGTGAAATCTCATCAAAGATCTGTTATAAAAGCCTGAAGGAACAACATGCTCTTTGCAAGTCGAAGTTGGAGCACAAATAAATTTTTAAATCCATTATAAATGTCAATAGCATAAAAACTGTGACACTGAGTTTGCAGATAGACATTTGTATTTCCGGTGCCTAGCATGCTGCCTAGAATACAGTGTGTGCCAGATAATTATTTGTTAAGTTAATAAATTAATTAATAACCAATTTTCAGTAATAGGGTGGAAGAACATTTTTACAAACTCAGATGTATTATTGTAGAAATATCAGTCACTTCCTTGGTTCGATGCAGGCTCTCTGGGGAATCTATCTAATTCAGTCTCCATCTGAAACAGAACCAGCAAGATAAGGTATCTCATCAGGGAGAAATTGAAAAGATGAAATGGAGTAGGAGGGACTAGCACGAGAAGGGGCTGTGTAATAAAGGTCACTGAGAGGAGATGCAAGAAAAAAATCAATGAAGAGCTGCAAAGACAAAAAAAAATTGTAATAGCCAAAGATAATTTAAGACAATGACAAATGGAGTTGAGTTTGGGTTATGTCTATGAGGTCTACCTTGTATAGTCCATTTTATTTTTATGCAATAGCCTTAATACTCCATGTCATAAAGCACTTAACATAAAACACTCAGTAAGAGAATCAATTACCAACTGGAAAAGATATAAAAATAATTTAACATTTTTTTTCACATTGCATTTTCATACCAATGAATTTCAAAACGAGTTGCTAGTTTGTTGATCTGCATATTTACTACTGAACACAAATCTCCTCTTTGCATCAGCACAGTCCAATACAGTCACAGCATAGAATTTTTAAAAAAGTATTTCAGGAAGCATTAGTGGTAAAGAATCTGCCCGCCAATGCAGGAGATGCAAGAGATGTGGATTCACTTCCTGGGTCAGGAAGATCCCCTGAAGAAGAAAAAGGCAACCCGCTCCAGTATTCTTGCCTGGTAAATTTCATGGACTCCAAAGGAGCCTGGCGAGCTACAGTGCATGGGGTCGCAAAGGGTAAGACATGACTGAGCGAGACAGATACACATAGTCTCTGGGGGAAATGTTTTCATAACACACTTTATAAGAGAATTTCTGCAAGGTTAAAGATGAGACACCCATCCTAAACACCTTTTTCTTCCTTATCCATCTCTTTTGATTATTTTTTATATTATTGACACATTGTATCTCAGATCTGCCCAAGCTCAGACTCTCAACACCTCTTGTCTAAACCAGTGATAGGAGATATATTTAACTCTTGTGCCATTTCATATGGACTGGGGTGCTGTGCTTTAAAAATATTTCTTTTTTTGTTTGTTTGGCTGCCTCAGGTCTTGGTTGCGGCAGGTGGGATCTTTGTTGCATTGTGCCAGATCTCTCACTGTGGTGTTCAGGCTCTCTGGCTGTGTTCCGCAAGCTCTGCGGCATGCAGGCTCAGTAGTTGGGGTTCCTAGGCTTAGTTGCTCTGCAGCATGTGGGTCTTAGTCCTATGACCAGAGGCCCAACCCAGGTCTCCTGTACTGCAAGGTGAATTCTTAACCACTGGACCACGAGAGAAGCTTCTGGGTGCTATATTGAAAAGGATTCTGAGGCATCATCCAGATACACAGGGAAAAAAAATCATGATCGTTGAGTGACGTCTACTGTGGATGTGGGAGGAAGGCCAGTATGCCAATCATGTATGAACCATTCCTGGCCCGGATGTTTTTAACAACGTGCCTACTATCTCCTCATGTTCAATCTCTTGCCTGCATAATATTATCTTCCGAAAATAGTCAGGAATATTTACTTTCCCCCTCTTACACCTTTCGTGGCTCCTTATTTCTTACTTACAGGAGTCTAGTCTCCTTAGCATGGTTTACTTTTCCATCATGCAGTTTTGTGATAGCTTTACATCCCTTTACTAATCACCCACTTTCCAGCCACTTTGGACTAGTCAGAGAGAGTCCAGGAGTATGCCTGTATTTGTGTTTTTCTCTATGAAATACCTTTTCACTTGTGTATCTTCTTTATCTTTAATGCTTTAGTTCAAATGCCCTCTGCTTTGAGAAACCTTCTTGTGTCCCTTCCCTTTGATCAGATTTAATTGGTGATTCCTGGAGTGTATGATGAACCCAGATGCAAATGAGCTCAGTTAAGCATTCTGAACAAGAAGCTACTTGCCAGGTTTTGCCAACTCTGGGTCTCAGGACCTTTACTGTGGTAGAAAAGTGGCCTCCTAACCAGAAATGTATGTATTGTAATACTTGAACAGACATTATAATTGAAACAATGGGAGGATCAGTAAACCCATATTCTGGAATGAGACTAAATACTTGGAAACTAAGTTATCACAAACCAGTGGAAATCTTAGTCAGACTCTGTTCTGATTCAACAGCAATGAATATAGATGAAATAAAATAACTCATTAAAAGTAAAAGACTTGTAAACTGTTTTTTTTTTTTTTCCAAATATTTATTTGGCTGCATCAGGTCCTAGTTGCAGCATGTGGGATCTTTTGGAGAGGTGCCCAGGCTTCTCTAGTTATGGCTCGTGGGCCTAGTTACACATGGGATTTTAGTTTCCCCACAGCACATGAGATTTTTTTTTCCCAAACCAGGAATCAAACCCATGTCCCCTGTGTTTGGAAGGTGGATTCTTAACCCCTGGGTTGCCAGGGAAGTCCCTAGGGTTTTATTTTTTTAATGACAGTATGTGGGTTATTTGAGACACTTTTACAACATACTGAGTGAAAAGTGGAAAATACAAAGATGAGAATGTGAACAAACAGAAACAAAAGAGATTAAGATATTCTCAGATAAAGTTGAATTCAAAGCAAAAAAAAAGTTAAACAGAAAATATTGTCACCATAATGAAATACAACACTAATGAATCTTTTTGTACCACTGACATAACAGTAAAATTAACCAATACACTATGCTAGTGAGAATGAATGAAAACAAGGGTTTTTCTGGAAAACCTGCACACAGAAGGGCCCAGGTAACTCTCACAAGACCCAGACTTCACTGATGCCAAGTTACCTACTGAACATCTTCACTGGATATTTAACAAGCATCTTAAACTTAGATTTTAAAAAACAAATTCTTTATCTCCAGATAGATATGTTCTTCTGGCATTCTCTAACCTCAGTAAATAGGAATTCCATTCTTTCAACTGCTTGAATCAAAAACCTTGGAGATTTTCTTGACGCTCTTCATTTTTCCATAGCTCACATCCATTCCTTCAGCAAATTCTGTTGTACCTCCAAAATACAGCCCAAACCTGATCACTTTACATCATCTCTTTAGTTGCTGCACTGGTCCAAGCCATCCTCACCTTTCATCTGAATTATTGCAATACCCAAATCTGGTCTCCCATGACCTCATGAGAACAGCCAGAGGAGTCTATTTTAAACCCCAAATGGTGTCAGCCCCCCTGCTCAAAACTCTTTAATTGCCTTTTATTGACTCAGAGCAAAAAAGGCAAAGTCTTTACTCTGTTCTACAAGGCCCTAAGTAATCTGGCTCCCACTTACTTTATTTCCTTTCACCTTCCCCCTTGTCTCACTGTGTTCCAAACACACTGAGCTCCATGTCACTCATAAAATAAGTGAGACCTGTCCTTACCTCTGGGGCTCTGGCCTAGAGTGTTCCCTCTGGCTGGAACACTCTTGCCTGGAAAGAGCATGGTTCACTGGAGTTACCTACCAAAGGCAGTGACAAATTTTCTCTTGGGCTCCAAAATCACTGCAGATGGTGACCGCAGCCATGAAATTAGAAGACACTTGCTCCTTGGAAGAAAAGCTATGACAAACCTAGACAGCATATTAAAAAGCAAAGACATCACTTTGCTGACAAAGGTCGATCTTGTCAAAGCTATGGTTTTTCCAGTAGTCATGTATAGATGTGACAGCTGGACCATAAAGAAGGCTGAGTGCCCAAGAATTGATGCTTTCGAATTGTGGTGATGAAGAAGACTCTTGAGAGGGTCCCTAGGATCCTAAAAGAAATCAACCCTGAATATTCATTGGAAGGACTGATGCTGAAACTGAAGTTCCAATACTTTGGCCACTTGATATGAAGAGCTGATCCTTTGGAAAGTTTGAGGGCAGGAGAAGGGGGCAACAGATGATGAGATGGTTGGATAGAATCATTAACTCAACAAACATGGGTTTGAACTCTCTGGGAGATAGTGAAGGACAGGGAAGCCTAGCATGTTGCAGTCCGTGGGGTCACAAAGAGTCAGACACAACTTAGCCACTGAACAACAGCCACCATCACCTACCAAAGGAGGCTTTCCCTGGTGGCCTCGCCCTCAGTGAGATAGCAATTCCCTCATTCCCACCTTCCCTTCCCCTGCATTCCCCATCTCCTTTACCTGCTCTATTTATCTATATAGTCCTTATCACCAGCTGACCTATGATATTTTCATTTTTAATTTAAAAAAATTATTTATTTATTTTTGACCATGCTGTGTCTTCATTACTGTGCCTGGGCTTTCTCTTGTTGTGGGGAGTGGGGGCTACTCTCTAGTTGCAGTGCTCGGGCATCTCATTGTTGTGGCTTCTCTTGTTGCAGAGCACAGGCTCTAGGGTGTGTGCTCAATTGCTCTGTAGCATGTGGGATCTTAGTTCCCAGTTCAGTTCAGTTCATTTCATTCGTGTCCAACTCTTTACAGCCCCATGGACTGCAGCTTGCCCAGGCTTCCCTGTCTATCACCAACTCCCAGAGCTTACTCAAACTCATGCCCATTGAGTTGGTGATGTCATCTAACCATCTCATCCTCTGTCATCCCCTTCTCCTTCAGCCTTCAATCTTTCCCAGCATCAGGGTCTTTTCAAATGGGTCAGTCCTTTGCATCAGGTGGCCAAAGTATTGGTGTTTCAGCTTCAGCTTCAGTCCTTCCAATGAATATTCAGGACTGATTTCCTTTAGGATGGACTGGTTGGATCTCCTTGCTGGCCAAGGGACTCTCAAGAGTCTTCTCCAACACCACAGTTCAAAAGCATCAGTTTTTGGCATTCAGCAGAGATCCTACACGTATCACATTTGCAGGCAGATTCTTAACCACTGGACCAGGGAAGTCCTATAATTTTTATAATAGTTTGTCTGATTTCTTCAGCTCCTTCCCCTCTAGAATGAGCCATGAAACCTACTCAGGGATTTTTTGGGGGGTGGGGTGGGGTGGGGGTTGGGTTATTTGTTCATTGCACTAGCCCCAGAATCTATAACAATGCCTGGTGTATGGTAGAAGTATAATAGATCAGTGGAGTGGTTTGAATGATTGGTCAGTTACCCAGTTACCCTGAGCTATCCCTTGGAACTCAGGAAAGATCCATCAAGGCCAAGAGAGGTAAAGGTGGTTGGCTGAGCTGGCCTGGACTGACCACTGAAGGAGGGGCCTTGGTGCTTGGCTCCACTTCAGTTAGGAGAGCAAATGTTGTGGGTCCCCTACCTTGTTCACAGGGCCTCCCCCATGTGTCTCTTGGCCTTTCTTGCTTTCACTTCCTTCCATTTCTACTCACTACCATCACCATCACCCTGGTCAAAAAACCTTTTTGAAGACTTTATGAAGCACTTTGTAGTTCTAGGGCATCTGCTGTGAGCAGCTGTGGGGCTCCAGGGTGTGGACTGCCTGATATTTTTAGGGTGAAGAGAATGTTGGCAATGAGATCACCCACATGAGCTGGAACAGAATAGGGTACAACCACCTGCCCTGGTCCTGCAGGGTAACTGTTGCCTCCAGGTGCTGTTAGCGTGCTTATTCAATTAGTCCTTGTACTTGAAGGTCAGATGTATTTAACTCTGACCTTCTGTATTTAGCTCTGTATGTATTAATGAAGAAGTTAAGAGCATGGACTTTGGCAGACCTGAGTTCAAGCTCTGCCACTGAGGAGCTCTAAGAGACTGGGAAAGATATTTAAACTGTCTTGGCCTCAATTTCCTCATTATTGAAATGGATAACGCTTGCATCACAGTGCTGTTGTTAGGGTTAAACAAAACCCAGGTTAAAAAAACCCAGTTCAAACATTCAGCACAGGAACACAATGCTTAGCCTACAGCAAGAACTCTCAACTAATACCAGACTCTGCTATTAACAATAGTTGGTGAGTGCATGCTCAGTTGCTCAGTTCTGTCTGACTTTGTGACTCCATGGACTGCAGCCCAACAGACTCCTCTGTCCATAGAATTTTCCAGGCGAGAATACTAGAGTGGGTTGCATTTGGGCGAGAATACTAGAGTGGGTTGCATTTCCTCCTCCAGGGGATCTTCATGACTCAGGAATCAAACCAGTGTCTCTTGTGTTTCCTGCATTGGCAGGCGAGTTCTTTACCACTGCCATACCTGGGACGCCCACAGTGGTTGGTATTTTCACCCACATTATATAATAAACTACCTCACAATTGCACTCATCTCACATGCTAGTAAAGTAATGCTCAAATTTCTCCAAGCCAGGCTTCAGCAATACATGAACCGTGAACTCCTTGATGTTCAAGCTGGTTTTAGAAAAGGCAGAGGAAACAGAGATCAAATTGCCAACATCCACTGGATCATGGAAAAAGAAAGAGAGTTCCAGAAAAACATCTATTTCTGCTTTATTGACTATGCCAAAACCTTTGACTGTGTGGATCACAATAAACTGTGGAAAATTCTGAAAGAGATGGGAATACCAGACCACCTAACCTGCCTCTTGAGAAATCTGTATGCAGGTCAGGAAGCAACAGTTAGAACTGGATGTGGAACAACAGACTGGTTCCAAATAGGAAAAGGAGTACGTCAAGGCTGTATATTGTCACCCTGCTTATTTAACTGATATGCAGAGTATATCATGAGAAACGCTGGACTGGAAGAAACACAAGCTGGAATCAAGATTGCCAGGAGAAATATCAATAACCTCAGATATGCAGATGACACCACCCTTATGGCAGAAAGTGAAGAGGAGCTAAAAAGCCTTTTGATGAAAGTGAAAGAGGAGAGTGAAAAAGTTGGCTTAAAGCTCAACATTCGGAAAAGTAAGATCATGGCATCCGGTCTCATCACTTCATGGGAAATAGATGGAGAAACAGTGGAAACAGTGTCAGACTTTATTTTTTGGGCTCCAAAATCACTACAGATAGTGACTGCAGCCATGAAATTAAAAGACGCTTTACTCCTTGGAAGGAAAGTTATGACCACCCTAGATAGTATATTCAAAAGCAGAGACATTACTTTGCTGACTAAGGTCCATCTAGTCAAGGCTATGGTTTTTTCCAGTGGTCATGTATGGATGTGAGAGTTGGACTGTGAAGAAGGCTGAGTGCCGAAGAATTGATGCTTTTGAACTGTGGTGTTGGAGAAGACTCTTGAGAGACCCTTGGACTGCAAGGAGATCCAACCAGTCCATTCTGAAGATCAACCCTGGGATTTCTTTGGAAGGAATGATGCTAAAGCTGAAACTCCAGTACTTTGGCCACCTGATGCGAAGAGTTGACTTACTGGAAAAGACTCTGATGCTGGGAGGGATTGGGGGCGGGAGGAGAAGGGGACAACTGAGAATGAGATGGCTGGATGGCATCACGGACTTGATGGACGTGAGTCTGGGTGAACTCCGGGAAATGGTGATGGACAGGGAGGCCTGGTGTGCTGCGATTCATGGGGTTGCAGAGAGTCAGACACGACTGAGCAACTGAACTGAACTGAAATGAACTGAACTGATATAATAAAGCTCATGTATCATGAGAGATTCCTGACAAGAAGAAAATCACTTAGTCAAGAAAATCCTGCTCTCAAATAGTTAATATGGACCATTTGAACTCTGAATTCTCCGTGACTACGTGTCCTTGAAGTTGCTGAGTGGCTACAACTGGGGAGAGTCCGTGAGACAGAGCCCAAGGGATTAACAAACAAAATAAATGTTTACCTGCATTTTATGTGCTTGGTCTGTTAAATAGCTCTGTTTTCATTGACTTGGCCCAAATTGATCAGTGATTCACAGGAGACCTTAACTGTGCACTTCTATATATAAAGTTGATTTAGCTGTTTGTTTTTTAACGACATTGATATTTTTGGACTTTCAGAGAATCCTTTGCCATTACTGTCAACTGAAAAGTAACGTTCCCTGCTCAAAATGGATTTCTAGCCACTACTGAAGGAACTGTGGCCTTGGGTTACCTCCTGTGTACCTTGGGATAGTGCTATCAGACACTTTTGTCTCTTGATTGTTGGATGTCTGTGTAGTTTTTGCACATATGTTAATCTGGAGACCCCTCTGAGATTTAAAAAAAAAAAAAATCTGGGATTTCACTTTTTTTTGTTCTCCATAAAATCTAACTGTGGTCTGCACAGTGAGAGATCTTGAACAACAGTAGATAGTTGGATGCCTGAAGTGTGGATTCCTGACTCAGATTTGCATTCTGCCATCTCAGTGCTTTTGGGAATCACAGGTGGCCTCTCTCCCAATCCCTTAGGACTCATTCCTTTACATTCTTAGCTCTACTGGTCTCTGTTTAATACGTATTCATTGGGGGTCTGTGTGTGTATGTAAGAGAGAAAGACTTGTCCTTAGCCTGCAGTGGGATTCAGACCTACCCAGGAATGTCTGATGAACCAAAGAATAGATCCAGAAGAAGGAGCTGATGCCTGCTGGAAACTTGTTCCCTGGCTCCTCTCCCAGAGACTCAGTCTTGAGGTCTGTGGAGAGAGGGACTGGAAGAAGGAACCATTTCCACAGGGGCTTGGGACACCCAAAGATCACTGGGTAGCTTCCATGCAGTAAGGAACTCTTCCGGTGTGGGCCTTCTTTGGAAACTTCAGGAAAGAAAGGAGAGGACTTAGGGTACAAACAGCAGCATTCTCACAGAGGACCTAGCAAAAAGGGTAAGGATTAGGCATCCCCTCCAGCAGCTTCTTAGATAATATCCATCACCTGCTGCAATGGGTGGGAACCACACCAACATTCTTATCCTCATTGTTGACATTGAGCATGCCCATGTGCCAGGCACAGTGCAAAGCACACTTAATGCCAATTTACAGCTTGAGATAGTAAATTGTCCTAGGTCACTCACACAGCATGTGATGTACTTGGTTTTTCTTTAAATTTATATTTTGTATTGGGGTACAACCAGCTAACAAAGTTGTAATAGCTTCAGGTGAACAGCGAAAGGGACTCAGCCATACATTTACATGTGTCCATTCTCCCCCAAACTCCCTTCCCATCCAGGCTGCCACATAACGTTGAGCAGAATTCTTTGTGCTATACTGTAGGTCCTTGTTGGTTATCCATTTTAAACACAGCAGTGTTCACATGTCTGTCTCAAACTCCCTAACAATACCTTTCAATTTTAATCCAGGCAGTTGGATTCCAAACTTGTTGCTCTTAATCATCCCTTGACATATCTCCAGGGTTGTATGGAGCACAATAGAAAATCGAAAAATAGACCCAAATACATTTGTCTTATAGATGATAAAGGGAATATCTTTTAAAAGTGTAAGAAAAATGGATTTATAAATAAATAGTATTGGGGAAAGTGTGCAATCATCTGGAGAATGGTAAAATTGGATCCCTGCCTCACACTATATACTAGGAAAAACTTCATACTGATCAAACATATGTTTCAGTATAAACATAAAATAATATGCACACTAGATGAAACCATGGAAAAATTCTTCCATAACACTGGGGTAGGATAAACCTTTCTTACAGTGATTCAAAAGTTATACATGAAAACTATGATAAAGTCAATTATATAAAAAAGTCAAAAGACAAAAATGGAAAAAAATTAACACATATCAGAAAAAGGGCTAGTTTATACAAAGAGGTCTAAAAACTGATAAGATCAAGACTAATTACTCAATAGAAAATTACCCCAATGTTCATTGCAGTGCTGTTTATAATAGCCAGGACATGGAAGCAACCTAGATGTCCATCAGCAGATGATTGGATAAGAAAGCTGTGGTACATATACACAATGGAGTACCACTCAGCCCTTAAAAAGAATAAATTTGACTCAGTTCTAATGATATGGATGAAATTGGAACCGATTATACAGAGTGAAGTAAGCCAGAAAGAAAACACCAATACAGTATACTGACACATATATATGGAATTTAGAAGATAGTAATGATGACCCTATATGTGAGACAACAAAAAGACACAGAGGTATAGAATGGACTTTTGGACTCTGAGGGAGAGGGAAAGGGTGGGATGTTTGGGAGAATGGCATTGAAACACGTATACTTTCTTGTAAGAAATGAAGCGCCAATCTATGTTCAATGTAGGATGCAGGATGCATGGGGCTGATGCACAGGATGATTCAGGTAGAGGATGTGGGGTGGGAGGTGGGAGGGGGCTTCGGCATTGGGAGATTGTGTTCACCTATGGCTGACTCATGTCAATGTATGGCAAAACAAATACAGTATTGTAATTAAAAAAATAAATAAATTTAAAAAATTTAAAAAAAGAAAAAGAAAATTAGGTAAAGGATATGGACTGTTGACAGAAAAAAAAAAACTTAAATGATTTTTAAACATATGAAAAGATTCTCATCCTAACATGCTGCTGCTGCTAAGTCACTTCAGTCGTGTCCGACTCTGTGCGACCCCATTGATGGCAGCCCACCAGGCTCCCCTGACCCTGGGATTCTCCAGGCAAGAACACTGGAGTGGGTTGCCATTTCCTTCTCCAATGTGTTAAAGTGGAAAGTGAAAGGGAAGTCGCTCAGTCGTGTCCGACTCTGTGCGACCCCATGGATTGCAGCCCACCAGGCTCTTCAGTCCATGGGAGTTTCCAGGCAAGAATACTGGAGTGGGGTGCCATTGCCTTCTCCACATCCTAACATATAACAAGTGAAATACAATGAGATGCCATTTGAAATGATGTTGAGATACCATTTTTCACTTATCTAATTAGCAAAAATCCAAACATTTGACAACATACTTTGTAGGCAAAGTTATTTGGGAACACAAGCGTTTTCCTCTGTATACCTTTGGTGGATGTACACAGTGCTACAACCTTGTGGAGGGCAATATGACAACATCTATTAAAACACAAATGCACTGACCTTCTAACCCAACAAGTCTATTTCTGGGAACTCACCCTACAGATCCACCTGCACATGTGCAAAATGACAGATGCCTAAGTTAAGTCATGGCAGTATTGTTTGTCTTGGCAGACTGGAAATAACCCAGTGTCAATCATATGGGATCGGATTAAACCTGGCCAACAACACAGTAGAATGCTGTGTATTTGTAAAATGAAAGGAAAAGTGCATAGGAACCTCCTTCTATACTGTTTTGTCAAAATAAACAGGTCACATTGCAAAAAAAAAAAAAGGGCAACAAAAGCAGGTATATAGTTTATCTTTTATGTAAGAAAGGAAAATATGTATATATATATATTTGCATTGTTATAAAGAAATGGAGGGAAATGTAAAATACAAAGTGTCTCTTGGGACAGGGGAATGGGAACAAGCTTATGGGGAATGGGAGAAAAACCTTACATTCACTCTATAACTTTTTATACTGTTTTGATTTTGAACCATGAGAATGTATTATATAATAAAAAGTAAAAAAAAGCTTGTCTATATATTTATGTTTGTTGGCTGTTTTCCTCAACACTGTGTGCTGATTTTTGCCTTGGATAACAGAGGCTGACCTAGTTTTGGTCTATCTTCAAAACAGTCAGCTGGTCCCAAAGTTATCAGCCGTGCAAATTAGAACAAGGTCAGTTGTATTTGGTCCAAGATTGCAGGCAGTGGCAGCTGGAGCAGGACAATTTCTTAAGAATTTTGAGAGAGGCTTACAACTGAGTATTATTAGGGCAAAGAAAAATGAGAACCAAATTTAAAGTTATAAGTAGCCTACTCCAAGAGAAATGCAGTTCTCCAGACTATTCTAGAATAGAGACGCAGGTCAGTATCAACCCTGGGGGCTCTACTGTCAGCTCTGTATCTTGGAATTCTCTGCATGGCTAGCCTATCTGACAACAAGGGGAAGGAGGTCTCAGACCTGGAGACATGACCAGAGATAAGGAAGGTTGGTATATACCATTAGCCTCCATCATTCTTTGAAAAACAATAGAGGAAGTTGAAATTGAGAAAAGGAACAACCAAAGGAGAAGAGTAAGTGACCTGCGGACAGACAAAACAAATACAGTATTGTAATTAAAAAAATAAAAAATAAAAATTTAAAAAAAAAAAAAAAAGAAGACATACAGATGGCCAACAGGCACATGAAAAGATGCTCAACATCACTAATCACAGTGTGCATGCTAAGTTGTTTCAGTCATGTCTGACTCTTTGTGACCCTATGGACTGTGACCCACCAGGCTCCTCTGCCCATAGGATTCTCCAGGCAAGAATACTGGAGTGGGTTGCCATGCCCTTCTCTAGGGGATTTTCCCAACCCAGGGATCGAACCCACGTCTCTTAAATCTCCTGCGTTGGCAGGTGGGGTTCATCACTAGCGCCACCAGGGAAGCACTAATCACCAGATGAAATGCAAATCAAAACCACTATGAGATATTGCTTCACACCTGTCAGAATGGCTGTCATCAAAAAATTAACAGATAACATGTTGGCAAGAATGGAGAGAAAATGGAACCATAGTGTACTATTGGTAGGAGTGTGAATTGGTACAGCCTCTATGGAAACAGTATGAAGTTTCTTCAGACTATAAATAGAACTACTATATGCTCTAGCAATTCCACTCTTGGGTGTATGAAAAAAGCAATAATTCAAAAAGATACATGCACCCCAATGTTTATAGCAGCATTA
The DNA here is from genome assembly GCA_917880005.1 of Nanger dama. NCBI lineage: Eukaryota > Metazoa > Chordata > Mammalia > Artiodactyla > Bovidae > Nanger > Nanger dama. Next base: position 19,845,661 of record CAKJTW010000036.1, on the reverse strand, counting down.
TTTGCAGTAGCCCAAACAGGAAGAAGACAGTGTCTATTGACAGATGAGTGGATAAAGAAGATGTGGTGCATATACACAATGGAATATTATCCAGCCATAAAAAGAATAAAATTTTGGAATTTGCAACAACATGAATAGACCTGGAGAGTATCATGTTTAGTAAAACAAGTCAGATTAAGACAAATATTGTATGTTATCACATGTGGAATATAAAAAATAGAACAAAACCACTAAACAAAAAAAAGAAGCAGATTCACATATGAAGAGAACAAACTAGTGGTTACCTGTGGAGAGAGGGGAAAGGGAAGAGGCCATGTAGGGGAGGGGTTTAAGAGGTACAAACTACTATGGATAAAATAAACAAGCTACAAGGACATACTGTACAGCAGAGGGAATATAGGCAGAATTTTATATAATAACTATAAATGGAGTATATTCTTTAAAAATTGTGAATCACTAAGTTGTACACCTGAGATTAGTATAATACTGTAAATCAACTATACTTCAATTTTTACAAAAAGAATAAGTGACCTGAATCAAGAAGTTTAAACAGAGGAGGGAAGGAAGGAGAAGGGAATCGAGTTTGAGTGCCTACTGTTTGCCAGTATTTTGTTATGATGTCCTCCCAACAGCTCCATAAGGTAGGTTTTATAACACATGTTTTAAAGACAAGGAAACTGAGGCTCAAACTGGTTAACCAGTGCAGCGTTGGTGGTATAGTGGTGAGCACGTGTACTGTGTTAAGTCTCTTCAGTCAGGTCCGACTCTGCCTCAGTCTGTCCACAGGGACCGTAGCCAGCAGACTTCTCCGTCCATGGGATTCTCCAGGCAAGAATACTGGAGTGGGTTGCCGTGTCCTCCTCCAGGGGATCTTCCTGGCCGAGGACTGAACACATGCCTCTCACCTCTCACTCACTGGCAGGCAGGTTCTTCACTGCTAGTGCCACAGCATACCTACCTTCAAACTGGCTAACGATGCCAAGCTCTCGAAGGTAGTAAGCAATGAAGTCAGAGATCTTTGATGCCAATATCCATGCTTTTTGTTCTATAACTTTCAAGTTCATATTTAGCAACAAGCTCTTCAAGTCATTGTCGCTTGTTTCCAAATAGCTCTTGTTTTTCCTGGTATGGGGCTTCCCTGGTGACTCAGATGGTAAAGAATCCACCTGCAAGGCAGGAGAGTTGGGTTTGATCCCTGGGTTAGGAAGATCCCCTGGAAAAGCGAATAGCTATGCATTCCAGTTTTCTTGCCTGAAGAATGCCATGGACAGAGGAGCCTGGAGGGCTGCTACAGTCCCTGGGGTCACAAAGAGTCAGACGTGGCTGAGTGACTAACACTTTTACTTTCTCCTGGTATCCTCAGCCCCAGCTTCCACTGAGAGAGGAGGCTCTGAAGCCTCCTTTCAGCTGCCAGAGCTCCCTGAGTCACACCTTCTCTTGAAGTTTTTCCTGCTGGTCCTTGATCTCTCCCTGCCCTGACCAAGACCTCACATAGTCAGTGTTACATCTCTTACAGATACCTATTGAAAAGTTGATCATACTCTCTCAAGGTTTTTGTTTTTAGAGCTTTTTCTGTCGAGGAACTTGCTCTGGTTCTGTCGATTCCCAGTGTGAGTGGTACCACCTTACTTCAAAATTCAGGTCGCCCTTTGGTGCTTAACATTACAGGTAAGACACTTTCATTTCCTCTCTCTAACTTGCTTGCTGCTTCAGGGAACACTGATGAGTTAGGAAAACCCCGTGCTTGCTCTTTGACTTAGAGAGGCTTTATCTTGAGTTGAAGATCTTTTAAAAAAGTTTTATTTATTTATTTACTTTTTGGTTGTATGGGGTCTCTGTTGCTGTGCACAAGTTCTCTCTAGTTGCGGCGAGCAAGGGAGGGGGGCTACTCTTGGTTTCAGCGTGCAGGCTTCTCATTGCAGTGGTTCCTCTTGTCTGGAGCACCAGCTCTAGGTGCATGGGTTTCAGTAGTTGTGGCGCAGGGGCCTAGTTACCTTGTAGACTCTTCCTGGACCAGGGATCAAACCCATGTCCCCTGCATTGGCAGGTGGATTCTTAACCACTAGATCACTAGGGAAGTCCTTTGAGGTAGAAGAGATTTCTGACTTCATCTCTTTACAGGATTGTGGGTCTTGATGCCAACGCTTGAGGTTCCATAGTGTATGGCCAAATTTGCCTTTAGACCTTTGAAGTCTCTACATTCAGATAAGTCAGCCACCATACTGGATCCAGTCCACAGATGTGTTAGTTGCTCAGTTGTGTCTGACTCTTTGAGATCCCATGGACTATAGCCAGCCAGGTTCCTCTGTCCATGGAATTCTCCAGGCAAGAATACTTGAGTGGGTGGCCATTTCCTCCTCCAGGGTCCACAGATGGTGGCAGCTAATTCAGGCATTTCTCTCCAGGCCCAGGACCTCCCAGCCACTTATAAAAGTATCACAATTCTATATACTGCAACCTACAGACTGTTTTCAGCCTGCCCAGCCCTCCTTTCATGTGCTACCTCTTCTAGAATCAATAAAATCTAAAATACACTTAATCATTTAAATAGCAGTTTTGTGGTGTTATTCATCTGGCTGAGGCATAAACATACGTGTATATACATGTGTAAGACACACCACACGCTGGTGTTTACCCAAGTTAATATGCTGCCATCCTGAGAGGTTGTGCTCCTTTTTCTTTTTTTTCTCACTGAATTTCTCAGGGACAGCCCAGTGACCTTTTGTTTGAAACAAGGCCATACTCTGTGAAGTTAACTTCCACTACTGCACACGTTTTGACTTGTAAGCCATAAAGGGATATCCACAAGTCCTGACTCTTTATAGATAAATTTAACACATACATATGTATCATCCCGGGCGCCTCAGATTAGAAGCCTTTGGAAGAACACAGTGTTCATTTATATTCCTCTCATAGCTAGAAGCTGCGTTAAGCAGTTACTTTTTTATTGATGAGCCTAGAGCCTGCAAGCCAGGGAGTTCTGTCTCCTGCCGGTCTCTCCTCCAGCCAGCCCTTTCGGGAGCCTATGAAAACTATTTCCCATCTTGAAATAGCTAAGAGTGCTGGGTAGAAGCATCCTGAAGAGATGTCACTGGCAGCTACAGTCCCTGCTTGAACTCTGGGAAACAAACCGCCCACTTTCCAAACTGTTGCAATTTACTACAAGTCTTAGCATGAACAGTCCCTGTTTCAGACTGGCACCCAAATGTCTGGGGTTTGGAAATTTATAATTGGTACTTGAAAGAGCCACCAAAACTTCTTGGAAAAAAAAAGGTTGAAAGACTTTCTTGCAAACATCGATATTTACACTTGCCAGGTAATTCACAGCAATAGTCCTCGAGCCGTTTTCACCTGTGGACAAACGAGCACCCAGTTTCTCTGTAGGACAGCTGTGCCCTCAACAGCCCCTGGCCCCAGCCAGCTTTGTATGACTTGGATTCTCTCCACTCTGGAAACTGCAGAGGGATGACTTGGAGATTCAGGTGGGAATGTTCAGGAGGTACAAATGAATTCTGCCAGCGGTTAGCTCACGTTCCCGTTTGCATACAAATATCTCCAAAGATTTAAAAATACTGAAGTGAGACGTGTAAGTCAGTGATTTTCTACCTTCTTCATTAAGGCTTCATGCTGGAAACTGACAGGAGAAGAGCTCTCCACTTCAGCAGATGAACCAGGCTTGCTTAAATGTGGGTCTATGTCACTCTGTTTAAAAATTCCAACCCTTTCATTTTTAAATAGTTGGGAAGATCCCCTGGAGAAGGAAATGGCAATCCACTCCAGCACTCTTGCCTGGAAAATCCCATGGACAGAGGAGCCTGATAGGCTACAGTCCATGGCGTCGCAGAGAGTCGGACACGACTGAGTGACTTCACTCAATAAACTTACTTTTTTATAATGTGAAAATGATAAGGTTGTCTCCATATCATTTTTGAAAAAGCCAAAAGTAAAAGAAATCGGGGAGTGGGGTGGAGGGGACTCCCAATCATCATCCTACCATCCAAAATCAAGTGCTGTCACATTCTGTTGCATTTTCTTCCAATCTTTCTAAAGTTTTGGCTTTCAAGATTTTGATCTTTTTTTTTTTTTAAGAAATAGATTCCTTTGCCAATATTTGCCTCTCCCAAAACAAAGCAAACCTTATAAGACAACTGCACTTTTCTCATTTACCGCTGGGCCTTGTAGACAGCCCTGGGGGCCTCTTCCTCTCCCACAGCCCTTTAAGAGATGGGGCTGAACCTCATCACAGCTTGGGAAATAACCTTCCCTTCTCTCCTTTTGGGACCAATACATTAGGGCTTTTGGGAGTGGACCCTGGTTTCCCTTGATGTAATTCTCTGGTGATTCAGCCAATAGGCTCCGCCTCCTTTCCCTTTAGACATGGCTTATCAAACACCCTCCACCACTCCCGTCTCCCCCACCCCTGGAAGTGTTATTACACTCAGTCTGTCCTCCCAGCTCAATCCTGGGAATTAGCAGCTTCCTTCAATAGGAGACAGATGTCCCCCTAACAGCACCCTCTGTGAGCAGGAAGCCCAGGAAAGGTGGCAGGACCCAAGCAGCCTATTGCCAGGATATTTCTGCAAGCAGATCTATTTCAGAAGAGCTAGGCTGAAACTTGACAAGATGAATAGGCATGTTTAAGAAATCTAAACACGGGCTGGAAGAGCGCCACAGAAGTCATTAGCACATGAACACACACAAACTTTTCTCTTTCCTTACTCCCTCTGTGCCATCAGATTCTGGATGAATTTCCATTCGGTTTTTCTCAAAGTTGGATGAGAAGGCCTTAAAAGATGAGTTCTGGGGTATCTGCAGGGAAAGATATCTCATTTGCGGGACACAATGCAAAAATAAAAACTCCTGTCCCAAAGTATTAAGAATGTCACAGAGGTGACAGCAGGGCATTATATACGCTGCTATGTGTAAAATAGATAACTAATGAGCCTACTGTATAGCACAGGGAACCCTACTCAGTGCTCTATGGTAGCCTAAATTGGAAGGAAATCCAAAAAGAGGGGATCTATGTCTACGTATGGCTGATTCACTTCACAGTGGAAAATAACACCACATTGTAAAGAAACTATACTCCAATACAATTTAAAAAAAAAAAAACAACCCCCACACAAAAAAAACGAGCACAAGATCTGTCTGAGCATGGGGTCCTATATGCCAGCACAGACTGCAAGTATGATTCATATTCATGTGCCATGCGTCCACGTGCCCGTGCTGGTCTTAGGGATCTGCTTTGTATGTAGAGAACACTATTTCACTTTCTTTATAACAGGGCAGTAGAAAAGGCCTGAAATGGAATAAGCCTAGGCCCATTCCACTAATAAACTCAGCTATTCATGATTAATTTGGTGTCAAGAGTTAAACCAGCAAGTGACTGAAAGGGGAAAATATTGACAAGTGATATGTTATCAGTTAAGAAAAGATGACTAATTTATTTCATCCTGTTATTTTCTCAGTTATGTGCTCTATGTTACCACTTTATACAAAAGAAACCAATTCTTGATAAATCCTTGGGAGCACTTCTAACTCCTTCAAGGCACTTAGCACTGTGCTTAGCACTTGACTGATATTTTAGGAATCAGTTCAGATACGGCCAGAATGTCAGGTTTTGGAGATGAAAGGGACAAAGGAAAAGGAAGACCTAATGCCTTTATTTCTTTTTAAAAAAAAGGTTGAAAATACAGGAAATATTTCTTCGCTGGGCCCGGGCAGAGCAAAGAAATTGAACCACATTCAAGGTTCGGTGGAAAAAAGTAAACAAGGGAGAGATTATACATAATTATAGACAATCATGTTTGGGGAATAAACAGCAATCAAAAGCAAGGAGGTGCCGAAGGCTGGCTTCTTTCCACTCTCAACCAGGACCCAGGGGTGGAGAGAAAGCCATGGTAGGAAACTCTCCCTGGAGAGCTGTGATCAGTTAGGGGATGGCTTGTTGAGCTCTTTTGTGTTATTCGGATTTTATTTTTTCTGCCCAGGGGTGGGGTGGCAGTTATGGAGTTGCTTTGGCTGTTTCTTTGGCATTTTGGATTTCTTTTTTCTTTTCGTTTCTGGCCTAAGGCATTACACACACACACACACACAAAATCAACTCTCCAAAGGAACACTGAAACCAAAGCCAAATCATTTGAAATGCTTGGCCGGTACAGAGGAAAAAAGAATTCTGAACCCAAATCTCTCCATTTGTTTAACACATCACAGGATAGCACACCAAAATGTATTCTTTGCAAAAACAAACAGTGACCAAGTTAATGCCAGAGCCAAAAGAAGAGACCAAGAAGATATTGACCACTCAGGCCCCCAAAATATATTTTGGGAAAAATAAAATTACATTTGACATATTTTGTGGTCAAGTTATCCAAATAATTACATTTAGATCTCTGCTGGGACAGATTTAGTTATCTGTGGGACTCCGCTGTCTTTCCTGAGTTTAAGCCCACTAGTGGCATTAACACTTAATTGGACGCTGTAAAGACTGACTTGGGAATTAGGGAGCCCAAATCTTGAGAATTCTACCAGCACCAGATGGTATGGCATAAGCTTAGGAAGGAATAGCTCCCATGCTCTGTTCAAAATCTGCTCTTCACACCCTTAGGCCCCTGAGCATCATCAGCGTAATCTTTGCCCCTGTGTTTAAATTAAACGTGTATTTCACACATAATTATAGGGTTCCGTGGGACTTCCAAGATGGTATCCACCTGAATTAATCATGTCAAGCTTCTACATAGGTAATTAACCGGGTAGAAATAGCCTGGGGCATTAAAATAACCCAAACTGCTTCAGTGTTGGGACATTGAAATATCTTCAGAAGCCTAGCAAGGATGAGGCATGGTAGTTCTTAAAGTTAATATGCATTAGCCTCACCTGGGAACTTATGAAACATAGAATTGAGGCTTCACCCTCTGAGAACCCGATTAAGTGGGCTGGAGTGGTATCCTTGAATCTCCATGTTACAAAGCCAGGTGATTCTGACTAAGGTGGTCAGAGGTTCCTGCATGAAGGATATTATAGGTCAGGGATCCCCATTCTCTGAGATCTAATGCCTGATGATCTGAGGTGGAGCTGATATAATAATAGAAACAAAGTGAAAATGTTAGCCACTCAGTCACGTCCTACTCTTTGCAACCCCCATGGACTATAGCCCGCCAGGCTCCCCTGTCCATGGAATTTTCCAGGCAAGAATACTGGAGTGGGTAGCCAGTCCCTTCTCCAGCGGATCTTCCTGACCCAGGGATCCAACCCAGGTCTCTTGCATTGCAGGCAGATTCTTTACCATCTGAGCCATCAGGGAAGCCCAATAGAAATAAAGTGCATAATAGAAATAAAGTACACAATAAATGTAATCACTTGAATCATTCCCAAACCATCCCTCCCCTCAACTCCTGTCTGTGGAAAACTGTCTTCCACAGAACAAGTCCTCTGTGCCAAAAACGTTGAGGATCACTGCTATAGGTTTTCAAACTTGAGCAAACATCAGATTCACCAGGAGGGGTTGTTAAAACACAGATTCATAGAGAACCTGAATTTCTAACAAGTTCCCAGTGATCCTACTGCTGCTGGTCTAGCCATCACACTGTGTGACCCACTGCCTTAGACCTTTAATATTCAGAATATGGTTCCTAGAAACCAGTAACATTAGCTTGAAAGCTTGTTAGAAATGCAGAATCTGAAGTACTATGCCATACTTCATGAATCGGAATTTGCCTTTTACTAAGATCCCTATGTGATTCACATCCCAAGAAGTTTTGAAACATGTTGAAATCAATTATAATAACAGTTTGCAACCTTAAGTACACATTAGAATCACCTGGGCAGCTTTTAGACTGGACTGATACCTTGAACCTAGCTTAGGAGAATTCTGGTTTGTTTCATTACTCTGGGTACAGCCCAGGTATCAGGATTTATCAAACCCCTCCAGGTGATTCTGACATGCAGTCAAGATGGAGGACCCCTGCTGAAGAAGACACTGGACGAGTATTTATTGTGTGATTGTTGATGGAAATTTCTAGCAATGCTGTGGACATGGCTTTCCAGGTGGTGCAGTGGTAAAGAATCTGCCTGCCATTGCAGGAGACACAAGAGGCGATTGTTCAATCCCTGGGTGGGAAAGATCCCTTGGAAAAGGAAATGACAACCCACTCCAGTATTCTTGCCTGGAAAATTCCATGGACAGAGAAGTTTGGTGGGCTACAGTCCATGGGGTCACGGAGATTCGGACACAACTGAGCACACATCGAATCGCATCATCTTCACTTTAATTCTTCTTCCTGCTGAGTTGTAAACAGGGTGCCGGCCACACTAAGCGTTCACAGTCCTGACACTAGCAGCCAAGGCAGAGGAAAAGTCTCTTAAAATGTGAGTACTCTGGGCATGCACAGAAATTAATACTGAAAAAGAAAAAAAACACTCTAATTAGTATTCTCAGTGAGACTTGAGAGGACATTGCAGTGCTAAAATAGAAAAAAAAAAAAAACTGTCACTAAAAGGAGCAATCTGAGAACAACGAAAAGTTCTTAGAGATGAAAAACATTGTTAAAATAAAATGCTCAGTAGAGCAGTAAATGGCAGAGTGGATATTACAGAGTGAGGAATTAGTTATAAAAAGTGGTTTCTAAATGTCCAGCTAGCTGAATTAAAGTCACCAATCTTCCAGTGCACTTTAATTTTAAAAAAGTTTGTGGACCTTACCCTAGGCTTGTAGAATCAGAATCATCAGCTGGGGGCTGGGAATCTTTAAGAAGCTTCTGGAGGTCATTTTAATCTTTAAGAAGCTTCTGGAGGTCATTTTAATGCCCTAACAGATTTTGGAACCACTCAGTCAAAAGACAGGCTTAAGGGATTCTCCCAGAACCTTTAAGAGAGGGAAATTTTGAGAACCCTCGAACAGTAAGGGGCACAGAAAGGGCCATAATGTTTCAAAACTCTGTTGGGGTGGCAGGAATGGGGTGAGAAAGTGGGGGTGCGGGTGTGGTGGGATGGAAGGTGAGCTGCTAGTACACCTTTCACTACTATGAGTGATGGTGTCTGAGTTGTATCATGCTGTGGTCTTGAATAGAGGATGGATGTTGAAAATATACTATGTGAAACAGCAGTTCCAGAAGTGGATGCATGAACAAGTGCAGATGAAATTATCAGACAAATAATAGATGATCACCTTCAGATCAAAAAGGACCTCAGGGACTTCCCTGGTGGTCCAGTGGTTAAGTCTCCCTGCTTCCACGGTAGGGGGCGCAGGTTCAGTCCCTGATGGGGGATCTAAGATCCTGCATGCCACGTACTGGCACAGCCAAAAAAAAAAAAAGACACCAAATAAGAGGCTGGCTCTGTTTTTGTGGGGTGCTTTGTTGTGATATAAAAAACAGCTTACAATCAATCATTTAAAGTACAATTCAATGGTTTTTAGTACATTCACTGTTGTTTAATCACTAAGTTGACTCTTTTATGACTCCATGGAGGAGAAGGGGATGACAGAGGATGAGATGATTGAATGGTGTCACCGACTCAGTGGACATGGGTTTGAGTAAACTCCTGGAGTTGGTGATGGACAGGGAGGCCTGGCGTGCTGTAGTCCATGAGGTCGCAAAGAGTCGGACACGACTGAGCGACTGAACTGAACTGAACTGGACTGTATCCCACCAGGCTCCTCTGTCCATGGGATTTCCCAGGCAAGAATAATGTTAGGCAACTATTAATTACAGAACATCTTCATAACCTCAAAATAGTAACCCATACTTGTTAGAAGTCTTTTCTCATTCTCTACCTCACACTGTCCCACCTTCCAGACTTAGACAACCACTAATGTACTTTCTATTATGCCTATTCTGGACATTTTATATAAACGGAATCATACAATATTGGTCTTCTGTGACTGGCTTCTTTCACATAGCATGTTTTCAAGGTCCATCCATGTTGCATATTTCAGTATTTCATTTCATTTTATGGCTGAATAATATTCCATTGTATAGACATACCACATTTTATTAATCTATTGCTAAGAATCTGGATTGTTTCTGCTTTGGGGCTTTTATGAATAAAGCTGCTGTGAACATTTGTGTACAAGTTTTTGTGTGGATATATGTTTTCATTTCTCATGGGTATATACTTGGGAGTGAAATTTCTGCATCATAGGGTAGCTCTGTGTTTAATATTTTGAAGAATTACCAAACTGCTTTTTAGTTTTACTGACATAATCCCACCAGCAATAGATACGCATTTCAATTTCTCCACATCCTCATGAACACTTGTTATTGCCTGTCTTTTGATTGATTTTAACGATCTTCAGTTCAGTTCAGTCGCTCAGTCGTGTCTGACTCTCTGCAACCCCATGAATCGCAGCACGCCAGGCCTCCCTGTCCATCACCAACTCCCGGAGTTCACTCAGACTCGCGTCCATCGAGTCAGTGATGCTATCCAGCCGTCTCATCCTCTGTCGTCCCCTTCTCCTCCTGCCCCCAATCCCTCCCAGCATCAGAATCTTTTCCAATGAGTCAACTCTTTACATGAGATGGCCAAAGTACTGGAGTTTCAGCTTTAGCCTCATTCCTTCCAAAGAAATCCCAGGGTTGATCTCCTTCAGAATGGACTGGTTGGATCTCCTTGCAGTCCAAGGACTCTCAAGAGTCTTCTCCAACACCACAGTTCAAAAGAAGGCAATGGCCGTACTCATGCCTGGAGAATCCCATGGATGGAGGAGCCTGGTAGGCTACAGTCCATGGGGCACCAAAGAGTCGGACACAACTAAGCAACTTCACTTTCACTTTAACCATCTTGGTGGGTATGAAATGGCATCTCATTGTGGTTTTGATTTGCATTTCCTTGTTGGCTAATGATTTTCAGTATATTTTCATGTGCTTATTGGCCACTTATGTATCTTCCTTGAAGAAATGTTTATTCAAATTTTTGCCTATTTTTTAGATTGGGTTGTTTGTTTGTCTTGTTGAGTCATAAGAGTTCTTTATATATTCTAGGTCCTAGACCCTTCTCAGATATATAATTCTCAAATATCTTCTCCCATTTGATGCATTGTTTTTTAATTTTCTTATAATGTCCTTTGAAGCACAAAAATTTAAGCTTGCTTAAGTCCAGTTTACTTATTATTTATTTTGGTCATTTGTGCTTTTGTTATCCTAAGAAGACTTTGTTTAACCCAAGATCACACAAATGTACTCCTTTATTTTCTTCTATGAATTTTATAGTTTCAGCTCTTTATTTACGTCTATTATTCATTTTGATATATTTGTGTATGTGGTATGAAGTAGGAGTTTCAGTTCATCATTTCACACATGGCTGTCTTGTTGTTGTATTTGTTATAGAGATGATTCTTTCCCCCATTCAACTGCTTGGAATACTCCTGCAAAATCAACTGACTATAAATGTAAGAATTTATTTCTGGATTCTCAATTCTGTTTTATTGATCTATATATCGATCCCCCAACCCTCATACCAGTATTATATTCTCTTGGTTACTATAGCTTTGTAGTAAGTTTTGAAATTGGGAATTGTATTATTTATTTACTTTATTCTCCTTTTTCAAAATTATTTTGTAATTCTGGGTCTCTTAGTTTTCTATATAACGTCTTTAGAATCAATTTGTCAATTTCTGGGGGAAAAGGGGCAGTTGGGATTTGATAGGGATTCCGTAGAATCTGCAGATCAATTTGAGTTGCATTACTATACTTAGCCACTTCCATTTAAGTCTCACTGGCCAGGGCTAGTTACATCTGAAAGTGAGTGTGGATCAGTTGTGTTGGCCTCTTTGCAACACCCTGACTATACAGTCTATGGAATTTTCCAGGCCAGAATACTGGAGTGGGTAGCCTTTCCCTTCTCCAGGGGATTGAACTCAGGTGTCACACATGCAGGTGGATTCTTTACCAGCTGAGCCACAAGGGAAGCAGTTACATGTAGGTTTGCCAAAATAAAAATAAAATACAGGATTCCCAGCTCAATTTGAATTTCAGATAAGCAACAAATAATTTTTTATCTTAAGAACATCCCAGATATTGGCTCAGATATACTTATAGTAAAAATTATTCATGGTTTATCTGAAATACAAATTGAACTCGGTATCCTGTGTTTTTATTTGTTCAATCTGGCAACCCTATTCAAATAGTCACACAGAGATATATGGAGGGTGTTGGAAAGGTGAAGTGAATATTTAGCTTTCCTCCCTTAAGGGAGGAAAAGGGTTGGCAGTAGGTGTTAGGTTATCTAACCAATGCTATCCTTTCTCACAGTGCCTTGTTCTTTTTGCCACCAATTCTTCATTGTCTAAATTTACTTTGGGGATCCAGATTTTTGTTGTTTATTTTGGCCTGGAATACATTTGTCCAGGAATACATATGGAGAAGGCAATGTCACCCCACTCTAGTACTCTTGCCTGGAAAATCCCATGGATGGAGGAGCCTGGTGGGCTGCAGTCCATGGGGTTACGAAGAGTCGGACACAACTGAGCGACTTCACTTTCACTTTCCCCTTTCATGCCTTGGAGAAGGAAATGGCAACCCACTCCAGTGTTCTTGCCTAGAGAATCCCAGGGATGGGGAGCCCGGTGGGCTGCCATCTATGGGGTTGCACAGAGTTGGACACGACTGAAGTGACTTAGCAGCAGCAGCAGCAGCAGGAATACATATTTGACCTGGAATACATACACTGGTTATGTCATTTTGTTTTAGGCAGAGCTCTAGAATGTAGTCTCATTTCACCTTTAAAAGTGATCCCAATCTCAATCTTTATTTTTTAATAGGGAAATAACCTCAGATATGCAGATGACAGCACCCTTATGGCAGAAAGTGAAGAGGAACTAAAAAGCCTCTTGATAAAAGTAAAAGAGGAGAGTGAAAAGTTAGCTTAAAGCTCAACATTCAGAAAAGTAAGATCATGGCATCTGGTCCCATCACTTCATGGGAAATAGATGGGGAAGCAGTGGAAACAGTGTCAGACTTTATTTTTTGGGCTCCAAAATCACTGCAGATGGTGATTGCAGCCATGAAATTAAAAGACACTTACTCCTTGGAAGGAAAGTTAAGACCAACCTAGATAGCATATTCAAAAGAAGAGACATTACTTTGCCAACAAAGTTCTGTCTAGTCAAGGCTATGATTTTTCCAGTGGTCATGTATGGATGTGAGAGTTGGACTGTGAAGAAGGCTGAGCGCCAAAGAATTGATGCTTTTGAACTGTGGTGTTGGAGAAGACTCTTGAGAGTCCCTTGGACTGCAAGGGAGATCCAACCAGTCCATTCTAAAGGAGATCAGTCCTGGGTGTTCTTTGGAAGGAATGATGCTGAAGTTGAAACTCCAGTACTTTGGCCACCTCATGTGAAGAGTTGACTCATTGGAAGAGACTCTGATGCTGAGAGGGATTGGGGGCAGGAGGAGAAGGGGACAACCGAGGATGAGATGGCTGGATGGCATCACCAACTCGATGGACATGAGTTTGAGTGGACTCCGGGAGATGGTGATGGACAGGGAGGCCTGGCGCACTGCGACTCATGGGGTCACGAAGAGTTGGACACGCCTGAGCGACTGAACTGAACTATATGTTTTATGGTAATTTGCCTCCTCATTATTTTTTTGTTTTGTCTCCTTTCTTCCTTTTCTGTTAACCCTGACCTCTCAAACTGGTTTTGTTTCCTTCTCCTTTTTTTCTTTTAGGATTTGAAAGCTACATATTGTATTTCTGATTTATCTGTGGCTAACTTTACCTTACAATTTGTAATAAAAATATTTGAGCCTATGTTTCTCTCAGAGTTCCCTGCTCAGTAATAAATTACTGTTGGCAGCTATCAATTCTTTCCTCACCTCCTACTTTGTAAGTTTAAGAATTCCAGAGTACTACTGACTTTGTTTGACACTACATGTTCTTCTTAAAGAAACTTTTCTTAAAAAAGTTTGCGTTGTAATTGATGAGAGTATCAGCATTTAGATTTAGCTCTTATTCCAGCTTCTCATACTCCTTCATCCTTTGATTCCTTTATTCCTATTTTCCATTTGGATGAAATTCTTGAGAAAAATTTGGAAAGGATACATGAGTGGCATCCTTCCCAAACCTTTCCATGTCTGAGCATGTTTCCCGCTGTCCTTACACATGAACAGACAGTGGTTTCCCACAGATTCTTCAGACCTAATCCTCCACCCTCAGAAGTCTGTGAACCTTGTCATCTCTCAGTATTTAGTATCACAGATGAAAAGTCCAGCACCAATCTGGTTTGGTTCTCATGGTAACAAATGTATTATTTTTTGAGTGGATGACTTTAAGATTTTCTTTGTTCCTTGGAATTCACAAGGCGTGAGGCTTAAAAAAAAAACTAACCACTATTTGTGACGTGAAAGTGTCAGTCTCTCAGTCATGTCTGACTCTTTGTGACCCCCATGGACTATAGCCCGCCAGGCTCCTCTGTCTGTGGGATTCTCCAGGCAAGAATACTGGAGTGGGTTGCCATTTCCTTCTCCAGGGGATCTTCCTGATCCAAGAATCAAACCCAGGCCTCCTGCATTACAGGCAGATTCTTAACCATCTGAGCCCCTAAGAATACTCAAAGTAGAAACAGAAGGTGTATTCATTTTGTCTTGCTGCTGCAACAAATCACCACAAATCTCTGGCTTAAACAATGGACGTCATTGTCTTTGTGTCCTGAAGCCAGAAGTCTGACACTTGTGGGATGCTCATGCTGTGCTCAGTTGTGTTCAACTCTTCTGCAACCCTGAGGACTGTAGTCCGCCAGGCTCTTCTGTCCATGGGATTTTCCAGGCAAGAATACTGGAGTGGGTTGCCATTTCCTTCTCCAGAGGATCTTCCCAAGCCAGGGTTGGAAGCTAGGTCTCCTGCTTGGCAGGCTGATTCTTTACTACTGAGCCACCTGGGAAGCCTTGTGGGATGAAAGTGAAAGTCACTCAGTCATTTCCAACTCTTTGTGATGCTAATGACTATACAGTCCATGTAATTCTCCAGGCCAGAATACTGGAGTGGGTAGCCTTTCCCTTCTCCAGTGCATCTTCCTGACCCAGGAATTGAACTGGGGTCTCCTACATTGAAGACATATTCTTTACCACTGAGCCACCTGGGAAGCCTTGTGGGATTCTGGGGTTAAAATTTAAGGTGTCAGTAAAGCTGTGTTCCATCTGGAGGCTCCAGGAAAGAATCCAGTTCCTTCCATTTTCCACTTCTAGAAACTGCCTGCATTCCTTTGTGATAACATTGGGCCCACCTGGATAATCCCAGTGACTCGCCCTATTTTAAAGCCAGCTGATTAGTAACAAACATTAATTGCATCTGCTAACTTAATTCCGCTTTGCCATGTAACCTATCATATTAACAAGTTCCAGGGATGTGGGCATCTTTGAGGAGCCGCTACTGTGCCTACCACAGAAGTGAACATCTTCAGCCTTTTAAATACATCTCCAAAACAAACAAAAAACATAGCTAATAATCATATTTAGTGGTGAAAGACAATGTTTTCCCCCAAGATCAAGAATAAAACAAGGATGTCTGCTCTTATAGACATTGTGCTGGAGGTTCTAGCCAGGGAGTTAGGTAATAAAAAGAAATAAAATATATCTGGATTGAAAAGGAAGAAATATAATTGTCTTTATTTTCAGATGACATGTTCTTATAACTAGAAAATCCTAAGGAATCCACTAAAAACTGCTAGAAGTAATAAACAAGTTGAGCAAAGTTGCAGGGCATAGGGTCTATCTACAATAGTCAACTGTATTTCTATACACTAACAATATTAAAATAAAATTTGAAAAGCAACTCCATTTATAATAGCATCAAAAAGAATGAAATAATAAGAATAAGCTTAATAGAAGTACAAGACTTATATTCTGAAAGCTGCAAAACATTTTTTTACATTTAAAAACTTTTATTTTTAATTGAAGGATAATTGCAAAACATTTTTGAAAGAAATTAAAGACAACCTAACTAAATGTTCATGGCAATGCTATTGGGAATGTAAAATAGTATAGCTGTTACAGAAAATATCCATCTCCAGAACTCTTTTCATCTTACAATACTAAAACTCTGTACCCATTAAACAGTAACTCTGCATTTCCCCCTTCCCTCGGGCCCTGAAAACGACCATTCTACTGCGAATCTTTATGAATTTGATTACCCTAAGCACTTTGTGTAAGTGGAATCATACAGTATTTGTCCTTTTGTGACTGGCTTATATCATTTAGCATAAAGTTCAAAGTTCATTTATATCATAGCATATTTCAGAATTTCCTTCCTTTACAAGGCTGAATAATATTCTGTTGGATGTGTAGACCACATTTTGTTTATCCATCCATTCATTAAGAGTCATTTCGGTTTCTTCCATCTTTTATCTATTGTGAATAATACATGTTAATTGGATCAACACCCTTTAAAAAGCTTTGCCTGTAGCCCCATCTTATTACTTTTATTTTTGGTTAGAACTGAAACCTACCTGCAAGGGAGTTTCAGAAATGTAGTTTTCACCTGAGTAAATTGAGTCCCCAAATAAATTAGGGTTCTGTTAGGATACTAGGTAAACTAATAGCAGTCTCTGCATTAGATTGTTAAGCCTATGAAAAGTGAGTCTAGAGCAGCTGGTAGTCATCGTGCACAGCATATGGAGAGAGCCTACCGAAAGCTGGAGACAGAAGTCAGGCATCATTCAACTGCTTGTTCCAGCTGTGCCTTAACCTCTCAGCTACACTAAAACATTCCTTTGCTTCTTTTTTTAGTATTTATTTTTACATATTTATTTGGCTTCTTCAGGTTCTGGTCATGGCTCACAGGATCTTCATTCTTTGTTGCAGCATGTGGAAACTAGGTCCTTCACCAGGGATTGTACCCAGGCCCCCTACCTTGGGAGCACTGAATCTTAGCCACTGAACCAGGGAAGTCCCACTTTCTTTGCTTCTTACAAGCTAGTTTCAATTGGACTTTGGTCATTTGCAAGAGAGAGAGTTCTGAATAATGCAAGAAACACTAGGAAAAGAATAAATCCTAGTATACCCTTAGAATAAAATACATATATCTATTAAAATTAAATGTACATAATGATATATATAATCTGTCCAGATATCCCTGAAAAAAATGTTTAAATATACCTGAATGTTCATGGTGGCTTATCTCTGAGTGATGGGACTCTCAGTAATATTTACTTTGTTTTACATCTTAATGTATTACTTCTAAAATAAAAGGTAAATATGTGGTTATTTTCTCTTGTAAAAATTAACAGAATTTTTATGATGATTTATTTTAAAGTGTGTGTGTGTTTGAACTTGCAAAGAATAAAGTCTGGGAGGATATTCACTGAGAGGTTAGCAGTGATATCTCTGGCTGGTAGATCTCCTGTTAGCTTTTTTGTTTTATTATTTTCTATTGGAGGTTGTCTAAATATTTTACATTGGGCTTCCCATTGGTTCAGTGGTAAAGAGTCTTCCTGCCAATGCAGGAGACACAGGTTGGATCTCTGAGTCAAGAAGATCCTCTAGAGAAGGAAACTGCAACCCACTCCAGAATTCTTGCCTAGAAAAGTCCATGGACAGAGGAGCCAGGTGGGCTACGGTCCATGGTGTTGCAAAAGAATTGGACATGACTTAGTGACTAAACAACAACAAATATTTTGGATTGTCTCTTTACAATTAATGTGTGATGGTCAATTTTATGTGCCAATTTGGCTAAGCTATAGCTCCCAGTTATTCAATCAAACACTAATATAGATGTTACTGTGAAAATGTTTTACAGGTGTGATTAATTTCTATAATCAGTTTTTTTAAGTGAAGGAGACTATCCTCCATATGGGTTTGCCTGATTCAATCAGTCAAAAAAAATTGAAGAGAAGTGCTGAGGCTTCCCTGAAGAAGAAATTCCACCTGGGACCTGCAGTGTCAGCTCATGTCTGAGAGTTCCAGCCTGCCTGTCCTAATGGACTACCATGTGGATTTCAGACGCCCAGGGAGACCCCTCTCCCTCTCCACCCACCCCTACATATACACACACACACATATTTTATATCTATGTGCAAGTATATATATGTATTTGTATAATTTTTTAACTGGTTCTTTTTCTCTGGCAGATCCTCAACTGATACAGATTTTAATACCTGGAAGTAGAGAGCTGCTGTAACAAATATAGTTGACCCTCGACAATGAGGGGTTAGGGACACTAACCCTCTGCAGTCGAAAACTCAGCATAATTTTTAATTGGGCTTCCCTGGTGGCTCAGATGGTAAAGAACCTGCCTGCAATGCAGGAGACCTGGGTGCAATCCCTAGGTTGGGAAGATCCCCTGGAGGAGGGCATGGCAACCCACTCCAGTATACCTGCCTGGAGATTCCCCATGGACAGAGGAGTGTGGTGGGTTACAGTCCATGGAGTCACAAAGAGTCAGACATGACTGAGCCCTCTGTATCTGGACTTTATATCCGTAGTTTGGCATCATGGATTCAAACAACCTCAGATTATGTAGTCCTATAGTGTGTACTGAAAAATGTATATAAGTGGATCTGTGCAGCTCAGCATTCAGAAAACTAAGGTCATGGCATCTGGTCCCATCACTTCATGGGAAATAGATGGGGAAACAGTGGAAACAGTGTCAGACTTTATTTTGGGGGCTCCAAAATCACTGCAGATGGTGACTGCAGCCATGAAATTAAAAGACTCTTACTCCTTGGAAGGAAAGTTATGACCAACCTAGATAGTATATTCAAAAGCAGAGACATTACCTTGCCAACAAAGGTCCATCTAGTCAAGGCTATGGTTTTTCCTGTGGTCATGTATGGACGTGAGAGTTGGACTGTGAAGAAGGCTGAGCGCCAAAGAATTGATGCTTTTGAACTGTGGTGTTGGAGAAGACTCTTGAGAGACCCTTGGACTGCAAGGAGATCCAACCAGTCCATTCTAAAGGAGATCAACCCTGGGATTTCTTTGGAAGGAATGATGCTGAAGCTGAAACTCCAGTACTTTGGCCACCTCATGTGAAGAGATGACTCATTGGAAAAAACTCTGATGCTGGGAGGGATTGGGGGCAAGAGGAGAAGGGGATGACAGAGGATGAGCTGGTTGGATGGCATCTCCGACTTGATGGACGTGAGTCTGAGTGAACTCCGGGAGTTGGTGATGGACAGGGAGGCCTGGCGTGCTTCGATTCATGGGGTCCCAAAGAGTCAGACACAACTGAGCGACTGAACTGAACTGAACTGTGCAGTTAAAACCCATGTTGTTCAAAGGTTAACTGCTCCTTAAAATGTGAAAGTGACTTTGGAATTGGGAAAAAGGGGAGAGACTGGTAGAATTTGGGGGCACCTGATAGGAAAAGCCAAGATTGCCTTGAACAGACTGTTGGTAAAAATATGGATGTTAAAGCCTCTGCCAGCAAGGGCTCAGGAGGAAGTGAGGAGCATGGTAGAGAAAGCCTGTTATCATCTTTGAGTACACACATATTATCATAAATAGAATATTGGCAGAAATATAAATGCTAAAGGCACTGCTGGTGACAGTTCAGAAGGAAATGA
This sequence comes from Nanger dama, assembly GCA_917880005.1. NCBI lineage: Eukaryota > Metazoa > Chordata > Mammalia > Artiodactyla > Bovidae > Nanger > Nanger dama. Next base: position 19,826,163 of record CAKJTW010000036.1, on the reverse strand, counting down.
AGAATGTGTTATTTGAACTTGGAAAGGAGATCCTTCTTACATTGTGGCAGGGAGCCTAGCTGAATTGTGTCCTCCAGTGATGTGGAAATCAGAACTTCAAGCACTAGACTTGAATAGTTAGCTGAAGAGCTTTCCAAGCAAAGTGTCAAAGATGCAGCCTGGTTTCTTCTTATTGCTTCTGTAAAATGTGAGAGGAAAGACACAAATTAAGAAAAGAAATGTTAAGCAAAAGGGAACCAGTACTTAATGATCTGAGAAATTCACAGCCTATCCATGTTGCAAATAATGCTAATATTAAGAGATTCACTGTAAGGAAAGTATGCTCTGGAGAGAAAGCCAAGGCTGTGGCTAGATGATCTTTTGCCAGGGCTGAAGCACTGAAGGTAGCCACTTCACGGAGCCACTCAGTCAACAGAAGCCAGGAAGCAATGTGGGATGAGCCAGGGCTGATCTGTGGAGGACCATCCCATCTGATGCCATGAGTCTCAGTGAAATACATGGGGACTTACCAAACATGGTAAGCCAGCAGAAACACTGCTAACTCGTGCTAAAAGGGCCAGGGAGAGGATGAAATAAAGGAAGATGATCAGACTCTCAAAATCTACAAGCAGGAAAACTACTTAGCTGCAAACAAGGAAAAGGAAGAATAACTCCTTGGGTCTTGGTCCCAGAATCAAGACACAGTAGTTAGAGCCCTAGGCCCAGAGGACAGCCTCTTGAGCCAGGTAGGGATGCTCCCAGGCCTTGAAACCTAATGAATTTTCCCAGCTGGCTTTAGAAATTCCTTGGAAGCAGTAACCTCTTTATTCCTTCCATTTTCCTCCCTTTGGAATGGGAGTATCTACAACTGTTATACTATGCCTGAACCACCATTTTCTTTGGGGAACAGAGAACTTCTTTTTAGTTTCATAAGTATATAAATAGTGAAGAATTTTACCCCAGGTAGAATGATAGATACTTAATCACCCCCATATGTGATACAGATGGAGAGATTTCAGACTTCTGAGCCAATGAGATTTTGAACTCTAGCTGATGCTCTAGTAGGTTGAAATTTGGGGCTGTTGGGATGGGGTGGTTGTATGTCTCACACGTTGCGGGCGTGAAATCTTTAGGGCCAAAGGGAAAACTGTGGTAGGCTGGGGGAAAAAAATGATCCCTTCAAAGACATCCACATCCTAATTTATATGGAAAAAAATCTTTGCAGATGTGATTTAGTTAAGAATCTTGAAATGGGAAGATTATCCTAGATGATTCCTGTTGGCCCTAATATAGTTCTTATGCGAGGAAGAAGGCAGAAGGGGAGAATGTTTACCCAGAGAGAAAAGGCAGTGTGATGACTTTGGCATGGAGAGAGAGACTGGAAGATAAATACTTCAGATTTTGAAGATGGAGAAAAGGGGTCATGAGCCAAGGAATATGGGCAGAAATGAGAAGCTCAAAAGGCAAGGAATGTAGCTCTAGAAGCTGGGAAAGGCAAGAAAAGGAATTTTCTCCCCGAGTCTCTGAAAGAAGCACAGTCCTATAGATATCTTGGTTTTGACCCAGTGAAACCAATTCAAACATCTTGCCTCCAAAACTATAAGAGAATAAATTTGAGTGTTTTTAAAAACAAGTTTGTAGTGATTTGTTACAGCAGCAATGGGAAACTTCATGATCAAAAACATAATGTAGCAATATTAATTTGACTCACATGCTATCTATAAATACCACTGAGGCTGAGTTCTAAGATTTTATTTGGAAATTTTATATTGGTATTCCTGAGTGTTGGTCTGTACTTTGCTCTCATGTACTATCTTTGTCAGGTTTGGGTGTCAGGATGTACTAGTCTCTTTAAAAGAAATGAGATGCCTTTCCACTTTTGCTAAGTTCTGAAACAGCTTAACTAGCAGTTAAAGCAGTGAAATTCTGTTTGCAGTGTTCTGATGAGGGCTGGCTCTTTGCCAAAGTTCTTAATGTCTTCCACGGTGCTTTTAAATTTTAATAATCACAGCAGTGCATCAGGCAAGCTGTTTACATATATCTTTAAAAATCCCCACATAATATTTCTATGGGGTAAGTTCTATTATTTGTATCATTTTATAGATAGGGAAACTGAGGATGAGAGAGGTGAAGTAATTTGGTATGGTTACACAGCTCCCATAGGGCAGAGAGCAGATCTGAAATGAGGAGTGTCTGGTTTCAAGTTTCATGCTTTTTATTTTTACCTTTGCCTTGATAATGTCCCCTGGTTCTATACTTCTTGCATACTTTTACTAGCCTATATTTTCTTAGAAAATCTCTCATTTCATTTAGATTATTAAATGTATAGCATAGTATAGAAAGTATCCTTTAAGTTCTTTTAAATTTCATCTGTATTTGTGGTTGTGTCTCCTTCCTTATTCTAAATTTTGTAGAGTTATGCTTGTGCTCCCTTTCTCCATGATGGGTTTTTTTGGGGGCGGGGGCTTTGCTGGATATTCGTTGTGGTGCAGGGGCATGCGGGCCTTCACTAGTTATGGAGCGCAGCTTCTAGAGAGTTTGGCCAGTACATATGAGCGGCGCACAGGCTTCCCTAGCTGCGGCACGTGGGCTCTCCAGTTGAGACACGTGGTTTAGTTGTCCCAGGGCGTGTGGGATCTCAGTTTCCTGACTATGGTTCAAACCCACGTCCCCTGCACTGGAAGGCAGATTCTTAACCACGGGACCACCGAGTAAATCTCTCTTTCTTCTTGGATTGACTGCTTTATGGATAATCTATTTTGTTGCCCTCTCCCACCCCATCCGGCTATCTGACTTTTTTTTTTTTCCAAATAATTAAAGTTTAACATGTTTCTTTTATCCTATTTGCCCTAAGTTTATTTTGTCGTTTTTAGTGACTGTTTCTTCATTCACTAAATGTTTATTTGTTGCTTAATATGTGCCAGACATAGTCAATCGATTACTTAGTTCATTTTCATTTTTTCTAATTTGGTGAGTTGTTTAAGTCTATACATTTCCTTCCAAGTACAGCTTTGGCAACATCCTAAAAGTTTTAAAATGTCGGGTTCACAGTATTAATATTTACCAAACATTCTGTATTTGCATTTTAGTTCCAAGAAGTTTTTGGTTATTCTCCCGTTATCTATTTATAGTGGCACTGAATTGTAATCAGAGAATATAGTTTATTTATACATTGTAGAATGCCTCACAGACCAAGAGATCAAGTTTTTAAATATTCCATGGACATGAAAACACTGTGTATTCTCTAGTTACTAGATCTAGAAATCAATATTAGTATTAATCAGTATTAGATTATCTTTGTTCTTTCAATTATTCAGCTTCTTTGGAGTTCTCTATATTTTGCCAGCTTAACAGACAGCAACTGAAAAGGATATGCTAAATACAGAGGATTTTTTATTCAACAGGATTTGTTGTATATATGTCAGTTTAACAGTGCTGGTATAGGCCTTCAGCCAGAATATAAAAAGAGAGTTCAGCGGTATCCTGAGACTCGCACACTCTGCAGAATGCCTCTTCAGTTTGTTCTCCCAGTAAAACCCCTTGGGTTTTTAATACCCAAACCTTATTGAACACATGTATTTGTCAGTATATTTTTGGCTGATCCTTATACAGGGGGGGAAAAAGGTATTTACAGACCAAAACCTCAATTCAATATTTTAACAAAACAACATTCAGCAAAGTCTTAACTTCCTTTCCAAATGCAAATGGTAGATTATCAGAATCATGTCCATCCACAGGGTCATGGGAATGACATGTGCTGCTATATACAAAGCAACTCACCTTTGCTAGTTTTGTTACTGCTGTTTCTTAAGGTATAATTTATATACAGTAAAATATGCTCTTTAAAAAAAGTGCACAGTTCCACAGTTTGACAAACCTCGCCACAATTGAGATCCAGAATATTTCTCTCATTACAAAGATTTCCCTCTGTGCCCCTTTGTGGTCAGCTCCTCCCCAACCCCTGCCACCCTGGACAACCTCTGATCTTCTTTCTGACCTTATCACTTTGCCTTTTCAGAATGACATCTAAATGGAATCATACAGTAGGTGGCCTTTTGAGTCTGGCATCTTTCACTTAGCATAATGCATGTGAGATTCATTTGTATTGATGAGCGTATCAGAGTTTGTTTCTTCTTATTGCTAATAACCTTCCACTGCATGAATAGGCCAGTCCATTTATCCATTCTCCAACTGAGGCGCATTGAGTTGTTTCCAGATTTTGATTTTTATGACCAAATGCTATAAATCCACATACAGATTTTTATATGAACATACATCTTCATTTCTTTTGGATAAATATCTAAAAGAGAGAATGCTGGGTCATGTGATTATTGTATGTTTCTCTTTATAAGATACCATTGAACTGTCTTCCAAAGTGACTATGCCACTTTGGAAATGTAAAAGCATTTCCAGAAATAGTGAATGAGAATCCCTCGTCAGCACTTGGTACTGTCAGCTTTTTTTTTTTTTTAATGTTAGCTATTCTAATAGGTGTATAGTGCATTTCTCTAAAGACTAATGAGGATAAAGTATCTTAGCATATGCTCTTTGTTATCCACATACCTTCTTTGATGATGTCTCTGTTCAAATCTTTTGCCCATTTAAAGCAGGATTATTTATATTTTCCAATATTGAGTTCTGAAAGCTCTTTACAGATTCCTGAGTCAAGTTCTTTATCCGATGTGTAACTTGAAAATATTTTTCCCTGTCTGTGGCTAGTCTTCATTCTCAACAGTGTCTTTTGGAAGAGCAGTTCTCAATTTTGATGATGCCCAGTTTAGCAGTCTTTTCTCTTTTATAGACTGCTTCTTTGTGTGTCACATTTGAGAATCTTTATCTAATTCAAAGTCATAAATATTTACTTTTTATCAGTTTTTTAGGTTTAGATTTTTCATTTAAGTGTTAGATCCATTTTGATTTGGACTTTGTAATTTTGATGATCAAAGGATGGTGTCTTAAACATTTAACAAAGATGATAGTTGGTATATACATAGGCATTTTGCTGTGTTTCAATTATATTTTAGGAAACTATCTTAGAGTTTTGGATTGTTACAGAATGGATTGTGGAAGTGAAAGTGTTAGTGTCTTAGTCACGTCTGACTCTTTTGACCTCATGGACTATATAGCCCGCCAGGCTCCTCCGTCCCTGGGATTCTCCAGGCAAGAATACTAGGGTTGGTTGCCATTTTCTTCTTCTGGGGATCTTCCCAACCCAGGGATTGAACACAGGTCTCCCACACTGCAGGCAGATTCTTTACTGTCTGAGTCACCAAGACAGAATGGATTGCTTCTAAGTCACTTCAGTCATGTCTGACCCTACACGACCCCATAGATGGCAGCCCACCAGGCTCCCCTGTCCCTGGGATTCTCCAGGCAAGAGCACTGGAGTGGGTTGCCATTTCCTTCTCCAGTGCATGGAAGTGAAAAGTGAAAGTGAAGTTGCTCAGTTGTATCTGACTCCTAGCAGCCTCAAGCACTGCAGCCTACCAGGCTCCTCCATCCATAGGATTTTCCAGTCAAGAGTACTGGAGTGGGTTGCCATTGCCTTCTCCGACTATCACCCTTTAAAATAGTGGTCAGTGTTTGGAGACAGAACTTCTGTTTTTTCAGGAATATATTATTGATGTTAAGTGAGATATGCTTGTTTTGTTAGGACTGGATTGTACCTGTCTAGCTCTCTTCAAAAATGCTGTTTGGTGGCAGCACAAACTCTAATTCTTTCATAATTATTATTCAATAGTAGGGTTAGAATAAATAAGAACAGATGAAATTGTATTCAGATCACTAAAATATGCGATAGTTTGCTTCTTTTTAGTCCCACTGAATATCCTTGCTTACAAAACCATGCCACTTCTGTTAAAAATGAGTGAAATTTTAATCAGCTGGAGGAAGCAGGTGTCCAGGGGAGGATGGATCTGTTGCACTGTCAGAAAACTCCTCTGCCAGCACAGACACAGATAAAACACACACAGCAAAAGGAATGAAAAGAATCAGCCAACTAAGGAGAATCATACAGATTGTGTTTGCACCTGACAAAACAGCGAGTGGGCAAAGCATTCTATTCTTTTTTGTATTCGTTTGCTGTTTTGTTTGAATTTTTTACTGTGAGTAACTCAGCTTGATGTGTTTCTTGCTGGGGATTTTCAATAAATAATCAAGAACTACATATATAATCAGATAACTCTTCATGACATTCATTCACTTATCTATTCTTCCATTTACCTAATATATACTGGTGTCTACGCCATAGGCTTGATGTACCACAATGAGTAAGGCAGATGCAGTGCATTGGTTCCAGTGATGGGCAATAGGCCAAAGATTCAAACTTGGAGGATCTCAAAGAAGGTCTACCATAACACTATAGGATTCAAGGTCTGCTGGCAGGCACTTAGTCATTATATGGTTGCCAGGGGCTCTAGGTTCTGCATCTAGTACAGGTTGTGCTGTGGCTGTGGCAGGTTTGGGTGATGGCTCCGGAGAAGGCTCAGGAGCGATAGTGTATTTCCCCGTATGGATTAGTGTCTTACGGCTGCTATAACAAATGACTACAGACTCAGTTGCCTAAAACTACCCAAATATATTCTTTTACAATTCTGAAGGTCAAATGTCTGAAATGGGTCTCACTGGGCTGAAATCAAAGTGTTGGCAGGACTCTCTTCCTTCTGAAGGCTCCAGGGAGAATCTGTTTCCTTGCTTTTTCCAGCATCTAGAAGCCACCTGCCTTCCTTGGCACATCCTCCCCTTTCTCCATCTTCAAAACTAGTAGCATAGCATCTTCAAATCTCTCTCTGACTCTAACACTCTTGCCTGCCTCTTTCACTTTTAAGGACACTTGCGGTTACATTGGATCCATTCAGATAATCCAGAATATTCTCCCCATTTTGAGATCCTTAATTTCTTTGTATCTGTAAAGTCTCTTTTGCCATGTAAGGTAACACATTCACAGGTCCTGGATGTTAGGATATGGACATCTTTGGGGGACATTATTCTGCCTACTATACCTTGGGCTTCCTGGGTTTATCATTTGTCTCATGCCCTACAGAGAGGCCTTGTATCTTTCGTGATGCCCTACACTCAGAAGTTCAGAGCACTCTTCTGGGTATTTGGAAGAAGGCAGGCCAGGAAGTCCATGGCTATGTCATTAAATGGATAATCACTCTCAGCCAAGAGATCATGTAGGAGCTTACATCAGACCCTAGAACTTCAAGAAAGCTGTAAGGGCTACCTCTAAGCCAGCTTAGACAGCTAGTTTGCCTATAAGCATGTCTTATCTGAGTATCAGTCAGAATAGTCTAGGTTATGTTATGATAACAAATAATCTCCAAATCTTGACAGCCTGTGACAACCAAGGTTTACTAAGTAATGCTATACACCCATTGTGGACCAGCAGGACTATGCTCTGTGCTCCTTACTCTGACACCCAAGTGCACAGAGCAACCACCTTTAAACATCACCAATTGTCAAGGTAGAGGGACACAGAAAGAGATCATAGTGGGAAAGGGGTATCTTGCCCAGCAATTAAATACCTGGGCTTAGAACTGACACATCACTTCAGCTCACAATTCATTGGTCAAAGCTAGTCAGGTGGTCACACTGAAATACAATATCAGGAACAGCAACCATGAGGCAGAGAACCAAGAGTATTTGTTAATAGCACTCATGGCTACTATACTTAATGTTTTCTGTAGGTTCCTGCTATGAACGAGGCTTTGCTCCCCACAAGGCCATCTTTGTGAATCCTTGGAATGGTCTGAGGTGATCCAAAAGCTGGTGTTAAGTAGTAGCAAATAGCAGCCCCGTATCATTTCCACGTCCACTCCTGACAGGCCTGGTTTATCCAGAGCTCCCCCCTGCAAAAAAAGCCCCAAGATGTGGCAAAAATCTGCTGTGCCTCTGAGTTCCTACACACCTGGATATGAGGCTTTGAAAACCCATCCTTATACTTGGCAAGGTTTGTCCCAGTACAGCTCAGAGGTTGCAAGTTTGCTTGGTTCTTATCCAGGGGGTCTATGAGGATATTTACATGGTGTGTTGATACCAAGACATTGGAGTGAAGTTGGCAGGGCTGAAGGAATTGATTCCAGCTGCATCTCATTGTTAGCAGGAAATAAAAACACGAACATAGGGTGAGTGACAATATTAACCTCTCCTGTATCCCTCCCCTTCATATCCTGTGTCCCTACCACTCACCTGACACTCCACAGGTAATACGCAAAGCATTTTATACATGGGAGGCTTCTGTCCCACTCCCTAGCACAATTGTGGATACCAGAAGATGCATCCACCTGGACTGGGACCAGCTTGCAGTGGGTGGTTTATGGGTCCTTTCAAACCAGAGTCTGGCTCCCCAATTTGGAATGAATGGATTTTTAAAAAATATATTTTATTTTAATTTAATTTATTTATTTTTTTGCTGTGCAATATCTTCATTCCTGCGAAGGCATTCTCGAGCTGTGCCAAGCAGGGGCTCCTCTCTAGTGGCTTATCATTGCAGTGGCTTCTCTTCTTGTGGTGCACTGGCTCTAGGGTGCAAAGGCTTAGCTGCTCTGTGGCATGTGGGATCTTCCCAGATTAGGAATTGAAACTGCGTCTCTTGCATTGGCAGGCAGATTCTTCACCACGGAGCTACTAGGGAAGCCCCTGGAATGGATGGATTTTATCTAAAAATCTCCTTGCATTTTGGTGAGAAGTCTAAACATTCTCTGGCTCAGAGAGGAACTTGAGGTGGCAGGGGAAAAACTCAAGCAGAGGAGGTTGATTTCTCTTTCCAATCTCTTCTAGATGGACACAGCGCCCACTCAACTGGGTCCCCAAGCACCAAGATGCACTATGCTAGCCAGGGTGGGCAGTGTTCAGCTCTACCTCCTCAATGAATTTTCTCTGCAGCTGACTGCTTAGGAAAAAGAATAGAAAGTCCTCTGTACTCCTGCCACCACCTCTCTTCAAACCCCTGGTGAGGCAACCTTGGTCCCAGGCAGGGCTGGATGACAAGTACCCAGTGCCTAGTAGCATTTCAACCCAGTGGATATGGTCCAAGTGATGCAGCCAACTGGCTTGGCCCTGAAAGAGGGCCCTGGGTCCTGAATGGTATCTGCTTGAGTGGCTCTCTTGGGAATCTAAGAGCCCTTGAGTGTGCTGCTGACTGCTTGTGTAGGAAGACCCACCTCAAGGTTCTCCTAACAGGTGTGTGCTGGCAAGACTCTGTTGGTATGATCTGATGCAAAATGACCTAGTTGCAGCCTACAAACCTGGGTGGAAATACTGTCTTCCCAGAGCACAGAGTAGTAGGGGCTCCAAGATTGGAGACAGCATGGTCAGGGGGCAAGGCTTATGGGTGGCATAAGTAAACATCTGGACCTTGGCCTCACCCTTGTCCTCAGATGGTGAAGGCTTCTCTACATGGAGGAGTTTATGCTTGCTTCCCCCTAAGAGTTAATACTGCTGCTCCTGCTGCTGCTAAGTCACTTCAGTCATGTCCGACTCTGTGCGACCCCATAGATGGCAGCTCACCAGGCTCCTCTGACCCTGGGATTCTCCAGGCAAGAACACTGGAATGGGTTGCCATTTCCTTCTCCAATGCATGAAAGTGAAAAGTGAAAGTGAAGTTGCTCAGTCGTGTCCTACTCTTCGTGAACCCATGGTCTGTAGCCTACCAGGCTCCTCTGTTCACGGGATTCTCTAGGCAAGAATACTGGAGTGGGTTGCCATTTCCTTCTGCAATGCATGCATGCATGCTAAGTTGCTTCAGTTGTGTCCGACTCTGTGCAACCCTATGGACAGCAGCCCACCAGGCTCCTCTGTTCACAGGATTCTCTAGGCAAGGATACTGGAGTGGGTTGTCATTTCCTTCTCCACCAGAGCTAATACTGAGTATGTTCAAATCTGAGGATATATCTTCCTTACCATGCAGCCAACAGGACAGCACTGGAAGGGATGAGTTCATGGTTCTATCATTTACAATGGGCCACACTATACCCTGTGTGGGCTCCATCTCTGAACGCTGGAGGGGGTGAGCTTTAGGCTGGAAAAACTGAGTGGAGAAGATTTTTTTTTCTGAATTATTGAAACTAATCCATATTTTCTTATTGGTAAATGCAGAACTTACAGATACTGAAGCAGAGCCAATCTCTTGCCTGGAAATGGATTGTGAAATATCTTTGAAAAAATAGACATAGATGACCTAGGGAAAAAACATTATTTTCTTTTTGTTGAGTCTGCCCCAAGGTCTAGAGGATACTGGCCACAAAGCACCTTCACATTCTGGCTGTGTAGACTGAAGTTTCCAAGCAATATGTGAACTAAGGGTAACCAGATGGTTGATGGAAAGAATTTCTCTTTGTAGAAGTATTTTAGCAAATAAATGAAAACAGAATAATAGAATTAGAATGTCACCATTTTGCAGCCCTTGATGAAATTGATGAAAAGTAGATCAGACAATGACACTTAATGGCTGTTAATATCATTAACAAAAAATACAAACAGAATTATATGCTCCCTGATATGGGAGAACACAACATGATTTATAAAGTATTCTTGTTTTGTTTTGTTTTAATCAAATCTGAACTCAGTGAAGCTCTTTACCAATTTAAAGAAAATATAATGGACAGAGGAACATGGTCAACAATACCACAGGTATGCAATCAGCAAAATCCAGGCTGTGGAAATGCCTACAATTCAGATGGTTGAATTTCTTCAATAAATTTAAGAGAGATAAAGAGAAGCTATATGAAAAACAGATCTTTAAGCCACATAAACTAATTGCAATATAGGGATCTTATTTGGATCCTGACTTGAACAAATATAAAAATAAGACATTGGGGAAACTTTTACACTGTATATTTGGAGACATTAGAAATTTTATTGTTTTCTGTAATAATGAGATTACATCCAGAAAGGCCTTTCTCATTGGAGACATATGTTAAACTATTTACAGATTAAATGATATCTGAAATTTGCTTCAAAAATCATCCCAGTAAAATGAGTGGGTAGTAATAGTAAGTGGGCATACAACTGAAACAAGACTGGCCATGAGTTGATAATTGTTGGAGCTGGGTGGTGAGTTTATGGCATTTGGGGGATCATTTCACTATTCTCTCTAATTATGTATATGCTTGAGATTTTCTAGAAAGGGAAGGAGAAGGAGAGGAGGAAGGAGGGAGGAGAGGGAGAAGGAAGGAAAGAAGAATTAGATAATAGCACAGAGGGCCTTCCCTGGTGGCTCAGTGATTAAGAATCTGCCCTACAACAGGGGGTACAGGTTCAATCCCTGGTTGGGGGAACTAAGATCCATCCCTGGTCAGGCATGAAGCTAATATCCCACAACTAAAACTCAATTCAACCAAATAAATAAATTTTTTAAAAACGTAATGCAGGGGGTCAAGCAGAAGAGAAGGGCAGCAGAAGTACGGCCAAGGATTTTGAATTGGCAAGAGGCTCATGGTATGAGACTCCAGAGGTCAACCTCTGTGGCCTTCTGTGCTGGTTGGGTGGTGTAAGAGGACCTGCATGATTGGAAGCTCTTCTCTCACCTTCTACTGGCTTGTATGTTCATGTTCAGTTGTGTCTGACTGTTTGTGACCCCATGCACTGCAGCCTGCCAGGCTTTTCCACCCCAGTAGCAAAGTGGCTCTGAGTCTGTTGTGAACGGTAAGAGGCTGCCATCTTTACTTCCACTTCAAGTTGGGAATTAACTACCTGTTCCTCTAGAAATCACCAGCATGTTTCTCCCAGGTAAGGACTGTATGGTTCTCCCTTTGGCAGAGAGCAGAATTTCAGGCACTGTGACCTCAGAACTGTGGATTGTGAATCCAGAAAAATTCTGGATAGGACTGAGGGCAGCCAGGGCCCCTTGATTAAAAAGTACTTGGAAAGCAGGGAACTGAGAGGAGGAAAATCAAAGCCTGAGACTGAACCAGCAATTAGAGCAGCTCCTGGAATATATTTAAACCAAATCAATCCACGAGGGAATTTTAGTCACGGCTTACTTTTTCTCCCACAGCCCATGGCTGGAATCCTAGCCCTTCAATCAGCTCACCAGCAATGCAGCAACATCCATCTTCTAAAGTGCTTTATCACAATTTTGCAAAGTCCTAGTACATCACCCCCCACCCCCGACTTGGGTGTTTGTTTACATGTTGATTTATTTATTCCTCTCTCTACAGTAGCAAGCCTCTTGAGATTATACTATATTATTTACAAAGATATTGGGGTCATGCATCCAGACTGTGGGGTCAGGGAAAAGGCCATTCTTGGGCTTTGCTGAGCTGCACAGATCAGTCTTGTCAAAATCATGTGTAGGAAGGGGAGTGTGAGGAGGCAGCCTCTAACCCGCTGATTCCTTCAGTTATCATGCCACCAAAGGAAAAGACTGCACTGGAGGGAAGCCCAGGAGAAGAAGGAAATAGGAATGAAATACCAATGAAGGTGCTAGGGGAAGCAGCAGAGATGTCTGGGTAGGACCTTACTAGCACCCCAATAGCTGAGAAATGGGGTCTTCCTACTGCAACTCTAAATGGTCTCATACCCAACAGCAGGGAACCAGCCACATCTGCTTCCAGGGTTGGCACAGCGCAAGCCCCTCCAATGCCCGCCCCCGCCCCTCCCCCCATTGCTTCCCAGACAGAGAGGACTCTGTTAAAAGACGAAAGAAGAAAGGAAGTAAGAAAAAGGAGAACACACAAGAAAAGAGCCTGGAAAAACTGAGATGAAGGAGAAAAATCTGTCCCCCGGCAAAAGCCCCCACAGGCTGCAGGGAAAAGGTTTCCAGCGCTTTTTATATGGATGACTTTTTCTTTTCTTTTAATGTGCTAGCAAAGCAAATTCTGGAAAACTCCATCCTGATTAGTATTCTTATCACTGCATTTCCTCTCTCTTCTCTCTCAGTCTAAGGAGCACTTTTATTTTTAAGGGAAGGGTTAGCTGAGACACAAAGATGACGTCTTCCCAGTGATCATGGAATTCTCACTGGCATTGTGTTGGGCAAACCCACACTGTCCCCTGCCGCTGCTTCTGGTCAGCTGACTGGTCAGACTAGGGAAGCCGAGGGAGCCCAGAACTTGGCTTCCCACTTCCTTTGCAGGGTGGAGGCTCTGAGACTTCAATGTTTAAAAGGAGATGTTTGTGTTTGCGTGGGATGGGTTTGTAGGAGAACGTCAGCTCAAGGTTAGGGCAGCTTTCTGGGCAGGACATGCGTATTCCACTTGTGGCTTGAACTTCCAACTGAGGTTTGGAGTTGGAACCCAAATTTGTCCACTTCTTAAAGGGCCAGTTCTCACACAGCACCAGTGGGAAAGTCTGATGGACTTAGCTGTCTTGGCTGAAGGCTCTGAGACGATCAAGTTCCCCACGGAAGTCTGCATTCTTGAATCTGCTGCCTCAGAGGTTTGAAGAAAAAGTAGCAAAACGAACCTCATCCGGGAAAAGTTCAAGCTAATACATCTTGGCAAACATAATGAAAAACACAGACAGTTGCTTTAAGAGAGGAGCTCAGAAAGAGGTCAAGTTCTGCTGAGAGAGGCAGAGCAGCAATTAGATGGGAGCTTATGTTGCAGCGTGGTGGCAAAGGGGTCAGAGGGAGGGTAGAATGTTCTGCCTCTGATTTCAGGAAGGGGCACCTCGTCACCCCAGTACGGCAGCGCTGAGCTCGGTTCTAGGAGGGCGAATCTGGAGCCATGGAATCTGAGGGCAATGAGAGGGTCTGGATGCAGAAGCGCTGAGCAGAGCTAGATTTATGAGCCCATGTTTAAGAGCTCAGTGTGGCTTGTGTTGCTTGGCTGGGTGGCAAGTCAAGGGTTTATGCTAGTAATGGGTGCAGCCACATGTGCAGGCGGGGAACGAGAATTACTTTACTTTGATTTAACATTTCAGATTTAAGAGTTATCATTGGAATGCATAAAATAAAGCTTTCTGTAAAATCAGGCACATCTCCAAATTCTATCAGAATTCCATCAGTGTATTATGGAATACACTTCTGAGGGAAGTGTTAGAAAAATAACATTATTAGATACTTCCAATTATAGAGGGGATATTAGTACCAAATTCACAAATTATATAACAAAGACCAATTGGAACACAACAGCCACGTGTTATCTTAGATATGGGGCTTCTGTGGTGGCTCCGTGGTAAAGAATCTGCCCGGTTGAAAAAGAATCAGGTCAAAAAAGAGCCAAACACTACTTAGTGACTAAAAAACAACAATCTTAGATATAGGATCAACCAACTGGAGAAAGAACCTGAGGACTCTAGGTCAGAAATGAGATTTCCACCCAAGAAGAGTCTGGGTAACCACCACATTCCCCAGCCCCCAAATCCCTTCCCAGGCTCATAATAAGACAATGACTAGGGCCAGAGAATAGGCCCTGATGTGCTTTGCCTTAACTCTCAGTATTTTAAAATTTAGTATTTACCAATAACTCTTTTTTTTTTTTGAAAATTGGCTATTAAAGGAGAGAATTGCAGGATATATATGTATATGTGTATATGTGTGTGTGTGTGTGTATATATATATATATATATATATATATATATATATATATATATATATCTCCTGTTCTTCCATTAGGAAGCTCCAGGAGTTGGTGATGGACAGGGAAACCTGGCATGCTGCAGCCCATGGGATCACAAAGAGATGGGCACGACCAAGTGAACTGAAATTGAACTTCCATTAGGAGCCGTATTTCAGAATATCCAAATAGCCGCAGTTGAGAAGGAAAACTCTATTTTATAGAAAATGTGAGCTAATAATCAAAGAAGGAATGATAGGATTGGAAAGTTCCCACTTTGCAACCCTGTTGGGATAATGGATTCAGACAAGGATCATCAGTGAGTGTTCAAACCATCCAGAGAAAATCTGATAGTGAATTACATATCTACGGAGAAGGCAATGGCACCCTACTCCAGTACTCTTGCCTGGAAAATCCCATGGATGGAGGAGCCTGGTAGGCTGCAGTCCATGGAGTCGCTAAGAGTTGGATACAACTGAGCAACTTCACTTTCACTTTTCACTTTCATGCATTGGAGAAGGCAATGGCACCCCCACTCCAGTGTTCTTGCCTGGAGAATCCCAGGGACGGGGAAGCCTGGTGGGCTGCCATCTATGGGGTCGCACAGAGTTGGACACGACTGAAGTGACTTAGCAGTAGCAGTACATATCTACAAGTTATCAGTTATCACCCTTATGTTTACTTGCTACTTCCAAGAGGGGAAATTCCTTACTTTTCAATGAAGGGATCAAGTCATCACTATCTTAACCCAGTGACTAACCTTGGCATCATTAACATTCGGTCAACCAGACATTACAGTTGACCCTGAGGGGCACCAACCCCAGTGGAGTGGGAAATCCACATATAGCCTTTGATTCCCCCAAAATTTACAGTCTTTGTACTAATAGTCTATTGTTAACCAGAAATTGTACCAATAACAGAAACAGTCAATTAATACACATTTTGTATATTATATGTATATCTATATATACTTCATGCACTCATGACCTATCTTTTTCTTTATTTTGTAATATCTCTAGGCCACATAGTACATCTCAGAGTTTCTTCAAGCTGTCACAGATCTCAAAAAATTTTTCCAATCTGTTTACTGAAAAAAAAAGCTTGCATAAAAATGGATCCACACAATTCAAACACATGTTGTTCACGGGTCAGCTGTATATGCCCCCCGGTGGGATGCGGTGCCAAGTATGTAGCATCTTCTATGGGGTTTTCCGGATAAAAATCTGTAACCTGAATCACATCAGGACTTTAGATTTTACTTCCTTCTCAGGAGAAAAACAGGGAAGACAGGAACACATTAGGTGTCATCTTCAATGAAGCAAATCCAAAAGATCAGATAGTCTAACATCGTCAATAAGTCAGTGGCACAGAAAAAGGAATGGGGTGTGCAATTTTGATCCTCCGTTTGTGAGCAGATCAGTTGTAAAGGGTCTTTTTATGAATCAGGGAAGAACTATGAATACAGACTAGGTATTCTATGATTTTTAGGAGTCATTGTTAATTTTTGTCGAGTATGATGATGATATCATAGTTGTGGAGAAAAATATCCTTTTCAGAGAAGTATACTATATATAATAGTTAAGAATGAAGTGTTATGACTTTTACAATATATTACAAAATACTTGAGAAAAAAGATAACCAAAATCAAAAAATTTTGCCACTGACTATACGAAACAGTGAGAACAAATTCTCCCCTGCAAATATTTGTTAAACCCTTGCTGGGACTGGGAGTCCAGTGGTTGAGGCACCACCCTTCCATATAAGAGGCATGGGTTCGATCGCTGGTCTGGGAACTGAGATCCTGCATGCCAAGTGGTGCAGCCAAAAGACAGAAAAAAAAACAAAACAAAACAAAACAAAAAACAAACCTTGCCATATGCCAGGTTTGCTACATGCTGGGTGTCGTTGTTCAGTTGCTAAGTTGTGTCTGACTCTTTGTGACCCCATGGACTGCAGCACAACAGGCTTCCCTGTCCTTCACCATCTCTAGGAGTTTGCTCAAATTCATGTCCCTTGAGTCCATGATGCTATCTAACCATCTCATCCTCTGCTAACCCCTTCTCCTTTTGCCTTCAATCTTTTCCATAATCAGGGTCTTTTCCAATAAGGAGGCTCTTCACAACAGGTGGCCAAAATATTGGAACTTCGACTTCAGCACCAGTCCTTCTAATGAATATTCAGGTTTGATTTCCTTTAGGATTGGCTGATTTGATCTCCTTGCAGTCCAAGGGACACTCAGAAATCTTCTCCAGCACCACAGTTTCAAAACATAAATTCTTCAGGGCTCAGCCTTCTTTATGGTTCTACTCGCACATCTGTACATGACTATTGGAAAAACCATAACTTTGACTATACAGACGTTTGTCAACAAAGTATTGTCTCTGCTTTTTAATATGCTGTCTAGGTTTGTCATAGGTTTCCTTCCAAGGAGTACACATCTTTAAATTTCATGGCTGCAAGATGGACAAATGGGTCTCACTATCATGAAACTTAAAGTTCAGAGGAAATGTCAGGAATATCCAATAATGATAATAATAAAAATGTACATTATTTAGCATTTGTTATGTGCCAGTGTAAGAGTGTTTCCATGCTGCACCTCGTATAATCCTCTCAATAGCCCTGTGAAGTGGGTACACTAATGCTGCAGTAACTTCAGTGTTTTGTGTGAGTCGCTCAGATGATAAAGAACTTTCCTGCAATGCAGGAGACCCGGGTTAAATCCCTGGGTTGGGAAGAGAAGGGAATGGCTGTCCACTCCAGTATTCTTGTCTGGAGAATTCCATGGACAGAGGAGCCTGGTGGTACAGTCCATGGGGTCATGAAGAGTCAGACACAGCTGTGACTAACATGCTTCAGCAATTGGAGCTCAGAGAGGGATGTCACTAATCCCAGGCACAGAGCCAGTGAGTGGCTGAACCAGATCCTAAGTCTTAGATTCATGTGCTGGTCCTGGCTGTTCTCCCAGGTGTGTCTCAGAAAGTCCCTCTGATTCTGTAATGTTGGAGTGTGGATCAATGCTGCCTCCCTTTCTCTACTTCTGCCTCTTTCCTCTTGTAATTCTTGTAAAATGATCCTGATCTTGGCTGTCAATCAAAAGAGAATTGCTGTTTCATTTATAGAAAGAATACAGAAAGTAAAAGAATAAAAACGCAGTGCTTTTCATCTCTCTGGAGGAGGAAATGGCAACCCCCTTCAGTATTCCTGCAGGGATAATCCCTTGAATGGAGGAGTCTGCGTACATGGGGCTGCAAAAGTCAGATATGACTGAGTGACTGAGCACGCTTCTCATCTCTCAACTACTTGAAACTACCTTGATTCCTCCTTAGTCTCTGCTGGACTGTACATTTTCACCTTCCTCTAGTTGAGACTGCTTTCTCCTAAACACATTAAAATAAATATATTTAAGAATAATTATTCCATTATTTAATGCTTGGGATGGTCTTTGGTTACTTTAATTGCTGGCATTAAGCAAAACTGTTTCCTATATTGAAAACATATGCGGCTTTTGGCTATGTTATGCTTCTAAGAGCTACAACCGGACCTTGACCTTCACTTGGCTGTCACTGGTCATCAAATATTTATTCAGTATCTACTATGTGCCATGTACTATGCTATATTTATAACATGGTTTCCCTGGTACTCCAGGTTCCTCAGGAGTGAGGAACACTCACTTTACAAACAAGGTTTAGGATCCTGGCTCATTTGCAAGTTGGAAATGACCTGAATGCTGACCATATATGCCCTTAGGGCTAGCACTCGCTGTCCATAGGGAAGCCAGGTTTTATGAGCTTGTCACCACCGCATGATGCATTGCCCAAGGCAGACAACTTTATGGGATTATGATAACTAGTTTCTGCAGTAGAGACTCCTGCTATCAGAGGAGGTATGGTGGTTCCCGGCAATTCCATCTACCTGTGCCAAAACCGCAGCCCTTCCCCGGGTTCTGACAGCCACGTTACAAGGGACAGTGGGGAAAACACTGCCCCACCCCCCACAAAGGGGTCTTTGGCAGCTCAATAAGAGACAGATGTGTAGTATCCTCCATCTAAAGCCACCTTATTTGTGGCTTGTTTTTTCCACAGATGCCTTTAAGAGCTCTATTGATTTTACTGGATTTCTATATCCAAGAGGGACTTGAAGAGCTCCCGAGATTAATGGACTTGTTCCTTGTTACCCAGGAAGTCCGAGCCAGAACCAGAAAGGCACAGCTCAGCACTCTGACCACCCATTAGAGTTTGTCTGAATTACAGCCGGAGGACTCCAAGTTCCCATGTGCCATTAAAGGAAATACTCAGTGTGGCTGCACAGGCTTTGGCATGTGTGAAATTTCACACCTCAGAGATAGCACTTCTGTGTGTGTCCAGGCTGCTTTCTTGCATGTCAGTTTTTTTTTAAAGTGTGAGTTATTCTATACCAAGACCTTTATCATAAATTATTTAATTTCTTGTCCAGAAAAACCTTTCTCCCTTCTCCATTTTGTTAATCACCTAGCTAGTCACAGAAGCAACTGCTGTGTTGTTTTTTTTTAAGTACATTTCCTTCCCGTGATTACAGAAGTATTACATGTTTATTGTAAAAACATAAAAGGCCGAAGGGAATAGAGAAAAAAATTAAACTACCTGTAATTCTATCACTCAGACATAACTACTGTTAACATTTTGTGGAATTAGCTTTTAGCTTTTTCTCTATGCACATATAATTTTTTAAAACCCAATTGAGATCATACGAGTGCCTATAATTTATGCAGTTTTTATTCTGTTTTATTCATGGAAAACATCATATTATATGCAGGCTCTTTTGCTTGTGAATAACGTTCAAAAACATTAAAACAACATTAATTTTCTAATGGCTACATAATGTTTTACCAGGTGAATTAGCCATTTATCTATTTAACAAACCTCTGACCTTGTAGGTACTTTCCAGTATTTTGCTATCATAAAACATATTTTGTTGAACATCCTCAAATATGAATTTTGCCCTACCAGAATTTTTTTCCTTAGAATAAATTTCTAGGGTGAAATTTTTGCATCAAAAGGAAGGCTCTCTTAAAAGTTCTTTACCCTCCAGAAGGCTTAGCCAACTTACCTTTCTGTCAGGAAAGTATTGTTCATTTGGTGCTACTAGGCCATTTTATGGGCTTCCCAGGTGACGCTACTGGTAAAAAGCCTCATGCCAGTGCAGGAGATGAAAGAGACCCAGGTTTGATTCCTGGGTCGGGAAGATCTCCCGAAGAAGGGCATGGCAGTCCACTCCAGTATTCTTGCCTGGAGAATCCCATGGACAGAGGAGTCTGGAGGGCTATAGTTCATGGGGTCCCAAAGAGTCAGACACAACTGAAGCAACTTAGCACCCACTCACGCAGGCAATTTTACAAATATATTGTTTTAAAGCTCTCCCAGTTTAACAGACTTGAAATGATAACTCTGTATTGTTCTAAGATGATTTGATCATGTGTGAAGCTATGCCTTGTAATACAATAAGTTTCTGGGCAGAACAAAAAATCCTTTCAAGCTTTGGTTCTACTTTATGGTTATGATTTATTACAAGGTTTAACTATTCCAAAGTTCCCTGTTATAAAAATGAGGAACTGTTACTTCAGTTCAGTTCAGTTCAGTCGCTCAGTAGTGTCCGACTCTTTGCGACCCCATGAATCACAGCACGCCAGGCCTCCCTGTCCATCACCAACTCTCAGAGTTCACTCAGACTCACGTCATCAAGTCAGTGATGCCATCCAGCCATCTCATCCTCGGTTGTCCCCTTCTCCTCCTGCCCCCAATCGCTCCCAGCATCAGAGTCTTTTCCAGAGTCAACTCTTCGCATGAGGTGGCCAAAGTACTGGAGTTTCAGCCTTAGCATCATTCCTTCCAAAGAACACTCAGGGCTGATCTCCTTCAGAGTGAACTGGTTGGATCTCCTTGCAGTCCAAGGGACTCTCAAGAGTCTTCTCCAACACCACACTTCAAAAGCATCAATTCTTTGGCGCTCAGCCTTCTTCACAGTCCAACTCTCACATCCATACATGACCACTGGAAAAACCATAGCCTTGACTAGACGGACCTTAGTCGGCAAAGCAATGTCTCTGCTTTTCAATATGCTATCTAGGCTGGTAAGTTTTGCTAATGTAGTTATTCCTCGATGTCTTCTACTTCCAAATTCATAAGGACTCCAAGTATCTTTGAAACATGTTTTTGTTTGTATAAGTAACATGAATTATCTTCATTCTGGAGACTGTTTCCTGAGTTAATATCCTTTTAAGTATGTTGAATATTTTATATTCAATTAAGATTCTTTATTTTTATTAATTTGTATTTAAAGTGAAATCATTTGGTATGTTGTTAAACATCTTACTTTATGAATTATTAACAGATTATTAATTTTTGGTGGGTTAATACTCATTTTACTGCTGTTCACTGAGTAGGTGGATATGTCTGGCACTGTGTAAATACTAGAGAGATCAAGTTTATTCAGTCCAACATGGGCCCTCAGGACTGGGGAGACAGAACAGTGTCCCTAATAACGGGAGATTTATGTAGGTCAGACTGAAGGGTATGAATTAGAGTGCCTGGCAGTGAAGTCATCTTGGAAAAATTATTGCTTAATCACTGATAATGTAATAGCTTTCATTAATTTTAGACTCATTGCATTCATGCACTCTGGGTTAAAAATATTTAAAGAATATATTTAACAAAGTAAAATTAGTTTGTCAGATAACTTCAAAATATTGAACAGGCTGATTTCCTTTCCATTAAACTTTTGCTTTATATAAACTATATGATAACTATATTATATTTTTAAATATATTGGAATATTTTTTGATAAAGTGAATAGTAATTTATGTGAAAGTTGAATCATAATGGTTAATAGGGTTAAAAATATGTGCTAAATATTTTTCTAAAATAGATTTCCTGCAGTCTTGTGGTTCGGAGAAGGTGATGGCACCCCACTCCAGTACTCTTGCCTGGAAAATCCCTTGGATGGAGGAGCCTGGAAGGCTGCAGTCCAGGGGATCTCGAAGAGTCAGACACAACTGAACAACTTCACTTTCACTTTTCACTGTCATGCATTGGAGAAGGAAATGGCAACCCACTCCAGTGTTCTTGCCTGGAGAATCCCAGGGACAAGGGAGCCTGGTGGGCTGCCATCTATGGGGTTGCACAGAGTCAGACACTGAAGCGACTTAGCAGCAGCAGCAGCAGCAGCAGGTTGGTCATAACTTTCCTTCCAAGGAGTAAGCGTCTTTTAATTTCATGGCTGCAGTCACCATCTGCAGTGATTTTGGAGCCCCAAAAATAAAGACTGACACTGTTTCCACTGTTTCCCCATCTATTTCCCATGAATCATGAAGTAATGGGACCAGATGCCATGATCTTCGTTTTCTGAATGTTGAGCTTTAAGCCAACTTTTTCACTCTCCTCTTTCACTTTCATCAAGAGGCTTTTGAGTTCCTCTTCACTTTCTGCCATAAGGGTGATGTCATTTGCATATCTGAGGTTATTGATATTTCTCCTGGCAATCTTGATTCCAGCTTGTGCTTCTTCCAGCCCAGCGTTTCTCATGATGTGCTCTGCATATAAGTTAAATAAGCAGGGTGACAATATACAGCCTTGACGTACTCCTTTTCCTATTTGGAACCAGTCTGTTGTTCCATGTCCAGTTCTAACTGTTGCTTCCTGACCTGCATACAGGTTTCTCAAGAGGCAGATCAGGTGATCTGGTATTCCCATCTCTTTCAGAATTTTCCACAGTTGTGATCCACACAGTCAAAGGCTCTGGCATAGTCAATAAAGCAGAAATAGATGTTTTTCTGGAACTCTCTTTCTTTTTCCATGATCCAGAGGATGTTGGCAATTTGATCTCTGGTTCCTCTGCCTTTTCTAAAGCCAGCTTGAGCATCAGGAAGTTCATGGTTCACGTATTCCTGAAGCCTGGCTTGGAGAATTTTGAGCATTACTTTACTAGTGTGTGAGATGAGTGCAATTGTGTGGTAGTTTGAGCATTCTTTGGCATTACCTTTCTTTGGGATTGGAATCAAAACTGACCTTTTTCCATTCCTGTGGCCACTGCTGAATTTTCCAAATTAGCTGGCATATTGAGTGCAGCACTTTCATAGCATCATCTTTCAGGATTTGAAATAGCTCAACTGGAATTCCATCACCTCCACTAGTTTTGTTCGTAGTGATGCTTTCTAAGGCCCACTTGACTTCACATTCCAGGATGTCTGGCTCTAGGTGAGTGATCACACCATCATGATTATCTTGGTCTTGAAGTATTAATTGTGGAGGATTTTCCAAGGTTGTTAATTATCATATGTTTAGGTTTATTCAGCAACAGTTTTCATACATAGGAAAAATGCCCACAATATTTTTGCAAAGACTATTCCAGTTTGCTTTGGAAAACACTTTCCCCAAAGACTTTTTCATTGGTAAACTGTACATAAAAATGAAATCCCTAAACAAATGTATAGCTCTAACATTGCAAACTATGACTGGGAAGGCCTATCTTTTGTGGTTATATTCTTACAGATTTAATCCTCATTCTGCTATTATGATGTAATAATATAGAACCTGCTATGGAACTTTATCTATGTAATTTGATACACATTTCTGTGATTGTTTCCTTTTCTCAACAATCTTTAAAATATGGAAACTGCATATATATATTAATTTTGATAATTCTACAGATATTTCATGTTTGTTCATATTGTGAAATATTCTCTAAATTAGCACTCAGCAAGCATCAAAATATAATATTTACATATCTATCTATATCTATATAAACTTAGAAATCTCTATTTGGTAAATGAATAAATGCAACTAGCCTATGAGTAGGGTCACTGAACTACTTCAGAGAGATTTTTAAAAATCCTTAATTGTGTACATCTATGGTTATGAAGCAGGAGCATTTTTGCCCACCAGGGGACAGTTGACAATATTTGAAGACAGGTTTGGTTTTCGAACTGTTTGTTTGTTGAGGGGATATTGATTTTGATTTTGGGTTTCAAATACAAGTTTTTCCCCAGTGATCTGCAGTCCATCCTCTCCTTTTGTTTTGAAATTTAAATCAGTAAGCCATAACTACTTGCTACTTTGTGCTTCACCGAAAAGGACAGGACATGGGTCTGGGCTTATAGTCTTACAATTTACATATGCCTACAAATAAAACTAGATTAAAAATGTCTATGGTACCAAATGTTGTAGGGGTAGAAGATGCTGGAAGGCTACTGGAGGGTGTGTTACACCACACCACCCATGAGGATCCAGGGAGGCTTCTTATGCTGGATTTTGAAAGAGAAGGCAGACTGAATGACTGAAATGACTGAAAAAATATTCTGCTCTTGTTGAACCTTTTCATCAAGAGGTGGAATTCCATTCCCTGAAAACCTGAGTGGGCCTTTATGATTACTTTGAGGAACAGGATCTAGCAAAAATGGAAGGGGGGTTCAAGAAAGAGGGGACATATATATACTTATGACTGATTGATGTTGACATATGGCAGAAACCAACACAATATTTTGAAGTAATTATTCTCCAATTAAAAATAAATAAATAAAAATTTAAAAGGCACTAGCAAAGGCAATGCTGCATGACTTCTGACATCAGGTCACAAAAGATGATGTGCCTTCCTTCTGGCTCTGTCTCTCCTGAGACATGAGCCCTTTTGGAGCTACCATGTGAGAAGCCTGCCTACCCTGGACACCTAAGCCACCATGCTGGAGAGAAGACAGAGAGGGGAAGAAGAGGAGAGACATGCCTGAGGATCCCCAGCTGTTTCAATCCCTGCCTGTGGGATGTTTCCCAGCCCGAGCTTTAGACACATGGAGAGGAGCCTCCTTCATTATTAGGGATGACTAGTTCATCCCCAGCCACGGTCTGGTGACAGCTATAGTTGACCCTTGAACAACATGGGGGTTAGGGGAATAGAGTCAAAAATCTGCCTATAACCTATAATTATTCCCTCAAAATCAAGGTTTCTCCATATCTGCAGTTCAACCAAACATGAATCATGTAGAGTTTACTATTGAAAAAAAAATCCTCATGAAAATGCCCCCGTGAAGTTCAAACCTATATTGTTCGAGGTCGATGATACTTGAGACATCCTGACCAAGGACTGCCCAGCTAAACCCAATCAATCCAAGGAACTCTAAAAGTTAACAATAGAGTGACCATTGTTGCTTTAAGCCACTAATTTTGAGGTCATATGTTACCCAACAATAGCTAACTGTAGCACCAGATGTGTGAGAAAGAGCATTCCAGGCAAAGGGACAGTCTGGGTATTTTTCCCTTTCGGTTTGCTTTCTCCTTTGTTTTCAACTGTCCTTTTTATGCAGATGATTCCTAGCTGCAACTCCAATCCTCACTGCTCCCAAACCAATGTGCCATAGAACCAACTGCTTACTGGGCAGCTCTATCTAAGTATCTTACCAAACCACCGACTCAATATATCACAGAGGGAACTCAAAATGATGTCCTAGGAACAGGTTTTCCTGTGTTCAGTATTTTTGTTAATAGCACCATCACGGTAACAGTCACCTAGACTGTTCACTTTGGTGTTTTCATTGATTTTTTTTCCCTTCAACCCAAATTTGATAGCTATCCTTTCATGGGCTTCCATGGTGGCTCAGACGGTAAAGAAACTATCTGCAGTGCAGGAGACTTGGGTTCCATCCCTGGGTCAGGAAGATCCCATGGAGAAGGAAATGGAAACCCACTCCAGTATTCCTGCCTGGAGAATCCCATGGACAGAGGAGCCCTGGTGGGCTACAGTCCATGGGGTCACAAAAAGTCAGACATGACTAATATAATCCTTTTTATATCCTGTAATTCTACTTCCATAATACAGATGATCCTGAACAACATGAGCTTAAACTGTGAGGGCCCACTTATACATGGATTTATTTCAATAACAGATACTATAGTACTACTACACAATCCTAGGTTGGTTGAAACCATGGACATGGAGATGGGGAGTCAACTATAAATTATATGTGGATTTTCAACTGCAGCAACCATTGCATTGTTCAGAGGTTGACTGTTATTTTGTGTCTGTTTTAGCACTACCATCACCATATTTTTGTACTTACTTCAAGGTTAGATCCTTCACATGGCCCAGACCAATACCTCCAGACTGGTCACCAGGTTCCTCCATTCTCTGCTGCCATGATGGTTTTTTAGCACAGAGCAGCTCTGATCATGTCATGGTTCACTCATAAGCCTCCAGGAACCTATTATTCCTTCTCCCTTACTCCAAATGTCTTGTCAGTGTATGGAAAAAATATGAAAAAAAAAAGTAAGGAGGATGTCAGACTTCTGATTTGAGCAGATGATGAAATGATATACAGTTTGGAGGATAAGGAAGGCATATTAAAAAGTAGAAAGCCTTCCGTATTTTCTGTCAGTCTCCACTCACCCCACCATTATTTCCTATGTTCCTTGGAATTTGTCTCCTGCCTGGGTCATATTCCCCCTAGTCACTAGTCATTCGCTCTTCCATCTATATGACCAGCTTGGAGTGGGGCTGGAGAGTAGTTCTGGGGAGAGTCTTGACTGGTAGCTGAAGGTTAGGGAATAGGAATGGTCTGCAGTGTCCACACAAGTGTCTAACCAGTCATTAGAACAAGATCAGTGCCAGAGGGGCCATAGCAAAGAGTCAAGAGCAAGATCCGGAGGAAATACAACTAGGTCTGAAGCCAAGGAAAGTGTGGGCAGAGGGTGCAAGTGTAGGCACAGTGTACTTGGCTGGGGCGGAGCAAAAAGATGGTGGGGATGGGGGTGTTAATCATAGTCTATGAAGCAGTGAGGTGGGTGAGATCCACTGCTTAAGGTGTCAGGCTGGGCCTTCTCTGGGGGAATCTATACACGCTCTTTCCTCTGTTTTAAAGTAGAAGCTTCAAAAAAGCACCTGCGTGCATGCTAAGTCACTTCAATCGTGTCCGGCTCTGTGTTACTGAGTCGTTGGCATTCAGTCATGTCCAACTCTGTGCGATGCTGTGGACTGCAGCCCACCAGGCTCCTCTGTCCACAGGGATTCTCTGGGTAAGAGTACTAAAGTGGGTTGCCATGCCTTCCTTCAGGAGGGCTTCCTGACCCAGGGATCAAACCAGTGTCTCTTACATCTCCTGCAATGGCAGGCAGGGTCTTTACCACTAGCACCACCTGAGAAGCCCCAGAAAGCACCTGATCCCATCCTTATTTTTGTTGGATAAAAGGACTGAGTGGCTGGCATTAGCAGAGCAGTGCAAAAAGGTAAGAAGTGGGATGGCAGCAAAGTATCAGAAGGAGAGCTGATCAGCAGACTGGTCAAGCATTGCAACTTCTTTTGTGTTAGTTGGAGTGTAGTTGCTTTACAATGTTGTGTTAGTTTCTGCTCTGCAGCAAAGTGAATCGACTACACATATATCTCTTCTTTTTGGATTTCCTTCCCATTTAGGTCACCACAGAGCATTGAGTAAATTTCCCTGTGTGATACAGCAGGATCTCACTAGCTATCAGTATTATACATATTAGGGTCTATATGTCAATCCCAATCTCTCAGTTCATCCCACCTCCTCCTCCTTGGTGTCCATCCATTTGTTCTCAATATCTATGTCTCTGTTTCTCTCTTTCTGCCTTGCAAACAGGTTCATCTGTACCATTTTTCTATATCTCACATATTCAAGCATTCCAACTTCTAAGATCAATTATCAGTTCCATAGTTCTGGTATCTTCAACAATTTTAAGAAATGAAAATAAGCGGTCCTCCTTTGGTTGAGTAGGTCCTAGAGAGGTCCAATATGGAGCACGCAATATTAATTATGACTGTGTCAGACTGTGTGAGGCAGGAAGATCTTGCAGGAGACTTTGTACAGGCCATGACAAAGGTTGTCCCAAAAAATGACAACCTTGGAAAGCCTGAGGTCAGCAAGAGCTATACAGATGGTGGTGGGAGTCATCCTTCCTAGGGTGGGATTGTTGTTCAGTTGCTAAGTCATATCCAGTTCTTTTCGACCCCATGGACCAGGGGGTTACAAGCCACTTGTGTTTCCCAAACCCAAGCTGGGAAGGAAATTACCAGGCTCCCTTGTCCTTCACTATCTTCTGGAATTTGCTCCAAGTCATGTTCACTGAGTCAGTGATGCTATCTGACCATCTCATCCTCTGCTACCCCCTTCTCCTTTTGCCTTCAATCTTTCCTAGCATCAGGGTCTTTGCAGTGAGCTGGCTCTTCGCATCAGGTGGCCAAAATATTGGAGCTTCAGTATCAGTCCTTCCAATGAATATTCAGGGTTGATTTCCTTTAGGATTGACTGGTTTGATCTCCTTGCAGTCCAAGGGACTCTCAAGAGTCTTGTCCAGCACAATTTCAAAGCCTCAGTTCTTCAGGGCTCAGCCTTCTTTACGATCCAACTCTCTCACTTCTGTATATGACTACTAGAGAAACCATAACCTTGACTATTCGAACCTTTGTCGGCAAAGTGATGTCTCTGCTGTTTAATAGGCTGTTTAGTTTTGTAATAGTTTTTCTTCCAGGGAGCAAGCATCTTTAATTTCATGGCTGCTGTCACATTCACAATGATTTTGGAGCCCAAGAAAATAAAATCTGTCACTGCTTCCACTTTTTCCCCTTCTATTTGTCATGAAGTGATGAGACCAGATACCCTGATCTTAGTTTCTTTAATGCGTGGAGTAAGACGAGTATTTCAGTCATTTAGTACTCATCAACGGCTTTTAGCTGAGTTCCTACTGTGCTGCATCCTACACCAGTCTAGGGAAATAAGGGAGAAATAGCACAATCTCTGGCCTCAAGAAACTGTGTATTCAGGAAGTCAGATCAATAAAAGGTGATTTCAGTGCAGCGTGAGGCAGGCAGGGAAGCAGCAGGTAGGACACCTACCTCTGACCTGGCTATCAGTGATGACTTCCTGGAGAGAATCTTGATTATTTGTTGAACCCAGGAAACCACCTGTGTTCCCCAAATCCAAGCTAGAAATTTGTCAGCACAAAAATTTGGCACCAGATTTGGTCTTTGAATTTTAGGAATTTAGGATCTCCTTGACACTTCAGGGAGAGCTCATGCCAGCAGTTACAGGCCAGGAGGTCTCAGTGTGGCTGCACCATTGCAGATCTCTGGCTGAGTGACTTGCTCTAGGTGATGTGTCCCTCCACTGGTAAGTATGGCCAGCTTGAGCTCACAGTGGCTGGACACCTGATTTTCAAAGAAACTGGGCTCACAAGCAATTACAGAGCCCACACACCTAGGACCCTTGCTCCCCACAAGGGAAACCACCACAACGAGAAACCTGCACACTGCAACTAGAGAGCAGCCCCTGCTCACCACAACCAGAGAAAGCCCTCGCACAGCAACAAAGATCAGCGCAGCCAAACATAAGTTAAAAGGGAAAAGAAATTGAGCTCATATATATGTAAGTTGATAAACACCCATACCCTCCATCCCCAGAAATCTGAGGGCAGCCACTGGGTTGAGAGCAGAATTAAATGAAGGCAGGCCTGAATGAAATAGCCCACCGTGCATTCCTCACACATCAGCACAGCTTCCAGCTCTTTCCTGGCTCACCATCTGGCCCAAAGCAAGAACAGCTGCTCGCCTGACAGGTCAGAGTCCAGAATATTTGCTGGGCTGCATTTACTGCCGAGCAGGGTTTTATGTGTGTGTGTGTGTGCATTTAAGCAGGTTCACTGTTCTTTAAAGGCACGCACCCGGGTTCCACTTTCTCTCTTTTTCTTCCTGCCTTGGTCCTAGAAAGTCTTGGTCTTTGGGGCTAACTGTGCTGTGCTTCCTTATGTGGTGGGCAGACTCACGATAAACCTGGCCATACCTCTCTCTCTGGGACAGGTAAATGAGGAGCTCAGATTGGGCTCCCTTACTCTTTGGCCTGTGTACCTGCATTTGCTCCCTCTATAGTTAAATTCAAGAAGAGGAGAAACAGGAGATCTTGCGTAGACCTCAGGCATCTCATACACACATCCTTGCACCTTCATCTTCATGTCCGCTTCTTCATCTGCATGTCTGCCACTAACAAGGTTAATTATTATTTTTTTAATGTTTTATTTTTACTTATTTGGGTGTGCTGGGTCTTAGTTGCAGCATGTGGGATTTTTGATCTTCATTGCAACATGTGAAATCTAGCTCCCTGACCAAGGATTGAATCTGGACCCCCTACATTGGGAACACTGAGTCTTAGCCACTGGACCACCCGGGGAGTACCAACAAGGCTAATTAAATGGCACTTTTTAGCATCCATCCTGCTATTCTTCCTTATATGGGATCCAAAGGAGCAGGTTGATTGTCAGGATGGTATTTTAGCTTTGTTGGGTCCCTGTCTATAATACCATTATAATATTTATAATTTCACTGAAACCTTAGCCCAAACTTTTAAGAGTGAAGGTAAGATAGAGCCTTCTGTTTATGGGCACATTGGATCAAAGCCTAAAATCCTTGAGATCCTCCCAGGCATATTGGCCCAGCTTCAGAAAAACAGCAGTAAGCAGACAGATTGGGCAGCTCAGGGCCTGGGGTGAAAGTACCAGCCTTGCCCTCAACTCTCCAGGGGCAGGAGGTAGTGCCAGGTGTTCAGCTTCTCCTAGGGCATGATGCATTGTGGCATGAGTCTGGCAAGGTTTTCAGCTGGGAAGCCTGGATCAACTGGTCCCAGGGAGATGGATATATATGAGAGGAGGATGGAAGGGCAAGAGTCATGCAAGTCTTCCTTGGACTAATCTCTGAGGCCCCTTTTACTCTTGGATGAATCCTGGCCAAAAATGTCATATTAGGGCCAATGGCCCTCCCTATACCTCATCCCTGGAATCTGTGAATATGCTATGTGGCAAAGGGACTTTTTATGTAATTAAGGTTATTACCATTTTTAATTAATTAAGATGTGATTAAGGTTATGTATCTTAAAATGTGATGATTATCCTGAATTATCCAGGTGGGCTCAATGTAATCATATAAGCCCCCTAAAATAGAATCTTTCCCAGCTGAAGAGAGAAAGAGAGATGGCAGAAGAGAAGGCAGAAAAGATAAGGCTTGAGAAAGATTTGAACTTCTGTTACTGGCTTTGAAAATGAAGGGGGGCCATGAGTCAAGGGATGTGCTGCTAAGTCACTTCAGTTGTGTCTGACTCTGTGCAACCTCATAGACAGCAGCCCACTAGGCTCCCCCGTCCCTGGGATTCTCCAGGCAAGAACACTGGAGTGGGTTGCCATTGCCTTCTCCAATGCATGAAAGTGAAAAGTGAAAGTGAAGTGGCTCAGTCGTGTCTGACGCTCAGCGACTCCATGGACTGCAGCCTTCCAGGCTCCTCTGTCCATGGGATTTTCCAGGCAAGAGTATTGAGTGGCTTCTAAAAACTAAGAATGGCCTCTAGCCAATGGCTCTCATTCCTACAACCACTCGCAACTGGATTCTGCTAATAACCTGCACAGACCTGAAAATGATCCTCCCTTAGAGCCTCTTAAAGAGCACAGCCCCGCTGAAACCCTGATTTTAGACAATTGAAACCCGTATTAAGCTCCAAACCTATAAACTGGGAGATTATGAATGGGTATTGTTTAAAACCCCTGCATTTGTGGTAATTTGTCATGGCAGCAATAGAAATCCAATACAAAACTGGAAGATACTACAGAGTCAGTCCATGATGCTGGTATTGAAGTGCACTCGGCCATCTGTACTTTCTTCAAGAGCTCATGGATAGGTTTCCTAAAGCCCAAACTGCTTTTCACTGGGATGCTGTACAGGCCTCTTGGGGCTCTGTTCTGAGCAGTGACCTCTGCCTCTTTCTCATCCCCTGTTGTCATGGCAGCTTGTCTGTGCCTTCCTATGGCTGTCCTGGGTCCATGCACCTGCTGATAGATGACCCCACAGTTGCCCTGAGGCCTTCCAAGCAGAAAGAATGGCAAGGAATAGGAATGTCTAGTACAGCCAGGGACAGCATACTCTGGGCCCTAAAAAGAGAGAATTGCAGTGATCAAAAGTAATGTCTTCTCTTTAAGGGTGTGGTTCTAGACCCTGAGGACAGATCTATCAGCTGAGAAGTCTTGGAGTCCTCCTGGAGACCAGATCAGAGAGAATTACGTGAGCTCTGAGCTATGGGATCAGCCAAGGCTAAGCTAAACCTTCATGAGAGGCCCCTGGACAGAGGTGATCTAGAAAGTGACCTTTCTTAGATTGGATCCAATTAGCCAGAGGATGTTGGTGAGCTGGGTTTTTACCTGTATTCTTTGTCTCAATTGTCCTGCTCTCCTTATTAAAGAGGAGAAGATACTTCTGATAAACCACTCGGTATTACTTTCCCAACTTCTCGCCTAAGTAGCCAGTCTTTCTAGAAACTCAAACAGCCCCAACTCAATCAAGTTGTCCAGGCGGCAGGAGTGCTGTCAATTCAGGAGGGAAGTCAAGGTTCCATCCTTTCACCAAATCTTTCTGGCAAATTAAAAATCGGGAAAATCCCTATTAGATTCTAGCCTGCCTTTCAATTCAAATGCTAAAAAGAGGATGTGAACAGTAACCAAACCACCAGGGAATGGAGTCAAAGAGATTTCACTCATACTATTTTTTAAGCAAATGGTAAATCCTAATAGAACTGCCGTCAATTAAAGATAAGCAAGCAGAAAAGAACTCAGCATGGAACCTATGCAAAAAGCACCTACAATAAAAGACTACAGTAGACAAAAGATGAATGAAGAGAATTCTTCTGAAATTTTACTGCAGGAACAGAAGAATGACAAAACCTTGGACTGGTGAGAGGCAGATGCTCAGTCCTTTCATGCTCTCTTGGTGGTGACATAAATTGGCCCAGCCTATCCAGAATACAGCAGGATGGGAGGAAGCAACCTCTTCAATGAGTGTACCTTTGACCCAGGAATCCCACTTCTTGTAACTTTTCCCAAGACAATAATTACCAAAGCCTACAATGATCTACAGACAAGAATGTCCATCTTGGTTTCTTTTTAACAATAGTTTAAAAAAAAAAAAAGGGATAGTTAAGTCATCCATAGGGTTAAATCACTGGTTAAAGAAATTATAGTACTTCTATCTTGATAATATAAAAATGACAATGTAGCTCTTTATTTGATGACCTGGAAATTTGCCTATGACACATGTAATTGAATGCAAAAAGAGGATAACAGAACAGCATGGTTCCACTTGTAAAAATTTTAATGACTGCACTAGAAGTCTGGAAGGGTGCTTACCTTAACAGCTGAATTTTGTTTTATTCTTTGTGTATTTCTGTATTGCTTCAATATTTATAAAGAGCATGACTCTATCTAACAGAATAAAGCTACTTTCAAAATAAAGGAAGAAAAAATGTGGTGAGTCAACTCACCTATGGATGGCAACCTGGAAAATGTCAGTTACTGTGGGGAATCACAAAGAATGACATAGGCATATGTTTAGCATTTTATTTCCATTTAAAACACATAAATGAACACCCATTCACTGTTTTTTGATATAAGGCTATGTGTCATAAAACTACAGTCTGAATGCAGAATTCTTACAGATTTTCCCCTCTATAATATCTGCCTATATTTAATTTGATGCTGTTTTTAATCAATACTTAAATTGAGTTTTTAGTCAATACTCATCACTATTTCTTCTCTTTCTTGCTTGCTTCTAGATTAAGAACAAAAAAGCTGAGAACTTGTTTTTTCAACATGCTTATTAGCAGGGGTGAACATGTGGCAAAATTCTGGTCAATAAGGCATTAGCAGTATACTGAGGTTTTCTGGGACCCTTTCATTTATTTTTTTAATTGAAGTGTAGTTGATTTATAATGTGTTAATTACAGCTATACAGCAAAGTGATTCAGTTATACATATATATATATATATATTCTTTTTTTTAATATTCTCTCCCATTATGGTTCATCATGGGATATTGAACATAGTCCTCTGTACTGTATTAAGTAGGACTTTGCTACTTATCCATTTCATATCTAAAACCCTGCATCTGCTAACCCTGACCTGTTACTCCATCGGTCCTCCAATCCCCTATGCCTTGGCAACCTACAGTCTGTTCTCTGTGTTCGTGATACTGTTCCTGTTTCATAGATGGGTTCATTTGTGTCATATTGTAGATGTCATGTATAGGTGATATCACATGGTATTTGCCTTTCTTTTTCTGACTTACCTTAGTATGATAACCTCCAGTTGCATCCATGTTTCTGCAGGAGGCGTTGTTGGTTCTTTTTATGGCTGAGTAGTATTCCATTGTATACATGTGCCACATCTTGTTTATCCATTCATCTGGTGATGGACATCTAGGTTTGTTTCTCTGTCTTGACTATTGCAAATAGTGCTGCTGTATCATTTTGAATTAGAGTTTTGTCCAGATATATGCCCAGGAGGGGGATTGCTGGATCATATGATAATTCTATTTTTAGTTTTCTAGGGAATCTCCACACTGCTTTCCACAATGACTTCACCAACTTACATCTGGGACTGCCTTTTTAAAATTTATATTTATTTATTTTTAACTGGAGGATAATTGCTTTAAATAGTGTGTTGGTTTCTGCCATATATCGACATGAATCAGCCATAGGTATATATACGTCCCCTCACTCTTGAACCTCCCTCCCACCTCCCACCCCATCCCACTCCTCTAGGTTGTCACAGAGCACAAGATTTGAGCTCCTTGCGTCATGCAGCAAATTTTCACTGGCTATCTAGTTTTACATATGGTAATGGATATGTCTGAATGCTGTTCTCTCAGTTCATCCCATCCTCTCCTTTCCCACCTATGTCCGCAAGCCTGGTCTCTGTGTCTGCCTCTCTCAGACTTCCATTTTACCATCCGTTCAGCTACTAACATTTTGACCTTTACTCCTGTCTTGATTTATTTATTCCCATCCTTGTATCACTGGACTTGCCACACCCACTGGGCATCCCTGGCCTTGTCAGACATCACTGTGGACCCAGTGGGGCCCCGTGGCCCTGCTGCATTAATGGGAAGCAGGCCCTGCTTCTGCTGGCACTGCTGTGGCTGGGGTGCATGCTTCTGTGCCGCTGTTCCTGCCACCTGAGCATCTGTTGCCGCCGCCATCATCTGCGCCACTGCCAACGCCCAGGCCCCGAGGTGTCAGAGTTGCACAGTGGTCTATAGTAAAGCGGACGTAGAGTGCTTCCACCCCTCGATATGCCACATGCAGAGGCTCTCCAAGAGAGGACTACCTATATACCCCTCTGTCTCTCTGAGTGTGCACCAAAAGCCACTTTTCTCCATTTTGTTCACTCTCTTGCTGTGACCTGAGCCACAGGAGACTGGCTGGGGCAGGGAGATTTTCTCCCCCCTGAAAGCCAAGGCTCCCTGAATGGACCACCTTGACTTCTGTGCTGAGTGAGTTCTCTCTCAGCAGGCTCTTTGACCCCTCATGCCAAGAGACACATTACAAGTTCTCTAGATATTTTTATATTTTATTGGTAAGTACATTGGACTCAAGCTGGGTTTCTCATGGCAGGTTTTGTCAGCAGAGTAGGGGAGGCAGGTAAAGGTCCTTAGGTCTTTTTACTTTTAAACAAATAAAACTTTTATGACAAAATTAATATTTTTTATGAGAAGTAAAATGGTATTTGGTCCCGTATTGGTCCCATATTTGGTCCATTGGCAGATCCTGTCAGCGCTGTTTTCACGGTGTGCCCACAAGCTGACAGCTGTCACTGCCCCTGCACCACCGCCTCGGTCCTCATATCTTACCGTTGGCCGCTTCAGCTCATGCCCCCCGTGGCCCCCGCCCAGCGCCGCAGCCAGAGGAGAAAAAGACACAGTGAAGAAAATAAAACTCACCTGTAATCCCACTACTTCGAAATAGTCACAAGTAATGTTTTAATGATCTTTATTCCCCTGTTGCTTTACATTATTAGGATCACACTGTTTATGTAATTTCGCAGGCTGCTTTTTTAATTACTCACCATTATACCATAAGCACTCTCCATTGACACTGAAAATTATTTATAAGAAAACTTTTAATGGTTGCATAATATCCAATGTTATATTTTGTTATAAATCTGTTAGCATCTGATAACATCTGTTAGAAGTCTTTTGACTGAAAGTCACAGAAACCTGCTCAAGTAAGTATAAATTTTTTTAATGAGAGACATTTGTTATGAGGATCAGGATGTTTCCTGAAAACTAACGGCAGAGGTACAACTAGACCTCAGATTATTCACCAATTTAGACCACTAGATTATTCACCAAGCCTGGACTAGAGAGTAGGGAAGCCAGGAAGCCCCCTCCCTCTGACTGGCCTATTTCCCCTTCTGTTTCTCCAGTTTCCTCTGCTTTCATACATCAGTTTTGCAGAAGACATGGCCATTGACTCCTGAGTTTTCATGTCCAGAAATTCCAATGAGAAATTGATCCTCTCTCAGCTCTCATATCAAATACTTGTGGAGACACCTTGCTTAGTCCAGTTCTGATCGGGTACTGACCTTGGTCCAATCAGCTACAGAGAGGGGGACCAGGGTCATTTTGTGGGAACTTGGCTGTTCCAATTTGAAATATGAACATGAGGGGTAAAGAAGAGGAAGCTCCCCTAGTGCTGGGACAGGAAGAGTTTGTCAGACACCCTATGCTGATATCCATAGTTCACCAAACCAGTTCCCTACGTGTTGATCGGTACACTCAGGTAGGTACTGAGCTGCGGGTGAGGGTTCATGTGTTACCTCACTCCACTCCCCAGAAGCACACAGCTCCCAGATCCTGTTCAGCAAAGATACACTCATTACGCTCATAATTACACTCATAGTGCTAATGCTTAACATCACACTTATAATGCTAATGATAAGTTGCTTCAGTCGTGTCCAACTCTTTGCGACCCCATGGACTATAGCCTGCCAGGCTCCTCTGTCCATGGGATTCTCCAGGCAAGAATATTGGAGTGGGTTGCCATGCCCTTCTCTAGGGGATCTTCCTGACGCATGCCTGCATCTCTTAAATCTCCTGCACTGGTAGGTGGGTTTTTGTTTGCTTTTTTTTTTTTTTTAACCACTAGTGCCATCTGGGAAGCCTAACTTACATAGATGGGTATTAATGGAATGAACAGAGAGAACTCTTCTAGGTTATCAAAGGGTAACATCTGGACATCTCCAGATCTAGTCAGGAAGGGTTCGGTGGGCAGGTCTCCCTGCCTGGAAAAACTTCAACTAGTCCATAATAGAATCGTTCAGTAGAGTTAATGACTGGTATATTTTAACAAAGGAAAGGAAATGTATCTTTTCATCATGAATAACCAGTATGCGGCAGGGGGTAATTGTGTTAGAAATAAGGCTGAGATTTTTGAAGGAGTTGGATGGTTTTATGATCCTTAATAATGTTCACAGTTATGCATGCATGGATTTCATATTTCATGGTATGAGCTGATTGCCTGAAGGGGTCAGGAAGGCATATTTTCTAGGATTACACGAGTAGGTAGGCCCATTATCAGAGACCTTTACCTTCTTCTGAAGCATAAATTGCTGGTCAGTGACTTGACGAATTGCTCAGAAATGAAACAAACAAAAGCCCTGTGGATTTCTCTGCTTCTCTCTGAGCTTGCTCCTGAGGTCTCACTGACTTAAGGCCCTGGGGAATGCTCTGGTTCAGTGATCCTGGCTTAAATCTGGGAGAGACTGATATTGAGACTATCTATTGGTATCACTCCGATTGCCACAGATTGAGAAATAAAAGAATTTCCTGCTTCAAACAAGAAGGAATCTTTCCCAGCCACCTCCCCCAATTACACCCCTCCACCCCACACCCACACACATACACATCAGAATTCCCTTCTGGTTCCAATGGTAAGGACTGGTTCAGTTCCCTTCCTGCCCAGGAGACTAGAAAACATGGCCCTGGGAGCCCTTCTTGACGGCATCCAGTGGGCAAGCTGGCTGCCAGCAGGAAAGCATTGCTGCTGGGTGGGCAGCTGTGAGTCTGTCCCACTGTGGAAGCACAAGGCCGGGTGCCAGGTATCCCGGCGAGACACAAACAAGTACAAGCCGAGGTTTCCACAGAGCTCAGGATCAGTCAAGTGCAACCAAAATGATGGCTAACTCTGATTTAGAAAAGAAATGAAAGGATGAGGAGCCCACTCTGTGCTAGAATAGTTGGAACAGACTTTAAGTAATGAGAATGGAGCAGGAACCTTAAATGGGTGGTGGGATTTTTTTATTGTAGTAAAAGACACACAGGGGAAATAGAGGAAAACAATAGAATGGGAAAGACTAGAGATCTCTTCAAGAAAATTAGAGATACCAACGGAACATTTCATGCAAAGATAGGCACAATAAAAGACAGAAATTGCAAGGATCTAATAGAAGCAGAAGATATTAATAAGAGGTGACAAGAATACACAGAAGAACTACACAAAAAAGATCTTAATGACCCAGATAACCACAATGGTGTGGTCATTCACTGAGAGCCAGACATCCTGGAGTGTGAAGTCAAGTGGGCCTTAGGAAGCATCACTACAAACAAAGCTAGTGGGGGAGACAGAATTTCAGATTAGCTATTTCAAATCCTAAGGTGATGCTGTTCAAGTGCTGCATTCAGTATGCCAGCAGATTTGGAAAATTCAGCAGTGGCCAGAGGACTAGAAAAGGTCAGTTTTCATTCCAATCCCAAAGAAGGGCAATGCCAAAAAATGTTCAAACTACCACACAATTGCACTCATCTCACATGCTAGCAAAGTAATGCTCAACCGTATGTGAGCCAGGCTTCAACATTATGTGAACTGTGGGCTTCCAGATGTTCAAGCTGGATTTAGAAAAAGCAGAGGAACCAGAGATCAAATTTCCAACATCCGTTGGATCATAGAAAAAAGCCAGAGAATTCCAGAAAAGCATCTGCTTCTGCTTAATTGATTACACCAAAGCCTGTGACTGTGTAGATCACAACAACTGTGGAAAATTCTTCAAGACATGGGAATGCCAGACCACCTGACCTGCCTCCTGAGACATGCAGGTCAAGAAGCAACGGTTGGAACTGGACATGGAACAACAGATTGCTTCCAAACTGGGGAAGGAGTACGTTAAGGCTGTATGTTGTCACCCTGCTTATTTAACTTATATGCAGAGCACATCATGAGAAACGCTGGGCTGGAAGAAGCACAAGCTGGAATCAAGATTGCCAGGAAAAATATCAATAACCTCAGATATGCAGATGACACCACCCTTATGGCAGAAAGTGAAGAGGAACTGAAGAGCCTCTTGATGAAAGTGAAAGAAGAGAGTGAAAAGCTGGCTTAAAACTCAACATTCAAAAACTAAGATCATGGCATCTGGTCCCATCACTTCATGATTCATGGGAAATAGATGGGGAAACAATGGAAACAGTGAGAGACTTTACTTTGTTGGGCTCCAAAATCACTGCAGATGGTGACTGCAGCCATGAAATTACAAGATGCTTGCTCCTTGAAGAAAAGCTATGACCAACCTAGACAGCATATTAAAAACCAGAGACATTACTTTGCCAACAAAAGTCCATCTAGTCAAGGCTATGGTTTTTCCAGTAGTCATGTATGGATGTGAGAGTTGAATTATAAAGAAAGCTGAGCACTGAAGAATTAATGCTTTTGAACTGTGGTATTGGAGAAAATTTTGAGAGTCCGTTGGACTGCAGGGAGACCAAAACAGTCAATCCTAAAGGAAATGATTCCTGAATATTCATTGGAAGGACTGATGCTGAAGTTGAAACTCCAATACTTTGGCCACCTGTTGCAAGAACTGACTCATTGGAAAGGACCCTGATGCTGGGAAAGATTGAAGGCAGGAGGAGAAGGGGACAACAGAGTATGAGATGGTTGGATGGCATCACCAACTCAATGGACATGAGTTTGAGCAAGCTCCAGGAGTTGGTTATAGACAGGAAGCCTGGAGTGTTGCAGTCCATGGGGTTGCAAAGAGTTGGACATGACTGAGTAACTGAACTGAATTAAAAAGACATGTAGTATAAAACATACTAAACTATATTTAACTGTACAATTCAGTGGCACTAAGTACATTCACATTGTCATGTAACTCTCACCATCTTCCATCTTTTAAATTTTTCCCCTTGCTCACCTGAAACTCTGTTCCTGTTAAACACTAATTCTTCTGTTTCCCTCTCCACCACACTCCCAACTTCTGGCCCCTGGCATCTACCAGTGTACTTTCTGAGTCTATGAACTCGACTATTCTAGGTGCCTTGTGTAAGTGGAATCAAACTGTATTTTTCTGTACCTAATGTATACTGGAATACATTTTTAAGGTTAACCTTAAATATGTCCTAAAAATAAATGCCTTCTTTTTTTGTTTAATGGAGGATATTCTGAGCTAGGAGAGCACACATAGGCTAAGCAATGATGCAAGGAGACAAGACTGCTGCCTGGACAGGCACCCTGGGGTGGAGGCAGCCGGGCTGAGCAGAAGGTGGTGGGGAAGGGTGGGGGTGGAGTTGGGGGTTAGTGCCCAGGGCCAGCCCAGAAAGAGGCTATCTCCACAGAGTGGTTCAAGGCCCTGAAAGGTGGGCAGAGAATTTGTACTGCGTGCAGACACATTCATGACCCAGTTCAGAGGTTGGCCACTGGACAAGCAGTGAAAAGGGCCCTTTCAGGAAGAAGACCCTGTTACTAGTAAGATATTGAGTGAGAGGGGAGCGAGCCTCAAAGAAATAGGTTAAGAGGCTGTTTCAGTGGCTCAGGTACAAGCGGGGGAATGAGAAAGACCCCAGGTCATGTCCTGGAGCTGCAAGACCAGTATTCCAGATAAGAACACAAGGTTTCTGGTTAGGGTAAAGAATAGGAAACTCAGGGAGAGATTGGTCAGGTGGGCTGGTTATGCAGGAGGCCTGAGCTTAGGGCGATCAGTCTTTGGAGGGAGCAAAGGACTCTCCAGATGCATCTACCTCAGACAGTCCTTTGGGGCCAGAGAAATCTGTGACTCAGGAGAGAGGCCATGAGGTCCTATATGTTGGGACCAGCCTCAGGCTGGCAGCAGAGGTGATCCCTGCCCTGCCCAGAACCCAGAGTCCTCGAGGTGGACCTACTCTGACAGGTCCCTGGATCATCTAGGGGGCTCAGCCGAGGGAGGGAACTCGGACTAGCTGACTGTGAGACAAGGGCAGTGGCTTTGGAATGGAGTGGAAAGGGCAGGCCAGGGGCCCCTTGAGACACTCCCCTTCTTGACAGATGTCCCAATGGAGCACAGACATGCAGCCTCTGGAAAGGAAACCATTTATCAAGCATCGAAGTAAACCCTTCAACAGCCTCTGGGAAAGGACCCCATGGATGTCCTTGCATCTTCTAGCCCCTTGGTTGCAGAGCAGGGGAAACGGGCCCAGAGAATAGGGACACTTGCCAAGACTACAGATGAGTCCTGCCA
The DNA here is from genome assembly GCA_917880005.1 of Nanger dama. Lineage (NCBI taxonomy): Eukaryota > Metazoa > Chordata > Mammalia > Artiodactyla > Bovidae > Nanger > Nanger dama. The sequence goes on along the minus strand of CAKJTW010000036.1, from coordinate 19,785,356 downwards.
CCGCTCCCAGGGAGACTGACAGGCGCAGTGAGTCTCCCTGCTATCTTTCCAGCACTTGTCTATCAGCGCGGATGGGTGCTGGAAGACTGAGCCTGTGTTTGCCAGCTCAGTCCCTCTTGGAGAATCATTGTCCCAGTGGGGCAAGCAACCAGATTCTTTTCCTCAAATAAATCCCAGGTTGCTCTGAGCAGGGCATTCCCCTCTCCTGCAGAGAGGTCGCTGCATCTTCCCCCACTTGGCGTCCTGCCAGCACTTTACCCTGGGGGCAGCATCAGGCCTCCTCAAGGCGCTCAGAGGGAAGGGCTGCCCTATCAAGGCTACAGCTGTGCTGAGAGAGTGATGACCAGGCCCCTGGTCCTTTGGAGTGTCGGCCTCTTCCCCTGAGCCAAGCACTCTTGGCACGGAGTTGAATTGTGAATGTCCAAAGACTTCTCTGGGGGCCCAGGTAGCCTATCCTTTGGGAGAAAAGATGCTCAGATGCACCCCTCAATTACACAGCTCACAACAGCACTCAGAACTGCTGGCTGGAACTTGGTGTGATCAATGTATCCATAAAGCATAGGTTTTAATAATGAGACCAGGACATTGGAGCCCTAGCTTTCAATCTTGGCTGCGTAGTGTAATCACATGTTAAGTTTGAAAAATTATGATGCCTGGATCCCACCCCCAGAGCTTCTGGTTTCTCTCATCTAGGGTATGTCCCAAGCATCAGGATTTTTAAGCCCAGTGTACAACCAAGAGTGAGAATCTGTGAATTAGAGATATTGAGAGAAATCCACTTTATATTGCAGGGAGTCGAAATAGAACTTCTCCTCATTCCAACTTTTATAGGCGCTACAGGGTCATCTGTGGATTTTGCTATAACCTTCTAGTAATTGCACAGCAACTTTCCTTTGGGGAACCATCCTTCCTATTTCTGCCCACTCTCTCCCAATCCCCTCCAGTTTCTGGGGTGGGTACAAGGCCCAGATGGGTTCATCAAGACTCAATGAGCCAATAGGCTGCTGACCTTGGACTTTCTCTGAAGCTATCAGGAAAGAGACTCTCTTTCTCCTGAGCTGGAAGTCAGTAGCCCGAAGAGAGAGTGGGCCTGGAAAAGAGGCCAACACAGGGAGAACAGAGGTTTAAAAATTTTTTAAGGTGAGACTTCCCTGGCAGTCCAAGTGGTTAAGACTCCAGGCTTCTGCTGCAGGGGGCCCTGGATCCATTCCTGGTCAGGGAACTAAGATCCCACAAGCCAGGAAGTATAGCCAAAAAAAGGAAAGAAGGCACGGCACTAGTGACAGCATCTAAGCAGCTGGATCCAGCTCTGTTTGAAGATTCCCTTGGGTTTCACCATTACTGAGTCAATGAAGCTGCAGATTTTGTTTAACTCAATTGGATTTGAGTTTGTCAGTTGCATCTATAAGAATCCTATCTAAGAATGTTTCTCAAAAATCAAAAATAAGCTCTGACAGATGTAAAGTTGTCTTCTTTCCCTTCTATTAGTTTTGCCTAAATAGGTTAATGACCGAGCAAAGTGATATTTGGGGCTTGATAGATTTGGCTGTAGGATGCCGACCTCACAGGTTTGCTATCAGGAATCACGTGAGATAAAACTTAGGTAAGAGAACCGACTTGTAAACACAGGGTAGGAAAGAGAGGAGATGAACTGAGAGAGTAGCCCTGACTTATGTACACTACAGTCTATGGGGTCTCAGAGTTGGACACGACTGAACATCTAACACGTGTGAAACAGATAGCTAGTGGGAAGCTGCTGTATAGCACAGAGAGCTCAGCTTGGTGCTCTGTGATAACCTAGAGGGATGGGATGGGATGTGTGCGAGGAGGGAGGCTCAAGAGGGAGGGGATATATGTGTACTTGCAGCTGATTCACATTGTTGTACAGAAGAAACCAACACAACATTATAAAGCAACTATTCTCTAATTTAAATAAGTTTTTAAAAGAACAGTCAAAGAGTTACACCTTGTAACTGTGCATTTTATGTGACTTGAAAGAAGTCATCCATCTTTTCAAATTTTAGAAGCAAGCATCACTAATTAATAAAGGTGAAAGTCGCTTAGTCGTATCCAGCTCTTTGTGACCCCGTGGACTATACAGTCCATGGAATTCTCCAGGCCAGAATACTGAAGTGAGTATCCTTTCCCTTCTCCAGGGTATCTTCCCAACCCAGGGATCAAACCCAGGTCTCCTGCATTGCAAGAAGATTCTTTACCAGCTGAGCCACAAGGGAAGCTAATTAATAATTAGTAAGTTCTAGCAAATTTGGAAAACTCAGCAGTGGCCACAGGAATGGAAAAGGTCAGTGTTCATTCCAGTCCCAAAGAAAGGCAATGCCAAAGGATGCTCAAACTACCGTACCACTGCACTCATCTCACACGCTAGCAAAGTGATGCTCAAAATTCTCCAAGCCAGGCTTCAGCAATACATGAACCATGAACTTCCAGATGTTCAAGTTGGTTTTAGAAAAGGCAGAGGAACCAGAGATCAAATTGCCAACATCCGCTGGATCATGGAAAAAGCAAGAGAGTTCCAGAAAAACATCTATTTCTGCTTTATTGACTATGCCAAAGCCTTTGACTGTGTGGATCGCAATAAACTGTGGAAAATTCTGAAAGAGATGGGAATACCAGACCACCTGACCTGCTTCTTGAGAAATCTGTATGCAGGTCAGGAAGCAACAGTTAGAACTGGATGTGGAACAACAACTGGTTCCAAATAGGAAAAGGAGTACGTCAAATCTGTATATTGTCACTCTGCTTATTTAACTTATATGCAGAGTACATCATGAGAAATGCTGGGCTGGAAGAAGCACAAGCTGGAATCAAGATTGCTGGGAGAAATATCAATCACCTCAGATACGCAGATGACACCACTCTTATGGCAGAAAGTGAAGAGGAACTCAAAAGCCTCTTGATGAAAGTGAAAGAGGAGAGTGAAAAAGTTGGCTTAAAGCTCAACATTCAGAAAACGAAGATCATGGCATCTGGTCCTATCACTTCATGGGAAATAGATGGGGAAATAGTGGAAACAGTGTCAGACTTTATTTTTGGAGCTCCAAAATCACTGCAGATGGTGACTGCAGCCACGAAATTAAAAGACGCTTGCTCCTTGGAAGGAAAGTTATGACCAACCTGGATAGCATATTCAAAAGCAGAGACATTACCTTGCCAACAAAGGTCCATCTAGTCAAGGCTATGGTTTTTCCAGTGGTCATGTATGGATGTGAGAGTTGGACTGTGAAGAAAGCTGAGCACTGAAGAATTGATGCTTTTGAACTGTGGTGTTGGTGAAGACTCTTGAGAGTCCCTTGGACTGCAAGGAGATCCAACCAGTCCATTCTAAAGGAGATCAGTCCTGGGTGTTCTTTGGAAGGACTGATATTGAAGCTGAAACTCCAGTACTTTGGCCACCTCATGCGAAGAGCTGACTCATTGGAAAGAGACTCTGATGCTGGGAGCGATTGTGGGCAGGAGGAGAAGGGGATGACAGAGGATGAGATGGCTGGATGGCATCACTGACTTGATGCACATGAGTCTAAGTGAACTCGGAAGTTGGTGATGGACAGGGAGGCCTGGTGTGCTGCCATTCATGGGGTCGCAAAGAGTTAGACACGACTTAGTGACTGAACTGAACTGAACTGAACTTATGTAATGACTGGTCCAACCAGGCATCTTACCAAAGTGTTATGGCTTGTTGTTATCTTTTGGTTTATTTTTCAGAAAAGTTGCCAGCTGCGTCTTAGTCTGGGTGGGAGCAGGGGTCATCTCACTTCCTCTTTGTTATAGAAATTGGCAGGCCAGCCCTGGAGAAAAGGTGTAACAGGACTTTAATTGATGTGGCAAAGCTCAGTGATGCCCTGAGCAGGAGAAGTTTGGGAAACAGAAGAATCATTTTGCATAAAGCACTCGGAAACCCTTCTGGGAGGAATGAACTCATAGCCAGCTCCTCTCTGAGACCCAAGCTGGTCCCCTGATCAAGGCCCAGCGCCAGAAAAGAGCAAGAAGAGCCCTGAAACAAAGCTACCAGGAGAGCAAAAGTGGGCCAGCAGGCTGCTCTGTATGAATCGTAAATGAGAAATGGGAGAGAGTGATTCTAAGTCTAGGATACCGGGCATTCTTGAGCCTGCTACTTCTCCCGCTTCTAATGCAGACCTGCGCCTGCAGAAGCAGCTCAGTGTGAAAGAACCAGTCACTCCCTACCATGGGGGCAGCAGTCATAGCTAACGAGTGTTAAAGCACCACGCTAAGCACATTTACTTCATTACCTCCTTTAATAATCCCAACCCTTGGTACCAGGATAGTCCCAGTTTACAGATGACAAAACCTGGATAGAAAAGATGAAATACTTTCCCCAAGGGATTCTGACTCCAGAGCCCACACAACCCATCACACCTTGGCTATCTCCTTGTAGACAGTCTGACAAGGGCTTCTTACCCTCTAGATGTGACTTTCACGTCAGGCAGCCTCACTGGAGACTTTCACCCTGGCCAAGGCTGGGGGAGGAAATGGATGGCACTATGACTTGGAGGGCTTTGGCCATTTGGGGGTTGGAGACATTCTGCTGGAGAAGTGGAATCATCTATACCCCAAATGGCCTATTTGATGGTAGACGCCAGAGAGGGCCAGTTATAGTAAGTTCCTTACATACAAACCTTCAAATTGCAAACTTTCAAAGATGCAAACACACATTCCATCACCGTCAGGTGTGAGTGAGATTGTGGCTGGCCCTCCATTTCCTATTGCTAACGAATCTTCATCTCTACCATCTCCTACTTTTCTCTCCTCTACTCAGTAACTCTTCCTGCCTATTCACTTGATGCCAGCCTCTGTATGCCAGCTGTTGTACTGAACTACTGTACTTTTCAAGGTACTGTACTGCAAGATTAAAAATGTTTTCTCTTTGTGTTTTTTTTTGTATATTATTTGTGTGAAAAGTATTATAAACCTATTACAGTACTATAAAGCTGATTGTGTTAGTTGGGTACGTAGGCTAACTTTGTTGGACCTACAAACAAATTGAATTCATGAATGCACGCTTGAAATGGAACTTGATCATATGTAGGGAACTTATTATACTATGCTTGGGAATGGTTTCTCTGCCCCAGGCAGCTTCTCTACGATAGCTAGAGCTCCTCCCCTGCCAGGACAACACAACAGATCGTGGCAGAGACTGGGTTTCTCTCCCTGTACCCTGTCTCACTTTTAGCAACAGAAACGCCCCATCAAGTGTTAGCAGGGACATGTGGCTGCCCAGCTAGAGATTTTATCTCCCAGCCTCCCTGCAGCTAGATATATTCATGAGTTATGACAAGAATTGATGTGGGCCACTTAGCTTAAAAGGATTAGGTTTCTCTTTCCAGCCCCTCTTATCTTCTGTTTTGGGTGGGAAAGAGTAATAAATGGGTTATGTGCCTTGGACCCAGACAGGAAGCCCCATATTCAGGCTGTACCTCATCGACCTGTATTGCTGATGTGTAGATTTTTATGTATAAGAGAAATAAGCATCTGAAACTTCTATCTTATTAAGTCACCATGTTTTTTGGTTTGTTTACATCCTAACTAAATAACGCTCAAACTAACTGGACTGTCCAACCCCCTAAGAAAAACGGACTCCCAACACTTAATAGCACAAACTCCTAAACAAAGATTTTGCTAAAGGAGAGAAGTCTTGAAAGAGGTGCATTGGATTTCCTGATAATACAAGCATGGCTGACCATTAACTATAAGGAGGGTTATTAGGTAGGATAGACTAGGTTTTGCTAGTTTTATTTTTGTGTTTTTTATTGTTTTCTGTTTTGGCTGGGCTATGTCTTAGGTGAAACATGTGGGATCTAGTTCCCTGACCAGGGATCTAACCTGGGCCTCCTGCATTGGAAACACATCGTCTTAAGCCCTGGACCATCAGAGATGCCCCAGCTTATGGCAGGTTAATAAGCAACACCAAAGGCTCTGTGGCTTAATGCACAAATGTTTATTTCTTCTTCTTGCAAATCCACCATGGGTCCACATGCTTTTCTAGGGCACCCATCCTCCACGTGGTGACTTAGTCACCTGAGCCCCTTCCAGGTTTTGGTCTTGCCATTTTAACACAAGGCCTTCTCCAATACTGCTGCAGCAGGAAAGAGAGTCTTGGAAGTCTCCTGTTGCTGCTGCTGCTGCTGCTGCTGCTGCTGCTGCTAAGTCGCTTCGGTCATGTCCGACTCTGTGTGACCCCACCAGGCTCCCCCCGTCCTCAGTATTCTCCAGGCAAGTGGAAGTCTCCTACCATCAGTTAAATGATTTGGTCTAGAAGTGACATGTATCACTTCCATTTACAACCAAGGAGTGGCCAGAGCTGGCCATTTGGCTCCAACTGCTGGGAGGCAGAGCAGTATCATTCTCCTGGTGCCAAAGGGAGAGCACAGATGGACGTCTCCCCACAGAGGGCCTCCCTGATCATACACGTAACGTGTTTAGCACAGGGTCTCCATGCTCGAGAAATAGTGCAAAGTGGGAAGAAAAGGCCCAGAGCAAGGAGGAGAAGAACAAAGATAGAAGCTTAGAGGAAATTTACAGAAGGAAATTTGATCCACAGCAAGGATGCCCCAGAGCCCAGCCAGTGGTGTGCTAAGAGCAGGCTCATACACCAGCTCATGAGAGTCACTTGCTATTAATAAGTTTTCAGAAATTTTGCAAGCCAATTTTGCAAGTTAAATACAGTGATTATTAAAACTTAAATGATATTTGGTTACAATTAAATACATTATATCAAAGGCAAAATAATAAATAATCAGAATACATTACTTCCTCTTTCTCTGACTGCATTTTACAAATCTCTCTGTTGCAGGGGTTATTTTCATTATACAGCGTGGGATGCTGCTGAACTCCTCTTCCCAACTCTGTCCAGAGAAATGATTTGGTAGCTGGTGGGAGTATTTACTCCATGGAAATCAGCAAATGCTACACGTCAGGCCTTTTGTCCCCTAGAGAGCTGGTGGTTGAACATTTATCAGCTTGGGTCTGGCCTTCCTCTCCCAGGACACGTAAACTGGGAGTTTCAGTGAAGCCGGCAAGTGTGCTCTGACCTCTCCAGTGCAGAGCCGAGGCAGGAAATTTCCATTTGTCACCAGCGACAGGTTGAGAGTAGTGGCGGTGGGGGGAAGTCTCAGGAGTACTGATGGGTGAGCATTTCCATTTGGAGTTCCTATGGGAATGGGCTGCGGGGTCGGCAACCCTAAATCATAGCATTTTGCGAATACAGACATTCCTTTCCAAGTCTGCAAAGCGTAGCCTGTGCTCAGAAGCCTAAACCATTGTTTGGTTCCCAGGAACCAAAGGCTGGTGCTGAATAGTAATAATCACCTGCCAGGAGCCTATTGACCAGGAGGACTGCCTGCTGCCTGTAACTCCTGGTAACAGGGAGCCCTTCTGAGAGCCATCCTTGCACAGGCTCCACAATGAGATGCTGGTGCCTCTTTCTCTCTCAAAGCGTTCTGTACTGGGTCTCTAAGACAGTAGCTGCCAGAACTGAAGCCAAGGCTGGCAACTGGAACAGTGAGAGGCCTGAGTTTATTTGGCCAACTCAGAATCTAGCTGTGTGAGCATGGGGCTTGTTTTTATAGCTGCTGTAAAATTCTCCTTTCACTGGTTACTTCACTTTCCCCTGAAGCCCCCCGAGCCCTCTCTCCTCCCCCTCTCCACTCTGCTCACCCATTACTGGCCACTTGCCCTCCAGTGTTCAGGGCCCCTTTGAAAGCATTATTAGATGTCTGGATGGTTTATGGATCTCTGGGCTTCTGACTCCATGTACTGTGTTACTCTAAAAGCTGGACCATCAGACGCAATTGCAGAGGGGAAAGTCGGAGGGGGCAGTGCTTGAGTTTACTTTTTAATGAGTGAATGTATTACACCAAATGGATGGAAATGCTATGCTGGCAATTTTGACTTCTTTATAGGTTTCTGATTTTTAAAAATCAATGGTCCTGTCTTTACTTATATGAACTCATATGGCCTCAAGATCTTCAGTTATTTGGACTTACCACTACTCCGGTGGCCAATTAAACTTGCTCGAGCCTCCATCCCATGTGCCACAGCAAATTCTACCACAGTTCCCAGGATTTCCAAGGAATCCCCAAGGTTTCACATCCTCCTGGTCTACCAACTCAAATTCAAATTCCTGATTCCTCTGAATTCCTGATCTTTTCTTGTTGCCTGTCTTTGAGTAACTATTTTATGTTCTCTTTGATTTTTAAGGCTCACTGAGGTTTTACCTGTGACAGACTTTTTCCTAAAGGTTTGAGGATAGCTAAGGGATCTATAAGACAGCACAGAACAGGGAACAACTAACAGTGGAATTTAAAACCAATGGGATCTTTTTAAAAACATTTATCTATTTGGCTGTGCCAGGTCTTTGTAGTGGCACATGGGACCTTCTGTCTTCATTGCAGCATGCAGGATCTTTTGTTGCAGCATGTGGGACCTAGATCCCTGACCAGCAATCAAACCCCAGGCATCCTGCGTTGGGAGCGCCAAGTCTTAGCCACTGGACCACCAGGGAAGTCCCAACCAACGGGATATTACAGGCCTGGACCATCCCCACCACAAGGGTGTCACAGGAATGTCTCAGCAGCCATCCTTTTCCTGAAGCCCCAGCAACTGCCATTCCTTGGGCCTTCTTTCTTTCTGTCTCCTTTCTAGATCTTTCTCCCATTCCAGGACCTTGGAGATTCTCTCTGCCTGATCGCTGAGACAAAACTGGTGACTTCTTCGGAGTAATCTAAACCTGTTTGGTTTTCATTTTTGTCCATTAGACTATTCCATTTGTAATCAACAAGCCTGTTATGGCCTAGTCTAACCAATAGCACTGTCCACCCCAGCCTGTAATCCTGGGCTGGCACCCCCAGCAACATAGAGAACAGGGGAGATGTTTTCAAATTTTCAGTTTTTGAAAATTTATCAGAGAACCTGAACAATTCTTTGCTATATAAAAAGAAAAGAAAGTCAAGCCATACTTTTCCTTAGCACTTCCCATTTCCTCCTACAATCCTACCTCCCCTCTCCCCTACACCAGAGATGACCACTGTTAGTACCAGGAGGTACCTACCAGGCTCCCTTCTGTGTGTATACATACACAGAGAAATAGACATAATTTTTATTTGTGTGTGAAATTTACTTGTAAATTGACATATGTTGCTTTCCAAGTTGCTTTTCCATTGGTATCTATGCATGTTTGAGATGTTTTCATGCCAGCAACATTCAGAAATAGCAACATTTAGTTAGGAAACCACCCACGTGCCCATTGATAGGAAGAGAGTAAATTACGCTCAGTAGGCACCTTGAACTTCTGTGAGGAAAGGAGGCGCCCCACACCTGTAGTCCAAACTGAAGGGAGGCAGAGAACAGCGGTGTCAGAACTTGCTGCCCCTCGTGTGGGCAGAGGCTCATGCTGAGCCCCAGTGAGCTCCCTCAAGCTCAGATCTGGCCCCTCTAGCCTGGCTCTGGAGTGAGGGACAGGCCCTCCACCTCTCCCTTCTCCACAACCCTGAAAACAAGCCCAGGAGCCCTTTGGATTGAAGAGTGTCACGGCTATCGGCCTTGGAGACCCAGACTCTGACCAAAGCGCCCTGCATTGACTAATACTCGGGTCCCAGGTCAGCAGTTCCCAACTTCCCCCAGGATGATGACTCGGGGAGGAGGTTTGCCCTGCTCCTGACTGCAGAGTTTCTCTTCACGTTCAGGCCCCACGGTCAGCACAACGGTTCAAGTGGGCAGGTTGTGATCCTAAGCCTGCAGGGCTGAGGCATCCTGGTTCCCTCTGCCCAGTCCAGCTTGCAATGACTAGTTGGGGACATTTTCTTAGGGATTATTGAGATCCAACCTGGGGGCTGAGCTTAGTGCTGGATGTAGATCCCAGCAGGACACTGGGCAGGAAATAGGAACCGAAGACCAAGGCATGACCGGGCAGGCTAGGAGGCCTGGATTTCTTAGGTGGGGAGGACCCAAGACTCGCTCCTGCCCAAAGGGGAACTCGCCAGCTTTCTCTCTTGGGCTTGGGGAACACGGGGTGAGAACACCTCATGGAGAGCAGCACTGGGGTGGTGGGCAGGGAACAGGCCTCCTGAGCAGGTCAAATTTGGTGGTGCACTCACCAGAGCCAGCTCATTTGGTGCTGACCCAGCGTCACAGTCAAGCAGAGCCAAGATGATTGCTGGTGCAGAGTCAAGTCCAAAGATGGGCTAAAGATGAACAGGAGGGATCCAGCTTCCCTGGGGGCCTCCTTCACCCCTTCTCCTGGCTGCCACCTCCCCTCCTGAGCCCTCACTTCATCTGCACTTAGCACCCTGGATTGTGATTGTCTGTGTGTCAACAGTTTGCCAGGTTGTAACTTCCTCCCTGGCTAGATTCAGTGACAGGTGTGTAGAGAACGCAGCTCAGTGCTGAGGCTGTGTGTGGTCAGCGCAGCTGCTCTTCCTGCTTCCTATAAGCCCAAAGTTGTAAGCATGGCCGGTGGACACAGTGGCTGCCAGGGCTGGTGGTCTGAATGGCCAGGGCAGGCCTGGCTCCACAAAAGGACGTTGGCTGCCCTGCAGGGTGTCAGTGACCCTGGTATCTGTGGCTGAGGGACCTGGGGGTGGTGGGGGAGGTAGGAGGAAAATGCTGCCTCTTTGCTTTCCTCTTCTGCTTGGCTTCCTGGCAACAGACCCACTCTCTTGTTTTATGCCTGACCCATGACCTCCCAGACCAGCTCTGTGTTATGTGGAGGTTTTATATACACGTTGTCTTGGGGGTCTCAAGCCCAAGTATCACTTTCTCAGGCCTCTCTTGATCAACGTAGAAAATACTTAGCTCACCTCCTACTGCTACTGCTGCTGCTAAGTCTCTTCAGTCATGTCCGACTCTGTGTGACCCCAGAGACGGCAGCTCACCAGGCTCCCCTACCCCTGGGATTCTCCAGGCAAGAACACTGGAGTGGGTTGCCATTTCCTTCTCCAATGCATGAAAGTGAAAAGTGAAAGTGAAGTCGCTCAGTCATGTCCGACTCCTAGCGACCCCATGGACTGCAGCCCACCAGGCTCCTCCTTTCATGGGATTTTCCAAGCAAGAGTACTGGAGTGGGGTGCCATTCCTACTAGCTATTCAATATTACATTAGCCTGTTTATTCTTTTTCATGTTACTTAGAATCATCTGAACTGATTGATGGACATGTTCAGTGCATGTCTCCCCAACCAGCAGACAGGCCCTATGGGAGCAGGAGATATCCCTGTCTTATTCCCTCTTGTAACCCCAGAGCCTGGTGCATACTGTGTGGGTAAGAAAGTGGAGGATGGATACAGAGGGGCTGGGGCAACTAATTTATGACTACCTGATGCACAAGTGCAGGAGCCAGCTCTCACCATTGAGTTCTGGTTGGAGACAGGCCTGTTTTAAGAGCCATATCGACTCATCTTCTAGAGGTCCAAGAACGCTTACTAACTCCAAAGGTGAGGAAAAGTTGGGGGAATGAGGAAAGGCTGTCATAACGAATCAGAGCTTGTGTTATTTTTCACATACCCACCACAAGCACTCAAAAATTTTCAAAACTGGCATTCACACTGTTCCCCCTTAACTGGCCTTGAAGTTGGTAATGTCAGCCTCAGCCTGACTGAAAGTAGAACCCCAAATGGGCCCAACTGATGAGTTCCTGAATTCAGTGAAGAGAGGAGGCTGGGGGAAGGGGACCTAGGAAGTTTCTCACAGACTCCAGGAACTTTTTTTTCCCCCTCAATAAAAATAGTCATAGAAAACTAGAGAAATTCAGAGTCTTTTTCCTTCCTTAAATCATCATCTTCCTCAGATTTCCCTGGTGGTCCAGTGGTTAAGAACCTGCCTTGCAGTGCAGGGGATGTGAGTTCTATCCCTGGTGAGGGAACTAAGATTGCGTATGCCATGGAGCACCTAAGTCCATGGAGCACCTAAGTCCATGGAGCACCTAAGTCCATGGAGCACCTAAGTCCATGGAGCACCTAAGTCCATGGAGGACCTAAGTCCATGGAGCACCTAAGTCCATGGGCCACAGCTGGAGGGTTCTTGCACCTCAACAAAAGATGGCACATGAAGCAGCAAGGATCCTGTGTGCTGTGGCTAAGACCCAACCTAGCCAAACAAATACATTAAAAAAGAAAAAAAGGCATCACCTTCTTGAGGCCACTTGTGAGGCTGACATGTTGTCAGGTGCCCAGGAGAGATGGCCTGAGATGGTCAGGCGTTAGTGCCCACTGCTACCGGGGGTGCACCGCCAGCTCTTCTTCTCTTCCCATTTTACCAGGCCTTCCTTTCTGGGGGCAGTCACTTCCAGGGACTCCTGGGGGACAGGGGCTGCTCTGTAAAAAGCAGGGTTCTGTTTCTGTTTCTAATTGAAGGCTGGCATTCAGTCCACAGGAAGGAGATATTAATCACCACAAATGGATGCAGATTGCTCCTCTGAGCTTTGTAAATTCCACACCACCTCTCATTTCACTGCTGTGGGCCTTGGTTTACGGCGCGCCCTGCCAGAAATGAAAACCTTCCATCAGTGGAGAAGAGGGACCTGGCTGCCTCTGTGTTTGGGCTTCAGAACTGAGATGGAAAGTGTTATTTTAGGGTGTTTCCAAGAGGGAGGACTGTGATTCAAGCAGCAAGCTCGATTACACTCACCTTTTCACTTTTTGAAAATAAGAAATAATGTTTTTAGGCCATAATTTACCCTGTTGACATTTTATTTATTTACGTGGGTCAGGAGAGCTAATTTAAGTTTAATTCATTCAATGGACTTTGAGTTATGGGAAGAGGAAGAACACATTTTCTGTTACCAGAGGAATTTTGTGTGTAAACATACACACACGTATGCACACACAGACGTACACACACAGATGCAACACACACACACAACTACAACAAGTCAAGCAGAGACACATAACTAATCATTTAGAATAACAACTCACTCTGTAAGATGCAAGAGAAGATTCTTTAAAGTAATAGAAATAGGAGCAAATCCAATATAAATTTTCAAACATTTTTTCCACAAGATAAAAATCAGACTGTAACAAAGTGGTACTTTAGGTGCCTAGAATATCTGGAAACTTGGCCTTTTTAGTCAACAGATCATTTGTAAGAACCAGTCAACAGATCATTTGTAAGAACCTACTGTATGCCAGAGGGCTTCCCTCGTGGCTCAGAGGTTAAAGTGTCTGCCTGAAACGTGGGAGACCCAGGTTCAATCCCTGGGTCGGGAAGATCCTCTGGAGAAGGAAATGGCAACCCACTCCAGTATTCTTGCCTGGAGAATCCCATGGATGGAGGAGCCTGGAAGGCTACAGTCCATGGGGTCACAAACAGTCAGACACAACTGAGTGACTTCACTTCACTTTCACTGTATGCCAGATGCTATGGATGCCCTATTTCTACCAAGAGATGAAAATATGAACCCTGATTATCTGGGCTTCAGTCCTGGGGACAGGACAAGTGAATGACGGGGGTATTACATGAGAGGTAGGCAGTAGGAAGCAAGGGAACCAAAGAGAATCTTATAGGGAGAATGACCAGAAGTTGCCTGAACCAACAGAATGAGAAGAAAAACAAATGCCTATAAGGTATCATCAGTTGATGAGAAATGTATAAATATGAAAAAGCAAGCATTTTTGAATAAATGAACAAATAAGAGCCAGATCTTAAGAAAGGTGCGGGGGCGGAGGGGGGAGGGGTTACCCATCGGCTGGGACAGGTGCCTTTCTGAGACAGAGGCAGGGCATCTGCTCACAAACTATGTAATTTCTCAGAAAGAGCCCGGCAGACTTGTGATTCCAGGATGTTTCCCTAACCACTCACCGATGTGTTCTTTCCAACCACCAAAATAAATTCTGGGACTTCCTTGGTGGTTCAGGGGTTAAGACTTTGCCTTCTAATGCAGGAGGTACAGTTTCCATCCCTGGTCAGGCTAGATCCCATATGCCTTGAGGCCATATACATATATATTTGTATGCATGCTTAGTCATTTGTGACTCTTTGCAACCCCATGGACTATAGCCCACCAGGCTCCTCTGTGCATGGAATTTTCCAGCAAGGATACTGGAGTGGGTTGCCATTTCCTCCTCCAAGGGATCTGCCTGACCCAGGGATCAAACCTGAGTCTCTTGCATTTCCTGCATTGGTAGGTGGATTCTTTACCGCTGAGCACTGGAAAGCCTTGATATTATATTATTAAGCCCTTTCTCTTCTGTGTTTTCTGCTCATTGTGAGTTGGCAAACTGTGAATGTGATTTTCATCTCCTAGGGCTGCTGTAGGGTTTGTGAATTATCACAAACCAGGTGGCTTAAAAACCACAGAAATTTACTGTCTCACAATTCTGGAAGTGAGAAGTCCAAAATCAAGGTGTCATCAGGACCACACTCCCTCTGGATACTCTGGAAGAAAATCCATTCCTTGCCTCTCCTAGCTTCTTCTGGTGGCTACCCAGCCATCCTTAGCTTGTAGTTGTATCATTTGAGTCTCCTCCTCTGTCTTCACATCACAGCTCCTTCTGTCTGCCTCTCCCCTCTGGGTGTCTATTATAAGGACGCTTGTTATTGGATTTAGGGCTCACCCAGATAGGGGATCTCCTCATCTCAAGATCCTTAATAACATCTGAAAAGATGCTTTTTCCAAATAAGGTCACATCTGCAAGTTGTTTTTGTTTTTAACAAATGAGTTAGAATTTTAAATATTTTAATTTATTGATTTTTGACCATGTCAGATCTCAGCTGTGGCATGCAGATCTTTCTTTGCAGTGCATGGACTTCTGTCTCCAGTCGAGGAGCTCAGTAGTTGCAACACTCAGGCTTAGTTGCTCCATGGCATGTGGGATCTTAGCTCCTTGACCAGGGATCGAACCCACCTCCCCTGCATTGGTAGGCAGATTCTTAACCACTGGAACACCAGAGAAGTCCCCACATTTGCAAGTTTTGGGGGTCAGATGCAGTTTTGGGGGCCATTATTCAGGCCACTACATACGCCATCACAGAGTGGTCCACAATTCTGGTAAACCTTTCAAAGAGCTGACTCGGGGGATTCTGCAAGAAACAGAGAGTACATAATACAGCAAAGTTCCTCTGGAAATGGAAGGAGGACAGTGGTTCCAAATTTGAGCAACAAGATGGGGGCCACACTTTAAAGAGCATCTTGGTTTTTCTCTCAGTCTTCCGTGATGACTCTTAACCCTTCAAGTCTGTCTGCTACAGATCAGAAGTATCTCAGCTAAATTGAAACTCATGGTCTCTTGCCTGTAAAACCATTTCTACTCTGCCTGCACAAACCTCCCTCCCTCCCTGACTCCCAGCTCAGAAAGACAAGAATTTAGCAGCTTACATGTCTTTTAAATGTCAGAGACTTACTTTTTCTCAAGTATAGGTGTGTAACTGGGGTGAGTGAAGACACTTCATGCTCCATTAGACATTGTACACTAAAGAGGAGCTGATAGGAGAAGAATTAATTACAGTTTAACAATAATAATAAAAAGCAAAGCAAGAGATTGAAATGAAATAGCCAGGGGAACAAATGGGTTTCCAGGAAGAATGGTGTCTATTCACCGTGGAAAATTTATATGGAGAGTAAATGCTGGGAATTGGAACACAGAAGAGGCAATCAAAGGGCTGAGGAGGCTCTAGCAAGCTGGAGCTGCTTTCTATTGAATTGTCTCATTAGCTGGCTGGAGGTAAAAAAAATTCCTCCAGTGTCTTTGTTGTCTGACAAGATGGAAAACAGAATGAGTCTTGGCAGGGTAGGGGTGGGGGTTTGGGGAGAGGGAGAATGACCCTGACAGCCCTTGGAAGCAAGGGAAGGGGTGGGAAGGGGTCCACATGGAGAAGAGAATAGCCAGCGATGAAGGTGTCTGCTCCCTTTCATGGCAGAGGCAGGGAGGGGCCAGGATTCCCAGAGCCTAGAGGTTTTGTTCTGCGGTCAGACACAGGGCAAACCTCACGTTCCGTCACTACCGCTTCTCCTGGGAGCAACACTCCAGGGGTCACAAAGCCTTCCCGGGGTGCCCTTAGCCACCAGTTTCAGTAACAGTGCGCTCCATAGATGGCTGTGTCATGCTTGTTTGCAAGGAGTTTTATGTGAACTTGTTATGATGAATAGAAGTACCAACATCTGTGAATAATTAATACTTTTTAAAGATAAGAGTATTCTGGGAAGATAGCAGAGGTGGCAACATAGTTGGCTTTTTTAGTAACAGCTTTATTGAGATATAGTTCACATATCATAGTATGTGTTTGGCTTAGCATGATGTCTCCAAAGTTCATTCACATTGTAACATGGTTCAGAATTTCCTTCCTTTTAAAAGTTAAATAGGGGCTTCCCTGGTGGCGCAGTGGTGAAGTATCCACCTTACAATACAGGAGATGTGGGTTCAATCCCTGGTCCAGGAAGATCCCAAGTGTTCTGGAGCAGCTAAGCCTGGGAGCCACAACTACTGAGCCCATATGCCGCAACTACTGAAACTCATGTGCCTAGCCTGTGCTCCACAACAAGAGAAAACACCACAGCGAGAAGCCCGCACACCGCAATGAAGACCAGCCCCCATTCTCTGCAACTAGAGGAAAGGCTGAGCAAGCAACGAAGCCCTACAACAGCCACAAATAACTAAATGAAATTGTTCTTTTAAGTTGAATAATGTTCTATGATGTGTATAGTACGTTTTCTTTTTCTACTCACCTATTGATGGGCATTTGGGTTGTCTCCACCTTTGGATATTATGAATAATGCTGCTGTAAACATTCATGTACAAGTTTTTGTGTGGGCATATGTTTTCATTTCTCTTGGGCATATACCCAGGAGTAAAATTGCTGGGTTACATGGTACCCCTATGTTTAACATTTTGAAGAACGGTCAGATGTTTCCCAAAGTGGCAGCAGCAAAATTTTTGAACTCATCAGTTTCTTCCATAAGAAGAGACAAAACGGTAAAGATAGCAAAAAAAAAAAAAATCCACAAATGCCAGTAACAGTGGTTCTAAAAGTGGGACCTCCAAACCAGAAGTATATGTATCATCTGAGAACCTGTCAGAAAAATGCAGATCTCAGAGGCCACACTAGATTTCTGCATCCGTGCTTCAGTCACCCCCTTAGGTGTCTGATAATGCTGATTCTCCAGTTTGTGAACCACTGATCTAAAACCAAACTAGGTGACAAGATAACAAATGCCAAAATACAAGTAGGTGGGTACAAGTTACTTAAAGCTCCAGACTGTGTGATTCTGGCAATTATGTGTGAGGAAGGTGAGAAAAGGAAATGATTCAGTAGCCACAGATTGCCTTGGGAACCTTGGTGGCCCACCCTGAGAACAATAGCCAAAACCTGGAAGAAGTTCAAAGGCTCCAATTTCCATGTGAGTGCAAGAGGGTCCCATGGAAGCTACTGGAAGAGTCCTGGCTTTCTGAATATTTTTAACTGGCAAACCAAAATTTTTCTAAGATACCTGCTGGAAGTAGAATTTAAATTGAGCATTCTGGGGACAGAAGAGAAAGAGAAGATTCAGATAAAGATGAGCACCAAGAGCAGTGGAGACACAGCTCAGAAAATCCTTGGAGAGAGAGACTGATTGACTTTCACAAGATTTAATCATGTTGTGAAAACAATGAAGGAGAACTTCCGAGCCATGAATCCAGGAAAATTATCCTAGTCTACCTTTCCTTTCCCTCCTAAAATTTTTCTCATTAAAATGAGAAATAGAAAATGATGGTGAGCAAATCACACATAAAGTCAGCCTAAGAGAAAACAAGAAGCGTACTACTACCTCTGCAGAGGATGAAGACATGTGCACAAAACAGATACACCTTGTAAACTAATGTATGAAATGAACTAAAATAAATTAAGAAAAATGATGCTATGAAAGAATAGCTCAAATACAATTAGATTTTAATAAGCTGAAAACACTCAGAAAGGAGGTAATTGAGAAAAGAAAGATTTGAAAAGAGGAGTGACAGAACTCAGAGAAGAATAAGAAATACAAAATAATTTTATAAATGAAGATTCGAATGGAAGGGACACGTTCTCCGAATGTAGTGTGAGAAAACAATCATTATGGGGCACATAGATGTTGGCCTTCGCTGGGCTGACTCGAATGGCTGTGGGCTGAGTCAGCAGGGAGTTGAAGGTCTGCTTCCAAAACGGCTTCTTCAATTTCATCTCTGACACTTGGGCTTGGCTGGCGGGAGGGTGGGTTCGCTACTGGCGACTGGAGTACTGACAGGTGGCCTGTCCAGCACAGAGTTCTCAGGGTAGTTGGGCTTTACACATAGCAGCTCAAGTTTCCAAGAGCGAGCGTCCCAAAGACCAAGGCAGACAAGCTGGGCCTTTTCTGACATAGCCTTGGAGGCCCATAGCATTTTTTCCACTGTGTTCTATCAATGAAGACTGTCACAGACCCAGACAAATTGAAAAAGAGGGAACACAGACTTTGTCCCTTGTTGGGGGAGTATCAAAGAATTTTTGCCCATTTTCCCCAGCTTTATTAAGGTATGATTTTCATACCTTCATCCATTATAATCATACCATTGGATGACTTTGGGTAATTATATACAGTCTTGTAACCACCAATACAGTCAAGATACAGAACAATTTCCTCACCTTAGAATATTTTCTTGTGCCTTTTTGTGGCCATGATTTGCACAAAATCTAAACATAAATGAAAACTAGTTGCAAAGGAGCAAAAGTTTTTAAATGAAAAAGAAATGAAGAAAGTGAAAAACGATTCAAGACAAAATGGTGTGTGCACACACACATTTGGTAAAATGAATATCGGATTCATGTAGAATAGAAATCCTGAAGATGAAAAACCAAAGCAGCAGAACAAAACAAATACAAAGATATTTAAATTAGGAAGAAATTTTCTGAAATAAAATGGAATTAAAACCTTGTAATGAAAGGTCCATCTTACATCTGGGAAAAGCAGCCTATAATAGCCAACATTCTACTGAACTTCAAAGAAAAAAAATTTATTGAAGTGTAATTGATTCAGGTATACAGCAAAGTGATTCTGTTTATATATATATATTTTTAAATTCTTCTCCATTATAAGTTACTATGAAATATTGAGCGTAGTTCCCTGTGTTGTAGAGCAGGTCCTTGTTAGTTATCTATTTTATATATACTAGTATGTTTTGTTAATCCCAAATTCCTAATTTATCTCTTTCCTACTTTATCCCCTTTAGTAACCTTAAGTTTGTCTCTATGTCTGTAGACCTATTTCTATTTTGTATATGAATTCATTTATATCAATTTTTTTTAGATTCCACATACAAGCAGTATCATATGATGTTTGTCTTTTTCTGGCTTGCATCACTTAGTATTATAATCTCTAGGTCCATCCATGTTGCCGTAAGTGGCATTATTTCATTCTTTTTCATGGCTAATATTCCATGGTATGTCACATCTTCTTGATCTATTCATCTGTTGATGGATATTTAGGTTGTTTCCACGTCTTGGCTATTATTAATTGTGCTGATGTGGACATTAGGATGTATGTATCTTTTTGAATTATGGTTTTCTCGGATATATGCCCAAGAGGAGGATTGCTGAATCTTATGGTAGCCCTATTTTTAGTTTTTTAATGAACCTCCATACTCCACTCCATAGTGGCTATACCAGTTACATTCCACCAAGAGTGTAGGAGAGTTTCATTTTCTCTATACTCTCTCCAGCGTTTATTATTTGATGATGGCCATTCTGACCAGTGTGAGGTGATACCTCACTGTAGTTTTGATTTGTGTTTCTCTAATAATTAGCAATGTTGAGCATCTTTACACGTGCTTTTTGGCCATCTACAGATCTTCTTTGGAGAAATGTCTATTTAGATCTTCTGCCCATTTTTATTGCATTTGTTTGTTTGACCTTAAAATGTATGAACTGTTGGTATATTTTAGAGATAAATCCCTTGCTGGTCACATCATTTGAAAATATTTTCTCCCATTCTGTAGGTTGTCTTTTTTCATGTTTTTTTTTTTTTTTTTAATGCAAAAAGACCAAGTCACTTAGGGAAAGAGAATCAAATTGCCATCAGACTTTGAACCCAATGCAGTATGCCAGAGGACTATGGAGCCACATATTGAAATTACTTAAGGAAAGGAATTATGAGATAAGAATTTTATAGCAAGGAAGATGACCTTCAAATATAAAAGCACAGACACTTTTATGAACATGCAAAAATTCAGGATATTGTCCTATGAGTCTGGAATCTACTAGAGAATGGGTTTTAAATAACCCAGAATGACTAGAGAAGTACCAGCATAAAGACTGGTGGTGAGCATTAAAGATATATTTTCCTGTAGAATTAAGACTAAAGGAAGGTTCTTAAGAATAAAGAATAGTGTGAATGGCTTTGTGTTCTGATGCTGTGAAGAATGTACAATATCAAACATGGGAGGAGACTAGAGGAAACATACAAAGTTCAATGGGCTTGCAAACTGCCTTGTAGGTTTTAACTGAGAATAAAAGAATATCACTTCAAATTAGATTTTGAGGTGTGGAGGAGAAAGAGGAAGTTACAAGATATTGTTAATATTTTAATATTGTTCCTGGGAGAGGGGAACCAATGGGCAAGAGCCTGCAAAAGAAGAGATTAAGAGTATAGTCTAATCTATTCTAAAAATTCTAAAAATTACTATTAGGTAATTCTAAAACCATTAGAACAAAGATGCAAACTTGCTTAAATTCATAGTTTACATCTCCCACCAATACAAAAGAGATCAAATAAAACAAATCATAAAGACAAATATTATACTCCTAAAAGACATACATACTCAAAATATAAAACAATGTCACAAGTTTTGAGGCCAAGTGACATGGCCTGGGTGTTACTGGGTGTGACGTGATACCTCAGTGTATTTTTTTTTTTAATATGAGTATAGTTGCTTTTCCATTGGTAAAAAGCCCGCCTGCCACTGCAAGAGAGGCAAGAGATGTAGGTTCGATTCCTGGGTTGGGAAGATCCTCTGGAGTAGGAAATGGCAATCCACTCCAGTATTCTTGCCTGGAAAATTCCATGGACAGAGGAGCCTGGTGGGCTACAGTCCATGGGGCTGCAAAGAATGGACATGACTGAGCAACTGAGCACTCACATAATTGCTTTCAGTTTAGTCGCTCAGTTGCATCCGACTAAGTGTGACACCATGAACCGCAGCACACCAGGCCTCCCTGTCCATCACCAACTCCCGTAGTCCACCCAAACCCATGTCCATTGAGGTGATGATGCCATCCAACCATCTCATCCTCTGTCGTCCCCTTCTCCTCCTGCCCTCAATCCTTCCCAGCTTCAGGGTATTTTCAAATGAGTTGGCTCTTCACGTCAGGTGGCCAAAGTATTGGAGTTTCAACTTCAGCATCAGTCCTTCCAATGAACACCCAGGACTGATCTCCTTTAGGATGGACTGGTTGGATCTCCTTGCAGTCCACCAGACTCTCAAGAGTCTTCCCAACACCACAGTTCAAAAGTATCAATTCTTCGGTGCTCAGCTTTCTTTATAGTCCAACTCTCACATACATATGTGACTACTGGAAAAACCATAGCCTTGACTAGACAGACCTTTGTGGGCAAAGTAATGTCTCTGCTTTTGAATATGATGTCTAGGTTGGTCATAACTTTTCTTACAAGGAGTAAGCATCTTTTAATTTCATGGCTGCAGTCACCATCTGCAGGGATTTTGGAGCCCAGAAAAATAAAGACTAACACTGTTTCTACTCTTTCCCCATCTATTTCCCATGAAGTGATGGGACCAGATGCCATGATCTTCATTTTCTGAATGTTGAGCTTTAAGCCAAATTTTTCACTCTCCTCTTTCACTTTCATCAAGAGGCTCTGTAGTTCTTTGCTTTCTGTCATAAGGGTCGTATCATCTGCATATCTGAGGTTATTGATATTTCTTCTGGCAATCTTGATTCCAGCTTGTGCTTCATCCAACCCAGAATTTCTCATGATGTACTCTGCATATAAGTTAAATAAGCAGGGTGACAATATACAGCCTTGATGTACTCCTTTTCCTATTTGGAACCAGTCTATTGTTCCATGTCTAGTTCTGACTGTTGTTTCCTGACCTGAATATAGGTTTCTCAAGAGGCAGGTCAGGTGGTCTGGTATTCCCATCTCTTTGAGAATTTTCCACAGTTTATTGTGATCCACACGGTCAAAGGCTCTGGCATAGTCAATAAAGCAGAAATAGATGTTTTTCTGGAACTCTCTTGCTTTTTCAATGATCCAGCCAGATGTTGGCAATTTGATCTCTGGTTCCTCTACTTTTTCTAAAGCCATCTTGAACATCAGGGAGTTCACGGTTCACGTATTGCTGAAGCCTGGCTTGGATAATTTGAGCATTACTTTACTAGCGTGTGAGATGAGTGCAATTGTGTGGTAGTTTGAACGTTCTTTGGCATTGTCTTTCTCTGGGATTGGAATGAAAACTGACCTTTGCCAGTCCTGTGGCCACTGCTGAGTTTTCCAAATTAGCTGGCATCTTGAGTGCAGCACTTTCATAGCATCATCTTTCAGGATTTGAAACAGCTCAACTGGAATTCCATCACCTCCACTAGTTTTGTTCATAGTGATGCTTTCTAAGGCCTACTTGGCTTCACATTCCAGGATGTCTGGCTCTAGATGAGTGATCACACCATTGTGATTATCTGGGTCATGAAGATCTTTTTGTACAGTTCTTTTGTGTATTCTTGCCACCTCTTCTTAATATCTTCTGCTTCTGTTAGGTCCCTACCATTTCTGTCCTTTATTGAGCCCATCTTTGCATGAAATGTTCCCTTGGTATCTCTAATAATTGCTTTACAATATTGTATTAGTTTCTAGTATACTGAAAAATGAATCAGTTATATGTATACATATATTGTCTCTTCTTTGGATTCCCTTCCTGTTTAGGTCACCACAGAGCACTGAGTAGAGTTCCCTGTGCTATACAGTAGGTTCTCATCAGTGATTTATTTTATACATAGTATTGTATATATGTCAATCCCAATCTCCCAATTTATCCCACCCCTTTCTTCTCTATTTTTCTCTACATCTGTGTTTCAATTTCTCCTTTGCAAATAAGTTCATCTGTAGCATTTTTCTAGATTCTACACATAAGCAATATTATATGATATTTGTTTTTCTTTTTCTGACTTCTCTCTAAACAACAGTCTCTGGGTCCATCCATGTCTCTGCAAGTGACACCATTCCAGTCCTTTTTATGGTTGAGTAATATTCCACTGTATATATGTGCCGTATTTTCCTTATTCATTCCTCTTTTGGTAGACATTTATGTTGCTTCCATGTCCTGGCTATTGTAACCGGTGCTATGGTGAACACTAGGGTGCAAATATCTTTTGAATTATGGTTTTCTCCAGGTATATAGGCAGGAGTAGAATTGATGTGTCAGGTAGCTCTATTTTTAGTTTTTTAAGGAAAAGTTTAGAAAGCCCAGAGAGAAACCTACACACCTATAGTTACCTAAGCTATGACAAAGGAGGCAAGAATATACAGTGGAGAAAAGACAGCCTCTTTCATAAGTGGTGCTGGGAAAACTGGATGGCTATATGTAAAAGGAAGAAATTAGAACACTCCCTAACAACATACACAAAAATAAACTCAAAATGGATTAAAGTCCTAAATACAAAGATGGATACTATAAAACTCTTAGAGGAAAATATAGAACACACTTTGACATAAATTGCAGCAAGATCTTTTTGACTTACCTCTTAGAGTAATGAAAATGAAAAAAAAATAAAATAAACAAATGGGACCTAATGAAACTTAAAAGCTTTTGCACAGCAAAGAAAACCATAAACAGGACAAAAAAGACTGCCCTCAGAATGGGAGAAAATATTCGCAGATGAAGCCACTGACAAGGGATTAATCTCTAACATATACAAACAGCTCATGCAACTCAATATCAAAAAAACAACCCAATCAAAAAATGGGCAGAAGACCTAAACCGACATTTCTCCAAAGAAGACATACAGATGGCCTACAAATACATGAAAAGATGCTCAACTTCACTAATTATTAGAGAATGAAAATCAGTGTGGTTTTGGTTTGCATTACCCTGAGGATGAGTGGTGTTGAGTGCTTTTTCATGTACCTGTTGACCACTTGTGTGTCTTCTTTGGAAAAAATATCTATTTAGTTCCTCTGCCCGCTTTTTAAAATAAAGCTTTTATTCAAGGAGCTTATATACTGAAAAGTGCACAGATCAAAAGTGTAATCTGTGAATTTTCACTAACTGCACATCCTTGTGTAACCAACATCCAGACCAAGAAGCAGAATGTTTTATTAGTTCCATAGAAGCCCTCTTGTGCGGTCACTACCAACTATCCCAACAATAGTCTTGATCTTGACTTAAACATTATAGATTAACTGTGCCTACTTTTAAGCTTTACATAAATGGAATCAGCCAGTATATACTATTTTGTGTCTAGATTTTTCACTCAATGTTATGTGTAATTAATTTATATTGATGTCTATAGTTATGTTCCTCCCTTCTTACTGCAGCAGATCTGGGGTCTGCAAACTCTGGCCAGTAAGTCAAATCTGGCCTGTTGCCTGTTTTTGTAAGATCTGTTCCTCTGCCCATTTTTAAAATCAGATAGTTTCTTGCTATGGAGTTGAATAAGTTATTTTATAGATTTTGGACATTAACCCATTAACAAATATGTGATATGCAAATATTTTCTCCCATTCTGTAGGTTGCCTATTTGTTTTGCTAATGGCTTCCTTTACCATGCAGAAGTATGTATAAGAAATAGAATGGATTGAAGTGTGTGTAAGAAATAAAGTAGACTGTAGATTCTCCATAATAGCATTGTTTTCTTGGGTGAAAAACAGATCTGTTTTCTTGAGTGAAAAACAAGTGTCCCCAAGATTATGCATGACATACAGCTATGCCACTCCTGTGAATGCCATTTGTTGCATGTGAGATATTCCTGCTCTTTTGCCATCTGAGTTTTTCCCCACTTAAAACAACGTATCATGGACAGATTTCCATTTCTGTACATAGAGATCTGTCTCACAATTTTAACAGCTACATAGCCGTCCATTGTATGAATGTGGCATAACTGTTCAACTGCTCCCCAATTATTTTGTATTTGGGTGGTTTCCAAACACTCATTAATATATACAAGGGTTGTGATGAATCTTCTTCCTCATATATCCTTCCATGTTGTGTGAATATTTCCTTAGGATAGGTTTCAAGAAGTGGAGCTGCTGGGTGAAATAGTCATTAAAGATTTTGTTTCATTTTTTAAATTATTTATTTATTTATTTGTTGGCTGCACTAATTCTTCCTTGCTGCATGAGGGCTCTTCTCTAGTTGCAGAAAGCAAGAGTTACTCTCTTGTCATGGAACACGGGCTCTAGGCTCATGGGCTTCAGGAGTTGTGGCATGTAGACTCAACAGTTGTGGCTCATGGGATCTAAAGCATAGATTCAGTAGTTGTGAAAAACAGGCTTAGTTGCCCAGAGGCATGTGGGATCTTCCCAGAGCAGGGATCAAACCTGTGTCTCCTGCATTGGCAGGCAGATTCTTAACCACTGGACCACCAGGGAAGCCCCATTAAAGATTTTTATAGCAGATATTTGAGAAGCAGGGTCCCACAGTACCATACCCAGCCTATTGCCATGGAGTCCTGTGTTTGCTCTAGGATCCAGGGATTTGATCCTACGGCCACAGGTTACTGACTTCCCTATTTTGGGTGGAAAATATCCCCTGCCACTGGAAACTCAGACTCAGGAGGTCAGCAGTGCAGTCCAGGAACATGAATTTTTAAATAAACTTCTAGCTGATTCTGATGCAAGTGGTCCAGGATCACATGAGTGAATAAACACTTAGCAATTTGTCTCCCCATTAGCATCTCCTGAGAAGATCTGAAGAATACTCAAGTATGGTGTAATCCTAGGAAATTCCTTTTGGTGGATCTGGGGTAGGGCTGGTATATGAATATACTGACTATGTAGATGCTATGTGAGAGCACATCAGCATATAAGCTGAGCCTTTCCTTCCGGCAGCCTTACTTTTTATCCCTTGTCCTATTTTCCTTGCTTCCTTCCTTTTCCTCTCCTCCCCATTTTCACCTCTCCACTGTTTCTTGGGAAACCTGTGTTTGAATCAGGTCGTTCACCTTCATTGTTAATATGGTTTTCTCCGTGCTAACTTAGCATATACAGAAATACTGTGTGTCACATATCCACATTAGCTGGGCTGCTCAGCAAGCTGCCGAAACCAATTCCGGCTGATTTAAGCCATCTCTTAGAAGAAGGATACTGAGCAGTTCACAGACACTCTGTGGGAGAAATGGTCTGAAGGCTGTTCATCCAGGACCATGTCCCCAAGTCATACACCCAGCAGGTCCTGTGACCACGCCATTTTTGCCGCCGGGCACCCAGCACTGACCCAGGAGAGGCAAACGCTTCTCTCCCCACAGCAGATGGTCCCCTCTGCATTGGCAGCCTCTTGGGACCGTAGAAGGATCCTGGGTGCTCTTCACCTCACAGTTACACTTGGTTACAACTTCCATTGTGTCCAGAGTTTCGACCCTTGTTCACCCTCCTTCAAATACGCTGACTGCCCTGTTTCATTTTTGCTTCTCTTTCTCAGTCCTTCCTGTTCCGCTGACTCTCTGAGTCTCAGGCCAGAGTTCTGAGGACAAGTGAGAAGGCTGCCTTCTATCAGCTCTGCATGACCTCCCAAGAAGTGCTGTGTGTCTGGTGTGGGCTCCCAAGAGCCTGGCATGCTTTGTGGGGTGCCAAGGGGAACCTGAGCCTTGTGTGCAGAGAGGAGCAGGTCACCATCTCAGCAACTCTCTTATCTGGGAAGAACTGATCAGGCTGGAAGGTGGCAAAAGACAAAGCGCAAAGTCTTAGCAGCTACGGCCACCTTTTTTTTTTTTAAGTATAGTTGACTTAGAATGTTGTGTTAACTTCTGCTGTATAGCAAAGTGACTCAGTTATTACCGACTCAATGGACATGAGTTTGAGCAAACTCCAGGAGATGGTGAAGGACAGGGAAGCCTGGTGTACTGCAGTCCATGGGGTCACAAAGAGCCGGACACAACTGAGTGACTGAATAACAATATATATATACGTTCTTTTTAAATATTCTTTTCTATTATGGTTTGTCCTAGGATATTGAATACAGTCCCCTGCGCTCTACAGTAGGACCTTGTTGTTTATCCACCCTATATACAATAGCTTTGCTAACCCCAACCTCTGACTTGCATCCCTTTCCCAGCCTCCTCTCCCTCCTAGCAACCACAAGTCTGTTTATGTCTGTGAGTCTCTTTCTGTTTCATAGAGAGGTTCATTTGTGTCATATTTTAGATTCCACATATAAGTGCCATCATATGGTATTTGTCTTTCTCTTTCTGACTTACTTTACTTAGTATGATAATGTCTGGTTGCATCCAGATTGCTGCAAATGGCATTATTTCATTCTTTTTTAGAGTCGGGTAATATTTCATTACGTATATGTGTGTGTGTATGTATACACACCACATCTGCTTTATCCATTCATCTGTTGATGGGCATTTAGGTTGTCTCCATGTCTGCTGCTTCTTCTGCTAAGTCATTTCAGTCGTGTCCAACTCTGCGACCCCATAGACAGCAGCCCACCAGGCTCCCCATCCCTGGGATTCTCCAGGCAAGAACACTGGCATGGGTTACCATTTCCTTCTCAAATGCATGAAAGTGAAAAGTGAAAGTGAAGTCGCTCAGTCGTGTCCGACTCTTAGCGGCCCCATGGACTGTAGCCCACCAGGCTCCTCCATCCATGGGATTTTCCAGGCAAGAGTACTGGAGTGGGGTGCCATTGCCTTCTCTGGTTTCCATGTCTAGGCTATTGTAAACAGTGCTGCTATGAATATGGGAGTGGATATGTCTTTTTGAATTAGAGGTTTGTCAGGGTATATGCCCAGGAGTAGAATTGCTGGATTATATGGTAGTTTTCTGAGGAACCTCCATACTGTTTTTCATAGCAGCCATATCAGTTTACATTCCCACCAACAGTGTAGGCGGATCCCCCTTTCTCCACATTCTCTCCAATATTTGTTAGCTGTAGAATATTTAATGATGGTCATTCTGATCTGTGTGAAGTGGTGTCTCATTGTAGTTTTGATTTGCATTTCCCTGGTAATTAGAGATGTTGAGTATCTTTTCATGTGCCTATTGGCATGGCTTCATTTTTCTGTAGTTACTTTATGTATTGCCTTAAGGCACACAAAGGTCTGTGGTTTGCAGATCTTCATTTTTGTTAGCTGGTTTTTCTCATTCTAGAAGTAACATAGGTCACAGACATTGACTTGGCCACTGCCAGCTGTGGCTCCACCTAACTGGAGCCAGGACAGGCTCTAAGGGGCAGGCTAGGTCTGAGGTTTAGTCTCTAGGAAAGCTGAGGCACTGGTAACTCCCGCAGGCAGTGTAGCTTGACCAATCAGAAAAAAATCCCCGTAGCCTCCACCGGGCCAGACCTGAGCCAATCGGGACGAGGATGGAAATCCCCTGAGAAAGCCCGTTCACGCGGAAATCTAACCAATTAGTAGATGCCAAGAAACCCTTGCAACCAATCCGCCCTTACCAACTCCCTGTCTTTGTCCTAAACCTATAAATACTACTGTAATCCAGGGCTCGGGGCTCTCATCAAGACTCCATTGTGCTGGATGAGATGGGAGCCCTAGTTCTAACTAGAAATAAAACCTCTTTATGCTTTTGCGTTGCTGTGGAGGTCTTATTCTCTCAGTTTTGGGGGCTCGGACTTCAGGCATAACACCAGCCTTTCTGAATTAGCACCAGGGAGTCAATTGCATGGAATAACAATCAGAAGAAAATCCTGGTTTTAGAAAAAAAGCATTTCATTTTGTTTGTGAGACCACTTGGAGGTTATCTGAGATAATGGTTCCCTACAGCGAGTAGGGAGATGGTATTTCTAAGTAAACAATGTAAAACCAAGCTTTCTTATATATTCAGGAACACATGGTCCTCCAGGAAGCAGACACAGAGTTAGACATGCAAGAGATGACTGGAGTGACACCTGTAAAGGATAAAGGGGGAAGGCTTCCCTGGTAGTTTGTGGTTAAGACTCTGCCTCCCAATGCAGGGGACACGAATTCAATCTCTAGTCCAGAAAGATCCCACATGCCACTGAGCAACTAAGCCTGTGTACCATAACTACTGAGCCCATGCTCTAGAGCTCTTGCTCTGCAACAAAAGAAACCACCACAGTGAGAAGTCAGCACACCTCAATGAAGAGAAGGCCCTGCCTGTCACAGCTAGAGAAAGTCTGCATGCAGCGAAAAGACCCAGGGCAGCCAAAGATAAATAAATAAAATTTTGAAAGAATAAAGAGGGAGGAAGAGGAGGCAAGGAAGGCTTTAGATTGCCATGCAAGTCTAATACTCATGGAAGGAGGGAAAGGGGATGGCTAGGTGGAAGAGTCTCAGACTTTGGGGTGGCTAAGAAAACTGTCAGCCCAATAAGCAGCTCCAGCAGCAAGTGCACACAACAGAACCTCAATGTGGGGTAGCAAGTGTGAGGATTAACACACCCTCCAGGCTAGGCCATTGCCAGGGGCTGCCCCAGAACTACCCGTAGAGCTTAGGGCAAACACTCCACTGGCTCCTCAAGGCCCTAGAGCCATAGGCTGTCAGTTCACTGCTCTCCTCAAAGGGATGTCAAGTTCTTTCTTACCAAGGATCCAAGAGGCATACCTCCATGGCCATCACAACAGGTTTTAGCAACATTTCCACCAACAAATGTTATGTTATTTTAAATTAATGCAAAACACATATATCATAATCATTTAAAACATGTAGAAAAATACAAAAAGGAAAGGAAATGGCTGCTATCCCACTAGAGATTTTCTGTGTATAACATATACAAATAAGATCATGCTGTACGTACTGTCTGAGTTAAAATGGCCATCTGAGTTAAACTCACCCATTCCAGTCCATTTCAGTTTGCTGGTTCCTAAAATGTTGATTTTCACGCTTGCCATCTCCTGCTTGACCACTTCCAATTTGCCTTGATTCAAGGACCTAACATTCCAGGTTCCTATACAATATTGCTCTTTACAGCATTGGACTTTACTTCCATCACTCGTCACATCCACACCTGGGTGTTGTTTTTGCTTTGGATCCATCTCTCCATTCTTTCTGGACTTATTTCTCCACTGATCTCCAATAGCATATTGGGCACCTACTGACCTGGGGAGTTCATCTTTCAGTGTCCTGCCTTTTTGCCTTTTCATACTGTTCAAGGCAAGAACACACTGGTAATAGCAAACACCCTCTTCCAGAAACACAAGAGAGGACTCTACACATGGACATCGCCAATGGCCAATATAGAAATCACGTTGATTTTATTCTTTGCAGCCAAAGATGGTGAAGCTCTATACAGTTAGAAAAAAACAAGACTGGTAGCTGACTGTTGCTCAGATCATGAACTCCTTATTGCAAAATTCAGACTTAAATCTAAGAAAGTAGGGAAAACCACTAGACCATTCAGGTATGACCTAAATCAAATCCCTTACAATTATACAGTGGAAGTGACAAATAGATTCAAGGGATTAGATTTGATAGACAGAGTGCCTGAAGAACTATGGATGGAGGTTCATGACATTGTACAGGACACAGTGATCAAGAACATCCCCAAGAAAAAGAAATGCAAAAAGGCATTATGTTTTTCTGACAAGGGCTTACAAATAGCTGAGGAAAGAAAAGATGCAAAAGGCAAAGGAGAAAAGGAAAGAACACCCATTTGAATGCAGAGTTCCAAAGAATAGCAAGGAGAGATAAGAAAGCCTTCCTCAGTGATCAATGCAAAGAAATAGAGGAAAACAATAGAATGGGAAAGACTAGAGATCCCTTCAAGAAAATTAAAGATACCAAGGGAACATTTCATGCAAAGATGGGCACAATTAAGGACAGAAATGGTATGGACCCAACAGAAGCAGAAGATATTAAGAAGAGGTGGCAAGAATACACAGAAGAACTGTACAAAAAAGATCTTCACAACCAGATAATCAAGATGGTGTGATCACTCACCTGCTGCTGCTAAGTCGCTTCAGCCGTGTCCGACTCTGTGCGACCCCCATAGATGGCAGCCTACCAGGCTCCCCCGTCCCTGGGATTCTCCAGGCAAGAACACTGGAGTGGGTTGCCATTTCCTTCTCCAGTGCATGAAAGTGAAAAGTGAAAATGAAGTCACTCAGTCATGTTCGACTCTTCGCGACTCCGTAGACTGCAGTCTACCAGGCTCCTCTGCCCATGGGATTTCCCAGGCAAGAGTACTGGAGTGGGGTGCCATTGCCTTCTCCGGATCACTCACCTAGAGCCAGATATTCTGGAATAAGTAGTCAAGTGGGCCTTAGGAAGCATCACTACAAACAAAGCTAGTGGAGGTAATGGAATACCAGTTGAGCTATTTCAAACCCTGAAAGATGATGCTGTGAAAGTGCCACATTCAATATGGCAGCAAATTTGGAAAACTCAGCAGTGGCCACAGGACTGGGAAAGGTCAGTTAAAGAATGTTCAAACTACCGCACAATTGCACTCATCTCACATGCGAGTAAAGTAATGCTCAAAATTCTCCAAGCCAGGCTTCAACAGTACATGAACTGTGAACTTCCAGATGTTCAAGCTGGATTTAGAAAAGGCAGAGGAACCAGAGATCAAATTGCCAACATCTGCTGGATCATCAAAAAAGCAAGAGATTTCCAGGAAAACATATACTTCTGCTTTATTGACTATGCCAAAGCCTTTGACTGTGTGGATCACAACTGTGGAAAATTCTTAAAGAGATGGGAATACCAGACCACCTGACCTGCCTCCTGAGGAATCTGTATGCAGGTTAAGAAGCAACAGTTAGAACTGGACATGGAGCAATAGACTCATTCCAAATCAGTACATCAAGGCTATATATTGTCTCCCTGCTTATTTAACTCATATGCAGAGTACATCATGAGAAATGCTGGGTTTGATGAAGCACAAGATGGAATCAAGATTGCCAGAAGTATCAATAACCTCAGATATGCAGATGACATTACACTTAGGGCAGAAAGCAAAGAAAAATGAAACAGTCTCTTGATGATAGTGAAAGTGGAGAGTGAAAAAGTTGGCTTAAAGCTCAACATTCAGAAAACGAAGATCATGGCATCTGGTCCCATCACTTCATGGTAAATAGATAAGAAACAATAGAAACAGTGAGAGACTTTACTTTGTTGGGCTCCAAAATGACTGCAGATGGTGACTGCAGCCATGAAATTAAAAGACACTTGCTCCTTGGAAGAAAATCTATGACCAACCTAGACAGCATATTAAAAGCAGAGACATTACTTTGCCAACAAAGGTCCCTCTAATCAAGGCTATGGTTTTTCCAGTAGTCATGTATGGATGTGAGAGTTGGACTATAAAGTAAGCTGAGCACTAAAGAATTGATGCTTTTGAACTGTGGTGTTGGAGAAGACTCTTGAGAGTCCGGTGGACTGCAAGGAGATCCAACCAGTCCATCCTAAAGGAAATCATTCCTGAATATTCATTGGAAGGATTGATGATGAAGCTGAAACTCCAATTCTTTGGCCACCTGATGTGAAGACCCGACTCATTGGAAAAGACCCTGATACTGGGAAAGATTGAAGGCAGGAGCAGAAGGGGATGACAGAGGATGAGATGCTTGGATGGCATCACTGACTCTATGGACATGAGTATGAGTAAGCTCCAGGAGTTGGTAATGGACAGGGAAGTATGGTGTGCTGCAGTCCATGGGGTTGCAAAGAGTCGGACGTGACTGAACTGACTGACTGACTGTGCATACTGTCTTTATCCTTTTACACTGAACATGTAAATATATTCATGTTCCCTTTTAATTTACACAAGTCTGTATATTTTCTAAGGCTTCCCTGATAGCTCAATTGTTAAAGAATCCACCTGCAATGCAGGAGACCCTGGTTCTATTCCTGGGTCAGGAAGATCTGCTGGAGAAGGGACAGGCTCCCCACTCCAGCATTCGTGGGCTTCCCTTGTGGCTCAGCTGGTAAAGAATCTGCTTGCAGTGCAGGAGATCTGGGTTTGATCCCTGGGTTGAGAAGATCCTCTGGAGAAGGGAAAGGCTACCCATTCCAGTTTAATGATGGCATGGAGTTCCTTGTATGAATGTGCCTTAATTTGTTTAAGTGTTTTCCTATGGATCAGCATTTTGGATGTTTCCAATCTGTGACTATAGACATCACTGCAGTGACAATCCTGTTCTCAGAGGTCTCCAGGGACTCCAGAGCCTGCCTCTGTGGTTCTCTCTGATACTGTATAATCTTGACAGGATGTTGCCCTACCCTGGAGATCCCCCGAAATGTTTCCAAGGGTGCAGAGTGCAAAAATAAGGACCCACCCCAACAGAAAGGCAACTGTGCCAGTTGGCTCAGAGAGCCCTTGTGGGACAAAGAGGCAGGACCAATATCATGGCCCAGGGAAACCAAATTCCTTTCCTCCTGGTGTGTTCATGGCCCTACTGAGAGCTGTTTATTTTATTTTGTTGCCTTTTTTAATATCCACCTGCTGCTTTCAGAGATTTAGCTCCCCCAAGTTCCAATGAAGGACAATTAGGGAAAGACATCCTCAGAGGCGGAGGACCATTGACAGCCTTTCTAAGAGTGGCTTTTCTAGCCTTCACTGGAACACATTCCCTCTAAGCGCAGCATGAACAATCACAGTATCTCCAGTTTCCATGGTGACTTGCAAGGCTAACTCCCATGGGGAGCCCAAAACATGCCACATCTTTCCCTCCAACCCTCTCAGGTATCGGGACAGAACCCAGCTGAGGTACCAACAGAGGCTGGTGGTTGGTACAGCTGAAGTCAGAGATCAGAAGCCGCAGGGAGTGAGAAAGAGAATACAAGTCAGAGTCTGGGCTTTTTTGTTTTCTTTACAAACAAACTTCACTTCTGTATTTGGCACCATTCTCCTGCTCTTAATATTTTCTCCCCCATCATTTCAGACGTTTCTCCCTCCCCTTTTTCCTGGCATTGGTAGTAAGTTCCTGGGCTTATACAGCATTAAGTGGGAGAATTCTTAGCCATTCTCAGTCTTTGTCGTATGTCCACTGACATCTGCTGAGCTGAGTGGCACCCCTGCTGCCCCTCGCAGATGTCTGCCGAGACCCATGTGCACCCCCTCTGCTGGGCAGAACACAGTCCACGCTGTCCACTCTGCATCCGTCCCATCTTAGTTTCTCGAATTTTCTACATTTTCTGCTTAAACGTGCTACTTTTGAAATTAGAGGGGAAAGTTATTAAAATATTGTCATTTAAATGCATCTTTAGTATTGCTGCATGTTGCTTTTCTGTCTTAAAAAGTGTGGTCCCAGAGTAGGAAACAGGCAGAATTTAGAATAAGTTCTAGATGAAAGTCATCACTTGAAAGTGAAATTGGACAATTAAACCTGTGATAGATGCAAAACAAACCCACCTTAAGATGTGTTTATCAACATGTGTTGCTGGGGATTCTTGGGCAAGGCTCTGGTTCCATAGAGGAGCCCTGGAATTATGTGCAGGAAGGTGTGACCAGAATGTGACTGAAAGCAAACAGAACTGCCCTGCCTGTGGCTTTCTGGTCCACCCAGCTAAGGCAGGGCTGTGCTATAAGGGCAATGAACCTAATGCAGGCTGGATCAGAGGAATGCACAGCCTTCCAAGGAGAGCTGTGACTACAAATATGCAGATATGCAAATGTGTTCCCTGCTCCCACTCCCTCCAAATGGATTCCTGATTTGTAGACAGTGATTACTGTGGCCAAAACCATTTTTGTTCTGTGTGCCTGATATTGTCCAGAGAAGGGAATGATCTAGCCAGCCCACACAAATGTCCTGGTTTTGTTGACTGGCCCTAGTGTGGAAATGGGTCTTTTAGACTAATGGAGTTTGATGGTGACACTGTCCATTAAAATAAACCCATCTGTTACAAACCTTTCTAGAAAGCAATATTGCAAGTTGTATCAGAAGCCTTTAAGAACTCTGTACACTTTGATCCAGCAACTCTTCTTCTACTAATTGTCAGAAATTCAAACACAGATTTATGCACAATGGTGTGCATTATAGTATTATCCAAAGTGGTAAAAATGGAAACAACCTCAGTGTTTGACAATAAGGGAAGATTAAATACTGGTATACATACATTGGATGAGCATGAAACCATTAAAAATGATGTTCATATAATTGTATTGGCAATGAAAAATGTTCATAGTGTAATGAGTTTAAGAATTAGGATTCAGAGTTGTATATAACATATTATTTTAATTTTATAAAATGATTACATGCATATTCCTAAGTAAAATATTAAAAAAATATATCAACTCTTTAGATATTCATAGCTGGTGATTATTATTTTCTTCTTCGTATCCCTCACCAAAGAGACAGCTTTTGTTGTTGTTTTTGGTAAAAAAATTGGATCTACTTGTTATTTTATCAAGCACAGTAGTTTATCTTATGACAGTAATTTGGAATTCAGAGATATAATAGGAAACAAATATACTCAGGTAGTTATAGAGTTTAGACAAGTTACTTCATTTTTTCTATACTTGAGTTTCCTTATTTACACAATGGGGATGATAATATTTACCTCCCATGGCTATTTTGATTATTTAATATGGTGAATATAAAGCGATGAGCACATAGTAAGTGAATTATTTCCCCTGGTCTCCCCAACCCCCTCCTCTGTTTTAATTGGACCAATAGGAAGTAGTAAGAGAATGTATCTGGATCTATATGCTGTTCTATTATTCATTATAAATTAATCGAATGATTTGATAGTTGTGGTTTTTAAAAGCAAACGTTTTAAAAAGGAAGAAAATCTCTGTGCTTGAGGAAGACGGCAGGTAACAAGGGGAGATTTCAGAAAGAACATACAGGTTCTTAACTTGTATTTTCATCTATCTCCCTATCAAGAAGAAATGCCATCAAACCAGACTGTAGGAAACTGAAGGCCAAGATGGGAGCACAGATAGCAGGAAACCATTCTAACCAAATATACAAATTGGACTCCACCTCCCCTTTGGCTGCAACATGAAGAGAAAAGTTACATTCCATGGGAGGCCACTGTTCAAATATTGCGTAAGTGCCTTTGAACTGGTTGAATTTCTCTTGAGCCCCTTAAAACCACACTGAGAGCATTGAGGGTCAGGGGGTGGAGATGGGAGAGGATTTGGGAGGAAGAGGTCTTTCGAGAGAATGGTTTGTGCACTGTGGGTACTTTCCCTTCATCGAGCAAGAGAGGAAGGCTTCAAAGGAGAGCAGTTAGAGAGCAGAGGCTGGGGATGGGACGCAGGAAATGGGGGGTCTGATTCCTGACTGAAAAATATAAAGAATAAGAAGGCTTGAAACAGCTGCCAGGCACAGGGAGTGAAAAGCTAGTCTACAAAATACCAGAGAATAGCTTCCCTGCTCTCAAGACTTAGCACCACCCCACCCCAGAGGAGTCAGAATTCCAGGTTTGCACACTCGGGTAGGAGGAAAGGGTAAAAAGAGTGGATGCCTGGGACTTCCCCAGTGGTGCAGTGGATAGGAGTCTGGCAATGTAGGGGACATTGGTTCTATCAGATTCTCAGAACGACTAAGCCTGTGCACCACAGCTACTGAGTCCTTGCTCTAGAGCCCCTGAGACACAATTACTGAAGCCTGCATTCCTAGAGCCTGTGCTCCACAACAAGAAAAGCCACCACAGTGAGAAGCCTGTGCATCACAATGGAGAGTAGGCCCATCTTGCTGCAACTAGAGTAAGCCCACAAAGCAATAATGACCCAGCACAGCCAAAAAAAAAAAATTTTTTAATCATTTTTAAAAAAGAAGATGCTTAACACACAGTGTGACCAACTGTAACCTTTCTGCCTGCAGCAGGCCCAGGCTTATGAGGAAGAGTCAATTTGAAACAAAACTCACAGTTCTGCTCCTTACATAGGATTATATTTCTGCATCAAAATAGAGACTGTACTTTGTGACTTAGAGTATTGAGCTTTCATTATTATGAGTAATCAGAAAAGTCATGCAACTGATGAATTTTCAACCACAAACAGCAGAAGGATATCCCCCACTGGATTAATTTTAAGGGACAGATGGAGACAACATAAAGTTGCTTTCCCTTTATACCCCGGAAGTTCACTTAGGCCAAATACACTACCCAGCTTGCTTAAGTGAGTTTAAGTCAACTGTCCAGACAAATGAGCTCCCAGATGGCCACCAATAGTCACCTGTAAAATCTTGGCGATGTCCTAGAAAACTGAGAGCATAGCCAAAAGAATGAAAATGTCCTGATTTTTAAATGGGGTGATAGATGAAATTTACAACCTGGTTGATGAGTGCCACCAGCGCCAACAAAAATCTTGATGGGATTATTAAACAGGTGGTTTCAGAGTACTTTCAAAAGAAAGTGTTTGCAGGAACTAGTGCAGAGTCACTAAGAACAAGTCTAACCTCATTTCTTTTTCATATGAATTATTAGATTAGTGGGTCGGGAGGGGGTAATAGGCTCAGTGTCTTATTTCTGTGAGGACTTTTAGCGAATCCCTCCTGATTCTCTTGTGCAAAAGTGGAGACTTGTCAGCGGGGACTGAGAGGTAGATTTATAGTCGGTTGAACAATTGTTCTCCGAGTGTGTTGATGAATGAATTCATGTCACCCTGGATTGGGGGAGGGGGGTCTCTGGCGGCATTCCAACGGGCTTTGTTCTGGCTCTGTCCAGGTTAATATTTTTTATTAATAACTTGGAAGATGACATAGAAGCCAATTTTATCAAAAGCGTGGAAGACACTAAGGCAAAAGAGATAGTGAACACACGTGAAAGACTATAAATTTTTAAAATTTGCAGTCATATCCACTGACACATTTTGGAAATGAAGGTTGAAATAGCAGCAACCAGGGCAAAACCTGCTGAGGGCTGATTTAAGCTCAGTTTTTTCACCTTCTTGGACAAATTCTAACTTGCATACCCTGCTCACGCTGGGGGCTCTGTTGGTTACCTACTTCTCTATGCCTCTGTGCCCAGGGTCAGAGTCTACCTTATTCTCATTAACTTAATGACACCCCAGTTCCTCCTTGCAAATGAGTCCTGACATTGCCAAGCAAACCCCACTGCTGCACTTGAGCTCCATCAAGACCTTCCCAGCTCAGGCCCCTGCCCTGGCTCAGCCACAGTTTAGCTCTCTGGGCACCCTGCCAGCTTGTGGCCCATTATAAGTCCCCCAGAGCTCTGTGAACAGGGCAAGAAATTCCTTTCCCTCCTTCTACCAAGTGTCTACTTGTTCCAATATCCTAATCCCATATATCCCTGCTCATAAATATATGTGTCCTTCCCACTGGGATGAAATCTCCCAGGGATGAATGTCAATTCTGCATTGTTTATAAGTTCAGTTACACCAGTACAGAATGGGGGAGACTTGTCTTGACAAGAATTGGGCCTTTGGGCCAATTTGCCTGAGACCAATTTGCCTAAAGTCAATTTGCTTCAAGTTCCAGATACTGAAAATGTGTATCTTAAGAGCACATTTGTGGCTCTTAAGAATAAAGTCACTCTGTCTCTATAAAGCATTTTAAGTGTTGGGTGATTCCTGCTATTGTACTGTATTTAAATATATTATGAATTTGCAAGCAAACCTTAAGGAATTTCTACCTTTTAAAAAAATTTTGTTTGTTTTTGGCTGCTCTGAGTCTTCATTGCCATGAGAGCTTTCTCTCTAGCTACAGTGAGCTGAGACTCCTCCCTTGTTGTGGTGCAGAGGCTTCTCATTGCAGTGGCTTCGCTTGTGCAGAATGAGCTCTAGGTGTGCGGGCTGCAGGAGCTGCAGGCTGACTTGCTCTGCAGCACGTGGCATCTTCCTGCACCAGGGATCATGTTCCCTGCATTGGCAGGCGGATTCTTAACCACTGGACCACCAGGAAGTCTGGAACTTCTACTAGTTTTATTTCACATTTCTATAAGTTATCTTTAAACTTATCATACATCACTTGGCAGATTCTGTTAGTGTTCTACACCTAGGTATAGATCCTAGAGGAAGCCAGCATCTTTTCACACGAAAAGACTTGTACAACACATATAAGCCAAAAAATTCATTCCTGTTTTATTCGTAATAACCAAATATTGGAAATAACACAAGAATCCATTCACACAAGAAAAAACAAACCCAGTTACACAGATACTATGAATTACTACTCAACAAAGAAAGAAAAAGAATTAACCACTGATCATGCAACAACATGGATTAATCTCAAAAACATATTGAACAAAAGAAGCCAGGATGCATGGGTATGATTCCATTCATATGAAGTTCAAGAAGAGACAAAGTTAAAATATGGTGGAAGAGTTGGTGTGGTTATTATCAGGGAGTAGGAATTGACTGGGAAGGAGCATAAGTGAATTTTCTGGGGGTAAAAGAATTCTATGCCTTGATCTGGGAAGTGGCCATATATGCAAAAGGTCACACACACACACAAAGTCATCAAGGTCTATTCTTAATCCTTGTGCATTTTACTAGGTATAAAGGAACACCTCACTAAATTATTGCTTCAGTGCAGTTCAGTTCAGTCGTTCAGTCATGTCCAACTCTTTGCAACCCCATGAATCGCAGCACGCCAGGCCTCCCTGTCCATCACCAACTCCTGGAGTTCACTCAGACTCACACCCATCAAGTTGGTGATGCCATCCACCCACCTCATCCTCTTATGTCCCCTTCTCCTCCTGCCCCCAATCCCTTCCAGCAGAGTCTTTTCCAATGAGTCAACTCTTTGTATGAGGTGGCCAAAGTACTAGAGTTTCAGCTTTAGCATCAGTCCTTCCAAAGACACCCAGGACTGATCTCCTTTAGAATGGACTGGTTGGATCTCCTTGCAGTCCAAGGGACTCTCAAGAGTCTTCTCCAACACCACAGTTCAAAAGCATCAATTCTTCGGTGCTCAGCTTTCTTCACAGTCCAACTCTCACATCCATACATGACCACTGGAAAAACCATAGCCTTGACTAGATGGACCTTAGTCGGCAAAGAAATGTCTCTGCTTTTGAATATGATGTCTAGGTTGGTCATAACTTTCCTTCCAAGGAGTAAGCGTCTTTTAATTTCATGGCTGCAATCACCATGTGCAGTGATTTTGGAGCCCCCAAAATAAAGTCTGACACAGTTTCCACTATTTCCCCATCTATTTGCCATGAGGTGATGGGACCAGATGCCGTGATCTTCGTTTTCTGAATGTTGAGGTTTAAGCCAACTTTTTCACTCTCCTCTTTCACTTTCATCAAGAGGCTTTTGAGTTCCTCTTCACTTTCTGCCATAAGAGTGGTGTCATCTGCATATCTGAGGTGATTGATATTTCTCCCGGCAATCTTGATTCCAGCTTGTGCTTCTTCCAGCCCAGCGTTTCTCATGATGTACTCGGCATAGAAGTTGAATAAGCAGGGTGACAATATACAGCCTTGACGTACTCCTTTTCCTATTTGGAACGAATCTGTTGTTCCATGTCTAGTTCTAACTGTTGCTTCCTGACCTGTATACAGGTTTCTCAAGAGGCAGGCCAGGTGGTCTGGTATTCCCATCTCTTTCAGAATTTTCCACAGTTTATTGTGATCCACACAGTCAAAAAGGCTTTGGCATAGTCAACAAAGCTTCCGTTTCTTTATATTTGTTTCTGTATATTTGTATACATATATTTGTATATATGTAAGTTTCCACTCAAAAGCACACTGAGTTTGAATATTTTTACTTCTGGTTTGAAGTTTTGTTAAGTTTTTACATGCTTTTTTGGGTGCAATTTTAATTTTGAATGCAAACAAGCACAGCTTCAGGTTAGTGAGCTCGCTTCATTTGAATAGGAGATGTGTGCTTCATCCCTCAGCATATTCGACTCCGTGACAGCTTAGTTTTCATAACGTCTAATTGGGAAAGTCATGCTGGGTGATGCATCTGAACACACACATCAGCACACAGCATCCTGAGTTCAGGCAATTGTGGATCCTTCTGGGATTAAGCCACAAACAATTTTCTACAAACTGTCCTCAGTCTTCATGCCCTTGCCCAAAATAGACAGCTCCTAGTCACCCGCCTCCTATGCTGGTCCTAATGGATGGTTGACGGGCACCAGCTGGTGTTTTACTTCCATATTCCTGTGTGTTTGGAGCGAGGCCAGCACACTGGGCAGGCTTTGAGCAATTCTAACTGCCTTGAGGTTGCCAGAGTAATGTAGGGGTTGAATTCCTTGTACCATCTCTCAGATTGGCTTGGTGTGCTTGGAGAGCAGGCCCTGTAGGCCCCACCTGGATGCCCATTCCAGGTCACCCAACTTCTCCTAGGATGAGAGAACCTTATATAAGCAGCAGCCCAACCCTCCATCAATCCTAATGTCAAATACAGCCCACATGTAAGTACAATCAGAATATCCCTCAGTAAACATCCTCTGGAAGCATTGTTAATGCATGTGCAGTGTCCCTACGGGCAATGCTTGGTCAAATCCCCAGCTGGAGCCTGGATCCCATGGTTCTAGCCATGTAACATTGTTTCCTTTCTTAGGGGAAGGGAGGGTATTAATAGATTATACCTATTGTTCTTAGGCAAGGCAGGCTGAGTCCCAGTGCTCTTTTTTGTTAAGATAGCTGCCTGGGAGTCCTGAGGAGAATGAGCATTATCCACGTATCCCTTGGTTAGAGACCCTTTTGTTAAGATATCCTGTTTGCTTGCTCTTTTGTGCCATAAACAGATTAGGGAGAATCATGCTCTTTGTGTACGAAATAAGGTAAAGGAAGGTGTAAACGGATTGCATCCTGAGCCATAATATCTGGCCTGGAGAGATAAATGTGAGAAATAAGGACCCCTTCTCCCTTTTCTAGAAGAGGAGAAAGCAGTGTGGATAACGCTTTCATGATTTTATTATTATTTGTGTTTTGATGGTACTTTTGGTAAGAGATGAAAGGGTTTTGGCCAGGCTCTCAAAGCTCAACTTGGATCTGAGGAAGAAAGCCCCCAAGTGTGGCAGGCCTTGAAACAGATGTCTCTCGTGTCTTATCGAATAAACTCACCAGACTTGGGTGAGTGAGCAGGCACATCAACAAGGTTAGAAGCACAATCTCTGGAGTCAGACTGACCAAGGGTTGCCATTTCACCTGCCATTTTACCTCTAGTTTACCAGCCCCGTCTGTAAACTAGAATTAATAGCTACACCACCAGGTCACTGAGAGTTAAGTGAGATGATGCATATAAAGCATTACGACATAGCAAGCCTTGTAACTTCCCCAGGAGTCCAGTGGTTAAGACTGGGCACTTGCACTGCAGGGAGGGTGGGTTTGATCCCTGATGGGGGAACTAAGATTCTGCATACTGAATGCCATAGCCAAAAAATTTAAAAAATAACTAAACAATTAAAAAAAAAAAAAGACACACTGGACTTCCCTGGCAGTCCAGGGGTTGGGAGCCCACCTGCCAAGACAGGGGACATAGGTTTGATCCCTGGTCCAGGAAGATCATATGTGCTGCTGGGTAACTAAGCCTGGGCACTGTAACCGCTAAAGCCCACAGGCCCTAGAGCCTGTGTTCTGCAGCAAGAGAAGCCACTGCAAGAAGAAGCCCACACACCACTACAAAGCACCTGCTAGCTGCAACTAGAGAAAGCTCACACATAGCAACAGAGACCCAGCATAGCCATAGGTACAACCAACATTTCTCAAAAAAATTTTTTAAACATAGTGAGTCTTAATTATTGTTATTTTCATGATAAGAACACATGGGAGGTGCTACAACCCACTTGGGGGTTTGGAGATTTAAAGTGAAATAATAAATATGGCTTCCCAGGTGGCACTAGTGGTAAAGAACCCAACTGCCAATGCAGGAGATATAAGAGATGTGGGTTTGATCCCTGGGCTGGGAAGATCTCCTGGAGAAGGAAATGGCAACTCACTCCAGTATTCTTGCCTGGAGAATCTCATGAACAGAATAGCCCAGTGGGCTACAGTCCATGGGGTTGCAAAGAGTCAGACATAACTGAAGCAACTAAGCACAGCACAGTAATAAATAAGGGGGAAATATAGGGAAATAGTCTATGACAAAATGTCAGGACATGGGGGGTCTGGGAATCTTGAAGTATGAGAAACAGTTGAGGAAACTAAGGGTGTCCTGCTTGCAAGAGAAAAAATTGTCTACTTGATGGACCATGTTGTATTCCAGTAGTGGCTAAACCCACCTGACAGGGATGCTCTGTGCCACGTGGCACCTTTCAACTCTTGATGAAACTCTGGTCTTTCAAAGGGCTGTGCCCTGAAGGCAGCAGAGATTGTTGGGCAAAGGCTGTGACTCATGATTAGCAGCTGGGGCATCCAGGGCTCCCAGCTGGGAGATGATGACCAGCCTGGTCCTCTGGCTGAACCAGAAGGACCCGGGACTCAGAACAGCCCAGAGAGGTGAGCAGGAGGTGGTTTATCCCAAATGGACCATAGAAGGCTTTCGGACAGATCCTAACACTATTCCTAGTATTTTGCCCAGCTTCAGAAGGGGTTACCTCAGGTCACAGAAGCACTCCTGGGTGGAGTGGAGTTTGTTTGCTTGTGGTCTGGTCAGGAAGCGCCAAGCCGGGTGGCCGAGAGGCTGGCCATCTTGGCTGGAAGGCCGAATGACTGGCCAACTGGTGCGTCTCCAGGGAGCTGGCCGACCCGCCTCGACAGCCTGGTTCTCCAGCCACTGTTGCTGCCTGCAGAGCGTCCCCCTCCAGCCAGCTGATTTTCTCATTGCAAGGCTTG
Organism: Nanger dama; assembly: GCA_917880005.1. Lineage (NCBI taxonomy): Eukaryota > Metazoa > Chordata > Mammalia > Artiodactyla > Bovidae > Nanger > Nanger dama. The sequence goes on along the minus strand of CAKJTW010000036.1, from coordinate 19,741,612 downwards.
TAATGGCGTGATTTATGACTGTCCTCATCCACGCTGGCCCCTGGGTATACACAGTTTCCCTTCCAGGCTGGGAAGTGAATAATGAATTAATCACCCTGCTTCGAATTCAATATGAAGCTGAGTGTTTGCAAATCTTTATTGTACTGTGCAAGCCAAGTCGAACCGCTCCATTTACACTTCTAATTCATTTGAGTTTGTACAATTCTGCCTGCTCCTGTGGAGATGCAGCCCCGTGGCTTCTTAGTCTCGGAGAAAGACTCGCGTGCCCCTCCCAGCCGTCCTCTCCCCTAAAAGTGGATGCCAAAGACTCCTGGGAGCTCAGAGAGGCCAAGCCACTTCCTCAGAGACTGCCCTCTGGAATGCCTCATGTCCCCAAAGATGCTGTAAACAGCATCTCTAAGCATCAACAGAGATAGCTAATGCCAGTCAGCGTGTGTGGCACAGAGACGGCACACAGGAAACATTTGTTGAACGAAGGACCCTGGCCCCACAGACACATGTTTATAAAAACTAATGGCTTGCAGTCACAGCTGCACTGGTTTCTCTTTTCCCTTGATCAGGAAAGGAGAGGGGAAAATATCTTACGTACAGATGAGCAAAGATAACAATTACATCTGGGATTTCCCTAATGCCTAAGTGATCTACAGGAAGGGAAATCTCCTCCAGGCAGCTCTAGCCTCCCATCCCATGTGGGAGACTGTAAATACTCAAATCCAGTCCACTCTAGCCCGTGACGGGTTCATTAGTAGATTGGCCACAACTGAGGAAAGAATTTCTGAGCTAGAAGATCTATCAATGGAACGCTCCAAAATGGAAAAGCAAAGAGAAAAAAGACAAGGGAAAAAACAGAACAGAATATCCAAGGACTATGGGATAACTCCAAAAGGCATGACATATATGTAGTGGGGATACCAGAGAGAGAAGAGAGAAAGGAACCGAAGAAATGTTGGAAACTAACAACAGAGAATCTCTCCAAATTAGTGTCTGTAAACCACAGATCCAAGAAGCAAGATAAATGCTGGAGAATAAAAAGCTCAATCTAGGTACATCAAGTTCAAAGTAAATAAAAATATAGAAAGAGATGGAAATCAGGGACAAAGAGATCCAGAAATGGATGGAGGAACTCCCTAAGATAATGGTAAAAGAAACAAAGATCACATCTGTACCCAAGGTCAAACTGGAGCATGTCAGAAGGTTCCAGGGACAGGTACTTCCAGAAGTACTTATGATATAAGTGAAACTGAATATGCATCTGGAGCTCTCATGAGCAGATTTAGAGAACTGGCAGAGGACTTAGGGCTGAATTAGCAATAATGATGCACAAAGAATCTAAGCAAATGGAAAAAGTAAAGACAATTGATTTCAGGGAAAATAAAACCTTATGCAGGAAGGGTAAAGTCATCTTAATCATCGGACATTCATAGTTCAACCATGAATAGTACTTACATCATCATAATAATATCAACATTGACTATGAGGTAACCAAATTTATGATATAAGTGAATTGAGAGCACAGGAGATGGGAAATATCCAGACTTGTGAAAAACTTAGAACAGCAGACACATGTTATTTAGCAATTCAAAGGTAAGTTGAATCAGTTAAAGAGCTGAAGGTACTTGCCTCTGGGAAGCCAGAAATTAAGGTAGGAGTGATGAGTTTATAATTTTTGCAATAAATCATGCAAAAGTCTTAAAACTAACTGCACAATACCTAGCTCCTTGGAGAAATGGCTCATTCCAAGATTAGGACAGGGTGGGCTCAAGATGAGCCTAGAACATCTCATTGTTCCAGAAAGTGAGGAAGTACTTGAAGACACATCGCAAGGATACAGAAGCCACCCTGAAGGGGTTTCCACCGGCCACATCTTAGACAGTCTACCCAAAATATGTAAGTGCAATAATATGTTATAAACCAGGGGGAAAATAAGAGTTTGTGAGCCTATACTGAAAACTGATTAAAAAAAAACAAATAATAATTAAATATATAGGGATGGGAGAAGTCTCCTGAATGCAAAGGAGGTCTCCTAAAGAATATCAAGAGCCAGCTGGTGAATGTGGAGGGATTCTAGGGTTAGAAAAATCTTCATTTTGTAATCATCATTTTAAAGATTGAATCAGGAAAGAATCATCAGTGGATGCTGACTTTAGGGGAAGTTTTGACATTAAAGTATCTATCTACAGGCTTCTTAAAAGTTGCATGTGTGAGAGGAAGAACTAATTCTGTAATGAGGTAAATAGGGCAACACCTTGGTAGAGTAATTACGATTAGAAATAGTTAGGAGGGACAGGGGGCTTCCCTGGTGGCTCAGCAAGTAAAGAATCTGCCTGCAATACAGGAGGCACAGAAGATGTGGGTTCGATCCCTGGGTTGAGAAGATCCCCTGGAAGAGGAAATGGCAATCCACTCCAGTATTCTTGGCCGAAAAAAATCCCATGGACAGAGGAACCTGGTGGGCTACAGTCCATGGGGTCACAAAAGAGTTGAACACGACTGAGCAGCTAACCACAGGAGAGACAGGCGACCACTGTATAATTCTAAATATGATACTCTGAAAGAACACCACATCTTCAATACAGTATTCTGATCATGAAATCATAATCATAATTTAATTAAAATGAGCATTTGAATAAATGAGGGATATTCTAGTTAAAAAGATAGGCAGGACTATGTTCTTAACAAATGTCAATGTCCTAAGAATCAAAGAAAGGCTCTGGAAATGGTCTAGATTAAAAGAGGCTAAAGAGATTTGACAACAAAAGGCAGTACTTGACCCTAGAGTAGGTTCTGTGCTAGAGAAGAAAATGCAATAAAGGAGATTATTAGACCAACTGACAAAATTAGACTATGGACAATAGATTAGATAAGTATTGTAGCAATGCTAATTGTAAATACATGAAGTTGATAACTGTGCTGTAGTTACGTAAGAGAATATATTTTAAATCATGTGTGTGTATGTATTTGTTTGTTTATGGTTGCACTGGGTCCTCATTGCTGCCTGCAGGCTCTCTTGCTGTGGTGACCAGGGGCTACTCTTCATAGCAGTGAATGGGTTTCTCACTGTGGCAGCTTCTCTTGTTGCGGAGTACAGGATCTAGGTGCACGGACTTCAGCAGATGCAGCACACGAGCTCAGTAGTGGTCGAGCTTGAGAGCTCTGGAGAGCGGGCTCAGTAGGCGCAGCACGTTGGCTTCAGTTGCTCTGTGGCAGGTGGGATCTTCCTGGAGCAGGGATTGAACCTATGTCCCCTTCACTGACAGGCAGATTCCTATCCACTGTATCACCAGGGAAGTCCTAAGAGAATATTTTTGTTCTTCAGTTCAATTCAGTCTCTCAGTCGTGTCCAACTCTTTGCAACTCCATGAACTGCAGCATGCCAGGCCTCCCTGTCCATCACCAACTCCTGGAGTTCACGCAGACTCATGTCCATCGAGTCGGTGAGGCCATCCACCCACCTCATCCTCTGTCGTCCCCTTTTCCTCCTGCCCCCAATCCCTCCCAGCATCAGAGTCTTTTCCAATGAGTCAACTCTTCTCACAAGGTGGCCAAAGTACTGGAGTTTCAGCTTTAGCATCATTCCTTCCAAAGAACACCCAGGACTGATCTCCTTTAGAATGGACTGGTTGGATCGCCTTGCAGTCCAAGGGATTCTCAAGAGTCTTCTCCAACACCACAGTTCAAAAGCATCAATTCTTTGGTGCTCAGCTTTCTTCACAGTCCAACTCTCACGTCCATACATGACCACTGGAAAAACCAATAGCCTTGACTAGTTGGACCTTTGTTGGCAAAGTAATATCTCTGCTTTTCAATATGCCATCTAGGTTGGTCATAACTTTCCTTCCAAGGAGTAAGCGTCTTTTAATTTTATGGCTGCAATCACCATCTGCAGTGATTTTGGAGCCCCCAAAAATAAAGTCTGACATGGTTCCCACTGTTTCCCCATCTATTTGCCATGAAGTGATGGGACCAGGTGCCATGATCTTTGTTTTCTGAATGTTGAGCTTTAAGCCAATTTTTTTCACTCTCCTCTTTCACTTTCATCAAGAGGCTTTTGAGTTCCTCTTCACTTTTTGGCATAAGAGTGGTATCATCTGCATATCTGAGGTGATTGATATTTCTCCCGGCAATCTTGATTCCAGCTTGTGTTTCTTCCAGTCCAGCGTTTCTCATGATGTACTCTGCATATAAGTTAAATAAGCAGGGTGACAATATACAGCCTTGACGTACTCCTTTTCCTATTTGGAACCAGTCTGTTGTTCCATGTCCAGTTCTAACTGTTGCTTCCTGGCCTGCATATAGGTTTCTCAAGAGGCAGGTCAGGTGGTCTGGTATTCCCATCTCTTTCAGAATTTTCCACAGTTTATTGTGTAGGAAACACCAAAGTATTTAGGGTTAGAGGACTATGAGGTATATAGCTTACCATCAGATGGTATAGGAAAAAATCAGGGGGAAAGAGGGCTTATGATAAAGCAAATAGGTTTAAAATGTTAACAAGAAATAAATCAGGGTATAGGAATGCTTCTTTTTCTATTTTTATAAATTTGAAATCATTGCCAAATAAAATGTTACAAAGGAACTAAATACATCTTGCTGTCCCCTGAATTTTAATTAAAAAATAATACAATAAAAACTATCTGCCTCCAGAAAGAAAATATTACTAAATCAGTTGAGAAAATTTACATTGAGCAACCTGAGTATTGACATATTTTGGGTGAAAGACTAATGGGTCACAGGTTCCACACACAAATACAGATAAGACATAGATTAGATATGTATATAGATATGTTCATGCCCTTCTTCATAGTATCTTTTCTTTAGAGCCTACAAATATGTGCTTACAATGCTTAAAGTTCAGTATGGATTGTATGGCCTCAATGATTTAAAAAACATAAAAGTATGTTATAAAAATTATACTGTAAGGAAATGTACAAACTGAATTTCATTTTCTGCTTTATAAACTTATGTGTTTTCCAGAATTTCTCTAATGAGCAAGCATGCTGCTGCTGCTGCTGCTAAGTCACTTCAGTCGTGTCCTTTACATTTATTTTATCAAAATAGTTACAGTTTTAAAAATCAGTCTATATAATTTTGCATGTATCATACGATTACAATCAGTAAAACTACAGACAACAAAAAAATTAAAGGGAATGTACCAGAAATGAGTACTTCTGGGTGGTAAAAATATGACTTTTTTTTCTTCTTTCAATCCTTCTCTATTTTCCTAATTACTGCTATAATAACAAGACACCAATTTTCTTTTTTCATCAGTGAGAGAGTTACAGATTATTTTTTAGATGAGGTCCTCACACTTCAGTCTATGCACTAAAATTAATTCCAGGGATTTTAAAGAATCAAATTTTCAAACTGTGCAAAACTTGGAGACTGTGAAGTCAAACCTCTTGAATGGAATAATTTTGTAAATGTTTGAATTGTAAGAGAAATCACAAAGACAAGGATTTGCTATGTGAAAATTCTGTAATATCATAAAGTCAGAATAGTATCTCAAGTACCAAGGATATGATTTCATACTTTGATAAAAATGCTAACATAAGGCTCCATGACTGTTCAGCCCTTTTGACAGAATCTCCGCCAAGTCCCCTCTGTTTGGTGGCTCAGACTGGTCCCTGTTCATTTCCACTCCCACCTCTCTGGGAAGACAATCCTGAAGGGTTGTAGTGCACCAGTCTCCTTTCTTGACCTTGACATAAAGCATTTCCAGTTCTCTGCAGTCTCCATCCATATCTTTGCTTCCTGACCCTCCTAGAGATGAAAGCTAGACAGTGCCTTTATCCTTTCTTTATTCTACTTTCTGGCAGAAGGCTTCTCTTCCCAGCTTGGCCAAGGACTCCTACAGAAGGGCCAGTGCGGCGGTCCTCCTCTCTCTGGGACGGCCTCTTTGTCTGCGATTGCTGTTCCATCTCCGGCAGCGAGGCAGACCATCTGCTGATGCCTACCACCAGCTGCCGTCTCGTCTTAGCTTTCTCATCTCCCCTGAGAATTCCCTGCTTCGAGCATGTAGTATTCTCTCCTGCCCTCACTCAGTCTGGGTCCTTATCTTTAGTGAGCTTTCACAATCTCTCCCCTTCACTTAGCATCGCCCTGGCTTCCCCTAGGGAGCTGAAGTCTGCAGCCTTCCCCAAATAAGTCCCTTACCGTGATATACACCATCACATGGAACCATAGGGAAGGGAGTGCATCCTGGGAAGTGTTTGAGCACGCTCACAAGGGACATATAGCTTTCTCCAGGAGGAAAACAGATCCCGGGGCTCTCAGTCTCACGGGACCTTAGTTTCAGTTCCCCATATGGAGTCTCAGACCTGTGAATCATGCCCAAGGTTGAAATTTTACTTCGGTATAGTTTCACAGAGAAAAAGAGCCTGTTCATTTAGATAAGACTCTTTTTCCACCTAGAGAGCTCTGCCCTACATGTCCACATTTTAAAATCAGATGCATCCTTCAGGGTCTGGAGTAAATGCCATCTCCATCAGAAAGTCTTCTCTGATCTTCAGCTGAGTGTCCTCTTTCCTCCTTGTCAAATCTCCTAGTCCTGAATTCACATGTCTGCTGGGCAGAACAGATGCTGACCATTCCCTGCTATGATGCCCATCCCCTCTCTTTCTCAGCATACTGCTGAACCCTCAGCACACGCAAGGCCTGGCTTGGTCAAGTTACAGCATGAACTGAATTGACCTGAACGAAGCTGCCTGCAAGCCCAGAGTCATCACAGTAATAATTATCTGCAAATGGCTGCTGGCTGGCTGCATAAAACTCCTACTCCTGACCACAGAGCTCTGTTTTCCAGAGCTCTCTAGTGCCCTACACCCCTGATCTCTCCACCACGACCTGGTCCAGGCCAGGCCCAGGACTTGCAAGCCCAGCATGATTCTTAGAACACTAATGAGTTACACAGCTCATTTTCCTTCTTCCCTGTATTGTCAGTCAGGCCCCTAGAAGCAGTGCCTGAGAGATGGATTCTTGGGCAAGTGATGCATTGAGGGAGTACTCTCAGGAGAAACCTGTAGATGAATGAGAGAAGCAGGAGAAGAAGCTTCATAAAGATGTCAGGGGAAATCTAACTACAGCTGATCCCTGGAGAGTCCTGGGTCATCAAGTGCTCAAGAGGCAAGGGAGCTGGGCTTCTAGACTGTTCCAGTGGTCAGTCATTGGCCAAGATGCTTCCTAAGGGGGTGAGACTTGTAACCTCCCATTTCTCCAGCTTTCTAGCAGCCAAGGGCACACCTCCAGGCAAGCATGCAGATATGAACTGTTAGCAGTCAACACCCACAGCAGCTAGAGGTTGGCGCACCAGCCTGGTACAAGGGATCTGGGGGAGATACCAACATCTGTTACATCCCTGGCTATGGACTGCATATTTGTGTGCTCCTCTTCCCCAGCAAATACATATGTTAAGCCCCTAATCCCCAGTAGTGTTTGGAGATAGACCCTTTGGAAGGTAAATGAGTTTGAATGAGGTGATAGGGGTGGGAGGCACTAGTGGTAAAGAACCCCCTGCCAATGCAGGAGACATAAGAGACGAGGGTTTGATCCCTGCGTTGGGAAGATCCCCTGGAGAAGCAAAAGGCAACCCACTCCAGTATTCTTGCCTGGGAAATCCCATGGACAGAGGAGCTTGACAGGTTATGATTAGGATCACAAAGAGTCAGACACCACCGAAGCGACTAAGCACACACACCTCTGTTTTACATGATGGCGTTGGTGCCCTTCAAAGGGAACGAAGGAAGAGATCTGAGCTCACTCTTAACCATGTGAAGATACAGTGAGACCATAGCTCTCTATGAAGCAACAAGCAGGCCCTGCCCTCACCAGTGCCCGACCATGCTGGCCTCTGGATCTTGGGTTGCCAGCCTCCAGAACTGTGAGAGAGAAATGTTTTTTGTTAAAGCTATCCAGCCTCTGGTATCTTGCTGCAGCAGCCTAACTGACTAAGACATCCCTCATTGCTTATTCTCTTCCTACACACATTTTCTTTTAAAAGGTCTATCACTTTCACTCTTTTTAAACCTTCATACTTGGACATGGACACAATCACCTAATTCCAATCTTTATCAGCCTCCTGAAACCCCAAACTACTTGCTTCCATGGATTGGACAAAGAATCATTATGCATTTTCATCATAGAATCTTAAAGACCAGCACTGTTGCTTCTTCATTTCAAAAAATGAGGCAACTGAGGCACAGATAGACAAGATTTACTTTGTCTAACAAATTTTGTGGCAGAACCAAGCCTGTGGGTACATAACTTCCAAACAAGAGCTATTCCACCATACCCCTATTCCTCCTTAAATCATTGCCTTGACTGTTTTGCTAGAATTTTCTAATTAATCATTATTGGGAATTATCATTAAATTCAATGCTTGAGGAAAAGTTGCATGCCAAGAATAGCCTTCCTTCCTGTGGTTTATGTCTTAGAATGAGGACATGGAGTTAAGCCAGATATAGAACCTACTTAAAACCTTACAGAGTTTTAAACCAAACTTGAACCTTCTGGAGATCATTTATTTATTCTTGGCAACTTGCTGCTTCCTGATTCTTGGAAAGTTGCTGGCTCATTTAGAAGGAAAAACTCATGAGACTTCTTGTGCATTGAGTAGCTCTTACAAAACAGTCTTTTGAAGTGTAAAGTGTAAATGAATAAGAAACAGAAGACTGAAGTTCTAAAATACACATGGATGTAGTCATTAAGGGAAGAGGCACACCAGGCAAAATGCATAATTGTTTCTTGTGCCCTAAACACTGCAGAAAAGTATGATGCCCAGCAATTCCCAACATGCTAGAGTTTTTCATTTGTCTGAGACACTCTTAGAGACACTTCGTGGGTGACTTAGGCTGTCACAGGGCATTAGAGGGAGCATGGCCATAGCTAAACACACTCTACTCTCTCTCCCAAGCATTTCTCTTGCAATTTGCTCTGTGAATAAGGGTTTTTTCTGCTTAGTGATCCAAACTGGTTGGAATAACCCATCACAGACTCAGAAACTTTAGGCTAAAAGAGTGTGGTTATCCTGTGTCAGGGTCATCACAGGCCAGTTAGGACAACTGCTTTTCTGTATTTAAAGCCCTAGTGCTCTAAAGGTTGATTGCCATAGGAGAGGGGTCTCCTCAGAACACAGAAGATTTCCTTCAACACAAATTAGACATTTTCACTTCTTCTGTGGCCTTCAGTCACATAGAAGCCTGGTTGGTCTCTACCGTCATCCATAATCCAACTCTCCCCTAGCCCAAGTTCAACTCAAGGCTCATTAAGACTTATTAACCAGTTCCTCTCTATTTTATATTAGAGGTCCTAGCCCTCTTCCTTAATAGCTGGTCTATCCATCAAAGTAAAAGGCAAATATAAGCAATTGTCTAACATCCAGAAACACCATTTTCATTATTCTAGCCAGTTGGTTCCCTCTTCACCAAACACATCACTATTTTTCAGCATGAAGAATTAAATTCTCCCTCCACCACACTAGTAAGATGGAACATCCCCCCTCTCACACAACAATACCAAGTTTTCAAGACATTTTCAATTCTGCTTACCAGTTTTTAAATATTCCAGGTCTCCCTACTGTTTTGAAAGATGGCAGATACAGCACAGTTGAGTAGCTGGAGCACTGCCTTCTGAACCAACTGACTTAGGATAACTCTCAACTCAGCTTGTTATCTTTGTATTCTTAGATAAGCTACTCAAATTTTTGAACCTAACTTTCCTCATCTCTTTACCACAGTCACACTGGTTAGCTTATCAGGGAGTTCTGAAAGTCCAATGAGTTAATGTTCAAAAATCCGTTGTTGTTGTTCAGTCACTATGTCATGTCCAGCCCTTTGTAACCCCATGGACAGCCTGCCAGGCTCCTCTGTCCTCCACTATCTCCCAGAGTTTGCTCAAAATACCCAGTTCATAGCAGGTGCTCAAAAACTGAGAGCAATCATTATTATTTTTTATTTGGCTGCATTAGGTCTTAGTTGCAGCACACAGGATCTTCCTGCATCATGCAGGATCTTTCTTTGAGGCACACAGACTCTCTTTGCAGCACACAGGCTCACTTTGTGGCATGTGGGATCTTAGTTCCCCGACCAGAGATCAAACCTACGTCCCTTGCATTGCAAGGCACATTCTTAACCACTGACCACCAGGGAAGTCTTGAGAGCAATTGCTGTTATTACGGTTTTAGTAACATCCATTCTTCATTGCAGATAGTGAAAAAGCACCCCACTCATCCTGAAGTCCCTCTTGCTGGCAACTGGGGCCAACATCCACACCATCCCTTCAGCCCTTGCTGAACTTCCTCTCCTCCTGACTCTCAACCCCAGCCACACTGAGGAGAGTATAGACTCATGAAATGGTTTTCTCAAGGTTTCCCAAGGAGGAGCAGGCCCTCCCAAATAAAGAAACCCTTGAATTATTCCTCCAGGTTTTGTGTGAAGATGAGGGAATATTTTGAAGCATCAGTTCTTTACCTTTTCCCAACTTACCTCTACCTCTGACTAATGAAAAATCAGCCATCGGCTTTGGCATGACCTAGCTCTTCCCTGAGGAGCTAGCCAAATTTCCAGGTATTTCCAAGTATATATCAGGAACATAGAAATGTAGGTCTGGAGTTTGGAGAAGGGTTTAAAGATGGAGACAAGGATTTGGACATTGTATTAGTCAGTTTGGGCTGCTGTAACAAAAACATAAGTGATTGGGTGGCTAAAACAATAAGCATTTATTTCTCACAGTTCTGAGGCTGGGAAATCCAAGCTCAAGGAACTGGCAGATCCAGTGTCTGGTGAGGGCCCAATTCCTGGCTTGTAGGCACAGCCACTTTCTCTCTGTACCCTTCTATGGCAAAGAGAGAGAGGGCTAACTCCCTTCCTCCTCTTACATGGACGCTAATGCATCATGGGTTCCTCTCTCATGACAAAGCCCCACCTCCAAACACCATCACATTAGGACTTCAACATAAGGGTCTAGTAGAGATGCAAATGTTTACAATATAGCAGACATCCTCCACCTGAGCTGTTCATTTAACCCCAGTGGGTAGGTGCAGTCTCTGATGTTGTAATACACCTGATATGTTCACAGAGCCAAGAGATGACATGTAACATGTAATGTCATCTATCAGGTAACACTCAAGCAAACTTTGAAAATGGAAAACAATGAGGGAGGAACTCACTTGAGAGGATGCTAAAACATAAAGTAGTTTGGAAAAAAATCTAGTATAGTGCCCAATAGAACAAAATAAGTAGTTTAGACCACAGTGCACTCATAACAAGTTCATACAAGATCAGTAAATGCCACCAGGTAATTGGTTGGCTATTTGAAAAATGAATTGGGTCTTCAGGCAACAGCAGTTAGTTCTTACCTGAAATTCTATGGGGTCTGAGAACTAGAAGCAAAAGACTGAGATGGTAGAATTGCAGGCTAAAGCAGCCTGGGTTCCTGAGTCACCACTTGGAGGCACATGCTCGGAAATGCTACCTGACTGTCACCGGGCTTGACACCAGTGAGAATTAAGGCTTTGTTGTGTTAAGGCTTTGAGATTTCAGGGTTTAACAGTTGTAGCAGCTAGCATTAATTATCTCAAATACAACGCCTTTGCACCTTACGCCACACGTCCAAATCAAGATAAATTCTAGATAGAATAAGAAATGTTAAAAACTATAAGAAAATAAAGATGAATGTTTATCTGACCTCTGGATGGGGATTTTCTAAGGCCTAAAAGTGGTAGAAGACACTACAAAAGGAAAGATCTATAGTTTAACTGCATAAAAAGTTAAATTCTGTTTACATCAGATTTGAATTTAAAAACAAGATTGAATAACAAATGAGAAGGATATGTTTGCAGCAGCTATGATAAAGGGTTAATAGCTCTAATATTTAAAGAGCTCAGAAAAATGGAGGCTGGGGGAACGAGAAAGAATTATCTGAAGCAAAGCTTTAATCATAGCCGGCTTGTCCTGATACCTAAAGTGTTTCTGAGTCCCTCCAGTTCTGCCAATTGGTTTGTGTTCTGTACATGCAAACTGTATTTAACAATGGCTCAAGTCCAACCTAATTAGTAAAGTCAATCTGCCGCAAAGAAAAGATCATTATAATGCTTCATGCAGCCAAATGTCTGTGATATTTCTAGTATGTGCTATTGGAAGTTCTCCACATGACTGCTCCCCTCTGTTGGTAGAAGAAATTTAGAGCTGGTCACCCTTTCTGGGAGCTCTAGAGTAACGGTAGGATTGTCCCTAGGAACAGAGCTAGAGCAGACAATGAAGAAATTGGAGCAATTTAAAAAAACTTGTATTCATTCAGTCATACAGTCATTGAATTAAATTACTGAGCCCATTACCTGGTGCTAGTCACTTTCTGTGCATCACCTTACTTAATTCTCACAATGCTTCTGCAACTAGGTCTCATTTTTTCTCCTCTTTTTCAAATAAGGATAGTGAGGCTCACAGGAGTGAAATAATTTGGTTAACATTACACAGGAAACTAGCAGAGCTGAGATCTGAGCCTAGTAGGTTTGGCTTCAACAGCATGTCCCTCATCACTGCCACATTGCCTCCTGCTGATCTAAAGGAAGGTTCTACATAGATGACATTTCTGACAATAGCAGGACTTGAAGGGACATACAAGGGAACGGAGGATGGATAAACAGTGAGGCAAGGGGGGCACTTCCCTGCTGGTCTTGTGGCTAAGACTCTGAGCTCCTAGTGCAGGAGGCCCAGGTTCAAAGCCTGGTCGAAGAACTAGATCCCATATGCCACAACCAAGACCTGGCCCCACCCAGGAATAAATAAATCTTTTTGAAAGAAAAAAGAGTGAGGCAAAGGTCTAAAGTCTGCTGCCAACTACCTTCTGGCCTAAAACAACTACGAAAAACCCGGACAAAATACATGAAACAACAGTTTTCAAGACACTAGATATGAGAAAGAAAAGGACAGTGATCCTTGGGAGGTCAGAAATAAGTGAGGTAAGTCCTATGATTACCTCAGCTTACTGCCTAGAGAGAATCCAGCCCACACTGTGGGAAGGAGGGGCTCGGGAAGAGCCCAGCAGTCTCCTGAGTTGAGGAGATGGAGGTGGGTTGGCAAGGAGCCTAGAATTCAAAGGCTGACAACTGAGACAGAGAGGGCTGTAAATGGGATGAGAGCTCTGGAGATCGGCAGAAAAAGTCCTCCTTGAGTCTCTAGCTAAGTTCTCATCAGTGCATATATGTGAAGAAACAATCCAAGGTAATGGAGAAAGATTAGAAGCAAATATTCTAATATTCCTAGCCCTCACACAAGGCTAGAAATGGTTCTTGTTTTCAACAGCTGGCTTGGAAAAACCTCAGAAAGTATGGGACATTGGGAAAAGTACCAGGAAGAGATTTGCCTAATTTGTGAAGCAGAATTAACCATAGAAAAAGTTCTGGTCTGGTTCAGTTGAAAAAGACTTAAAAGCAAGATCTGAAAAACAAACAAAAACATCAAGTGGTTTCTAAGTAATTTAGCTGCACCCCAGAATAAAGCTGAAGAATCAGATAGGAAGAAAAAAAAATATCCAGCACCCAATAAGGTAAAATTCACAATGCTTTATGTCTAATAGAAAAACAGGATTGAAAAATAGTAGGAGAATAAGGCATGTAGTGAGGAGAAAACCAACCAATTGAAACTGACTCAGATATGACACAGACAATGGAATTAATAGACAAGGATATTAAAAGTTATTAAAACTGCACTCCATATGTTCAAGAGGCTGAAGGGAAGAGTGAGCATATTTAGAAGAGACATAAAAGATATTTAAAAAACAATCCCAATCATATGTGTAGAGATAAAAAAAAAGCTGTCATATCTGAGATGGAAAATAAGCTAGAGGGAATTAGATAGCACAGAGGAAAGAATAGTGGACTTGATGACACAGAATTAGAAACTATGCAGAATAGAGGGGGAAAGACTGAAAAAAAAAAAAAGAAACAGAGCATCAGTGAGCTGCAGGACAACTTGAGTAAGCCAAATACATGTGTAATTGAAATCTCCAAAGGAGGAGAAAAATAAAAATAAAAAGGCTGGAGAGACAATGGTTGTAAACTTTCCAGACTTGATGGTAAACTACATACTCACATATCCAAAAACCTCAATGAACTTCAAATGAAAGAACTATCACAAGCAATTGTAACCCTCCAAAGGACATAAAATGAAATAAGAAAAATAAACAATTAGTTCTAAAAAAGTCAGGAAAAGAATACAGAAAGCAAATAGCAAAAAGGTTAAATGTAAACCCAACACCTCCCCGCCCTCCAATTTTTTAAAGCGAATTAAGGTATATGGCCTAAACTCCCTCCAAAAATATTTTAAGATTGGGTAAATTAAGCAAAGTCCAACTATAGTAATAAGGAACCCACTTTAAATAAGACACAGATAGTTTTGAAGCCAAGGGATGGTAAAAATATATACCATATTGCATTAGACTCCTGGGGCTACTGTAATAAATTGTCACAAACTTGGTGACTGAAAACCACAGAATCGTATATCTCTCACAGTTCTGGAAGCTGAAGTGTGAAATCAAGGTGCTGGCAGGGCCGTGATCCCTCTGGAGGCTCTAGTGAAGAATTCTTTGTCTCTTACAGTTTTTGGTGACTTCGGCGTTCCTTGGTTTATGGCAGCATCACTCCAATATCTGCCTCCATCTTCATGTGGCCTCCCCTTTGTCTCTGTGTGTCCTCTTCTGTCTCACAAGAACATTCTCATTGGCCCACCCTGATCCAGTATGATCATATCTTGATCCTCAATTGCATCTGTAAAGACCCTATTTCCAAATAAGTTCCACATTTTGAGATTCCAAGTAGACATGAATTTGGTGGGGGACACTATTCAACCCACTACATATGCTGCTGCTGCTGCTGCTAAGTCACTTCAGTCGTGTCTGACGCTGTGATCCCATAGACGGCAGCCCACCAGGCTCCCCTGTCCCTGGGATTCTCCAAGCAAGAACACTGGAGTGGGTTGCCATTTCCTTCTCCAATGCATGAATGTGAAAAGTGAAAGTGAAGTCACTCAGTCGTGCCCGACTCTTCGAGACCCCAGTGGACTGCAGCTCACCAGGCTCCTCTCGTCCATGGGATTCTCCAGGCAAGAGTACTGGAGTGGGTTGCCATTAACACTCATTAAAAGAAAAACCCAAGGTGAGATATCTACCTCACACCAGTCAAAATGGTCATCATCAAGAAATCCACAAACAATAAATGCTGGAGAGGTTATGAAGAGAAGAGAACCCTTCTACACACTTGGTAGAAATGTAAATTGGTATAGCCACTGTGGAGAACAGTATGGAGGTTCCTTAAAAACTAAATATGATATGATCCATCAATCCTGCTTCTGGGCATATACCCAGAGAAAAATATGATTTGAAAGAAAACATGCACCCCAATATTCATTGTAGCCCTGTTTACAATAGCCAGGATGAGGAAGCAAGAAGCAACCTACAATGTCTGTCAACGGAGGAGTGGGTCAAGAAGCTATAGTACATACACACAATGGACCACTGTATATATTGAGCATTGAAAAAGATGAGACAATGCCATTTGCGGCAACATGGATGGATCTAGAGATAGTCACTCTGAGTGAAATAAGTCGGAGAAGAAGAAATATCATATGATATCCCTTATATGCAAAATCTAAAAAGAAATGATACAGGTGAAATTATTTACAAAACAGAAACAGACTCACTGACTTAGAGAACGAACTTATGGTTGCCAGAGGGGAAAACAGGGGGAAGGGATAGTCAGGGAGTTTGAGATTAACATGTACACACTGCTATATTTAAAATGGATAACCAACAAGATCCAACTGTATATAATACAGGGAACTCTGCTCAGTGTTATGTGTTAGCCTGGATGGGAGGGGAGTTCAGGGAGAATGGATACATGTATACGTATGATTGAGCCTTTGTTGTCCACTTGAAACTATCACAACATTATTAATTGGCTATATTCCAATGTAAAATAAAAAGGTTTTTTTAAAAACAGGTAGTTATGGTAATACCAAACAAAGTAGATTTCAGAGCAACAAATATATCCAAGGATAATAATACCATATCATATTGATAAAGGGATCAATTACTCAAGACATAATAATTCTAAATGTTTATGCAGCTAATAACAGAACTTCAAAATATATAAAGCAAAAAATAATATAATTATAATGATAAATCGACGAGTCCACAATTATAATTAGAGATTTCAACATCTTTGTCTCAATAATTGACAGAATGAGTAAAAAAGTAACCTTAAAACACAGAAAACCTAAAACACTGTCAAAAAGTGGGTATAATTGATATTTATAGACCATTCTACACAGCAACAGCAGCATGTACATTATTTTCAAGTGCATGTAAGATATGTAGCAAGTTTCAGTCACTTTAAAAAAGTCAATTCATATAAAGATATTCCCTGATTGCAATGGAATTGGATTATACATTAATAACAAAAACATCTCTGGGAAAATCTCCAAATATTTTTAAATAGCATACTTCTAAATAGGCCCCAGGTCAAAGAATAAATCAAAGGAAATTAGAAAAAAATTTACTGAATGAAAATGAAAACACAACATATCAGAATTTGTGGGGTACAATTAAAAGCAATACAGGGAAATTTATAATACTAACTGCCTGTATAAAAAGGTTCTCAACTCAATGATCTGATATTCCACTTTAAGTAACTAGAAAAAGAAGCACACGATGAACCCCAAAAATGCAGAAGTCAATTAAATTGGTAACAGAAAAAACGATACAGAAAAATTAGTGAAACCAAAAGCCCAGTATTTATTGAAAAGATCAATAAAATTAATAACACCCCAGTCAGACTGATTAAGAAAAAGAAAACAGAGTAAACACATTGCCATTATCAAGAGAGACGTCACTACAGATTCTAAAGATGTTAAAAGAATATGGGGAGGAACCCAGGAAAGGGAACCCTCTAAGTGCCTGAACAGGTGGAGCTAAGGAGAAAGACTGGCCAAAGAGGCCTTCTGATCGCCAGCTACAAGAGCTTTGAAAAAGACTCTGATAGTGCCATAACACCTGCGGCAGAGGCAGTCCATGTCCCCGCACACTTGGCACTGCCAGGGTCCCTGCAAGCCAAGCCGCTGTGCCACCTTCACGCTCAACTCTCACTGGGGCAGAGCTGCCACAGGCATAAAAAGTGTTGGGTCTATGCACACAGGGTCACTTCGGTCGTGGCTGACTATTTGCGACCCTGTACTGTGGTCTGCCAAGCTTCTCTGTCAGAGAGGGGATTTTCCAGGCAAAAATACTGGAGTGTATTGGTCAATACTGGTTGCCATACCCTTCTCAGTTCAGTTCAGTCGCTCAGTCGTGTCCAACTCTTTGCGACCCCATGATTCGCAGCACCCCAGGCCTCCCTGTTCATCACCATCTCCTGGAGTTCACTCAGACTCACGTCCATCGAGTCCGTGATGCCATCCAGCCATCTCATCCTCGGTCGTCCCCTTCTCCTCCTGCCCCCAATCCCTCCCAGCATCAGAGTCTTCTCCAATGAGTCAACTCTTCCTATGAGGTGGCCAAAGTTCTGGAGTTTCAGCTTTAGCATCATTCCTTCCAAAGAAATCCCAGGACTGATCTCCTTCAGAATGGACTGGTTGGATCTCCTTGCAGTACAAGGGACTCTCAGGAGTCTTCTCCAACACCACAGTTCAAAAGCATCAATTCTTTGGTGCTCAGTCGTCTTCACAGTCCAACTCTCACATCCATACATGACCACAGGAAAAACCATAGCCTTGACTAGACGGACCTCAGTCAACAAAGTAATGTCTCTGCTTTTGAATATACTATCTAGGTTGGTCATAACTTTTCTTCAAAGGAGTAAGCGTCTTTTAATTTCATGGCTGCAGTCACCATCTGCTGCCCTAGCCGCCAACCCCACTGAGTACCTGGTGCTGCCAGAACCCCTGAAACCCAAGCAGCTGCACCACCTCCACACCTGGCCCTCACAGGGGCAAACCCAAGCCCTCCAGGGCAGCCTCGGGAGCTAAACTCCAGGGGACAACCCACAGGCAGAGGTGGAAATAAAACCACAGTTGAAACTCAGGGGTAGTGTGGCTAAGGAAGAAGACCCAAAACCTTCCCATCAGCTGTACAAACTGCAGATTAAATCCACTGATCAACTAAGCAGACTCTGTGTTGATGAAATATATAAAAGGCCCTTGACAGGGCCCACAAAAGAAAACGCACTAGCTCTGATAGCTGTGGACATTGGAGGCAAGAACACACAGGAGCAGGACCAGGTTAGAATCTGAGCTGCCCCCACAGCAGGTCCAGAGACCAGCACAGTGTTGGAGGGCATCCTAGGGAGGGGAGGTGGGCTGTGACTCCCAGCATGGGAAAGGACAGTGACAGCAGGGACTCAAGGAAAACATTTATTATTATTTTTACTTGTTCTGTAAATTCTATTGGATTTTTTTCTTTTTCCTTTTCATGTTTTCCCCTCTGTTGCCGTTGTGAATTTTATTCACTAAGAAATCCAGTTAAGCTTTTGAGCTTTTTTTTTTCTCAGTCACATTTTTTTGTTGTCATAAACTGCTGCCTCTACTTTGGGCTTTTGCAGTTCTGTGAATTTTTCCTCTTTTTTTTTCTTTTCTCTTCTTTTAATTTTTAATTTCTTTAAACCTATTTTTATTTTTTTCTACATTTATTTCTTTGTTTGCTTTTCCTACTGTTCTTTTCCCCTTACAGTTGATCTTTAATGTGTATAAATCTTCTTTATCTACCTGTTTAACTTTGCATATCTATTCTTCCTTTTTTTTCTTTCTCTCCTCTCAACATATTTGTTAGTTTTGTTTTCATTGCTTTATTCCCCAATTGGAACCTTGCTTTAGTTTTGTTTTCCGGTTTGTGCTTTAATTAATTTTATTCTGGTAGACATAATTTTTGGTTTCCTTTGCTCTCTGGGTCAGTCTATTGTACTTTATGTTTGTTGGACTGTTTTATTTTGCTTATAAGTGTCTATGTATATGTGTATATTCAGTCACACTTCCTGTTGTTGCTATAAACCTCTGCCTCTACATTAAGCTTTTGCAGTTATGTGAAGTTTCCCTTTTTCTTTCTTCTTCTGTCCTTTTTCTTTTCATATTTTTAATTTTTTTAAACCTAGTGTATTTTTTTCTACATTTATTTGTTTGCTTTTCCTATTGTTCTTTTCCCCTTGCAGTTAATCTTTAATGTATATAAATCTTCATCTACCTCTGTTTAACTTTGCATATTCTTTCTTTCTTTCCTTTCCTCTCAGCATATTTGCTAGTTTTGCTTTCATTGCTTTATTCCCTACTTGTCACCTTGCTTTAGTTTTGTTTTCCAGTTTGTGCTTAAGTCAGTTTTGTTCTTAACTGGTAAATATAATTTTTATTTCCTTTGTTTGCCAGGTCAGTCTACTGTACTTTATGTTTGTTGGACTGTTTTCACTTTGCTCATGGGTGTATATGTGTATATTTCATTATTTTAATTATTATTTTCCTGATTTTGTAACTGCCATTTGTCTGGGGTTCATCTTTGGTTTCTCATTCTTGGGTATTTGTTTTAATCTCACTTAATGCCTTAACAAACCACTTGTGGAATCTTTGTTCCTGATCAGAGATCAAGCCCTGAGCCTTTGGAGTAGGAGCACTGACTCCAAGACTCTAGACTAATAGCGAACTAACTGTAGGGAGTATCAAATAGTGAGAACTCACACAAACAAAACCACTTGAGTACAAGACCCAGCATCACCCAGCCACCAGTAGCACCTTGTGCAGGACACCTCATCTAAACAACAAACAAAACAAAAATACAAACCCAGTCATCAGCAGACAGGATTACCACCTCACTCAGCCTTGCCCATTAGAGAAAAACAAACAAGCAAACAAAGCCTCAGCACAAATCTCACCCTACATGAAGCTCACATAAACCACTGGGCCAATCTTAGGAGGGCAGAAACCAGAAGGAAGAAAAAAATTCAACCTTTCTTCAAGGAAAGAATTCAACCTTCTTGAATTCTTCAGGGAAAGTGAAAAGTGAAGTCGCTCAGTCATATCCGACTCTTTGCACCCCATGGACTGTAGCCTACCAGGCTTCTCCGTCCATGGGATTTTCCAGGCAAGAGTGCTGGAGTGGATTGCCATTTCCTTCTCCAGGGGATCTTCCCAACCAGGGAATCAAACCTGGGTCTTCCGCATTGCAGGCAGGCGCTTTACCATCTGAGCCACCAGGGAAGCAATAGACAGCATATATATGGGTTCTTCAGGGAAAGGAGACCTCAAACACAATAACTTAAAAAAAAAAATAATGACAAGGCAGAGAAATACTGCACAAAGGAAGGAATGAACTAGAAACACAGAAGTCCAAATAAAGGAGAGGAAATAGGTAAACTACCTGAAAAAGAATTCAGAATAATGATAGTAAAGATGATTAAAAAAAAATCTTGAAAACAAAATGGAGAAAATGCAAGAATCAATTAACAAAGACCTAGAAAAATTAAAGAACAAACATACAGAGACAAACATAATTACTGAAATTAAAAATACTCTAGAAGAAATCAATAGCAGAATATCTGAAGGAGAAGAATGAATCAGTGAGCTGCAAGATAAAATGGTGGGAATAACTTCTGAAGAGAAGAATAAAGTAAAAAGAATGAAAAGAGCTGAGGACAGTCTCAGAGACCTCTGGGGCCATATCAAATGCACCAACATTCAAATTATAGGGATCCCAGAAGAAGAGAAAAAGACACAGTATGAGAAAATTTTTGAAGAGATTATAGTTGAAAATTTCCCCAACATGTAAAAGGAAATAGCCCATGAAGTCCAAGAGGCACAAAGAGCCCCATACAGGATAAACTCACATACAGCCCCATACAGGATAAACTCACCAAGAGAAACACACCAAGACACAAACTAATCAAACTAACAAAGACTAAGCACAAAGAAAGAATATTAAAAGCAACAAGGGAGAAGCAACAGTAATGTACAAGGGAAACCCCATCCCCTTAACAGCTGATCTTTCAGCAGAAACTCTGCAGGCCAGAAGGGAATGGCAGGAGATATATAAAGTACTGAAAGGGAAAAATCTACAACCAAGATTACTGTACCCAGAAAGGATCTCATTCAAAATTGATGGAGAAATAAAAAGCTTTTCAGACAAGCAAAAGTTAAGAGAATTCAGTACCACCAAACCAGCTTTACACCAAATGTTAGAGGGACTTATTTAGTCAAGAAATACAAGAGAAGAAAAAAGATCTACAAAATCAACCCCAAACAATTAAGAAAATAGCAATAGGAACATATATATCAGTAATCACTTTATTTTTTTATTTTTTAATACTTTATTCCACATAACAATATTGTATTTGTTTTGCAATACATTGACATGAATCAGCCACAGGTGTACACAATCTCCCAATGCCGAAGCCCCCTCCCACCTCCCACCCCACATCATCTCCCTGGATCATCCTGTGCACCAGCCCCACGCATCCTGTATCCTGTAAATGCAAATGGATTAAATGCTCCAACCAAAAGACACAGACTAGTTGAATGGATACAAAACCAAAACCCATATATATATGCTGTCTACAAGAAATCCACTTCAGACCTCAAGACACATATAGACTGAATATGAGAGAATGAAAAAATATATGCTAAGCAAATGGGAAGCAAAGAAAGCTGGAGTAGCAATCCTCATATTAGACAAAATAGACCTTAAAATAAAGAAGCTTAGAAGAGATAAAGAAGGACAATACATAATGATCAAGGGATCAATCCAAGAGGAAGACAAAGCAATCGTAATTATCTATGCACCCAACATAGGAGCACCTCAGTACAAAAGACAAACACTAACAGACATAAAGGGAGAAACTGACAGTGACACAATAACAGCAGGAGACTTTAACACCCCACTCCCACCCACGGACAGATCATCAAAACAGAAAATCAATAAAGAAACGCAAACCTTAAATGATACATTAGATGAAGTGGATCTCATTGAAATCTTCAGGACATTCCATTCAAATATAGAAGAATACACCTTCTCAAGTGCACATGAAACATTCTCCAGAACAGACCACAGCTTGGGTAACAAATCAAACCTCAGTAAATTTAAGAAAATTGAAATTGTATCAAGCATCTTCTTCAACTACAATGCCATGAGACTAGATATCAATTACAAGGAAAAACTGTAAGAAACACAAACACATGGAAATAAAACAACATGTTTCTAAATAATCAACAGGTTACTGAAGAAATAAAGAGGGAAATCAAAAATTTTCTAGAAGCAAAGGACAATGAAAACACGACAACTCAAAACCTATGGGATGCAGCAAAAGCAGTTCTAAGAGGCAAGTTTATAGCTGTACAATCCACCTAACTTTACATCTAAAACAACTGGAAAAAGTAGAACAAAAAAACCCAAAATTAGTAGAAGGAAAGAAATCATAAAGATCCCAGCAGAAATACATGAAAAGGAAATCAAAGAAACAGTAATAAAGATTAATAAAACTAAAAGCTGATTCTTTTGAGAAGATAAACAAAATTAACAAACCTTTAGCCAGACTCATCAAGAAAAAAAAGAGAGAAGAATAAATCAACAAAATTAGAAATGAAAAAGGAGAGGTTACTACAGACAATGCAGAAATACAAAAGATTATAAAAGACTATTGTGAACAACCATATGGCATTAAAATAGATAACCTGGAAGAAATGGACAAATTCTCAGAAAAGTTCAATCTTCCAAGACTGAACCAGGAAGAAATAGAAATTATGAACAACCCAATTACAAGCACTGAAATTAAAGATGTGATTAAAAATCTCCCAAAGAAACAAAAGCACAGGACCAGATGACTTCACAGGAGAGTTCCATCAAACATTTAGAGAAGAGCTAATGCCTATCCTTCTAAAACTCTTTCAAAAATTGCAGAGGAAGGAACATTTCCAAACTCATTCTACAAGGTCACCATCACCCTGATACCAAAACTAGACAAAGACAACACACAAAAAGAAAACTACAGGCCAATATATGCTGATAAACACAGATGCAAAAATCCTCAACAAAATATTTACTAATGGAATTCAGCAACATATCAAAAAGCTCAAACACCATGATCAAGTTGGGTTTATTCCAGGGATGCAAGGATTCTTTAATACATGCAAATCAATAAATGTGATACACCATATTAACAAATTGAAAGATAAAAAGCATATGATCATCTCAATAGATGCAGAAAAAGCCTTTGACAAAATTCAGCATCATTTATGATTAAAACTCTTCAAAAAATGGGCATAGAAGGAACCTACTTCAACACAGTAAAGGCCATATATGATAAGCCTACAGCAAACATTATTCTCAATGGTGAAAAACTGAAAGCATTTCCCTAAGATCAGGAACAAGACAAGGGTGTCCACTTTCACCACTGTTATTCAACATAGTTCTGGAAGTCCTAGCTACAGCAATCAGAGAAGAAAAAGAAATAAAAGGAATCCAGATCAGAAAAGAAGTAAAGCTCTCACTGTTTGCAGGTGACATAATACTGTACACAGAAAACCCTAAAGATAATATCAGTAAATTGTTAGAGCTAATCAGCAAATTTAACAAAGTTACAGGATAAAAAATCAATACACAGAAATTACTTGCATTTCTATATACTAACAATGAAAAATCAGAAAGATAAATTAAGGAATCAATCTCATTCACCACTGCAACAAAAAGAATTAAATATCTATGAATAAACCTACCTAAGGAGACAAAAGAACTGTACACAGAAAATTATAAGACACTGATGAAAGAAATCAAAGATGACAAACAGATAGAGGGATATTCCATGTTTCTGGATAGGAAGAATTAACACTGTGAAAATGACTATACTATCAAACATGATCTATAGATTTAATATGACCCTATCAAATTACCAATGGCATTTTTTCACAGAACTAGAACAAAGAAATTTCACAATCATATGGAAACACAAAAGACCCCGAATAGCCAAAGCAGCCTTGAGAAAGAAGAATGGAGCTAGAGGAATCGACCTTCCTGACTTCAGATTATACTACAAAGCTAGTCATCAAAACAATATGGTACTGGCACAAAACCAGAAATACAGACCAATGGAACAAGATAGAAAGCCCAGAAATAAACCCACGCACCTATGGGTACCTTATTTTTGGCAAAAGAGGCAAGAATATACAATGAGGCAAAGACAGCCTCTTCAATAAATGGTGCTGGGAAAACTGGACAGCTACATGTATAAGAATGAAATTAGAACACTTCCTAACACCATACACAAAGATGGACTCAAAATGGATTAAAGACCTAAATGTAAGACCAGAAACTATAAAACTCTTAGAGGAAAACATAAGCAGAACACTCAATGACATAAATCAAAGCAAGATCCTCTATGACCCACCTCCTAGAGTAATGGAAATAAAAACAAAAATAAACAAGTGGGGCCTGATTAAACTTTACAGCTTTTGCACAGCAAAGGAAACTATAAGCAAGGTGAAAAGACAACCCTCAGAATGGGAGAAAATAATAGCAAATGAAACAACTGACAAAGGATCAATTTCCAAAATATACAAGCAGCTCATACAACTCAATACCAGAAAAACAAACAACCCAATCAAAAAGTGGGAAAAAGACCTAAACAGACATTTCCCCAAAGAAGCCATACAGATGGCTAACAAACACATGAAAAGATGCTCAACATCACTCATTATTAGAGAAATGCAAATCAAAACTACAATGAGATATCACCTTACACTGGTCAGAATGGCCCTCATCAAAAAGTCTACAAATAATAAATGTTGGAGAGAGTGTGGAGAAAAGGGAATGCTCTTGCACTGTTGGTGGGAATGTAAATTGGTACAGCCACTATGGAAGATGGTATGGAGATTCCTTAAAAAACTAGGAATGAAACCACCATATGATACAGCAATCCCACTCCTAAGCATATACCCTGAGGAAACCAAAACTGAAAGAGATACATGTATCCCATTTTTCGTTGCAGCACTATTTACAATCTAGAACATGGAAGCAACCTGGATGCCCATCAACAGATGAATGGATAAAGAAGCTGTGGTCCATATATATGCTGGAAAATTACTCAGCCATAAAAAGAAACGAATTTGAGTCAGTTCTAATGAGGTGGATGAACCTAGAACCTATTATACAGAGTGAAGTGAGTCAGAAAGAGAAAGATAAATATCATATTCTAACACATATATACAGAATCTAGAAAAATGATACTGAAGAATTTATTTACAGAGCAGCAGTGGAGAAACAGTCATAGAGAATATGGACATGGGGAAAGGGGAGGAGAGGGTGAGATGTATGGAAAGAGTAACATGGAAACTTACATTACCATATGTAAATGTAGACAGCCAACGGGAATTTGCTATATGGCTCAAGAAACTCAAACAGGGGCTCTGTATCAACCACAGGGTGGGATGGGGAGGAAGATGGGAAGGAGGTTCAAAAGGGAGGGGGTATGTGTATACCTATGGCTGATTCATGTTGAGGTTTGACAGAAAACAGCAAAAATCTGTAAAGCAATTATCCTTCAATAAAAATAAATTAATTAAAAAAAGAATATGGGACTATTAATCAGGGTAGCCCAATAACTATTAAATTCAATTTATAGTTAAAAAACATGCCCACACACACACAAAACAAAACAAATTCTAGGCCTAGATGGCTTCGCTGGTGCATTCTATCAAACTTTAGCAAAAGGAAATTATAACAATCATACAAAACTCTTCCAGAATATTAAAAAGGAGGGAATAACTCATTCTATGAGGAAGTTATTATTACACTGATACCCAAATCAGAAAAAGACAGAAGAAAAGAAAACTACCAATCTACATCCCTAATCAGTTCAGTTCAGTTCAGTTCAGTCCCTCAGTCATGTCCAACTCTGCAACCCCACGAATCGCAGCACGTCAGGCCTCCCTGTCCATCACCAACTCCCAAAGTTCACTCAGACTCACGTCCATCGAGTCAATGATGCCATCCAGCCATCTCATCCTCTGTCGTCCCCTTCTCCTCCTGCCCCCAATCCCTCCCAGCCTCAGAGTCTTTTCCAATGAGTCAACTCTTCGCATGAAGTGGCCTAATAAACACTGACAAAAGACAAAATTACAGGAAATTGTAATTAAAATATACAAAAAGTATATCACAGTACAGTGGACTTTATTCCAATAACATAATATTGGCTGAACATTTAAAAATCATAAAGTAAAATATGGTCATTTCTGTAGATGTATAAAAAATTTTGGTAAAACCTGATATCCATATCTGATAATAATAATAATAATAAAAAGCTTTCAGAAAACTGGGAATAGAAGAACAGTTTCTCAATAGGGACTATCAATAAAGACCTTAGCTGATCTCATATTTAATTGGTGAAAGACTGAATGCTTTCCTCCTAAAATCAGAAAAAGCTAAAATATCAGTTCTTATCATTTATATTCAGTGTTGTACTGGAGATTCTCTCTGGTGAAATAAGGCAATAAAAAGAAAGAAAAGAATAGATTGAAAAGAAAAATGTAAAACTCTATTTAGAGACATCTGCAAGTTATCTATATAGAAAATTCAATGCAAACTATCAAAGTAACTAGAACAAACAAATTAATTAACAATGCTACAGGACAAAAATCAATAAACAAAATCTATTTCTTTTTATTAAGGTATGTCCAAGGAGCAGTGGCTGCGCGGACACAGGAGGGCCAAGAGGAGCTACTCTACATTCAGGGTCAGGAGGGGTGAGGAGATACCCCTCGTCCAAGGTAAAGGAGCAGCGGCTGCACTTTGCTGGAGCAGCCATAAAGAGATACCCCACACCCAAGGTAAGAGAAACCCAAGTAAGACAGTAGATGTTGTGAGAAGCATCAGAAGGCAGACTCACAAACCATAATAACAGAAAACTAGTCAATCTGATCACACGGACCACAGCCTTGTCTAACTCAATTAAACTAAGCCATGATGTGTGGGGCCATCTAAGACGGGCGGGTCATGCTGGAGAGGTCAGACAGAATGTGGTCCACTGGAGAAGGGAATGGCAAACCACTTCAGTATTCTTGCCTTGAGAACCCCATGAACAGTATGAAAAGGCAAAATAATAGGATACTGAAAGAGGAACTCCCCAGGTCGGTAGGTACCCAATATGCTACTGGAGATCAGTGGAGAAATAACTCCAAAAGAATGAAGGGGTGAAGCCAAAGCAAAAACAATACCCAGGTGTGGATGTGACTGGTGATATAAGCAAGGTCCGATGCTGTAAAGAGCAATATTGCATAGGAAGCTGGAATGTTAGGTCCATGAATTAAGGCAAATTGACAGTAGTCAAACAGGAGAGGGCAAGAGTGAACATTGACATCCTAGGAATCAGCGAACTAAAATGGACTGGAATGGGTGAATTTAACTCAGATGACCGTTATATCTACTACTGTGGGCAGGAATCCCTTAGAAGAAATGGAGTAGCCATCATAGTCAACAAAAGAGTCCAAAATGCAGTACTTGGATGCAATCTCAAAAGTGACAGAATGATCTCTGTTCGTTTCCAAGGCAAACCATTCAATATCACAGTAATCCAAGTCTATGCCCAAACCAGTAACGCTGAAGAAGCTGAAGTTGAATGGTTCTATGAAGACCTACAAGACCTTTTAGAACTAATACCCAAAAAAGATGTCCTGTTCATTGTAAGGGACTGAAATGTAAAAGTAGGAAGTCAAGAAACACCTGGGGTAACAGGCAAATTTGGCCTTAGAATACAGAATGAAGCAGGGCAAAGACTAATAGAGTTTTGCCAAGAGAACGCACTGATCATAGCAAACACCTTCTTGCAACAACACAAGAGAAGACTCTACACATGGACAACACCAGACGGTCAACATCGAAATCAGATAGATTATATTCTTTGCAGCCAGAGATGGAGAAGCTCTATACAATCAGCAAAAACAAGACCAGGAGCTGACTATGGCTCAGATCATGAACTCCTTACTGCCAAATTCAGACTTAAATTGAAGAAAGTAGGGAAAACCACTAGACTGTTCAGGAATGACCTAAATCAAGTTCCTTATGATTATACAATGGAAGTGAGAAATAGATTTAAGGGACTAGATCTGATAGATAGAATGCCTGATGAACTGTGGATGGAGGTTGGTGACACTGTACAGGAGACAGGGATCAAGACCATCCCCAAGGAAAAGAAACGCAAAAAAGCAAAATGGCTGGGGAGGCCTTACAAATAGCTGTGAAAAGTAGAGAAGCGAAAAGCAAAGGAGAAAAGGAAAGATATAAGCATCTGAATGCAGAGTTCCAAAGAATAGCAAGGAGAGACAAGAAAGCCTTCTTCAGCGATCAATGCAAAGTAATAGAGGAAAACAACAGAATGGGAAAGACTAGAGATCTCTTCAAGAAAATTAGAGATACCAAGATGCCCATTTCATGCAAAGATGGGCTTGATAAAGGACAGAAATGGTATGGACCTAACAGAAGCAGAAGATATTAAGAGGTGGCAAGAATACACAGAAGAACTGTACAAAAAGATATTCATGACCAAGATAATCACGATGGTGTGATCACTCACCTAGAGCCAGCCAGACATTCCGGGAACGTGAAGTCAAGTGAGCCTTACAAAGCATCACTAAGAACAATGCTAGTGGAGGTGATGGAATTCCAATTGAGCTGTTTCAAATCCTGAAAGATGATGTTGTGAAAGTGCTGCACTCAATATGCCAGCAAATTTGGAAAACTCAGCAGTGGCCACAGGACTAGAAAAGGTCCGTTTTCATTCCAAACTCAAAGAAAGGCAATGCCAATGAATGCTCAAACACAACTGCACTCATCTCACATGCTAGTAAAGTAATGCTCAAAATTCTCCAAGCCAGCCTCCAGCAGTACGTGAACTGTGAACTTCCAGATGTTTAAGCTCGTTTTAGAAAACACAGAGGAACCAGAGATCAAATTGCCAACATCCGCTGGATCATGGAAAAAGCAAGAGAGTTCCAGAAAAACATCTACTTCTGCTTTATTGACTACGACAAAGCCTTTGACTGTGTGGATCACAATAAACTGTGGAAAATTCTGAAAGAGATGGGAATACCAAAACCACCTGACCTGCCTTCTAAGAAGTCTGTATGCAAGTCAGAAAGCAATAGTTAGAACAGGACATGGAACAACAGACTGGTTCCAAACAGGACAAGGAATATGTCAAGGCTGTATATTGTCACCCTGCTTATTTAACTTATATGCACAGTATATCATGAGAAACACTGGGCTGGAAGAAGCCCAAGCTGGAATCAAGATTGCCAGGAGAAATATCAATCACCTCAGATATGCAGATGACACCACCCTTATGGCAGAAAGTGAAGAGGAACTCAAAAGCCTCTTGATGAAAGTGAAAGAGGAGAGTGAAAAAGTTGCCTTAAAGCTCAACATTCAGAAAACTAAGATCATGGTATCCAGTCATATCACTTCATGGGAAATAGATGGGGAAACAGTGTCAGACTTTATTTTGGGGGCTCCAGAATCACTGCAGATGGTGATTGCAGCCATGAAATTAAAAGATGCTTACTCCTTGGAAGAAAAGTTATGACCAACCTAGATAGCATATTGAAAAGCAGAGACATTACTTTGCCAACAAAGGTCCATCTAGTCAAGGCTATGGTTTTTCCAGTGGTCATGTATGGATGTGAGAGTTGGACTGTGAAGAAGGCTGAGTGCCGAAGAACTGATGCTTTTGAACTGTGGTGTTGGAGAAGACTCTTGAGAGTCCCTTGGACTGCAAAGAGATCCAACCAGTCCATTCTAAAGGAGATCAGTCTTGAGTGTTCTTCGGAAGGAATGATGCTAAAGCTGAAACTCCAGTACTTTGGCCACCTCATGGGAAGAGTTGACTCATTGGAAAAGACTCTGATGCTGGGAGGGATTGGGGGCAGAAGGAGAAGGGGACGACAGAGGATGAGATGGCTGGATGGCATTCCTGACTCTATGCACATGAGTTTGGGTGAACTCCGGAAGTTGGTGATGGACAGGGAGGCTTGGCATGCTGCAGTTCTTGGGGTCACAAAGAGTCAGACGCGACTGAGAGACTGAACTGAACTGAATTGACATAACATTAGTACAGATGTACAGCATAATGATTTGGTGTTTGTATACACATTGAAAAATGATCATCACAATAAGCCTACTTAATGTCTGTCACCATGCACACTAAAAACATTTTTTTTCCTTGTGATGAGTTTTAAGATCTAATCTCTTAGCAACTTTTGAATATGTAATACAGCATTATTAAGTATAGTCACCATGCTATACATTACATCTCTATGGATTATTTACTTTATAACTAAAACTTCATCCTTTTGACACCCTTCACCCACTACACACTCATTACTCTGGCAACCACCGTCTGTGCTCTGTTTTCTTTTTTTTTAAGATTCCAGATAAAGGTGAGATTATATAGTATTTGTCTTTCTTTGTCTGAATTGTTTTACTGAGCCTAATGTCCTCAAAGTCCATCCATGTTGTCACAAATTGCATTTTTTTATAGTTGGATAATATTCCATTATGAATATAAACCAGATTTTCATCAAGATGGATTCTTAAAGTTGTTTCTGTATCCGGATATTATAAATAATACTGCAATGACCGTGGGGGTACATATATCTTTTTGAGTTGGTGTTTTTATTTTCTTTAGCTAAATAACCAGATGTGGAATTGCTGGATCATATGGTAGTTCTTTTTAATTTTTAAAGGAATCACCATACTGTTTTCCATAATGGCTATACCAATTCATATTTCCACTTAGTGCATGAATGTTATGTTTTCTTCACATCCCTGCCAATACTTGCCATTTCTTATCTTTCAATAATAGTATTTTGTAAAGTATGGCCATTGCGATAGCTCATTGTGGTTTTGATTTGTATGTCCCTGATGATGAGCATCTTTTATGTACCTGTTGGCCATCTCTGGGTCTTCTTTTGCAAACAGTCTGTTCACATATCCTGCCCATGTTTCAGTTGGATTGTTTTGTTTTGTTTGCTATTGGGTTGTTTAGGTTTTTATATATTTTAGGTAGTAAGCCTTTATCAGGCATATGATTTGCAAGTATTTTCTCAGTAGGTTGCCTTTTCGTTCTATTGATGGTTTTCCTTTGCTGTGTAGAAGATTTTTAGTTTTATATAGTTCCACTTGTTTGTTTTTTGTTGTTATTTTTGGCGTCAGATTTTAAAAATCACTGCCAAGATCTATGACAAGGAACTTATTGCCTATGTTTTCTTTTAAGAGTTTTATAGTTTCAGGTGTTACATTCTAGTCTTGAATCCATTTTGAGTTAATTTTTGTCTATGGCATAAGATAGTGGTTCACTGTTATTCTTTTGCATGTGGCTGTCCAGTTTTCCCAACACCATTTATTGAAAAGACTGTCCTTTCTTCGTTGTATGTTTTTTATTCCTTTGCCATAAATTAACTGACCATATATGTGGAGGGTTATTTGGGGGCTCTCTCTTCTGTTGTATTATCTACACATCTGTTTTTATGCCAGTACCATACTATTTTGATTACTATAGCTTTGTAATATAGTTTGAAATCAAGGAGCATGATGCTTCCAGCTTCATTTTTGTTTCTCAAGATTGTTTTGGCAATTCAAGGTCTTTCATGGTTCCATACAAGTTTTAGGATTATTCATTTTATCTCTGTAAAAAAATGCCACTGGAATTTTGATAAGGATTTCACTGAACCTATGGATTGTTTTGGATAGTATGGACATTTTAACAATATTAATTCTTCCAGTCCATAAGCAGGGAATATCTTTCCATTTATTCATGCCTTCTTCACTTTCATTAATATCTTATAGTTTTCAGCAGTCAGGTCTTTCACCTTCTTGGCTAAATTTACTCCTAGTTACTTTATTCTTTTTGATGGAATTGTAAAGAGGATTGTTTTCTTAATTTCTCTTTCTGATAGTTTGCTTTTAGTGTATGAAATACAACAGATTTTTGTATATTGATTCTGTATCCTGTAACGTTACTTAATTCATTTATTAGTTCCAATAACTATTTAGTGAAGTCTGTAGGGTTTCCCATATATAATATCATGTTATCTGCAAATAGTGACAGTTTTTCCTTCTTCCTTTCCAATCTGGATGCCCTCAATGTATTTCTTTTTAATAGAAATGAAGAATCAGAAATTGAAATGTAAAAGTCTGTAAATGTAAATGTACCATTCCTAAAAACATCAAAAAATGTAAATTAGTGAAATACATCTGATTTTTAAGTGTGTAAACTCTGTGCATTTAAAGTTACAAAACTCTGATGAAATAAATTAAAGATCGCCTAAATAAATATACACACAGATGTAGAGAACGACATATAGATACCAAGGGGGAAGGGGATGGGTGAATTGGGAGATTGGGATTAACATGTGCACACTGCTATATTTAAAATAGACAACCAACAAGGACCTACTGTATAGCACAGGGAATTCTGCTCAATACTCTGTAATAACCTAAATGGGAAAAGTACTTGAAAAAGAATAGATATATGTATATACATATAACTGAATCACTTTGCTGTATGACAGAAACCAACACAACACTGTAAAGCAATTATACTTAAACAAAAATTAATTTTAAAAATAAGTTAAAAATGTTTTAATGTAACCTAAATAAATGTGTAACTGTATTCATAGCTTGGATAGCTTAATATTGCTAAGATATCAGTTCTCTCCAAGTGGATCTATAGATTCAACACAGTCTCAGTCAGAATACCAGAAGGATTTTTTTAGAAATTGTTATGCTTATTTTAAAATCCATGTGAGTCAAAGGACCTAAAATAGCTAAAACAACTTTGAAAAAGAACAAAGTTGGAGAACTTACACTACCAGATTTTAAGACTTCTAAAGCTACAGTAATCAACAAAACTAAGTATGGTATTGATATGAAGAGAGACAAATAGATCAGTGAAGTAAAATAGAGTCCAAAATACACCCATATGTGATCAATTGATTTTCAAGAAAGGTGCACAGGCAATTTACTGTGGAAATGATAAGTCTTTAAAATGGATGATGCTCAAACAATTGAACAAAACAAAACAAAACTCACTTCTTCCTAATTTCACACTATCTAAAAGAATGAACTCAAAATGGAGCATAATCCATAAAAAGATGAAATTGATTAATTCAGTTCAGTTCAGTCGCTCAGTCGTGTCTGACTCTTTGCGACCCCATGAATTGCAGCATGCCAGGCCTCCCTGTCCATCACCAACTCCCGGAGTTTACTCAAACTCACATCCATTGAGTCGGTGATGCCATCCAGCCATCTCATCCTCTGTCGTCCCCTTCTCCTTCTGCCCCCAATCCCTCCCAGCATCAGAGTCTTTTCCAATGAGTCAACTCTTCCCATGAGGTGGCCAAAGTACTGGAGTTTCAGCTTTAGCATCATTCCTTCCGAAGAACACCCAGGACTGATCTTTAGAATGGACTGGTTGGATCTCCTTGCAGTCCAAGGGACTCTCAAGAGTCTTCTCCAACACCACAGTTCAAAAGCATCAGTTCTTCGGCGCTCAGCTTTCTTCACAGTCCAACTCTCACATCCATACATGACCACTGGAAAAACCATAGCCTTGACTAGATGGACCTTTGTTGGCAAAGTAATGTCTCTGCTTTTCAATATGCTATCTAGGTTGGTCATAACTTTTCTTCCAAGGAGTAAGTGTCTTTAATTTCATGGCTGCAGTCACCATCTGCAGTGATTTTGGAGCCCCCCAAAATAAAGTCTGTCACTGTTTCCACTGTTTCCCCATCTATTTCCCATGAAGTGATATGACTGGATACCATGATCTTAGTTTTCTGAATGTTGAGCTTTAAGGCAACTTTTTTCACTCTTCTCTTTCACTTTCATCAAGAGGCTTTTGAGTTCCTCTTCACTTTCTGCCATAAGGGTGGTGTCATCTGCATATCTGAGGTGATTGATATTTCTCCTGGCAATCTTGATTCCAGCTTGGCCTTCTTCCAGCCCAGCATTTCTCATGATGTACTCTGCATATAAGTTAAATAAGCAGGGTGACAATATATAGCCTTGATGTACTCCTTTTCCTATTTGGAACCAGTCTGTTGTTCCATGTCCAGTTCTAACTGTTGCTCCTGACTTGCATATAGGTTTCTCAAGAGGCAGGTCAGGTGATTTGGTATTCCCATCTCTTTCAGAATTTTCCACAATTTATTGTGATCCACACAGTCAAAGGCTTTGGCATGGCCAATAAAGCAGAAATAGATGTTTTTGGACATCATCAAGACTAAGAACTTCTGTTCTTTAATAGATATTGTTAAGAGAGAGAAAAAAAATAAATCACAGACTCAGAGAAAATATTTTCAAAGAAGCATATCAGAAAGGCTTGATGTCTACAGTATACAAAGAACTGTCAAGACTCTGTGATGTATGTGTAATTATTAAGACAGGCAAAAGATTTGAAGATACATTTCACTAAAGACATACAGATGATGCAAGAAAATATGCTTGACATCATTAATCATTAATTATCTAGGAAATTCTAATTAAAACCATTATATCTCATTGGAATGTGTAAAATTAGACAGACAGATCAAACCAAGCATTAAGTGAGGAAGTAAAACAATCAAAAGTCTCATGCACTGGTAGTTGGAATGTAAATCACACAACCACTTTGAAAAAAGTCTGGCAGTTTCTCAAAACATTAAATTTATACCTACCATGTGACCTAGCCATTTCACTCCTATATATTTAACCAAAATAAGTAAAAGCATATGTTCATACAAAGACTTACATATGAATGTTGTTCCTAGCAACTTTATTCAAACTACCCCAAAACTGGAACAACCCAAATGTCCATCAACAGGTGAATGGCCAAATAAATACAATATATCTTGTGCAATAGGATAGGTCTCAGCAATATAAAAACAATAAACTTTGGTGCATACAACAACATAGATGAATCTCAAAAGAATCACGCATGGGGTCACAAAGTGAAGTAAGCCAGACCAAAAAAAAAAAAAAAAGGTACACACTGTATGATTCTATTTACATAAAATGCTACAAATACAAACTAATCTATAGGGATAGAAAACAAATCAATGATTGTGGAGAAGAATTACCAAGGAGAACTTTAGGGCACAGTGAATATTTTCATCATCTTGATTGTAGTGATGGTTTCCTGAATATGCACTTTTGTCAAAATATATCATAGTATACACTTTAAGTCAATTATACTTCAATAAAATTGTCAGACAGACAAAGGGAACTAGGAATGGAGGGCCCAGGATGTTTGAGGAAGTTTACTTGAGAATACTTTGAGATTCATGACTCTTGAAGATAAAGGATTCAACTGATAGTATCAGAAATAATAGCAATTGTTTTTATGATTACTGCTAACGCTTATTGTTCACTTGCGAGTGTGCTAAGACACTTCAGTTGTGTCTAACTCTTTGCAACCCTATGGACCATAGCCTCCCGGGCTTCTCTGTCCACAGGATTCTCCAGGCAAGAAGACTGGAGTGGGTTACCATGCCCTCCTCCAGAGGATCTTCCCTACACAGGGATCAAACCCATGTCTCTTACATCTCTTCCGCTGGCAGGGAGCTTCATTACCAGTAGTGCCACCTGTTAGCTTGCTCTTTTGTATTTACATACATGGGGAAACTGAAGCTCAGAAAAGCTTAACAGTTGTGCAAGTTCAAGTTCACAAAGCCAGTGAGCGGAAGAATAAGGCTTGGGATTCAGAGCCCACACACTTCACCAGATCATGGGGAACTTCCAGAACAGACCCACAGGAAGACCTAGGTTTCCACCAACAGTGAGAAGGTGCTAATACAAGTTCAATCGCAGTGGTTCTAGCCCTCCTGGCTCTGCTGGGCCACCCAGACTCGGAGCTCCCCGGCCCCACCAGCCCTTCCCCTCCTGTTTCTTCTTAGATGCTCTGAGGCCAGGCAGGCAAAGCCATCCCTGACAAGTTTCAATTCTGGCAGCACTGATCTCATGAATTCCCAGCCAGGAGGCTGGGAGCCAGTGCTCGAAGAGACATTTGAGAAGATGAAGGCGAAAGCTGTCGGGAAAAGTGACGCATGCAGGCATGCCTGGAATATCTGCAGGTTCAGCCGCTTCTTCAAATCCTCCCAGGGCAGGCGGAGTGGTAGGGGGCACATAGGCCAGTCATGACAGGTGCCCCAGGATGTCTCATTAGGCCTGGGAGGGCGTTGGAAGAACCACAAGGGAGAGCCGCAGACACAGTGAAGCCTCAGGGGGTTTGCCAGAGGAATCAGACACCACAGAGGGCTGAAGGTTGCATTAGGTCAGAGTGGCTGGCAAGGCCACGCCTCCTCCCGATCTGGCTCTGGACTTGTGAGAGGAGGATCCCATGTGTCCCTACACTTTGCAGACGGTCAGGATGCAGCCATTCCCAGCCTGGCACCATGCAGATTCTCCTGCAATCAGAGAGTCTGAGACAGTCATGCTGCAGGAATGGAGACTCCTTCCAGGGCCCAAGAACGGGCTCTTGTCTGACACTCAGAAATGAATTGTCAGAGGAGACAAGAGACTGTTGGAAAGGGGCACCGGGAGGCTAAGGGGAGAAGGAGGCTAAGGGAACCCAGGACTGCTCTGCCACAAGGCTCACAGCCTCGGGTTTTATGGTGATGGGCTTAGTTTCTGGGCTGTCTCTGGCCAATCACTCTGACTCAGGGTCCTTCCTGGTGGCGCCACATCACTCAGCCAAGATGGATGCCAGCAAAGAGGATTCTGGGAGGTTGATAGGACATATGGACTGGCATCTCCTCTCTCCTTTTAACCTTTCTCTCTTTTTGACCAGCTCTTCCAATTGGTGGTGGCTTGGTAGTTCCATATTCCTTACCAAGATCTCCTGTCCTAAAATAATTCACGCACATGGTTCCTGTGGTGCCTGGCCTGGGTGGGCCGTCTCAGTCAGTGTTTCCCCTAATAATCACACTCTAGGAAAGCTGGTGAGGGGGTCTTGTCAGGCTTTTTGACATGTGTCAGGGGCCTGTAACAGTACATCACCTTCTCTTTGTGTCACTGACAGTAGCCCAGATCTGCACTTCCTCAACAATTCCCCCTAGGGTAACTGCATCAGGAACATGGAAGGGAATTCCTACCAATCTATCCCTCTCCAACTTCCCCCACCTTACCATGCTAGTTTCCTATGGCTGCTGTAGCAAACGAAAACAAACCTAGTAACTTACAACAAAAAATTATTTATTTAAATTTATTATTTATTTGGCTGTGCCGGGTCTTAGTTGTGGCATGTGGAATCTTTAGTTGTGCCATATGGGATCTTCAACCTTCATTGAGGTATGTGGGATCTAATTCCCAGCCCAGCCCCATGCATTGGGAAAGCAGAGTCTTAGCCATTGGACCATCGGGAAGTCCCAACAATAAAATGTATTACCTTGCAGTCTGAGGTCAGAAGTCTGAAATGGCTCTCATTGGGCTGAAATCAAGGTGTTGGCAAAGCTGCTTTCCTTTCCAAGGCTCTAGGGGGAAAATGCACTTTTCTGCCTTTTCCAACTTTGAGAGGTCACCCACATTCCTTGGCTCCTGCCCCTTGCATCTTCAAAGCCACCCTTTTGCTGAATGAAACATCTTTCTCATATTGCATCACTCGGACTCTGATTCTTCTGCATGCTCCTTCTCTTACAATGAGCCTTGTGGTTACACTGGGCTCACCTTGATAACCCAGCATAATCTATGTTAAGGTCAACTGATGAGCAACTTTAATCCCATCTGCAACCTTAATTCTCTTCCTCCATATCACCTGACATATTCATAGATTCCAGGGATTAGGGCAAAGACATCTTTGGGGAGTTACTATTCTGCGTATCACTCCCTCCCCCTCATATACAAAAAGCTCATATGTCTAGTTAATTACAAGGATTAAACAAATGTTATGTTTCCAAGAAGGGAGAGGACAAAGGTGAATCATAGGAACTTCTTCAATTTGCTTTGAGCAAGAAGGTTGGTGAACAAAAGAAATGTTGCTTTAACTTGTGGCATTAAAAAATCACAAATGACACCCCACTGCTCTCTCCCTGATAAAAAGATCTCGGAAGCCATTCAGGTAAATGATTATCTTTATAAAGGTACTTGCAATTCTCCAAATTCGTGAAGAGAGTGATGCCAAACACCCAGGATTTCACCCCGTAGTTGGAATAAAGAGCTAGTATTGACAAAAGGATTTTAGAAAATTCCTCCTAGCCAGCTCTGTCCTTTATTAATTCTGAAAACGTTTCCTCTTTGGGGCAGCCAGTTTGTTGCCTGTTTACAAGTTCACATCTATTATGGCCATAGTTTTTCAGTGTTAAGCAACTAAGGGACAGACATGGAGTCAAGCACTCATTAGAGCTCCTCTCTGGCTTCCAATAACACACACTGTCAGTCTTAAAACCATGCTGGATCTAGGTTGGGCACCTGCTGGTATGTATAAGTAAGCTGTGGCTGCCATAACAATTCCTCACCAACCTAAAACAACAGGAATGCATTTTTTCACAGTTCTGGAGGCTGGAAGTTTAAAAATCAAGGTGTCAGATGGTTGGATGGCATCTCCGACTCAATGGACATGAGTTTGAGCAAGCTCCAGGAGTTGGTGATGGACAGGGAAGCCTGGTGTGCTGCAGTCCATGGGGTTGCAAAGAGTTGGACCTGACTGAGTGACTGAACTGAACTGAGCAGGGCTAGCTCTTTCTGGAGGCTCTAAAGGGAATTTGTTGTTCCTTGCTTTTCTTCTAGCTTCTGATGGCTGTCAATACAATCCTTGACATTCTCTGGCTGGTGGCTGCGTAACTGCAGCCTCTACTTCCATCTTCACATGGCCGTCCCCCTGGGTTTCTCCTCCTCTGTATGTGTCTTCTCCTTTTCTTATAAGGACACCTGTTAATGAATTTAAGGTCCACCCAGTTAATCCAGGATGATCTCACCTCTACATCCTTAACTCATCCAGAACTCTTTCTTAAGTTATATCTACAAAGACCCTTTTCTCAAATAAGGTCACAGTCACAAGTATGATGACTTAGGACTTGGACATCTTTGGAGGACCACAATTCAACCCCCTGCAGAGTAGAATTTGCCCCCAAATGGCATTGGGCAAAGTTCTGGCACTGAGCCCAAACTCTATCCCTCTGGTGTAGCAAACTAGCCAAGGCCACCTACGACATCATGGCACTTCAACCCTTTGCCAATGCATACATCTTTTCTAGACAAAAGTGTTCTCTTATATGCCTGGAACACTCCAGGTTATCCTTCAAAATTCATCTCAAGAATCTCCTTCTTTATAAGGTCCTCCCTGGTCCAGCTCTACAAGAGATACTGATCAAGCCATCTTTGTGTTTCCCTTTCTCCAGAAAATCTGGTATGTTCTTTTACTGTAGCACCTATTATAATGATCACCTTACACATCTGTTTCTCCCACTTAGGCTGTAAACAACCTAAGGATTCAAAGATTTTCATACTTACATGCTTCCATTCATTCAGCAAATATTTACTGAGAGCCTGCTTTGCATTAGGCACATATGAGCAGCTAAGGGGAAGCACACAGAGACATCTTATAATGTGAAAACACAGCTTAACCCAGATCTAGGAAAAGAGTGGAATTTCTCTGAGAATATGGTATCCTTTGAGCTGACGGCTGAAGAATATAGTAGCATTTAGCTAGAGGAGGTAAGGGTATTCCAGGCAAAGGGACTAACATAAGCAAAGATCCAGTGGTGAGAGTAAGCTTAGCTAGTTCAAGGACCTGAAAGAAGTTAAATGTGGCTGCTGCAGGGCTGGAACTTCCTATGCTTTCAAAATGAGTCTGGGGGATTTTCCCGGTGGTCCAGTGGTTAAGAATCTGTCTGCTAATGCAAGGGACATGGGTTAGATCCCTGGTCCAGGAAAATTCTACATACTGCAGGGCAACTAAGCCCACGTGCCACAACTACTACGCCCATGTGCTGCAGCTACTAAAGCCCCTGTGCCCTCGAGCCTGAGCTCCACAAGAGAGGCCACCGCAATGAGAAACCCACGCACCAC
The DNA here is from genome assembly GCA_917880005.1 of Nanger dama. Taxonomy (NCBI): domain Eukaryota; kingdom Metazoa; phylum Chordata; class Mammalia; order Artiodactyla; family Bovidae; genus Nanger; species Nanger dama. The sequence goes on along the minus strand of CAKJTW010000036.1, from coordinate 19,701,574 downwards.
AGCTAGAGAGTAGCCTCGCCACAACTGAAGAAAGCCCACGGTGCAGCAATGCAGACCCAGTGCTGCCAGAAATGAATAATAAATAAATCTTCTTAGAAGCTGGGGGACAGGTAAGGGCCAGAGCACACAGGATTTGTAGCACATAGGACTTATAAAAGTGTTGGTCATTTATCCATCTTTATGTCCCTGCTTAACCAATGAATGAATAAATATTGACCATCATCTACTGAGATCACATGAAGAGTACTTTTGCTTTTGCCATGTGTGCAAAAACAAATTTAAAAATATATCTATCGTTTCAAACTAAATGAGTATTTAATAGCAACTTGACTCAGAGTTGAAAGTCTCAGTTCAGTTCAGTTGCTCAGTGGTGTCTGACTCTTTGCAACCCCATGAACCGCAGCATGCCAGGCCTCCTATCCATCACCAACTCCCAGAGTCCACCCAAACCCATGTCCATTGAGTTGGTGATGCCATCCAGCCATCTCATCCTCTGTCATCCTCTTCTCCTCCTGCCCTCAATCTTTCCCAGCATCAGAGTCTTTCAAATGAGTCAGCTTTTCACATGAGGTGGCCAAAGTATTGGTGTTTCAGCTTCAACATCAGTCCTTCCAATGAACACTCAGGACTGATCTCCTTTAGGATGGACTGGTTGGATCTCCTTGCACTCCAAGGGACTCTCAGGAGTCTTCTCCAACACCACATTTCAAAAGCATCAATTCTTCAGTGCTTAGCTTTCTCCACAATCCAACTCTCACATCCATACATGACCACTGGAAAAACCATAGCCTTGACTAGACAGACCTTCGTTAACAAAGTAATGTCTCTGCTTTTCAATATGATGTCTAGGTTGGTCATAACTTTCCTTCCAAGGAGTAAGTGTCTTTTAATTTCATGGCTGCAATCACCATCTGTAGTGATTTTGGAGCCCTGAAAAATAAAGTCAGCCACTGTTTCCACTATTTCCTCATCTATTTGCCATAAAGTGATGGGACCAGATTTGTTTTCTGAATGTTGAGCTTTAAGCCAATTTTTTTCACTCTCCTCTTTCACTTTCATCAAGAGGCTTTTGAGTTCCTCTTCACTTTCTGCCATAAGGGTGGTGTCATCTGCATATCTGAGGTGATTGATATTTCTCCTGGCAATCTTGATTCCAGCTTGGGCTTCTTCCAGCCCAGCATTTCTCATGATGTACTCTGCATATAAGTTAAATAAGTAGGGTGACAATATACAGCCTTGACATACTCCTTTTCCTATTTGGAACCAGTCTATTGTTTCATGTCCAGTTCTAACTGTTGTTTCCTGACCTTCATACAGATTTCTCAAGAGGCAGGTCAGGTGGTCTGGTAGTTTCAAACAAAAATAACTCAGGTAGTATTAACTGAAAATTACCAGTATACTCAGGTGTGTACCAAATACTGCATTGGAGCTGGTCCAAGTCTAAGATACTTTTAACTTATGAGGGAAAGAGACTGAAATAAAATTAGCAAAGAACTTAAAAATACCTACCCCAAGAAAAGGCAGTCAGGCTGTAGCACTGATTGATCATCCAGGTCACAGACATTGAGCTGAATCAATTACTCAGGGAATTGTTAAAAACTGAGATGTTAAAGATAGAGACATTCAGACTCACCCTAGACCCAGTTCAAAATTTGAGGGATGTGGCTTGGAACACCACTAGATTGCTATTAAGCAACTCCTAAACACACCAAAGTTTGAGGAATGGCATCACTGACTCGATGGACGCAAGTCTGAGTGAATTCCGGGAGTTGATGATGGACAGGGAGGCCTGGCGTGCTGCGATTCATAGGATGGCAAAGAGTCGGACACGACTGAGCAACTGAACTGAACTGAACTGACTGAATATAGTAAAATTTTTACTGTGGCAAAATGTATCTAGTGATTTTTTAATCGAGCTTGCCTGGTAACTCACATGGTAAAGAATTTGCCTACTATGCAGGAAACCTGGGTTCAGTCACAGAGTTAGGAAGATCCCCTGGAGAAGGAAATGGCTACCCACTCCTATCAAGAAGTGTTAGGGGCATACTTTATATTGAAGCTATAAACAGGATGAGAACCCAGACAAATTAGATGAAGAAGGCAGTGGATACTGGGAAGGTCAAAATATGAAGGTTAAGCTCCTTAAATAAACAGATCTGAAAGTACTGATCAGAGCTTTTCAATCACCAGGTGTCCTTTGTGGTAAAGAAGATGTTGGGGTACTGTTATAACATGAGGTTCTTATTCTCCTAGCCCTGTATCCAGTAAGGTGCCACCTTGATACTTCTCCTTTCTCTTGATTACAAAGTGTATTTACATCACTGAGAATCTGAGAGGTGATGGGACAGCCCAAGAGCTCAGAGCCCAAGGGCCAGGGGCAGAAGCCAACCCAGTAGCCAGACTCACTCAAGCCTTCCAGCGCTGGAGGAGAAGTCAGCCCTGTGGGAGACGCCAGTTCTCCTGGGGATAGAGGCTGTCTGTAGCCAAAGATTTGGTCTTTAAGAATATCCACAGATTGCTCTGTATCCTACAGGTTTGCCATCTGTCCAGTGGGACTAATGGGCTTTCCAGAGAGCAGGGTCAGGGGAGCTGGATGCTGAGCAGACACGGCAGGAGTGTGCACAGAAGCAGCTCACAGAGCAGCCCCTGCAGGGCCCCCTGACTCTCAGCCAGCCTCTGGTGGAAAAACTTCCTATTTCCAAACACTTCCCTAAGTCAAGTTTATCAAAAGAACTTTGATAAACAAATGCAAATACATTTTTAGAGCCTACTTGTCTGGCCTGGGCTCCCTGGCAAGGAGAAGGAGTCTAGAGTCTGCCAAAAGAAGCCTGTGTAATATTGACGTTTGTTTCCATGTTGTCAGTAAATGAGCAATGGCCAAGGTCTGAGGCAGGGCAAGGAAGACGTGATCAGGGATGGCAGGTAGGGTCCCAGTTCTCCCACGTTCTTTTGTTCTTCCCAAATAAGATCACATTGTAAGTGAGAGTCCAGTTGACAGGCCAGCCTCCCATTGGAGAAGTCACGTAGACAACCTCAGAGAAGAGAAGCCTGAACTCTTCTCTTAAAATGTGCTTCTCCTCCACCCTGAGATGAGGGGACCAGAGTTTGTGAGGACGAATGGAAAAGAAGGTGTAGAGACAAAGTTCTCAGGCCGCACTGTGGTAGGCTGGACGTGTGTGCATGTTTTTAGTTGTTCAGTTGTTTCTGACGATAGCAACCCCTAAAGATGTCTACACTCTAATCCCCAGGACTTGTGAATGTATTGTATTACATGGCCAAAGTGTCTACGCATGTGTGATTAAGGCTATACATCTTCAGACAGGAAGATTATTCTGGATTACCAGGGTGTCCCCAACCTAATCATCCTTAAAAGCTGAGAACATTTCCAGGCTGACATACAATGGAAAGAGGCAGGAGAAATTTAAGGTGGATTTAATGAGTGGATTTGACTCATCATTGCTGGTTAAAGATGGAGGATGGGGGAAGGGGATCACAGCCAAAGAATGCTGTAGCTTCTAGAAGCTGAGAATGGTCCTCCAGTGACAGCCTACAAAAAAGCAGGGACTTCAGTCCTACGAATGTAAAGAGCTGAATTCTGCAAACAGCCTGAGTGAGCAAAGAAATGGGTCCTTCCCTCTAAGCCTCTAGAAGGGAATATAACCTGTAGTAATCTTGATTTTGACTCAGTAAGATAGGCATTAGACTTCTGCCTTGGAGAACTGTGAAATAATAAGCAGGAGTCATTTTAGCTGCCAGATTTATGGCAATTTGTTATAGCAGCAATAGAGAACTAATACATCTCACTCCATAGATCTATTCCAGTGGGTGCAGGAAACTGGGCAGGAGCCTACCTGGGCTGTATGGTCTTGTAGCTGACTGGAGTAGGTTGTGTGAAGATCTACACCCGTGAAGGAATTGGCTCCCTAAACCCTAGAAGATGAGGGTGTGGGCAAGATGAGAATAGACTCAGAAGAAGACCACCAACTTTACTTTCTATCCCCAAAGAGTAAAGGGGATTCAGAAAAATATTCTCTGACCCCATGGATGGTCAGGGGTCTTTCTATTCTTCTGACTAGCTCAAGTGCCTCACTGAAGCCTGCAGTTATCCCATGCCCATAGAGTTCTCTCAGTTATCTAGAAGCAGCCATGGCTGGGACAGCGGACTGGAATCCACCATCCATTGATGAAAGCAAGGAGGCATGGAGAGGGATGTACCCCCAGAGGACTTCCTCAGCCTCAGCATTCTTCCTAACTATAGGAGAATCTGCTAAGTAGCTTCAGTCGTGTCCGACTCTGTGCTGTCCTAGAGACGGCACCCACCAAGACCCCCTGTCCCTAGGATTCTCCAGGCAAGAACACTGGAGTGAGTTGCCATTTCCTTCTCCACCCTCATAAATGTGGAAAGTTTCTAATCACTTGTGTCCAGGGAAGTGGTGGGGTGGGCAGAGAAAGGAATCCCTACCCCGGGGCTAAATGTAGAATGGAGCCCACTTGACATCTCTGGGCTGGACACACAGAGCGCTGAGCACCCAGACAGCAGAGGAACTCGATGGGCCCACAGTGGGTAACTGCAGAGCCCCCAGGGGAGCTTGGTCTCCACAGCCACAGGCTGGTGGAGGCCGGGGTTCTGCAGCCTGGTCTGCTGACAGCACTTCTCTGCTTTTTCAGGTATGTGCCTAAGGGCCCGAGGCACATACATTCAGATGGTAAAGCGTCTGCCTACGATGCAGGAGACCTGGGTTCAATCCCTGGGTTGGGAACCTCTCCTGGAGAAGGAAATGGCAACCCACTCCAGTACTCTTGCCTGGAGAATCCCATGGACGAGGAGCCTGGTAGGCTACAGTCCATGGGGTTATAAAGAGTCAGACACGACTGAGCGACTTCACTTTCACTTAGGGCCTGAGGGGGAAGGGGATTTCCAGAGAGATACCAAGATCTTGGTCAAGCTCTCAGGATCCTAGGAGTCCTTGAGCCAAGGGACAACCCCACCACCTGGAGTACACACGCTCCCCAAGCTGGCTCACAACTGGCTCCAGGGGGTCTTCGCAAGCTCCCACGACGCGCCCAGGATGGCCAGCACTGTATGCCCACTTATCCAGCTGATGAAGAGGTGGCGTGGACACCTGAGACCAGGGGGAGGCATCTGCAAGAAGCCAAAGTGAAAGCCACTCAGTTGTCTCCGACTCTTTGCAACCCCACACAGGCCATGAAATTCTCCAGGCCAGACTACTGGGGTGGGTAGCCATTCCCTTCTCCAGGGGATCTTCCAGACCCAGGGATTGAACCCAGGTCTCCTGCATGGCAGTCGAATTCTTTACCAGTTGAGACACAAGGGAAGCCCAGCAATACAGGAGTAGGTAGCCTATCCCTTCTCCAGGGGATCTTCCCAAAGCTTCACCATTTTCTCAGTTCTTTGAAAGTTACACATTCAAGACCTTCTCACTCTGTCCCCAAACTCCCTCCAGCCATTCTCTTGCCACTCTCTGCTGCATTTAATCACTTAGTCCAATGTGCTGTGCACACTTAGGCCTCTCTGACTTTTCTTAGCCAGACATTTGTCTAGAAGGCTCTACCCTGTCTCATAAAAATAAATCCAGTCTTCAAAGTACCCTCATCATCCTCTCTGGAGACTCTCCTCTAACTTTTCCTTATGTTCTACTCCAGCTGGAGCAGAATCATTGCTTTGCCATTAAGAATATTTGTATTCATCTTGCTTGGCACAGACCTCACTTACCAACATTTGTTTCAGGGTAATGGTTTGAAATAGTCAATGAATTCTACCCCCTCCTCATACTTCCTTCAGCCCAGATTCCTTCCACTTCTGAACTGAGTCATCCTTCCTTGGTTTAGGGGGAGGCTGACAGAGCAAAAGATGGAGTCTGTGCTCAGAATTTGAGTTTCAATAGCCTGGTCACAAAGTGTTATGGAAACAATTTGGTTGCTGGAAAGATTTCGAAGTTTCCTGTCCTTTCTTCTAATTCTCACCTTCAGAGATTAGACCAGACCCAGGATGGATGCAGCAGCTTCACGTTGTCACAGTCTGTGATCATGGTGCCCTTACAGTTGAGATGTGGTATATACATATATATACAATGTGGCATATACATATATGTGGGTGTGTTTATACCACACCTTCTTTATCCATTCATCTGTCGATTGGCACTTACAGTGTTTCTTCCTACGTTCAAACAACATTTTTTTTTTTTTGGCTGTGCTGGATCTTCATTGCTGCACAGGCTTTTCTCTAGTTGTGGCGAGTGGGGGCCCCCTCTAGTTGTGGTGCACTGGCTTCTCATTGTGGGGTCTTCTTGTTGTAGAGCATGGGCTCCAGCACGCAGGCTTCAGTATATAACAGCATATGGGTTCAGCAGTTGTGGCCGCAGGCTCTAGACCACTGGCTTAGTAGTTGTGGGGCACCGGTTTAGTCTCTCTGCGTGTGTAGAAGCTTCCTGGGTCAGGGATTGAACCTGTGTCTCCTGCATTGGCAGGCAGATTCTTTGCCACTCTGCCACCAGGAAAGCCCCAAGCAACCTTTTTTGAACCTGTGTTTAGTTTTGTGTATTAGTTTCCAATAACAAAGTAGCACAGCTGGGTGGTTTGAAACAACGGGAATGTATTCTCTCATCATTCTGGAGGCCAGAAGTCAGAAGTCAGAGTTTGACAGGGCTGTGCTACCTCCAAAGGCTCTAGGTGAGAACGCTTCCTTGCCTCTCCCTGCAGGCAGTGGCCCCCTGGGTTCCATGGTTTGTGGTAGCATCACTCCAGTCTCTGCCTCTGTCTTCACAGGCCTTCTCCTTTCTGTGCCTGTGTCTTTGTGTGTTCTTTTGTTTTCTAACAAGGATCTCCAAACAGATTGGATTTAAGGCCCACCTTAATCCAGTAAAACTTCCTCTTAATTAGTTACATCTATAATTACTTCCAAATAAGGTCATATTCACATGGACTGCAGATTAGGACTTCAGCATGTCTTTTTGAGGTACACATTCAGATTCACAGCAGTTGGTAACACACCACCTTATATTTGCTTCCTTCCTTCCCTGTCTCATTTACCTTTTTCTATCACCCTGTGCTACCATGGACTCACACCTCCAATAAAGCCTTAGTATATACACTTTTTTATTATTGGAATACAATTGCTTTGCAAAGTTCTGTGAGTTTCTTCTGTACAACGAAGTGAAACAGCTATCTGTGTACATATGGCCCTTCCCTCTTGAGCCTTTTCCCACCCCAGCCCCCATCCCACCCATCACAGAGCACCGAGTGTTTCCTGTGCTTTATAGCAGGCTCCTACTAGCCACCTATTTTACACACGGTAGTGTATATATGTCAATCCTAATCCCCCAATTCACCCCCACCCTCCCCTTCTCCCTCTGTGTCCACATGCCCATTCTCTATTACTGCCCTGGAAATAGGTTCATCAGTACCATTTTTCTAGATTCCATGTATGCATTAATATGTGATATTTGTTTTTCTCTTTCTGACTTCCTTTCCTCTGTATGGGCAGAGTAAAGTAAGGTCCATCTACATCTCAGAAAATGGCCCAATTTCATTCCTCTATATGGCTGAGTAATATTCCATTGTATATATGCACCACATCTTCTTATCCAGTCATCTGTCATTGGACATTTAGATTGTTTCTTTGTCCTGGTTATTGTAAATAGTGCTGCAATGAATATTGGGATACATATGTCTTCTTGAATTATGGTTTTCTCAGGGTTTCCCAGTAGTGGGATTACTAGGTCATAACGTCCTTCTAGTCAAGGCTACGGTTTTCCCAGTGTGGTCATGTATGGATGTGAAAGTTGGACTGTGAAGAAAGCTGAGCGCCAAAGAATTGATGCTTTTGAACTGTGGTGTTGGAGAAGACTCTTGAGAGTCCCTTGGACTGCAAGGAGATCCAACCAGTCCATTCTGAAGGAGATCAGCCCTGGGATTTCTTTGGAAGGAATGATGTTGAAGCTGAAACTCCAATACTTTGGCCACCTCATGCGAAGAGTTGACTCATTGGAAAAGACTTTGATGCTGGGAGGGATTGGGGGCAGGAGGAGAAGGGGACGACAGAGGATGAGATGGCTGGATGGCATCACTGACTCAATGGACAAGGGTTTGGGTGGACTCTGGGAGTTGGTGATGGACAGGGAGGCCTGACGTGCTGCGGTTCATGGGGTCACAAAGAATCGAACACAACCGAGCGACTGAACTGAACTGAACTGATGGTGGTTCTAGTTTTAGTTTTTAAGGAATCTCCATACTGTTTTCCACAGTGGCTATCAATTTACATTCCCACCAACAGTGCAAGGAGTTTTCCTTTTCTTTACCTTCTCCAGCCCTTATTGTTTGTAGACTTTTTGATGATGGTCATTCTGACTGGAGACATGGATTTGATCCCTGGGTTGGGAAGATCCCCTAGAGAAGGAAATGGTAACCCACTCCAGGAGTCTTGCCTGGGAAATCTCATGGGCAGAGGAGCCTGGCAGGCTACAGTTCATGGGGTCACGAGAGCGGGGCACAACTTAGTGACTAAACCATCATTCTGACTGGTGTGATGTCATACCTCATTGTGGTTTTGACTTGTATTTCTCTAATAATTAGCAATGTTGAGCATCCTTCCATGTGCCTCTTGGTCATCTGTATATCATATGCATTTTGATTCAGAATATATTTCCTAGGATGTCTATGCAAAGATTTGTTAAGTTTGAGACATCCGAGTAGAGATATCTATCAGGTGGTTAAAACTGAAGCACAGGAGAAAAGTCTGGACCAGAGGAATAAATTACAGTATCTGCTGTACAACGAAGCAAATCAGCTGTCTGTATACACATATCCCCTCTCTCCCATCCCCCATCCCACCCTCCAGCTCACCACAAAGCGCCAAGCTGCCCCTGCATCGCAGCCGCCCACTAGCTCTCTGTTTCACACATGGTAGTGTATACATGTCAGTGCTCTTCTCTCCTTTCATCCCATCCTTCCCACTCTGTGCCCACAGGTCTGTTTTCCTTGTCTGTGTCTCTATTCCTGTGCTGCAAATAGGCTCATCAGTATCATTTTTCTAGATTCCATAAATATATGTTAATGAATACAATGTTTATTTTTGTCTTTCTGACTCACTTCACTCTGTATAACAGACTCTAGGTTCATATACATCACTACAAATGACCCAGTTTCATTCCTTTTTATGGCTGAGTAATATTCCATTGTATTTGTGTACCGTATCTTCATCTTTACCCATTCTTCTGTTGATGGATATTTATGTTGCTTCCATGTCCTAGCTATTGTAAATAGTGCTGCGATGAACTATATAAGCTGCTATATAGGAGGGAGCTCAGCTTGGTGTTCCATGATTACCTAGAGGGATGGGATGGGGTATGGGAGGGAGGGGATATATGTATACAAATAGCCGATTTACTTGGTTATACAGCAGATACTATAATTTATTCTTCCAGTCCAGACTTTTCCCCTGTGCTTCAGAGGGTACACCTGTCTTTTGAATTATGGTTTTCTCAGGATATGGAGAAGGAAATGGCAACCCACTCCAGTATTCTTGCCTAGAGAATCTCATGGACAGAGGAGCTTGGTAGGCTATCATCCACGGGGTCACAAAGAGTTGGACATGACTGAGTGACTTCACTTTCACTTTCACTTTTCAGGATATATGCCCAGTAGTAGGATTGCTGGGTCTTATGGTAGTTCAATTTTTAGATTTTTAAGGAACCTCCATACTGTTCTCCATAGTGGTTTTTATCAATTTACATTCCCACCAACAGTGTAGGAGTGTTCCCTTTTCTCCACACCCTATCTAGCATTTATTGTTCGTAGATTTTTTGATGATGGTCATTCTAATTGTTATGAGGTGATATTTCTTTGTTATTTTGATTTGCATTTCTCTAATAATTAATGATGCTGCGCATCAGTGAAAACAGGCTCAGTGGACAAGAGAGGGCAGAATTTTGATGACCAAGTGTTGATGGGTAAGGTAAGTAAGGAAAAAAGTAGAGTGAGTGTAGAAAACATTCAAGAAATTTGCCTGTGAAAGGGAGGAAAGAGATGGGATGACAGCTGGAGAGGATATGATGGTGTCCATGAAGATTGCTTCAAAGATAAAGATGTGAACATATTTAAATATTGATGAAAGAGATCAGCAGGAAAGTGAAGACTGCAGCTATAAGTGAGGGATGGGGAAAGAGTGGGAAGGTGAGAGGTCTAGAATCCAGAGCATAAGCCTCCTGGGTAACAGGAGGGTAAGAGGGGATATAGGTGAAGTTCAGACAGGTTTGAGGTTTGACAGCAAAATTGGGGTAAATTTATCGGTGAAATAGCAGCAAGTTTATTGTTGATGGTAGCAGGGGGCTGAGATGTAAGAGACTGGGGAATGATCGAGTTGGAAGTTTGAGGAGAAAGACTGGAATGGCCCATGTGGAGAAGAGGAAACAACGCCCCTGAAGAAACCTGAAGAGATGGCCTGACATGAGGGGGAACCATGTGACCCCAGCCTGTGAGTGTACCGCAACCTCGGGGCATGTGGCTGTGGCAGGCTTTGGAGATACTCTCAAGCAATGTCAGTACAGGCGTGAAGAAGGCATGTGGTTAAGCCCAGACGGGGTTGGGGTTTTACAGGACTTTCACAGGGTTGAGGGACAGCGGAGGAGAAGCCCATGGAAAGCTGGGTGAGGAGGGAAGGGAAGGGAAGGGAAAACAGAAGGGGGCTGAGAGGCAGGCTCAAAGTGGCAGGTCGGGGACCTGGAAGTCGGAGGCTGGAGCACAGGTGGGGAAGGTGTGTTTGGGCAGACGCTCATGCAGCCCAGCTGTGAACCAGAGACCACCACCCGCCCCCACCATCCATTTGCGATTTTGCTCCCCTTAACTAGACTATGAGTTCTTTGATTTGCGGGGCTACTTGGCCATCGATTAGATAGATAGGTTTGCATCAGGGAAAACTTTCAATTCCTTTACCCATGAGGACTTGCCAGGTAAAAGTCCCCATTTTAGTGGCCATCACAGAGCACACACAGACATGGGCATACACGGTGTGCAGAGTGCAGGCCTCTGAGCCTATGGATTGGGCCAGTGCAAGAACTCACCACTAATAATGCTAAAGGCTTCTCTACTATGCTTTCCAGCCAAGACTCCAGCCACATCAGCTCCCCTCTCCAGTCAGGGCTGAGGAATGCTGGTGCCAGGAAGAGTCTCCCAGACCAGGAACCTGCCCCCCAACCCCTGCTCTGGGCCTGAAGCTGCAGGCTCCACAGAGCCGGCTGCTCCCTGGCCCTGCCTACAGGGAGCACAACCCAAGGGTGCCAGCTGGCCTTGCCCACAGTCTGAGGACTAAGCTAAGCAGAGTGGCTCTGGCTGCCCCTGAAGGCCCTGACGGCCAGTCCATCCGGATGATTCAGTTCTTCATCTGGCCTGTGCTGCTCATTCTCCTGATGGAAGAGCTCCAGTCACCCACATATTTTACTAAAAGAAAGAAGGGCTAAGGGGAGAATATGGTCTGAGATAGTAAGAAGCAAATGCCTGCAGATTTTCCTTGACTAGCCTTCCCAAAGACATCAGCAGTGGACTCCAAGTAACTTCATTAGACCCAGAGCAAGGCAGTGCCTCTGAGCCAAAGGCGGGGTGGTAAGGAGAGAAGAGCAGGAAATGCAGGTTTCCTGGACCTCTTCTTGCCAACCAACAAAGAATACTCACACCATTGCCAACAAATCTGCCTGGATTTGAGGTCTCTAAAAGTCAGTCCCCTGAGCTTCTGCCACTGACAATTTCAGATGGTGATTTGACTTAGAGAAACAACTTCCAGAGAAGGGTCTTGTGAGTCCTGGTCTAGGAGAGTCTCTCTTTCTAGGCCTCAGGGAAGCTGGGATGGAGCAAGCAAGAAGAAAGGGGACTGTCCATTCCTGCTGCCCAGTCTGTCCAGCCCAGGTGGGCGTGCATGCAGTTGGCTGCCTACGGCTGCCTGGGTACAGGGCTCCAGGCTGAGAATGGTTCACAGTGGGTGACAGGGGATGAGATGGTTGGATGGCATCACCAACTCAATAAACATGAGTTTGAGCAAACTCTGGGAGATGGTAAAGGACAGGGAAGCCTAGCGTGCTGTGGTCCATGGGGTCACAAAGAGTCAGACACAACTGAGCAACTGAGCAACAACAATGCTGGCCAGGCCAGCGCTGCAGGTAACAGCAGGAGAAGGCTCATTCCTTGCTACTGCACCTCAAGTGGGAGCTGGCCTGTACCTCCCACAAAACCCCTCTCACAGGACTGCTGGGGGATTGGTGACTGTGGCCTCAGCAGTGATGCAGAGCTAGGCAGTAGGTTCATAGAATGAGGGGCTCAGTGGCAGGGTACAGGGTCGCTTCCCTGTTGGCCCGGCCCACTGGCCTGATGCAGTGGAACTGGTGGAGTATGTCCACCTGAGTAGAGTTTGAAGGTAGAGTAAAGAGAGAAAGGGAGAGTGCCTTTCAGGGCTCAGGGGTGTGTGCGTGTGTGTGTGCAAACATTGCTCCTGTATGGCAAAAGGGAAGACTTATGTGGAACTACGGCACAATTGCACTCATCTCACACGCTAGCAAAGTAATGCTCAAAATTCTCCAAGCCAGGCTTCAGCAATACGTGAACTGCAAACTTCCAGATGTTCAAGCTGGTTTTAGAACAGGCAGAGGAACCAGAGATCAAATTAACATCCGCTGGATCATCGAAAAAGCAAGAGAGTTCCAGAAGAACATCTATTTCTTCTTTATTGACCATGCCAGAGCTTTTGACTGTGTGGATCACAATAAACTGTGGAAAATTCTGAAAGAGATACCAGAGCACCTGAGCTGCCTCTTGAGAAACCTGTATGCAGGCCAGGAAGCAACAGTTAGAACTGGACATGGAACAACAGACTGGTTCCAAATAGGAAAAGGAGTACATCAAGGCTGTATATTGTCACCCTGCTTATTTAACTGATATGCAGAGTACATCATAAGAAATGCTGGGCTGGAGGAAACACAAGCTGAAATCAAGATTGCAGGGAGAAATATCAATCACCTCAGATATGCAGATGACACCACCCTGATGGCGGAAAGTGAAAAAGAACTAAAGAGCTTCTTGATGAAAGTGAAAGAGGAGAGTGAAAAAGTTGGCTTAAAACTCAACATTCAGAAAGCTAAGATCATGGCATCCGGTCCCATCACTTCATGGGAAATAGATGGGGAAACAGTAGAAATAGTGGCTGACTTTATTTTTGGGGGCTCCAAAATCACTGCAGATGGTGATTGCAGCCATGAAATTAAAAGATGCTTACTCCTTGGAAGGAAAGTTATGACCAACCTAGATAGCATATTCAAAAGCAGAGACATTACTTTGCCAACAAAGGTCCGTGTGGTCAAGGCTATGGTTTCTGCAGTAGTCATGTATGGATGTGAGAGTTGGACTGTGAAGAAAGCTGAGCACCATAGAATTGATGCTTTTGAACTGTGGTGCTGGAGAAGACTCTTGAGAGTCCGGTGGACTGCAAGGAGATCCAACCAGTCCATTCTAAAGGAGATCAGTCCTGGGTGTTCACTGGAAGGACTGATGTTGAAGCTGAAACTCCAATACTTTGGCCACCTGATGTGAAGAGCTGACTCATTTGAAAAGACCCTGATGCTGGGAAAGATTGAGGGCAGGAGGAGAAGGGGATGACAGAGGATGAGATGATTGGATGGCATCACTGACTCAATGAATATGAGTTTGGATGGACTCCGGGAGTTGGCAATGGACAGGGAGGCCTGGCGGGCTGCAGTTCATGGGGTCGCAAAGAGTCAGACATGACTGAGCAACTGAACTGACTGATGTGGAAAGTCTGAGTGTGCAGAAGAGGCTATGAGGAGGACATACTTCAGTATAGGATGGGCTAGTGGTTATGGTGTTTATCAATCATCTATGTTTGTATTGGTTATCCACAGCTGTGTAACAGATGACTCTGAAACTTAGTGGCTTCAATGAACAACGTTCATCATCTCATGGTTTCTGTAGGTCAGGGACTGGGGCACAGCTGGTTTGAGCATCTCATAAAACTACAATCAGGGTGTCAGACTGGTCTGCCGTCACCTCAAAGCCCAGCTCTCCTGGCTGTTGACAGGTCACTAGTTGTGACCTAGAAGCCACCCTCAAGTCCTTGCCACATAGAACTCTCCATAGGGCAGCTCACAATGTTGCAGCTAACTTCTTCAGATTAAGTAAGTCAATGAGAGAGAGAGAGAGCGAGAGTGAAAACAAGAGGGGAGAGAGGGGGAGGGGGATGGACTCATGATCTTGCATAACCTAAGCTCAGAAGTGACATCCAACACTTCTGCCATATTCTACTCATTAGAGTGTCACTAGGTCCAGCCCACACTCAGGGGAGGGGACTGCACAGGGACACGACCACCAGGAAATGGGGTCACTGGGGTCTGTTCTGGAAGCTGCCTACCACATCCACTGATTCATTCAGCAATTATTATATTTAATGAGGACCTGCTGAGTGGGGAGGATAGAACTAATTGTGACTGTCACTTGAAGATTACAGTCTGGAAGGTGAGGCACATATTAACTAAAGAAACACACAAAGTACTGTCAGAATCTACTACAGCAAATGACCCCAAAAGGTGGAGGGCAGTGGGGGATGGCTTCACAGGGTGTCATGAGAAGGTTTCACCAGGGGACCAGGCCAGGGGGCTCCCCAAGGAAGGGCTGACTGAACAGTGAGCTCGCCTGTGAGAAGCCCAGGCGTTAGCTGGGTGAAGAGAAGAGGTGGGGATGGCAAGGGGCACCTTGCAGGCCTAAGGAACTGCATCATCTATGTATACTAGCGGTGAGTGTAAGCCAGGGGCATGTTGTGTGCAAGTGTGTGTGTGTTCTGTTCCTAGACGGATTTGAGCGTTTACACTGTGTAAGTGGATGGCGGGAGGAAACAGCACTGCCCTTATACTTAAAGGCCCTAAGGAAGGGACAGGAAGGCGGCAAAGGACAGAATCTGAGCAGCACTCTCTCTGAACCTCCAGAAGTATGTCTCCTCACTTTTCTCCCCCACTCTTCCACCTTCCCCGTACCCTCTCTGGAAGATTTCTTTGGGGAATCGTATATGTCCTCATAAAAAGCAAAAATCTGCTGATGCGGCCTAATGCATTATCCCGCAAAGCAGTGCTGTCTTCGGAAACTAGCTCTCCCCCGACCCAGCGGAGAGGCTTCATTCTGCAAACCAGCATCTCCCTTGTTAAAGAGATGGCCTATTGATTGAAGCCAAAGTGACTTTTTATGGGTCCAGAGACAGGAAGGCGGGGGGGTGGGGGTGGGGCGGGCCCTGGTAGGAGGGAGGTAGGGGAAGTTTGGCAGCCAGTGGGACAACAGAATAGTGGTGGGAAGGAAACTGGGAGTGCCCTGGTCAGGACAAGAGACTTTTGGGTGTCAAGGGAGCCAAGTGTGAAGGAGGTAATGAGGTAGGATGTGGTACGATGTGTGGCTCAACCCTACGTACCTGTGTCTGAGGCTGACGAATCTCACACACTGCCTGGTCGTGCAGAAACAAGCCAAGACGTATGCAAAGCAGCAGAATTGAGCAAAAGCCTACATGATCCCTGTCCTCTAGGCACCCCACAAGGACTTTCCTCTTCCCAAAAGCACCTTGGTGGCTATGCAAGCCTTCCCAGTGTCTGGAATCATGCCCCAAGCCCTCAGCCACTCCTGTGGGCCTAGCACTGTTAGTTTCTGGGGACACAGTTGTGGTTCCTGCCTTCATAGGCTCTTTCATTCAAATAGCAAATAATCATCAAACAATTGCTCACTAACCTTGGGACGACAAATGTGAAAGTGACATGAAGGAAAAACACAAGTGAGAGCTAGCATGGTTTGGAAGGCATTATGGAGTCAGGGAAGGGGCTCCTTGTATGTACGTTGTCCTCTGGTCCTTGCTAAACCCTGCAGAGGTGACCTGGCCTGTCTGGGTGTCAGCCTTGCTTTGGCCCATGACAATGCTGCAAGGGTCCATTGATGGTGTGACGTGAGGTCTATTTTCCCAGATTAAAAGTACAGTGATCGGCACTTTTCTGACCCACTGGCTCTGTAGGTTCCCTCAGACTGCTGCTGCTGCTAAGTCGCTTCAGTCGTGTCCGACTCTGTGCGACCCCGTAGACGGCAGCCCACCAGGCTCCCTTGTCCCTGGGATTGCCATTTCCTTCTCCAATGCATGAAAGTGAAAAGTGAAACTGAAGTCGCTCAGTCTTGTCCGACTCCTAGCAACCCCACAGACTATAGCTACCAGGCTCCCCTGTCCATGGGATTTTCCAGGCAAGAGTGCTGGAGTGGGTTGCCACTGCCTTCTCCAACTGACCCATCTCTATACTATGCTGGCCTTCCCACTGCCTCTGCTCTGGGCTCCCCTTACCCCACGACACAATAGTCCCCTGGCAGCCATGGGAGCCCTCCATAGAAAGCCATCTGCCTGGCCCCTCTCCAGGGTCCAGGAACATTTTCTTGGAAAATGGAACCACTGGAAGTGAAAGAGTCCCTGGGTGGGGTAGAATGAGAGGTTAATTCAGGTTCACTCTGACAAGTTGTTCCACCATTTATATCCTAGAAGAAATGAGACAAAGTCTCCTCCATCTTTACATCCCAACCCCTTCTACGGCCTGAACCATGATGGGGACTGGCATACCAGCCCCACCATGTTTCTGGTCCTCATCTCTTGCCCCCAGCCTGAACTTTTATCTTCTGTGAATTACTCTTCTTTCTTCCCTGTTCAAACACCCAGCCCTCTGAGCTCAGGATCTTCAGAACCCACGAATGCTTTTTTCCCTCCACCACAAAGTCTGACTTGAACAAATGAAAATCTTGCTTTTATGACCGTTATAATTTCCATCATTTTAAAGCAGTGGTTCTTAACCTTGGCTGCACTTTGTAGGGACCTGAAAAGTTTCCATTCCGGGAACTTCTGATTTAATTGGTCTGAGGCTTAGCCGGGGCGACAGGATTCTTAAAGCTCCCAGATGACTTTAGTGTGCAGCCGGGGTCAGGAACCACTGGTTTAAAGAGTCCCATTTACGAATAGCAGTGACTTCTTTTGTCTCCACTAATCCTGTCCTCCCCATGAAGAAACCTAAGCCTCAGCATCATTCATTGATTCAACACATGTGAGTTGGGCCCCTTCTATGTGCACTGTTCTAAGTGCTTGGGACACAGCAGAGAACAAAAACAGACAAAAATCTCTACCCTTGCAGAGGGGATGTTCTAACCAGGAGAGTCAGGCTAGAAACAATAGCAAGAATATGGGGACTTCCCTGGTGGTCCACTGGCTAAGACTTTGCCTTCCAACACAGGAGGTACGGGAAACTAAGATCCCACATGCCTTGTGGCCAAAATACCAAAACACAAAGCAGAATCAGCGAGGAGGAGATTTGTGGACACAATGCCTGGAGAGGGTGGGAGAGAGTGCATGGAAACATATACATTATCATATATAAAATAGATAGCCAGTGGGAATTTGCTGTATGAAAACCTGCTCTCTGTGACAACCTGGGGGATGGGGTGGGAGGTTCAAGAGGGAGGGGACATATGTATAACTATGGCTGATTTATGTTGATGTATTACAGAAACAAACAATATTATAAAGCAATTATCCTTCAATTAAAAATAAATTAATTAAAAAGCAGAAAAAATATTGTAATAAATTCAATAAATACTGTAAAATGGTGCACATCAAAATAATCTATTAAAAACCCACTAAAAATGTTAAAAGCAGTAATACCTAATAAATTTCAGAGTATTAATACATTCTCAAGTGAAACGTGCTAAGAGGGAGGAAAATGTCAGGGTAAAGGTGTCAGGGATGGAGAAAGATCAGCCATCTTTTTCACAGAACTTGTGAAAAAGATAAAAGACTTGAAGGAGATGAGAGAGTGGATGAATGCAAACCCCCAAACTGAGAACCATGGTAGACATTTCACAATATTATCCTGCTGCTTTATTTAGAAGGAAGAACAGGAAGTGCTTCCATTGGTGACTGAATGTTGTAAGCAGAGAGGAGTGAGTGAAAAGAATCCATCAGAGATGACTCTCAGATTTCTTACCAAGCGTCCTTTACCGAGCTGGGGATACTGAGATCTGGAGGTGAAGCTCCAGAATTACTCTGTGGATATTCTGATGTAAAGGCATCTAAAAGGCATCTCAGTAAACCAACACATAGACCTGGATGTGACCAGTCTCAGCCTATGAAACACATCTGTCTTGCCATCTGGTTTTTACAGTTTAAAATAACTGGAAAAAAAATCCAAAAGAAAATAATTATTTCCTGACATATGAAAATTATGTTAAATTTTAATTTTTAATTGGTTGAGAAAAATTGAAAGAAGAATACTATTTCCTAACACATGAGAATTATATAAAATTCTAATTTCAGGGTCCATAAACAAAATTTGACTGGAACACAGCCACCATGCCTATTCATTGTCACATTGTCCATGGCTGAGTTTGCAGTATAATGGCAGAGCTGAGTAGTTGGAACAGACACCATTTAGCCCACAAAGCCTAAAATAGTTACTCTCTGGCCTGTTACACACAAAAATATTTGCTGAACTCCTGCATAGATGATTGAATCCATGTATCTGGAGCTCAGGAGGGTCATCTAGACTAATGATATAAATACAGGCATCATTAGCATCCAGAGGGACTTCCCAGGTGGTGTTACTGGTAAAGAATCTGCCTGCCAAAGCAGAAGATATAAGAGACGCAGGTTTGATACCTGGGTGGGGAAAATCCCCTGCAGGAGAGTATGGCAACCTACTCCCGTATGTTTGCCTGGACAATCTCATGGAAAGAGGAACCTGGCGGACTACAGTCCATAGGGTCGCAAAGAGTCAGACACAACTGAAGCAACTTAGCATGCACATACAGCATCCAGAGGTATTTAAGCCATGGATGGCAATGAGATCAGAGCTTGAGAAGGGAAGGGGCTGAAGTCAGGCCCTGAAAAGCTTAGATATTTGAAATTGGATGGAGGAGGAAAAGGCTGGAAAGGAGATGAAGAAGCAGTAGTCAAGAGGCTGGAGGAAATTCCAGAGACTATGACATCATGGAAAAAAAGAAAAAGTTGCCCCATCAGGAGGTCAAAAGATCAATGCTGCTGAGAAGTCCAGTATCGTGAGAATGGGAAGTGTCTATTGAGCTTCGCAACAAGAAAGTAATTAGTAGCTGTGGTGGGACAATTTCAGTGAAGAACAGAGAAAGGAAGCCAGACTGGAATGTGATGAAGGATGAAGACAGGATAGTGAGGAAACGGTAATGTGACATGAGAATAATTTTTCAAAGAAGTGTAGCTAAGAAGGGGACTGCATCAGCCTATAGGGATAAAAAAATGGCAGCTAGAACTGGAGGAAAGTCAAGGAGGTTTCACTGTTGGTCACTGTTGTTTGTTTGTTTTAACATCCGATTGCTTGGAGGGTATTTGGTTGGCAAAAGAAGAGAATGAAGAAACAGGAGAGAGAACAACCAAGGATGGAACACAGAGGCTGGACCCTGTGGAAGCTCCCTGGCAGAAGCCCTGCTTGGGCCCTTCCTCTACCACTGTGAACCCTCAGAAGTTGGGGGAATAAGCCTGGACAAGGGGATCCCTGCCCCCTATGCAAGTGCAATAGAAAAGGGAGGCTCCCTGGAACCAAACGAAGTAACTTAAAATCCTGGCTCTGCCTCTGTGTGACCTTAGCAAGTGACCCCTTGGAATTTCAATTGCCTCATCCATAAAGTAGAGCTAAGGCTCCCTAGTTCACAAGACTGGTGAGAACCAAATGCCATGGCACTGATGAACCAGGCACTGTCCCTAACACGTGGGAGACACTGAACAAATGTTAGATTCCCTCCTCCCTGTCCCAAACCACTCCCAGCCCAGCTACTTCTTAGACTTTGTCTTGGGAAAAAAGAGAAAAGAATCTTGGACACAAACTTGACCTACATTCAGTGCCAAGTCTCTTGTCTTTCAGGAGAGGAGGAGAGGCAATTCCAGGGATGTGCTCAGCCAGCTGGCCCGGACTTGACCAGATGCATTGTTTTGGGAGCTCCTAGCAAAGGAAGGATCCTGAGATTCCTTATCTCAATTAGACCCTGGCATGAGCCCTCTGGGGCTTCCCTGGTGGCTCAGATGGTAAAGAATCTGCCTGCAATGCAGGAGACACAGTTTCAGTCCCTGAGTCAGGAAGATCCCCTGGAGAAGGAAATGGCAACCCACTCCAGTATTCTTGTCCAGAGAATTCCATGGACAGAGGAGCCCAGCGGGCTACAGCCCATAGGGTCACAGGAGTCAGACACAACTGAGAGACAGAATATTTTCACTTTCATGAGCCCTCTGGGCTTCCCTGGTGACTCAGGGGGTAAAGAATTCATCTTCAATGCATTAGACACAGATGAGGGTTTGATCCCTGGGTCAGGAAGATCCCCTGGAGGAGGGCATGGCAACCCACTCCAGTATTCTTGCCTGGAGAATTCCATGGACAGAGGAGCCTGGCAGAGTACAGTCTGTGGGGTTGCAAAGAGTTGGATATAACTGAGCAACTAACACACATACACACATGAGTCCTCTGGCCACCTGAACTCTGGAAAGTGAAAGTGAGGTCGCTCAGTTGTGTCCAACTTTTTGCAACCCCCATGCACTGCAGCCCACCAGGCTCCTCCATCCATGGAATTTTCCAGGCAAGAGTACTGGAAAGAGTTGCCATTTCCTTCTCCAGAGTATCTTCCCAACCCAGGGATCAAACCTGGGTCTCCCACATTGCAGGCAGACACTTTACCATCTGAGCCACCAGGGAAGTGATTGTCAAAGTAGGAATTCCTAGACCATTTTGTCAGGTTCTGGTTTTGTAGAGGGTTTTGTAGTATTGTGGAGTTATGGGGTTGTCTAGAATTGTCAGCTGTGCACCAAACTTTCACCTCCAAAGAACTCTCAGGAGAAAATGATTTCTCTTTTGACTGCTGAGAGCAGAGATGGACAGTGCCCAGCAAAAAGGAAGGTATGGCCAAGATCAGGAGACATGGGAGACTTACAATGCCCAGCATTACCACACTTATAGGGCCATCTGCACGGAACACCTGCCTCCTGCAATCAGCCTCTCAGGCTGTGACTCAGAAGCATCCTGTTCTAAGCATCGTCTCCCCAACCTGTTGTTTTGAAAAGATAAAATGGATCTATTTCCCTGGCATTTCCCTCTCAAAGCTGGCACAGAGACTGTAACTCCTGCTTTATCTCTGTCAGGGAAGCATTTCATCATTTTCTAGGACAAAAATCCTATGAAAGGGGCAGAGCCGGCTGGGCTTTCATCACGATAGATCAACGCAGCAGGCCAGAAAGGGAGAGAAGCCATTTGTTCTGACAAGTGAATCAAAGTATCAAAGCCACATCCTGCAGTTATTTAAATTAAATACTATACTATGTTGAATGTAACATATATAATTAATAAAGGTACCCCCACCTTTTCTATAGTCTTATGGGGCTGCAAAGAGATCATTACCAGAACAGACTTCTCCCGTAGCACCCAGATGATGGGTGTGTACTCGTGAGCTGATATGTACAGATGCGTGCATGTGCACGTGAGCACGTATGCCTAAGTGTTTCTGAGAACTTGTGGCTAAGGAGTCATTTGCTACAGAAATCCCACCTAACCCAACTTAAGTAAAAGGGAATTTATTATAAGAAGCTGGAAACATCTCACTGTAACAGAGACATTGGTCAGTTTCCCTACCTTGTCAGAGTTTGCACCTTCTGATTGGATGAGACCACCCCATCACTGACAGCCACAGCCCATTGGACCAGGATCTCTGACCCATGAGGCATTAGTCGGCTTCTCACTCCCAGAAATTTGGGACTGGGACACAAACGTGTGAGTTAGGGGACTTCCCTAGCAGTCCAGTGGCTAAGACTCTGCGCTCCCAATGCAGGCGGCTTGGGTTCGATCCCGTGAGAGAACTAGATCCCACATGCTACAACTAAGAGATCGCATGCCACAACTAGAAATCCCACACGCTGCAACAAAGATGGAAGATTTTGCATGCTGTGACTAAGACCTAGCGCAGCGAAATATTTTAAAGAACCATGCGAGTTAGTTCTTGGTGTTGGTATACCCAGGAAGACATGTCTCGAAGACACGTGTCAATATCTGAACGACATAGTACCTGAGCACAGTGATTCTCAAACTTTGCATGCTGAAAGATCGATCACGCAGGACATTTGTTTAAAATGTGGTTTACTAGGCTGCATCCCCAGGGATATAGGGCTCTGAATTTTTAACAAATGCTCCACGTGATTTGAATGCAGGTACTTCAGCAAGACAGCAAGGGAAGCAGATGAGCAATGAAAAGACCTTCATTGCCCCAGAGAGAAAAATATAGACGGGAAAGTATCTGCTTCAGTTGACAGTGGCTTTGTTTTTCAGTTCCAGTTCCTCATAAGGCCCTTTTGTCTTTCCTGTCCTTGTGTTTTGTCGATTCCTTTGATTCCTAGAAAATTCTAAGTGGATTTCTGTTTCTCGCTACCAAAGAATTTCTAAAAGCATTTCTGCTTATGGAACCAAGGGTAAGTGATTGGTCCCATTAGCCATAGCTGGTTGGGGGCAGGGGCTTCACTGGTGGCTCAGACAGTAAAGAATCTGCTTGCAATGCAAGAGGGTTCAATTCCTGGGTCAGGAAGATCCCCTGGAGAACGGAATGGCTACCCACTCCAGTATTCTTGCCTGGAGAATCCCATGGACAGAGGAGCCTGGCTGTCTGCAGTCCATGGGGTTACAAAGAGTCAGACATGACCGGGCATGCACGGCACTGCAGTATTTCAGACACTCAGCCTTTGGCAGGAAATTCGGACACAACTGAAGCGACTTAGCAGGCAAGCACACAGTGGGAGGAGGGCAGGACCACTTGCTACATCGGCCCACCTCTTCAACAGGTATGATAGGTCCTTTCCAAGAAGGAGTGCTGTGAGAGAAGACACCCCAAATACATGTACCACAGTAAACTTTTCTGAGAGGGTGTGAGGGCCTGTGGGCACTTGTCTGCCTGTGTGTACACGCATGTGCCCTGTTCTGCTCTGCTCCTGTGAGGCCTAGGTATGGTATTTTCTCAGGGACAAGAGTATAATTGTGAGTGGGTGTGTGTTACTAAATCAGTCTGTGCATGTGAGTGGGAGAGAACCAAGCCAGGGTTATAATTGTCCACATTAGAGACTCATTAACTGTATCACTGCATCTACTCACAATATACCAGATCATATTCAGAAATGAGCTTCTTAAAGAGATAGAATAGAGACCCCTGTACTTTGAAGCATGGTGAGGAGCAGATACCATTTGGAAAGGTAAAAGATAAGGATTGTTGCTCAGAAAACCTGGGGGTGGGCCGAGTCAGACATCAGGAATCTCGAGGGTCTATCCTCAGCATCCCCAGCAGGCAGCAGGTTCAGTCTCCCTGGTGTGGGAATGCAGCCCCAGAGCCAGGAGATAACAACGCCTGGTGAGAAGTTCCCAGGGGGATGAGAGCTCACTTAGCGATCAGAAAAAGAGTTCTGGTACTGTCTCAACAGAAGGGTTTTTATCTACCTCCATGAGACTCTTGCAGCATCCTAAGGGCACTTCTACGTCTCAGACAGCACCACGATTAATTTTTCTTTACACAACAAAGAAGAAAAAACCTCTCTTCCCACAGACCTCCTCCAGCACTTTATCTGTATCTCTCTGATGCCATGTAGTCTTGCTATTTTGTGCCATATAGTGCCATTCCTGAGCGCCCTTTGGAGGACACCCTCAACAGCTCACCTAGACCCCCCTCGGATTCCCTTTTGCAGTGTTCACCGCCCACCACCACCCCCCCCACCACCAGCCCCCCACCACCACCTCCCCACCCCCGCAACTACCCCCCTCCCCCGCCCCGCCTTCCGCAAGCTTCTATGTACATTGATACTAATTGTTTGCAGCTGTGACCTTTTTCTGAGGCTTGCCCTTGAGCTCCTGGAGCTGCTGCAAACATATCCACATACTCAGGGTTACAGGTCTGGGAGTGCCTGGGAATTAACTCCGCACCCCTCCCCACCTTCCAGCCATGACTGGGCAGTACAGGGTTAGAAAGTCCACCTCTCTTGCCAGAGTTGATGCAAACTCTCAGATGCAATATATATCCTAGAGCTCCCCAGGGGTCAGGCAGAGGTTTTGACTTCAACTGAAATCCTTTCTTTCGCTGATTCTTCCCCTTCTGATACTGCTTCCTCCAGTCCCTTACTGATTTCTCCTTGGAACACTTTCTTAGCAAATCCCTTGCCCTCAAATCCTTGACACAGAGGCTGCTTCTCAGAGAATCCTCTTCCTAGTGTCCCATCTCTGCCCACAGCCCCCGAAAAGGCAATTCCACATACCGTAGGACTTCACTCCTTGGCCACATATTATGAGACCAGGTGGATTCCCTATCCATGCAGAGGCAATTAAATTCTCAAAACGAATAAGCATGCTACATGTGAGAGCAAAAGCTATAAAAACTCTTGGAAGAAAATGGGAGTCTTTCTTAACCTCAGGTTAGATAATGGTTTCTTAAATACAGAGTCTGCTTGGGTTGCTACTACAAAATATCATAGACTGTGTGGCTTAAACAGCAGACTTACTTCTCCCAGCTCGGTTCCTGATAAGAGCTTTCTTGGGGCTTCCCAGGTGGCACTAGTGGTAAAGAACCCCACTTGCCGATGCAGGAGACATAAGAGACACAGGTTTGATCCCTAGGTCAAGGAGCTCTCCTGAAGGAGGGCATGGCAGCCCACTCCAATATTCTTGCCTGGAGAATCCCATGGACAGAGGAGCCTGGTGGGCTACAGTCCATGAGATCACAAAGAGTAGGACACGATTGAAGCGACTTAGCACACACACACAACAGCTTGCTTATTGGCTTGCAGATAGCTAATTTCTTTGAGTGAACAAATTCTCTGGAGTCTCTTCTTATAAGGGGCACCAAACCCATCTTGAGGACCCTACCCTCATGACCTAACTCCTAAATATCCTATCTCTAAATGCCATCACATTTGTGGTTGAGACTTCAACACATTGATTTGGGGGAAGACAGTTTGTGTGCCAATAAGCACATGAAAAAATTCTGAGCATCATTAATCATTAGAGAAATGCAAATCAAAACCACAAGATACCATGTCAAAGCCACTAAGATGGCTAGTAGGCGTCTGAAAGTCAGTCACCAACATCGTGGAGGAGGTAGAGGATCTAGAACCTTTATATATTGCTGGTGGAAATGTAAATGGTGGCACCACTTTGGAAAACATTTTGACAGTTTCTAAAAATGTTAAACCTAGAATGACTGTATGATTCAGTATTTCCACTCCTAGATATGTACCCAAGAGAAATGAAACATAGCCACATAAAAACATGTACAGCAGTGTTCATAGCAGCGTTAATTACAGTAACAAAAAGTAGGAACAACCCAAATGCCTCTCAACCGATGAGCATATAAATTACATGCGGTATATCTATACAATGGAATATTAGTCAGTGATAGAATGAAGCACTGGCATGCTCTGTCATGGATGAAACTTGAACCTACTATGCTAAGTGAAAGAAGCTGGACATAAAATATTACACAGTGTTTCACTTCATTTATGTGAAATTCCCAGAATAGGCAGAGAGACAGAGGGGAGATTTGTGGTTGTCCAGAGGTGTTGTGGGGGAAGGAGGTGGTTGGAGTGAAGCATGACTGCTAATACAACCAGAAATCTTTTGAAGGTGTTGAGAATGTTCTAAAATGCAACCATCACTGCAATTTAATTTTAGAACATTCTCAACACACACACACACACACACACACACACACACACACACACACACACAATATTTAAAAACCCACTGAACTTAAAATAGGTAAATTTTATGACATAGGAAATATATCTCAGTAAAGCTATTTAAAAATAAAACTTCATAGCTGGGGCCACTCAATCATCCTTTGTATCTTTGTGATAAACTGGATCCTTCTCCTGTGTTTCTCCTTTACTGTTTTCACACAACCACATTCACCACACGAATGACACCAGACGTGTGGGAGTTTTCCACACCAAGCAGCAATTCTTTGTGACACCAGCTGGGTGACTTACAATTCAATGCAGTGTGACACTAATCAGAGTTAGCTCAGACCCCACAGATTGAGGGTTTAGTTCCACAAAGCTGTGCCCGTCTCCACCTCAAACTCCAGTTAAAAATCTAGGTTGTCATCTGTGCTTCTGACCAACCAGCTATAAATCAGGGCTTCCATAATCTGTCTTTGGGTTCAGTCATCTGCTAGAATAGCTCACAGAACTTAGGGAAGCACTTACTTACATTTACCAGTTT
This sequence comes from Nanger dama, assembly GCA_917880005.1. NCBI lineage: Eukaryota > Metazoa > Chordata > Mammalia > Artiodactyla > Bovidae > Nanger > Nanger dama. The sequence continues at coordinate 19,675,247 of CAKJTW010000036.1, read as the reverse complement.
ATTGTAACTGGTACGATAAAGGATATATATGAAGAACCACATGAAGAGATTCAAAGGGTGAAATTCAGAAGACTCCCAAGCACACGGGCATCTGTCCCCATGAATCTGGGGTGTGTCACCCTCCTAACACACTGATATGTTCACACGCCTGGAAGCTCCTCCAACCACATTCTGAGGATCTTTGTGGAGGCTTCATAATGTAGACATGATCAGTCATTAACAAAATCTCCAATCTCTTTCTCCTTCTCCTTCATGGAGGATGAGGGCAGAGCTGAAAGTTCCAAGCTTCTAATCATGACTTGCTCTTCCTGGTGAACAGACCTCATCCAGGAGCCCACCGAGAATTGCCACATTAGAACAGAGACAGTCCTACCACCCACCCAGCACATTCCAAGGGTTTTACAAGCTCTGTGCCAGGAACTGGGGACAGAAGCCAGCATATATACTTTTTTCTATGGTTTCACACTAACCTTCAACTTCTGAGTGAGTTTCCGTATCTTGAAGCCAAAAGATACCATGTCCCTTCTCCCTATTAGACTGTGAATTTCTAAAGGACAAGCTGTGCACGTAATTCATATACACTGCTCCAGATGCTTCCACTCTCCTGCTCTCAATGTCAGAGGAAGGCCTACCTTTTCTTCTGCCCCAAACACATGTGTACATCTGACACTGCCCTCACACCAATCTATCCCCTTGAGGGCCTCCTTTAATCAATTACCACATTTTCCTGTCTCCTTCAAGGTGCTTCCACATTTTATTTATTTTTTAAAGTCTTTATTGAATTTGTTACAATATTACTTCTGTTTTATATTTGGGTGTTTTTTTGGCCACAATGTATGCAGGATCTTAGCTCGCTGACAAGGGACTGAACCCTGATGTCCTCTGCCTTGAAAGGCAAAGTCTTGACCACTGGACCACAGCATCTCTGGTCATCCGTGGACCCAGGTCTCCTCAAGTTATCCTGACACTTTCCATCCTTCACAGCCAGCCTTCTCTGAAAACCAGACTATTCTCCCTGGCCCTGTTTCCCCATCTCTTTTCTCCACTATAGGCTGGTTTCCACACCATCCCTCTCCCAGACACAGGTCTCACCAGGATAGCCTATGGATTTCTCATTGCCAGCACAGTAGATTCACTTAATCCTTGTGTCGGTTGTGGTCCCAGCTGTAACATACCATTCTCTTGAGTCTCTTCCAACTTCATTGATTATTCCTTCTCAGGATGTTTCCTGCCTTTATTTCCCCTGTCGCCCCTTAAGGGATGGCCTTTCCCAGGGATCTGCCGTCTTCCTCATCACAGTTCCCTTGGATGATCACATAGACTCCTAAGGATTAAACCTCCAAACATCTCCAAAGTGACATCTTCAGACTAGACCTGTTCCCCATTCCAACTCATACCCTTCCTAGACATCTCAACCTTGATATTCCATGGGAATCGCAAATTTGACATGTCTAAAGTGTAATTAATTATCCCCAACCCCACCTTCACAACCACCATAGAACCACAACTCAGGAGTCCCTCTCGTTGCTAAGCTTGATGACACAACCAACCCTCTCCAGGCCTTAAGCCTAAAAGTATCCTCAGACCCTCCATCTTCCTCACCCCATGTAAAATCTGTTAACGGGTTATTTTATTTATTTATTTATTTAATAAATGTAATATCTTCACACCCAGGGCTCCAGCCACACTGAGTTATTTCAGTTCCTAAGACACACCATGGTTTTTCCCCGCTTCTGGGCCTTCGTATACAGTCTTAAATTAACCTTTTCTTAGAATGGATTTTCCTACCTCATCCACCTAAAGAGCTTCTATTCATCCTCCAAAACCCAACCCGTGTATTGCCCTTCCTGGGAGGCGTCTTCCATCATCCCCAGAAGATGTTATGCTTTTTGAAACACTGGACTCCAGCTGGGGACTCCCGCCCATACACTTGCTTTGCCCAGCTCCCCCTGTAGTCTCAGGCCTGGGGAACAGAGGGCGGGACGAAGAGAAACGTAAGGGACTGTTTACTATACCCGTCCTTCACTTGTGTGCCTGTCCTCTGCCCATTTCCCTTCACATTCCTCCTGCTCTCTGGGACTGTGCTTCCCAGGTTCATGTGTTCCCTGGCTTCTGAAGGTGTGGGGAGCACTGGCAGGAAATAGAGCCAGAGTTGGGGTAGCCAGGCTATTTCTCTCTCTGCCTTAATTGCATGTCTAGCAATTGCTGTGTCTTTTCAGTCCTCTAGAACATGACAAACAAGCCCACTTGGTTTAAATGTCTACCGAGCACCTTTCAGCCCCGGGTGATAGCTCTTCCTGCTACTATTTTTGCTTTGTTTTGTTTTTTAGTTTTTTTGTAATAGAGTTGCTTTGCAATGCTGTGTTATTTTTTTGCTGTGCAGCAAAGTGAATCAGCTACACATATACATATTCCCCCTTTTTTCTTCCTGCTGCTGTTAATCTTTGAGTTGTCTGACTGTCTTCTGTTTGACTTCTTGGCCCTTCTATCACCTGTTGTTCAACAAATTTCTTTCATTGACGTCTTTCATTTTCAATATCCCAGTGGTTTCTATTTCTTGGTGAGATCTTGACTGATCCCACACTTTAAGCAAGAGCTTCACTGTGGGGCAAAGACAGGAGTCTGGAGGCTTGGGAGAGAGGCGAGAGGATGGGACTAGAGACCTCTAGATTGGAGATCGCTGGAGACTAGGTCAAAGAGTCATTGACATAGTGGTGGAGGATAAAACACAAACAAGAGCACCAAAGGATGGAACCATGAGAGCAGCAAGACTGATTACACAGTGGAGAGGAAGTTCACTATTCATGAAGAAACCCATCCCAAATTTTTTGATCCCAAACCTATCAAAGAAATTAATTGAAAACTGCCTCACTCACACATGCACCAATTGTTACCATAGACCAAATCTCACTTTTCCCACAGGCCAGTCCTTCAGGTTTTCAGCAAAATATATCTTGCTGCCTTCCATATCTGAGTCTTCCCTGGTGGCTCAGATGGTAAAGCGTCTGCCTGCAATGCGGGAGACGTGGGTTCGATCCCTGGGTTGGGAAGATCTCCTGAGAAGGAAATGGCAACCCACTCCAGTACTCTTGCCTGGAGAATCCCACAGACAGAGGAGCCTAGTAGGCTACAGTCCATGGGGTTGCAAAGAGTCGGATACGACTGAGCGACTTCATTCACTTCCATATCTTCTCTATTAGAACTTGTCCAAATCTTTCCACTTATTCTTTTGTTAAAATATCTATTTATTTGGCTGCACTAGGTCTTAGTTGTAGCACATGGAATCTTTTAGTTGCAGTGTGTGGGATCTAGTTCCCTGACTAGCAATTGAACCTAGGCCCCTGCAGTGGGAGCATGGAATCTTAGCCACTGGACCGCCAGGGAAGTCCCTCTTCCACTTATTCTTGATGGGACAAGATTTCTGGGGCCCTCACCCTCCTGACCTAGTTGCTCTCCTCTGGACATGCTCCCACTTAGCAGCGTTTCTTCAGTCCTGGGGTGAAACGTGGGTCTCTAATGTTATCCCATCTTCCTTGCTGCAGACACGAAATCTCTACTGATGTATCCAAGACTGAATTCCCTTTTGGAGCTGAGGCCAGCTACTGGTTCACCTTGGGTTCTCAGACATGTCACAGAATAGGAGAAATGTTGAGCCCTCCATCTGAGCTGAACTTCCTCGTTCCTGTCCATGGTATTTGGGTGGGTAATTCAACATGCATTCCCTTCTCCTTGCCCATCTCCACTCTAGAGGCTGGAAAAATGAAGTCTTTTCTCTCCCAGCTCTCTCCTTGAACTTGAAAGTGAAAGTCACTCAGTCGTGTCTGACTCTTTGCAACCCCATGGACTATACAGTCCATGGAATTCTCCAGGCCAGAATACTGGAGTGGGTAGCTGTTTCCTTCTCCAGGGGATCTTCTTAACCCAGGGACTGAACACAGGTCTCCAGCATTGCAGAAAGATTCTTAACCAGCTGAGCCACCAGGGAAACCCAAGAACACTGGAATGGGTAGCCTGCCCCTTGTCCAGCAGATCTTCCTGATCCAGGAAATGAACCAGGGTTTCCTGCATTGCAGGTGGATTCTTTGAACCTAGTTCTGGCCAATTAAATATGAATGCAAATCAGTTGAAGGCTTCTGTGAAAGCTTTCACCTTCCTAATAAAAAGGATAGATGTCTCTGGATCCATCCTTTCCTGGTCCTACCTGCTTTAACATAGTCATAATGTGTCCCTAACAGAGACACCTAGAGAATCTCAGAGAGGCTGGCCTTGACACTGTTGGGCCACTGAGCCAACGACGACAACCACCTACCTTTGGGCTCCTTGTTCTGTTAGGAAAATTGTCTGAACCAATAGGCTGGGAGGAATCATTGTCAATTTATATTACAAAGAGTATGCATGCTTAGTTGCTCAGTCATGTCTGACTTTTTGCAACCACCTGGCTTCTCTGTCAATGGGATTTCCCAGGCAAAAATATTGGAGTAGGTTGCCATTTCCTCCTACAGGGGATCTTCCTGACTTGTACCTGTGTCTCCTGCATCTCCTGCATTGCAGGCAAAGTCTTTACCATCAGGGAAGCCTCTACAAAGAGTTAACATCTCTAATATTTACCGGCGCACTAAGCGCAGGCAGCTTGCAGCCATCACACCCCACGTCCAAGGTCAGGGGCAGAAGCCAGAGGACCCCCATGCCTGAAGGGCAGCGGCCAAAAGGATTTACCCACGTCCGAGGTCAAGGGAAGCAGCCTAGAGTGCCAGGCTGCGACTGCGCAGGAATGGCCAAGAGGAGCTACCCTGCATCCGAGGATAGGGGCGACTGCCGGGGGAGCAACCCCGCATCCAAGGAGTGGTTGCTGCAGGAGGGCCTAGAGGAGCCATCCCATGTTGAAGGTCAGGAAGGGCGGGGGTGAGGAGATACCCCTCATCCAAGGTAAAGAGCAGCAGCTGTGCTTTGCTGGAGCAGCAGTGAAGAAATACTACATGCCCAAGGTAAGAGAAACCCAAGTAAGATGGTAGGTGTTGCAAAAGGGCATCAGAGGGCAGACACACTGAAACCATATTCACAGAAAACTAGTCAATCCAATCACACTAGGACCATAGGCTTGTCTAACTCAATGAAACTAAGCCATGCCCGTGGGGCAAACCCAGGGCAGGAGGGTCATGGTGGAGAGGTCTGACAGAATGTGGTTCACTGGAGAATGGAATGGCAAACCACTTCAGTATTCTTGCCCTGAGAACCCCATGAACAGTATGAAAAGGCAAAATGATAGGATACGGAAAGAGGAACTCCCCGGTCAGTAGGTGCCCAATATGCTACTGGAGATCAGTGGAGAAATAACTCCAGGAAGAATGAAGGGATGGAGCCAAAGCAAAAACAGTACCCAGCTGTGGATGTGACTGGTGATAGAAGCAAGGTCCAATGCTGTAAAGAGCAATATTGAATAGGAACCTGGAATGTCAGGTCCATGAATCAAGGCAAATTGGAAGTGGTCAAACAAGAGATGGCAAGAGTGAACATCGACATTCTAGGAATCAACGAACTAAAATGGACTGGAATGGATGAATTTAACTCAGATGACCATTCTATCTACTACTGCAGGCAGGAATCCCTCAGAAGAAATGGAGTAGCCATCATGGTCAACAAAAGAGTCCGAAATGCAGCACTTGGATGCAATCTCAAAACGACACAATGATCTCTGTTCGTCTCCCAAGACAAACCATTCAATGTGCCCCAACCAGTAACGCTGAAGAAGCTGAAGTTGAACGGTTCTATGGAGACCTACAAGACCTTTTAGAACTAACACCCAAAAAGATGTCCTTTTCATTATAGGGGAATGGAATGCAAAAGTAGGAAGTCAAGAAACACCTGGAGTAACAGGCAAATTTGGCCTTGGAATGCGGAATGAAGCAGGGCAAAGACTAATAGAGTTTTGCCAAGAAAATGCGCTGATCATAGCAAACACCCTCTTCCAACAACACGAGAGGAGACTCTACACATGGACATCACCAGATGGTCAACACCAAAATCAGATTGATTATATTCTTTGCAGCCAAAGATGGAGAAGCTCTATACAGTCAGGAAAAACAAGACCGGGAGCTGACTGTGGCTCAGATCATGAACTCCTTATTACCAAATTCAGACTTAAATTGAAGAAAGCAGGGAAAACCGCTAGACCATTCAGGTATGACCTAAATCAAATCCCTTATGATTATACAATGGAAGTGAGAAATAGATTTAAGGGACTAGATCTGATAGAGTGCCTGATGAACTATGGATGGAGGTTCTTGACATTGTACTGGAGACAGGGATCAAGACCATCCCCATGGAAAAGAAATGCAAAAAGCAAAATGGCTGTCTGGGGAGGCCTTACAAATAGCTGTGAAAAGAAGAGAAGCGAAAAGCAAAGGAGAAAAGGAAAGATATAAGCATCTGAATGCAGAGTTCCAAAGAATAGCAAGGAGAGATAAGAAAGCCTTCTTCAGCGGTCAATGCAAAGAAATAGGAAAACAATAGAAGGGGAAAGACCAGAGATCTCTTCAAGAAAATTAGAGATACCAAGGGAACATTTCATGCAAAGATGGGCTCGATAAAGGACAGAAATGATCTGGACCTAACAGAAACAGAAGATATTAAGAAGAGGTGGCAAGAATACACAGGAGAACTGTACAAAAAAGATCTTCACAACCCAGATAATCATGATGGTGTGATCACTCAGCTAGAGCCAGACATCCTGGAATGTGAAGTCAAGTGGGCCTTAGAAAGCATCACCACGAAAAACGTTAGTGAAGGTGATGGAATTCCAGTTGAGCTATTTCAAATCCTGAAAGATGATGCTGTAAAGTGCTGTACTCAATATGCCAGCAAATTTGGAAAACTCAGCGATGGCCACAGGACTGGATAAGGTCATTTTACATTCCAATCCCAAAAGGCAACGCCAAAGAATGCTCAAACTACCACACAATTGCAGTCATCTCGCATGCTAGTAAAGTAATGCTCAAAATTCTCCAAGCCAGGTTTCAGCAATACGTGAACCATGAACTTCCTGATGTTCAAGCTGGTTTTAGAAAGGCAGAGGAACCAGAGATCAAATTACCATCATCTGCTAGAGCATCGAAAAAGCAAGAAAGTTCCAGAAAAACATCTATTTCTGCTTTATTGACCATGCCAAAGCCTTTTACTGTGTGGATCACAATAAACTGTGGAAAATTCTGAAAGAGATGGGAATACCAGACCACCTGACCTGCCTTCTAAGAAGTCTGTATGCAGGTCAGAAAGCAACAGTTAGAACAGTACATGGAACAACAGACTGGTTCCAAATAGGAAAAGGAGTATGTCAAGGCTGTATATTGTCACCCTGCTTATTTAACTCATATGCAGAGTACATCATGAGAAACGCTGGACTGGAAGAAACAGAAGCCAGAATCAAGATTGCCGGGAGAAATATCAATAACCTCAGATATGCAGTGACACCACCCTTATGGCAGAAACTGAAGAGGAACTAAAAAGCCTCTTAATGAAAATGAAAGAGGAGAGTGAAAAAGTTGCCTTAAAGCTCAACATTCAGAAAACGAAGATCATGGCATCCGGTCCCATCACTTCATGGGAACTAGATGGGGAAACAGTGGAAACAATGTCAGACTTTATTTTGGGGGCTCCAAAATCACTGCAGATGGTGACTGCAGCCATGAAATTAGAAAACACTTACTCCTTGGAAGAAAAGTTATGACCAACCTGATAGCATATTAAAAAGCGGAGACATTACTTTGCCGACTAAGGTCCGTCTAGTCAAGGCTATGGTTTTTCCTGTGGTCATGTATGGATGTGAAAGTTGGACTGTGAAGAAGGCTGAGCACCGAAGAACTGATGCTTTTGAACTGTGGTGTTGGAGAAGGCTCTTGAGAATCCCTTGGACTGCAAGGAGATCCAACCAGTCCATTCTAAAGGAGATCAGCCCTGGGATTTCTTTAGAAAGACTGATGCTAATGCTAAAACTCCAGTACTTTGGCCACCTCATGCAAAGAGTTGCCTCATTGGAAAAGACTTTGATGCTGGGAGGGATTGGGGGCAGGAAGAGAAGGGGACGACAGAAGATGAGATGGCTGGGTGGCATCACTGACTCGATGAAGGTGAATCTGAGTGAACTCCGGGAGTTGGTAATGGACAGGGAGGCCTGGCGTGCTGCAATTCATGGGGTTGCAAAGAGTTGGACACGACTGAGCAACTGAACTGAACTGAATATTTAATGGAGTTTCTAAAATAGAGAAATGAGCAACAGTTTAGAAAAATAAGCAAGAGATATGAACAGACCATTAACAGAAAAGAAATGCAGATAAATGGCTCTTCACTGTAAGAAAAGATGCTCAACTTTGCTCATCACAACAATAATGTAAACTGGGATTTCATCCTCATCTATTAGGAGGGCCCAAATTCAAAATTTTGACAACTACTCCATCAGTGAAGCTCTGGGAAATAGACACTTTTATAATTTGGTAGTGGGAATGCAAAGTCAGACAATCCCTGTGGAAAGGAATTTGGCAAAATTATCTAGGCATTCACTCTTGAACCTACCAATCCCACTGGGAGTACATCCCAAACATAAAATGGTAAAAATACAAACAGATGTGTGCAAAGCTATTCATTACAGACCTAGCTGCAAGTACAAAAGCCCCCTGACTCTCCCAACAATAGGAGTTGTGGAATAGACCATCGTATATCATGGAATTATATGCAGCCATAACAAAGAATAGAAATCATGTCTATACACTAATAAAAAGAGGTTTCCAAGATCCATTTCAATAAGGTAAGATGGTTCATTTTTAAGTGTATAATATGCTACCATTTCTCTAAAAGAGAGTGAAAAAATTATATTTTTAATGTAAAAATAAATCATAGTTTTTATCAAAAATGATTACCTAAAAAGAGGGAGAAAACTTGTACAGAGTCAAGGCTACAATAGAAACTGGACTTCTTTAAACACACCTTGTTTTGTAGATTTGACTTTGGACTTATATAAATGTTTTCCATAATTATAAGGTAAAATGTTATTTTTAAATCAACCTCTAAAAATTAAAACTAAGATGAAACAAGTAAAACAAAAACTAATCTCTGCCCATTAAAAATATTTTAAATATTTCATCAAACTTGCATTCCAGGGATAAACCCAATTTGATAATAATGCATTACCTTTTTTATCCATTGTGGGATTCTGTTTGCTACCATTTTGCTGAGGATTTCTACTTTTTAATCTATGTGATATGGACCTATTCTTTCCATTTCTCATACTGTCCTGTTTTCTAAAGCCATATGAGTCATCTTAACAAAAAAGAAAAACCATATGATCATCTCAATAGATGCAGAAAAAGCATTTGACAAAATCTAATATCCCTGTATGACTTTAAAAATAGATGTTTCAACAAAATAGGAATAGAAGAGAGATCTTAGCTTGATAAAGAAAATCTATGAAAAACCTACAACTAATATCATGTAATGGTGTTCTTGAGAAATCTGTATGCAGGTCAGGAAACAACAGTTGGAACTGGACATGGAACAATAGACTGGTTCCAAATAGGAAAAGGAGTACATCAAGGCTGTGTATTGTCACCCTGCTTATTTAACTTCTATGCAGAGTACATTATGAGAAACGCTGGGCTGGATGAAGCACAAGCAGGAATCAAGATTGCAGGGAGAAATATCAATAACCTCAGATATGCAGATACACCACCCTTATGGCAGAAAGTGAAGAAGAACTAAAGAGCCCTTTGATGGAAACGAAAGAGGAGAGTAGAAAAGTTGGCTTAAAGCTCAACATTCAGAAAATGAAGGTCATGGTATCTGGTCCCATCACTTTATGGCAAATAGATGGGGAAACAGTGGCTGACTTTATTCTTCTTGGCTCCAAAATCACTGCAGATGGTGCTTGCAGCCATGAAATTAAAAGACGTTTACTCCTTGGAAGCAAAACTATGACCAACCTAGACAGCATATTGAAAAGCAGAGACATTACTTTGTCAACAAAGGTCTGTCTAGTCAAGGCTATGGTTTTTCCAGTAGTCATGTATGAATGTGAGAGTTGGACTATAAAGAAAGCTGAGCACCATAGAACTGATGCTTTTGAACTGTGGTGTTGGAGAAGACTCTTGCGAGTCCGTTGGACTGCAAGGAGAGCCAACCAGTCTGTCCTAAAGGAGATCAGTCCTGGGTGTTCATTGGAAGGACTGATGTTGAAGCTGAAACTCCAATACTTTGGCCACCCCATGCGAAGAGCCAACTCATTTGAAAAGACCCTGATGGTGGGAAAGATTGAAGGTCGGAGAAGAAGGGGACAACAGAGGATGAGATGGTTGTATGGCATCACTGACTCAATGGACATGAGTTTGGGTAAACTCTGGGAATTGGTGATGGACAGGGAAGCCTGGCGTGCTACAGTCCATGGGGTCGCAGAGAGTCGAACACAACTGAGCAACTGAGATGAACTGAACTGAACTGAACTGAACTGAATCACCTATATATCAAATCTAATGAAATTTACCCCCAAAAAGCTGATAAAATTGTTTGCACTATTACAGGATACAAGATCAATATACAAAAATCAATTATATTTCTAGTTTTCAGCAATGAACAGTCATAAGTTGACATTTTAAAAATATCAATTACAATAGCGTACACAAATACTACTTAGGGACAAATCTGACAAAAGATGTGAAAGATCTAAACACTGAAAACTATGAAACATTACTGAGAAAAGTTAAAATCTAAATAAATAGAGTGGGACTTCCCTGGTGGTCCAATGGTTAAGAATCTGCCTTGCAATTCAGGGGACATGGTTTGATCCCTGATTGGGGAACTAAGATCTACATGCTGCAAAATCCATCTACAACAAAAGATTCTGTGTGCCATACCTAAGACCCAAGGCAGCCAAAAAATAAATGAATAAACTAAATAAATGGTGAAATATGTTGTGTTCAAGGGTAGGAAGACTTAATAAGATGTTATTTCTCCCCAAATTAATATACAGATTTAAAGCAATCCTAGCCAAAATACTAGCAGGCTTTTTTGTAGAAATTGATACGCTGGTTCTAAAATTCATATTGAAATACTGAAGACCTAGAGGTAATAAAATAAAGTTATAAAAGAAGGAAAAAGTGGGAGAACTAACTGCCTAATTTAAAAACTTACTCTAAAGCTACAGTTATCAAGATAAGTATTGCTGTAAAGACAGGCAAATCAATAAAAACAGAAAATAGAATCTAGAAACAGATCCACACAGGGACAATTGATTTTCAGCAACAGTGCAAAGGCTATTTAATGGAGAAAAGATATTCTTTTCGACAATGCAGGAACAACTGGCTCTCTATATGCAAGAAAATGAACTTTGACTCATACCTTGCACTATTAACAAATATTAACTCAAATGAATCATAGATCCAAATGTAAACACTAAAACTATAAAACTTTTATTTTTAAAATCTTATTGAAGTGAGTTAATTTACAATGTTTTGTCAATTTCTGCTGCACAGCAAAGCAGTTCAGTTATACATATACATATTCTTTTTCTGTTATGGTTCATCACAGGATATTGACTATATAGTTCCCTGTGCTATACAGGAGGATCTTTTTATTCATCCATCCTGTGATCATTGTTTACACATGCTATCCCCAAAATGGCTTCCCTGGTGGCTCAATGACAAAGAATCCCCCTGCAATGCAGGAGATGTGGGTTCGATCCCGGGGTCAGGAAGATCCCCTAGAGGAGGAATTGGCAACCCACTCCAGTATTCTTACCTGGGAAATCCTACAGACAGAGGGAGCCTGACAGGCTACAGTCCATTAGGTTGCAGAGTCGGACACGACTAAGCACACTCACAGCCCAGCCATCAAATTTGTCTGTTTTACCTACACCATCAAGTAACAAGGACTGAAGTCCTTTCCAAGCTGACTTAAATACTCGACTCCATATGTTGTTGTTCATGAGGTCATAAAAGAGTCAGACATGACTTAGCGACTAAACAGCAACAAATCCCAAGCTCCCAATTCTTCCCTCCCCTCCCTCTCCCTTGACAAGCACAAGTCTGTTCTCTGTGTCTGTGAGTCTGTAAAACTATAAAACTTTTAGAAGAAAACATAGGATAAAATCTTCATGATCTTAGGTGAAACGGATTTAATACAATCTATGAAAGAAAAATTGATAAGTTAAACTTTTTTAAAGATTAAAATTTTCTGCTCTTTTAAAAATACTATTTTAATTATTTTATTATTTTAATTGGAAGATGATTACAATGTATTGGTTTCTACTGTACAACAGTACAAAACAGTGATAACCCTCTCTACGTGTGTGTGTGTGTGTGTGTGTGTGTGTGTGTCCCTCCGTCTCCAGCCGCCCTCCCAGCCCCCTCAGTCCCACCTCTATGGGTCATCACAGAGTGCCAGACTATGCTCCTTGTGTTACATAGTAGCTTCCCACTGTTTATTTCACACATGGTCGTGTACGTGTCAGTGCTACTTTCTCAGTCTGTCCTACCCTCTCCTTCCCTTGCTGTGTCTACAAGTCCCTTCTCTCCATCTGCATGTCCATTCCTGCCCTGCAAATAGGTTCATTAGTACCATTTTTCTAGAGTCCATATATATGCATTAATATACCATATTTGTTTTTCTCCCTTCTGACTTACTTCACTCTGTATAGCAAACTCTAGGTTCATCCCCTTCAGTTTAATTGATTCACACTCATTCCTTTTTATGACTGAGTAATATTCCATTGTATATATGCATCACAACATCTTTATCCATTCATCTGTTGATGAACATCTGGGTTGCTTCCATGTCCTGGCTATTGTAAATAATGCTGCAGTGAATATTGGGGCTCACACATCTATTTGAATTATGATTTTCTCAGGGTATATGCCCAATAATGGCTTTGCTGGGTAATATGTTAGTTTTATTCCTAGTTTCTAAGTAATGTCCATAGTGTTTTCCATAGTGGCTGTATCAATTTACATCCCCACCAATAGTGCAAGAGGGATCCCTTTTCTCCACATCCTCTCCAGCATTTATTGTTTGTAGATTTTTTATGATGGCCATTCTGACTGGTGGGGGTAGTACCTCATTATAGTTTTGACTTGCATTTATTTAATAATGAGCATACTGAGCATCTTTTTATGTGCCTCTTGGCCATCTGTATATCTTCTTTGGAGTAATGTGTTTAGGTCTTCTGCCCATTTTTTGATTGGGTTGTTTGTCTGATACTGAGCTGCATGAGCTGTTTGTATATTTTGGAGCTTAATCCTTTGTCAGTTGCTTCATTTTCAATTATTTTCCCCCATTCTGAATGTTGTCTTTTCACCTGGTTTATATTTTCCTTTGCTATGCAAAAGCTTTTAAATTTAATTAATTCCTACTTTTATTTTTGTTTTTATTTCCATTATTCTAGGAGGTGGGTCAGAGGGGTTCTTGCTGCAATTTATGTCAAAGAATGTTCTGCCTATGTTTTCTTCTAAGAGCTTTATAGTTTCTGGCCTATATTTAGGTCTTTAATCCATTTTGAGTTTATTTTTGTGTATAGTGTAAAAGAATTTCATTCTTTTGCATGTAGCTGTCCAGTTTTCCCAGCACCACTTACTGAAGGGGCTATCTTTTCTCCATTGTATATTCTTGCCTCTTTTGTCAAATATAAGGTGCCCATAGATGCACAGGTTTATCTTTCTATCTTGTTCCATTGATCTATATTTCTATTTTTGTTCTACTATCAAACTGTCCTGATTACTGTAGCTTTGTAGTATTGTTTGAAGCCTGAAGCCAGGAAGGTTGATTCCTCCTGCTCCACTTTTCTTTCTCATGATTGTTTTGGTTATTCGGAGTCTTTTGTGTTTCCATACAAATTATAAAATTTTTTGTTCTAGTTCTATGAAAAATACCACTGGTAATTTGATAAGGATTGCATTGAATCTGTAGAATGCTTTGGATAATGTAGTCATTGTCACAGTATTGATACTTCAGATCCCAAAACATGGTATATCTGTTTGTGTCTTCCTTGACTTCTTTCATAGTGTCTTGCAGTTTTCTGCATACAGTTCATTTGTTTGTCTGTGGTCGTTCAGTCGCTGAGTCATCTGATTCTGGACTGCAGTGTGCCAGGCTTCTCTGAATTTCATTGTCTCTGGGAGCCTGCTCAAACTCATGCCCGTTGAGTCAGTAATACTATCCTACCGTCTCATCTTCTGTTGCCCCATTCTCCTCCTCCCCTCAATCTTTCCCAGCATCAAGGTCTTTTCCAATGAATTGGCTCTTTGCATCAGGTGGCCTAAGTATTGGAGCTAAGGTAGATTTATTCCTGGGTATTTTATACTTTTTGTTGCAATGGTGAATGGAATTTTTCCTTAATTTCTCTTTCTGATTTTTCATTGTTAGTGTATAAGAATGCATCAAACACCGTAATCAAGTGGGGTTTATCCCAGGGATGCAAGGATTATTCAGTATACACAAATCAATCAATGTGATGCACCATATTAGCAAAGTGAAAGATAACCATATGATCATCTCAACAGATAAAGAGAAAGCTTTCAACAAAATTCAACAACCATCTTTGATAAAAATTCTTCATAAAATGGGCATAAAAGGAAACTACCTCAACATAATAAAGGCCATATACAACAAACCCACAACAAGCATTGCTGTCAATAGTGAAAAACTGACAGCATTTCCTCTAAAATCAGGAACAATATAAGGGTGCCCACTCTCACCACTACTATTCAATACAGTTTTGAAAGTCCTAGCCCAGCAACCAGAGAAGAAAAAGAAAGAAAAGGAATCCAGATTAGAAAAGAAAAATAAAACTCTCACTGTTGGCAGATGACATGATATAATACATAGAAAACCTTAAAGACACCACCAGAAAATTACTAGAGCTAATCAGTGAATTTCGGAGAAGGCAATGGCACCCCACTCCAGTACTCTTGCCTGGAAAATCCCAGGGACAGGGGAGCCTGGTGGGCTGCCATCTATGGGGTCACACAGAGTCAGACACAACTGAAGCGACTTAGCAGTAGCAGCAGCAATCAATGAATTTAATATAAAGTCACAGGGTTTTCCCAGTGGTTTAGCTGGTAAAGAATCTGCCTGCCAGTGCAGGAGACGCAGGAGACTCAGGTTCAGTCTCTGGGTCGGGAAGATCCCCTGGAGAAGGAAATGGCAACCTGCCCCAGTATTCTTGCCTGAAAAGTTCCATGGACAGAGGAGCTTGGCAGGCTACAGTCCACGGGGTCACAAAGAGTCAGACATGACTGAGCGGCTGAGCATGCAGGCACTCACACGCAGGATACAAAATTAATGCACAGAAATCTCACATTCCTATACACTAACAATGAAAAACCAAAAAAAGAAATTTAGGAAACAGCACATTCACCATTGCAATAAAAATACTGTTAAGAGAATAAAAGATAAATCACAGACTGGAAGAAAATATCTATAAATCATTTACCTGTTGAAGAACATGCACACAGAATATACTAAGTACTTAACAAAACTAAATAAGAAAACAAACAACCTAATTAAAAATGGGCAAAAAAATACATATGGATAGTAGATAAGCACATGAAATTTTTCAACAAAATTAATCTTTTATTTTTGTTGTTTTTAGTTGCTAAGCTGTGTCCAACTCTTTTGCAACTCCATGGATTATAGACTGCCAGGCTCCTCTGTCCATCAGATTTCCCAGGCAAGAATGCTGGAGTGAGTTGCAATTTCCCTCTCCAGGGGATCTTCCTGAGCCAGGGATTGAATCCACATCTCCTGAACTGGCACGCAGATTCTTTACTGCCGAGCCACCAGGGAAGCCCAATTAATCATTAGGGAAATGCAAACTAAAACCACAATGAGACATTAAAATGGCTAAAATTAAAAATACTGACCATACCAAGTATTGGCAAGGATGCAGAGAAACTGGAACACTGCCAGTGGGATTATCAAATTGTGCAACTACTTTGGGAAATAGTTTGTCAGCTTTTTAAAAGATAAATATAGACTTGCCACATGTTTCAGCCTTTCCACTTCTGAATATTTACCCAAGAGAGTATAAGCACATATCCTAACCAAAACTCACAGATGAATGTTCACAGAATGCTTATTTGTAAAAGGCAAAAGCTGTAAATGACTCAAAGGTCCATCAACAGATAAATAGATTAAACAAATGGCAGTGTAACCATACAAGGGAACACTACTCAGCAATAAAAAGAGTGAAATGCTGATAGATGCAACAACATAAGTGAACCTCAAAATAATTGCCCTGACAGATACAATATAGACAAAAAAGGCTCCATACTGAATGATCCCATTTACACAAAATCCTAGAACGTGCAAACGAATCTATATTCAGTCAGTTCCATTGCTCAGTCATGTCCAGCTCTTTGTGACCCCATAGACTACAGCACACCAGGCTTCCCTGTCCATCACCAACTCCCAGAGCTTGCTCAAACTCATGTCCATCAAGTTGGTGGTACCATCCAACTATTTCACCCTCTGTCATCCCGTTCTCCTCCTGCACTCAATCTTTCCCAGCATCAGAGTCTTTTCCAATGAGTCAGTTCTTCGTATCAGATAGCCAAAGTACTGGAGCTTCAGCTTCAGCATCATTCTTTCCAGTGAATATTCAGGACTGATCTCCTTTAGAATGGACTGGTTTGATCTCCTTGCAGTCCAAGCGACTCTCAAGAGTCTTCTCCAATACCACAGTTCAAAAGCATCAATTCTTCAGTGCTCAGCTTTCTTTATGGTCCAACTCTCACATCTATACATGACGACTGGAAAAACCTTAGCTTTCACTAGATGGACCTTTGTCAGCAAAGTAATATCTCTACTTTTTAGTATGCTGTCTAGGTTGGTCATAGCTTTTCTTCCAAGGAGTAAGTATCTTTTAATTTCATGGCTGCAATCACCATCTGCAGTGATTTTGGAGCCCAAGAAAATAAAGTCTGTCACTGTTTCCATTGTTTCCCCATCTATTTGCAATGAAGTGATGGGATCGGATGCCGTGATCTTCATTTTTTGAATGTTGAGTTTTAAGCCAGCTCTTTCACTCTCCTCTTTCACTTTCAACAAAAGGCTCTTAAGTTCTTTTCTGCTTTCTGCCATAAGGGTGGTGTCATCTACATATCTGAGGTTATTGATAGTTCTCCTGGCAATCTTGATTCCAGTTTGTGATTCATCCAGTCTGGCATTTCACATGATGTACTCTGCTTATAAGTTAAATAAGCAAAGTGACAATATACAGCCTTGATGTACTCCTTTCCCAATTTGGAACCAATCTATATTGACAGAAAGCTTATCAATGATCAATCAATGATTGTCTGATATGATAAGCAGTCTCTAAAATGACTGCTTAAATTTGCCACTTCCCTTGTGTAATTCCTTGTTCTTGAGAGTGGGCTGGACCTATCTACTCTGATGGACAGAATATGGCAAAAATGATGAGATTTCACTTCTGAGATTAGGTTATAAAGAGATGATGATTTCTTTCTCTTTTTCTTTCTGATGAAAACAGCTGCCATGTTGTAAGCGGCACTAAGGACAGGCTGATGGGAAATGGAATGGAGCTGGAATGGAAATGAATCCTGCCAACATACGTATGAATGAGCTTAAATGCAGCTCTTCCCCTCGTCACGCTGTGAGAGGAGGCCATAGTCCTGGTCAGCATCTTGGTAACAACCTTGGGAGAGAAGCACCCAGGTAAGTTGTGTCCAAATTCCTGACCCACAGAAAATGAGAGATGATAAATGTTTATTGTTTTAGGCTGACACATTGAGGGGTTATTCCTTACACAGCAATAGATAACTAACACACATGTAGACTGGAGTAGGGGCAGGTGTCAGAGAGAGAGATTGCAAACTGACATGAAGAAAATTTTGGTGGTGAATGGATGTGTTCATTATCTTGATTGCTGTGGTCTCAAAGGCATACACATATATCAAACCTTACAAATTTATACAGTTTAAGTACGTGAAATTTATTGTGTGTTAAGATATAGCTCTACAAAGGTGTTTTTGAAACATTTGCTGAAAAGTCAAGTAAGAAAAGAACTTCATAACAATTCAATAACATGGATTGAATAACATGAAGGATTCAATAACACGGAGGCCATCAGGAGTGATTACTATCTGGCTTTGTCCAGGACTGAGGTGGTTCCTAGAATGCATGATATTCCATTTTAAAAACTGAGAAAGTCTCAGGCATATAAGAATGAGCTGGTTACCCTACTGTTGACACTGACAAGAATAATAGGTGCATCCACCGTGGGAATCAGTTGCAAGCTTGTCTAAGGTTGACTTAGTGGGACTATGGGGACACTACATGCGGTCACCTCTTCAGGAGTTTTGTTGCTATAGGGAGCAGAGAATGGTGGGATGAGCTGGAAGGGGTACAAACTCAAAGAAGTAAGCTTTTTTTTTTAACCGGAGTATAATTGCTTTAGTATGTTGTGTTAGTTTCTTCTGTACAGCAACGTAAATCAGCTCTACATATACACACATCCCCTTCCTCCCGTCCCCGCATCCCACCCTCTGTGGCATCACAGGGCACTCAGCTGAGCTCCTTGTGTGTAAAGCAGCTCCCCCTGGTTTCTCCTTTACACTTGGTAGTGTATACACATCAGTGTTGCTCTCTAAGTCTGTCCCACACTCCCTTTCCCCCTCCACCGCCATGCCCATATGTCCATTCTTCACATCTGCATCTCTATTCCTACCCTGCAAAGCTGTTCCATTTCTCTAGATTCCATATATAAGCATTAATATATGGTATTTATTTTTCTCTTTCTGACTTACTTCACTCTCATGATAGACTTTAGGTTCATCCACATCAGTACAAATTACCCAATTTTGTTCCTTTTATGACTGAGTAATATTACATCATATACATCTTCTTCTTTATCCATTCCTCTGTCAATGGAAATTTAGGTTGTTTTGATATCCTGACTATTGTAAATAGTGCTGAAATGAACATTGTGGTACACGTGTCTTTCTGAATTATGGTTTTCTCAAGGTATATGCCCAGTAGTGGGATGGCTCGTCATATGGAAGCTTTATTATTAGTTTTTAAGAAACTCCCATAGTGGTTGTATCAAAATGGGACCTAATTAAACTTAAAAGCTGGTGTACAGCAAAGGAAACCATAAACAAGATGAAAAGACAACCCTTAGAATGGGAAAAAAATATTTGCAACCAAAGTAACTGATAAAGGATTAATCTCCAACATATGCAAGCAGCTCATGCAGCTAAATATCAAAAAAGCAAGCAACTCAATCAACAAATAGCAGAAGATCTAAACAGATGTTTCTCCAAAGAAGATACACAGAGGGGCCAAGAGGCACATGAAAATATACCTATCATTGCTTATTATTAGAGAAATGCAAATCAAGACTACAACAAAGTATCATCTCCCACCAGTCAGAATGGCCATTATAAAATATCTACAAACAATAAATGCTGGAAGCAGTTTTAAGATGGGAGTCATTACAGCCAATATGAGTGCTAAGCAAAGTAATCTAGTACGGAGAAATTTTTTTATAACACTGAGAAGAGATATTTGCAGAAGAAAAGGCCTTCAGTAGGTGAGAACTACTCAATGAAGGCACTTTCCTTGAGTGTCCTGAGGATCCCTATCAGGCCACAGAGGCTCCCAAATGGATCACAGGACCCAAAAGTACAAGTTCTTTCTTCAATTCTGAGAGCTAAGTGACTCATGCTTCTATAGTCTCTCGTATTTTGAGGCAACTAAGGGTTCTTACTAGTAACCCTTGGTCTTCCCAGGTGGCGCAGGGGTGAAGAATCCTCCTGCATTGGCAGGAGGATTCATGAGATGTGGGTTCAGTCCCTGGGTCGAGAGAGGGAAGATCCCCTGGGTAGGAAATGACAACCCACTCCAGGATTCTTGCCTAGAAGTTTCCAAGGACAGAGTAGCCTGGCAGATTACAGTCCATGGAGCCACAGAGTTGAACACTATTGGACGACTACACACATATACACACGACCTAATGAATGAGTCATGAAATGTTACTAAATGTGCTATTCATCAACGAAAATGACCCCAGACTTTGATTATGTCCTTTGCTAAGAAATTTGGCTGCCAACAAATCTTTAGCAATGTTGTCAAATTCCTACTCTGTGTGCACATTTGCAGATGGTTAGAATTTCACAATTTGGGGGAAGCATTTTCAGTATTTCATCAGTATTACCCCAAACTGACTGTGGTTTTCTCATTGTTAATGACCTTGCTATTTTTATTAAATGCCTCTTTTCACTGAGCTTTAACATTATCCACTTAGCTTTTCATAGGTTGTTAGGTTAATTTCACAGTCTGTAGTGATTCAGGTTTGCATCAATGATTTTTAACCGATAATATTCCTGTAATAGACTTCAAGACCCTGTAAGTCTGATGTTTCAATGTGAATTACTCATATCTCTATTGCCTAAGGAGGAAGGTGCATGTGTGTTGCACTGCTTGTGAATATTATCTACTTGAATAAGTAAAATAAAATTATTGAGTTATTTTTAAGCTTTTAGGAAACTGTTTTATAGCACAAAAATTTAGTAGGTATGTTCATATTCTTCTAAGGTAACTAGTAAGTGAATTATTTATTCTGTTGGCAACATGATATATATAACTTGCTGTATTTCTTTTTTTGTAATCCTGGAGTTTTTTCCTAAAGGAAATTCAAGTGGATGGGAGAACACAAAACCTTCTATTCTCTCTGTAGGACTTGCATGCATGCTCAATCAGGTCTGACTCTTTGTGACCTTATGGTCTATAGCCTGCCAGGTTCCTCTGTCCATGGCAATTTCTAGGCAAGAATACTAGAGTGGGTTGCCATTTCCTCCTCCAGGGGATCATCCCAACCCAGGGATCGAACCCGAGTCTCTTGCATCTCCTGCACTGGCAGGGGGTTCTTTACCACTGGGCCACCTCCCTGTAGGTGCCACCATCAAAAAGTCTGGGAGCCCTGATTGTAGAGGGCTTTTAGGGCTTCTCGGGAAAAGGCTTTGTGCCAGCTTGGGTAGAGTTTACATCTCTCAAATCATGTCAGCCGTGGTTTTCCTAATTCCAGGATAGCCCCACAATTGTCCACAGGCCAGTCCCTCTTCCTAAGGCATGCCCAGTGGACACTGTGGCTTTGCTGCACAGGAATAACATTCCATTTCCTGGGCTGTGTCTTTCCTTTTTTTTTTTCTTCTCCTTTGGCTTCTCTCTTTTCCTTGCCCCAGGATTGACTGTTCTAACTATAGCTTTCTAACAGGTGTGCAGCCAGGGCAGGAAGGCTGTGGTTCAGCTGTCCCCAGACACATGGATTCTCTCCAACTGTCTTGCTGGAACCACGGGTCCCTGAGCACATTCACTGAGTGAGGATAACCCTACCAGGGTCATGGCAGGGGGAGGGGAAACTTTTCATTCCCAGAGTAAAGTAGGGGCCAGGAGAGTATGCAGGTTATCCCTAGACCTGGGAGCACTGCTCAGGTTCAATAAGGAATCAGACAGAGGTCTTGTTTTCCCATTTATGGTAGATACTGCCAGATGTCTACTCAATATTTATCCCCACCTCCTTCTTTCTTAAATTATACAACCCTCATCTGAGCCTCACCTGGCTAGAGTAGGCACCCACTATGGAAGAGCTACTGCTGTATCATTTAATCCATTCATAAACTCACTGTGCAGAAGAGTTTTTGCCTACGCTCAGTGATTTACCTGAGATCTCACTGCCAATAGGTGGCAGATCTTGTTTCCAAACCCAGGTCTGTCTGACTCAGAGATTTATCCTCTTCCCTCTCTACCTCCTGTCTCCCTAAGAAGAGAAAAAATACCCATGCAGAGGTGGGAGCCTTACAAAGCATCTGTGAGACCCAGGCTTATCTCTGGGGATAAGATCATCCCACAGAACATATGGCAGGCGTTCCCCAAATTTAACTCCCCTCTCCTAGTGTGTGGCACAGAACTTGTCACAGAGTACATGCTCCATGGGGAAAGAAGAAATGAAGAAGAGAGACAAAGGGAAGAAAGGAGAGAGGGAACAAGACATCAATCAGACATGTCTTTTTAAAATATTTATTTGGCTGCACCAGGTCTTAGTTGTAGGCATGCGAACTCTTAATTGTGCATGTGGGATCTAGTTTCCCAAGCAGGGATTGAATCCAGGGCCCTCTGCATTCCGAGCACAGAGTTTTAGCCAGTGGACCAGCAGGAAGTCCCAGTTAGGCATATCTTTAGCTACCTTCCCCAGGCTCAGCCCCAGGGCCCAAGTTTAAGGATAGTCTATCAGTCAAGACTTACATTCAGTTAGGAGAAACAGAGATGGAACTTAAGCATGTAAAGTCTGTTGTTATTTTCCCCCCACACAACCAGAGAGGTAGGCAGTGGCGTCGATAGTGATTCACAGATGTCAGGTCTGCAGCCTCTGCTTCTCCTCATGGTCACAGAATGGCTGCTGAAGCACTAACCATCACAATCTAGGCAGAAAGAAAGAAAAGCCAATCTTTCTCAGAAACTTTAAATGTATGTCTTAGTGGCCAGAACTGGGCTGGGAAATGCACCACTTTAGTTTTATTTGGTTTTAGCAAGGCTTCTTCGCTCTGTCACATCTTTCCCTGCCTCCTTCTTCACTTCTCAGTCCCAGGAAATGATCTCTGAAGTACAAAGGAGGCTCAGCTCATACACGTACCCTAATAAGAAAGGACAAATCAGGTCCTGCTGCTTTGAAGATTCAGCTGATGATGAAGATTCTAGAAAAGGGTTCCAAACCCCAGAAGTTTCAAACTTTCAGAGTACAAGCTCTGCTTCCATCTGACCCACTTGGCTTTCTGTAGCTTTATGGCTCCTTTGGGAGACTCCTAGTCCCCAGAACACACAGAGAGGGCAGACACTGACCACAGCCATCTGGGAGCAAATTCTAGGTCAGTTAGGATGCCTTCAGCTACAAGTAACAGAAAGCCTCAACTCAAAGTATCTCTGAGAGAGTTCACCATCTCACATTACCAGGAAACCCAGAGATGGGAAGAAAGAATTCCATACCGGATACTTCAGCACTCCAACTTTTCTCTCACTGGTTTTCTGAGAGCTGTCCCACCCTATGTGTTGGCTGATAGCAAGATGGACACAGATGTTTCCAGGCACCACAGCTGGATGAAGAAGAGAGACTATTTATTAGGGCTATGGGTCTATTTATCAGAAGTGAGGAAAGCTTTCCCAACAGGCCCCTGCAGAGTTTTCTTCGTGTCTCTTCTGGCATCTCCACATGGCCTGGGCCTCCCTCACGCCATGGAGGCTGGGTGCCATCAGCAGAGAGAGGGACAGAGAGAAGCAGACGGAAGTCATATCTCTTGTCATAACCTAGCCTCAGAAGCCCTGCAGTGTCACCTCAACCGCATTCTCATGGAGACAGAAACAAGCCTCATCCAGCTTAAGGAGAGGGGAAACGAACTTTAACTCTTGATGAGAGAACGAATACGGTGTAGCCACTTTGGGAAAATACAATCTGTTGCATCAGAAGACCCCCTCACTCTTTGCAGAGCTTCCCTTCTCCCCTGACACACCCTGATCACTTCCATATCCAGGTCTTAGCTGGCAGGATTTAGATCACCTGCAGAACTCTACTGCAAGGAAGTCCAGATATAATCCTGGTACTGACAAGTGGGGTCTGGCTCAAGGCAGAAATGTGAGATTCCAGTGCCAAAGCCAACATTAACTACTTGTTTCAAGAGATATAAACATTAGATTTTCTCAACATCAGCCTTGGGGAATGAAACCTAAGTTCCCAAGGAAAACCTGCCATTCATTTTCAGGGAAAAGTGGGTGTTGACAGTAGGATGAGGTGACCGTGATTGGACTATGTGTCTGGAAACAATTACATCCATATTGATCAACACCAAAGGTGCTGTCATGACCCGTGGTCCAGAGATCCCAGAAGGTCTGTGTTTTAGGCTTGTTAGAATGGATTCCCCATTTGGACTAACCACACGTGGCTCTTTGGGTAGCCAACCAAAAGCTATGTTGATGACATTGCAATATACATTAAATCATATGTTATTTCCTCAATTAACATAATGAAGTCAGGGGAATAAACAGCACAGCTTCACACCCATTCTTTTCCTCTCTGATGTTTTCTTCTTAAGAAATAAACACACAGCTTCATTAACAACAAACTCAGAATAAATTAATAGGAGCTAAAACCCGTGAAATTAGATTCACTTTTCTAATTAGCTGAAGAGTTCACAGATACTGGGGCGGTCTTTATTACAGGCTCTCTTCCTGTCTGGAAGAGAATGGCTGTTTGTGATCTCAGAAAATTAAGTCCCCCACCCCGCTCCCCGACTTCTTACATTCTACAAAGGAATTTCCGATTGAAGTGTAAATGTGAATTTCCTTTGGCCACCTGGAAGATCATTTTGAAGTTGTGAATCTTGAGCAAATTCCTCATTAATTCCACCCCATGGTTGGGAGATTGTGTGATACGGTAATTTCCATTTTCAAAGGATTTGTCTTTTTCCTAATAATGTCCTCAGCTTCGTTGGCAGCCTCCTCTATGAAGTTCAAAGTGATTTTGAGACTGTTTGTCTTTCATTCTCACATCCTAGATGGAAAAAATAGGGGGCAGGAGAGAAAGTGACTGCTTTCCTGACAGTAAGTAAAGAAAACTGAGGTCAAGGAGCCAGAGGCCCAAGGAGACATGGATCAAAGTTCTTAATATAACTCAGTGGGTCAGTGACGGCCCTGGAACACCCCAATTCTATTCTATTCCCTCCTCCCAGCTCACCAACCATCCCAACTGTCCCCCGAAGTTCAAAATTATCAAACAGATCCATGAGGCTATAAGTGAAAATTCTGGAAGCCTGACACTGCCCCTTCTAATGATTCACTGTAGGTGACCAATGAAGGAGTCGGCTCCTTATCCATAGCAGTTAGCACTTTCTAGGAATTTCTTCACTCATGTATGCAGTCAGTTATTTGACAAAATTTTATTGAGCACCTACTATGTGTCAGATACTATTCTGGGCACTGTAGATAGAGAAATGAAAACAATGAATAAAAATTGTTGCTTTCACAGAAGTTGTTTTAGTGCGGAAGACAAATAGTATATAAGATAAATAAACAAAATATAAGGTTTGTTAAAAGGTAATCAGTGCCAGGGAGAAAATAAAGTAGGGGCAGGATTGAAAATGTCAAGGTGCATGAGGGGCTGAATTTTTAGTTGAAATTACCTGAAAACTGCATTGTAAGAACCCAGGAAGAGGTGGAGACTGTAGTGGATACAGTAGAAGGTAACATACCCTTGTGTGGAACAGGAGTCCAGGTGTTTCCTATAGTCTCTTTTGAAGTACATTTACTCCTCCTAATTATGCATTTGTGAATGTGGCTAATATCTATCCTTCCTAGAAGTTAAGACATTAATTAATACCTGTACTGAGTTGGAAATAGGGTCTTTGTAGGTGTAATTCATTAGAATGAAGTCATACTGGATTATAGTGGGCCCTAAATTCAATGACTGGTGTCATTATAAGAAAGCCCTACAGAGGACTTCCCTGGTGGCCCAATGCAGGGGTCACAGGTTCAGTCCCTGTTCCAGGAAGATCCCACATGCCATGAGGCAACTAAGCCCATGCACCACTACTATTGAGCCCATATGTTGCAACTGCTGAGCCCTAGAGTCTGTGCTTAGCAAAAGAGAAGCCACTGCAATGAGAAGCCCAAGTACCACACCTAGAGAGTAGACCCTACTCGCTGCAACTGGAAAAAACCTGTGTGCAGCAACAAAGACCCAGCACGGCCAAAATTAATTAACCAATTTTGAAAAAAACAAAGGCCATACAGAGACACAGAGAACATACATGGGAAGACAACCATGTGAAGATGGACCCAGAAGTTGCAGTGATAGAGCTACAAGCCACCAATGGAATGCCAAAGATGCCCAGCAACCTCCAGAAGCTAAGAGAAAGGCACGAAACATATGCTCCCTGAGGGCCTCCAGAAGAAACCAGCCCTGCCAATACACTGATTTTGGACTTCTGTTTTCCTGAATACATTCCTATTGGTTTAACACTCCCCATTTGTGATCATCTGTTACAACGGTCCTAAGAAATCAATACAGACTTTGGTAGCTGTAAGTGGTGCTGCTAAAACAAATACCAAAAATGTGGAAGGGCTTTGGAATTGGGGAAACAGAAGAGGCTGGAAGAACTTTGAGGTGAAGTTAGGAAAAGCCTAGACTGCCTTGAAGAGAGTGTTAGGAAAATATGGACCTTAAAGGAGAATCTGTTGACAGGAGGAAGTTAAGAGAATGTTTCTGTTATCTTAGAGAAAACAAATAACATCATGTACAGAAAACTAAGGGGCTTCCCTCGTGACTTAGATGGTAAAGAATCTGCCTGCAAAGTGGCAGACCTGGGTTCAATCCCTGAGTCAGGAAGATCCTCTGAAGAAGGGAATGGCAAGCCACTCCAGTATACTTTCATGGAGAATTCCATGAACAGAGGAGCCTGGCGGACTACAGTCCATAGGGTCACAAGGAGTTGGACACAACTGAGCGACTTTCACTCACTCACAAAAAATTGATAGAAATATGAACATTGAAGATGACTCTGGTAAGATCGCAGATGAAAATGAGGAGCAGATCATTGGAAAAGGGAAGAAAGGTGACCCCTGTCTTACAGTGGTAGAGAACTGGGCTGAATTGTGTTCTAGTGTTGGGTAGCAAGAAGGTCTTCAAAGTGATGAACTTAGATGTTTAGCTAAGGGTACTTCTAAGCAAATTGTGGAAGGTGCAGCCTGGTGTCTTCTTGCTGCTTATAGTAAAATGTGAAAGGAAAGAGATAAATTAGAAGGAACTATTATGCAAAAACATGGAGAGAGAACTACAGGGGGCTCATATTCAGCACCTTGGTTCTTTATACTGTCAGTTCAGTTCATTCGCTCAGTTATGTCCAACTCTTTGTGACCCCATGGACCACAACATACCAGGCCTCCCTGTCCACCACCAACTCCCGGCGTTTACTCAAACTCATTTCCATTGAGTCGGTGATGCCATCCAACCATCTCATCCTCTGTCGTCCCCTTCTCCTCCTGCCTTTAATCTTTCCCAGCATCAAGGTCTTTTCTAATGAGTCAGTTCTTAGCATCAGGTGGCCAAATTATTGGAACTGCAGCTTCAGCATCAGTCCTTCCAATGAACACCTAGGACTGATTTCCTTTAGGATGGGCTGTTGGATCTCCTTACAGTCCAAGGGACTCTCAAGAGTCTTCTCCAACACCACATTTCAAAAGCATCAATCCTTTGGTGCTCAGCTTTCTTTATAGTCCAACTCTCACATCCATACAGGACCACTGGAAAAACCATAGCCTTGACTAGACAGACCTTTGTTGGAAAAGTAATGTCTCTGCTTTTTAATATGCTGTCTAGGTTGGTCATAGCTTTTCTTCCAAGGAGTAAGTGTCTTTTAATTTCATGGCTGCAGTCACCATCTACAGTGATTTTGCAGCCCCCAAAAAATAAAGTCAGTCACTGTTTCCCCGTCTATTTCCCATGAAGTGATGGGACCAGATGCCATGATCTTAATATTCTGAATGTTGAGCTTTAAGCCAACTTTTTCACTCTCCTCTTTCACTTTCATCAAGAGGCTCTTTAGCTCTTCACTTTCTGCCATCAGGGTGGTGTCATCTGCATATCTGAGGTTATTGATATTTCTCTCCTGGCAATCTTGATTCCAGCTTGTGCTTCATCCAGCCCAGCATTTCTCATGATGTACTCTGCATATAAGTTAAATAAGCAGGGTGACATTATACAGCCTTGATGTACTCCTTTTCCTACTTGGAACCAGTCTGTTGCTCCATGTCGCATTCTAACTGTTGCTTCCTGACCCACATACAGATTTCTTAAGAAGCAGGTCAGGTAGTCTGGTATTCCCATCTCTTTCAGAATTTTTCACAGTTTTTAGTGATCCACATTCAAAGGCTTTGGCTTTGTCAATAAAGCAGAAATAGATGTTTTTCTGGAACTCTCTATTGCTTTTTCTGATGATCCAATGGATGTTGGCAATTTGATCTCTGGTTCCTCTGCCTTTTCTAAAAGCCAGCTTTATACTACACTAGGAGCCTAAAAAGTTTGGAAGTGGTATGAGTCCCTCCAGACCAAAAGAGAGGCTTTGGACCAGAGTAAGTGTTCAATCAGTGCTGACAAATAGGCAAATGGACATGTGCAACCTGCTTTCCCGGATGACTAAACAAGTCACTTGCCCCTGGGAGGGAGAAATTCCCCAGCCCCGCCCTTTGCAGTATCGCCATCCCCTCACTGTGTGCTCTGACTTCAGGCCCCTCCTTCCCACACTCACTCCCAGATGTGGGTCCAAAACTAGAAGGATAAAACCAGTGGTCATAAGTTCCTGCCTGGTCACCACTTGGGGTCATCACATCTGGGTTACACGAGGGGAATGGGCTCCCCCTCTGAAGCACAGCAGCTCGGGGGCAGAGATCCAGAATGCTGCTAAAGAACAGAAAGGAAAAGTGGGCAAGAGCATGCACAGGAATGTCCCCACTGCAAGATGACCTCACCAGCCACAGAACCGTAGACCGTGAGGGACCTGACCACAGCACAGGTAGAAATGGAGGCCCAGAGAGGAGCCTCTGGTCAGTGGTTGGGGGCCCAGCCACGCCTCAGGCCTGGGAGTCTGACTTCTAGTGGTCCACTCATTCTCTCCGGCAGTGATTCTGCAGCCTACAATGACCTGGATCTGCAGGCTTGCAGGACTTGCCTCAGGCACTGAGGATGGGGTGTGTGAGGAAAGAGAGAGGAGTTTTTCCCTTCCCCAGAGAACACCCCAGCAGAACCCTCTCCCCACCTGAGGCCTCCTATCAGCAAGGACCCTATGAAAGCAAGGCCTTGGGAGTGTCTCAAGGTCCAGAACTTGCCATGTTCTTCCTGGTCCATCAGAGGGAAGTGCTGCCCCCGACTCCAGCCATCCGGGCTCACCCCCTTATCCGCAGCCTCTTGCCCCAGCTGCCAATAGGGCAGCCCCGACACAACCTTCACCAGCCCCATTGCATCCGCTCCTACCTCTCCCGACCCTCACGCCCTCTCCAGGCTGCCCACCTGAGTCACCTCCAGAGTTCACAGCCTTACTCTTCACCTTTCCTGCCCCTCCTCTATGCTGGGCCCAGGGGACAGTGGTGACTCAGAGCCAGCCCTTCCCTTGGGTCCTTCCAGACATGAACAAATAGCTCTTTCGCCTCTGATAAATAGATTGATGCTTTCCTCTCGGGACAGGCTCTTAGAGCCTGGGAAATATTGTCCCTTCTGTGTCCAGAGCAGCTCTGAGAGCACAGAAACACAGATCTGAGGTCCCTCTCGGCAGCCACCATGTCTTCCTGGGATTTTCCATAAAGCCTTGGTTGATGGAGAGAAAAGGACTAAGAAGAGTGAAGAAGGACTGAAGAGACACACATCCATAGGCACCCTCGCACACACACCCTCAGCTGGCACATCCCACTCAGACATGGGCACACATATGCCATGAGATGTGTGCACACAGATATGCAAACACGAGGTGCACACTTGTACATGCACACTTGTACATGCACACTCACACACGCAGGCACAGGCACAGCAGCACAAACTCAGTCTTAGACACATAAATGCCTGCACAGATTCACACCCAGGTAAATGCAGACAGAACCATAGCTACCTACACAGAGGCTCAGGGGCACTCACATCATCACGCAAGGTCAAGGGCAAACATAAAAACAATATGGAGGTACACACGTGCTGCAGCCACAGCACACAGTAGGCACAGAAGGCATGTCTGGTGCCTCATGTTGACTTTACCCCCAGGGCTGGGTGGTGCACCCTACAGCCTGGGGTGTAGCACAGCCCCCACCTGGCTGGGCTGCAGCCTCTGATTTTGGGGAAAGCAGAAATGGAAAAAGGGAGGGAAATGCATTCTGAGGAAGTTCTTAGCTGAGGGATGCCCTCAGGGGCCCAGGGACAGGGCGAGTCTCAGAAAGAAGTATCAGGTGATTGCAAGTCTGGGGGTGTCCACTAGCCACACTCCTCTCACTGCAGGCTAGGAAGCTCCAACCCAGTGTCCAAACTGATGGGCTACTGCCTGGGCCTGAGGGGGCTTCTGCTGAAAGGGAGGGAACCAAAGCCACCAGGCCCTTGCCCGCCCCTGACCCCCCACCAGGAATCCCAGACAGACCTGCTGCTCCGGCGGATTTCCAGGGGTGGGGGCAGAGGAATCGATGATGCTCAGAGCATTCACAACCAGTGGAGAAAGCTGCCCTGGGCCTCCCTGACACCAGAAATAAATGATTCTGTGAACAGAAAACCACTCAGACGTGGTCAGCGTGACCCTCTGGTGGGTGCTTCTGCCTTAAGAGACTGCTGCTTCCAGCTGCTGTGGGCCCTGGCCAGGCTGTCTGGGCAGGTAGGGTCAGAATAAACAGCATCCAGGCCCTAAGACCCATGAAGGCCCAAGCCACAGCCGCCGACAGTCTGCCGACAGCCACCCGACCCCGGGCACGTGTGGGACCCGAACCCCGGGACCCATCCTCTTAGAGAGCAGCTGCTCGGAAGGATCTGTCTGTGGACAAAAATGGGGTTTTGTTTCCTTAAACAGAAAATCTGGTTCCTTTATTGTCTCACATAACTCCAAGGCTGCTGACAAACTCGAGAAAGGGCGAGATCAGGAGCTGCACAAGATCCCTGGCTCGCCTGAACCTCCACCACCTGCTAAATCTGCCCAATTGTCTCCAGGCATCCCAGAAGGTGACCCACGTGTGCTCACGGATGAAGCTGCTCAGTTGCTTTACGACAGCTGCAGATTTACTCCCCTTCTGCTAGAGACTGTGTCCGCCTGACCCTGCCACTTTTGCAGGGGAGTTCTGGGTCCCTCTAGCACCATCGTGGAGGTGGAGCCTATTCCCCAGCCAGGCAAAGTGGGGCAAAACCTCTCTCCTCCCTTGCCATGCTCAGTCAGAGGGGTCCAGAGCAGGGCACTTTGGTCCCCTGCTGCCCTGTGGAATTTCAGGGAAATGAGATTTGCCATTCTGACCATCCCAGTTATTCACCCCTCCCAACCTTAGCGTTCAACATGAGCCCCTGGAGGATGGTAATGGAAACAGCGGCAAGGCTGGACCCAGAGCTGCTTTGTCCCTAATGACTCCAGTGGGAAAACCCATGGGACTGGTAACCTCTTCTGAAAGAGAACACTGTCTCTCCAGTTGCCGAAATATCTAGCTTCATCTGAATTCTAGAGATGGACGCTGGCTGGGCTTGAACAAGGAGCCCATTACACACAGACACCTTAACAGCCTGCAGAAGTAGTGACCCTACCTTAATGTCAGAAGCAAGGCCATGGTTTGGTACCAACCACCATCAACTCCGCTTCCCAGGTGGCGGAGTGACAAAGAACCCACCTGTCAATGCAGGAGACTCGGGGTCTGACCCCTGGGTTGGGAAAATCCCTTGGAGAAGGAAATGGCACCCCACTCCAGTATTCTTGCCTGGAAAACCCTGGGCTACAGTCCATGGGGTCACAGAGTTGGACACAACTGAGCATGCACTCACACACACACACACACCCCGCAACTCCACTTGAAACTGCCCAGCAGACAGTAATGCTGTCTCCCAGGGATGGATCCTTGTGCTCTGAGCCCTGACCGCTACCTCCCGCCTTTTAGTGGGCACAGATGAAGGATCTCAATTCCCACATTCCTCACCCCAGGCAATTCTGTTCCGAATAGAATAGAGACTGTTTTATGACCTGAGCTAGAAACCAACATTCCTCCAAGAGCCCACCCCACTGCACACCTCTGGTTTTGGCCTTCAGAATCACAGGCCCCACCCTGCTGCTCTGAGGACCCGTGACTCCACAGCCTTGGTAACCAGCCTCGCCAGGGACTCTGCTCACATCCCAACTTGATCTCCTTCAGTCTGGCTCTGAGAGACTGTTCTGAAACACCATAGCCCATTACCTTCATCTTCTGTGTTTACAGGGAAGTTTGTGTGTAGCATAGGTCTCTGGCTGAACGTCACCCAAATACCCACACTCTTCTCAAAGACGATGCTAACAACATCCCCAAGCATGTTCTTCTCTGGCTCAAGCAGCCTGAAGAGGCTTCTTGGGAGAGAAGAGGCCCCTAGAAGCACAGATCTGTGTCTCAGCTGGTGCAGAGTGAGAGACAGTTCTCACAGTTGGCCCTGAGGACTTAGGGGATCCACTCGGGGCTGTGATCCCCCTTGGGTGGCAGAGAAGGGTGTGAAGCAGTTCAGAATGTGCCACCCCAAATACAGTGCTTCCGTGCGTGGACTGTCTTGAGCTGAAGGCATTTGAGAAACAGCAGGAGCAGGCAGGACTCTCTCCCCCACCCGCCGCGTTCCACTTAAGAGCAGGTCGTAAAATTTCCCTGGAGTAAGGTACCCGCCCTGTACCGGGAGGAGGACATTGTCATCAGCAGAGCCCGGGAGCCGATGCCTAAACGGACCTGTACAAGCAAACCTACTAAAACAAGCCTTATCTTCCATGTGCTTCCCCCATATATTTTCTAGTATCCGTCCCACAATTTACTGCCCAATCCTTTTGTCTTGTCATAGCCCACACAATTTATCCTTCTTTGTATAAAAGGGATAGATGATTCTGGGCCTAATGGCTTCTTCAGGTCTTCATTTTCCTTCTGAAGACTCCCATATGCACATAAAATATTAAGTGAATATTAAATATTAAATAAATTTATATATTTTCTGTATACAAATCTGACAATATAATCTCTTAGGCGTGAGTGGTAAATCACTTCAGTTGTGTCCAACTCTTTGCGACCCTATGGACTGTAGCCCAGCAGGCTCCTCTGTCCATGGGATTTTCCAGGCAAGAATACTGGAGTGGGGTGCCATTTCCATCTCCAGAGGATCTTCCCAACCCAGAGATTGAACCCGTGTCTCTTGCGTTGCAGGTGGATTCTTTACAGTTGAGCCATTTGAGAAGCCCATAATCTATTATATTGTTACTCTGTCTGACGTCTGTCTGATTCTTAGGCCAATCACAGAACCTAAAAAGGGAGAAGGATGGTTTTCCTCCCCTACAGGAAGGAGCATCTTAGAACTTAACAGTCTGAGATGTACAAAGTGTGCTGATTGTTTAATCGCCCCAAACTTTTATTTGTTTTTGACTGCTTTAGGCCTTCATTGCGGTGTGTGGGCATCTCTAGTGGTGGTGCAAGGGCTTAGGTTGCCCCCACAGCAAGAAGGATATGAATTCATAGACCAGAAATTAACCCCTCGTCCCCTGCATTGAAAGGTGGGTTCTTAACCACTGGATCACCACAGAAGTCTTAACCACTGGATCACCACAGAAGTCTGACATTGCTGTCACTCCTTAGGCCAGTGCTGATGCCTCTTGCTGTAAGGTGGGGTGTCAGGTTGTTGGAAGGTGGGTGCTATGGTGAGATACCAACAATGATGACTGAGCGCATCTTTTGACACCAGCTCCAGAAGGCATGGGAAGAGTCCCCCAGACATGAGAGATGACACTCAAGACGAGGTCCTGTACTATAACCCACTATAACTGCTGTCTGGGTGCCAGCCTACCTTTGGTTTAGTCCCATAGGGTCACTAGAAAAGGATTTCTTTGGAACACGGAAACCAGGAGGGGCATAAAGGGAGGGGATGCAAGCTGTGCTGGGAGAAAGGCGTGTTCCCGTGGTCTTAGGGACATGTGTGTGTGAAGATGCACACAGGGCTTGGGAGGAGAGATCAAGGAGCCCTTCCAGGCCTGGAGGTGAAACATCTCTAATCCTGAGGTGTGAGCACCCCGCCTTCCGCCTCCTGACCCACTCTCTCTCTCTGCCTGGAGCACAGAGACACAGTGCCGGCCATCAGTGCCTCCCTAGTCGGTTCTGGAAATTCACTCCAGGCTTCTGGTGATGACTTTCTTCATGGGTACATTGACCCCAAGGAGAAGCATCCCTAATTCCTTTCTCTCTGTGTCATTCTCTCTATAGGAAGCTAGGAAGCGAGGTAGACAGAGATTCTGTGTGCGATTACTATTATTATGATTTCAAAATTTGACTGTAGTCGGAGTTGTGGTCTCAAGAGGATGACAGAATTCCTCAGAGGGAGATAGCTGCTGTTATGTTTGGGAAAACACCTTAATGGATCTTTTAATTATGCAAAGAGGGGGGCCCCAGGGCCTCTCTGGACCTCAGGATAAGACAAAAAGTTCAACTGCATTATGAAAAAAACAAACTGCATTATGTAAAAACTCACAGGGATTTTGGAACCATCTCAGGAGGCCACCTTAGGAAAGGGGTCCCCAGTAAGAGGAGAAAAGTCAGGGATCTAAGGGAAAAGGCAGCTGCTGCAAGGAGCTCTGTGTGCGAACAGCCCTCCCAGCCCTGACACCTTGGGAGACAGCACTGGTTTCCCTCCCAGCACTCTGGAGTCCTTTACCTAGATGTTAATGAAAAGCATGACCTAGAAGGCTGGAATGCTGAGGCGTCTAGAGTACAGATTTCAACTATTCTGCTCCCTGGGTTGCAGATTTTTATTATAAAGCAATAAATTGGCATTTTGGTGTCTACCTCTGCCTTCCTAGGAGTCAGGGAAGGTTGGAAGCAGCATAAGGAATAGTGAAATGAAATGAGGCATCAGCCACCAAAGAGAGGTTCAGAGGTTGAACAGAGATCACCCAGGGCTATTTGACTTTAGTTCTGTTTTGTGGTTTTCAAGGTCACCCTCTGTTCCATTGCTTCATCAAATCGACAGTAAAATCTGCATCACTTGCTAATGATTTGTGGAGTCTTATTTGACCATGGGGGATGTGATTATGCTAAGTCCTGCCTCAGCATGGGCACAGTGATAGCAGACACTTGATTCCACCTGTGCCCCACCAGACCTGAACATGTTCCATTCAAAGGGTTGTCCCTAAGGGACTTTCCCAGTGGTCCAGTGGTTAAGAATCTGTGCTTCCAATGCCCAAATTGTGTGTTTGATTCCCTGGTCAGAGAACTAAGATCCCACATGCTGTGCTGTGCCGTGCTGTACAGACAAAAAAATCTAATTACTTTTTAAAAAAAAACTGTCCTTAATTCTCAGGTTCTGTCCTTTGTATCTTTTGTGATGGGATATTTTTGTCTTGATAAAATAAAAATTTCTGCCTACTATTGCTTCCCTTTTTATTTATTTTTAATTGAAGTTTAGTTGATTGACAATATTAGTTTCAGATGTACAACACAGTAATCCAATATTTCTATAGATTACACTCCATTTAAAGTTACCTCCCTTAAAAAAAAACAACAAACCTTTCTTACTGGTCCTTGGAATTCCAGAGTTGGACGTAAAACTACACTGACTGTCCTACGCCTCACATGAATCTTACCGAGGTCACAAATGCAGGGACCCGAGTGATGAGAGTGGCTCTTGCTTTCATAAAGCTTTTGCTACTCCTACATCACCGTGTGTAGTTTTACTGCTCACTGTAACATCGGGAAGGACAGCGCAATCTTTCAATCAACGAAACCAACCTATACAAGCCACAAACAAAAGTTTTATGGACATTCCATGTCTTTGGGCATACTTCTTGGGTTTTTTTTCTGAATAAGCATCAGACAAAGGAAGGTACGTGTATTTTCATCTGATGTTCATTTCACAGTGTCAGTTTTCATCTCCTCAATCATGGGTAAATGCCTATTAGTCTTTACTACACATCGTGAGGGGAAAAGCTTTTTGTGGTCTCTTGTAGTCTTTCTCCTTGTCCTGAATTGCTGTGGCCCTTTCATCCTACATAAGGTCTCCATCTCCCCAGACTCTTGGACCCATGCCTCTTTCCAGAATCTCCCTCCTCTCGGACCACATCCAGTTGAAGCTCCTCCTCCATGCTCTGCCCTTGGTCCTCTTCCCTCTCCACACCACTGCTTCTCACAGTGTGCTCCGGACATGCATTCAACCTGTCCTGGTGACATGTTAAGCACGTGGCTGCTCCCCGCGGGCCTCAGGAGGCTGAGAATAAGCCCAAGTTGGAGCTCGAAGAGGCCTGAAATGACACAGAGCCAGCTGGGAGCCTCTCTTCTTCCCGCCCTGGGTGAGATGGAGGCTGAGTGGGCAACCACTTGGGAACACATCTACCCCATCTCCTATCACCTCTTTTAAGAAGGCTTCTCCCAGTCATGATGCACAGCCACATCTGCTCCCTCTTGTCTCTCCTGCAATCAGCAAGGGCATTCCTCTGGCACTGTCCTGGGCCTTCACAGTTCTCGGGTGTTTAGGCCCGTGTGCCCCAAGGCCACCGGGAAAGAGCTCGTGGCCAGCACCTCTGTGTGCGTGCAGGCAGAGAGCAAGCACAGAGCCGGTGGTTGCCCCACGCGACACTCCACTATGCACACAGCCCCGCCAGCACTTGGCGGTACTCCACTTCTCTGCCTGCCAGTCCATCACATAACAATCTCCCTTTGTTGATGTAATATGCGTTTCTTTGATTACTAATGTGGTTCAAGCATCTTTTGAAATACTCCTTAGCATTTTGAGTTTCCTACTCTATGAATTGGTCATTATCCTTTGCCTGCGATTCTAAGGGGTGCTTCTCAACTGCTTGGCTCTGCCCCAAGCTCTTGGGAAGGAAGGACCCGTCCAACCTCATAGTTACCTCCCCCCACAGAAACAGCTTCCATGGTTTGGAGCCGCAGCCTCCTTGGACCCTCTGCCTCCTGAATGATCTCACCCACTTGTGCTCAGATAATGAGTACTCTACTCCTAAACCAGGATGAAACGTGTGCAAGACCCAGAAGCTCAATGATCAAGATGCTACATCAGGGAGCAGTCTGTCTGGGCTTCCTGGGGCAAAGAAGCCAAATTTCAGAGTGTAATTTAGCCCCTGTCAGGAAAGACTAAAGGATTAATCTGGAAGATACCCCATTGTGCAGGGAGAGGGATGGAGCAAAGTCCTGATCACCATAGGCTCCTTGTGCCTGTGCAGACCTCTGGGCTAAGCAGTGAGGTGAGTTTTGGAAGGATATTCATCTGCCTGTAGAACAGGGACCCCACTTCCTTCATGTGTGCTGAAGGCCTTGAACCTTCACAGATGGAGCCTTCACACCAAAGAGGATCTGGGACTGCGACTTTTCACACTGAACCCAAAACCATCCCGCTACACTTTGGGAGCACTCACAATATGTGTTGAGTCATGTAGGGCCAGAGGCAAATGTATTCAGTCATGTGGGTTTGGGGTCATGGAACATTCACTGCAGTATATATGGGTATCTGTGTGCTTCTGAATGGATGGGTGTGTGTATGTGTGGTTTTGCTGCATACAAATGTATGAACGTGGCTGGGTACAAATGATGTGTGCGTGTATATGTACAACTCTTAAAAAGGACAAGGAAGTGAAGGGTGCCTTACTATGATAAATGAAGAAAATGGAAAGCTTGTAAGAAAAGTAGAAGAAACTGTGATGGACTGAAAGTTTCTGAGCACCCCCAAATACCCATGTTGGAATTCTAACCGCCAATGTGATGCTATTAGGAGATGGGGCCTTTGGGGCGATTAGGTCATGAGAGTGGACCCCTCATGAATGAAATTAGTGCCTTTATAAAAGAGACCCCAGAAAGTGCTCTCTACCATTCCACCATGTGAGGACATAGTAAAAGATTTTTGTCTAGGTGTAGAGACCAGATTTGTGGACGTAGCCAGGGCAGGAGAGAGTGACATAAACTGAGAGAGTAGCGCTGAAACATAGACAGTGCCTATTGGTAAGTTGCTGTATAAGACAGGGAGCTCAACGTGGCGCTTTGTGATGATCTAGAGTAGTGGGGTGGGGTGGGAGGAAGGAGGCTCAAGAGCCTCAAGAGGATATGTGTATACTTACGACTGATTCATGTTGTTGTAAGCAAAAACCAACACAACATTGTAAAGCAATTATCTTCCAATTAAAAATAAATTTAAAAAAAGATTGTTGTCTATGAATCAGGAAGAGGATTCTCAACCAACCCCCAAATCTGCCAGCGCCTTTGTGGACTTACCAGCTTCTAGGACAGTGAGAAAGAAATGTTGTTTAAGCCACTCAGTCTACGGTATTTGTTACAGTAGCTCAAGCTGACTACGACAGGAAGTAAAGGAAGGAAATTGTGTTTCTCCCTTCTCTTCCTCTTCTGTGTTCCTTCTCTGACTCTCAGCACATAGTGACTCAGAAAACTCTCCAAGTTAAAAGGAACTGTCCCTAACAAATGACTATCTTCTTCCATCTAAACACCCCTCGATGGGGTCCCAGGTATCCACTATCACTTCAAGGAGTCCATCTCTTCATTAGGTGGCTCTGATCACTGGAAATACCTTCCTTACATTACCCGAGATCAGTGCCCCTGCCGGTTCCACTCACTGACACAGCATCTGTTGGATGAGTTTCACAAACCAAGTTTCTCTTCTCTGTGGCAGCGTTGTCATGGTCTCTCTCTCTCTTTTAAATATCTTTCTTGTTTAAATGGATTATTTATTTTGGCTGCACTGGGTCTTCCTCGTTGCCCAAGCCCTCTCTAGCTGCAGTGAGCAGGGCTGCTCTTTGGTGTGGGGTGCAAGCTTCTCACTGCGGCGGCTTCTCTTGTTGCAGAGCACAGGCTCTAGGCTCACGGGCCTCAGCAGTTGTGGTGCAGGGGCTCAGTAGTTACAGCTCTCAAGGTCTACAGCATGCAGTCAGTAGCTGTGGTGCACAGGCTTTAGTTGCCCATGGCATATAGAATCTTCCTAAACCAGGAACCAAACTTGTGTCCTCTGCATCGTCAGACAGATTCCTATCCACTGTCCCACCAGGGAAGTCTTGTCATGGTTTCTTGAAGTACGATCCCCAGGACTGGACATGATTCTCTAGACTCACAGATCAGAGTAGGCAGGACAGTTGAGGAGTATTTGCCATATGCAAAACAAGGACTAATGTCAGAAAATTCTGAGATCTCCTCTGAGCATGCTAAGTTGCTTCAGTCGTGTCCTACTCTTTGTGACGCTATGAACTGTTGCCCACCAGGCTCCTCTGTCCATGGGATTCTCCAGGCAAGAATACTGGAGGGGGTTGCCACACACTCTCCTTTACAGTCATAGGATCACAAAGAGACATGACTGACATGACTTAGCACACTCCCAACTTTATTTATTTTTGTCTGGGCTGGGTTTTCATTGCTGCACAGGCTTTCTCTAGTTGCAGTGAGCAGGGGCTACTCTTTGTTGAGTGGTATGCTGGCTTCTCATTGCAGTGGCTTCTCTTGTTGTGGAACGCAGGCTCCAGGGCACTCAGGCTTCAGCAGCTGCAGCCCATGGGCTCAGGAACTGTGGCTCCCAGGCCCTAGAGCTCAGGCTCAATAGCAATGACAGATGCATTGTTACTCTGCGCATGTGGCATCTTCCCAGACCAGAGATCAAACCCATATCTCCTGCACTGGCAGGTAGCTTTTTCACCACCGAGCCACCAGGGAAACCATAGATTACTATAAATTTTAAATGACAGCAATACACACTTCATAAGATATATAAACAAGAAGAGTGTATTCTAGGCAGGCAGGGAATGGAGAGAGAAGAGAGTAAATTTAAATGCAAACAAAATGAAAAAGGGGGTCTTGTGTGGGCTGATGATAGCAATATGCCAAGAATCAGAGGTCAAAAAATGGCATATTTTCATTAATGTGGCCAGGTGGCTCAGAGGTAAAGAATCCATCTGCCAAGGCGGTAGATGCAGATTCAACCCATGGGTCAGGAAGATTCCCCTGGAGTAGAAAATGGCAACCCACTCAGGGATTCTTGCCTGGAAAATGCCATGGACAGCAGAGCCTGTCGGGCTACAAGGTCTTATTAGCATTTATAAGTAGCCACACAAAGACTACTAGGTTTCTTTTCCTGATAGTCCTACTACCCCTACCTAAATAAGTGCTTTTTAGACCTAAATACAGGACTATTCATTTCATTCTATGTCAGTTTATCTTGGCACATCTGGTCCATTTTTGCAGGTTATTGAACTCTGCACGGACCCTGATTCTGTTATCCTTGATGCTGCTACTCTTCCTACCTTGAAGGCATTCAGGATTGCAGTCTATGTGACATCTTCAGTCTCTTTATTTTTTAATTTATTTTTTATTGAGGTGTAGTTGAATTACAGTGTTGTGTTAATTATTGCTACACAGAAGACTGACTCAGTTATGCATATATATATATATATTCTTTTTTCATTATCTTTTCCACTATGGTTTATCACTGGATATTGAATATAGTCCCCTGTACTATACAGTAGGACTTTGTTGTTTATCCATTTTATACATACCAGTTTGCATCTGCTAATCTCAAACTTCAGATCCAACTTTCTCCCACTTCCCTCATCCTTGGCAACCACCAATCTGTTCTCTATGCCTCTGATTCCATTTCTGTTTCATAGAAAAGTTCACTTGTGTCATATAAGTGATATCATATGGTATTTGTCTTTTCTTTCTGGCCTACTTTGCTTAGCATGATAATCTCTAATTACATCCATGTTGCTGCAAATTGGCATTGTTTCATTCTTTTTTATGGATGAGTAAGAGTCAGACACGACTGTCACTTTCCCTTTTCACTTTCATGCATTGGAGAAGGAAATGGCAACCCACTCCAGTGTTTTTGCCTGGAGAATCCCAGGGAGGGGAGCCTGGTGGGCTGCCATCTATGGGGTTGCACAGAGTCGGACACGACTGAAGAAGCTTAGCAGCAGCAGCAGCAGTATGCAGTCTCTTTAAATACTGTACCATTTAACTCTTGGTAGGCATCCACTGTAGGTCAGACCTTGTATACAAGGAAGCCCTGTACCAGGTAGGTACAGGCAATATCAAGATGTAAAGAATGGGCCCCTGTCCTCAAAGAGCTCACAGTCTAGAAGGGAGAGAGGCATGAGAACCCAAGGTTATAATATAGCAACATCTTTGCTGCAAAGCAAGGGACATGGAAACAGAGGGAGGAAGGGCAACCAGGCCTCTCTGAGGATTAGAAAAGGTTCCCCAGAAGGGGAAGAATTTAGGCTACACCTTAACAGGAAAAGATTCAGCTGGGAGGGAGAGCGGGGAACAAGAGTGGCGGGAGGAGTGGTCCTTCAAGAAAGGGCGTGAGCACGCATGTCTGCGTTGGCCTGCCCTGTCTCCATTCCAACTTCTCCCAGTTAGTTCTCCATTTTTCCTCTGCAATGCTGCCTGGAAAAGCTGATTCCAACCTCTGCACCAGGGATGGGCTCAAAACCTGGACCATTGGAGCATCAACTTCCTCTCACAGATGTGATTGGTTAATAAGTGGGCCCTGACCCAAAGCAAGCCAATCAGATCCAACCAGTTAATCCTGTACTTGACTTGAGCACATATCTGAGAGGACATTCTTTCTCCTGGATGTGTTCCTGTTAGGATGTAGTGATCTGGAGCTGTGGCAGTTGTCTTACCATAATGTGAAAAGAAGTCTACAGGTGAAATGAACTAGAAGGGAAAAAATAGAACGGAGAGTTAGAACTGATGACACTGCTTGAGCCCTCAGGCCCAGTTACACCTGAAGCTGAGCCAGATCTACCCCAGGACATTATATGAACCAATAAATCTCCTTTTGCTTAAGTCCACTTGAATTGGATTTTTGTTCCGTGCAATTAAAAGAGCCCTGACTGGTCTAAAGTGACAGAAGATGAAGTTAAACAAGTAAGAAGGGGCCAGATGGGAATTTAAATTCTATCCAATGGGATAAGGGCTGTAGAACCTGAAGAACCCAGAGCAAGGAATAAAATTACATGATTTGCATGATTTACATCAGAGATTAGTATGGTGGCCATGCTGGAAGGTGAGACCAGGGGCAAAGAAGCAAGTTAGAAGCCTAATCCAGTAATCCAAGCAAACAAAGATAGCATCTCAAACTAGAAAGAGGAAGGAATCTTGGCTTAGTGTGATGTAACAAGTAACCATAGACTAGCTGGCTTAGCCAACATTTATTTGTTATTGTTCTGGAGTACGGAAGTTCAAGGTCAGGGTACCAGCATGATTGGGTTCTTGGTAAAGGCCATCCTCCTGATTTACACATGGCCACCTTCTCATTGTGCCCTTACATGGTGCAGAGCAGAGAGAGGGCAAGCCCTCTTGTGTCTCTTCTTATAAGGAAGTACCAAAGGCCCCATCATCAAATATCACCACACTAGGGATTAGAATTTTAACATATGAACTTTGAAGGGGTACAAACATCAAGTCTGTAACAGAAGGAAAGGAAAAAATGGGCTTAAGAAAAACTTAAGAAGTGGGATCCATTGGATTCAGGAATGGAGAAGAATTGAGAAAGGGAAGATTCTAGAATAACTCTTGGGTTTGGGGTACTGGTAACTTTATGGCCCATGATGCCCTACCTGGAGACACAGAACACTGCAGAAGACACAGGTTTAGAGTAGAGGAGAGGGAAGAGATGGAGGTGAGAAAGAAAGGGCAATGGTGCACTGTTCAGTTTGAGACATGTTGAAATTGAGGTACCTATGGGACATCCAATGAAATGTCCAACACTAATGGGTCCAGAGGTCTGGAGTTCAGAAGAGAGGTCCATGGCTATGGATACAGACCTAGAGCGAGAGAAAACTTTCCAGAAGAAGCAAGAGATGAGCTGAGAACCCAAGAATGACTTAGAGAGAGCCAGGTGAAGAGGAAGGGGGGAGAGTTTCAGGCGGTAGGCACTGCCTGCATAGTGATCTGGACCCCAAGGCCTAAGAGAAGTCACTTCTGCTCTGACTGTCTGGCCTTCATTCTGAAGACAATGAAGAAAATGGAGATTCCTGCAAAACGCAGTGCACCCACCTCTGTCTGCATCTACTGTGAGTCCCTAGGAGGGCTGGCAGAGAGAGCGTGGCCAGGGCACAAGGGACCCAGCCACAGCAACTAAATAAAAGCCAGTGGCATTCTCTTGTCAACCTTGAGCAGCAAAGCAGCAGACACAAGCGAAAAAGAGCTAAAGCTCTCCCAAGAATGAATTTCCTTTGAAACATCACAGATGAAAAACAAAATCCTCTTAACCTAGTGACGGCTCCTGATGGAATAAAGCGCTTTCTCTGAAACTACTCCCAAATTAGCAAAACCATAATTAGGATTACTAAATGAATAGATCAGAATTCCATAGAGAAAATATTTACTCGGGCAAAACCTCCTCGATTCAATAGCTCTTTCAATTAATTTTTCTAAAGTTTTGGATTTCCACAGACTAATCTGCTGGTATTTAGAAGGATTTGTAAGCCACTTGCCAAGTAGTTTAAAAGTGTGAAATGTCTTTGCCAGGAAGCTCTGTGGAGACCTTTGCTGGAACATACAGAGAAGAGTAAGGGATCCGAAGCACCTCCCTACAGCCAACAGAACGCTGCCTCTCCAGAGCTAGTCCACCTCCCGCTGGAATGTGCCTTACAAAATGTCCCAAGCAGCCTAGGACTATGCAATGCCTTGCCCAAGTCCTCCCACGGTCCCTGCAGAAGGGAGAAGGCAAGCATGGGAGCCTTCCTCACTGTGGAATCGAAGGTTTTATTTGGAGGAAGCTAATCCATGGATGAAGGAGCCTGGAGGGTTGTAGTCCATAGCCTTGCAAAGAGTTGGACACGATTGAGCACGCATGCGTGCATATAATGAGTGATTACCGCTGATGGGGTTCCCACAACAGAGATGGACTATGTTGCTTTGAATGTGATACTGAATCAAGCTGGGCCACAGGTGAGATAGGCTGGGATCTGGGACCCTTTACCAAAGTGCTTGCACCTGGACAAACATCTGGTCTCGGAGCGACAGAATTCAACCATACTATAAGGGACTAAAAACAACTGCACGCATGCGCAATCAGGAACGTGACGCACAAGAAGATAGAAAAAGGTCAAAACCAACAGCCATTTCC
Source organism: Nanger dama (assembly GCA_917880005.1). Lineage (NCBI taxonomy): Eukaryota > Metazoa > Chordata > Mammalia > Artiodactyla > Bovidae > Nanger > Nanger dama. The sequence continues at coordinate 19,631,368 of CAKJTW010000036.1, read as the reverse complement.
AAGATGCTGGGAGCAAAAGCAGGGTATGATCCCTGCACACAGCACCACCAAGGGAAATGGGCAGACTACCCAAGCCACCCCTCAAGCCCCAACCGACCAATTTGCTCCCACCTTCACCCACTAAAGGAACTAGCCAGCCGTCCTCAGAAAATGGGCAGGGGCAGCTGTTACTTGCTTTTCCCTTGTCTGAATTCCTCATCTGGCCTCTTACTAATTTCCATTGATCAAAGAGTTCAAGTACCCAAGTCAGTAACACATGGAGCGCTGAGATTTATTTGGATTACCCTAAGATTTTGACTAGCAGAGTATTTGGGAGAATCCTTCATGCAGAAGGTAAGGTTCTATCCAGAGCCCGAATTCACCTATTGCCACTGTTCCTTACCAGCTCACAATCCCCAACCTTACAAGCCTCTTCATTCTCCAAACTCACTTTTTTGTCCTAGTTGTGCCCTCTACTTTAAATGTTCTTTTCTGTCAAGAAGGGAAAGGTCAAGGGTCTTCCCTGGTGGTCCAGTGCTTAAGAATCCACTTTGCAGTGTAGGGGACCCAGGTTCGATCTCTGGTCAGGGAACTAAGATCTCACCTGCTTCAGGGCAACTAAACCCACACACCGTAACTAGAGAAAGCCATAACAAAGAGTCCTCAAGCCACAAAGACCCAGTACAGCCAAAAAAATAAATATGAAAATGGCCAGACTGGAACATAGTATAGCGGTGCCCCATGCTCCACGTGGCCCTGAGCCTAGGCCTGGCACTTCTGTGGCGGGAGCCTCCACTCCACCCCACCAACCCTCCAGCCACCCTCTGTGTTCCTCCAAAGAAAATCCATCACACAATGCATTAAAGGAAGAAACTGGTTTTGCTCTGAAGTTCCAATAGGGAAGACGGAGTGGACTGTCACATTGCAAATGCAGCAAATGCAACAGAAATTTCATCTCTCTCTCCCTGCAAAGTTTCTATCAACAATGCTTATTCTCCTCCCTGACTCTTCTCCAGCCTCTCCTCCTGCTGCCCACCCCATATAACTCTCTTTCTTGTCTTGCTTCCATTTTTAGAGTTTCTGTCTCATGACCCCAATCAACAGTCTTTGAGCTTCATCTTCTTTAGAAGACAGTTGTTCAGTTGCTCAGTCCTGTCCAACTCTTTGTGACCCCATGGACTGCAGCACACCAGGCTTCCCTGTCCTTCACTTTCTTCTGGAGTTTGCTCAAACTCACGTCCATTGAATCAGTGATGCCACCCAACCATCTCTCTTTCTGTCACCCCTCTCTCCTCCTGCCCTCAATCTTTCCCAACATCAGTGTTTTTTCCAGTGAGTCAGCTGTTTGCATCAGGTATCCAAAGTATTGGAGCTTCAGCTTCAGCACCTTCAGTCCTTCCAATGAATATCCAGGGTTGGTTTTCTTTTGGATTGACTGGTTTGATCTCCTTGCTGTCCAAGGGACTCTCAAGAGTCTTCTCCAGTACCACAGTTCAAAAGCATCAATTCTTCAGCACTCAGCCTTCTTTATGGTCCAACTCTCACATCCATACATGACTACTGGAAAAACCATAGCTTTGACTATATGGACCTTTGTTAGCAAAGTGATGTCTCTGCTTAATACACTGTCTAGCTTTGTCGTAGCTTTTCTTCCAAGGAGCAATTATCTTTTAATTTCATGGCTGCAGTCACTGTCCACGGTAATACTGGAGCCCAAGAAAATATAATCTGCCACTGTTTCCATTGTTTCCCCATCTATTTGCCATGAAGTGATAGGACTGGATGCCACGATATCAGTTTTTTGAATGTTGAGTTTTAAGCCAGCTTTTTACTCTCCTCTTTCACCTTCATCAAGAGACTCTTCAGTTCCTCTTCTCTTTCTGCCATTAGGGTGGTATCATCTGCATATCTGAGGTTGTTGATATTTCTCCTGGCAAGCTCGATTTCAGCTTGTGATTCATCTAGCCCAGCATTTCACATGATGTACTCTGCATATAAATTAAATAAGCAGGGTGACTATATACAGCCTTGACATACTCCTTTCCCAATTGTGAACTAGTCTGTTATTCTGCGTACGATTCTAACTGTTGCTTTTTGACCTACCTACAGGTTTCTCAGGAGGCAGAGGGGAGTTGTAACTTACAAACATATTTTTCCACATAAAACCTTTTTCCCTTGTAAATGACTGCGAGAACTCCACAGGGAGCACAGTCTGAGGCCTGGCTGAGGATGAGTGAACAGCTTTAGTGATCACTCTGGCCACTGGACCTTCCCAGAACCACCTGGGCCTTCCTTTCCAGACTGCTCTGAGATCCTTCTTTAAACCCTAGCAGGGGCTGTTGCACCCAGAAGTGGGCTACACAGACCCCATCAGACCATAGGAAAAAGAGACCCAGACTAAAGCAAGGAAGTGGAATAGTAGATCTTTACAGGAAAAGATGCCTGGGCTTCAATTGCTTGAGTGCAGTTTCTGTAAACTTTAAAATCTAAAGTCACAGGACATTCTGATTGGATGTTTGCTGCATTCCCACATGCCTTGAGAAAAGGAAATAGCGACATCCTTCCTTTCTTCTTCAAGCCTTGCCCACCCATTTCCACCTGGAAGAGCCAGGGCTGCCGTGCCAATCTGACTTAGGTAACTGAATATGGCTGTTTGCCTGGGGGTGGGCCTGAAAACTACCCGCGGAAGAGTCCAGCTGAGTCTTTAGTATCTGTTTGTACTCACATGTTGCCCTGGGGGAAAAAAAATAAGTATCACTCTTAACAGAGGATAGAAAAACATGTCTAATGGACTGGAACAGTCCCAGATATATGTCTCATTTCTGAATCCTTCAGAAGGGCTCACCTTGTATTTAAGCCTGTAACTTAGAGTCACTTGGAGGTTATAATGGGGGTGGGAGCCAGTGGCTTGTAGGGAGAGCCTGAATATTTGATTCACCAGCAGGGGGCAGCGACGAGCAAGAGTTTGTAGGCTAACTTGGGCTTTACAGGAAACTGAAAACACTGAGGGAAACACTTTGAAGAACTGAACATCTTGCTGTTCAGATTGGTGGGGATACAAAGCCTTGATACATTGAACTGTCTCGGTGTGAGAGCATTTTACCTGCAGAATCCCCCAAGTTGGCTCTTGTCAGATATTTGTATGGATGTTTACATTGATTAAGACATACATCTGATCAATCAAACTTTCCAAAGATGGCCACAGCAATATCATCCATATCATCCGTCCTTCTGTGGTGGAACCCTGCCACTCCCTTATCAGGAGGTGGGATTTATATCCCTTTTTGTATCTAAGTTATTCAACATTTGTTTCAACCAATAGAATCCAGGGAAAGTGATATTGCATCAGTTCTAGACATAGCTTCTAACTGGCCTAGTAGCTTCTGCCTTCTGCCTCTGGAATGCTCTCTCTTGGATCCCTTTCAGAACTAAGCTATTGACTGTATTTTCTTATTTTCCATATTCTTAATGCTCTGACATTCGAGGCCTGGATCCTAGAGATAATGTCCCTGCCAGGGTTAGTTCATTCCTAGACTCTCCCTTATGAGTGTGATTTGATACAAAAGCCAACAAATCTGTGCTTACCTGGTGGCTCAGACAGTGAAGTGTCTTCCTGCAATCCGGGAAATACGGATTCAACCCCTGAGTCAGGAAGATCCCCTGGAAAAGGAAATGGCAACCCATTCCAGTACTTTTGCATGGAAAATCCCATGGACAGAGGAGCCTGGTAGGCTGCCATCCATGGGGTCGTGAAGAGTCGGACATGACTGAGCGACTTCACTTTCACGTTTCACTTTCATGCATTGGAGAAGGAAATGGCAACCCACTCCAGTGTTCTTGCCTGGAGAATCCCAGGGGCGGCAGAGCCTGGTGGACTGCCGTCTATGGGGTCGCACAGAGTCGGACACGACTGAAGCGACTTAGCAGCAGCAGCAGCAGCCATAGCCAGAGCCTACTGAGATTATTTGAACCATCCAATCCTAAACTTACTCACTGTGCCTACCATGTCTTGCCCATGCCTTCCCATGAAAACCCTAATAAAGACTCTGATCCTGCTCTCTTCTCCCCCGATTTTTACCTCCTGACCAATCCCAGTGCTTCCTCACGTGGCCCTGCATGGCACACGTGCCTCCTGTTTCTAGAGATCTGTGCGTGTAAACGTCTTCCTCTGTGACAGTCATTTCCATGTCTGCACGCCTTACCATACCTGATGAAAAGAAACCCTGGGTACACCTTTCACTTATTCATTTATGTCTGTGCTGGGTCTTCATTGCTGCCCTCCGGCTTTTCTCTGGTTGCAGCACAGGCTGCTCTGTAGCTGTGGTGTGCAGGCTTCTCATTTCAGCGGCTTCTCTTGTTGCAGAGAACAGGCCCTGGGGTGCTGCAGGGTGTGCAGCACATGGGCTCAGTAGTTGTGGCACATGGGCTTCGTTGCTCTGCAGCGCGTGGAATCTTCTGGGACCACGGACTGAACCCAGGTCCCCTGCCCTGGCAGGCGGATTCCCTAACCACTGGACCCCCAGGAGTCCCCACCTTTTAAAAAATATTTGTTTCTATATTTGGCTGCATTGGGTCTTAGTTGCGGCACACAGGACATTTCGTTGTGCTGCACAAACTCTTTAGCTGTGATGCACAGGCTCAGTAGTTCTAGCTCCGGCTTAGTTGCTCTGTGGCATGTGGAATCTTAGTTCCCCTACCAGGGATCATACCTGAATCCCCTGCATTCCAAGGTGGATTCTTAACTATTGAACCACCAGGGAAGTCCCCTGGGTACACTTTAGAACAGCCACCATGCTATGAGCTGGCCAGGCCACGCAGAGAGGCCACAGGGAGATGTAACAATCAGTAGCCCTACTTGAGCTCCCTAACAACATTTTCAATCAGCTGCCAACCACATGAGTAAACCCTTCTGGACATTCCACACAGAAAACCACACAGCTCCAATGAACATCTGACTACAACTGCATGAGAGGTATCCACTGAGCCCCACTGAGCTAAGCCAAATCAACCCATAGAGTAATAAATTAGTAGTAAATCACTCTGTTCGGGGGAGGGAGGTGTCTTGATACACAGCAGTAGATGCCCAGAACGTGCCTGATGTTCTTTCGCTGATGGTAGTTCCCATGACATTAAGTTCCCATGAATGGTACTGTGGCCCCTTGCTACTCAAAGCTTGAGGACCATCTGGAAGTTTGTTACAAACACAGAATTTCAGCCCCATCTCAAATTTTCCCCAGCCAGAGTTTGCATTTTAACAAGAACTGCTGATGAGTTGAGTGCACATTAAAGTTTAAGAAGTACTGCTGAAAGACTTCCCTGGTGGTCCAGTGGTTGAGAATCTGCCTTTCCATGCAGAGAACATGGGTTCTATCCCAGGTCAGGGAACTAAGATCCCACATACCGTGGGGCAACAAAGCCTATATACCACAACCAAGACCCAGCACAGCCATAAGTAAATAAGTGAATAAAGCGCTGCTGAAACAAACATTAACTATACTCTGCCCAGCTCCCTTGGATCCTTAATTGCCCTTGGATTAATGGAATTACTCTGTCTGTATATGCAGATATCCCGAAGAGTCTGGGAGTTGATGTCCTGTAGGGTTGCCCATCCAATGACCAGCTGGCAGTATGAAAGCCCAGCTCTCTTGCCTGAAAGTAGAACAAAACTATAAGATGTCATTTTCTCCAAAGCCATCAGGATCAGTCTAAGACTGGGAACTTTGCCTAGGATTTCACTCTTGCTTCACCTCTTCCCCTTCCCTGTGCTGCTTCCTTAGCTCCTCCAGCTCTCTTGGGAGCTCTTCCTTAATGAACGTCTTGCATGTGACCCGTCAGCTCAGGGTCTGCAACAGGCACGTCACATGAGAACATTCTGACTAATCAGAACATGGCAGTGCCCTGTCCTAGACACACAAGTGGTAGTTACTGGCTAACACATTAGAATAGACAGGACTGGGCGGGATAAAAGCACTGGGGAGGAGAAGACGACGACGAGTAAACACTGGGTTGGCCAAAAGTTCCTTCAGGTTTTCCTGGACTCTCTCATGGAAACAAACACCCAGACAAACTTTTGAACAACCCAATACAAGTTTTTTGAAGAGTTTTGCTATCATAGGAAACTAAACAATGAGAGGAATTGGAGAGAGATGAAAGTTGTGTTAATTATATTGCTGTATAACCCATAACTTCAAAACATAGCAACTTAACAAACATTTATGATCTCACACAGTTTCTGAGGAATTTCTCAAAGTGGTCCTGGCCAGTCAGAACTGCAGCCCCAACTGAAGGCTTGGTGAGGGCTGGAAAACCTGAGTGTGAACTCACTTACATGGCTGCTGGCCAGAGGCTTCAGTTCCTCTCCACATGGGCCTCTCCATAGGTTGCTCATTACAGAGCTTCCCCAGTAGTGCATAAAGAGACAGTATTTGCAAATGTGTAGGCAGGAATTGGGAAGGACATACCAGTAACAGTTGGAAAAAGAAAAAAACACCTTAACTCTTGGGAATGGGACTGAGGATTGAAGAGCACAGGCCTGTGGGGATGATGAATATAGACTTCCATTTTATATGTTTCTGAATTCCTTCTGTAATTTTAAAACATTAAAGGAGAAAGTTTAGACGGACGGTCAGTAGTTGGTAACAAATAAAACTAAGTCCACTGCAAAAATCATCTATGAGAAGGTTAAATGACAAACAGAAAATCTGAGTTGGGTCATTTAAAAATATGTGGGTGATAAAAACATGTAACTGATTTTAGAGGCTTGTATCTGTCCCATGACGAATTTCTGGGAGCAGGTTTTGAGTTCTTGACTCCAGGCCTAATGGAAGTTCCTACCTCCACTGAGAAAACCCGGAGTATCCTGAAAATGAAAGTGAAAGTCATTCAGTCGTGTTCGACTCTTTGCAACCCCATGGACTATACAGTCCATGGAATTCTCCAGGCCAGAATACTGGAGTGGGTGGTCATTCCCTTCTCCAGGGGATCTTACTGACCCAGGAATCAAACCAGGGTCTTCTGCATTACAGGTGGATTCTTTATGGTCTGATCTTCATAGATACCTCATATCCAAACATCTCCTGCTACCTATGGCATGGGTTACCATTTGCCCTGGATGTAGGGCCCTGACTACTCTGCTGCTGCTAAGTCACTTCAGTCGTGTCCAACTCCATGCGACCCCATAGACGGCAGCCCACCAGGCTCCCCCATCCCTGGGATTCTCTAGGCAAGAACACTGCAGTGGGTTGCCATTTCTTTCTCCAATGCGTGAAAGTGAAAAGTCAAACTGAAGTCACTCAGTCATGTCCAACTCTTAGCGACCCCATGGATGGCAGCCTACCAGGCTCCTCTGTCCATGGGATTTGCCAGGCAAGAGTACTGGAGTGGGGTGCCATTAGCAGGCAAAATACCTGAAACAATCCAGTCTCAAATTTTGGCCTCAGCCCCTAAGAGTAAAGACAGGTAAATAGCCTAGTCCCAGCTCCAGAAATGCTCCTGCCCTCTGGCCCTGTCAAAGCAGAGAAGTAGCCACAGTCCCTGAGTTCAAGGGGCAGAAAAGCTCTCTTGAGCCTGATCCTCATTCCAACAATTTGGGGAGAGGCCTAGGAGAGGTCCTGGCTGTGTCAAAGGCAACATCACACTCTCAGTGTGGTCTTTGACTTGGAAGCCTCAGCAGTGGCCACAGGACTGGAAAAGGTGTTTTCATTCCAATCCCAAAGAAAGACAATGCCAAAGAATACTCAAACTACCACACAATTGCACTCATCTCACACGCTAGTAAAGTAATGCTCAAAATTATCCAAGCCAGGCTTCAGCAATACGTGAACTGTGAACTTCCTAATGTTCAAGCTGGTTTTAGAAAAGGCAGAGGAACCAGAGATCAAATTGCCAACATCTGTTGGATCATCGAAAAAGCAAGAGAGTTCCAGAAAAACATCTATTTCAGCTTTATTGACTATGCCAAAGCCTTTGACTGTGTGGATCACAATAAACTGTGGAAAATTCATAAACAGATGGGAATACCAGACCACCTAACCTGCCTCTTGAGACATCTGTATGCAGGCCAGGAAGCAACAGTTAGAACTGGACATGGAAAAACAGACTGGTTCCAAATAGGAAAAGGAGTACGTCAAGGCTGTATATTGTCACCCTGCTTATTTAACTGATATGCAGAGTACATCATGAGAAACACTGGACTGGAAGAAAAACACAAGCTGGAATCAAGATTGCCGGGAGAAATATCAATAACCAACCTCAAATATGCAGATGATACCACCCTGATGGCAGAAAGTGAAGAGGAACTAAAAAGCCTCTTGATGAAAGTGAAAGTGGAGAGTGAAAAAGTTGGCTTAAAGCTCAACATTCAGAAAACGAAGATCATGGCATCCAGTCCCATCACTCCATGGGAAATAGATGGAGAAACAGTGGAAACAGTGTCAGACTTTATGGTTTTGGGGCTCCAAAATCACTACAGATGGTGACTGCAGCCATGAAATTAAAAGATGCTTACTCCTTGGAAGAAAAGTTATGACCAAGCTAGATAGCATATTCAAAAGCAGAGACATTACTTTGTCGACTAAGGTCCGTCTAGTCAAGGCTATGGTTTTCCTGTGGTCATGTATGGATGTGAGAGTTGGACTGTGAAGAAAGCTAGCGCCGAAGAATTGATGCTTTTGAACTGTGGTGTTGGAGAAGACTCTTGAGAGTCCCTTGGACTGCAAGGAGATCCAACCAGTCCATTCTGAAGGAGATCAGCCCTGGGATTTCTTTGGAAGGAATGATGCTAAAGCTGAAAGCTCCAATACTTTGGCCACCTCATGCAAAGAATTGACTCACTGGAAAAGACTCTGATGCTGGGAGGGATTGGGGGCAGGAGGAGAAGGGGACGACCGAGGATGAGATGGCTGGATGGCATCACCAACTCAATGTACGTGAGTTTGAGTGAACTCCAGGAGTTGGTGATGGACAGGGAGGCCTGGTGTGCTGCGATTCACTGGGTCACAGAGAATCAGACATGACTGAGCAACTGAACTGAGCTGAACTCCAGGCTTAACATTCAAGGCCCCTGCTCATACACCGATGTGGGGTGCCTCAAGGAGATGTAGGAGCTATAGAGGCTCATGGAAATGATGGGACCTTGGACATTTGCACCTATGTCAGGACAGTGACAGAACAGACGACTTGGTGGCCTGAAATGAGAGCTGCGTGACCCAGGGGAAAGCTCACTCAGAGACTGAAAATGACGGCGGGATAGGATTCAAGCAAGAGTGGCTCTTACCCGGAGTCCCTTGACTTTCTGAGCAATGTGGTCCATGGACCAGCGCCTGTCCACAGTCTGTTACTGATTCTTGATGGGTACACACAGAAACCAAGAGTAATTTCATGTCTGTTGAATCTGTAAAAATTCAGCCATGTATTTGGTATGGATTTTTAAATTTCATTTTTCTAGTGATTTATTTTTATTGGACTTTTTACAAAAGAATTGGTTTGGATTGGATTGGAAAATTAAAAAGCAATCCTGTACCACAGAAAGTTTGCAAAGCCTTGTTTTAGAAGTTCCCACACATCACAAATACACTAAAAATAAATGGATCAAGGAGCACTTAGAATCTGGTGCTCAAAAGGGGCAGAGACCAGCCTGCAGGTAACACAGTTCGGGCCCCAGGAAACACCACTTTCCTATGCCCTAGACACAAAGAGCAGCCATGTCTGAATGTCACAAAGGTTTCAGGGCTGTGCTTCTGCAACATCGGAGACAGACACTGCTTCAGAGTAAGAGGAAGGTTTGAGTGGCAGAAGCACTTAAGTAAGAAAAAAAAAGACAAATTAATTAACTTGTCAAATCCTTTTTCTCAGATAGCATGAATGTAGTAGTTTCTTGGAGGGTGAAGCACCGTTTCCCAGGAGGGCCATGCGTCCATTTTCATGCTTCATTTTGTGCTCCAGTTTGTGGTCCAATGGGTACTCATGAATCTGTGTGGTTTACACAGTTTCATATGGCAGCTGAGGAACATTTTGCACTAATCACACTTTATTTTACCTTTAAAACAGTATATATGTTAAGTATAGATACATGACTCTAATTCTTCCTATCACTGCATGAACCTAGATATTCCTTTAAGAGACAGTAAAATTTACAGTGTAAGAGGTAAAATTTTATACTGTGAAATTAAAAGATTTTATAATATTTTCTGCAATAATATGATTTATCTTAAATATCTTAAAATATTTAAACCGGTTTGTACAACTCATGGTTCACTTGCAAATTTAAATATGGTTTTTAAGGTACTTCTGTTTTGGTCCAGTGGCTAAGATTCCACATTCTCAGTGCAGGGGACCTGGGTTTGATTCCTGGTCAGGGAACTAGGTCCCACATGTTGCAATTCAGACCCAGAGCAGCCAAAGAAATAAATTTTTAAAAAATAAATAAATGTGGTTTTTAAGATTTTTATGACAATCTCACTTATTATTGAAACTTTCTCCAAATTGAAATGAATTTTAAAATTTATCTAAGAATTGCATTGATTCAAAAAAGATAGTCTAATTTGTCATCATTTTCAATAGAGCATAAACTGTGCAAAAATCTTGCTCAATGGTGATTAAGTAATTTTGCAATAAAGGAAGAAAGTAAAGTTAATGAAAAGTTTGTTGTTGCTGTTTATTCAATAAGTCCTGATGGACTCTTTGAGACCCCATGAACTGCAGCCCACCAGGCTCCTCTATCCATGGGATTTCCCAGGCAACAATAGCGAAATGGATTGTCATTTCCGTCTCTGGAGAAGGAAATCTTCCCAACCCAGGGATCAAACCAGTGTCTCCTGCATTGGCAGGCAGATTCTTTACTGCTGAGTCACACAATAATTTATGATTTATGTAGATCTTGATTTTATTACTTATCTAAACATCACCAGCCAGTCATATCCCTATTTGGATATTCACACAGAATATCCAAATATGTGCAAAAATAAATTCTGTAATCTTCACTGGCTTGCCAACTCTCATTTACATAAAAACTATAGTGTTATACTGTAACCTAATTTTTCTGTCTTATGAAGATATGTTTTTCAAGATAGGAGGATAAAATATTTTTATCTAATAGTTGATTGGCTTGGCTTATAATTTTAAATATTTACCCATGTATGACATGGGCCTCCATTTAGTATAGAGATCTGCTTAGAGTTGTCTTCCTGAGCTAAGCCACGGCTGCCCAGCAATCGAATGGAAGTTAGAGAGCTCAGTTCACACTTTAATTCCCTTAAGATAGGGAGCATCAGGTGAATGGAGATGTGACTTGAATGCAAACAGCTGAAAGGAAACATAGCTTTTAGATAATAATCATTTGCAGTTGGTCTCATGTCTCATTTATTCTTCAGGTAGGAGAGATTATTGCCTGACTTTGACTTTAAAAAGCCACTATAGGCGTGACTGACAGTGGGTGTCCATAAGAGCCACCTCTGTGATGCTCCTTTGTGGGTGTCCCTTCTTTGATCCTGCAGGGACAGGATCTGAGCCCTGCTGAGAGAGGATGCCACTGTCCTAGATGGTCACTTGTCCAAGTCCTGCTCTGGAATCCAAGCTGCTGGCTAAGGACGAGAGGAAATGGGCTTTCGATCACCCCCAACTGTCCACCCTCCCCCGCACTGGAGGTGAAGACCTCCTATGGACTGAAGGATCACAGTTTACCCTGAGGCCTCTGGACTGTGAACCCTAAGGGAAAGCACTGTCATTTATACCACTTCTCTGCTGAGAGGCATTTGCTTCGGGGGGCGGGTGTATGTGTATGTCCGCACACACAGGCACCATGCATGTACCGCTATGATCAGTGCTGCAATAAACACCCTTGAACATGGAGCCTTAGGTGGAGACTTTCATTTCTCTGGAATAGATTCCCTGGAGTAGGACTGCTAGGTCAAAGGGCATATGTATTTTTAATTTCAATGGATTTTTCCTGATTGATTTCCAAGAAGGTTGTAATAATTTACATCTTCACCAGCAATGATTAAGTGCACACTTTTCCCCCATATGCAGTGGATATAGAAGCTCTTTTAATTTTGCCAGCCCAAAGGGTACACATTGGTAATCTTATTACTACTTTTACATTCCCCAGAATTCTAATGAATTTAAGCATTTTTCCATATAGTTGAATAATTTTATTCTCTGACTTGCATTTGCATCATTTTATTTATTTCTCCATTGGGTTGTCTTATCAATGGGTAAGAGTGTTTTACACATTACAGCTTTGACTATCACCTGCATTCAAATATTTTTTCCAAATCTAATGCTTATTCTTGACATTGCTTGCAGTATCTTTCACCATAAAATGAGTTAAAAATATCTATATACAAGAATAGCTATCTTTTTATCCCCTAGATTTCCAACCTTAGTTGGGAAGGTCTTCTAACCCTAAGTTTATACATCTTCTAACCCTAAGTTTATACGAGGCCTCCTTGCCAAAAATTTTATTGAAGTATAACATACATATGAAATAGTACACATATTTTTGTGGATCCATAAAATCTCACAAGTAAAAACATTCATGCAACCAAGGACCCAGCTCAAGGAACAGAACATTCCCAGCAGCCTAGAAGCTCTTTCATGTCTCCTTCCAGTCATCACCCTCCCTAAAGATTAACCTCTACCTTGACTTCTAAAATCATAGGTTAGAGTCAAAATTTGCTTAAATGAATCATCCATATGTATTATTTTGTGTCTAGTTTCTTTAACTCAACAGTTTTTATAAGATTCATTCATGTAGCCCACTCATTCTTGTTCCTGTGCAGTATTCGTAATACTGAATGCTGAATATATATATATGAATATACATAATATTCATATATATATAAATACACCACACTTTATTTATCTGTCTTACTTTTGAGTTGCTTCCAGCTTGCAGCCTTTACAAACAGTGCTGCTATGAATGTTCTTGTATATAACTTTGGCGAATTTATGTTTGCATTTCTGTTGGATATTTACCCAAGAATGTAATTTCAGGATAACAGGATATGTGTACATCCAGCCTTTGTAGGTGTTGCCAGTTTTCCGAAGTAGTCGTACCAATTACCCCCTCACCAGTAATGTGAGAGATGTCTTAGTTGTTCTATACCCTCCCGGAACTTGGTATCATCTGACTTTTTCATTAGATAGGTACACGCTAGTGTGCACCTAATATTTTCTTTTTACATTTTAAGCCCTTAATTCAGCTGGAGTTTTATTTCTGTATATGATAAGCTAGAAGTCCACTCTGACTCTGTTTCAGACAAATAGCCAGATGTGCTAGATTAAATAATATATATTTTTGCCCTGCTATGTTTTGAGGTGTAAGTAGACATCTGCCAGGTGGAGTAAGGTTGGGGGAGAGCACTCCATGCTGATGGGCCTGCAGGAGCAGAGGCATGAAGTGGCATGATTTGGCTAAAATTAAAAGTGTGAATAGTGGGACTTCCCGAGTGGTCTAGTGGCTAAGACTATTCCTTCATAGGAGATGCAGTTTCAATCTCTGGTCAGGAAACTAAGATTGCACCTGTTGAAGGGTGTAGCCAAAAAATTTTTTAATAAATAAAAGTGTGAGCAGCAAGAGGCACAGGAAGAGAGACAGAACCAGCTCTTGCAGTTCTTGCAAACGACCACAGGCACAACACTGCTGCTGAATGGGTGCACAAAAGGAGGAAGGATCCCTCCATTCCTGATATTTGAGGACCTTCTTTGAGATCCTCATTTGGAAAAGTGTGATCATCAAAATGTCACTTTCAAGGGAGTGCTGACTGAAGTATTTATTATGATCCATGACATCTATTATTTCATTTAATCCTCACAATGACTTCACAATAGGAGTGCCATTAATTTCAAGTTACAGATAAGGGCTCCCCTGCAGGAGGAAATGGCTACCCACTCCAGCATTCTTGCCTGGAAAATCCCATGGACAAAGGAGCCTGGCGGGCTACAGTCCATGGAGTTACAAAGAGTTTGACATGATTTAGTGACTGAACATGCACAGACGCACATGCACAGATGAGGGCTGGGGGCTCAGAGAAGTCAAGTGGCCTACCCTCAGTCACACAGCTAGCAAGAGCTGAGACTGGAACCCAGGTCTATCTCCTTCCTGAGTTCCTGTCTCTCCCACATACACTGTTGGCACTGTCCATGGACAGTGACTTGAGCTTCCAGCGGCTTTCTAAATAATGGAAAGGCAGACGAATGGAGATATCAGATGAAGCAGAGATTTAGAGTCACTCCTTCAAGCCCCTGCAAAGAGACCCTGTTGGTGGCTATTTCCTTTCCCCAGTCACACTGACAGGTTGATTTCTTGGGAAACTGAGTTGCTGTTCCAGACAACAATGGCCACTTCAGCTGAAAGGCAAGCAAACTCAGACTGAGGTGGCTGCTCCGGGCTTCTGGGGAACTTTATGAGTCCACAGAGAGACAGGAGCACATCCCAGGAGAACAGAGTGTGGTGATGGAAACAGAGAACACGACGTTTGTCTCCGCCCTTTTCCCATTTCCAGCTCTAGGTAACAGAAGGCCCGGCTGTTCTTTTTTTTCCCAACTGGGAGAGTTCTCTATTTCCTGCAATAACTGCCCCCCACCCTTGTAACCTGCATGACCTTTGTTCTCCACTGCCAGGGAAACGTGGACAGTCACTGACAGGCACACGTTTGTGCTCAGACACACATCAGACACAGACACGTGCAAGTGACACGCAAACTCCACGCTGACACAGCAGGGCCCACCCCCCACTTACACAGAAACTGCCTCCTGGAATAGGAGATCCCAGAGAATCAGTCTAGCTCAAGGGTTTTCAAATTATGCCAGATGCATTATTCTGCAGAAAGAAGTCACACAAATAATGACGCAATTTCCCACCAAAGGGAAGATGTTTAACTGCTAGAGATAACTAGAACAGTGCACTGAAATTATGAGGTGTCATTTTCCTCTATCAGATTGCGAAGATTTAAAACTTTGATAATATCCAGTGTTGGTGGGGGTGTAAAGATAGGTTATAGGGTAGAAAAAAAAAGATTACAATTTCTGGGATAGGTAACTTGGCAATATATGTCAAAACGTTAAATGTAGCTAACCTTAAACCCAGTGATTCCAGTCATTAAATTTACCTTCAGTTTAGTTCAGTTCAGTCACTCAGTCGTGTCCGACTCTTTGCGACCCCATGAATTGCAGCACGCCAGGCCTCCCTGTCCATCACCAACTCCCGGAGTTCACTCAAACTCACACCCATTGAGTCGGTGATGCCATCCAGCCATCTCATCCTCTGTCGTCCCCTTCTCCTCCTGCCCTCAATCTCTCCCAGCATCAGAGTCTTTTCCAATGAGTCAACTCTTCACATGAGGTGGCCAAAGTACTGGAGTTTCAGCTTTAGCATCATTCCTTCCAAAGAACACCCAGGGCTGATCTCCTTTAGAATGGACTGGTTGGATCTCCTTGCAGTCCAAGGGACTCTCAAGAGTCTTCTCCAACACCACAGTTCAAAAGCATCAATTCTTCAGTGCTCAGCTTTCTTCACAGTCCAACTCTCACATCCATGCATGACTACTGGAAAAACCATAGTCTTGACTAGACGGACCTTTGTTGGCAAAGTAATGTCTCTGCTTTTGAATATGCTATCTAGGTTGGTCATAACTTTCCTTCCAAGGAGTAAGCATCTTTTAATTTCATGGCTGCAATCACCATACACAGTGATTTTGGAGCCCCCAAAATAAAGTCTGACACTGTTTCCACTGTTTCTCCATCTATTTCCCATGAAGTGATGGGACCAGATGCCATGATCTTCGTTTTCTGAATGTTGAGCTTTAAGCCAACTTTTTCACTCTCCTCTTTCACTTTCATCAAGAGGCTTTTTAGTTCCTCTTTACTTTCTGCCATCAGGGTGGTGTCATCTGCATATCTGAGGTTATTGATATTTCTCCTGGCAATCTTGATTCCAGCTTGTGCTTCTTCCAGCCCAGTGTTTCTCATGATGTACTCTGAATATAAGTATTCCTTTTCCTATTTGAAACCATTCTGTTGTTCCTTATGTAGATAAATATCACCGTACATAAATACTTATTAAGGAGGTTCACTATAGTATTTGTTTACAAACCAGAAAATTAGAAACACCTAACAAAATCTGTTAATAAAAAACTGGTCAAATAAGAGTATCGAACTACTATATATAAAATAAATAATAAGAACCTCCTGTAGAGCACAGGGGCCTCCACTCAATACTCTGTAATTACCTATATGAGAAAAGAATCTTTAAAAGTGGACATATATATAACTGATTCACTTTGCTGTACACCTGAAACTAACAAAACATTGTAAATCAACTATACTCCAATAAAAATTAATTTTAAAAAGTTAAGGGTACACAAACCATGGAATACTACTTATTCTAAGTCGCTTCAGTCATGTCCAACTTTTTGTGACCCCATGGACTGTAGCCTGCCAGGCTTCTCTGTCCATGGAAACATCCAGGCAAGAGTACTGAAGTGGGTTGCCATTTCCTTCTCGATATACCTCTTAATCTCCTACTATTACCTGGCCCCTCACACCTTCCCTCTCCCTACTGGTAACCATTAGTTTGTTCTCTTCATCTGAGTTTGTTTCTTTGCTGTTATATTTACTATGTTGTTTTATTTTTTAGATTCCATATAGAAGTGATAACATACAGTTTTATCCTTCGCTGACTCATTTCACTAAGCACAATGCCCTCCATATTCATCCATGTTGCTATAAATGGCAAAATTTCATTTTTAACTTTTTATTTTATATTGGGGTACAGCCAATTAACAATATTGTGATAGTCAAGGGGACAGCAAAGAGACTCAGCCATACATATATATGTATCCATTCTCCCCCAAACTCCCCTCCCATCCAGGCTGACACATAATACTGAGCAGAGTTCCCTGTGCTATACAGTAGGACCTTGTTGGTTATCCATTTTAAATATAACATTGTGCACGTGTCGATCCCAGACTCCCTATCTCTTCTCTTCATCCATCCCCTCTGACAATCATAAGTTCATTCTGTCCTTCTGCTATGTAAATAAGTTCATTCATATCATTTCTTTTTAAATTCTGCATACAAGCAATATCATATGGTATTTCCCCTTCTCTGTCTGACTTACTTCACTCAGTATGACAATCTCTAGGTTTATCCATGTTCCTGCAAATGGCATTATTTCATTCTTTTTATGGCTGAGTAATATTCCATTGCATATATGTTCCATTGGATACACCACATCTTTCTTATCCATTCATCTGTTTATGGATACTTGGGTTATGTCCTTGTCTTGGCTATTGTAAATAGTGCTCTGTGAACATCAGGGTACATGTATCTTTTCGATTTATCATTTCATTTTCTTTGGATATATCTCCAGAAGTGGACTTGCTGGATCATTACAGTTTTATTTTCAGTTTTTTTGAGAAACTTCCCTAATGCTTTCCCACAATATATTTTTTAATTGAAAAAAAAGTAAAGTACAGAAGAACAAATTCTTTTATCCCAGTTGTATTTTTAAAACCATGTTTGTGCATGCATAGAAGGTACCTACAGGGTACATAGGATACTGTTACAGTAGATAAGTCTAAAATTGAAAGGGGAGAGGGAAGGAGGGGAAGAAAAGGGAGGCTGATTTTTTTACTTAATAACCTTCTGTACTATTTGACGTTTTTACAATGAACATGTACTAAGTGTATAATAAATTATTTTAACTGAGACATTTAAAAATATGTTAGGGTTTCCTGCAGGATTTCTCCTAGAAAAGAGTTCCACAAAAATTTGGAAGAAGCTTTGTGCCACCCAACCCTACTATACAGTCAGGAGAAATCGTGAAAGTCTTTTGAAATGGGAGGAAAAGTACCCTATCGAATACTGAGCTAGTGTAACCTTCCAGGTTATCTGACTCTAAACTGTCATTGTCTTTGAGTCCGTAAGTTATAGAAAACTGAAAGTTATACGAATGATTCTTGTCCACAACAGCAAATGAATTTTCTCAGATGGAGATACAATTGATTTCTCCCTACTGTGGAAAAACCAATTTTGGATCAATTAACAAATCCATTTCATTATTCTTGAGTGCCAGTATGTGTAACTGGTCTTTGTATTGTCCTCTGAAGAGAGGTTTAACACATCACCGGTTTCCTCATTAATTAAATAAAATCTCACACGTGTTCATGTTGTATATTTATGAGTTATGATTTTTCCTTCTAAACAACGATCTTTTAAGAAAGTGGAGAAAATGAGGAGTTTTTCCCAAGGTTAGGTGTCTATGGTTGCAAATATAGAACCAACCTTCAACCTTCAAGCGTTTCCCAGGTGGAGCTGTGAAAGAATCTGCCTGCCAAAGCAGGAGATACTAATATGATGCCTGGGTTGGGAAGATCCCCTGGAGGAGGAAATGGCAACCCACTCCAGTATTCTTGCCTGAAGAATCCCATGGACAGAGGAGCTTGGCAGGCCCCAGTCCATGGGGTCGCAAAGAGTCAGACACAACTGAGCACACACACATCCCGGCCCTCAAATTTGTCCATTTTACCTATACCATCAAGTAACAAGGATTGAAATCCTGTCCGCACTGACATATATTTAACTCCATATAGAATATCATTCATTTAGAAAATGCTTTCTCCCAAATATTTACACAATCACATATGCACAAACACTCTGCTGACATGTAAAAACTCCCACACAGATGCAAGACCCACCCATCACACACACACACACACACACATACACACACACACACACACAACTGGGCCGGGTTCTATTCTGCCAAGCGGCTGAAGGGCTGGGACTGGAGCGTGATCCCTTCCCACAGACCCTTGACTGTGCCGCGCAGAGAGAAGAGGCGGTTCCCTCGCTTATAACCATGGGCCAGAGGCAGTGTGGTGCGTAGGTGTTGCGATAAGGGCTCGAGTTCAAGGAGGCAGCCAAAGCCTCATCCTTAGCCAGCCCAGCCTGGGAAGTGGGTCGCATGGGGACGGGACCAGGGTCCATCCGGGCGCCACGCCCCCGGGATCTGGGGGAGTCAAGGAAGGCTGCCCAAAGGCGGCGGCCTCCCGCGTCGAGGTTTGAAAACCCTAGAGCCAAGACTTCAAGCCCAGGAGCAACTGCACGGCAGCTGCGGGACTGAGCAGGGGATGAAAAAAGCCCACGCTCCAAGCGCGGACAGGCTGGGCTGATGGCGTTTCTGTTTCTTGTGCGGAAAAAGAAATCATAGGAGATGAAGACCCACTGCGGGGCCTAGTCCATGAGCTGCGAGGCTGGGGACCCCCTCCCGGTGGCTCGCGCGGTCCCCACCCGGCGAGTTTGAGGCTCTTGCGGTGGGCTTGCGGCGCCCCCTGGGGGCTCCGAGCGGCTCTCCCCTCCTGGCACGGGCCAGCCCGGAGACGTCGGCACGAGCTTGAGGGGCGCTCCTAGGCTGCCCGCCAGACTGTCCGGTCCCCGGTCCCCTCCAGGGGCCGGGAGCGCTCTTGCAGGCGCGGCTCGGTTCTGATTGTCTGAAGGTGACATCCACGTATCTCCATTACCGAGAGATCACGTCTTCATTCCGCAGATGAGGAAGCCGGGATTCTAAGACACATCCACGGGCTCCAAGAGGAGTCTCTGGGACCCTGAGGCCCGTCCTCTCTCGTCTTTCTCCGCCTAGGGACCCCATCCTTTTCCCCAGAGAGCCTAGATGTGACCTCAGACATGGTTTGAGTCCCTTTCTACCTGCCCTCTCTTCGCGATTTCTTGAAGCCAGAGAGGTCACCTGAAGCATCCTTCTCGGGATGGGCTGGCAAGGCTGCAGTATGAACAAGAGTGTGTGTGGGTGGGGTTATTCTTAGCTACTGCAGAAGGAAGGTAGAGCAACTTTAATGGAGGCAAATCTGAGAACAGCATTGGAAGTGTCCTTGGAGGTAGGTGTGACTCTATCCTAAAGAGACATTTAAGAAACTGCAGATTCTGCCATGAGAATGTTCCTCCTTCATGGTTTGTAATAGGAAAAACTTGCGAACGGTCTAATTTTCTACCAGTAGATTAGATAACTAGTAGCGTATGCAGCGGAGAAGGCAATGGCACCCACTTCAGTGTTCCTGCCTGGAGAATCCCAGGGGCGGGGAGCCTGGTGGGCTGCATCTATGGGGTCGCACAGAGTCGGACACGACTGAAGCGACTTAGCAGCAGCAGCAGCAGCCTATGCAGCCATGAAAAATCATATTGGATTTTAAAAATTGGTGACATCACAGTGTTCATTATATTGTTAAGGAATAAATCATTACAAAACAAAATACATAATAATAAAATTCCACTTTTGTGAAGATGTATGTATCTGTGTGCACACATTATATTAAAAAGTCTGCAAAGGGCTTCCCTGGTGGCTCAGTGGTAAAGAATCCACCTGCCAATGCAGGAGACGTAGGTTGAATCCCTGGTGCGGGAAGATCCCACATGCCTCAGAGCGGCTAAGCCCACAGGCCACAGCTATTGAGCCTGCGCTCTAGAGCCTGCGAGCCACAAGAGAAGCCACTGCAGGGAGAAACCTGCCGACCGCAACGAAGAGCAGCCCCCAGTCACTGCAACTGGAGAAAGCCTGAGTGCAGCAACAAAGACCCAGCACAGCCAAAAATAAATACATAGAAGTATTTTTTTAAGTCTGCAAAGATATACAGCAAAAAACTGAACATTGATCAATGGGATTAAGGGTGATTTTTAAAGTACTCATTCTTTTCTATATTTTCTAAACGATATATACTGAATATGTATTGTTTTATACTTTCTTTTTAAGCAGAAAAAGTCCAGTATTCACTTACTGGAGAAAGAGCAGCCAAAAACTTGGATAAAGGAAGTAGGAAAGAGGATTATGGGGGGCCTTTCCTATGCCCATGCCAGAACAGCCACAGGAATCATGGTCACCAAGAGCGGCTCCTTCTGAAGAATGTGATAGTGATGCTACATTTTCCAAAGTGTTGACTATAACACAGTTTTCAGCATGACTCAGTTTAGTGGATCATGTATTTGGCCACAGATCAGGAGCTCTGGAAGAAAAATTGCTACTGGATACCCCCTCAAGTTGTACTGGATAAAGTAACTGACCGGTGCACCAAATTCCAGAAGGTTGATGAATATGCAGTAAGTAATGTGGTTTCTTTCTTGTACCAGCTCCATGCAAATTGACTGGAGTATATAGAACAATGTTTGAGATCCAATGAAGAAGCAGAGGATTTATCTGCACCAACCTGGGCTTGTCATTCTTGGCTATGCATGATCAGCATGTGAAGCCGTCCTGTTGATGGATTCAGCTGTGATTGGGAGCAGTGATGACAAAGGAGGCTGTCAGAGAGGAGCAAGTCATCCAGATTCTCCCAGACAAGGAGACAACACTGAAACTACGTTGGGCTTTTTCCTTCTGAAATTTGGCAAAGTGGAATTTGCTGAAAAGTAAGCAGTGCAGTCTGTTTTTAATTTCACTTCTCAAGAAAGCCAGCTAACTTTCATCATGACTTATGAAGCTTGTATCTGTTTTTGAAATTAACTTTTTCATAAACCTTAATTGAAGATATGCAGAATTTTTACATGTGAAAATAATTTTGCCAATGTATTACCCAGTATTTTCCCACTGTATCACCCAGTTTTTATTTGAAAAGTTATTCTCCATTGTTCTAAACAGTTCAGTTCATTTCAGTCTCTCAGTCATGTCTGACTCTTTGCGACCCCATGAATTGCAGCACGCCAGGCCTCCCTGTCCATCACCAACTCCTGGAGTTCACTCAGACTCACGTCCATCGAGTCAGTGATGCCATCCCGCCATCTCATCCTCTGTCGTCCCCTTCTCCTCCTGCCTCCAATCCCTCCCAGCATCTGAGTGCCAAAAACTAATATATATATATATATATATATATATATATATATATATATATATAGTTTCAGCATCAGGAATGGCTTGTTTAAAGAAATCAGTTTGCAATAGATTGTAATGAACTATAATGGCCCTTTAAAGATTTAGATGACCCTTTAAAGAATGGTTTAGAAGTAAATTGCTGGAAATATTAATTCATTAACAAAAAGAAAAACATAAACATGACGGGGGATGAATTGCCTGCCCTTTTAGGAGGTAAGGAAATAACATCCACATTGGGACCTGCAGGCCCTGCCACTGCTACTGAGGCCAGTGACCCCAAAAATTGACCACTTGGAATGTTCGCTACCCATGGCCTGGCACTAGGGTCTAAGTCTGTGGTATAAAGAAGAGCTACTGGGCTTCCTGGTGACTCAGTGGTAAGAATCTGCCTGCCAATGCAGGAGATGCGAGTTTGATCCCTGATAAGGGAAGATTCCCCATGCCGAGAAGTAGCTAAGCCCGTGCGCCACAACTACTGAGCCTGTGCTCTACAGCCCACACGCACCAGAACTACTGAAGTCCACAGGCCCTAGAGCCCATGTTCCACAACAAGAGAAGCCACTGCAACAAGAAGCCTGCTCACCACCACTAGAGAGTAGCCCCAGATCACCGCCAACTAGAGAAAAGCTTGTGCAGCAACGAAGAGCTGGCACAGCCAAAAATAAAAATAAATAAATAAAAGCTATAAAAAGGGAAAAAAAGCTACTGTTAAGGAGATAGATGCAGTCGCCTTCATTCTGCCCTGCTTCCTGTTTCAGAATTTTTTTTTAAGAGAAGGTAGTGTGTCTTTAGAAATCAGAGCTTCAAATCTCAGCACCCAATGTCCACCCCACCACCACCAACTGTGTGATTTGGGGCAAGTCACATAATCTTTCTCAGTTTCTCATCTGTGACATGGAGAGAACAATATTCATATTGTGCAGTTGCTGAAAGATCTGTTATTATTCAACAAGTATTTATTGAATGCCAGGCACTATTCTAGTCATTGACTAGGACATACAAGGTCCCTGTTTTCACAGAATTCATATTCTAATTGGATGAGATCACAATAAACAAATGAGAAAATCAGATATGAATAAGTTCTAGACATAAAGTAGAGGGAGAGGTGAGAGTCCTCCAGGCTCATGATATTGTGTTTGCTACGCAGGGAAGCTCTGTGTGAGCAGACTGTATTTGAGCAAAGAGATGAATGAAAGAATCCACCGACAGTGCAAGAGATGCAAGAGACCCAGGTTCAATCCCTGGGTCAGGAAGTTCCCCTGGAGAAGGAAATGGTCACCCACTCCAGTATTCTTGCCTGGAAAATCCCATAGACAGAGAAGCCTGGTGGGTTACCGTCTGTGGGGTCACAAAGAGCTGGACACGGCTGGGTGACCGAGTGTACACACACACATGGATGGCAGGAAGCAACCAGGCAGGTAGAGATCCAAGGGAGAATCTGGGTGAAGGGTCCAGAGGACTTCTCTGAACCATTTTTTGTGGCTTCCTGTGAATCTATAACTATTTCAAAGTAAAAAAGTTCTTTTAAAAGCAGTTAACTTATTTTTTAAATATTTATTTATGTATTTGACTGGGTCTTAGTTGCAGCATGCAGGATCTTCCATCTTCATTGCAGCATGTGGGATCTTTAATTGTGGCATGTAAACTCTCAGTTGCAGCATGTGGGATCCAGTTTCCTGCCCAGGTATGGAACCCCCTGCATTGGGAGAGAGAAGTCTTAGCCACTGAACCACCAGGGAAGTCCCAGAAGCTATTCACTATTGATACACACTACAGTCTGCATGCTAAGTCACTTCAGTCGTGTCTGACTGTGCAGCCCTGTGGACTGTAGACGATCAGGCTCCTCTGTCCATGGGATTCTCTAGGCAAGAACACTGGAGTGGGTGGCCATGCCCTCCTCCAGAGGATCTTCCCAACCCAGGGATCCAACCTGCATCTCTTAGGTCTCCTACATTGGCAGGCAGGTTCTTTACCACTAGCGCCACCCACTATTGACACACACTAGCACATACTGTATGGTTTTATTTATATAAAATTCTGGAAAGTATAAACTGACCGATAGCAACAGAAAGTATGTCATCAGTTGCCTGAGTACAGAGGAGGATGTCTGGGCAGGAAGGGATGAGAGGGTGGACATGAGGAATCCTTCAGGGTGATGGATATGCTTATTATCTGAATTGTAGTGATGGTTTGGGATGTATATATAGGGTAAACTTATTAAATTGTACACTCTATTGTGAAGTTTATTGTATGCTAATTTTACCTCAATAAAGGTACTAAAAATCTTAAGCACTTAGAAGTAAATCATGCTAAAAAATAGCTTCTACACATAAAAGTCTATTACATTATGCAAAACATTTAAGTAGGTCTAAATAAATAAATGGACATATTGTAGTCTTAGGAAATATAACTCAGTACTGAAAAGATGTCAATCCTCCCCAAATGAAACTAATGAAAATCTTAACTGTTTTCTTGGTTTTGTTTTGTTGTTGTTGATGCTGACAAGTCAATTTGAAAATGTATTCAGGAATGAAAAGAAGGCCAAGGATAGCCAAGCTGCTCTTACAAACTAAGGTTAAAAATTTACATTCTCATATCAAAATAGTGAAGTGCTGGTATGAGGATAAATGAATAGACCAATGGAGCAGAATAAAGAGCCTCAAAACAGATCCACGTATATGCAGATAATTGATATTGGACAAAGGTGGTAATGCAGAGTTGTTGAGAAATGACCAATAAAAGGCACTGTGCCAATTGGATATCTATAAAAATTCCTGCCACAAAATACAAAAATCAATTTCAAAGTGGATTAAACATATAAACATGAAACATAAAAACTTACACCTCTGAAAAGGAGAATAGGTGAATATTTATTTTCATGACCCCAAGTAAGGAAATAGTTTTAAAAACAATAACAAAAAGTACCAATGACAAAGGAGAAGGCAACAATAAAACGGAAGAAACTATTAACTACATTAAAATTAAGAACTTTATTCACTAAGGATATTATGAAGAGAATGAAAAGACAAGCGACGGGGTGGAGGACAAGATTTTCACAACTAATAGATGAAACCTTGTCAAAACCACAGTAAGACACCACATCCGATAGAATGGCAAATTTTTAGGAATCTATTGGTATGTATTTGGAGCAACAGAAACTCATATGCTGCCAGTGGGAGGGTAAACTGATGGACCACTTGGAAAGATGTCTTATATTA
This sequence comes from Nanger dama, assembly GCA_917880005.1. Classification (NCBI taxonomy): domain Eukaryota; kingdom Metazoa; phylum Chordata; class Mammalia; order Artiodactyla; family Bovidae; genus Nanger; species Nanger dama. The sequence continues at coordinate 19,606,297 of CAKJTW010000036.1, read as the reverse complement.
TCTAGTAAAGTTGAGGAGGACAAGGGTTAGCATATGACTCAGAAATTTCACTCTTAGTGTATACCCTACAGGAGCATCTGAATATGTATATCAGAAGTGTGTGCAGAACAGTATTATACATAATAGGAAAACACTGGGAAAATTACAAATGTCCTACACACAGTAAAGTTGATAAATGAACTGTCATATTTTCATTCAGTGGAATATTGCATAGGTGCTGAGCAGCTAAAAATTAGAAAAGGTCACTGTACAGTGATCTGTGCAGAGATGCCAGTCCTCCTTAAAGTGAGAGAGTGGCAGTCCAGGAGGCCTGAGAAGAAAATTAAACACAGTTCTCAAGAACCAATCAGAGCAACGGCAGGGAGTGCCTGGGCGCGTGTCAACATGTAGCAGACATGTGGTAGGCTCTTTTAGGATAACTCTACCGCCCACAACCATTTGGTAAAGTAGGAATTATTTTGTAGGTAAAGAAACTGAGGAACAGAAAGGTTAAATGACTTGCCTGAGGTCACACAGATAGTGGATGGCAGAAGTGAAGTTTTAAAACCAAGCATCAGGGACTTCCCTGGTGGCCCAATGGTTAAGACTCCTCACTTCTAATGCAGCAGCCATAGGATCAGTCCCTGGTGTGGGACCTAAGATCCCCCACATGCCATGTAATTTGGCCAAAAACAAACAACAACTGGAAAAAAAAAGAAAAAGAAAACACACAGGCATCAAGCCCCACAATCTCTCCATTTAAGTAGAAACTGGTGGTTGCCTGGCAACAAGCATTGACTGCCTCTCCTTTCTTTCAGAGCCCTGATTTGATTCTTTCAAAGCCATCATGATTTTGTCATCATGGACTCCCACCTTTCTGCTGTCCCCTAGAGATGGTAGAGCAAAAGACAGAACAAGTCTGGGTCCCTGACGACTGGAGAGCAGAGGTATCCTGCCAGATCAGTTTTCGCTTCCTTTCATTTATTTTTTTTTCTTTATTTTAGTTTGGAAAGCAACTCTCAAAGGCAGAATGCTTCAAGAACCGTTAAGGTTCTTGAATTAAGAAGGAAATGCAGTTTGAAGGCACAGTTTCCATTTCCTTCCAAACATATGCTGCAAGGGTATCAGAACCCACATCAGAACTATAGCAAATACTGCACAATGCATGACAGGGCTGGTGGACACAGCCTGCAGAGGAACACCAAGCAGGAGGGCTTATACATGCAAAAAGGCTGCACAGGCAGTGTTTGTCTATTTTAAAAATATTTAGATATGTATTTGGCTGCGTTGGGTCTTAGTTGAGGCCCATGGATCTTCACTGCCGTGTGAGGGCTCTCTGGTTGTGGAGCCATGGGCTCGGTAACTGCAGCACAGGGGCCTAGTTGCCCCACAGCATGTGGAATCTTAGTTCCCCGACCAGGGATCAAACCCGAGCCCCCTGCATTGGAAAGCAGATTCTTAACCCCTAGACCACCAGGGAAGTCCCCAGGCAGCATGATGGCAGTATTCCAGGGAGCCTGAGGTGTCCAGAGAGCACCATGGGACCAGCTCGTGCTTCCCCGTGCATGCTGACTAGTTTGCCCTGTGAAGGCTCTTGGGTCCCTGCCAGAGAGAAGCACTGCACCTCCCACTTTCCCCTGCTCAGCACTCTCTCCGAGCAATTCATCCTGAAGTGTAAACGTAGGACCACTGCACCGTTACATCCCCACACACTAAGAAGCTCCCAATCCATGCAGCAAGGTTTGATCACTGGCAAGGAGCGAGCACACCTCTCTTCACTGCTTTGCTTCCACTATTCTTGTCACCCAGCACCTGCACCTCCAAGGGTGCCGCCTCGCCCATGCAGCAGCTCAGTCTCTGTTTTGCTGGTTTCGTCCTGATGCAGCTTAGGGAGGAGGGTGTCTGACAGCCTGAGAGCTCTGGCTCCAGACACAAAGCCTGCTCTTTTGAGATCCCAGGATCCTTTATTTCTTCTTTTTTGTCTCCTGGGAGTTTTCTATAACCGTCAAAGCTGTGCTCTGATGCTGGCCTTTGGGTGTGACCTGTGTTGGGTGATGTCCCTAGTATCAGCAAAGGCCTTGACACAGTATGGACTTCAGTGAGCACCTTGGATCAAACCCTAGAGGCTTGAAACGATGGGAAAAGTAGGTTATCCCAGCTTTCACGAGCCCTGTTTGGTCCTACTTTAGTTTCTATTCCAAATGTGGGAACAAACTTGCTTCTTAAAACCTTTCCGGTCACATGGGTTGTGTGTTGACTGGTGTTTATGTCAAGGCTAAGGACTGTGCACATGTTAGTTGCTCAGTCGTGTTCAACTCTTTAAGACCCCACGGGCTGCAGTCCTCCAGGCCTCTCTGTCCATGGGATTCTCCAGGCAAGAACACTGGAGTGGGTTGTCACTCCCTTCTCCAGGGGATCTTCCCAACCCAGGGATCGAACCAGGTCTCCCACATTGTAGGCAGAGTCTTTACCCTCTGAGCCATCAAGGAAGACCTTGCCTTAAGCTAATTTGGGACTGACAGGTCTCTGCTAACTGCCTTAAATAAATATGGGATCTGCTCCTTAGCCTTCCAGGTCAGGGTCTTGGGTGGGACACCTGGAATCTCTGTCTGCCTCTGAATTTTCTGAAATAAAGTTGCTTTTTGCTCTCACTTTAAGGTCCCCAGAGAGATAACCAATAACAAAGGCCATGTCTGAGCAATTTGGGCTGGGGGAGAGGTCCCTTGAGGCTTGTACAGTCCTTTTCTATTTGTTCAGAACTGGGCAGCCCCACCTATCCACTTAGGGCTGTTTTGTATAACTGCCCCCAGAAATCTAACTTCAAGAAAAACAATTGGCCTGTAAAGCATTCCAGAGTCATTAAACAGATCGATGATCAAAATCTGAAATGACTATTTCTCACTAATGAAATCTTTCAAGAGGAACTGTAGTGCCAAGAACACTGAATGCCTGCCCCTGAGCCCCTAGTGAGGAGTAGGAAGAATCAAGGTCCCTGTGACTGTTATGAAACCAGAAGCCCCAACAAGCTCCACCATGACAGGCAACACTCACTCATATTCTTCAATTCCTGCAGCTCCTCCCTCTAATTCTCAGAATTAGGTGAGCACCATGTCCAACCCCATCACCACCCACAATGCAAACTGACACTGAACCCCCAACCAATAGGAGCCACAGAGCATCTCTAGCTTGCTGCAGTTGCCCACAGAGTACTAGCACTGTTTGGACTTTTTTTTTTTAGCTGCACCTTGTGGAATGTGGGATCTTAGTTTAACCACTGAACCGCCAAGGAAGTCCCGTTTGGACTTTTACAGGAGAAATCAACTTCCGTTTTGTTCAAGCCGCTGTTGTTTGTTACCATCCTGGGTTCTTGAACTCTTTAATCAACAGAAATTAATAAGAGGCCGGACAAGAAATTAAGGCAAGCAAGGCTTTACTGGAACTCATGATGTAGCACAAGGCAGTGAAAACAAGTAACAGATGTCTTTGCTGGTTCTCTAAGGGAGGACGGGTGAGCTGGTCCCTTAAGGAGGGTGAGGGTAAGGGTGGATTGGTGGGTCTGGTTGGAAGATTGGCTCAGGTGGTTTGCCCACCCTTTTGTGGTGCTGTGTGCAGGGATCACACTCAGAACTCTGGTTTGGCTCCCCGGCACCTCAGAACTGGCAGCTGGCAAAGGAGAAGAGAATGGGAGAGGGCTGGATTGGGAGTTCGGGATTAGCAGATGCAAACTGGTGTATATAGGATGGATAAACTGTATAGCAGGTCCTACTATATAGCACAGGGAACTATATTCAATATCCTGAGGTAAGCCATAATTGAAAAGAATATGGAAAAGAATGTACATATTATGTATGTATAACTGAGTCTCTTTGCTGTGTATGAGTAATTATACAGCACTGTAATTCAACTACACTTCAATTAAAAAAAAAGGTGGGGGGGGGGGGTGCTTCCCTGGTGGTTCAGCCAGTAAAGAATCTGTCTGCAATATAGGAGACCTGGATTCAATCCCTGGGTAGGGAAGATCCCCTGAAGAAGGGAATGGCTACCCACTCCAGTATTCTTGCCTGGGAAATGCCATGGACAGAGGAGCCTGGTAGGCTACAATTCATGGAGTTATAGAGTCAGACACCACTGAGCAACTAACACTCAGTTTCAATAAAAAATATGTTTTAAAAAAATTAATTAAATTTAAAACAAGAAGTGGCAGTTGTGTTTTAGCCTTTTTGTATCTTATAGTTCATAATATGCCTGACTCCCCATGTATGCAGTTATTTTTAGATCCTCACAGTTTCTTTGTATTCTATTTCTCCAGGAGGAGGGGAGGAGACATTTGTCCAGGTAAAAGCATAGCAGTGAAGGGTCCCAGATTCCAGCCTCTCAGCTTTGCCTCTGTGAGTAAACCTAAAATTCTAGTATGATATATTTGAAAGTTGCTAATACAGTAGATCTTAAATGTCCTACAAGAAAAAAAAAAAAAAGAAAATTGTTATGTAGGTGATAATGTTCACTAAACTTTTTGTGGTAATCATTGCACAAAATGTATATGTAATACACCTTAAACTTGTACAATGCTATATGCCAATTATATCTCAATAAAACTAGAGGAGGGGAAAGTTCTGGCAAGCCTTGGAAAAAGCAAAAGAATTCAGTACAAAGTGCTGGCAGCTTAGCAAGTCTCCTGGGAGCCAGAAGGGAAGGCCCCAGGTGGCTTTCTCTTTACATCACTTTTCTTCTTCCCCTAAGCTTGTTTGCTCTATGGTCTTCCCACAGTTCAGCTTCCTCAGCTCACCCTCTAAAACTCCACCTTGGGAATATATTTAACTGGCCCTATCTAACCTTCAACGTTACGTGACCTTGCAGGTCCACAACCCAAACAGACTAGCTACAGACTTTTGACTCTTGGCTCAAATTCTCAGTGGAGAGACGTGGTCTCTGGATAGTCAGTGAATTCACTGCTTTTGAATTACGTGCTGGTTCAGTCACTTACAGGGTGGTAGGAAAACCTGCTCACTGGGGGTCATGTGGGGGAGTAGTTTCTCTGGGAACTAACTGGCATGTCTCCCTAAGGTGAGAGAAGGGGCAGGTAACTCTAGTGAAGACAGCTTCACACAGATCTCACTGGCTCCTTTCTTTTCTGTAATAGCCCAGATCGCTTCCTGTGTGAACATCTCCTTTGAAAGGGATGTTATGGTCAGGTGGGCTGGGTGGGGTGAGACAGGGAAGGTAGATGACCAGCATGGGGAAATGCTGGGGGAAATGAAGCCAAATGCCCAAGATCAAAGCTAGAGAAATAAAGAACCACTGCCAAGTCCAAAGGTCAGGAGCAGAGTGGAAAATCGGACGCAGAGCCAAGGTCAGGAGCCAGCAGAACTGGAAAAATGGAAACCATCCAGGAACAAGACCAGGCCTGGCAAGACTACTGCTGAGAATGAGCTGGCAGCAAGCCTAGCTTCACTGACTCTCAACCGAGGCTCACACACAGAAGAGTCATAGTGAAGACAGGGTCTGCTGGGTTTAAGTCATGTTACCAAGGGAGGAGAGGAGAAACCAGGGTTTCTTAACGCAGGTCCAGAACCCCTTGTGCTGTACACAAGACTGCATTTGTGCATGTTCTGAGGTTGTTAAAGGGAACAGCGCCCCCAAAGGGTTATTTTAAGGTTCGAAGCTGATCATCCAGCGAGGACAACCCCTGCAGACTCCCTTTCAGTCGCGGCAAACGCCCCCAAGCAGCTGCAGGTCTCGGTCAGCCTCCAAAGGGACAGAATCCCCCTGCCACACGTGTCCCCAAGGGCTCACAAGCAGCGCTGCTGCCAATCGTATTCCTCCGGGGAGCGCCAAGCCCCGGGTCTGAAAGAGGGTGAGTTTAGTTAACAATGGAGGATGGACAGACTGGCAGAGGGACAGATTAAAACAGGGGGAGTGTGATTTGTACCCTTCTGAGGAACTGCGGGTTCAGCTCAAATGGGAACACCGACCGGCTCAAAGACTGACATGAGGTTTACCTGCTTCAAAATCGGTCTGGTTCATCCTACTGGGAAAACAAACGGATCCTTGCCTCTCTATTTTTGGGTACGGATGGCGTTCTGGGAAAAGGTACAGCGCCCGGACAGGCATTATGGCCTTTGTCCAACCTCCCTCAGAGACTCAAAACCGCGCGCGACCCCGAGAGCTAAGATTCGGACCGAGGAAGAGGAGTCTCCGCCCCTCGCTACCGCCCCGCCGCGCCCCGCGCAGCCGAGGGACCGCGACGCGCCGGCGTGACGTGGCGCGCGCGTCTGCGTCGGCGCGTGCTGAGCCCGGAAGAGGCGCGGGCCGGGCCTGGAGGTGTTCTCCGCCGCTTCCACGCCTCTGTCTCCATGGCGCTGTGGCGCGGCTCCGCGTACGCCGGCTTCCTGGCGCTCGCGGTGGGCTGCGTCTTCCTGCTGGAGCCGCAGCTGCCGGGGTCGGCCCTGCGCTCGCTGTGGAGTTCGCTGCAGCTGGGGCCCGCGCCCGCGCCCCCAGGAGCCGGCTCCCCTGAGGGCCGGTTGGCAGCCGCCTGGGACGCGCTCATCGTGCGGCCGGCCCGGCGTTGGCGCCGCGTGGCCGTGGGGTGAGTGCCTGCGGGGCCTGCCTCTCTGGGTGTCTCCAGGAGGTGCGGACGCTCTGGGCCTCTGAGGGCCGCCTTGGCGGAGGTTCGACGGCTTGGGAGCTGGGAGGTAGAGCCGGCGTGGAAACAGGTTCCTAGAGGTCCCCCGGAGGGCCCTCGCTGCTGGTGTCCACGCCACCTGCCTGGCGAGAAGCGTCGCACGTCTGGGACGAGCCCCGTTTGTCACTGCTACCGGGACTCACCAGAGTGCTTGTTCCTCTCTGCCGGCCCCTGCACCTTCCTCGTCTCTGTAGGACCAGCCCCTGCTAAGTCGCTTCAGTCGTGTCCGACTCTGTGTGACCCCATAGACGGCAGCCCACCAGGCTCCCCGTCCCTGGCAACCCACTCCAGCGGGTTGCCATTTCCTTCTCCAATGCATGAAAGTGAAAGTGAAGTCGCTCAGTCCTGTCCGACTCTTAGCGACCCCATGGACTGCAGCCCACCAGGCGGCTCCATCCATGGTATTTTCCAGGCAAGAGTACTGGAGTGGGGTGCCATTGCCTTCTCCCCCTAGAACCAGCCTAATAGCCTCTTGGAAAACCCGCTCAGCCTGACTCCGTAAAGTTCAAGTCGCTTTCATTCCAATCTCTGCTCTTCTGGCGGTTACTCCTTTGCAGTCAGAAATGCTTGGTCTTTCCATTTCAGTGGCACCCTCTTGCTTCTGAACTACTCAAAGTTGTGGTAGCTGTCTTTAGCTGCTGAATTTCTTTCTTTATGCTTTGTTTTCGCTTCCTTAATGCCATAGTCTGGAGACCACCATTCTACTGAAACTTCTCTCTCAAAGCTTATCTAAGCCTTGTGGGTTTTCATAATCAGCTTCCACTTTTAGTCTTCACTGTCAGCTCTCTTGCAGGCTTCCACACAATAAGCATGCCTTCTCCTTGAAACTCTTTTCTTCCCCAGATTTCAATGGCATTGCAATTTTAGGATTCTCCCAAATCACAGTGCCTCCTTTCTTTATATTCTCCTCTCGCGTGTAAGTAAATGGAGCAGGAAATGGCAAGTCAGTACATGCATACTCAGTCACATCTGACTCTTTGTGACCCCAGGGGCTGTAGCTCACCAGTCTCCTCTGTCCAGGCAAGAAGACTGACTTGCCATTTCCTGCTCCATTCCCTCTATGAATTTTAGTTCTTGTCTAAGTTCAACTTGAGTATCTTGCCACAAAAGCAGATCTTCTACCAAGGACACTACTAGTTCTGTGAGTATTGGGACCACAAAGGGTAGGTAAGGCAGAGTTATCATGAAGATTAAATTATCTTTGTTATTTAGCATAGAAAGTGAAAGTGAAGTCGCTCAGTCGTGTCTGACTCTCTGCGAGCCCATGGACTGTAGCCTACCAGGCTCCTCCGTCCATGGGATTTTCCAAGCAATAGTACTGGAGTGGATTGCCATTTCTTCTCCAGGGGATCTTCCCAACCCAGGGATTGAACCCAGGTCTCCTGCATTGTAGACAGACACTTTACCGTCTGAGCCACCAGGGAAGTCTAATTTAGCATAGTGTCGGCTTTAAAGAGCAGACAGCTAATGTTAGGTAGTACTTATATATATGTTAACATTTTTATTGTTTCTTCATGTATATCTTCTTTTAACTCTTCTTTCAAGTTCAGGCACTTTCACCTGTATCCTTATCAGCTTAACTGTCCTCCCTGGTTTTGTGAGTCTTCAGTCAATTCATGGGCTTTCCAGGTGGTGCAGTGGTAAAGAATCTGCCTACCAATGCAGGAAATGCAAGAGACATGGGTTTGATCCTGGGTTGGGTAGATCCCATGGACAGAGGAACCTGGTGGGCTGCAGTCCATGGGATTCCAAAGAGTCAGACATTACTGAGCACACACTTTGAATAAATATTCATTAACTACATAGTATGCGGCAGGTCCATGCTGAGTTCTAAGAATCCGGGGATGGATGAAGCAAGATCCCAGCCTCATTTTTGGGAAACAAATATATTCATTATTGTATTAGTTCACTTAGGCTGCCATAACAGAGGACTACAGACTGGGGGCTTAAACAGCAAAAATTTATTTTCTCACAGTTCTCCAGGCTGATAATCCAAGAGGAAGTCCTCTCTTCCAGGCTTGCAAATGGCTGCCTTCTCGCTGTGTTCTCACCTGACCTTTATTCATGAGTACTTGCGGTGTCTCTTCCTCTTCTTAAGCTGACAGTAGTCCTACTGGATAATGGCTGCATACACGCATACTCAGTCACGTCTGACTCTTTGTGACCCCAGGGGCTATAGCTCACCAGTCTCCTCTGTCCAGGCAAGAAGACTGACTTGCCATTTCCTGCTCCAAGGCATCTTCCCAACCCAGGGATCCAACCCTCAGCTCCTTTGTCTCCAGCGCTGGTGGGCAGTTTTTTTAAAACCACTGCACCACCTGGGAATCCTGGATAATGGCCTCATTTAACCTCAGTTACTTCCTTAAATAGTCCCTATCTCCACATATGGTCACATTTGTGGTCAGGGCTTCAATATGAATGGGGGTGTGGGGTGGGGGAGAGGGACATAATGCTGTCCCTAACAGTTTTTAAAAGTGCTTTCTTGTGTCCCAGAGAGTAGTAATTCTTCCCAGGATGAGGTTTCAAGAGAAGCTCCATCTACAAGCTGACAATCATTTACTATTGCTACATCACACATTACCCCACAACTTAGCTTAAACCAATGGTCATTTTATTCCATGATTCTGAGGTTCAGTTGGGCTCGGCTAGGCGATTCTCATTTGGGGTTTCGTGCAGTTTCAGGCAGATGATGGCTGGGCCTGGGATCATCTCAGGGTGTTGATTGTTGTCATCAGCTGTGACCTAAGTCGTGGTTTTACCTGAACACATACATGTGGTTTCTCTTTGTTTAGCTTTCTCACCACAGGATGACTGGATTAGGGAAGGAATTCCCCAAGAGGACCAGATAGCATTAATGCCTTTTATGACCTAACCTTAAAAGCACACAGTGTCACTTCACCCATAGGCTCAGGTCCAAATGATTTTGAGGAGACGGGATGGAGAACACTCCTGGGAGGGAGAGACGTCAGCGTCTCATTGTAAAATGAACACGTGGGATGGGACATCTTGTGGCCACCTCGGAAAATATATTCTGCTACAGTGACTTGCATGGGTCAGGCCCTGGAGAAAAAGAGAATTTATCCACAAGAATGCTAGGGAATCAGCCATCCTGGGAAGAGAGAACCAAATGTGAAAAGGTATTTGGCTTGTTAGGCAGTAGCAGGTTGGTCCTGTGTTTAGGGCAAGGACTTTATGATAGACGTTGAGATGAATCTGAAAGGAGCCTTAATGTGTCAGTGAGGGGAAAACCATAAAAGTTTATAACAGTCCATGGAGTTGCAAAGAGCTAGACACAACTAAGCATGAATGGGCATGCACACACACAATGAGGCTGAGTTCTTTTCACAGACGTAACTGGAGGAATGGAAAATTTGAGCAGTGGTTCTGACCTATTTGACTGCTTCACATTATTTTTGTGGGTAACAGACTAATAAAGAGGAAAGTCTTGAGACCCTGACACTAGCTATGAAGCCATAGAGCTTTATCTTGTTTGGCATTGGTGCTAAACAGGTGAGATTTGACAAGAGGTTAGATGTGGGAGAGTAAATAGAGGCAGTTCCAAATGACACGTTCTTAGTATTGGGGATATTATAACTTCATATGGGCAGATACAGATATTGTCAAGCTTTCCTAGTGGCTTAGTGGTAAAGAACCCACCTGCAATGCAGTAGATGGGGGTTCAGTCCCTGGAGAAGGAAATGACAGCCCACTCCAGTATACTTGCCTGGGAAATCCCGTGGACAGAGGAGCTTGGTGGGCTACAGTCCATGGAGTCACACAAGAGTCAGACACAGCTTAGCATGTATACTGATTTGCCCATGATCTCACAGCTGTCAAATCCCAGAGGTGCAGCTTAAACCTATTTGTGCCACATTGTTGCCATGAAGAGAGATTAAGAAAGGAACAAGTTTGTGGTGAAAGGTAACCAGTTTGTTTTCAGAGGGGAGAAATGTGCATTCCTATAGGATTATAGAGGAAGCTGAGCCCTCAGCTGCTGACAGCTAGAGGCTTTAGTTGAGGAGCATGGTCACAGTTTGGAGACTCCAGCATCTAGGTTGAGGCCAGAGGCTAGACAGCATCACCCAGGAAGAGAACAAGAAGGGAAGGTAAATGGCAGGGGTTGGGGAGGGGTGGGCACTGCCATGTAAGGGCCTGATGGGAAAGGACCGGAGAAATAAAGGAGCGGTTTCCAGAAGATGGTCAATGGCAAGCCCATAGCCACATTTTTCCAAAATGTGTGCTGCCTCCTCTGCCTCATAATCGGGCTCTCGTCCTAAGACTTGTTGGGTGCATGATGAATCCCTCATTTTAGCACTCATTCTCCTCACCGGGCTTCGCTCGGACCTTTGAAACCTGCCTTCCTCTTCTTGGACTATGTTCAGACTCTCCTAACTGGATCACCGTTCCTATTGTGTCCAGACACAAGGTTAATCTGTTCTAGTCTTTGCTTGTGCATGCTCCTTGTGGCTTTCAATATCAGATAAATCTGGGTTTGAATGTGGGCTCCTCCAGTCATGACCTTGGAATGTTAGTTAACCCCCAGCCTTACTTTTCTCAGCTGAAAGCAGTGATAACTACTTCCTATCTTAGAATGTTTTGCAGATTGGTGTGGTCTGTCTGAAAATGCCTGCCTTCTTCTCTGTCCAGAGCATCATCCAGGGTGTGGCCCAAGGACTACTGATCCTGCCCTCTTGGGTTTCTCTTCTCTGTGGCTGTGTATCTTAGAACAATTATGATTAGCTTTCATACTCTCTCACGCATAGTGTGAAAGCTGAAAAGAACCTTAGGAAACGTTTTACAGATGATAAAACAGAAGGGAGGTGATAAGAACCACGGTCCTTGTCTTTAAGGAATTTACAGACTAGAAGAAACTATTCCTTTTTCCCACCCCAACCCCAAATCTCTGATACTATGCCTGGCAGCCCTGGCTCCCAGCGCCCTCTGCTAGCACAGCCACTTGTGTAGGCATTCAGCGTCTGTTACCTCATTTTACCTTCCAGTTGTTTTATCTGTGTCTGTGTTTTCTCAAAACTCACATTGTAATCTTTGATACATTTCTGTGAAATTTTGCATAAGTGTCAAATGAACATAATTTTGTCTTGTTTTTTTTTTTTTTTGCTCCACCCTGAGCACCCCCTACACATACACATAACTTCTTTTCCCTATAAGTAACATGCTTGTTTACATTTTTGTATGCTGTTGAATTGATGTAAGTGCAGAGAAAGATTCTGTTCTGTTTGAAGCATTATAAAATATAACTAGAAAGCAGAGGTAAAACTACTTTGTTTGGTATCTGGCACATAGTAGGGTACAGTGATTTTATTTTAATCGCTACCAAGTAAATTTTTTCCTAAGATTTTCCTCTTTAGTATTCATGACATGATTAGGTAGGGGATGGAAAATGTTCCTCCTGCTGCTGCTGCTAAGTCGCTTCAGTCATGTCCGACTCTATGCGACCCCATAGACGGCAGCCCACAGGCAACAACACTACGGTAGTTATATTGTTTAAACTCAAAATTGGTTCGGTTGGGTTTCGTCTTGTGCTGCAAAATGTGCTAAATAAACAGTGTTCTTTTTGGTTTTGTTTTTTGTAACTGGAACTTTCTCCATTCTCACCTTTAAGAAATCAAATTACTTCTCAGCAGAACTAGATACAGAAGTGATGTGTTTATTGATGTCTATTTTGAAGTCGTTATTTTCAAATATGGGTACATCCCTTGGTATTTGAACCTTTGCTATGCAGACTCAGGACCCAAATCCATTTAGATATGTTTATTTTAGGTAGGACTGCTTCATGGAAATAATGTCCCACACTATCCAAACTTTCACTGTCTAAACATTGGGAGCCTTCTGGAGTCTGAGAGCCAGGGATACCTGTATTCCTTTTAAGCTTCTACCCTTCAGACACCTAATGTGATGTCCAGTAGAAATAAAGGACACTCCGTGTGAGGTGCCATTGAGATCAGTTTACAAGGTGTGTTGGTTCGTATCATGTAAGGCTGTGAAAGGGGTATCTTATATGAGTAAGAACCTGCCACGTGCATGTCAGTGTGTTTTATGTGCTTTGTATGATAGGTATACTCACTCTTAGGTTATGCTTTCCCAGTTGACCAGAGTAATTATGTATGTTTGACTTCAAAAGAATGAGACCATTTGAGTATTTAAATGCTGTATGATAGGCAAAAACCTTTTCAAAAATGTGGGATTCATAGGAGAAAAGTTAACAATAGAATCTTAATGAGAATGTAGTCAGTTTTGTGTTGTGAGGAGGGCTGTGTCTCTTCCAGCCCTTGTAAACATCTCTTGAGTGATGTAAATAATATCTAATCCACATGAAGACCTTTTAAGAATTATTCGTTCAGTTCTAAAAGTAATGTATGCTTATCAATATTAAAAATACATCTGATGAAAAATAAAATTCCTCTCCCTGCAGTCTCTTTCCTCATCTTTAGAGCTGGCCACCATTAATGATTTGGTGATCAAGAGATTTTTAAAGGAGACTAGAAGGGAGACATTGTAGTTGTGTAGTTGTATATTATACACCAAAATCCAATCCATTGGGCCTTCTTGATTGATGAATTTACCTTCTGATGAAGTCACTCAGTTGTGTCCAACTCTTTGTGACCCCACGGACTGTAGCCTATCAGGCTCCTCCATCCATGGGATTTTCCAGGCAAGAATGCTGGAGTGGGCTGCCTTTTCCTTCTCCAGGGGATCTTCCCGACCCAGACTCTTTACCATCTGAGCTACCAGGGAAGCACACAACTTCTGGTTTCATTACTACTTGGAACTAACGTGGAAGGAAGCCACCCTTGTCACCCAAAGCCGTTTCATTTGGTCATCCAGCCCCACTGGCAGGGGACAGCAGAGGCAGGAATAAAGGTGCCCAGGGGCCTCATCTACCTGCCCAAAGTATCTGGAACTTCTTTTTAAGAATTGGCTTTTGGAAAACACACACACAAAACACTGAAAATGTAAGCCACAACTTCTCCATGCATGCATGGGAGAGGTGGGGCCAGACAATCTTATGTGTATTTTATAAATCTGTAAGCATTAACCAGGCGATGCCACACTGACTGCTTCTAGTCTTCAGAGTTCATGATGAGCATCTCCCAAGTGTTGAGTTGGTGCAGGTGCACTTAAGTCTTGAAGCCATCACTCAGCTCTCAGTTTCACCTGGAAGTAGTCAGTGTATTTTACCACCATCCTCAGCTGTCTTTTGAGGGAAGGTGGCTTTTGACCAAAACTTTTACTTTGCTTACTCTGTAGCAAGCAGTGTTCCTAAACATGTATTATCTTACTTAATCTTCACAACGGCCCTATGAGTTAAATACTCATAGTACACGATTTTAGAGAGGAGGAAACTGAAGACAAAGAAATTAAAGTGACTTGCCCAGGTCACACAGCCAGGGTGAATCCAGACAGTTTGGCTCTGCCATCGTTTTCTCAGAAATGGTATATTTGTGTTATGATCCTTTGTTCTGAAATGCTGAGCACCTGTCTTCTCTCTTTGTAATGAGTGTAAAAGTTTACCAAGCTATTGCCAGGATAAGACATACATATCCAGATAAAGTAATCTTCCTTCCACTGTATGCTATTTGCTTTCCAGGTCAGGTTTCAGATCCACTACCTGTGTTTCCCTGTTTGAACACAGGCCTCTGAAGCATTTCCCTGTTAAATGCAAAGCTGTTGCCCCAGTGCTTCTGTTTGTCTCTCACCATCTCTTCCTTCCTTCCTTCCAGCGTCAATGCGTGTGTAGACGTAGTGCTGTCAGGGGTGAAGTTCTTGCAGGCGCTTGGCTTGACTCCTGGGAATGGGAAAGATCACAGCGAGCTGCATTCGAGGAATGATCTAGAAGAAGCCTTCGTTCACTTCATGGGGAAGGAGCAGCTGCTGAACGCTTCTTCAGTGATAAGGAAACTTTCCATGACATCGCCCAGGTTGCATCAGAGTTCCCAGAAGCCCAGGTCTGTCTACCAGTGGTAAATTAAGATACGGTGGGAAAAGATACTTTGTATGGTTTCTAGAAGCAACCAAGCAACTCTTCTCCAGTTCGCCCATAGAGGGTGATTATTGGCAATACAATTCTGTAGTGTTTTTCTCTTTGGGGGAAAAGTGTGTATCTGACCTTCCTTTAACTCCACTGTTGCTAGTCATTTCAATTCAGGCAACATGAACGAGGCATACTTACTAAAATTTTAGTCCTCAGTTACCCATGAAATCGCTCTCTCTTCATGTTACTCAGGTTTAAAGTAGGACAATGTCTACTCTAGAGTTGTTTGGGTACTGCTTGGCTGATACCATGCAGTAATATTAAAATGGCTCAGTTCTTCCTAAACCAAAAAGGCCAAACCCACAGAGAAACAGTGGCAGTGTCACTCCTCCTTTTCCCATATTGTAACAGTCAGAAATGTCTCCCAACATGCCAGATGCCCCAGGGTCAGGGAGAGAAGGGTGCAGAGTCTCCCTGATTGAGAGCCTCTGGTCCAGTTTGGTGGCTCTCTGACCTGAATATGCATCTGAGTCATGTGGAAGGCACTGAAACACAGACTCCCGGGCCGCCCTTCCAGTCTTCTGATAGTACTTGTGGGGTGGTCCCAGGAATTTACCCTTAGAGCAAGTTTCCTGGTCATGTTGAGGCTATTCTGAACACCTTGTTCTGAGAACCACTCGTACAGGGTAAAGACTGTCAGAGAGAGAACTCAGGCGTCTCCACACCCACCTGGTGTTCATGAACAAGGCTCTGTAGCCTGCATGGTCCAGACCCTTCCTCAAGGCCCACACACCTCTTAAGGGCAGGATTTTGTTGTTTAAGCATCTCTCTTATGCCCACTGCATCTCATGAGCATCTCATCCCCAATTTTTATCTAAAATCTTCTCTTACCCATCACCCCAGTCTGGGTGTACTTCTCACTTGGGGAGCTCTTAAAGTTTTTTTTATTCTTTGGAAGCCACCCATTTGAACATTAGCAGTGGGCACAGGTGTTTCCCAGCTGAGTTTCTCAAGGAGACAGCAAGCTGTTAAAACCTCAATTAGTCATTTTGATAGCTGAGTTTGGTAGTGAGATTCTGATCTTTTTTTTTCCTTTCTGTACATGCAGCATGGCTTGTGGGATCTCAGTTCCCCAGTGGAATCCTGATCACTGGACCACCAGGGAACTCCCAAGATTCTATCTTTTATGAAATAGTCTTGAAAGTTCTAAAAAGATGGCAAATCTACTGCTTAAAAGTCTTTAAGATTGTAGTAACTAAAACACCAATTTGCTTTCTGTTCTAGTCTCTTTGGCCTTTTGTTTCATAATGCAAACATTTTTCCTACAGAAATTTTGTCTCTTTTACATCATCAAAATTATTTAACCTTGTAAATCCTAAAATGTGTTATTTATCTTCCACTAGTGTGACACTTCATTTGGTACTTTACTATAAGGCAGATGGACTGATAAACAGCAGTTAATAATAACTATTATATGAAAACGCTACAGTCCATCCCATGGAACCTTAATGTTCCCCTGGGATTTTTAGTAAATTCTTCTAGCCATCAGAGTTAAATAAAAAACTAAGGTTAACATGTTAAAAGGCCAGATTTCAGCCTGTATATCACAAAGTTTCAAATTTATCTATAGAAAGCCATTACTGTCCCATCTGAATCCAGTGATCCGTCAGCACAAAACTTGGTTGGACTAAAAGTGTTGTTGAGCATCTAGAATTGAGTTGTTTAGTCTGTGCCTCTACATGGGGCTAGGGACTAGAGAGGTAAGGTGATAGCATTCAGTCCTCCCAGACAGGGCTGTTGATGCAGTTTCTCAGCTTACATAATAGAGCATCAGCTTTATTTCCTATTTGTCAGGTTTCCAGAGCATGTGAATCCATCCTTAGAACAAAGGAATGCTAGAATTCTCTGCTCTTCTTTAGTCCTCAGCTGAGAGATGTGGTGCGTCTTCTTTTAGAACCCATTTCCTTTCCCGATACATTAATGTGTGTTTCTTCCTTTCTCAAAATCTGGCAGCAGTTACTGAGCACTTGCTGTAAGGAGACAGTCCTTGCCCTGAAGGAGCTGGACGTGTCCCCAGATGACACAAGCGCAAGAGGACAAGAGCTGTAGTGGGGGCCTGTTCTGAGTCTAGAGGTGGCAAGTAGCGAAGGATCCATAATCCTCTCAGGAAGGAGGATTGTGGAGATGGAGGTGACCATAGGAAAAGGGCAACAGAAAGCAGTACAGAAGAGGTGACGTTACAGCTAATACTTGAAAAGTGACCCCTGACCAGTGAATGAGAAAGGGGAGGCAGCCTAGTCAAAGCAGCAGCATGTGCTTAAAGGCATAGACACAGAGAGGAAGACAGACTTGGAGAGCTATAGACAGGTAGAAGCGGAAAGGAAAGCAGGAGTCAGATAAACACCTGTGTACTTCACTTAGAGTTGAATTTTAAAACTGATTGAAGAAGGTACATGTATCCCAGTGTTCATAGCAGCATTATTTATAGTAGCCAGGATAAGGAAACAACCTTAAGTGTCCATCAACAGACAAAGATGTGTGTGTGCACATGCATGCCTGTAATAGAATATTACTCAGCCATAAAAAAGAATGAAATTTTGCCACTGTAGCAACATGAATGGACTTGGAGGGTATTATGCTTAGTGAAATAGTGTCCGAGAAAGACAGATACTATATGATATCACTTAGATATGTGGAATCTAAAAATACAACAAACTAGTGAATATAACAAAAAGAAACAGACTCACAGATAAAGAGAACAAACTAGTGGTTATCACTGAGGAGAGGAAAACGGGGAAGGGGCAAAATAGGGGTAGGGGATTGAGAGCTACAAACTGTTAGGTATAAAATAAGCTACAGGGATATATTGTACAATATGGGGAATACAGAAAATAATTTATAATAACTATAAATGGGATATAACTTTGAAAAGGTATGAATCACTACATTGTACCATTGTAACATATATCAAATATATATCAGGAAAAAAAAATTGAGAGTTGGATTTTAGATCATTGTAGTATCAGTTTTCAGAAGGAGACTGACATAGTCGTACATTCATTTTAGAAGGATCACAGTGCAGAAGATAAAATCTGTCCATACTTGTATTTCCTTTTGTTTCATTAATCTGTTCTGGCTGCCTGGAAGCTCAAAGCCAAGGTTGATCTACAGTTAAAGCAATTAATACTGTTTTCCAAAGGTAGCAATTTGGTTTTTTTTTCACCTTTTCTTATAACTCATTGTCTCCTCATCTGTGGAGTTAATGTTTTTATTAACCCCATCTGTGTGTACTTGTAAAGTCACCTCAAATTTTGGGGGAAAATGGAGTATAATTAAATAAATCAAAACATTATTAAGCTTGAGTAGCATAGTTATGCTAAAAAACTGCCTAATAACCTTGAACTGTCTTACAGCACTATGTAGGAGGAAATGCAGCTTTAATTGGACAGAAGTTTGCAGCCAACTCCGATTTAAAGGTAAGTCAGATTCCAAGATTAAAACCTATGTCCTTCACTAGTATTTCAGTAACCTAAGGGGCAATACTGAGTACCTGTCCATTCCTTGATTCAACTCTCCTGGGATTCTCGTTAGGAATATAGTCATCGAAGGAGAGGAATGGTAGCTAATGACTCCTGAGTGTTTGCTGCATGTCTGATGTTGTCTCCAGCGTGTGATGTAGATTACCTCATTTAATCCCTGCAGTAACCTATAGGGTCATAGATACTGTTGTCGGTACTGTTATTGTCATGCTTTCTATGTGAAGCATGAGGCATAGAGAGGTTTACAGCTAGAACAATTGTATTGAACAGACAAAACAGTTGTAACCTCAGACCCCAGAGTCCATGTCCTCAAGTACCTTACCATGTAGTCATTAAGAGCGTGTGGGCTCTGGAGTCAGTGCCTAAGGCTGGAGATTGTGCAGTGATGAGAGAAGAACTTAGTTGGCTGATTCTTGAGGCTGGAAGAGTGTTAAAAACAAAGGCCACTGGATGGGGGTTGTTAGGGTCTTGTCTTCAAGTCTTAAATCATTTGGTTTAAGTAGGAGTAAA
Organism: Nanger dama; assembly: GCA_917880005.1. Taxonomy (NCBI): domain Eukaryota; kingdom Metazoa; phylum Chordata; class Mammalia; order Artiodactyla; family Bovidae; genus Nanger; species Nanger dama. The sequence continues at coordinate 19,587,594 of CAKJTW010000036.1, read as the reverse complement.
ATTACTGCTATTTTCAAAATAGCTTCTGAGTAAGAAGTTCTTTTTTTTTTTGCTGCAAGTGGAATAGGTCCAAGAGGGAAAGCCAACAAGGGGGTTATTACTGTTGTCTTGTAAAAGCAATCATTTTGCAGCAAGAACACAGCACTAACCTCCTTGCTGGCCTTGGCTCGAGTAGCCAGAAGAGGAGAAACATGTCTGTCTAAAGCCTAGTGGAATCACTTGGTGATAGACCATATGTAGGGACAAAGAAGGTAAGTTTAACAGAGATGGTTCTGAAGTAAATGAACTTGAGAAGTGCAGAACAGATGTGACTACTGACGATGGAGAGAGGAAACCATCAACAGTTCTTAGGGGTGCAGAATCAAAAGTGCAGAGATGGACCCAGAAACACAGATAAATGATCGACAGTTTGAGGGGACAAAATTCATATGGACCCACAGCGTACACCAAGGGATGGATGTGCTTAGATATAGAGAGCATATTAAAGTGTGGACATTCACATTTTTATAAGGATTAAAGTTTTAATAAGAGATTACAGTGGGAAATTTTTTTGAGTCACTATCTTTATAGATTATTTAAACTCCCAGACAAAGCATATTAGAAGTTCCACAGCTGATCTTTAGAAGTATTGCCAGCTAATGGATGGAAGAGAAGATCAATCATAAGCTCACTGGAGAGAACCCAGGCCCTTTGCATCAGAATCCTGGGCATTTGTTTGGGTCCCGAAAAGAATACCCTCTTGACCCTGAGAAGTAATTTAATTCTGTCCCTGGAAGTTCTAGGTTAGATGTTCCTTGCAGTATTTCCTCCTCTGAGACCAGTATTTGCTGTTGGTCATTGGAGAAGCTGGGCCTGAGACCATTCCAATTGGAAAGTATTCTGGTAAGAAAAAGGGGAAGGAAAAAAAAAAGAGTCTGACCTTAGTAAAAGATTGAGGGGAAGAAAAGGGTATTGAGGGGAAGAAAAGAGTATCTGTTACTCCTTCATGAGATTGTTATGATCTTCTCAATAATCTGATGAATTTAGGTATTACCATCCTTTTAAAGGAAGGAGGTCCAGAGAAGTTAAGTAATGTGCCCAGGGTCACCCAGCTGATGGTGGGTGATAAAATAATTAAGCCAGGATTCAAACACCAAGCTCTGTCTTGACCTCACCACCCTATACTGCTGTCTCAGATTCAATTTAACTTGCTGAAATGGCTCTCAACATGACCAAGAGATCATCTAAAAACAACCACAGATTAAGGAGAAGGCAATGGCAACCCACTCCAGTATTCTTGCCTAGAGAATTCTGTGGACAGAGGAGCCTGGTGGGCTGCTGTCCATGGGATCACACAGAGTCAGACACGACTGAAGCGACTTAGCATGCATTCATGCAATGGAGAAGGCAATGGCAACCCACTCCAGTATTCTTGCCTGGAGAATCCCAGGGACAGAGGAGCCTAGTGGGCTGCTGTCTATGGGGTTGCGCAGTCAGATACGACTGAAGCGACTTAGCAGCAGCAGCAGCATTTTCCATAGATAATAATCATTAACATTTTCATAGTTCTTACTGTTTCCCAGGCACTGTCTTAAGTGCTTTACTTTATATTAACTTATTTGATCCTCAAAAAGCCCTTGAGGGAAGTCTATTATTATCCCCATTTTGTAGATAGGAAAAATGAGGCATGAAGAAGTTAAAGCTGTTCAAGGCCACATACCTACTAAGGAGTGGAGCTGGAATTTGAACCCAAGTAGTCTAGCTCCAGAGTCCATGCTGTTTCCAAGCAAACCAGGGTCTCAGAAATAGACCCTGGTGAATATAATAAAGGCAGATGTTATGGAATGGTGAAATATAGAAGCCAGATAGCAGAAGAGACCAGTGTCTTTACGAAATAATATTTTGGAATTTAGTCAAGAAGGAGACGTTGGATCTTGTCAGATGCTGCTTCTGCATCTGTTGAGATGATTGTATGGTTTTTGCTTTTTACTTTGGTAAATGGTAATTACACTGATTTTTCAAACGTGAAATGAACCATGTATCCCAGAATAAACCTCACTTGCTTCTGATGTATTACCCTTTTATATATTGTTGGATTCAGTTTACTTACATTTTGTTTAAAATTTTTACATCAATTTCCCTGGGGATATTAATCTGTATTTTTCCTTTCTCATATGTCTGTCTGATTTTAATATTAGGGTAATACTGACCTAATAGAATGAATTGGGGAGTATTTTGATTTTTTTAGAAAGTGTTTGTAGAATTCACCAGTGAAGCCCTCCAGGCATAAAGTTTTTCCCCTGTTTGGTTTTTAGTGTTTTATGTTTCCATTTCACTTTGTTGTTGTTTTGGGGAGGGGGATTAAAATAATTTATTGGAGTATAGTTTATTTGCAATGTGGTGTTAGTTTCAGGTGTACAACAAAGTATATCAGTTATACATATATTCACTATTTTTTTGAATTCTTTTCCCATGTAGAGGCCTAAAGTTTTTGATGTGGGAAGGTGTTTAATGATTTGACAAAAAGAAATTCAGATTATCTCCTTCTTGAGTGTGCTTTAGTAGTTTTGTCTCTCAGGAAATGTGTCCATTTCATCTAAATTGTTGAATTTATTGACTTGAAGTTAATCATAATGTTCCTTTACTCCTTTAAGTCTGTTGAATCTGTAGTGATGTTCTGTCTTTCCTGATACTGGTAATTTATATCTTTTTCTTTTCCCTTTTCCTTGATAAGTTTGGCTATTGGTTTATCAATTTTATTGATCTTTCCAATAAATAGCTTTCAGTTTCATTGATTTTTTTTTCTGTATTTTTTTTCTTTTCTATTTCATTGGTTTCTATTTGTTTTTAATTTAACTTTCATTTTCTAGTTTCTTAAATTCGTGGCTAAGGTCACTGATTTGAGAGCTTCCTTTGTGTTCTGATGCAGGGTGTTCAGTGCTGTAAACATCTCCCTAAGTACTATTTTAGCTCTCTTCCCCAGATTTTGATTCTTTGTTTTTATTTTCATCCAATCCTGATGCTTTCTGATTTCCCTTTGATTTCTTGAGATGAGGTATTTAATAGCCTATCTTGTGAAATACTTAGAAGTGTTACTTAGTTTCTAAATATTGAGAGGGTTTCCACATACTTTATATTATTGATTTCTATTTTAATTCCATTGTGATCAGAGAATATGCTTTTCTGATTCTTGTTGAATTTATGGAGACTTTTATGGCCTTACAGATAGTGTATCTTGGTGAGCACTTGGGTAGAGTGTTCTATCAATGTCAGTTAGGCCAAGTCGATTGTTTTTAAGTCTTCTAGAGTCTTCTGATTTTCAGTCTACTTGATTTATCTACTATTGAGAGAGGGAGATTGACATCTTCCACAATAATTATGGACTTGTCTGTTCCCCTTGAAGTTCTGTAACTTTTTGGTTCGTGTGTTTTTAAGCCTCTTTTAGATGCATAACTGTTTAGAATTGTTTCATCCCTTCATGGACTGACTCTTTTTTTTTTAAATCATTACCAGGGATAAAGAAAATAATTTCATAATATTCTTGGCTCTGTAATCAATTTTGATTAAAATAGCCTTTCCGGTTTTTATTACTGTCATCATGATATATCTATTCCGATTCGTCTGCTTTTAACCTGTTTGTGTCTGTATGTTTAGAATGTGTGTCTTGTAAGGCAGCATACAGTTGAGGCTTGATTTTTACTGCACTCTGGCATTGCTTATCTTTTTGCTGGCTGCGCTAGGCCTTTGTTGCTGTGCTCAGGCCTTCTCTGGTTGCTGCGGGGAGGGCTGCTCGTGGTGCTCAGGCTCCTCTTGTTGCAGAGCAAGGGCTCCAGGCCGCGTGGGCTTGGTAGTTGCGGTGCGTAGGCTTAGTGGGCCCTCAGCAAGTGGAAGCTTCCCACCAGGGACCAAACCCATGTCCTCTGCATTGGTAGGCAGGTTCGTAACCACTGGACCATCAGGGAAGCCCTTCCTGTCTTTTAATTGGGGTATTTAGACCATTTTCAGTTAGTGTCATTGTTGTTATATCAGGTTAAATTTAAATTTCACAGCTTGCTTCTTGTCTCTTAGTGGTTGATGGGATTAATGATGCACCTTTTAGGTCATCACAGTCTGCTTTCAGCTGATGATATTAAACTACCAGATGGGAGGTAAGAACTTTACAGTAGTGTGCCTTCATTTCTCCCCTCCAGTCTTGATACTGTTGTTGGCATATTTGTTACTTCTAGACAGACTGTACATCTCACACTATACTGTTAATACTTTTCTTCAAATAGTTAATTATCTTTTAAAGACAGTTAAATAATAAAAAGATCTTATGTACTTAGAGTACCATTCCTGGCATTCTTTGTTTGTTTAGATTAGTATTTCCATCTGGTATTTTCCTTCTGCCTGCAGGATTTCCTTTAATAGTTCTTGTAGTACAGGTTTACTAGTGATTAATTCTTTCAGATTATGTGTGTCTCATTGTTGCTCATTCAGTAAGTCCTGCCTGATTCTTTGTGACCCCATGGACTGCAGCGCCCAGGCTTCCCTGTTCTTCACTACCTCCTGGAGCTTGCTCAGACTCATGCCCATTGAGTTGGTGAGGCCACCCAATCATCTCATCCTCTGTCATCCCCTTCTTCTCCTGCCCTCAATCTTGCCCAGCATCAGGTAGCCAAAGTATTGGTGATTCAGCATCAGTGCTTCCAATGAATAGTCAGGACTGATTTCCTTTAGAATTAACTGGTTTGATTTCCTTGGTGTCCAAGGGACTCTCAGAGTCTTCTCCAGCACCACAGTTTAAAAGCATCAATTCTTCAGCACTCTGCTTTTTCTTTATGGTCCAACTCTCACATCTGTACATCACTACTAGAAAAACCATAGCCTTGACTGTATGGACCTTTGTCAGCAAAGTGATGTCTCTGCTTTTAATACACTGTCTAGGTTGGTCATAGATTTTCTTCCAAGGAGCAAGTGTCTTTTAATTTCATGGCTACAGTCAACATCCACATTGATTTTGGAGCCCAAGAATATGAAATCTGACACTGTTTCTGCTTTTGCCCCATCTATTTGCAATGAAGTGATAAGACCAGATGTCATGGTCATAGTTTTTTGAATGTTGAGTTTTAAGCCAACTTTTTCACTCTTCTCTTTCACCTTCATCAAGAGGATCTTTAGTTCCTCATCACTTTCTGCCATAGGGGTGGTGTCATCTGCATATCTGAGGTTATTGATATTTCTCCCAGCTTCTTGGTCCTGCTTGTGATTCATCCAGCCCAGCATTTCTCATGATGTACTCTACATACATGTTAAATAAGCAGGGTGACATTATACAGCCTTCACATCTTTCTTTCTCAATTTTGAGCCAGTCCATTGTTCCATGTCTGGTTCTAACTGTTGCTTCTTGACCCGAATACAGGTTTCTCAGAAAGCAGGTAAGGTGGTCTGGTATTCCCATCTCTTTAAGAATTTTCCACAGTTTATTGTGATCCACACAGTCAAAGGCTTTAGAGTAGTCCACAAGGCAGATGTTTATCTGAAATTCTTTTGCCTTTTCTGTGATCCAACGGATGCTGACAATTTGATCTCTGTTTCCTGTACCTTTTCTGAATCTGGCTTGTACATTTGGAATTTCTTGCTCCACCCACTGTTGAAGCCAAGCTTGAAGGATTTTGAGCATTACTTTGCTAGCGTGTGAAATGAGCACAATTGTATGATAGTTTGAGCATTCTTTGGCATTGCATTTCTTTGGGATTGAAATGAAAACTGACCTTTTCTGGTCCTGTGGCCACTGCTGAGTTTTGTAAATCTGCTGGCATATTGAGTGCAGCACTTGAACAGCATCATTTTAGGATTTGAAATAGCTAATCTGAAATTTTGTCACCTCCACTAGCTTTGTTCATAATGATGCTTCCTAAGGCCCATTTGACTTCACACTCCAGAATGTCTGGCTCTCAGTGAATGACCACACCATCGTGGTTATCCGGGTTGTTAAGATCTTTTTTGTGTATTCTTGCCACCTCTTATTAATACCTTCTGCTTCTGTTAGGTCCTTGCCATTTCTGTCCTTTATTGTACCCATCTTTGCATGAAATGTTCCCTTGGTATCTCCAATTTTCCTGAAGAGAGCACTAGTCTTTCTCATTCTATTGTTTTCCTCAATTTCTTTGCATTGTTCACTTAAGAAGGCTTTCTTAACTCTCCTTGCTCTTCTCTGGAACTCTGCATTCAGATGGATGTATCTTTCTGTTTCTCCTTTTCCTTTCAGTTGTCTTCTTTCCTCAACTGTTTGTAAGGCCTCCTCTTACAACCATTTTGCCTTCTTGCATTTCTTTTTCTGTGGGATGGTTTTGGTTTCCACCTCCTATATGGTGTTACAAACCTCCATCCATAGTTCTTCAGGCACTCTATCTACCACATCTAATCCCTTGAATCTATTTGTCACCTCCACTATATAATCATACAGGATTTGATTTAGGTCATACCCGAATGGTCTAGTGTTTTTGCCTACTTTCTTCAATTTAAGTCTGAATTTTGCAATAAGGAGCTGATGATCTGAGTCACAGTCAGCTCCAGGTCTTATTTTTACTGACTGTATAGAGATTCTCCATCTTCAACTGTAAATAATAAAATCAGTCTGATTTTGGTATTGACCATCTATACCTCTGAAAACTCCTTTGGGCTCATTTGCAGAGGGATTTGTAGGGCTTACCCAGTTTTTTTCTGTTTCATAGGTATCACTGTCCTTTGTGGCCCAGTGCCCAAATGTTCTGAAAACAGTTGTTTCATGTATTTTATCTGTTCTGTTGTGATTGTTTCAGGCAGGAGGGTAAATATGGCCCTTGTTGTCTCACCTTGGAAGCTGAAATTCTAGCCAAGAATTAGAGAAAATAAATAAAATCACAGAGGTGAGACTTCAGATTTGGCAAACAGCAGACATGTGTCAAGGAGAGGGAGATGTATTTTTGCCCACTAGCTGGGATTTCTTAGATACATGAAAATGCACTTTTGGAAGCTTCTGGTGGGGCATATTAAACCTGAAATGGTGACGATCATCTCTGAGGACTTTGCTTTGATTCCTGGTCCAAGCCTTCATGCTTCAGTGGTTTTGATCAAGTCTGGCCTGGTCATGAGTGGGGCCAGAGCTGGCATGGCAGAAACAGCAGAAGGTGTGAAATGGCTTCTAGAAGGAACTGCCAGGAAGAGGCCCAGGTTGGAGTTGAAGAAAATGTTTTTAAAAGTTGCATACCTCCCCCAAACTTAATGAACTGAAGCGCTCTTTAATTCTTCTGCTGGAAGTCTGTCCTGTTCACAAGGCAGCCTGACCCCACAAGTTAGGTCACTGGTTGATTCGAGTCTTGTGACCCTGAGGTTCTTTACTATACTGTGTAAAAGTCAACCAATTGCTTTTGTCTGGCAGCTTGGAGCAGACAGCACGCTGTTATCTCTTTGCTTACACAGGATGTGTGTCAGTAAAGAAAAGAAAGTGAGGTACAGTGCATCTTAGTCTTCTCAGGCTGCCCTGATGACAAAATGCTATAGACCAGGTGGCTTGAACAACAGAAATTTGTTTTCTCACAGTTCTGGAGGCTGGGCCGCCCCAGGATCACAATTGCAACAGGGTCTGGTTCCTGGTGAGAGTTCTCTCGCCAGCTTGCAGACTGCTGCCTGCCTGTGTGTCCTCACAGGGCCCTTCTTTAATGGATGTAGTGGAGAAAGCAATCTCACTCTCTCCCCCTTTTCTTCTCAGGCCAACAGTCCGAGTGGATTAGGAACCCAAATGAAAACCCTTTCCAGTATCATCACATGACAGTTAGACCTCGACATGGAAACCAGGCAGGCGGGGGTAGAGGCGGGGAACAAACGTTCAGCCCCTAACAGAGTGCCTGGGATTCAGCAGATGCACGAGTGCCTGTGTAACACGTGGATGCTTGACAAGGGCCTTTTGTCAGCTTCTCATTTCTGGGTACTTGGTGTCCATACCCTCCAGGCATGCACCCTGGTAGGAGCTCTTCCAGTCCATACCTCCAAACCAGAAGCTTTCAGAATTGGATTTGGAGTCCAGTGTTTTTGTTGAAACAAATGAAAGTGCTAGATGTACCTTACTGAACAGATTTCACGGGAAAGAGGGCAGATCTCCTGATAGACGTCATCTTGCTTGTCTCCAGGTTCTTCTTTGTGGTCCAGTTGGTCCAAAGCTGCATGAGCTTCTTGATGACAATGTATTTGTCCCACCAGAGTCATTGCAGGAAGTGGATGAGTTCCACCTCATTTTAGAGTATCAAGCAGGTAAGAGGAAATGAGTAAGTAATGGCGTAAGCCTGGTCAGCAGGCTGTGTTGTCAGGTGGGGGTATGAATGTGCTAGAAATGTTTCTTTGTAAATTGGCAGGGCCCTGTTCTTGCCTTACCACAGGTTTCCTGGTCCCTGGTCCTTCGGAGCTGATACAGGCCCTTGTCTCAAGGGAGAGTAATGGAGAGTATTACAACACTGAATAAAGTTCCCAGGTCCTCAAGTACGATTGATCTGAACCCAAGAGAAATCAGGCGGTAGAAGAGTAGGCACCTTAAACGAAAATGTGTGAAACACATGTATATAAAGTTTTCCTTCATTACAAAGAAAAGAAAAGGGCAGGTAACATCTCTGAGCTCTGTGCTGGTTTCTGCCCTTGGCCTTGCTGGCCAGCTGTTCCAGGCTGCTCAGGATTAATTCTAGGCCTCTGGCAAACTTCCTGTGAAGGATTTTCCTTTCCTTTGGGTGCATTAGTGGAAGTGTTTTATATTTAACAACACATACTATTTCCCATTATATAATGTTGCAAGATTTATAATTCCAGATTCACCCCATCCTACCCCTACTAGATTTTGTGTGTTAAACAGAACACCGATCTGATTTCTGAGAGATCCTAAATACCTGAATGTATTTTAATTGTTTATTTGAGTCCATGTACTTGCTGTTGTGTCTTTCCTGTACACAGAACTCTTGAGTTTCTGATTCACATTATTAACTCAAGTTGAGGATTTAAGCATCTAAATAGACTAATTGGTACCTTAAAGCAGTACTTACTTAATAAGCGTTAGCAAAGTGCTTCCAAGTCTGACGCTTAAGAAACCCTTACCTACTAGAGTAATTGACTTTAAGAAATAAAATATAGTGCATCTTAAAAATTACGCCTTCCTCCAAGTACAAAAAGAGAATTGTTTCTCTTTCTCTTTTGGATGCTTACTAGAATTGAGGGGGTTAGGAAGGGCAGAGTCTGAAAATTAGAGCCAGAATGTTGGACTGGGCAGTTCCCATCTGCACAGTTTTTAGTTTCTCTCCGTTTTCATGGGCGAGCAGAGTAATGGCTTTCAGTGCCTGAAGGTAGTGGTGAGCAGTGAACTGCTTCAGCGAAAGGCATGAGTCAGTCTGCTGACTAGAAGGGTCTAGAGCAGAAGGTGTGCCTTTGGGCGCCACTGCCGCTGCGTTCCATGTCCGTCTCATGTTCGCTTTGTTGGTGCTCCCTTCAGAGCTTGTGGTCCCTCCAGTCATTTTCCCTGGTGATGACAGAGTGGAGAGAACTAGCACCAAGCCTTCGGTGTGTTTGACAGCTGTGCCTTGTATGTGGTAAAGAAGACAGCACAGCTTATCTTGCAGAGGTTGTTTCCATCCTTGGGTTTACAGGCTTCCCACTTTCATTTTTCTTTTCCATGCCTTATTTCTTAGTACTAAGCAGTGGCCTTCTGGTCAGCTCAGGGTGAAGTTACATTTTCATCAGCCTCTGGAGGAAACCTAGTCTGGTGGCGGCAGCCCTCAGGTCAGCTCTCTCAACATAAATCCATCCCCCAGCGTCTCTAACCTAGATGGATAAATTCCCCAGACGGCATTTGTCAACATTTGTCCCTTCTCTCTACCAGAGCTCCTCAGAGAAGCTTATTTTCAGGCTTTGGGCAGTGAGTCACTGCCTTGGTTTTGCTGACTTACTGGCTGAAGGGCAGGATCATAAACTGGGAGGCGGGATCACTTAAGGGAATAAATCCAAACCTTAGGAAAGAAGGGCACGGGCTTTATCACAGGCTCACCCTGTCTGTGTCTCAGCCATTTTGCTTCTTGAGCCCCTCCATCCGTCCTGTGGAAACTGCCCGCGGTCAGCTCTCCGCAGCCCTCCTTGTCTGTGCCTTGCGGAAGCATGTTTATTTTTGCTTCCCTCCCCTTTCTGCTGAGGAAATCAGTTTGTTTTGAATGCTGTGTGGCTCTTCTCTCCTAGGTTAAGTTAGAGCGTGTCTGCACAGTTTCAGTCTGAGTAGCAATTCCAGGTCTTGTCCTGCAGAGAATACCCGTGTTGCATGTTTTTACCATTGTACAGAATCTTGTTGGTTGGGGAAGTTTTGGTTTAGAATGCATACCCCATATCGCTTGTCATGGGCACCTGAGTCACTGGTCTGTCCTCTTCCTCACTGTTCCTTTGCTGATTCGGTCTTGTGGCTGAATGCCAGGTGTGGTGTGAGGCAGTAGAAGTGTGTTGGTAAAAGAAGACACGGGCCCTTTCCACAGCCCACACATCACTACAGGAGGTGGACTCTTGAATAAATGATGGCATAGTCGTGTGCCAAGTCCTCTAATACAGCAGTGGCCTGGGGGAGAAGGTACTGGAATTAAGTCTGCTCAGAGGTGACAGTTCAGTGAGGCCCCCCTGCATTGGGTCTTCAGAGATGAAGCAGAGGGGGAATGCTGCCGTCAGCTCTGTGGATCATCATGGGCCATTTTCTTTGGACAAATAATAAGATGTGGGCGAGGAGTTAAGAAAGGAATGTGGTGTTTTAACAAATATAACCATTATCTCAGGTTTTAGGAAATTGGTGATGTTTTCTTTCCTGCTTTCATAGATTTTTATACATATGTCCCACGTGTAAAATGTTTCTCAGAGGAATGGATTCAGTAAAGCTGAACTCAGAGCAAGGGGAGGATGGCTGCCACTGCCCCCCTCCCAAAAAAAAAACACAGAGGCCCAGCGGAGGCAGGAAGGAAGTGCAGCGCTGACCCAGGGGACAGATGAGCCTGCAGCGTACAGAGACCCTCTCCCAGGGTTAGTTTGCCGTGGGAAAATCTTTCTGAAGGAATAGCCAGTAAATGATGAAACCAGTGAAAAACTAGGCTTCATCATATGGACTTCTGTCTTGTAAATGGGACAGATGCTTCAGGTGGAAGGAAAGCTGTATAAGCCCGGGTCATAAATCACGCCAGTTTCTGGCAGCACCCCAGGCTGGGGGTGACTGCTTCCACCTGGTGCTCAGGGGACATGGCCTCTGAGGAATTGCCTAGGCAGCCCTTAGGCTGAGTTTTGAGATTTTCAAGACTTTAAGGAGAGGAATGCGGGATCCTCATGGTATGGCGCAGAGTGAGCTTGGGAAAACCTCTTGCCCCCACACGGCCCCTCCCGTAGGACTCACACACTAGCACCCTCCCCTCGAGTGCTTTGTGTGTATGTGTGGGGGTGTCTTAACTGGTACTTCACCACCTAACTGCACATCAGGAGCTACAAGGGGCTGCCATCTGCACATTAAAAATTAGGTTCTGACTAGGCTGATGCTGAGAGGCCCTCCTGTAGCTGCAGAGACTCCCAGCTACCCCTGCCCAGGACCCAGCTGGGGAGGGTCTGGCCTCCTCCTGCTTGGATCAGATTAGTGAACCCTGAATGGGCAGTCTCTGCAGGGGGCCGTGACTGGGCTGTGAGAATCAAAGACACACAGTGTTGAGTGGGGATGTGACCCAAAGTTGAGTAATGATACAGGTTTGAACACTAGATAAAACAGTAGAAAACTCAAAGCAAAGTGACAGATCATCAAACCATGTAAAGGAAAACCACTGGATCCTCAAAGCAGCGGGAGCATACCTTGGGCTGAGCAGTCAGCAACCACTTAGGGAGGAAATATGCGTAAACTTAGTCTTTATTCCTTATTACAGTCATTATTCCACAGCAGCTTGCTCACAGGAGGCTAGAGCAGCCATTTACTCTTAGCTTCCAGATCAAATGCCCAGAAGCCACCAGTGGGCAGCAGGGCTGGGGGGTGGGGTATGGTCAGCCTGGCTCTTGGAATTCCAGCCTCCTCAGGTCCCAACGAAATGACGGGTGCTCGGCCGCTTCTGTGAGGGGCAAGTTGCTTCAGGAAAGGCAGCCTGGCCTGCACGCAGGCCCGCACGGTGTGCTGCACACTGGTGTTTGGGAGGCATGCTCCGGGCGGGGAGGGATCTGGGCTCCTGGGTGTGAGAGCTGAGGGGCAGGAGAAATTTCCTGGAACTCCAGGGGCGTGACCCTGCCAGCCCTTGACAAAGGCACACAGCACCCATCCTGTGTTTTTGTGGGGTTGGAGGTTTCTGGTTCATTGCCGACCACTGTCCTGGCCGCGGCACTGTGCTCCCCTTAGGCCATGGCAGCTGGGGTTCACTCAGCCAGATACCCACCTGCCCCGAGCCAAGGCTCCAGTGAGGCCCTGCCTTCCCCACACAGCTCGGAGACTCAAAGCCTCTTCCTTTTCTTCCTGTTGTGTTGACTGGGCTTTTCTAGGGGAGGAGTGGGACCATTTAAAAGCTCCCCATGCCAACCGGTTCATCTTCTCCCACGACCTCTCCAATGGGGCCATGAATATGCTGGAGGTGTTTGTGTCTAGCCTGGAGGAGTTTCAGCCAGACCTGGTGGTCCTCTCTGGATTGCACATGATGGAGGGACAGAGCAAGGAGTTCCAGAGGAAGAGGCTCCTGGAGGTAATGGTGACACCGCTACAGAATCGCACAGATCGCAGCTCGTGTCTTCCTTGGACTCCCGCCTCTCTCGGCCTCTGCAGCCTGCACCGCCTTGCCCTAGGTCCCAGCCTCCCGGGATGGGCCGTGGTAGCCAGGAAGCCTGCCCCCACTCCAGCAAGGCGCCTCACAGTGTTCTTTCAGGCGTAGGCGGCAGCTTGAGTAGGACAGGTCAGAACATCATCTTGCCTGAGCCTCTGCTTCCTGTGCTAAACCAAACATGGCTGCAGGCTGCAGTGTTTGTGGTCTGTGTCCTTCATGTTTTCCGTGTCATCTAATTCACATCACCTGTGTTGCAAGTTCACACAGCAGTTGAAGCCAATTGCTCAGTTTAGGTCCCCAGGAAGAGGCTGGCTGTGTGACTGTTCAGGGAGGTTCCCGGTGTGCTCCAAGTCCTTAACCCCAGCACCTCCCTGCAGAGCCTAGCTGTCCCTGTTGAGACTGTGGTCGCCCACGTAGCCAGGCACTCTCATGAGGATGCACTGCCTCTGGGACCCGTCCTTCCCTCTTGCCTGACTCCTTGTTTCTGATGGCAGTGCTCTCCTCTTGTCTCTGCAGGTCGTGACCTCCATTTCTGACATCCCTACGGGTGTTCCAGTTCACCTGGAGCTGGCCAGCATGACCAACAAGGAGCTCATGAGCAGCATTGTGCACCAGGTAGCCCACGGGCAGTACTCGGGGCTCAGGGTGCTGCGGGAGTCAGCCCACCCAGACCTGGTCCATGAGATCCAAGTCAGGAACCAGGACTGCCCTGGGCAGGATCTCCTGCTAAGTTAGGAAGATGGCAGAGTTACTGATGGGTTCATGGGGCAGGGTTATTGATGAGTTCGTTTAGTTCAGTTTAGCCAACTAAGCTAAAAAGTCATGTCTGACTCTTTGTGACCCATGGACTGCAGCACACCAGGCTTCCCTGTCCATCACCAACTCCCGGAGCTTGCTCAAACTCATGTCCATCGAGTCAGTGATACCATCCAGCCATCTCATCCTCTGTCATCCCCTTCTCCTCCTGCCTTCAATCTTTGCCAGCATCAGGGTCTTTTCCAATGAGTCAGTTCTTCACATCAGGTGGCCAAAGTATTGGAGCTTCAGGATCAATCCTTACAGTGAGTTTTCAGGAGTGATTTCCTTTAGGATGGACCGGTTGGATCTTGCAGTCCAAGGGACTCTCAAGAGTCTTCTCCAACACCACAGTTCAAAAACATCAATTCTTTAGCACTCAGCTCTCTTTATAGTCCAACTCCCACATCCATACATGACTACTGGAAAAACCAAAGCTTTGACTAGACAGTACCTTTGTTGGCAAAGTAATGTCTCTGCTTTTGAATATGCTATCTAGGTTGGTCATAGCTTTTCTTTCAAGGAGCAAGCATCTTTTAATTACATAGCTGCAGTCACCATCTGCAGTGATTTTGGAGCCCCCAAAAAATAAAGTCTGTCACTGTTTTCATTGTTTCCCTATTTATTTGCCATGAAGTGATGGCACCAGATGCCATGATCTTATTTTTTTTGAATGTTGAGTTTTAAGCCAGCTTTTTCACTCTCCTTTTTCACTTCCATCAAGAGGCTGTTAAATTCCTCTTTGTTTCTGCCATAAGGGTGTTGTCATCTGCATATCTGAGGTTATTGGTATTTCTTCCAGCAGTCTTGATCCCAGCTTGTGCTTCATCCAGCCCAGCATTTCACATGATGTCCTCTACATAGAAGTTAAATAAGCAGGGTGACAATATATATCCTTGACGTACTTCTTTCCCAATTTGGAACCAATCTATTGTTCCATATCTGGTTCTAACTGTTGCTTCTTGAGCTGCATACAGATTTCTCAGGAGTCAGGTAAGGTGGTCTTGTATTCCCATCTCTTTAAGAATTTTCCATAGTTTACTGTGATCCACACAATTAAAGGCTTTGGCGTAGTCAATAAAGCAGAAGTAGATGCTTTGGGGGAACTCTCTTGCTTTTTCTATGATCTAATGGATATTGGCAATTTGATCTCTGGTTCCTCTGCCTTTTCTAAATCCAACTTGAACATCTGGAAGTTCACGGTTCACGTACTGTTGAAGCCTGGCTTGGAGAATTTTGAGCATTACTTTGCTAGTGTGTGAGGTGAGTGCATCTGTGTAGTAATTTAAACATTCTTTTTCATTCCCTTTCTCTGGAATTAGAATAAAAACTGGAATTAGAATGAAAACTGACCTTTTCCAGTCCTGTGGCCACTGCTGAGTTTTCCAAATTGCTGGCATATTGAGTGCAGCACTTTCACAGCATCATCTTTTAGCTTTTGAAATAGGTCAGTTGGAATTCCATCTCTCCACTAGCTTTGTTTGTAGTGATGCTCCCTAAGGCATGACTTCACATTCCAGGATGTCTGGCTCTAGGTGAGTGATCACACCATCATGTTTATCTGGGTCCTTAACATCTTCTTTGTATAGTTCTTTTGTGTATTCTTGCTACCTCTTATCTTCTGCTTCTGTTAGGTCCATACTGTTTCTGTCCTTTATTGAGCCCATCTTTGCATGAAATAGTCCCTTGGTATTTCTAATTTTCTTGAAGAGATCTCTAGTCTTTCCCTTTCTATTGTTTTCCTCTATTTCTTTGCATTGATTACTTAAAAAGGCTTTCTTATCTCTCCTTGCTATTCTTTGGAACTCTCCATTCAGATGGGTATATCTTTGCTTTTCTTTGCCTTTCGCTTCTCTTCTTTTCACAGCTATTTGTAAGGCCTCTTCAGACAACCATTTTGCCTTTCTGTGTTTCTTTTTCTTGGGGGTGGTTTTGATCACAGTCTCCTGTACAATGTCATGAAGCTCTGCCCATAGTTCTCAGGCACTTTGTCAGATCTAATCCCTTGAATCTGTCACTTCTACTGTATAATCATAAGGAATTTGATTTAGGTCATACCTGAATGGTCTGGTGGTTTTGGCTACTTTCTTCAATTTAAGTCTGAAATTGGCAATGATCTAAGCCATAGTCAGCTCCCAGTCTTGTTTTTACTGACTGTATAGAGCTTCTCCATCTTTGACTGCAAAAAATATAATCAGTCTGATTTTGATGTGTTTCACGGGCGTGTTACCAGTGGATTCGTAGTGTGTGTTTCTCCTTCTAGGATGGGGAGGTTGGAAGTGAATGCCTTTTCAGTGGAACCCAAAAGAGAAAACCAAAAATCCAACCCCGGTGCTTTCAGTTGAACTTCAGGAAGCTTAGAGAAAGGAAATTTGGGGGACACTTCACTCCCTCACCATCAGGCCCCCAGGTGTTCAGCCTTTGGACAGTAACAATGATCAGATAAATCCAAGAGTGGGATGCTTGAGAGCTCAGATTTTGAAAACCAGGATTGAATGCCAGCTTTGCCGGCCACTCTCCACAGCTCTGTGAACTTAGGTAGGTTAGTTAGCCTCTTGTTTTTTAACTTCTTTCATGGGTAATGTATGGTTCAAAATTCACAAAACATTAAAAGATGCACAGTGAAATCTCTCTCCCTCCTGCCCTTGTACCCACTGTTAGTAACCTCCTTATGAGTTTTTCTCATCCCTCCAGATTCATTGTGTGCATGTATAAGCAAATGGGGAAGAGCCTTATAACTTTATCCCTCTTTATCCCAAAAGATAGCATAGCATACTGCGTAGACTGTTGTACACTTTGCTTTTTTCCACTGGATGCATTTTGGAGATGTTTTCTCTGTCATCACATGGAGAGTCATCCGTCTCCCTGCTGCCACGTGCATAGAAGCAGCAGCGGTGCGCACAGGGTCTTCAGTGCCAGCCAGAGCCGAGGGTTTGGCTCACTGCCCTTTTCTGCTCCTGCAGCACTGCAGTGAGTAACCTTTACATGAGTTTAATTGGACCCATGACCAGGTACATGTGGATGATACATTCGCAGAAGTTCAGCTGCTAGATTGGGGCATGAAAGGCATTTGTCAGTTTGATCTGCAGAGTTGGCATCCATGAGCACAGCACAGGCTTGCTTCTGCTTCTTTACAGTGCTCTTTCCCTCATATCTGTGCTGCTGAAATGTGATTTTTAAATGTGCTTTCTTATCCGTCTAACCTGTAAAAGGTGTTTAGGGCAGTTTTAGGCTCACAGCAGAAGTGAGCAGGATGTAGAGTTCCCACATAGCTCTCGCACCCCTGCCCCCACCCCCCAGCCTCCCTCGTCTGCAGATGGGACGTTTGTCACAGTCAGTGAACCAACACTGACAAGTCGTCATGCAGAGTCCATAGTTACGTTAGGGTTCACGCCTGGTGCTTTTTAGTATGGTTTTTATTCATGTATTTCTCTTCTTGAGGTTATTTTTCACTTCTTTAAAAAGCCATCTTTGTTTCATTTTCTACATAACTGTCTACCTAACCTTTCTAAGCCTCAGTCCCCTTATCTGTAAGGTGGAGGCAGCCCCTCCTTCCTTCAGAGCGTTACAGCAAGAAGTGAGTGAAATAGAGCCGTTAGCTTGGCATCTGATGTAGACCATACGGCAAACAGAAGTGCTGTTAACATTAGCACCCCTGATTTTTATATAAATACACACAGGGCTTATATCTCTTGCACTAACATTCACTTTATGCAGATTCCTGCACTAAGGAAGGAAGTGCTAAGTAAGAAAGATAGTGAGGTGGACATCGTGGTTCCCCTCAAGATAGAAGACCTGGCTCCTGTTCGGTGCCGTTTTCCACAGTGTTACTACCTCCTAACAGTCTTCTAACCCACACCTGTTCAAAAACTTAGATTTGACATGAGGCACTCTCCTTGCAGCCCTGGCCATGGGGTGGGCTCTTCTCTGTTGTGGGTATAACACCTGCTGATGTTCGGGAACTGAGAGGCCCCATCAGTGATGAGAGGCTCTGCAGCGTGTGCTGAGACAGAGACTGGGCACTGTGGAGAGGAATCCAGAGTGCACACAGTCTGCTTTGTCCTCCAGCGTGTAACAGGAGGCTGGCTCTAATACAGCACCACTGCACCTCCCCAGTTACTGTACTTGGTACTGCGAGTGGAGATAGACAGACGTGAGAGCCAAGATAGTGACCTTGATCTGTCACTTAGTGACTTCAGGGGCAGGGAGTCCTCTGGGAAGGAAGAAACATGGCCCTGCCTTCCCTCCCTGACTTTCGTCACTGGCCGTGTCCTGGGAAGTTAGGAGCTAGGTGTCCATCAGAAAGAGACCCCATTTTGTTTCTGTTAGCAGGTCTTTCCAGCCGTGACTTCCCTGGGGCTGAATGAACAGGAGCTGTTATTTCTCAGCCAGTCGGCATCTGGACCTCACTCTTCTCTTTCTTCCTGGAATGGTGTTCCTGATGTGGGCGTGGTGAGCGACATCCTCTTTTGGATCTTGAAGGAACATGGGAAAAGTGAAAGCAGAGCCTCGGACCTCAGCAGGATCCATTTCCACACGCTGGCCTACCACATCCTGGCGACTGTGGACGGACACTGGGCCAACCAGCTGGCTGCCGTGGCTGCAGGAGCCCGTGTGGCCGGGACACAGGCCTGCGCAACGGAGACCATAGACACCCGCCGCGTATCTCTGAAGGCACCCCACGAGTTCATGACCTCACGTTTGGAGGCCGGCTCCAGGGTTGTGTTAAACCCAAATGAGCCAGTGGTCAAATGGCACAGGGAGGGCGTGTCCTTCCACTTCACACCAGTGTTGGTGTGTAAAGATCCTGTTCGAACTGTGGGCCTTGGAGATGCCATCTCAGCCGAAGGACTCTTCTATTCAGAAGTACACCCTCACTCGTAGGAAGGTTGTTAGGGTCATTTTTCTGATGAAGGAAAACTAGCCAACCTAAAAATGACCGGAATTCAGTGGTCTGGGAAATAGGATCAAGGGTGTCAAAAACCATTTCTGTTGATCAAACTGAAAGACAGCCAAAGAAACAACAGCAGATTAAACTGTACCAGATACATTCCAGCCTTTTGACAATTACACAGAAACATTTCAGGTTTTAATCAGCAGTTCAGCTATCTACTAACAAAGACTGGATTTTTGTTCTCGTTTATTTTTATGTTGTGTGTTACAGGGCTAAAAACTTGATTCTCCAACCCTTTTCAGGTATTTTAGGCCAGACTCCTTGCCCATGAGAGCATGTCGGTTGGAGAAAGCACTCCCTTCTTGCCCACCTCAGATGCGCATGCTCACTCACCCGTTCTCCCCGTCTCTGAAAGCCCTGTGTGAGTTCTTGCATTCTCTCAGCTCAGCACCCATGACAGGATCATAATTTCCATTCAGTGTTATAATGATAATATTCAATGACTATACCTTCTCAGTTTTCTGCTCCCAAATTAAGACAGAGCCACAGGTAAGGACAAAATAGCCCTCCTGTGCTTCAGAGACACAGCAGAGGATGGGTGCCTCGTGGAGCCCTTGAGGGAGCCAGTCACTCTGCAGTTAGGGGCCTGGCTGGCCTGCAGGGGTGGCACTGTGAGCTGAGGGGCTGCACCTTCCTGCCCTGGCTCCTTCACTGTAGACTGGCTGGTCAGGGGCTGCTGTGCCTGGGCCCACCCTCATTGCCTAGCTCTGGACATGATTTCTATAGCAGAAGACTGATGTGTGTTCATTCTGATCCTTGAAGGAATTTTACAACTGGAATCTGCTTCTGGGTGTATAACAGATCACGTGTTTTACAGTGATACATCACATCTGTTAAAGAGTTCAACCTCCTAAGAGCCCCAGGATCATAAATTTGTCATATTATGTATTTATTTTTATAAATCGAGACTTAAGCGTGCTTTTAAATATATTAAAAACAATTTACATTTCCGGAATCCTAAGTCTGTCTGTGATTGATTTCATTTCTACCATGATTCTGGAGCCAGTTAAAATGTAAATCATTTTGAATTTGACTTGTGACTTACATGTTCCTCTGTTGTTGAGGTGTTTGACTATCTTGTCTTCCCCATCGCATTGAGTCTGTGCTATAGGTCTGTCCTCTGGTTTAAAGTGACATACTAGTCTCAAGCAGTCAAGCCAATATGACCCAGTAATTTGAAAATGTGTGTGAAGAGCCTTCTCGATTTGTTCAGAGAGCACTGGGAACATGTGTCAACTGGTGGCAGGCCTTCTTGGGTCAGGGGTAATCATTCATGCTGGGCTCACAACAGCAGCTTCTGGAATCTCAAAGCCACCTCACGTTCTCAATTTATGACCTTTCCTCCTGGTTTGGCTGAGAAGGAACAGCTTGATTACTCCTTTGAAGACAAGGCTAGAGAACTAGGCAGACTGAAATTCAAAGCCAAGTAGCTTATTAAGGAAATTTCTGGCTGCTGTCTCATCAGTCTGCCTTGAAGCTCAATTAAAAATAATTTAACAGTCTTCTGTTTTTATTAGAAAAGCTTAAGTGAGAAGAAATTTCTGTTTTCCCAAGAAAAGTCAGAATAACTCATCATTTATGTTCTAACCCTAAGCAGCAATGTTCTCTGTGTGATCCTTTCTTACAGGCAGCCCTTGTCCTTAGTACATTCTCAACAAGTTCTCCAGTTCTCACTGGTGATGTCAAGGAAGATGATCAGGAGGTGTGGACAGCAGTCTTTTCCAAAGGTGGGTTTTGAACTATTAATCATCACTAAGTCAACTTGGTTATAAAGTATCAAAATGCATCATACATTACAGGAATAATTCTTTTAAGTATTGTTTATAAAACTACATTCCTGAGTGTGTATGTGTAGGTATGAGTGTACATGCATCCCGCTGTGAACATCCCACCTTCCTACAAGCACATTAAGCTTTGGGAGGAAGATGAACTGGGCTCTGTCACCGAGGATGGACAGATGATGCAGCAGTGAGTTGGAAGGGCTGGAGAAACTGAAGAGATGGAGCTGCTAGCCCCATGGCTTTGAGCTATATTTTACAAAGGCTTCCATGTATGATTTTATATGAAGAAGAATAGTTTGAAAATCCCCTGGACTAGAAAGGCTGCCTGGTGAAAAAGGATCCTTCCTAAAAACTTCTAGCCCTCTTTGCATTCCCTTAAAACTGATTTAATGTTCAGGGAAAGCTGCAGCACACAGAACACTGTCAGGAGACATAAAAATTCAACCAAAAACCAGTAATATTTACTGTGCAGATTCAGTTTCCATGCTCTTACTCTATCAAGTTTAAGTGGGGCAGAGGTAATTATTCATCAGCATAAGAAATCTGAATTCTCTGCAGGGCTTGAGATGGCCAAGTGTCATATGATGTTGGTACCTTTCCTGAGCCTCATCTTTCCTCATCTGTAAAATGAGACTTGTAATGGTCCTTACCGTCATAGTGTTTTTAATTAAAAAGGAATGCCAAGAAAAATATTAGCTCAATATGTGGCATGCATTTAAAAGTTGGGTAATTGTCAGTTACAAGTGAACAGGCCATTTCCTGGGTGTCTTTAAAAATAATTGAAAATCACTGAAACACTACCACAGCGATCATTTAACATTTTTTGATCTTTTTTAGGTAAAGATTTTCATTCAAACAATGAAACTGTAGAAGTTTCAAGTCCACTTGGTAAGTTTTGGGAAATCTATATACGTATCTAACCTGAGTGCCTGTCCAGATACAGAACATTTCCATCACCCACATAGTTCCATCAGGCCACTTCCAGGATAGCAACAGCCTCAGCCCTGACCCCCAAAGCACACATCATAATCTTTTTTATCATAAATTGTTTTGTCTGTTCTGGAACTTCTTAGAAATGGAAACATACAATATTTATCCTTCTGTATAAGGCTTTTTTTTTTTAATGTTTCCTGACTTTGGTTTTTAATTTTTATTGAAGAATAGTTGATTTACAATGTTGTGTTAGTTTCAGGTGTACAGCAAACTAATTGTTATAAATGTATATAAATATGTAGTTTTTTTTTTTTTTTACATTCTCTTCCATTACAGGTTATTACAAGATACTGAGTATAGTAACCTGGGCCATATAGTAGGTCCTTGTTGGTGATTTATATATAGTAGTATATATATTTTAGTCCCAAACTCCCTATTTTATCTTTCCCCCTTTCCCTTTGGTAACCATAATTTTGTTTTCTATGTCTGTGAGTCTCTGTTTTGTAAGTAAGTTCATTTGCATCATTTTTTAAATTCCACAATAAGCAATCTATTTGCCTTCCTCTGGCTTACTTCACTCAGTATATTCCTCTAGGTCCATTCATGTTGTTTCAAATGGCGTTATTTCGTTTCTATTTTATGGCTGAGTAATATTCCTCTGTGTGTGTGTGTGTACATCTTCTTTATCCATTCATCTGTGGATGGACATTTAGGTTGCTTCCATGTCCTGGCTATTGTAAATAGCACTGCAGTGAACACTGGGGTGCATGTATCTTTTCAAATTATATTTTTCTCTGGATATATGCTCAGGAGTGGCATTGCAGGGTCATACAGTAAGGAACATCATCAGTTAAGTTCAGTCACTCAGTTGTGTCCAACTCTTTGCAACCCCATGGACTGCAACACACTAGGCCTCCCTGTCCATCACCAACTCCCGGAGTTCACTCAAACTCATGTCCATTGAGTCGGTGGTGCCATCCAACCACCTCATCCTCTCTCGTCCCCTTCTCCTCCCGCCTTCAATCTTTCTCAGCATCAGTGTCTTTTCAGATGAGTCAGTACTTCACATCAGGTGGCCAAAGTATTGGAGTTTCAGCTTCAGCATCAGTCCTTCAAATGAATATTCAGGACTGATCTCCTTTAGGATGGACTGGTTGGATCTCCTGGCAGTCCAAGGGACTCTCAAGACTCCCCCAGCAACACAGTTCAAAAGCATCAATTCCTTGGCAGTCAGCTTTCTTTATAGTCCAACTCTCACACCCATACATGACTACTGGAAAAAACATAGTCTTGACTAGATGGACCTTTGTTAGCAAAGTATTGTCTCTGTTTTTAATATGCTGTCTAGGTTGGTCATAGCTTTTCTTCCAAGGAGTAAGCGTCTTTTAATTTCATGGCTGCAGTCACCATCTGCAGTGATTTTGGAGCCCCAAAAAATAAAGTCTGACACTGTCCACTGTTGCCCCATATATTTACCATGAAGTGATGGGACCAGATGCTATGATCTTCATTTTCTGAATGTTGAGTTTTAAGTCAACTTTTTTTACTCCTCTATCACTTTCATCAAGAGGCTCTTTCGTTCTTCTTCGCTTTCTGCGTAAGAGTGGTGTCATCTGCATATCTGAGGTTATTGATATTTCTCCCGGCAATCTTGATTCCAGCTTGTGTTTCTTCCAGTCCGGTGTTTCTCATGATGTACTCTGCATAGAAGTTAAATAAGCAGGGTGACAATATACAGCCTTGACGTACTCCTTTTCCTATTTGGAACCAGTCTGTTGTTCCATGTCCAGTTCTAACTGTTGTTTCCTGACATGCATATCTCAGGAGGCAGGTAAGGTGGTCTGGCATTCCCATCTCTTGAAGAATTTTTCAGTATTGTTATCCACACAGTCAAAAGCTTTGGCATAGTCAATAAAGCAGAAATAGATGATTTTCTGGAATTCTCTTGCTTTTTCCATAATCCAGTGGATATTGGCAATTTGATCTCTGGGTCCTCTGCCTTTTCTAAAACCAGCTTGAACATCTGGAAGTTCACAGTTCACGTATTGCTGAAGCCTGGATTGGAGAATTTTGTGCATTACTTTACTAGTGTGTGAGATGAGTGCAGTTGTGCGGTAGTTTGAGCATTCTTTGGCATTGCCTTTCTTTGGGATTAGAATGAAAGCTGACCTTTTCCAGTCCTGTGGCCACTGCTGAGTTTTCCAAATTTGCTGGCATATTGAGTGCAGCACTTTCACGGCATCATCTTTCAGGATTTGAAAGAGCTCAACTGGAATTCCATCACTTCCACTAGTGTTGTTCATAGTGATGCTTTCTAAGGCCCACTTGATTTCACATTCCAGGATGTCTGGCTGTAGATGAGTGATCGCACCATCGTGATTATCTTGGTCGTGAAGATCTTTTTGTACAGTTCTTTGTGTATTCTTGCCACCTCTTATTATTATCTTCTGCTTCTGTTAGGTCCAGACCATTTCTGTCCTTTATCGAGCCTATCTTTGCATGAAATGTTCCCTTCAGTTCAGTTCAGTCACTCAGTCGTGTCTGACTCTTTGCGACCACATGAATCGCAGCATGCCAGGACTCATCACCATCTCTCGGAGTTCACTCAGACACATCCATCGAGTCGTGATGCCATCCCGCCATCTCATCCTCAGTCGTCCCCTTCTCCTCCTGCCCCCAATCCCTCCCAGCATCAGAGTCTTTTCCAGTGAGTCAACTCTTGGCATGAGGTGGCCAAAGTACTGGAGTTTCAGCTTCAGCATCATTCCTTCCAAAGAAATCCCAGGGCTGATCTCCTTCAGAATGGATTGGTTGGATCTCCTTGCAGTCCAAGAGACTCTCAAGAGTCTTCTCCAACACCACAGTTCAAAAGCATCAATTCTTCAGCGCTCAGCCTTCTTCACAGTCCAACTCTCACATCCATACATGACCACAGGAAAAACCATAGCCTTGACTAGATGGACCTTAGTCAGCAAAGTAATGTCTTTGCTTTTGAATATACTATCCAGGTTGGTCATAACTTTTCTTCCAAGGAGTAAGCGTCTTCTAATTTCATGGGTGCAGTCACCATCTGCAGTGATTTTGGAGCCCCCAAAATAAAGTCTAACACTGTTTCCACTGTTTCCCATCTATTTCCCATGAAGTGATGGGATCAGATGCCATGATCTTCGTTTTCTGAATGTTGAGCTTTAAGCCAACTTTTTCACTCTCCTCTTTCACTTTCCTCAAGAAGGTTTTTAGCTTCTCTTCACTTTCTGCCATCAGGGTGGTATCATCTGCGTATCTGAGGTTATTGGTATTTCTCCCGGCAATCTTGATTCCAGCTTGTGTTTCTTCCAGTCCAGAGTTTCTCATGATGTGCTCTGCATATAAGTTAAATAAGCAGAGTGACAATATACAGCCTTGACGTACTCCTTTTCCTATTTGGAACCAGTCTGTTGTTCCATGTCCAGTTCTAACTGTTGCTTCCTGACCTGCATACAGGTTTCTCAAGAGGCAGGAGAGGTGGTCTGGTATTCCCATCTCTTTCAGAATTTTCCACAGTTTATTGTGATCCACACAGTCAAAGGCTTTATCTCTAATTTTCTTGAAGAGATCTCTAGTCTTTCCCATTCTGTTGTTTTCCTCTGTTTCTTTGCATTGATCGCTGAAGAAGGCTTTCTTATCTCTCCTTGCTATTCTTTGGAACTCTGCATTCAGATGCTTATATCTTTCCTTTATTCCTTTGCTTTTCACCTCTCTTCTTTTCACAGCTATTTGTAAGGCCTCCCCAGACAGTCATTTTGCTTTTTTGCATTTCTTTCCATGGGGATGGTCTTGATCCCTGTCTCCTGTACAATATCACAAACCTCCATCCTTAGTTCATCAGGCATTCTATCTATCAGAGCTAGTCCCTTAAATCTATTTCTCAATTCCACTGTATAATCATAAGGGATTTGATTTAGGTCATACGTGAATGGTCTAGTGGTTTTCCCCACTTTCTTCAATTTAAGTCTGAATTTGGCAATAAGGAGTTCATGATCTGAGCCACAGTCAGCTCCCAGTCTTGTTTTTGCTTAATGTATAGAGTTTCTCCATCTTTGGCTGCAAAGAATATAATTAATCTGATTTTGGTGTTGACCATCTGGTGATGTCCATATGTAGAGTCATCTCCTGTGTTGTTGGAAGAGGGTGTTTGCTATGACCAGTGTGTTCTCTTGGCAAAACTCTATTAGTCTTTGCCCTGCTTCATTCTGTATTCCAAGGCCAAATTTGCCTATTACCCCAGGTGTTTTTTGACTTCCTACTTTAACATTTCAGTCCCCTATAATGAACAGGACATCTTTTTGGGTGTTAGTTCTAAAAGGTCTTGTAGGTCTTCATAGAACCATTTAACTTCAGCTTCTTCAGCGTTACTGGCTGAGGCATAGGCTTGGATTACCGTGATACTGAATGGTTCGCCTTGGAAATGAACAGAGATCATTCTGTTGTTTTTGAGATTGCATCCAAGTACTGCATTTTGGACTCTCTTGTTGACCATGATGGCTACTCCATTTCTTCTGAGGGATTCCTGCCCGCAGTAGTAGATATAATGGTCATCTGAGTTAAATTCACCCATTCCAGTCCATTTTAGTTCGCTTATTCCTAGGATGTCAACGTTCACTCTTGCCATCTCCTGTTTGACTGCTGTCAATTTGCCTTGATTCATGGACCAAACATTCCAGGTTCCTATGCAATATTGCTCTTTACAACATCAGACCTTGCTTCTATCACCAGTCACATGCACAATTGGGTATTGTTTTTGCTCTGGCTCCATCCCTTCATTCTTCCTGGAGTTATTTCTCCACTGATCTCCAGTAGCATATTGGGCACCTGCTGACCCAGGGAGTTCCTTTATCAGTATCCTATCATTTTGCCTTTTCATACTGTTCATGGGGTTCTCAAGGCAAGAATACTGCAGTGGTTTGCCATTCCCTTCTCCAGTGGACCACATTGTCAGACCTCTCCACCATGACCCGCCCATCTTGGGTGGCCCCACATGGCACAGCTTAGTTTCACTGAGTTAGACAAGGCTGTGGTCTGTTTGATCAGATTGGCTAGTTTTCTGTGATTATGGTTTCAGTGTGTCTGCCCTCTGATGCCCTCTCGCAACACCTACTGTCTTAGTTGGGTTTCTCTTACCTTGGGCGTGGGGTATCTCTTCACCGCTGCTCCAGCAAAATGTAGCTGCTGCTCCTTACCCTGGACATGGGGTTGCTCTTCTTGGCCCTCCTGCACCCACGCAGCCGCCGCTCCTTGGTCGTGGGGTTGCTCCTCTCTGCTGCCGCCCCTGACCTCGGATGTGGGGTTTGTCCTCACGGCCACCGCCCCCTTACTTTGGGTGTGGGGTAGCTCCTCTTAGCCGCCGCCCGACCTTGGCCGAGGGGTAGCTCCTCTCAGCCACGCTTCTGCGCAGTCCGTTGCAGCTAGCGCTGTTAAGTGCACACCAGCTCTGCTTCAGGAAGCAGGCAGAGGGAGGGAGGCAGGCGGGCCCTCCACTCATCTTGGGGGCTTTTCAGCTCCTGCGTGCTCTGGAGGGGGCAGACGAGATTGCCAAGAGCGTCTTGGTCAGGCTTATTTGGGCCCCTGGGAAACACACATGCCATTAACCCCCCCCACAGAGCCTCCAGAACTTACACAGGACTAGGGAAACAGACTTTTGAGGGCACAAACAGAACGTGTTATGCAACAGGATCCAAGAGAAAGGAGCAGTTACCCCAGTGATGAGAGACTGACCCAGACTTGTCCATGAGTGTCCAGGAGTCTCTGGCAGAGGCGTGGGTCAGTGGTGACCTGCTACAGGATTGGGGGCACTGAGTAGCAGTCTGTGCATGGGACCTTTTGAAGGAGGTCGCTATTATCTTCATTACCTCCAGGATGAAGGTAGGTAGTCTGGCCCCACCCATCAACAGAAAATTGGATTAAAGATTTTCTGAGCATGGCCCCACCC
This sequence comes from Nanger dama, assembly GCA_917880005.1. NCBI lineage: Eukaryota > Metazoa > Chordata > Mammalia > Artiodactyla > Bovidae > Nanger > Nanger dama. Next base: position 19,560,384 of record CAKJTW010000036.1, on the reverse strand, counting down.
ATCAGAACACCCACTTTCCCCTCAGTCTCTCCCATCAGGAAGCTTCCATAACCCTTCTTATCCTTCTCCATCAGAGGGCAGACAGACTGAAAACCACAATCACAGAAAACCAATCTGGTCACATGGACCACAGCCTTGTCTAACCCAGTGAAACTTATGAGCCATGCCATGTAGGGCCACCCAAGATGGACAGGTCATGGTAGAGAGTTCTAACAAAACGTGGTCCACTGGAGAAAGGGAATGGCAAACTACTTCAGTATTCTTGCCTTGAGAACCCCATGAACAGCATGAAAAGGAAGCTCCATACAGTTCTCCATAGTGGCTCCACCAATTTGTAGAAGGGTTCCTTTTTCTCCACAACCTTACCAGCATGTTACTTGTAGACTTTTGACATTATACTATTCTGACTGGTGTGAGTTGATACCTCATTTTAGTTTTCATTTGCATTTCTTAGTGATATTGAGAATCTTTTCATGTGCCTTTTGGCCATCTGTTCATCTTCTTTGGAGAAATGTCTATTTAGGTCTTCTGCCTATTTTTATTTTTTTAAAAATATTGAGCTGTTGGTATATTCTGGGAATTAATCCCTTGTTGGCTGCATTGTCTGCAAATACTTTCTCCCATTCTTTGTCTTTTTATGGTTTCTTTTGCTGTGCAAAAGCCATTAAGTTTAATTAGGTCATGTTTATTTCTTATTACTTTAGAGATAGATCCAAAAACGTCTTGCTGCCATTTATCAAAGAGTGTTCTGCTTATGTTTTCCTCTAAAAATGTTATAGTATTCAGTCCTACATATAGGTCTTCAGTCCATTTTGAGTTTTACTTTTGTATAACCATGTTAGAGAATGTTTCCATTCTTTCACATGTAGCTGTCCAGTTTTCTCAGCACCATTTGAAGAGACTGCTGTCTCCATTGTATATTCTTGCCTCCTTTGTTGATTAATTGGCCATAAGTGCACGGGTTTCTTTCTTTGCTTTCTATCCTATTCCATTGATCTAGATTTCTGTTTTTGTGCCAGTACCATAGTTTTAATTATCATAGCTGAATTTAGCTCTTCTCGTTCAGAGATTATGTTGTATGTAGTTTGTTGCTTTTTATGGCTACATAGTATTGTGAATACTTTTATGAATGTTATCAAGTCTGTGTGGACATTTTTCTTTCTCTTGGGTAAAAATCATTTTTGCTTTTGAATAAAAATTCTATTCCACTGGAGTAGAATTGCTGGGATAGATATATATCATGGGATGGGTACAGACCTTTCTCCAAAGTGGATGGACCATTTTACACTCCCACCAATGATGGATGACAGTTCTGTTTGCTTCTTGTTCTTGCCAACATTTGGAATTGTGTCTAATTTTAGCCATTTTGATGTGTACCTGATATGTCCCTAGTGGTACTTCATTGTGGTTTCACTTTGCACTTCCCTGATAGACAACGGGCACGTTTTCACATGCTTACTGGCCATTCATATGTGGTCAGTATATATGGCCATATATCTTTGTGAGGTATCCAAATTTTTGCCCCCCCCGCCTTTTTTTCCAGTTGGGTTGTGTATGTTGTTGTTTGGACTGTTCTTGGGTTGGCCATAACATCTTACAGGAAAACTCGAACTTTTTCACCAACCCAATAGTTTTCATCACTGAGTTGGAAGTTTTTGTTTGTTTGTTTGTTTGTTTTAATTTTCTGGATATAAGTCCTTTGTCAGATGTATTTTGTGAATCTATTCTTCTAGAATATATTCTCAATCTGTAGATTTTTGTTTTCGTTATGGTGTAATGGGAAGTTTTCAATCCTGTCTCCTAAAAATTTTTGTAAGATTGGATTTACTAGAATGCACTGGTGAAATCCTCTGAGCCAGGAGTTTGCTTAAAGGGTAGCTTTTGATTTCTAGACTCAGTTTCTTTGATAGGCCTTAAGGCTTTATATTTCGTCTTGCTTGTTTTGGTCTGTTGCATCCAAGTAGCCAGTTTTACTGTCATTGGAACATTCCTTTCTCTTTTTCATGTCTTGTCGTCTCTTTATAATGCTATCCCTTCTTCCATTCTTGATATTGGTAATTTGTCTCTTTATCAGTTTAGCTAGGATTTGTCAACTTTATGCCATATGCATTTTTTGGTAAAACTTTTGGCTTTTTAGATTTTTCTTTAATAATCCCTGAAATGGGTTTATTTTGCTGTGTTTTTAGCTTAAGGTAGAAACCTTTATCAACAATTTCGTTTACTACGATAGAAGCATTTACAGCTGTAAGCTTCCTTATAAGCATAGTTCCTAGCTGAAGCCTACAAATTTTGTTTTCATTATTTGGTTCAAACTATTTTCTAGTTTCTCTTTCATTTCTTCCTTATTAGTCATTCCAAGCATATGTTTAATTTCCACATATGTTGTTTTCTGTAATAGATATGTTCCTTTTAATTTCTAATGTAATTACACTGTGTGTTGAGAACATATTCTATAAATTTAAATCTATTGACTTTTGAGACTTATTTTATGGCCCACCATTTGGTCTGTTACTTGCAAAGAATGTATTTTCTATAGTTACTGCTTACAGTGTTTAATTAGGTCAACCTAGCCAATATGTTCTTTTACACTTTTTGTCTATCAAATGCTAAAAGAAAATTGCTAACATGGAAGTATATGGATTTAATTCTGTCAATTTTTACTTAATGTTTTGTGAAGTTAACGTTAGGTACATACATGTTTATGATTGTTTTTCTACTGAACTGACTTTTTATCATTATGAAATGCCCCTATTTCTGGTAACACCCGACGTTGAACTCTACTTTATCTGACATTAATATAGTATGAGGTGTTTTTTTATCATTCTCTGCTTTTTAACTGTTTAACCCAGTTACATTTTTTAAGTCTAGTTACATTTTATTGATATGACTGGATTGACAGTTTGCTATTTGTTTTCTCTTTGTTCCGTCTTTTTCCCCCTTCTCTATTGTCTTTGGAGCTATGCTTCTTTCAAATGGCTGCTCTAAGGATTGTAATATATACAGTGTTAACTTTTACAAACTATTTAGAATTAGTTTTGTATCACCTCATGTAAAATATTAAAATCTTTATAAAGTTATATATATAAAGCCTCATATATAATGTCATAAGTTTTATTTGTAACAGTTAGGTATTTTTTAAAAATTAAACCAAGGAAGTATATTTACCTACTGGTTACTATTTGTTGTCTGTGGGAGGACTGGTCCATTGTGAGCCACTCTACTATCAGACAATGGTGATTTTTTTTCCTTAAGAACAAAGCAATCACTGTAATCATACACTCCAGACTTCTTTGTATTGTACTAACATTGTTCAGTAAGAAGGGCACTTTTCCCATTGTTAGTTCTTTCTTGCCTCTAATCTGAGCCATCTAAAACCATGTCTATATCTGTGTATGTAGCCTCATTTTTCTAACTGTGATGACATGAGTAACCACCACACTAGAAATCAGAATAGCTCCTTTCTTAACAGAGAGAGAAAGTAGAAATCCAGAAGCCCCAAGACTGGGCAGATACAAGGTTCTTCCAGAAACATTTTATTGTGATCCTTTACACATTAATAACTTTTCCCAAAGGGATGATACATAATCTTTATTCTGAAAAGGATATATAGATAAGGATATTATAGATAATGCTAGCATCTGGTCAGTGGTATCACTGAATGTCTAAAACCTCCTCACTTAAGCGCCTCCTTTTTTTCCCCGTTCCTTGGTGCTGATACCAGACCAGCCCTTTCTCTCTTTTCATACTGACATGGTCTGGGTCTGCACTCTGACCTCGCTCAGGAACAAGCTGTAGGGACTTTTTCTGGATTCTTCTGGACAAGTGCAGCTGAGATACTCAACAGACTGGGCCACAATTTAAAAAGCTTTTTTTCATCTTCTAAATTTCAACTATTAGAACTGGATTATTAATTCAAAATTTGTGTTTGCCTTGGTGGCCAATATACCTACCACACAGCCCAAGAATCACCTCAGCTAGCCAAGACTTTGTAGTGACAGCAGAGGTCTGTCTCAGACTTTTCTTCCACAAAGGGCTCAGTCAGCAAGAGGTAAGTCCTTTCCTAGCTCATGTGGCAGCCAGTGGGTGTGAAGACTTCTGGCTCCTGGTGATCATCATAACACGTTCTGATACATGCCAGCCTCCATGCTGCCTGCGTCATGGGACCTCTCCTAATCTGGTGGATCCTCGCCAAAGCAAGCCCAGCTCCGGGGGTCATCCTACACCTACTTTTCTCTGGTTTGTGCTAATGCTTCCGTGGGTTGTGCTTCCACAGTGGGCTCTGGCTCCAGAGGAAGGGATGGTGGCTTTGTGAGCTGCGATGGTCCTCCAGCACCTAGTAACAGAACAAACAGCTTGAATTCTCAAGTGCCCTGGTTCCAGAAGAAATCAAAAAGCAGTTACAGTTACGATTTTTCTTCTTGAAATTTTCTGGGATTAGTAGGAGTGTGGCCTATCTGTGCAGCTGTGAAGGAAGACCATAACTGGATAAAGTAAGTCAGGTGTGCCTTCAGTGACCTTATAAAAGAAATCATTCATTACCTGTGCCATGCTGACTTGTGACAAAGCAGTGAAAATTAAACTGAGACTACATAACAAAGGGCACCATAATGTATTTCTAAACCTGCATATCGTGAACACCCAGTGTCTTGACCATCCAACTAAGCCTGCCAATAGCTGGGAACTTTTACACAAATGGCCTTAAGAAAATAAGTGATGATTTGGACACCCTTGGGCTTCTTTCCCCTTCCAGGCAGCACTACACTGGACGTGTTATGAGTCTGAAAAGCACAAGCCTCACTCAAAGCTGTAATCTCTTTGCAGGCACACATGGCTGTTCCCATGGGTCTCCATAGCTGTGTGTAGCTTCCTACCTGAGGAGAGCTTCCTGGATATGGCTGCTGAAGACATTGCCTGTCCTAGGGCTTGATTAGAGCCCAGAGGCTGCTGGAAACAGGTGGTTTTACTGGTTGAAGCAGTCTGGTGCTTTGATTTGGGATCTTTAACTGGTTTAGTCCAGACCAGTGCCTCCCGACCTGTAGAGCAGCTCCCAGCTTCTGGGCTACCTCCACCATCTTGTGTCCATGTGGAAAGGAAGCAAAAATAAAGTCACAGGTATGACAAGCAGAGACAAGCCTCATCCGAGGCCTTTAGCAGGCAGGCGAGGTTAAGCTGACATAGTGTCTGCTACCGTTTGAGGGAGGAAGTACTGATTGCAAAGAAATGGTTCTTAAACAGCAGAGAACACACTGTCATGAGTGGATGGCATGGAAATTCTTTAAAGGTGCTAAAAACCCAACAGTTTAAGTTTGGTGCATTAATGGACTAAATTCCTGCCTTTTCCATGTGAGGAAGCTACAAAGAGACACAGATCTCAACTCAAATGAGTTGTATTACCAATAATAGATACAACTCAGTAAGCATGAATTTCCTCTATTTTCTTTTGGGAGAAGATTTTTCTCAAGCTGTCCTTTTTAAGAATTCATGCTGCTAGGAACATCAAAGCCAAAACAGGTGTAAACATACATTATATCTGGATTATTTGGGCTTGATTTAGAAGTCTCCTGACAGCTTGCTTAATGACTCCTGGATTTAAGACTTACCTCTGGATCAAATTCCAGAGAGCTACTATACTTCAGTAGGTTGACTTTCTTCTCCATCTCCTGATACTGGGCCAGGGCATCCCTCTTCTCGCCCTGGTTATACAGCAGCACAGCATAGTTCAGGTTTACTAAAGGGTTACACCTGCACAGACAGATAGGGACTCTATGGAGCTGGGGCTTTGCAACAGGTGTCATTTAGAATAGATCCTTATCATTATACAGAAACAGAACTAGTTCAGCAGCAAGGTCTCGCAGAGCCAGCGCCAGGTCCTGCTGAACCCTTGTGCTCAGGAGCCATGTCCTTCCACATACAAACCTGCTGTGCACAAAGGCACCTGGGCTGACTCGGGCAGCAACGGGGCCCTGGCGCCACCTCGTGGCTTTGCAGAGTCTAGCCCCCTGACCCCATCCTCAGCAGGGCAGCTTACTTATCAAGGCGGACTGCTTCTTCATAGGCTCTCCTGGCATTCTCTGTATCCTCCAGATTGGTCAGAGCCACTACAACAGAGAGAGTGGATGCTATGGCTGAAGAGCCCAGCATGAAAACACAGGAGCTGTTTCCAGACTGCAGTTCATTCAGCCCCCACCTGTAACTCGTACTGCACCCTCTCAACTCCTAGCACCAGCGTCTGCTCAGCCACTCAGCTTGGATTGCTTGTCATCTACAGTCCCCTCTCCAGTTAATCCACTGCCAGGTTCCATGAATTCCTTTTTAGTGTCTTTAGTGACACTGCCCTGGCTTTAGTCATGTCAGGCTTTCCATTTTGTTCCCTGGGGACACTATCCCACCTGCCTCCATCAACTTGCCACAGTGCTGCCAGGATCTCCCTAACAGATCTGACCACATCACTGTCCTACTCAAGAATCCTCACTGTTTAGCAACAGAACACTCTCCCTTTTTTAATCAGTATTTTCTGGAAGCTTGATCTATAAACCAGACAATAACAGAGCTGCCTGGAAGCCCTGCCCACTCCACTTCCCCCAAAACCATTCATCTCCTTCCTCCAGACACGAGAGGAGATCCAAGAATACAGCTGGGAAACAGAACCTCTCACATCGAGTACAGTCCCTGTGCTGCACTCACAGCCCTCCATACTGACCCCAGACCACCTCTGCTGATTTATCTCCCACTATGCTCACTCTACCACACTACTGCCACTACCTGCCGGGTGCAGTCTGCACTTTCATGGCTGCATGCCTTTCCTCGGGGGCTTCTCAGCCATTCTGTGCCACTGAATTGCAGTTTATCTTTCAAAACTCAGTGTGAAGACCATCCCTACTCTGTTATAGAATTGCTGCTTATGCCCTACAGTACAGTGATTTGCTTACAATCCTGTATCCCTTTATGACTGGGCTATCCTTGTATTCAGACAGCCCTCAAATAACCACCACTCGATTTACTTATATAGAACCCCACAGTAATGACTAAAAAAAAAAAAAACACCTGAAGACTGTCAGTGAGAACATGGAAACTGCTCTTAGAGTAAACATGTAGTAAATTTAGTATAAGGAGAAATATCAGTAAGAATAGTCAGTACTTTTATATTATACTAACAATAAAAGACTAATTATATAATGACAGCAAAACCAAGTTAACATTCACTGATTATCTAATCATGTAATCCTCTCATCAACCCTATAAGATACAGCTAATAGTAAGTACTAGAGGTAGGATCTTAACACCTGATGATACCTAAAGCCTACAATCTTAACACTTGATAACTAAGAACATGGTTAGACTCAATATATGAACTGTCAAGCCAAGGGAATACCACTGTTAAAAGATGGACTACATATGAACCTTATCTAACCTGCTGGCCTCTGAGTGAAATTCCCTAAGTGAGAAGCAACCAGGCAGTTTGTCATCTTTCTGTTTTATATTTCTTCAAACTCTAGACAGTCATCCAGATACCTATGGGATCTGCAAGTGAATGGCTTCTGTGGGATATTTAACTACTGGCCTGCCATGATTCTAATTCAGTTTTCCCTCACTACAGACTGCAAAGGGCTGCTCCACATAAATGTCTCTTACCAGCCAAGAGCATGTACAACTCCCCCATCTTCGGCTGGAAGTTGATGGCTGCACTGAGGAAATGGAAAGCAGATGCGTACTGCTGCATAGTCAAGTGGACAAGGCCCAAATTATAGAGAATCTTCCAGTCTAAAGGCGCCAGGTAGTTGGCTCGTTTCCAGGCAGCTGATGGCCTGGAGGAGGGAGGGGGCACTCGGTGAGGGGCTGGGGCAAGCTCAGCAGATCCAGTAACTATGAAAGCAAACCAGGAAGAGGAGGAGACACTCACTGCCACATATTTCTTCTTGCCAAAGAAGCACATTCCGATGTTATTCCAGAGTGGAGGGCTTTCTATAACAGCACATGCTACAACTCTGTATTTGGTGAGGGCAACATCAAAGTCCCCGTGGGTCTGCATCATGCTGCCTGCTGCCAAGATGGCCTGAAAACATGGAAAGTTCATAATTTAGTCATTTCCAAAGGCTGTCGGAGTTAAGTAGCCTTCCTGAGTCCAGATACTCAGTAGGCCCATCAACACTGGTGGGACTGAAAAGCATCTTCCAGGGACCTATCCATCCACAGCTGCTGGGACAAATGCTCAAGAGGAACACTCTCACGCCCCACACTGTGGCCCTTTGCAGTAATAAAGAAAAGTCTCTGACTTTACCTAGCGCTTTGTTTCCTACTTGTAGCCAGGAAATCACTACCTTAGAGTATCAGGGCCCTTTAAGTAAAAACCACCTTTAACCCTGCACCCCCTGCTTGGTAGACACCAAGTGCCCTAGACGACTCAAGTGCACCTGTCGTTGGCCTCTAAAATTGCAGCTCCTTCTGCCACAGGGCACATGGTGAGTCAGCTTTAGACTTCCTCAGTCCAGCTTTCCATGTCTCTTAGTCAGGCTAATATGACTTCCAAGAAAGGACTGAGTCTGTACCCTTAACAGCAAGGCTGTTTTGCTGTAGCTCCCTCAATGACTCATCCACACGATGATCTTCTCATCCCCAAAGTCATAACTGGACAAGAGCTGTAGTCTCAGGTTCCTCGGGAATCTGAAGGTCATTTCAGCATCTGGAGGCTCTGCTATTTCTTAAGCAACACATGCAGCTTCACCACCACTGCAGTTCTGCTGTCTCTGTAAGTTACAGGCCCATTATGACAAATGTGCTCTTTTAGAAGATAAGCAGCAGAGCACTGACAATTTACAATATTTTCAAATAAGAGCCACATTTACTTAATACTTTTCTAAGAAAAAAGTACTCTCTTGGGTATTTGAAATGCATTCTAGGGCCAGATCACCTCTAGGAGCAGTGGGACCACCTGTGTGTGAAGGCTCTGGGGTTTGACAGCCAGCAGTACCTTGTAGTTGGTAGGGTCATAAGTCAGTGTGTTTCCAAGATGTTCAAATGCCTTCTGGTAAATGCCAAGCTTGGAAAAAAGCAAACCAGAGAATTACATCGGGGGAGATGGCATTAGGGAGTTTGGCCAACCACACCCTCAACAGATACACCCTGCCTGACTTTTCTGGGTTTTTCTGACAAAAGCCACAGATACCAAATTTTTAAAAAAGAAAACTAAGGGCCCCACATTTCTTTTTCCTCCTACTTCATTGATTTGTCCCCTAATAAGGTCAAAGTAGCTATCTGCCAGGAACCATATCTGCCACACTGGTGCTGCCACACACTAAGGACTCTTGGCAGGAAATAGGCTGGTGAGCCTTCTCTCCCCTGGGGCCAACCTCCCAAGCCAAGGCCCAGGAAGGCCCAGGGTTAAGCTCCTTAGAGAAAAATGAAACAAACAAGGAACCACAGAGGCAGAGCTGGACGCAGGATTTTTATTCTAGACAATGCTTTGCCTTCTCTGAACCTGAACCTGGCTGGGAAGAAGGAACAATAGAAACAGCCTTTGCCCCAAAGCCCTAATACCACCACAGTACTTCCACCACAAAATGCCAGTCTCCCTGACCACAAGTTGTTTTTCATACATGTTCTTTCTTTGGTTGGGTAAGAACTAGGCTCAAACAGGTGTATTTGCCTCTGATTTGCATGCTGAAAATTAAGTTCATTCCTTTAGCAGACAAAGGGTATCAAGTGCAGAGTAAAGTGTATGTGCTTCTTATGACCTTTAGTAAATTGTGTTCAAGTAAAAATGCAGGAAAACCGCAACACACAAAAGTGCTTTTTCTTTTCTGGCTGTGTGGCTTACAGGATCTTAGCTCCCTGACCAGGTATTGAACCTGTGTCCCCTGCAGTAAAAGCATGGAATCCTAATCACTAGACCACCAGGAAGTCCCCAAAAGCATTTCTAACATCAGTGCATGGATAAGCAAAGCCCTCTTACCTGTAGGTAGAGTAATCCTAAAGTTGTAAGAAGTTCCGTATTTTCCGGTGAGAACCTGCGACACAAGAGACGCTCAGAGGGAAACACGATGTGTATGAGTGATACTGGCACCCGCAGCAACCGCACTGCCCGCTCCCGTAAGAACTCTCAAAGGGATTTGGGAATTTCCTCTAAGAGTACGTCAACCCCGCTATAGGGAGGACTGCTCAACAAGACAGAAATGGGACTTAGAACCTAGACTCCTTCCTCAGGACCTTTTCTTATAGCCGAAGTCCTCAGAACCTAAGGAATATTTTGTGCTCATGTCTTAATTACACTAATAAGAGTTCAAGAATAACGCTCTATAAACCAAGTCGGTCTAGAACACACACAATTTTAGCTACTTCCCTCTTGTGAGATTTTTTTGTTGTTCTCACTGCACTCACAATGCCAGCCAGCATAATTATTTCCTGGGTAATTTAGGATCCCAAAGCCCCTGATGCTCTGCTCTCCACATTAAACAAAAAGTCACACTAAACAGCCAAACTAAAGAAGAAAGACACACACCAGCTCTAGGAAAGAATTGGCCATTGGCTTTGTGGAATAAACACTGGCTTAAGTAAAAGACTGACTGCCATTCCAGTCCCTCACCGGCATCTGTCTTTGTCAAAAAACAAAAGCAACACTGAGCTGAGATGATCTGACTACAGGATCGTTAGACAGTTTCAACAGTGAAAATGGCAAAAGGTGAAGAACATCTCCTGCTTCTAAGAAATGAGGTAGGGTGCAGGTTACCTATACGGAGACCTGAGTCACAGGGACAAAGCCCCTGCCTGGTGAAGTATTTGCTAAGTATTTGTTCAACCAGGTATTTGCTCTTCACTTTCTGCCATTAATTCCCATTCTGATCACCTCTTCTCCCCAACCAAGTAGGTAATTTCCATGATTCTAGTGGCATCCTTCCCCCTACCAAAACATGACTACACTCTCTGAAGCTGTGGGCCATAAACAATGGTTTCTATCATCTCAGTAAGGCTCCAAATGCTCAGCTGTCCTCCAAAGTCTCATTTGAGGATTTCAGTGACTTAAGTCCTTAGCCAGACACAGCAAGAATGTGTGAACTAATGTAATTAATGTGAGCTAAGCTCAAAGAGCCAATTTCTTGAGTTGGGGTCAAGGGTCAAGGCTTCCACTCAGCACCACAAAGATTCAACATATGGCTACATGGGCTCCTACCTACTTGTCCCTGTAAACGTAGCCTCTTGATGACAGAAGTCTTTCTTGCAGCCTAACAAACCAAAGGATTTTTATGTCTTTTTAGATATAAAATATGAAAAATATTCAGAAGCAGCGTTGTTGTGACTAATGTAACTAGAAAAGTTACTATCATGGTAGAAGACAAGAGTAATTAACAACAGAAATCTAAATTTAGTCCAAAGTCTTGTTTTCAGGAATAACAGACTTTGTGGCCTTGGTCACTCTAACAAGTGACCAAACAAATGAGACAAAGGCATTTTGTTACAGCTATCCCACTTAAACCAGACAAGATCTAGGCAGAAAGATAAGATTCCCTAGAAAAGAGAAACAGAATACCACACTGGGAATGCCAGTCAATTCCATTATCAACAGGGGTTAGGCAACAACCTATGGAATGATGGCTTAACACAGGAGGAACCTGGATCCCTGAGTGACCTCGTGGAGCAGAGAGCTGCGCAGGACCAGCCACATAGGACCAGCCACACAGACAGGTGAGAAAGAAACCTAAGTTGTCCTTATTTAAGGCACTGGGAGCTCTAAACTTTAGCTTAACATTCATTCTAACTCATAGAACTCACACAATGTGTAACCAGTCACACGTGTCCTCTCTCAGGCATGGGAGATCACGTCTGCTCCCATTTTTTAGTTTCTCGTTGCTCTAAAGGAACCAACACACTTACTCCACTGCTTTCTTGTAGATTTCAATGGCCTTGTCCAAGTCTCCCTTCAGCAAGAAGATCTTGCCCAGCATTATGTAAGTCAGATCGTGTCTGTTAAGATGTAGGGCATTGTGCAACTGGTCTTGTGCCTAACAAGATTGACAGAGTAAAGAGAACCAAATTACCACCAGGAAAGGACAATGACTCTGTATGGCTAATGTAAAGAAAGCTCCTGCTGTACTCAAGTAGGAGCATCACATTTCAGCAAATGATCCACCACCCAACAAAACTAAAACATACCCAAACTGTGCTCTCACAGGACAGCTGGAAACATGAAATGTCTGCCTCTGGTGCCACTTGGGGGCTTATACAAAAGGATTAACCTTTTGAGTGTTTTCTGCTTTTTGATATCCATTCCCGTGACTCACATTCCATATGTCAAGAGGGATATCATGGTACATAGAGAGTACTGCCCCAAACTTGACCCCAGTTGCACCGCTGACCAACTGCACACCCTTCTCCGGGGGACCTCATTTTCCTCACCAATAATTGGATAAATGAATGTTCATTTATTCATTCAGTAGATATCATCAAGTGCCTACTGCTCTAGGTACTAGTATACCAAGCTAACAGAAAACTCCTCACTCTGTTAGAGCTTATCTTGCCGATGATAAAGGCTGTTTAGTCCTTCACTGATTCAACAAGTATTTATATAAATGCCAGCTACTGTATTTTCTTAGCCTGTTAGCTTTACAGTAAAATCTAAATATAATTCTCCCCTCCTCAGTTCAGGTCTGACCAAAACCAAATCCAGCTCTCTGGATTTGGTACTGAGGAGATATGTACTGAGGAGAAGGCAATGGCAACCCACTCCAGTACTCTTGCCTGGAAAATCCCATGGATGGAGGAGCCTGGTAGGCTGCAGTCCATGGGGTCGCTAGAGTCGGACAGGACTGAGAGACTTCACTTTCACTTTTCACTTTAATGCATTGGAGAAGGAAATGGCAACCCACTCCAGTATTCTCACCTGGAGAATCCCAGGGACGGGGAGCCCAGTGGACTGCCGTCTATGGGGTTGCACAGAGTCGGACACGACTGAAGCGACCTAGCAGCAGCAGCAGATATGTACTTGCTTAAAATCTCTCTGAAGAGAAAAAGCTCCTAAGCAAGTATAAACAGCCATCTGCCCAGAAAACCTAATCAACTAAATATGTATATTTTATTTGCACAGATACAGGTATTATTTGTTTTTCTATGTCATAGAAGAGCAAAAGTTACTCTCACACCTCAACTGCTGATGTACAGTTGTTTTTTTTTTAAGAACCCCAAGGGATTGATTAGATTGCTTCAGTTTACAAACTGGTATATATTAAACATTATCAAATGAGGATCAACTAATTCAGGTTCTCAGTCCTATCAGCACTGGAGAAAAGAAAATTTCAGTCACTAAGTGGGAGAATTATGAAGGAAACTAACCAACCCCACTTTCATTAACTTTTAGAGTTCTCAATAATTTGGTCTACCCCTCAGTTAAGATATATACATTTTTTCACCTTTATCTGAGTACCAGAATAAGCTCAACAGTTTCATCTGATCATACGAGTCTTGGGCACCACAGCTTAATCACAATGAAATATAAAAATCTCACGTCAAACTACTTAAGATTAAAAATTCATTTCCAATGACCTGAAAACTGAAATGTAAGATAGCTCACTTGGCCATAATTACACTTATAAGACTTACAGATCCACTTTTTTATATTTAAATTTTATTGGACATTTGTGTTTCTATTCTGGAAAATTAAACTAAGGTGTGGAAAATAGGAAGAAAGGAATGAGATTGCCATTTCCTCTGTTTCTAGCATTTGTCACCTTCTTGTTAAAAGCAGGGGGAAAAAAGATGAATAGTGACAAATGAGAATAAAAGTGGGGGTAAATGTATATGGAACTTTCATTTTTACTTCCTAAAGTCTCTGCAAGCAGTAGGAATAATATAAAATGACCCATGGGACCTGTATAAAAGTGTACCCTCAGGGAAATCCCCAGACAACTGCTCACCCACCACCACCACCATTTCTACAAATTACCTTGTCAAACTGTTTCAGATAAATATAGCAAACTCCTAGGTTATGACAGATTTCCTACACACAAAAGAAAGGAAAAGAAGTGTAAATTCCACAGTAATTATTAGAGTGTGAACAGGCATCTAGAGATTATTGCTGCTTGACAAAATTTAAGCCTGAAAATATGTACTATGGTTAGTTTTTTACTTGAATATTATTCAGATTATAAGAGATAAAAGCAGAATAAACCAGTGATCTTCCTGGGCTTATGTAGTACCTTTGGGTGCATACCCAGCCATACCCATAGAGCTGCTCACGGAACAAACCCTTTGTGCCCTCTTCTCAGAAGAAACTACCACAGTTCCTTCTCCAGCTCTAAGGAGGGGTGTGGGTGTGGGTGTCAGACTTCTTCTCACAGGAATCTAGGAGTTCACTCACTAGGTGATATGAACTTGGAGGCTGACAGTGCCATCTGGAGGCTACTACAATGGAATACAGATATGTGAAAAATGAAAGTGTTAGTTGCTCAGTCGTATATGACTCTCTGTGACCCCACAGACAGTAGCCCACCAGGCTCCTCTCTTCAGGGGATTTTCCAGGCAAGAATGCTAGAGTAGTAGCCATTCCCTTCTCCAGGGGAACTTTCCCACCCAAGGATCAAATTCAGGTTTCCTGCATGGCCCTGTGCTGCAGGCTTCTACAGACTGGCTCCAGTTACAGATACATAATTGGATATGTAATCGGGGCTTATCTACAGAAGTGTGCAACACAGGTCAGCAAACTGCGACCCATGGGACAAATCCATCCTCTGCCCCTTTTTATAAATAAAGTTGTATGGAACACAGCCACAACCACTTGTTATGTATCCTCTATGGTTCTTTCATAGAACTTCAGAGTTAAGTAACCAACAAAGACCGTATAAAGCACGCAAAGCTTAAAATATATATTAACCTGACCTTTACCCCCCTCCCCCAAAATGCCAACCTCTGATCTACACAGAAAGAAAAAAACAGCAGAAATGCAGAGAAGCTAACTCGGTTGCTGACAGCTTTCCAGTTCTAGTTCACTGCAAGATCAATCTATTTCCTGACCTTGTGTTCTACAGAATCTATATAACTCCCTTATATTAAATCATTTTTATTTAACGCAGCTTTAAAGAAAGGAAAAGGCAAGGGGTGAGGAAACTGCTCTTGGGAAACTTAAGGACCATCTTAGTAGTGAGAAGTGCAGAAGCACACGCAGACCCAGGAGTGTCCCTCTCTGAAGAAGTGTGAACCCTCAAGGGCTCAGAGACAAGTGTTTAATGTTTCCCAAGTTGCCTAAAATAACAACAAAATAGCAATCACTGATCCTATGCCAAATGTTTTTCATATATATTACTTTAATTTTCCCAGCAAATCTGAAGCATAAGTATAACAATTCTGATTTTAGGGATAAGGGAAACTGAAGCTCAGAGAAGTTAAGCAGTTTGCTTAATACAGAAAGCATCAGCACAGGGATTTTTTTTTCTTAGTTCTAAATCTTACAGAATTTCAAGAACATGGAAGCAACCTAAATGTCCATCAACAGAGAAATGGATAAAGAAGACATGGTCATATATACAATAGAATATTACTCAGCCATAAAAAATGAGAATGTTCCATCTGCAGAGACTTGGATGCACCTGAAGACAGTCATTCAGAGTAAAGCAAGTCAGAAAGAGAAATATATATATACTGTATAGTATCACTTATATGTGAAATCTAGAAAGATGACACAGATGAGCTTATTTGCAAAGCAGAAAGGGAGACACAGACATACCAAACAAACGTATGGATACCAAGGAGGGGAGGGGCAGGGATGAACTGGGAGATTAGGAGTGACATATATATACACTACTATAAAAAAACAGATAGCTAATGAGGACCTACTGTATAGCACAGGGAACTCTACTCAATGCTATCTGTTGATCTAAATGGGAAGGAAATTCAAGGAAGAATTTGAATGGCTGATTCACTTTGCTGTACATCAGAAAATGACACAACACTGTAAAGCAACTATACTCCAATAAAAATAGAGTAAGATTGTGATGACCATTGCACAACTCTGTAAATATATTAAAAAATAATGAATCATCTAATTTTAATAGGTGAATTGCATGGTATTTGAATTATATTTCAATAAAGCTGATAAAAAGAAAGAAAAGGATTTCCCCAGTGGTCCAGTGGCTAAGAAGCCTGACAATGCAGAGGACACTGGTTCAAACCCTGGTCCAGGAAAATTCCACATGCTGTGAAACAGCTAAGCCCACACGCCACAACTACTGAGCCTGCACTCCTAGAGCCTCCCGAGCCACAGCTACTGAGCCCACACGTCTACAGTCTGTGCTCTGCAACAAGGAGCCATCGCAAGGAGAAGCCTACACACACAATGAAGAGTAGGCCCTGCTCACTGCGACTAGCGAAAGCCTGAGCACAGCAGCAAAGACGCAGTACAGCCAAAATAAAATAAAAAATGTTAAAAAAAAAAAAGTGGTCTCAGATTGCTAAGAAGGGACTATTTTTAAAAGGAAAAAAGAATTCCAACATATATATATATATGTAGAGAATCACCATGTCCTCATTGTCTTGCTCCAACAACCATCCAATCCATACCCCCACATCCATCCCACTACTTCTGTAAGCAAATACCAGATAATATAACATTTTATCCACAAATACTTCAGTATGTATTTTTCTATTTTTATTATTTATATATTTATTTTCGGCTGTGCTGGGTCCTCACTACTCCATGTGCTTTTCTCTAGTTGTGGTGAATGAGGGCTACTCTGTTGCACAGCCTACTCATTAGGGTGGCTTCTCCTGTTATGGAGCACGGGCTCTAGGGCGTGCAGGCACTCGTGGCTTCAGTAGTTGTGGTCCCCAGGCTCCAGAGCACAGGCTCACTAGTTGTGGTGCACAGGCTTAGTTGCTTCTTGGCATGTGGGATCTTCCCAGACCAGGACTTGAACCCATGTCTCCTGCATTGGCAGGCACACGCTTTACCACTGAGCCACCAGGGAAGTCCCTCAGTATGTATTTCCAAAAGATAAGATCTCTCTTTTATAAAATCTACCCACAATACCATTATCATACTTGGGGAAAAAAATTAGTTACTGCTTAATATCTGATATTGAATCATGTTCAATTTCTGATAAATGACTCACGATAAATTTTTCTTAAATCACAACCCAAAATATGTCCACACATTGCCAAGCAGTGGGATTTGAGCTCAGGCCTGTCTCTAAAGGTAGGGCTGTAATTCTCCTCTCTCTAACTCCACAAGTACATTCCACTTCATCACCCTTTAAGAATGTACACACGAAGCTGGAGAGAGAAGAAATATAGCCTACTGTCCTTTCATGTCCTGGAAGGTAACTAATGCCCCTACCCTTTTGAAAATATTTGCCATAGCTATTACTTTGCAAAACAACAGCAATATGCCTTAAACAAACTGACAGCCAAGGAAATTTTTGAAATTTGAAAAGAAAAGTAGAACAAATCAGAGTTAAGTTCTGTTTTTCATGGGGTGAGAGGATGCAGCAGACACCGTGCAAGGGCAATTGATACAGTGGAAAAATTACAGGCCTAAAGTGAGGAATTCTGGATTCTAGACCTGAATTCTGGCTCCATTTCTGCCATTACCTCACTGTGTACCCTTCAGCAAGTCACTCCATCTCCAAAAGCCTCAGCTTCCTCATCTAAAAGTACAGGAAATCCTCCCTACTTAACAGCTGCTCCGAAAGTCCAATGAGATCATGGCAAGAGGAATTATTCTCCTGCAGCTAGACCGTGGAATACCCTGATGAGTCCAAGAAAGCAGAGCTATAGGTTTTCTACAGGCCACAGGCACTCGTGAAGCATCAGGGCAGAGAATGGATGTTTGAGAAATGACCACCTCTACTGGCACCAATGGACCTGTTATTACAAGTAATACCAAATGAGTAATACCAAATGAGTAATAAATACCAAATGAGCTCTTTCAACCAACTGGACATAAACATTTTCCCTTTCCCCCAATCCTGTCCCTGAGCTCACCTGTCTCACTTCCTTTCTATCTCCCTCTATGGACTCATTTTCTCTTCAGCTCAGCCTTTTGAGAGAGTCATTTCCTAGGCAGGTTGATAAGAAGTCTAGGGGTCCCCAAGGAGAGAGGGGTCTGGAATTCTCAAGGAGGAAGAAAGGACAAACTTATTTCTCTACATTCCTTAGGATTATATAACAATGTATTCTGCCTGAGGACAGTCTCTGGATTAAACCTTCTCTTTATAAGGATTATATAACAGCAATGTATTCTGCCTGAGGACAGTCTCTGGATTAAACCTTCTGGCTAATTCTGTTATCTTAAAATGTAAATTATGGGAGTAGGTCTGGTGAGGTGTTTACAGCCTCCAGACCTTCATTGGATTAGTTGGAGAATATATAAACTCATTGCTAAAATTAACAAGCGGGGTACTCTTTCTACCCCCTTCTGATGCCTATGTCAGAAGCTTTCTCTATCTCCTTTATACTTTAATAAAACTTTGTTACACAAAATCTCTGAGCGATCCAGCCTCGTCTCTGGCCCCGGATTGAATTCTTCTCCTCCGGGGGCCAAGAATCCCAGCGTCGTGATTCAACAACAACCTTTCACTTTCAAACTGTTTTTTCCAGGATTCCATCCTCAGCTCACTGCAGAGTGATCTCATCCAATTTCATGGTTTTAATCATCACCTTTGTGTTGACTCCAAAACATGTATCTCTATCCCAGAACACTTGAGCTTCAGATTTCTATATACAGCCATGTATTGGATACATCTCAATTTAGATATCCTACCAGAAGCTACAATACATCATGTCCATAATCTTCTGAAAATAGGATTTAATTCTAATTTGTTATCACCACCCTCTCCCCTAACTTGCTTCTCTTCCTTCCTTATTTCCTATTTCCTTATTTCCTGGTTGATTGTCCCATAAACCACCAATCCATCTTTGCCTGGCACACAGCACGCACTCACTTGTTGAAAAAAGTGACTAAATGAACAAAAGAGTAACTCACTTTTCCTTTATCTGTAGCTTTACTTTGGCCTTTGGCTATAAAATACTCAACGGCATAAAGACTTAAACAACTCAGTCTTCAGATCTGCAGAAAAGTGACTGAGAAACACATCTAAAAAATAATAGGGCCATAAGAACTGCAGGGAAAACCCATGCTAGCTCTTTCTACTAATCAATCTAATCCTTTACCCTTCAATGTATCTAAGAATCTCCTTCACTCTTAGATGTATCTTTCTAAGAATCACAGTTATTTTGAAAAAACCATCAACATGAAAAAGAAGAACCAAAATAAAGAGAGGAAGATAAAGATAATTGTGGAAAGCAGAAAAGAACTTCAAAGGGTCAGAGACATGAAGAAGCAACTGTAAGAAAAGACAAAGTTCTTGAAAATTAAAAATATAATTACAGAAATAAAAAACATTAAATATGAATATAGCTAAAAACAAAAATGATGATTTGGAAGATATGACTGAGGAAATATCTGAATGTACAGCAAAGACAAGGATATAGAAAATATGAGAGGCAAGTTAGAAGACAATGAGAACAGATGTGGAACATGTGTAATAGAGTGGAAAACTGTGACCAACGCTGCTAGTTATCTCCCTGATATTCACCCTCTCCACCTCCGGGAAAATCCAATGGACAGAGGAGCCTGGTGGGCTGCAGTCCATGGGGTTGCTAAGAGTCGGACACGACTGAGCAACTTCACTTTTACTTTTCACTTTCATGCACTGGAGAAGGAAATGGCAACCCACTCCAGTATTCTTGCCTGGAGAATCCCAGGGATGGGGGAGCCCAGTGGGCTGCCATCTCTGGGGTCGCACACAGTCGGACACGACTGAAGCGACTTAGCAGCAGCAGCAGCTGATTACCTTACTAACAGAAACCTAATTACATTTAGAGTGACAATGTGTCCAACTTAAAAACTATATTTCCCAGTCTTCTTTACAGAACAGGTAGTCGATATAATGTACATGGAAGTCTGTTGAGGATTTCTGGGAAAGTTATACTTTCTCAATAAAGGTTATGTCTTTTTCTCTTGTTGCCTCCTCTCTCTCCCTACTAGAAGAATAATGTGGTGTTAGAGCTGTAGCAGCCATCTTGCAGCCATGAAGAAAAAGTCTCAGTGTTGTTGTCAAATCAGTATCAGTAACTACTTACCTGGGCTTCTTGTTACATAAGAAAAAAATAAACTCATAATTTGTAAAGTCAGTGTTTAATGTTTTGTTGCAGTTACAAACAATCCCTAAATGATACAGACAATGGAGAGGAAAAAATAATCGAAGAACCACTCCAAAAAAAAAAAAAAAAGCTACCTCTCTATCCAAAGGCAAGGGTCTTCAAAGTGAAAGAGCCAATTGAATGCAAGAGAAAAGAAACATATCATGACAACTATTACTGGTATTTCAGAACTCAGTTCCCTACTTACCCAGTCTTTCTGATTAAGTTTAGCCGCTTCATTATATACTTCAACGGCAGCTTTATGTTTTCCCAAAAGAAATCTGGGAACAGAACACATTTTCTGTAATTATTAACATAAAGCTTTTATAAAACCAAACCCCACTAGTCCCACGTTTGACTCATGTTCCAGCCAGCAGAGAATTTTGGAAGCCTCTTCCTTATGATCAGCTTGTGTAGGTTTAGCCAGTGAGACTCTTATATACCAACAGCAGAAGCTCTTGGTAGAGACAGAGCTGGTAGCTGTTCCAAGGCCTTGGTCCCATTCTATACCGATTTTAGTGAAAGTGTTAGTTTCTCAGTTGTGTCCAACTCTGCAACCCCATGGACTGAAGCTTGCCCAGCTCCTCTGTCCATGAAATTCTCCAGGCAAGAA
This sequence comes from Nanger dama, assembly GCA_917880005.1. NCBI lineage: Eukaryota > Metazoa > Chordata > Mammalia > Artiodactyla > Bovidae > Nanger > Nanger dama. Next base: position 19,539,590 of record CAKJTW010000036.1, on the reverse strand, counting down.
TACTGGAGTTGGTAGCCATTCCCTTCTCCAGGGGATATTCCTGACCCAGGGATTGAACCCAGGTCTCCTGTGTCTCCTCCACTGCAGGTGGATTGTTTACCATCTGAGCCACCGGGGAAGCCCCGATTTTAATCAAAGTCTTGTGTAATTTATTTTCCCCAATCTACAATAAATGTAGACCAAGAAACAAGCCAAATTAATTCCACATTAAACAAGAATTGCCACAATTTTTCATCATCATGTATTAGGGACATGCCTTTCTCTTCCAAACTAAGTCTCTTTCCTTGATACTAATTCTGGAGACAGAGGGGAAAATCAGCCTCTGTGCAGACAGTACAGGTTATCGATGACACTGCAAGTTAGAAAGTGAGGGTGGGAACTCCACAGATCATACTCTACTACTCTGGAGTAGTAAAGCTATTAGTACTTAAAAGCTTATAAAGATTCTAGAGAGTGCCAGAATCCAGGAGCCTTCAGAGGCTTAACAAACACTTAAACACTACAAAACACAACAAACACTACAAAACTACTGTGTGTATAGTATTATGCTAAGTATTGGAACAGTAAACAAGAAAAATTCCATGGGTTGGCAATATGATTTGGGTACTTGAAGCACAGAATGTTACTATTTGAGAAATACTATCAGTGCTCTCCTATCAAACTAGAATATGCAGTGTGTGAAATACTCAGTTGCTTTATACCAGTTATCTCATTTTCTCAAATTTCAAAATTAATCCACTCTTCAAAGTGAATTTGTTACGTTTCTCTTTAAGCAAGCCCCAGCCAGAGAATGCACTTCACACTATTCTCCACCAGTGCCCGAAGGCCTCCAGGCGCCAACACTCACAAAGATCTGGCCACCTGCTTGAGGTTATCAGCACACTGAGGGCTGAGAAGAGCACACATCTGAAAGAGTCTTAGGGATTCTTGGATATTTCCTTCCAGGCGAAATATCAAAGCTGCCAAGAGAGAAAACACAGAAAATAAAATCATGTTCTAAGAATGGAGCCTGGCATGTGAACAATTGGAGAAAGAGGGAAGTAGGAAATTTTATCAAAGAAATCCCTTGGATAACTGTGTCTTAAAATACAATCAGATATGACTTCAGATGGACTGAAACAAGCAGCAAAGTTGGTGATGTGCTGAAACCTTTTTTAAGGTATCTGGGACCTACCTATTTCTCCACTCCCAGCTTCCAACAGGCAGATAATCGGGTGCCTTGTAAATTATTCCAGAAACTTATAGCTCCTATCAGATGCTCTATTAATCTTGGTAATACCAACTTCACCTGATAGTTTTCAGAGAGTACACCCAAATGGGGCACGTGCAATAAAAACCCAAGTCCAACAAGGAGATGCTGGCAAAGAATGCAGTAATATTTCAGAGTTGGTTCTCAGTCTAGCAACCAATCAGAATCAATCATTTTTCCTAGGCCTAAGTTTTCAGAAGATTTACATGCTTAAGTAGTATGAGGCACTGTAAGTCTGGAACTGGTGATATTGGGAATAAATAAGCATTATCTTGCCACAATGTCCTAGATATGTTAATATATTACCAATTACATCAGAAAATTGCATATTAATCTGAAGACTACAAATGCAGAGTGGGAAACAAAACCATTCATTTACAAATCAAACAGTCAGAAAGTTCCTGAGTGCCCAAGTAGCAACCAAGGATGCTACTTGGGCACTACAGAGTAAAATTCCAGTCAATCCCTATAATCCCTATATTATTCAGTCCCTATAATATTTGATTTCTGATGACTTCCATTTATTCTCTGCTTTGTCCTGTATACCTCTAGGCTTCTTCCCTTCATCCTGACTCCCGTACAAAAAATCCTCAAGCTTTTTCTCACCTCTTCTAGCTTGACTACAAAGAATTATTGAAAAGCCTCCTCTGGGCCCAGCACTGCTGCAAGAGGCAGTGACCCTAACAACAATTCTGAAAAACACTAGCCAGAAACTAGAATAGGGGTGAAAGACAGTAGCAAGCTTTTAACAGAACTAGTCATTTCTGAGGTCAAATCCAGCACAATAATTACATTCTGATTTCAAAAAAAATAGTAATACTAAACAAGAGATTTGTGGAACATTTACTTGAATTTAATTATTTCATAAGTTGTTCTTTTTCCAGAATCTAGGCAGACTGTGCATTTCTCTAGCAAGAAGAGAAGAAACATATGTCTCACCTTGGACATAGATTGCATATTCACATAACCCATGAGTCTCCTGAAGCTGTTGTTTGATAACAGCCTGAAAAGAAACAAACAATACTTCTGAGTAGTGGTTATTTGTCTTCAAGTGTTTTTAAGTAAAGGAAGACATGGACACCTGTCTGCTGTCACCTTGTTTGATCTATACGCTGAGCACATCATGAGAAATGCCAGGCTGGACAAGTTACAAGCTGGAATCAAGACAGGTGGGAGAAACATCAAACGCTACCACCCTGATGGCAGAGAGCAAGGGGGAACTGGAAGGCCTCTTGATGAAGGTGAAGGGGGAGAGTGGAAGAGCCGGCTTAAAACTAAATATTGAAAAAACTAAGATCATGGTATCCAGCCCCTTTACTTCCTGGCAGATGCAGGGGGAAAGGTCGTAATAGTGACAGATTTCCTGTTCTAGGGCTCTAAGATCACTGTGGATGGTGATTGCAACCACGAAATCAGAGGACATTTGCTTCTTGGCAGGAAAACTATGACAAACCTAAACAGTGTGTTGAAAAGCAGAGACACTGCTCTGCCGACAAAGGCCCAAGCAGTCAAGGCTGTGGACTTCGCAGTGGTCACATACAGTTGTGAGAGGTGGGACCGTAAAGAAGGCACAGCTCCAAAGAGTCGATGCCTTTGCACTGTAGTGCTGGAGAGGACTCCTGAGAGTCCCCTGGACAGCAAGGGAGATCAAACCAGTCAATCTTAAGGAAATCATCCCTGAATATTCACTGGAAGGACAGACGCTGAGGCTGAGACTCCAGTATTTTGGTCGTCTGATGCGAACAGCCAACTCACGGGAGAGGTCCCTGATGCTGGGAAGGACTGAGGGTGGAGGGAGAAGAGGGCGTCAGAGGATGGGATGGCTGGATGGCATCACCGATGCAATGGACATGAACTTGAGCAAACTCTGGGAGATGGTGATGGACAGAGAAGCCTGGCATGTTACAATCCACAGGATCACAAAGAGTCAGACATGACGGGGCAACTGAACAACAAGACATGGACAAGGAGTATATGTAAGGAATCAAGAGATAGGAAAAAAAGGAGAAGCAGTAGGTATGGAAGGAAGCAGGTAAATTTGGCTACAGAAAAGTTGAATCTGAAATGTCTGTGAAGCATTCAGTATGCATCAGACTGATCTGGTGATCAGGAAGAAGTGTGCAGAACAAGTAGAGAAAAGAATAAAGGACAGTACACAGGGACAGCCCTAATTCTTAAGAAACAAGCAAAGGAAAAGAAGCTGAAAGAAAGGAAACAGAAAAAGTGGTCAATAAAGGAAAGGGGAAATAAGGATAGTATCACAGAAGGAAAAAAAAAAACTTTCCGAATCCATACTGGAACAAAACATTGCTAGTTCTTTGCACTGCTGTGAGTACAAATGTGACAGGTACAAAAATCAAAACCTTAAAAGCATTGCAAAGTTCTGAATGCCAAAAAAGACAATACCAAGGATATATTCTGCGTGACGATACTATTCTCTGCCAGAAAGTATGTAACATATATACTGTCACCAAAGATACAGTTTAGAGAAAAGAAAATACAAATGGTTTTAAAATATACAAAGGATCAAGCTCACCACAAGAATTATGAAATAAAAGTGAAACACCATTTTTCACCTATGCTGATTTGAACATATGCTCTCCACCATAAGACCAACAAGTCCAAGAGAGCAGAGGCTCCTTCAGCCTGGTCTTGAAATGAGAAGACACATGGAGCACGCTGGAACCTGATCCACAGACTGTGGTTAAACCTTGCCAACCTAGAGCCAATCTGAAGGCCTATGAGTAATAAATAAGGCCACTGACATTTTGAGGTTGTTTGTTAAGCAGCATTATCACAGCAAAAGCTAACTGATACACAAAATGTGAAGAAACAAGATTTCACACATTATTAAAATAATGGGTTATTACCTGCCATACAAACTTAGTGACAGATACACACGCTTAATCAAAGCCTGCCTCTCATGTTCTCTATCACCACAGCCTCTTACCTTGCATGCTTCATAATCCTTCTGGATATAATAGAGATGTATCAACCAGTTCTGCTTCTCCAAAATAGGGAACTCCGGAGCTGGGTTGCATATTTTGACAAAAACAAACAGTCTTTGTTAGGTTTTCTCCTTGAGCATTGTCCTCATGTCTAAACTAACCAAAAGGAGACTGTAATATCATGTTAAATTCTTCATGCTGCTGACCATTTTTAACCAAAGTGGATTAAAAATGTGTGGATTATTACATTAAGAGATAATTGTCCTACTAGTACAAATTCAATATGTATTCCTGTACAGTTTGTGTGGTTCATAATATCAGTTTCTCAACTGATAACTTGCCTTAAGGGAAAAACAGAATCATTCTTTCCCTCTTTTCCTTTCTCTCTCTTCCGGGTTTTAGAAGGTGAATAAAATGACTTTCCAAAAGATATTTCAGGAGTGTTACTAACAAAATATATATAACATAGTTAATATCACATACAGATCAGAGGACCAAAAATAGCTAAACACAGTCTTAGCAATAGCTCAAATGTGAAACATTATACTGTTGCCCAGTAATGAGAAGTCAACAAGGAGAAAAATATTTCAGACACCTCAGACACTGAAAATGATTCACGACAGAGAAACTATGAGTTACTATTCCTTTGAGTTCAATTAAAATATAGGTAAAAATTCATTAAGAAGTTAACTTTTCTATGGAAAAAGAAGACAGTTATTCACACCAACCTCAGAACAGTGGAGACCTCAAGGAAGAAGGAAGAATGAATTAGAAATCAATAAAAAGGAGAATTAAACTCTTTAATGCTTTAGCTATCAAAAAAAATTAAAAGCTCTAAAATATATATAGCTAAATGTTTTTATTTATTAAATCTGGCCTGTAAGCACATGGGTATTTGTTATTTTTTATGCATTTTAATACATGATTGAGGTATTCCCTGATTATTTTAATTGTCACTTTTTTTGGCCACAGCACACCACATATGGGATCTTAGTTCCAAGACTAAGGATCAAACCTGTGCCCCTTGCAGTGCATAATGAACCACTGGACCACCGGGGAAGTTTTCGTGTTCCCTTATTTTCAAAATGTAAAAGAAAGGGCACACCAGGGGAAGAAAGGGAAATGATTTGTAATCACTGTTCCAGAACCTTAGGCCATTTAACAACAAAAAACCCAAGACTTACATGTGCATAATATTAATATGATGGTAAGGAAAAAAAAACTTACTGTGGCCCAGAATTAATATTGAAAGTGAAATTCATTCAGTCATGTCTGACTCTTTGTGACCCCATGGACCATACAGTCCATGGAATTCTCCAGGCCAGAATACTGGAGCGGGTAGCCTTTTCCTTCTCCAAGGGATCTTCCCAACCCAGGGATCGGAACCCAAGTCTCCCACATTGCAGGCAGATTCTTTACCAGCTGAGCCACAATTAAGAATGCTTTTTTCTTTTCCAATAGGAAATAACAATGGAGTTTATAAAGTGAAATTATGACAGAAATATGGATATAATTTTATAAATAAGAAAGAAAAAAAGATTAAATGTTAAGCAACCTAACTCTTCATCTTCCAATTACCCACATTCTCTGACTGGGACCACCCTTCTTCTAGTCAGTAGGGCTCATGTGAGACTCTTCAAAGACTTTTTTTTTCCTTCCTTCTCTTCCCTGAGCCCCATCAATCATCAGATATTAGCCATTCCTGTTCTGCCTAACTAACCATTTCCTATAAAAGACCACACAAATCATCAAGCTTAAATGCAGATCTGAGTGGGTATGCATGCAATCTTAAAGGAAGTCTCAACTGTATGACCTACCTCACTGTTACCTACCCCCTTTTCTAAAGGAAAGGAGACATTCTGAATCCTTTGAGTTTATAATATCACTATCACTGCTTCTATAGCCTAAAGAAAATTTATAAAATGCAAACTTGATTCCTTCTTTTTATTAAAATCTTGGACTTCCTGGGTGGCGCTAGTGATAAAGAACCTGCCTACCAATGCAGGAGACATAAGAGATGCAGGTTCAATCCCTCGGTTGGGAAGATCCCCTGGAGAAGGGCATGGCAACCCACTCCAGTGTTCTTGCCTGGAGAATGGCATGGACAAGAGGACTCTGGTAGGCTACAGTCCAAAGGTTTGCAAAGAGTTGGACATGACTGAAACGACTTAGCACACACGCACAATATTATTAAAATCTTATAATAAGATGAACTATTTTTTGTGTTCCATGGGTGAAGAATGGGAGAAAAAAAAAGCTCAATTTGTAAGCTATCTCAAAGGGCCCAGAGGCTCATGAAATGGAGTAGGAATTAGAAGAAGGGAAAGCACCACCAAATTCAAGTGTCTAACAGTCATTTCACACTCTTGATGATAGATTGTCTAAAAGTTAAAAGAACTCTAGGTTCACCAAAGACTTTACAAATCATTACAGTGCCATATAGTGTCCTATTACTGTGTAATCTTGGAAAACTTAGTCTCCTCATCTATAAAAACTCATTCATTCAACAAATATTCACTGAGTACCAACCACATGCCAGGCACTGTTCTAGGCAATGGGGAGACAAAAGTGAACAAAACTGATTATAAGCTTCCGGGAAGCTTGTAATCAGGGCAGAGTTGGGGGCTGGTAAGAGAGTGCTAGCAGAAGGGACAGATGATAATAAGATACCCGTTATTTGTGGTATTTTCCTCACACTTAAATAGAAGAATCAGGGGATAAAATATCCCCACAGAGTTGGCTGTGAGGACTGAATGACAATACATATAAAGAGATTATTGTCTGGTACACAGTAAGCCCTAAAGAGCGCTAGTTGTTGATGTTATTTTTATCATCATTAGTCAGTTTTGAAGATGAGGAAATTCTAGACACCACAGAAATCCCTATGAATCCTGAATTTAGTTAGAATTTTACCTGTAAATGTGTAAGCTGAATTTCTTGTACTCCAGATCATTGCTCAGTCAAATTCTCCCTACAAACAGGGATATTGGTTCATATATGCTTTCTCAAGTATCAGAATTACCTATTTGATAGATCCTAAAAACAATAAGACATTTAAGTGCAAAGCAGAGTCTCCTCCTGTATTTTATAGCAGAGCAAGGCAGTCATCTCCCATGCTACACTGAATTTAGGAGTCTATATTACCATGAAGGTCAGGTAACCAGCTGATGAGATAACGACACGGTAAGTCTTTCAGCTGTTTGTAAAAAGATCTCACTCAGCACACTGCCCCCTCTCATTTTTTATCAAGACAAGGTAAAGCCTGACTGTAAAAAGACCTGATTCACATCCCCAGCTCCCACATGGCTCTCCACCATCACCAAGGCAGTGGCAGCGGAAGGCTGGTGACCTGGCAACAATACTCCCTTGCCCTTCTCTTCTCCTGTCCCCATTCCACTCTTTTGTGACAGCTCTTTCTTTCCTCCCCTCTTAAGAATGCACCAGACACATCTCAAATAATTCCATAACCAAACAAACATGACATCACAAAAATTCTTCCCTGTAATTTGTCCTATCATATTTTTATTCTCATAAAAATAACCAAAATTCAAAAAAAAAAATTCAAAACTTTACATTAAATTTATTAATGGTAGTGAACAGCATCCTGGATATACAAATGTTGCTAATTAGTCACTAAGTCGCGTCCGACTCTTTGCGACCTCATGGACAGCAGCATACCAGGATTCCCCTGTCCTTCACTATCTCTTGAGAGTTTTGCTCAAACTCATGTACACTGAGTTGATGATGCCATCCAACCATCTCATCCTCTGTTGCCCCCCACTCCTTCTGCCCTCAATCTTTCCCAGCATCTGGAATGTTGAGCAGAAAATTATTGTGCTTTGAATTAATTAAATTTTCTACAATGACTAAGGCTTTTGTAAGTACATTACAAATGAACACTTCTTTGGTAACAGATCTCGTTAAGGAGAAGACACGTAGCACATAGGATTTTTACATGTAGAAGTCCAATCTTCAATCGGTAACGGACTTCTGTGGGACTTAGAGCAAGTAATTTAAGTCTCTGGGCCTCCATTTTTCCCCCCTATAATTTCCACTGGAGAAAATTATGAAAATCTGCAAGTGGTTATTCAACAAGTTAATTTCCTCATGTTAAAATAGGAACTATAATACTTTTCTACCTCAGTATATTACTGGGGACATCAAAAGAAATAACAAATCTTGAAATATGGAAGACATTTTTGTGATATCAATTTGAGCTCTGTATCAGACAGGGTCTAATGAGGAAACAAAGTACTTGAGGATTTAAAACAGAAGGGCTTCAATGCAGTGAACAGGTGAGGGAAGAAATGAGAACCAACAGGGAATAGGGATGCAAATCATAGGTTAGCATGGGAACAAGTCACTACCACCTCTGGACTGAGGGAAAAACAGAGGGAATGTATTGCCACCAGTACCTAAGGCTGAGGTTACCTGGAAGAAGCTCAAAGCATATGGCCTGACTGGCAGAAGCAACAAGAGACGCTTCAGAAACCACGCTACTCCTCCAGCTTCCCAAAGCAGAGAGAAAGAAGGGAAAGCCCTGTCTTCTTCCTCCCACCTTCCAATCTCCTGCCAGTTTCCCTCACTTGCTAATCCAGCCAGAAACTGTGCTGACACCCAGAGCCTAGGAAGGAATGATGGCTGGAAGGGTCTTCTCACAATACTCAGCAGAGAAGGGAAGGGTAAGGAATAGATCTGAAGGCAAACAGCGCCAGGATCAGCAGAAATGCCACCTCTGCTCAGGAATATAAATGATGATGAAGGAGGCAGAAACTAGACTAACTCAGCAGTCACCCAAGGATACGTGCTAGAAGACAGCTTTATTAAAAAAATATTAAACTGCTACCTACCCAACAGGTTTGCCTCTCATGAACTTAAAATGGGATGAGGAAGAAAGGAAAAATTCACATAACAGATTATGGTTTTACTACATACCCTGTGTGCATGTGTGCTTAGCCATGTCTAAATCTTTTGATCCCATGGACTACAACCCTCCAGGCTCCTCTGTCCATGGAATTTTACAGGCAATACTGGAATGGCTTGCCATTTCCTCCTCCATGGGATCTTCCCAACCCAGGGATCGAATCTGCATCTGCTGCACTGTGGGTGGATTCTTTACCACTGCACCACTAAGGAAGCCCTTACTACATACCCTAGATTACTTTAAACTATCTTACTTTCTAAAATCAAAACTTAATTCCCCATATTTATATATATTTTTATATTTTTTATATATTTATATGGTTTACATATATATTTATATGGTTTATTATTATCCATAATAATGCTGCTAAGTCACTTCAGTCGTATCCAACTCTGTGCGACCCCATAGACAGCAGCCCACTAGGCTCCCCCCGTCCCTGGGATTCTCCAGGCAAGAACACTGGAGTGGGTTGCCATTTCCTTCTCCAAAGCATGAAAGTGAAAAGTGAAAGGAAGTTGCTCAGTCGTGTCCGACCTTTAGCATGGACTGCAGCCTACCAGGCTCCTCCATCCATGGGAGTTTCCAGGCAAGAGTACTGGAGTGAAGTGCCATTGCTTTCTCCATCTATAATAATATGAACATTAATTTATTTATTTTGTGATATATATGTATATATATATCACAAAGTGTTTTCTCCCTTATTATTCCACCGAATATTCCCATGAGGCTAGTGAGTCATACAACTTTGGGACTATTCACAAATGAGGAAATTAAGATTCCAGAGGTTAAGTGATTTGCCTATATTCAAGAACTTATTAATGGAAGAGGCAGGGCTATATCCCAGGCCACCAAATTACTCATTTAACCACACCAAGTTTCTGTCCCAATTGTAAAGAACTTTCCAATTTTATACATTTAAAAACTAGAAAGTCCTTTATAATTGGGACGAAACTTGGTATAAATGAGTAACTTAGCAACACAAAATTAATAATGATATCAAAGTTTTCCTATTATCAAAAAAAAGCAGAACAGGACTTTTGACATATTATGGTAGCAAGATTTTTAATTAAAAAAAATTAAAACAACCATACATACATATAGTAAAAATAAAACTGAAAGGACAGAAAAAATATTAAAGACTCTGTCCATTCCCCCTCCTCGCTAGAAATTGTGTTATTTTCTCAGGAATCTATGCATAATTAAGCATATGGGAAACTGTACACACACACAAAGGTGATTACATTACATGTATTTGGAAACTTTGCTCATATCTACTGAACTTAAGTACATCCTTCCCAGTGACCCAGCAATCCTGCTACTAAGTGTACATAAGTACAAATCCTGCTACATAAGTGTACCCAAAAAAACATACACTTTAAGGATGGCATTATGCATAACATCTCAAAATGAAAGTGTCCCAAATGTTCATTTCAAGTAAAATGAATAAACTGGGGTATCACCCCATAATGTAATACTATGTTATGTTGGAAAAAAACAGCCATTATTGCATGCAACAAGATACATGAATACCATAAAGATAATTTTGAGCAAGGAAGTCAGATACTGAAATGTATACACTGAATGATTCCATCCACTTATATATCAAGTTCAAAAGTAGGAAAACCCTGTCTACAAGGTAGAAGTTAAATACCTAAGTAACCATCTTTGAGAGGAGTAGTTAATGACTGGTAGGGGGTATGAGGGAGGCCTCTAAGATGTTGATGATGTTCTATAATTTAATCAATATGGTGAGTACAAGGACTTGCTTGGTGGCACAGTGTATAAGAATCCGCCTGGCAATACAGAGGACACAGATTCAAGCCCTAGTCCACGAAAATTCCACATGCAGTGGAACAACTAAGTCTGTGTGCTCTAACTATTAAGCCCGCTCACCCCAGAGCCGGAGCTCCACGATAAGAAAAATCATTGCAATACGAAGCCCACACACCACAAGGAAGAACAGCTCCCCTCAACCAGAGAAAGCCTGCACAAAGCAATGACGATCCAGTGCAGCCAAAATAAAATAATCAATGAATCAAAAATAAATACATACATTGGTTTTATGTTTTAAAAAAGATGGTGAGTACATGGATATGTTCACTTTGTAAAAATGTATTAAGCTGTACACTTATAACATGTACTTTTCTGTATATATGGTATATGTTAATAAAAGTGTCAAGAACCAAATTAAACACCCCCCAACCAAAAAGATTAATTTCAATGCAGAAGAGGTGGGGGCACACAACTCAGTCTGAGGGTAAGGGTCATAACCTCCTAGACAAGACACAAAAAGCATTAACCATAAAGGAAAAAAAAAGGGGACACACAACTCAGTCTGAGGGTAAGGGTCATAACCTCCTAGACAAGACACAAAAAGCATTAACCATAAAGGAAAAAAAAATAATAAATCACCCTTCATCAAAATTAAAATTTCTGATCAAAAAGGAGTCAAAAATGGCAGTGGCTAAAAGACAAAAAAGGGAAAAGCCTCCGAAAATGGAATGGAACAAAAGAAAATCCATGGACCAGAGTGAGAACTTCAGGTGAAACAAACACACCCACTTCTTGGCTAGCCCAATTTGCATAGAGCAGGCTCAGCAGGGAGAAGACAAAATGTATCTCACACCTCAAGGGTGTACTATCCTTTGCTTGCCAAATAAAACTCTGAGCTGTAACCGAGTTGTAAAAAAAAAAAAAAAAAAAACTGATCATCAAAGATGCACTGCTGTGTGACTTCATGACAAGAAGTTCAAGCACAGACAGACAAAATTTACTTTCAGCGATGGAAATCAGAACAGTGGTTCCTCTAGGGAACTGAAGGAAGGACTGATTGGGAAGGGGGCTGGAAGAAACTTTCTGGGTGATAAAAATATTTAACTCGTCCTAAGGAGCCTGGTGGGCTGCCGTCCAAGGGGTCGCGAAGAGTCAGACACGACTGAGCGACTTCACTTTCACGTTTCACTTTCATGCACTGGAGAAGGAAATGGCAACCCACTCCAGTGTTCTTGCCTGGAGAACCCCAGGGGCAGTGGAGCCTAGTGGGCTGCGGTCTATGGGGTCGCACAGAGTGGGACACAACTGAAGCGACTCAGCAGCAGCAGTAGGTGATGACTACATATGTTATTTGTCAAAATTCAAAAACTGGGCACTTAAAATTTGTAGATTTTACTATCATTGGGGAAAATAAAAGATGTATATAGTACCTTTTATTTAAAGTTAACACTATTCCTCAAAAAAATCAAACAAAATTACGTCATTAAATGGAGCCAGCAATTCCACTTCAGAGTGTATACCCAAAAGAGCTGAAAGCAGGGAGCCCCTTTCTACAGTGGTGCCAAAATGATTCCAAGGAAGTTAAGGCCACATTGCGCTGAGGCCCTGAATAGCAGTGAGGCGGGCAGTCAGCCACTAACTGGGTACTTTCATCTTCATCTACTGGCCTCATCCTACACCACAATGAGGTGACATTCAGTCACAGAGGATAGATCAATGTTTTCATTAAAACAGCTAACAGAAATGCTGAACACTTCTGGCAGGGCCAGTTTGCAAAGGTTCCAGCCTTGTCAACATGGGAAGCCTCATCTGCGATGTGGGGGGGCTGATGGACCTGCCCTACCAGGAAGTCCTGCCCCTCCACTATTGCTCTCCAGTTAAGAAGTGGAAGGCAAATAAAAAAGAACAAGGGGAGTCCAACGACAGCATGAGCTTTTGACTCTATCTCTTATGTAACATATTCAATAAAAAGCTGAAGTCCCAGAAAAAAGCAAAAAAAAGTAGGTACTCAAACGTATTTATTTATACATCAACATTCATGGCAGTGATACTGACAATAGTGAAAAGGCAGAAACAACCCATAAGTCCATCAACAGATAATTGGATATACAAAATATTTACTGTATGTACAAACAACAGACTATTATTTAGCCTTAAAAAGTAATGAAATCTGTTCAACATGCTATAACACAGATGAACCCTGAAACTATGCTAAGTGAAACAAGTCAGAAACAACAGGATAAATGTTGCATAATTCTGCATATATGAATGCAATATTGAGAATATGCAAATTCATAGACAGTATTGGGTTGGCTTGAAAAGTTCTTTCAGTTTTTTCTGTATGATGGCTCTAGTTGCACTTAGTTGTCTTTAACGTCATTCAAAACAATTTCGTTAGATTCTACTGTGACAACTGTCATATCAGCATGCATTTTTAAAAAATTTATCCAAATTGGTGAATTTTTCTATAGCCACTTTAATACTAAAGATGGAAGAAAAAAGGCAACATTTTTGGCATATTATGCTTTATTATTTCAAGAAAGGTAAAAACACAACTAAAACCAAAAAAAAAAAAGGTTTGTGCAGTGTATGAAGAAGATGCTATGACTAAATCAAACATGTCAAAATGGTTCACAAAGTTTCATGCTGTAGATTTATTGATAGATGATGCTCAGTTGGATATACCAATTGAAGTTGACAGTGATCAAATCAAGACATTAAGAACAATCATATCTATACCATGTAGGAGATAGCTGACATACGCAAAATACCCATGTCAAGCAATGAAAATCATTTGCAGCAACTTGGTTATGTTAATCACTTTGATGCTTGGGTTCCCCATAAGTTAAGTGAAAAAAACCTTCTTGACTGTATTTCCATTTGTGATTCTCTACTTAAACATAATGGAAACTTTCCATTTTTAAAACGAATATGACAAACAACAAAAAGTAGATACTGTACAATAACGTGGAATGGAAGAGATCGTGGGGCAAGTGCAATCAACCACCACCAACCAGACCAAAGGCCAGTCTTCATCCAAAGAAGATGATATGTTGTATGGTGGAACTGCAAGCAAGTCCTCTATTTATAAGCTCCTTCTGGAAAACCAAATGATGAATTCCAACAAGTACTGCTCCTAGTTAGACCAAATGAAGGCAGCACTTGATGAAAAGTCTCCAGAATTAATCACTAGAAAATGCATAATCTTCCATCAGGATAAAGCAAGACTGTATGTTTCTTTGATGACCAGGCAAAAACTGTCATGTCTTGGCTGAGAAGCTCTGAATCATACACCATATTCACCAGGCATTGCACCTTTGGATTTCCATTTATTCTGGTCTTTACAGAAGTTTCTCAATGGAAAAATTTCAATTCCCTGGAAGACTGTAAAAGGTACCTGGAACAGTTCTTTGCTCAAAAGATAAAAAGTTTTGGGAAGATGAAATTATGAAGTTGCCTGAAAAATGGCAGAAGATAGTGGAACAAACAGTGAATACGTTGTCTAATAAAGTTCTCGGTGAAAATGAAAAATGTAAAAACCAGAGGAACTTTTTGGCCAAACCAATAGAATAGAGGATACAAGGGGCCAGAGGTGAGGGGAAATGGAGAGTTTATATTTAATGGTTAAGAGAATGCTTGGAATGCTAAAAAGGTTTTGAAAATAGATGATGGTGATGGTTGCACAACATGATGAATGCCACTGATGCCACTGCACTGTACTTTTAAATGATTAAAGAAGCAAATTTTATGTGTGTTTTGCCACAATTTCTTAAAACTTCATTTATTAAAAAATACTTTAAAAGCAAACCACAAGCTGAGACCAAGTTTCTCACATATTAAGTAGATTGTCTCAGATTGTAAATTAAATTCATCCTAGCCTATGCAGCCACTCCAAATGGGTAAGGTCTTCAATGAAGACTCCTTTAAGGAAGGAAATAAGCCCATGAGGTAAATCAGTTAACTCACCTCAACTGAAAGCCAAAAGAAAGTTTCCTGAGTTATCTGAGGTCATATCATGGAAGAAAAACAAAGAGGATGTTAAGTAGCCCCATGTTAGATATTTTTCTCAGAACCATCAAGTAGTTCTGTAAGCAATTCCAAACAAGTTGCTTGTTTTTGAAAAAGTCCTAATATATTTAGACAAGAATCCCAAATAAAAAGTTGTTTATCCCCTCCAGTGAGCTGGCACTCACTACCCTTAAGGCTGGAGTCAAGCTAGGATATTGGCCTCTCAAGCTGAGGAGGGAGGGTGTGGGAAACAACATCCAAACCCAGACTCAGAACTTCTCAGTTAAAATGCCATGGCTGCTGCTTATTCAAATAAAGTCTCTCTGCCTGTTAATTCAACTTGTGTGTGAAGTCCCCATGTTAAACTTACCAACTTCCTACAGTCTACCTTCTACTGAAGTATCATACTCTACAGCAGTGGTTCTCAACCAGGAACAATTTTGCACCCTAGGGAACATCTGGCAATATCTGGAGACATTTCTGGTTGTCACAACTGGGTGCTACTGACATCTACTAAGTAGATGAAGAATGCAGTTACCATCTTGCAATATACAGGACCGCTCCCCCAGCAAACAATTATCTTGACCAAGAAGTCAATAGTACCAAGACTGAGAAAATCTAAACTAGGGATTAAAAAAGATATTTAGGATTTTTAAAATTTTATTGAAGTATGTGTGTGTGCTCAGTCATGTGTGACTCTTTGCAACCCCGTGGACTGTAGCCTGCCAGGCTCCTCTGTCCATGGAATTTTCCAGGCAAGAATACTGGAGTGGATTGCCAGTTCCTACTCCAAGGGATCTTCCTGACCTGGGGATCAAATACATTTATCTTGCATCTACTGCACTGGCAGGCAGATTCTTTACCACTGTGCCATCCGGAAAGCCTCTTATTGAAGTATAGTTGATTTCCAATGTTAATTTCTGCTATACAGCAAAGTGACTCATCTATATCTATCTATTCTTTTTCATATTCTTTTCCATAATGGTTTATCATGTGAAACCTTAGTGAAAGTCGCTCAGTTATGTCCAACTCTTTGCAACCCCATAGACTACACAGTCCATGGAATTCTCCAGGCCAGAACACTGGAGCAGGTAGCCATTCCCTTCTCCAGGGAATCTTTCCAACCCAGGGAATGAACCCAGGTCTCCCACATTGCAGGCGGATTCTTTACCAGCTGAGCCACCAAGGAAGCGTACTCACAGACACAGAGAACAGACTTGCAGTTGCCAAGGGGCAGAGAAGTGAGGGAGGGAAGTATTGGAGGTCTGGAACTAGTAGATGAAAACTGCTATTCTCAGGATGGATAGACAAGGTTCTACTGTATAGCACAGGGAACTAAATCAATATACTATGATAAACCTTTACCATGATTCTGAACAAAGTACTATGATTTTGTTCATACTAGATTTTCAATATACTATGATATATACTGCTTTATATACTAAATACATACTACTTCATATACTATGTTACATACTGTTTCAACAAAATACTAGATTTTCAATATACTATGGTAAACCTTTATTATAGTATACTGAATCTAGTTCCTTGTGCTATACAGTAGAGCCTTGTTGTCTATCCATCCTAAATATCGTAGTTTGAAGTGAAGTCGCTCAATTGTGTCTGACTCTTTGCAACCCCACGGACTATAGTCCACCAGGCTCCTCCATCTATGGAATTTTCCAGGCAAGAATACTGGAGTGGGTTGCCATTTCCTTCTTCAGGGGATCTTCCTGACCCAGGGATCAAACCCGGGTCTCCCGCATTGCAGGCAGACGCTCTACCATCTGAGCCACCAGGGAAGCCCATATCGTAGTTTGCATCTGCTTATTCCAACTCCCAATACTTCCCTCCCTCACTTCCCTGCCCCTTGGCAGCACAAGTTTCACAGATACATCAATTTGTACCATATTTTAGATTTCAAATGTATGATATCATATGGTGTTAGTCTTTCTCTTCCTGACTTCATTTAGTATGACAGTCTCTAGGTCCACCCATGTTGCTGCATTATTTCATTCTTTTTAATGGTTGGTAATTTTCTGTGTGTACACACACATATATATATGTACACACACACACACATCTTTATTCGGTCATCTTTCAATAATATTTAGGTTCGTTACATGTCTTCGTTTGGTAAATAGTGCTGCTATGAACACAGGGAAGCATGTATCTTTTTAAATTAAGAGTTTTGTCTATGTATATGCCCAGGAATGGAACTGCTTGATTATACGGTAACTCCATTTTTAGTTTTTTGAGGAACCTCCATACTGTTTTCCACAGTGGCTGTACCAATTTACATTCCCACCAACAGTGTAAGAGGGCTCCCTTTTCTCCACACTCTCTCCAGGATTTATTATTTGTGGGCTTTTTAATGATGAAGACTGATCAATGTGAGGCAGTACCTCATAGTTTTGATTTGCATTTCTCTAATAATTAGTAATTAGGAGCATCTTTACATGTGCCTGCTGGCCATCTGTGAGACATCTAAAGATTGCACAGTGAAATATGGAAGCTTTCTGTTCAAAATACTACCCTGATTTTTAGTTTGTCAAAGTTCACTAATCCTTCAGGCTGATTTTTTCCTGCTTTCTTTATACTTCCCTATGTTTTTCAAATTTCTATAAGCTTATGCTGATTTTCTCATTAGAAATTAAAAGACACTTACTCCTTGGAAGAAAAATTATGATCAACCTAGACCGCAATATTAAAAAGCAGAGACATCACTCTGCCAACAAAGGTCATCCAGACAAGGCTATGGTTTTTCCAGTAGTCATGTATGGGGATGTTGAGAGTTGGACTATAAAGAAAGCTGAGAGGTGAAGAATTGATGCTTTTGAGCTGTGGTGTTGGAGAAGACTCTCGAGAGTCCCTTGGGCTTCAAGGAATTCCAACCAGTCCATCCTAAAGGGGATCAGTCCTGGGAGTTCATTGGAAGGACTAGTGTTGAAGCTGAACGCCAATACTTTGGCCACCTGATGCGAAGAGCTGACTCACTGGAAAAGACCCTGATGCTGGGAAAGATTGAGGGCAGGAGGAGAAGGGGACGACAGAGGATGAGATGGTTGGACAGCATCATCGACTCAATGGACATGGGTTTGGGTGGATTCCAGGAGTTGGTGATGGACAGGGAGGCCAAGTGTGCTGCAGTTTACGGGGTTACAAAAAGTCAGACACGACTGAGCAACTGAACTAAACTGAAGTATATTTATTTGTGAATCACACCCCTGACACTGTGCAATACAATGGTATTGCAAATGTGTAAAATGGTTGCCCAAATGCAAAACAACCTTAGCTGATTAACAGAAAGATCCAAATCAACAGATTTTATCTTTCAGACATTTCACTTGGCCCTGTTCACATACCTGGAATAGTCTATTTAGTCCTAAATGCTCTACTTCCAAGATGGCCAACAAATTTCACTACAGAGCCAAAGCAATAATGGCAAAAGAGTTCTAAACTCTCACATGGAAAGAGTTGAAACTAGAAATGTTTAACCTTCAGAAGGATGCACCTAGGGAATACACACTGCACTTTAATTATTTGCTTATATTCCCTATGCCCTGAAGACTGTCAATTCCCTGAGGGCAGAATCCATGCCTTATTTATCTGTGCATTCCAAATACTTGGAATCTGCTAAGTACTCACATGTATGAGGGGTTCAAGAACAGGAAAAACTAAACTGTAATACCAGAAAGCAGAAAGTGGTTGCTCTGCAGTGGGGGAAGGGAGGAAGAACTGACTGGCACTGCTTAATTTTATAGCATACTTGTCAGATATGTCCCTTTTCCAATAGCTATAAACTTTTCATCTCATTAGCCTGAATTGGGCATGGGCCAATTCTTGATTGGTGTATATTAATTACAATTTTCCTGGACTGGAAGTCAACTGATTCACACGGCATGACCCTGGAGGAAGTATGAAAAGAATGGAGGGATGATTACAATACCCACAAGTCCCAAATCATCCTACTGATTAAATGAACAGATATAACAGCAAGAAGATTCTCATGTCCAGAAATGGTATTTAAAATATCAGCAATAGGGACTTCCTGGTGGTCCAATGGCTGAGATTCCTTGCTCCCAAATGCAGGGGCCCTTGATCCCTGATCAGGAACTCGATCTCACATGCCAGATCCTGCATGCCACAACTAAGACCCAGTGCAGCCAAATAAATACATACAAATATTTTTTAAAAATGAGCAATGATGTTAGACACTGGCAGAATTCATCTCAATTTCACAAATAATCTACATTGTAGATGTACTGTTCTTTCAGTGAAAGCTGATTCCCTCTTTTCCCCCAAAAACAAAACCCTTTGAAAATAAATTCCTGAAAGTTAATGTTTTCCAACAACTTGTTCAAAGAATAACAGAAATGCCCCCAAGTAAACACTTTATTAACAAAATCAAAACTCTTAGCAAACAACAGGAGAACGCATGCTGCAAAATGGCACATAGCCTAGAGACTATAACTTGGGCATGCAAACAAGAGCAACACACAGGACTCTGGGCAACTCACACCCCTTCCATGTTTGCTCATCTAGCAGATAATAAATAAATGAACAAACAATAAAACAGATGGTCTCTCCTGCTAAACAAAAAGTTTAGGTATTTTCTAATGCCTAGGAGTAGATAAGACACCCAGTCCTTTAGAACTGGGTGAATATGGAAGAACATCCAGTATAGTCACTGACAAACTTGATGCAAACCCTCCTAAGACTTCCTAAGTTAACAAATGAAGAAATCTTATTCCTCTATATAATACGTACCTCTATTGGATTTTATTTAATTAATTAATTTTTGCTATACCTCACAGCATCTTACTTCCCCGATCAGGGATCTAACCTGGGCCCCCGGCAGTGAAAGCACTGAGTCTTCACCAAGTTAGGCTTCCCAGACTTTTATAAAACTTCACACTTATTCAACACACATATACATGAGATTATTTGAGGCCTGATCTGTACTGTAGGAACTTTATAGTGGTTTTTCCACAAGTAGAAAGTTAATACACATTTATATATTAAAATAAAACCCCATTCAACATACTTTTAGGTAAAATCAATCCCCTAATATCTAACAACTTCACAAAATGAAAGCTAGATATGGCAAAATAGAAGAATCAATAAGATAGAGAAATCTGTGCAAATATACAGATGCAATGAAATTATATACAGACCTTTTTTTCAGCACGGGTTTTTGAGAGTCAGCAGACACAGGAAGCTGAGTTCTCTGAAATGAAGAAGCCTATGTTAAAGTATCACCATAAATCTTGCTAGCCTTAAGAAGCATTAAAATAAAAATCATCAGCTCTCCAATCATGCAAGTAATCTATTAACTGCATAAAAGTACAAAGAATTATTTTGAATATGGTTTAAAAACCAAATGTCAAGTTGTACTTTTGCTGTCCCAACTATTAATAATGCATATTTATTATATATACTTACGATGTGCATTTACTATACAGAACTGTAATGCATGATATAAAGTATACAAATAAATGTGCTAAGTTCTTAGACATATTATTATTATAAAACATACTAGTATTACACTTAATGCTATACTGCTTTGCACCGAAACCAAAGAAGTGACAATTTTGATAAGAGGAAGCTTATAAGGTCATCTACACAGAGATGGTCTAGCACGCAATTCTAGGATGGAATATTTTTAAAAGCCATTATTTAATATCACAGACACACTATTTTATACTATAACCTGGCAGAAAATCTTCAAATGAATTTTTTTTTAATCTGCCCCCATCTTGTATATAAGAAGCTTCCCAGGTGGCACTAGTAGTAAGGAACCTGCCTGCCAATGCTGGGTATAAGTATGAGATGCAGGCTCAATGTGGGTCAGGAAGAATCCCTGCGAGAGGGCATGGCCACCCACTCCAGTATTCTTGCCTGGAGAATTCCATGGACAGAGGAGCCTGGCAGGCTGCAGTCCAGAAGGTCACACAGAGTCGGACACGACTGAAATGACTTAGCATGCATGCATGTTGTACATAAGCAAAAATAATGGCTGAAAATTTCCAGAAGTAATGAGACATGCTAATCTTTAGATTCTGGATACTCAACCAATTCTAACCAAGTTAAATGAAAATAAATCCACACTTAGATACATCATAGGACCTCAGCAGTGACAGTAAGTTCTTAAAACCAGCCAAAGGAAAAACGTATCACCAGATTATCTGCAACAAAACAACAATTAGACTGACAGGTGACTTCTCAACAATTAAAAACAGAAGATAATATCATTGACATTCTAAGAATAATTAAAATTAGTACCTTACCCAAGAGTAAAGTACTAAGCAAAGTGAATAGTAACCTAGACATGAGATCAGCAAACTATGGCTCACAGGTCAAATCCAGCCTATGTTTATATGGCCTGCAAGCTAAGAATGACTTTAACATTTTCATATTAAAAATTTAATATTTTAGAACACATGAAAATTATATAAAATTCAAACTTCAGTGTCTACAACCAAAATGTTATCAAAACAGTTACACTCACATGTTTACATATTGCGTATGAATGATCTCCACTATAAGTGCATAATTGACTTACTTGTGACAGAGAATATATGGCCCTGAAGCTCAAAATATTTACAGCTGGTCCCCTAAAAACAGTTTAACTCCCAGTCTGAACTTTTACACCAATCAAAACTAACATTCAAGAACAATGGAAAATTTAAAAGTCTTTCAGACAAAATTTGAGTTTTTATAATTCCTAAATAAATTTTTAATAAACATACATTAGGAAAAAGGAAAATAACCTCAGAAGCAAGGAGTAGAACTAAAGGAACTGGTAAAATAAAGTATAAGCATCTACTTACTTAATAAAACAAACAAAAAGTATAATGTGTGGGGCTGAACCGAGATATACAAAAACTAAAAAACTGAACAATGGCATAATGGCAGAAAGCAATGGGTAATAAAACATTTGATGATCCCTGTATTATTCAGGTTTAAATATGAACTTTAAGTTAAATATATATTATTTTAAAATTTGAATACTCTCTTAAGGAAGATGAAAGTCAGAATAATAGAAAAAAATGAAATTCTCTAGTTAAAGACAGATTGCCCAAATTTTTTTTTAATCTAGATATATGCTATTTTGTGTAAAGAAACATCTAAAACAAAAGAGCAAAGGAAAACAAAGTAAAAGGGAGAAGAGATACACCAAAAATACAGAAGCAAAAAGGAAAAGTAGCAATATTAACATTTAGACAAAATAGACTTCAAGAAAAAAGCTTCATCAGGAAAACGAAAACAAATTAAAACAGACTGAAAACTAATACGGAAAGGGCAAATTTTAAAGCCTTTAAAAATATATATAGGGTAGGGAAGTCTTCAACAAGATATAAAAGCACAAACCAATTAGGAAAAGACATAAACATTCAACTACATTGCAATTAATAACTTGGGGACTTCTCTGGTAGTCCGATGGTTAGGACTTGGTGATTTCAGTGCTGTGGCCTCAGGTTCAACCCCAGTCAGGGAACTAAGTAAGCCCTCTTGAGCTGTGCAGCACAGCCAAAAAATAATAACTTCTGTTCCAAAAAAGGACGTAAAGACTGAAGACTGAGGGAAGATATATGCAATACAAAACAAAGCTAAAAAGACAAATAACAGGCAGTAACTGTATTACAAGTCAGTAAGAAAAACAAATATTGAGGTAGAAAATTAAATAAAACACAAGACCTAGGCACTGCAGAGAAAAGGAAATGAAGACAACCAACAATACTAATTACTAATCAGGGAAATGTAAATTACTATCATTTAAGATTTCATATCCACCATGTTGGCAAAATTTAAAGCTGTAACTCTAACAAGGATGTGAGCAATGGGAACTGGTGGTAGAAGCATAAATAGCCACAATCATCTAAAAATTTCCCATAAGCTATCAAGTTAAAGATGTATGTAGCCCATAAACCAGCAATCAATCCATTTCTAGGAATACTCTGGGGGAAACTCTTAGATCAGGAGACATATATGAAAGTGTTCATAGCCAGGTCTGAGATACTAATAAATTTTACACTCTTAGTATCAGTTGCCCTACCCTAGTCCTGGCCCTGTTCACAGCAACATTTTTTTTTTAATTAAAAACCAGAAGGGAAAAAACAAAACAAAACATTAAACTCACGGAAACACAAAGTAAAAAAGTGCTTGCCAGGTGTTATAGGATGAATATGGTCTAAGGATCTAATGTATAACATGGTGACTATATTTAATAACACTGTACTGAATAACTGAAATTTGCCAAGAGAATAGAATTTAACTGTCCTCATACACAAAATAGGTGATGGGTGTGTTAATTAACTCAATGATGAGACTCTTTTCACTGTGTGTGTGTGTATATGTATATATATATATATATACACATATATATATATGTATGAAATCATCACATTGTATAAATACATAACAATTTTATTTGTCAATTATACCTCAATAAAGGTGGGAAAAATCAGAAATAACCCAAATCTCTATCTAACAGAATGGACAAGTAGCATTTCCCTATAAGAATACACCTCATAGCTTTAAAAATAAAAAAAACATTAATTTTTAAAAAATCAATATATTGTTTAAGAATATTAAGTATAATAAAAGCTATAATGAAAACCAAAGAATAACATAAAATTAAGGAATGAGATCATTTCTGATAAAAAAAGAGGAAAATGCAGCAGGAAAGAGACATTTAGGCAAGTTTGTTTTTAATGACTCATTTCTAACATGTGAAGTGTAAGTTTTCATTGTAGAGTTGACATTTAAACAACAAGGGTTTGAATTCTGAGGGTTCACTTTATATAAAGATTTTTTCAATAGTAAAAATATTAAATTTAACATTTAAATTTGTGGATAATTTATATATTAAATACTTAATATTTACATATATTGAATATTTATAGTAAAAATATTGAGTATATTGCAGTAGTAAAAATACAAACATATTCCAAGACTGGTTAAGTCTACAGATGCAAGGGAGCTAGGGATAGACAGGGCCACTGTAAATTAGACTTAGATTTTCAACTGTGCAGAGAATAAGTGCCCCTAATCCCCATGGTATTCAAAGATCAACAGCACTGTTCTTTAAAACTTTTAATAACCTTTTATTCTTTACTAACAACCAAAAAACCTCAAAATAAAAAAAGAATTTATAATTTGTTCTTTTAGTTATTTTATTATCTTGACAGAACAAACACAGAAATCTTAATAAACGAAACAATCCATTTTTAAATAGGCAAAAGACTTGTAGAGACACTTAAAAAAGATATGAATGGATAAGCACATAAAAAAGTATTCAATATCATTATTCATTGGGAAAATACAAATTAAAATCACAATAACCACTACTACACATCTACTAGATGAGCTAAATTCAAAAAGGTTGACAATACCAAGTGTTAACAAGGACGTGAAAAAACTGAATTCCTCATACACTCACTGCTCATAGAAATGTTAAATAATATAGTTTAGCCATTTAAGGAAACAGTTTTAGGTTTTGTTTCTTTTTAAAGCATAAGCTTACCATATAACATAGCAATTACTCTCCTAGAGAAATGAAAACACAGGCATGCAAAGATTTGTATGCCAATAATCATAGTGATATTATTCAAATAGCCAAAACAGGAAACAATCTAAATATCCATCAATTCTGCTTAGAAATAAAAAGTTACAAACTTTTACTGTTACATACAACATGAGTGAACCTCAAAATAATGCTAAGTGATTCCATTACATGAAATGAAATTGTAGAAAAAGCAAAACTCTGCAGACAGAAAGCAGATTAGCCATGTGCTGGCGTTAGGAATATATCTGTAGTTAGGTCTTAAGGGAACTTTCTTGAGTGATGGACATAAGTGAATGGTAGTGACAGCTGTGCAACTATATAAATTTACTAAAACTGATCAAACTGTACACTTAAAATAGGTAAATTTTATGGTATGTGTATTATACCTCAACAAAGCTGGCTAAAGAACCCCAAATTTTTTTATCTAACTGGGATTTTTTTAACTTTGGGGAACATATTAATTAGAGAGTCTTAAATGGTCAGAAAGCACTTTCATGAGTCAGCAGTGCTTCTTTCTGCACAAAGTAGAATTAAAATAATTTACAATTTTTTGAGGAGTCTCTTTCTCAAAAGATCTTGCAGGACATTCTGCAATACAAAGGATTCTCTTAGCCCACTCAATCTCATTCATAACTGGGAGATATATATAGTAAGTTCCTTACTTTTTTTTGGTTCTTCCTTCGTCTCTAAGTAGCTCTATGATTATTTATTCATCTAACATTCATGTTAGATGATACATGCTATCACTTATACGCTAGGCACTATATTTGAGCAAGTAGTAGCAAGTAGTAATTCTTGCTTTCTGTTCTGAAAGGTTTAATCTTGTAATTTACAGGAAGAATGATGGGTATTTACACAAATACACCAAAAAAACAGGAATTAGAGAGTTATAAGAATGTTTTTAAATATAAAGCAAGGAAACCAGAGTTATTCATTTGTTTTGTTAACCTCTCTATACTATTATGTATTCTTAAATAAGACAGAAATATCAGTCCCCACTTCTCCTAAGAAACAAGTAATAATCCTCAGTAGTTTCGGTAGTATATTACAATTTCTGTGTGTCCCACACTGGACTAGTTATACTTCATTTTGCTGGGATGTCTCCTAGCCTCAAGGTCTTTGCTGCAGAATTCTTAGATTTTTCCTTAAAAATGTGTTCAAAATTCTGAATTTTAAGTCTTTTCATCTTCTTTCCTCCTCTATAAACGCGTATCTACAGATCTACATGTTTTTCCTTTGCATCACAAAATTACCCTTACACAAGATGGCTGGATGGCATCACTGACTCGATGGACGTGAGTCTGCGTGAACTCCGGGAGTTGGTGATGGACAGGGAGGCTTGGCGTGCTGCGATTCACTGGGTCGCAGAGAATCAGACACGACTGAGCAACTGAACTGAGCTGAACTCCAGGCTTAACATTCAAGGCCTCTGCTCATACACCGATGTGGGGTGACTCGAGGAGATGTAGGAGCTGTAGAGGCTCATGGAAATGATGGGACCTTGAACTGAACTGAACTGAATATATCACTGTTAACAACAGGCCCAACATGGAGTCATGTTTATTTGCTAAGCCCCAAGTCGCCAAATCGAAACTTAGTTTCACCTCTCCCAGAAATGGAATCTTAAACCAATCAGGAGTCCTCCGATCAGCACTAGTTACATACTATAACTGACACACTTCTGCCATCCCCTGAAAAAAAGTCCACCTTGCCATAACCAACCCTCTTTTTGTCTATAACTTCCTTGTTCCTGCTCCCTTTTGCCTATGAAAGTATTTTATTTTGTACAGCTCCTCAGAGTTCCTTTCTGTCTCCTAGACTGGATGCTATATCACTGAATAAACCCAATATAATTTTTAAAATTTACTCTGAATTGTCTTAAACACCCCACTCCACAACTAGTTTTTACTTAAATATACACCACAGAAATCCCTCCACATCAACATATATAGTTCGGACATTCTCTTTAATGGCTGCATAATATTCCTCCATGTGGGAATATCAGAAGTCATCCATTACCCTACTAATGGGAATTCACTCGGTTTCCAGCTTTTGCCACTATAAACAGTACTGCAGTGAATACCAGTGGACCAGGTGCTTATGGTTTGATTTTATTTCAATATGATACAGGTGGAAATGGCATGGCTAGGTCCTTTTAATTCTATTACAAGACGCCATATAACTTCTAAAAAGGATAAAAATTCAAATTCCCATTCAGCCCTAACCTGAAAGATGAGTTTATGAATTTAACACTGCTAGCAATAAATCTTATAATAATTAAAATGATTAACTTGCAGCCAAAGTGCTAAATGATATCAAAATAAACCATTCTCTTTGATACACTACCAGGGATTCAAAAGTATAGGACAATTCTGCCATTAACTCATATTCTGTTCACCTGCAATGAGCACTGAAGAATAAGCTATATTTGCAGCAATGTCATGTTGCTCTTTATACCTTACAGTTAAGATTATGCAGCTTAAGTATCTTATGGTTTCAAGGTCTAAATTCTAAGAATATTAATAACGCTTTTAATTCTGTTTTTAATTTGTAGCTTAATAAATTGGGCCTCATGGTCTGTATACAGAGTTTTCTCATTATACTAAAATAATGTGATTTCTCTGAAGACAGACTAGAAAACAGACAGGTATTACTGGCCGTGCTCCTCAGCAGCCAAAACTAAGGTATAAAAGTCTGTCAAAGACTGCTATTTTGCCTCCTATATTTTTAAAAAGGACAATAAATTCCCAGTGGGGTGGCAAAAAAGTTGGACACGACTTAGCCACTAAAACAACAAATAAGTCATTTTAACAAATCCGCAGAACATGCTTGAAATTTAACATTAAAACAAGGGAAGCAAAGCTTCACACTTGTAACTCTATAGAAATTAGAGCCAATTGTGAATTTACGCCTCCAAAATAACCACTACTGGGTCATCCTGAATTCAACTGAGTTACTCTGTATTAGCAGCTCTGTGGCGGAGGAGGCAATGGCACCCCACTCCAGTCCTCTTGCCTGGAAAATCCCACGGACGGAGGAGCCTGGTGGGCTGCAGTCCAAGGGGTCGCTAAGAGTCGGGCACGACTGAGCGACTTCACTTTCACTTTTCATTTTCATACACTGGAGAAGGAAATGGCAACCCACTCCAGTGTTCTCGCCTGGAGAATCCCAGGGACAGGGAGCCTGATGGGCTGCCGTCTATGGGCTCGCAGAGTTGGACACGACTGAAGCGACTTAGCAGCAGCAGCAGTTCTGTGGAATTTAATCAACGCTTAACTCAGACCAGTTGAATTCCTATATTTGCCAAACCAAGGTCCCGACCCACAGGCAGAAGAAAGCTTTCAGGATTTGTCTCACTGCCTAATCCAGAGATTAACAGAAACTGTCTTTGCACACTTGAGAGTGCTTCCTTCCCTAACCTCGTAAGACAGAAAGCATGGGGCGAGTAAAAAGCCTTTTTGATGAAAACCTCCCTTCTCTGTCCAGAGCACCCCAAGAGCAACCCCAGTCCTAGCACAGGTCCAGAGCTGGAAAGATCTCAGCCAGAACCCAGGCCGAGGAGTTCCCCGGAACCCGACCGCGTCACCCCGCCCGACCCGAGGTGTTCCGGGCCCAGCCCCGCATTTCTCCAGCGGCCGCTACGTGGGACACAGGCCACCCGCCTACCCGCCTCTCCGCTCTGCTCCGCCCGGCCCAACCCCAACCCCAACCCGGGCCGGAAGCCCACACACGAAACAGAATCTCGAAGCTCACCGCAGGCAGTTTCTCTTCAGCCATCTTAACTCCGCCCACTGCTGCGAGGCCGGAAGTTGCCGGTTTCCTAGACGACCCGGCAAACGGAACTCGGAGGACTGGGGAAGAGGGGGAGGGGCCTGAACAGGAAAGAAGTAGATCGCCGAGCGGAAAGGTTTGCCTGGGAGGTTGAGGATCTTCTACACTGTCGGAACGGGTCGAGTGATTTCGTGCGGTCCATTTGGCTCTAAAGGAGCCGGTGAGGGAATGCGCAGCCAGTCGTCGCCTTCGTCCCGGCCAGCCCCTACCGCCTCACGCCCTTGTGTGGGCGTTCCTTGAGAACCCCCGACAGCGCTGGGTACAGCCACTCCTGGCCCTGCCCAGCTTTGACGCCACCCAGCGTTTATTTCAAGCCGCCTTCTGGGAGCCCCGGCTCCCAAGCCCAGACCCTACAGACGCTATGGCTGAGAACCTCATTTTCGCCTTACATAAAAATTCGTAGTTTTCTTGGCTGTCTTTATCCAGCTAAGGTATTACCCGCCTCGTCAGCCTCCCACTTCTGTTTACGCTAGAGTTTGCAAATCCTGCCGGTGGACTGTATTTGACTGCAGTCTTGTATTGATGGGAAACTTAAAAATTAGATTTAAGAAAGCCAGAAATCTAGCCTCGGTGTAAATAAAGATCCGACAATAGTTGTGCAGTCCGGCTTGATGGTAAAACAGGTCTGAAAATTGGCTGCTACCGTAGGTAGCATTTGTTCACCATTCTGCCACAGGTCTGGCTTCCCAGCACACTTGGGCCGTTTTACATTACCTTCCTAGCCCCTGGTGTGGTGAATTAAATGCTTCGTGTTTCCACGAGGTGACTGTGAAAATACGTGGGCTGTGGAGTCAAACATGAGTTCTAAATTTGCCTACTGCTTAACATGCAGCAGTCATTTCTTTGAGCTTCATTCATTCCAGTACGAAGAGCTATGTGATGAGCAAAATACAGGGGATCCCTGACCTTAGAGCACTAGTCTCCAATCTTTTTGGCACCAAGAATCTGTTTCATAGAAGACAGTTTTTTCCACACAACCAGTGTAGGGGGATGGTTTGGGGATGATTCGAGACCATTACATTTATTGTGTACTTCAATTATTACATCAGCTGTACCGTAGATTATCAGACATTAGATCCCAGAGGTTGGGGACCCCTGCCTTAGAGTGTAGTGAGGAAGTCACACATTAAGTAATAACATAAGCAAAGTTTATGAAGAAACAGTTCACTAAAGAAGAAATACAAATGTGTCTTAAACATATGAAAATATAACTTTGCAAGGAAGAGAAAACATGCAAATTAAAGGTTCCAAGAGATACTTTCTACTTCTTACATTGGCAGAGAACAAAATTTTCACTGAGTTATGAGTAAACATGCGTTCTTCCTCTGCAGCTAGAGAGAATGTGAATTGTTACAGCCTCCGTTGACAACAGTTTGCGAATTATTTCCCAAATTAAAAATGCACATAACTTTAATTTCTTTAATTCTAGGAATATATACTATAGGTATAAATGTGGGAAATGGCCTTAAATACAAAGTTATTCAATGCAGCATTGCTTCTAATAACCAAAGCATGAAAACAACCTAAATGCCTAATAATTGAGGTTAAAGAAATTATGATGTGCCCATACCATATGGTACATGAAAAATAAACTATTTACACAGTGATATAAAAGATTGCCACAATATATTAGTAACAGATTAAAAACAAAGTGTGGAAAAATGTACATAAGATCTGTGTTAATAAAAGAGAAGGCAAAAATAAAGAGGAATATTATGTACATCATTGCTTATATACTCAAAATATCTCTGAAAGGATATTCAAAATGCTAAAACTAAGTACTTGTAAGGAGGAGAAATCTGTAGCAGAGAGACAGGGAAGGGAAGAGACTTTATACCCTGTTACTATTTAAATTTTATATGAAATGGATATTCCAATAATAGAGAAAATTAAAGGAACAACATAAGGGACTTCCATCATGGTCCAGTAGTTAAGACTGCGCTGCCAATGCAGGGGACACAGGTTCGATGCCTGGTTGAGGAACTGAGATCCCATGTGTAGTGCAGCAGTGCAGCACAGCCAAAAAAAAAAAAAAAAAACAAACCTAAAATAGCAACGTAACTGTATAATTAGAATTGGGATAAATGCTGAGGAGAAACAGTGAAAGCAAATAACAGGGAGATCCACTGTAGACTTGTTTAGACAGGGAAGTTTCCCTGGGTAAGATGTTTAAAATGAAACCTAAAGGATAAGGCATTAACTTGGGGAAGAGGGATGAGGAAGTGGGTAGGCCAGGGAAGAATTCTAAGGCAAAGGAAAAGCTTGTGCAAAGGCCCTGAGGATGGAAGAAGCTTGGCCAGTTTGTAGCACAGGAAGACAAGCACAGATGGAAAGAGGAAGGGGGGAGGAGTTGGTTCCAATTGGTGGAGAGGTAGGAAAGACCTAATTTCATGGCTGCAGTCACCTCCGCAGTGATTTTGGAGCCCAGGAAAAAAATCTGTCACTGCTTCCACTTTTTCCCCTTCTATTTGCCATGTAGAAACGGGACTGGATGTCATGATCTTAGTTTTTGAATGTTGATTTCAAGCCAGCTTTTTCACTCTCCTCTTTCACCTGCATCAAGAGGCTTTTTAGATCCTCTTCGCTTTCTTCCATTCAAGTGGTATCATCTATACATCTGAGGTTGTTGATAGTTCTCCCAGCAATCATGATCCCAGCTTGTGATTCATCCAGCCTGGCATTTCACCTGATGTATTATGCATATACCTGCACTGAACTGAAATTATGTATATAAGTTAAACAAGTAGGGTGACAATATACTTTGGCCACCTGATACAAAGAGCCAAGTCATTGGAAAAGACCCTGATGCTGAGAAAGATTGAAGGCAAAAGGAGAAGGGGTCAGCAGAGGATGAGATGGTTAGATAGCATCACCAACTCAATGGACATGAATTTAAGCAAACTCTGGAAAATAGTGGAAGACAGAGGAGTCTGCCATGCTGCAGTCCATGGGGTCACAAAGAGCTGGACACAACTTAGTCATGACCTACTCAGTGACTGAACAACAACAGGAGAGACTAGCGATGCAGATCCACAGAGGCCATGGGAGGGATTTCATTCTAAGGACATTGGGAAGGCACTAGAGAGTTTTGAGCAATGAGTGATATAGTCAGAATTAACATTTAATGAGTTTATATTAGCTAATGAGTGGAGAATGAATTGAGAGGAGAACAATAGAGGTGACTGAAGGATACTGCAAAAGAAATAAAACAGTTCACCTAGACTGGAGTGATAGGAAAAAGAAATGGAGAAAAGGTAAACGTATTCTGAAGAATTTTACGAGGTAAAACTAATTTCTTATGGTGTAGAACTGGATATAGGGGAATCAGGGAGAGGGATATAGATGTCTCAGATGACTGCAATCCTAACTTTCAAAGCAACGGAGTGCACAGCACAATTACTGACATGGGGAGCCTCAGGGAAGATGTTGATGCAAAACCCATAAGCATACTTCTCAACATATAAAATCTCCCGAAAGGGGCCCTGTGAGAAGTAAATAACTTTTTTGTGTGACTTTGTTATTAAGTAAGAAGTCATTATTACATGTTTAAGAATCTCTCCTTTGACCCCAGAGATTAGAAGAGCACTTTCTGTGCAAGGGCCTTTTTCATGAGAAAGGTTGGTTTCTCAAATGTCAATAACTAAATCTAATGTGCTAATTAGATAATTAGAAAATTTTCAAAACGTGTAACATTTTCAAGAGAAGATCCCAGAATCACATAGATAATGCTTCTCATGTAACATCAAAGTCTTCATTTCCCTTAGAAAACCTCCTTGGATGTAATCTTGTTTACCAGGATCATTCCAGTCATACAGATGGGTAAGGCATTACAAACAAAATGAAATTTTTCTTTTTTTTCCCCCATGATAGAGTTGATGAGGCCAGAGAAGAATCAGGCATCAGTAACTTTTTAACATCCCCAATATATGTATAAAAGAGTTGCAATTGAGTTTCTACATTTTACATACTTCAATATGTCGGGTCTACGAACCAACTTTGTTCTGACACTACCTGCCAGGCAACTCTCCAGCACCTCATACCTCTTTCGCGGTATTCAGTCTTCCCCAAACCCATACCACTAACTTCAGCACGGGGAACACCTTGAAGTAGTGTGAAGTTCCAGGAGCTTCTTGAAGCATTTTAAACATGCCATTCCTGGTATTTCCCTGGTGGTCCAGTGGTTAGGACTCTGCACTTTCAACACAGGAGGTTTAAGTTTGATCTCTGGTTGGGGAACTAGGATCTGGCATGCAGTACAGAGTGGCAGGAAACAAAAAAAGGTATACTATGCAGCTTGTACAGAACTATAAGATGGTGAAACAGTTAAATGGGGGGGGCAAAATGTAGAAGATACAGTGTGGTTCTGTGTGTTTAAAAAGTTGGGGGCTGGGTGGCAGGGGAACTTCCGTGGAAGCTCAGTGGTTTAAGACTCCGAGCATCCACTGCAGGTTCTATCCCTGGCAGGGAAGTGAGATTCCACATGCCATGTGGTGCAGCCAAAATTTTAAAAGGGGAGGTATATGCATACTTTTTGAAAATGTAATTTTGAGAAATTATCACACGAAACTGGTAATTATGTTTGTCTCTGCAGAGGGTGTAGCAAGGACTATAATGGGAAGGTAATTCCCTTTTCATTGTTCACCATTCTGTAAAATTTAGCTTTTTATTATCCATGTAGTCTTAGTTTTAAAAACTATTTTAAAAATATGTAGATGAAACCATTTTTTAAAGCTCCCATTCCTGGATTTCACTCATTTGGATGTAGAAAACCACAAGAGCCATATCTCTCTCACCCTAGCAAACAAAGGCTAGATTAGCTTGAAAATCAAATGTATTTTTAACTCATCAGAGAGCTGAGGACATAAATCTAAGTGAACCAACCTCCAGAAAGCACTAAGTCCTTCATAGGAGAGAAGAGATACATAGCTGCTTATATTCCTATGCCAGGAAGATAAATCCACCATAGGGGAATAAAGAGAAGGCAGTTGAATTTAACAAAAATGTTAACAGTTCCGATGAGGCTGGCATGGCAATAGAATCTAGAGGACTCAAATTCACAAAGAGAGCTGCACCCACCTACTAATCTTACCTCTTCGATCTTAAAAAAAGTATAGGGAGGTAAATAGACCAAAAGTGGGACAGGGTATGTATGGTAGAAGAGTTGAGACTGCGCCTTCCCTTGAGGTAAGTGGAGCCTTTCCCAAGTACAAGACGCTCATAAAATGAGGGGGCAACACAGGAATGCTAAGAAATCCACCAGAGATACTCTTGAGGCTAAGAGGGAGACAGTAGGCAGGAGAGCTGAGACACCCAACCCCCAGGCACTGCAGGCACTCCTCTGGAAAATAAAGGGTGGGGCACACAGTAAAACTGAGAGGACTTCACTGGTGGTCCTGTGGTTAAGAATCCACCTGCAAAGGCAGGGGACACAGGTTTGACCCCTGGTCCAAGAACATTCCAAGTGCCATGGGGCAACCAAACCCAAGTGCCGAAAACTACTGACCCCACCCAGTTAGAGCCCGTGCTCTGCAACAAAAGAAGCAACCCCAATAAGAAGTCTGTACACCACTTGAAAGTAGCCCCTGCCTACCTAAACTAGAGAAAAGCCTGCATATAGCAAAGAAGACCCAGTGCAGCTAAAAATAATCAACTAAAAGAAAACAAAAAAGAACTGAGAGAAATACCTTCCCAGCCACCTATCCCACTGACCAAGTTAATGGCTGGTTTATCTATAATTCCCACTAGAAAGATCACGCACTTTTCCAAAAGCTTTACCTTGGCTATGAAGCAAAGTCAGATCTCTAGGATCTTGCCCATGCCCAAAACCTATTTTCAGTAGGCCCTACTGAAGGGAAAGTTCTGATTCTGTGTTCCAAATATTTGAAGCTAATGGTGAGCTGAATCAAGCTAAAGCTGCGAAAGAGCCCAGATCTAGTTCAAATAAACATTAGATTGACTGAGTCACTACTCAAGTGGCTGAAAGAAAAATAGGCATGCCCCACTTTGAAGGTAAGTAATGCTTACGTCAGTCTCTCCTGTTTTGTATACAAAATGCACTGCATACAAACAAACACTGACGTGTGCAAAAGCAAGAAAGTGAGATCCATTGTAACAGAGAAGGTTCAAAAGCAGCAGAATGAGAAATGACCCAGATGTTGAATTATCAGTTGGGATCTTTAAAAGTAACTCTGGCTAAAAGCAAAATGCTAAAAAAAAATCTAGTGGAGGCCAACAAGTCAGAATCCATATATAGGATTTTGAAATAACTGTGATGAAAATACTTTAAAAAGTCTAGTGGAAAATGTAGACAATACACGTGAAAAATGAAAAAGCAGAAACATGGTAACTAAACAAATATAATGAAATGCTAAAAGTACCATATCAGAAATAAAGATTTCATCAGATGGGTTTAACAGAAAAGCATCAGGAAACCCGACGACAGCTAAAAACAAAAAGGGAAAAGAATGAGGGGAAACCACCTGAGATCTGCAGGATAAAATCAAATAAAACTAATATATGTGTAACTGGAGTCCCAGAAGGAGAGGATAGGTGAGGGAGTATGGAACAAAATAACTGAAGAGCTAATAGCCACAAGAAATACCCATTATTAATAGAAGACATCAATACAGATTCAACAGGTTCAGTAAACCCCATACAAAGAAAAACAGATCTAGACATATAACCAATCTGCTGAGAACCAAAGATAAAGAGCAGATAAAACCATCAGAGGAGTAAAACACAGTATAGACAGGCAGACACATAAAAATAATGGACAACTTCTCACCAGAAACAAATGAGAACTGAGGACAAATTTAAAGAATTGAAAATAGAAATAAAAGGTCAACATAGAATTCTGTATTCAACTAAAATAACCTTCAAAAATAAATGTAAAGTATAATCTCTGACAGATAAAAGCCAAGAGAATTCATCTCTAGAAAAACTGCAATGGAACAAATGCTGAGACAAAGTTTTTCAGATTAAAGGAATTTATACCGACTCAATGCACGTGAGTTTGAGCAAATTCAAGGAGGTAGTAAAGGACAGGGAAACCTGGCACACTGGAGTCCATGGGGTCACAGAGTCAGACATGACTTAGTGACAGAACAACGATACCAGACAGAACATTAGACTCGATGGAAAATATGAAAAGCAGTATTAATGAAGTATTGTGAGGAATGAAGTATTCTGTGGGGAACAGAACAGAGAGTCTAGAAATCATTAACACACATATGGTAAACTGATTTTCAACCAAGATGCTAAGTCAATCTAATGGGTGAAGGAAAATCTTTCCTAACAGATGTTGCTGGAACAACTGGATATCTATGTTGAAATAAACATGTTCTATACAAATAACTTGAGACAGATCATATACCTAAATGTAAAACTCTCTACCATAAATGTAAAACCAGAAACCAGTGAAATGGATTACAGGTAGACATAACCTAAACCATAAAACTTCTAGAAGAGAATACATTCTCTTTGAGCTTGGGGGTCATAAAATCACAAAAGAAAAACTTGATAAGGTAGACTTATGAAAATAAAAACTTCTGCTCATCAAAAGATGCCAGTAAAAAAGTGAACAAACCATAATCTACAAGAAAGAAAAAAAATCACAGCACATACATCCATCAAAGAACGTGTATCCAGATTTCACAGAATAACCACAATAAAGACAATTCAGCTCTAAAATGGAAAACACATGAAAGGTATTTCATTAAAGAATGGAAGATATACAAATGTAAATTAAGCATATGAAAAGTGCTCAATGTCACTAATTATAAGGAAAATGCAATATAAATTAAAACCAGAGTTCTTTCACACCAAGATAATATTAAAAACAAACAAACAAACAGTAAATGCTGACAAACATATGAAGCAACTGGAACTCAAACATCACTGATGAGAGCCCAAAATGACAAACCACTTTGGAAAACAGGAAGGCAGCTTCTTAAAAACTTGTCATATGACTCGGCAATTTTCTATGGTTATGTATTTATCCAAGAGAATAAAAATGTATCCACAAAACAAAAAATATAACTTAAGAATATACATAGCAGCCTTATTCATAATTGTCCCAAGTAAACAGCCTAAAAGCAGAATAGATAAACAGACTGGTACATTTTAGAATGAAGTTCTACTCAGCAATAAAGAATAATTTAACAATACATACAATATGGAGAAGTCTTTAAAGCATTTTAAGTGAAAGGAGCGAGATGTAAGAGTATATATGATTCACTTAAAGTCCAAGAGTGGCAATATAAATCTATAGTTAGAAAAATCAGCAAATGATCACTGGCGTAAAGGGGAGTAGGGATAATTTCAAAGATGCACAAGAGAACTTTCTGGGTTAATGCTAACATTCCGTATCTTCTTTGAGTAGGGTTACCTCACAGATGTATACAACTGTTGAAACAATAATGTGAACACTTAACAGTGCACACTTTATAATTAATTCATTTCTACAGATCAACTTAAACTAAAGGTGGGTTAAGGATACCTACTCTAAGAGCATCCATTTCCAATCCTTTACCGACATGATTTGTTCTCCTCAGTGCAATCTTTGGGCTCTAATCTGTTCGGGGCTAGGCCCTTGATTATAGCATTTATCTTAAAGGGCACACAATTCACTGCACCTACAAAGTAGCATCTGTAATCTGTCAAGCAATTTTGTGGAACCAACAATTTATTGCCATTGGTTAGTGAACAACCAGTTGACTATTTTAAGGCACTGATGTATAATAATGTGATTTTAACATGAATAGGTGCTGTAACACATAACTTATGTAGAATACTATTACTCTTCATTAAACCCACTCTCTGATATTTGCTGTCATGACCTTTACAATACTCTAAAGCAGTCACATGATTTGGGGATACAAATTTGTTTCCTATTCAAAGCAGATAGAGATGCAGATGATGCTTCCTCCTTTGTTAGTAAACACTTCAGTATTTGCCCTAGTTATGGAGAAACAAACCACAAGTCAGGATCATACGGTAGGAATTTATTAACAAGCAAACAACTCTGTTCATTTCAGGAAGACCAGTTGGTTAGGTTATAAATGACTTGAGAGCAGGTGCAAGAACTTACAATTTTAAAGCATTCTATTAGAATGTTTACTGCCAAGTAGATCTACAAGAGGTGTTCTAAATTCTGGTGATCATTTTATGTGGCACTCCCTGAGAGAAGGACATGACCTACACAGCTGGGAGCACACCCAGGAGTCTCCGACAAGAGGAAGTCAGGAAACTCGGGAAG
This sequence comes from Nanger dama, assembly GCA_917880005.1. Taxonomy (NCBI): domain Eukaryota; kingdom Metazoa; phylum Chordata; class Mammalia; order Artiodactyla; family Bovidae; genus Nanger; species Nanger dama. The sequence continues at coordinate 19,502,030 of CAKJTW010000036.1, read as the reverse complement.
CAGTGATGTTTTCAGATAGGGTTCCTCAGAAAACTTGAGACCATGTGTTTTCTTCCTCATTTCTTAGGAACCCCATTTGGCCAACCGATTCCAGAGAATCAGATCCTGATTCACAATTCTAAGAAACTGTCATTGGACATGCACTGAAGTAGTTTCTCAGGCACTGCTTTGGTGTGAAGCATACAGAAAACAATTTTAACCATCAGAAAGAAATCTAAAATCTATAGAAGCAAGTTTTCAGCCTAGACAGCTTTCTAGACAATCATCTATCTACCATAGAGAATTCTCTATAATCACCTTTCAAATTCCCACTCTGAAAGAAACTTGAATATTTCATGGCCCAAAGCAGGCAGCTTGAAAAGTAAATACCAAACTTTTAGATAGGTGAAATCCTGAGGAGAGATATACTGGTGCTAAATAAGACATCAAATCAGGAAATGTTACTTTGTGCATAAGAAGCCACATCAGCTCAAAATAGGTAAGAGATGTGCTTTCTGGAGAGGGTTGGGAAATAAGAGGCTTGCTTTTAAATTCTCATTAAAATGTCAGGGTGGCTCTGAAATGAGAGAAAAGGCATACTTTGAGTCCTTCTTAGAGTATCTGAGGTTAACGACAAAAAGACATTTTGAATAGAGAAAAGTCCGAAAGAATTGGTCATTGAGTCTCCTGCGGTTTGGAAGTCCCTTAACTAGTCTATAAATTTAGCAATTACTTTCAGCAAAGTTGTTTGGGAAGCAGCTAGAGTGATGAAATGGATTTAGTAATCAAAATGTGCCTACAGACCTGGCATTAACTGACTAGGTGACTTTGAGCAACCCATGGTATCTCCATAGAATCAGGATTAAGTGCTTCAGACAGACTGCTTTGTTCACTGTGGTAAAACAGTTCCCAACACTGTGGGTGCTGACTGAAGTAACTTAGGTTTCAATCTTCGTTTGGCCACTTACAAACAGATGGCCTGAGAGAGAGAACCCGCCTTCTTTGAGCTTCTATCTTCTTATTTATAAAACGGAGGTGGTAACTATCTCACATGATCTGGAGTTTCAGAAACACAGACATGAAGCATTTAGCAAACATGAAATAAGGTATTAGACATGAGTATCTATCATATACAAACTCTTTACATTTATTTAAAAGAAAACTTTCAGGGCATTTTGGTGGTGTTGAGGACACTTGTGATGTACAGCCAGCAAAACATTCTAAGATCTGCTTCTTCATCCACAGGGGTAAGCCCCCCAAGTCACATTTGTACCAATCATAATGTCCCAAGGGTCTGTTGGGTTTTCTGTACATGTGTCTGGGACAGTTAACATGTAACACCTAGAGCTATGGTGGTAGTGGAGAGGAAAAGCAGAGGCCTTTAGAATGATGTAGACTATACAGACAATGCAGTTTTAGGAGTCCAAAATGGCCTTCTAGTTCCTGGGTCCAATTTCATCCTGCTTTGGGAGTCTAAGAGACAACTTTGCATTCTTATTTTTTGCCTCAATTAGTACTAGTATGCTCATTAGTTGTAACTAGGTTTTCTTTTCCCATTGGTTTTCTTTGATCCTCACAACATTCCTATGAAAAATGTTATGAGGGAATGAACACATGGAATCAGACAAGCATGACACCACCATAAATGCTGTGAAGTTTGAATTACTAGTCTTGACACCTTTCTTCTCATTAAATAGGACAGCAATGCTGCCTAGAAGATAGAAATAATTTAAGTAAGGCATCTGGCAAGAAGCACTCAAATTATAGCTCCTATAGAAAGCCAAAGTGTTAGTTGCTCATGTCTGACTCTGCAACCCCATGGACTGTAGCCTGCCAGGCGCTTCTGTCCAGGGGATTCTTCAGGCAAGAATAGTGGAGTGGGTTGCCATTACCTTCTCCAGATCGTCCCAACCCAGGGATCAAACTCAGGTCTCCCACATTGCAGGCAGATTCTTTACTATGTGAGCCATTTTACAAAGGTAAAACTGTGGCTGAGAAATACAGATATTCTTTCTACTGCAGCAACCACACTCAGAATAAAAATAAGAGAAAATACAGTCTTCAAACATACAAGTTGATCAAAAGAATGAAAAAGTAGTGGCCAAGAAGCAGCTTGTGACTTTCAAGTGCTCTGAATTTAACTGATTAAATGAAATTGTGCATTGACTTGAAACAGATAGCTTAACCAACATCCTTTGCTCACTCTACTTCCAGACAGGGTTTTCTCTAAGAAAACATATTGCCAGTTGATGTGAATATTCTATTCAGGTTGTCAGTTCTACAGTACTTTTGGTTTTGTGAATTTATTTTCTCCAAGGTGTACCACTTATCAAGAAACCAGTAACAACAACACAAAATAACAAACTGGGCACTTCACACTGGACACCTAGGAGGCAGGATTCCACAAAACCCACTCAGCTAGGGCATACAGCATGGCCCTTTCCTGAGCCTGTGAATTTGCCACAAGCCCTACTGTCCCATTTGACTATAGAGTGCTCAGCTATACTCCTCTTGGCAACTATTTAAGTATCTACATCAATGGACTCAACCTTGCCTATGAGTCTTATACAGCACTGCACAAGCATCAGGGTTGGGTGTGGCTTTAAAAATTAATACTGCTCAGGACACAACCCAAAGCAATTAAAATCATAATTCATATGGGGTGGGAATCAAGCATAGTTTTTTTTTTTTTTTGGTTTGTCCTTTTGAAGTATCTGAACAATGACTTCTAGTTGCAACACAAGTTGGAAAATGACACGTTCATGTGCAGCTCTTCTCTGATCCACATTTAAGAATATTTTAATAACCAACATTTCAAACTTGAAAGGCTCCTCTCAGAGCCCTCTGAGCCCAGGGCAGCCTATTAAAATATTTACCTGGTTCTTGTAGACATCTGAGTTTGACTCTTGTATTGTTATCACTTGAGACCCTTGGATTACTGTGGTAGTAAAGCTGTGCTTTGGGCATTATTAGAGCTGCTACATTATCAATGTGTGACTGATTTATATTCTCACTGGCTTCCATTCTGAAAATGGCCCTAAACAAATATTATCTATAGTTTAATCATAGTCTAAAAATTGTTTTTCAAAAGATGTTTTGATTTGATAAGCATTTAATATGTTTTTCTCATATTATTTTCACTACTCTAAAAGCTACTGCTAAAAGATCAACCACAGTTGCCTCTGCTCCTGCAGTAGGCATTATTTATTTCCGGTTGAACGTTTCCGAGTTAGCTATTTCATCTTGGGTAATTAAATGGAGAAACAAATTCCTTAAAATGAACCAGAAACACACTAACTTTATCCCCCAAAGAACTCTGAAAAAATATGAGAGGTTCACACTTTTTCCTGTTTCTATCCGAGCCAAGGTCTCCCCCTAATTCTACTTATTTTCTGAAAAGTTTCACGGGTTCCACAGGAGAGATGCTAAGAAAAAAATGGAAATACGCTTTTCTGTGCATCTTCAGTTATAAAACAAATTCTCTAACAAGTTCCAATGGACAATGCAAGAATTTTCACACTGCAAATTCATTTAACAAATAATTAAACCTACAACTGCAAATTACTTGGCCATTGTTTATCAAATTAAATGATGCTGAACTCTCTACTCTCAACTATCATGTGTGATAGTCTTCTCATGATGCCAGTCCTAGTCACCAAGATGGGAAGAGTTATTCTTCTATCCATGGCTGATTTTTATGATGAGCCAAAACAGAGCCACATTAGTTGCAAATATTGCAAGAGCAAATTAAAGATCAGATGTAGCATATAGCCTTCCTCTAACAGGTACAGTAACAGGTATTTATACAGTCTTTGATAGGTTCAAAAGTACACTACAGATTAGATAAGAACCACCTCTCCGTATCAAATGCTATGTCATTCTGAAACCAGATTAACAAAATATGATACAAAGAGGTAGCATGATGCTGCTCAGAAGAATAAAGCTTTCGAGATAGGAGAATCTGTGAAATCTTGGACAAGTTGCTTAATCTTGTTGAATAATCTTACCTTTCTTTTAGACAATGATACGAGTTAAAGTGTTCTGAAGATATAAGTGATAAATGAACTCTGGTAATTATAAATCCAAATAAGACCAAATTAAACTGTCCTAAAATCTGGCCTTGAATATTAATGACAAAGATCTCAACTTTAGGACCTTCTTTAAGACAACTCTCCCCTCATTTTGGCAGGAGATATCAGCATCTAAAAGTAAACCAAGTGGAAGTAATGTGAAGGAGTTTCAAGTTTGACTTTTAAATATTTTCTCTCTATAAACTGACAAAGATCTACTGAGCATCTAATATCACTGTTATAAAACGAATAGCAACCTAAATTCAATGTTCAAGACACAGAACTTGGAAAGCTTCCAGAAAATGTTCTGAAGGCTTCATTAACCAAGTTTATTGTTGGGGAGAGTCTCATTCACAGTTCCCTGCAAAGAAACTGAACCAAATCTTGACATTTAATGTTAAGTAGGAACAGTGAATAAGGCACATAATAGAGGTGACTCTTAGGCCACCAATGTCTTTTTCTTAATATAAAAATAAACATAAGTAACTAATGGAATAACAAAATAAAAGTTTATTTTATTAGAATTAGGAATGTTCTTTCCCTCTGGGCAACCTGAACAGTCCAGTTACAATGAAAATCTAAGAACAGTTATTTCCACAGCACAGTGTGCTCTACGCACAAAATTACAGGGTTAGGAGCATTTAATCAATTTACCGATCTGATTGTCTCACCAACCCGCCCCTCCCATCCCCCAAGTGCTCTATACCGGGATTTTTGTACATCAAGTCCTTTTCTCTCTTATGCTAAATTTCAGTTCCTAATCATGGCTGATCCACATTTTAAACTGCAGATTCAACCATTTCAAATCAAGTCAGTCAATCTTGGATCTGCTATATTTGTGTGTATGTATACACATGTGTATTTCGTGTATTTATTTAAACACACATAAAACACATACAATCTGGGTTGCAGCTGATTACATAGAATTTGGAGTCTGATGATATATGCTACTCAATTTACCACTGTGGTTGTAGTCCTGCGCTTTGGATCAACAATTTTATTGTAAATTACTTAAGTCCATCTACTGCTCAATGAATTGTTCAAATGATGCATGCAATTTTCAGAAGACCTCAAAAGACAAGGGAGACCCTGGTGGGGACCATGAATAGAGCCCTCTGACAGAAAGACTTAGGTAGATGAAACAGGGAAGCCATATCATATGGCTTAAGACCTATCCCAGCTGAGATCACCTAAGTTACTGACAATGAAAGTGATTAACTGACGGGAGTTCTGTCAGATATGGTGATAGTTGTTAAAAGCTCGAACTGGAAAAGGCAGATTCATCTTGATGCATACATATTAGGGAATGCACCCACAACTGCAATACCCTCAGGTAATATGCCAACACTGAAATTAGAAAACAGCTCTAAAAAGCACTGTTCTTCCATGGGTGGGGGCTGTTATTATGAAGTGCACACACTGTTTCTGGATACCTCTTGTAAGGGGAGCGTGTAAAAGGATTTATGACACTCAAATCTAGATACTGTAGTTAACCATGTAAGATATTTCTTAAAACACCACATATACACAAAACATTTTAAGGGGACCACATATATCTAGATAGCAACTCTGGCTGCTTTTCAAAGTTACCAGGGAAAGGAACTTATTCAAGCTTTCTTAAAAAAAATCCTTAGTTTTGATAAATGTCTTTTAAGATTGATGCAGTCATTTAAAATAAAATCAAATGGTTGACAGGGAAAGGGAAGGAGAAGAGAATAAGGAAGAAGCAGACACTGAATTCAGATTTGCACCTGAAGTGGCAAGGGAGGGGAGGATAAAAGGTATAGGTAAAGTTGATCCTAGAGCGACAAGTGGTTTAAGAAAGCAGCATAATATACTCAGCAAACATTCACTGGTTTCTGATGGGAAAAGAACAGTTGCAAGTACATCTCATGTAACAACCTTTTCTAAAAGGAAAAGTAGGGTTGATTTAGCAAAGCCTAACTTAGGCAAAAGGCCAGAGGAAAGTGAACCTACTTCCCAATGGAGTAGTAAGATGTACAGTGCAAGAGCAGACAAAGCTGCCTCACAAAAGGTAAACACTCCCTAGGCGCAAGACATTTAGAGGAAGACAAAGAGGTCCTTCAGCCAGAAGTGGTATTTAGTATTAAGACCTCATCTAGTTGCCTAGTTCACTCTGTACTCCTGTATAAAACTGACAGATTTAGGGATGAAAAATACCACAGCCAGAATGGCCTAAACAGATACATAGTTAATAAAACCACCACCATCCTTTACTTTTAACATAGCTCTTAGTAGAAATTTCATAAAAATGGACATCACAGCTAAAACGCCTTATTAATTCTCCTATCTGTTGACAAATAGAAAAGAAGCAAAGATTTCTATTTAAATGCACTAGATGGGAATATCAAGTTCTAGGATGTTTGCCTTCAAACTGAACCCACAGCAACACACACAAGCAATTTCAGTATCTGCCATTTTTAATTCACAATCTGAATCTAAGTAAATGGCTATTTATTTATATTTAAAGCAAAACGTCCTATTTGACACCCTAACATAAAGAAGGGGTGAGAGAAGAGCCATAACTAAAATCTTAAAAGGCTCAAAGCAGCAATTAAAGGGACAAATATTTGAAATGTGTCCTCTGGATGTGACAGGAAGCCTAGGAAGCCTTCAGCTGTGTGTATGACATGGGCACACAAAGGCCTACATAGATGTAGGAGGCTGCGGAGAGGGATGAGGCTGGAGACTGGGTCATGCTTCAGTGGCAGCAACAAAGCTCCCTGTTGCAGCCCTTATCAAGCCACGGCGTTTAGTCAGAGCTTGAGCTCTCTGTGCTCGACCAGGAGCTGGCAATTCCAGGCATGAGACCAAGGGCCAGCAACAAATACATCAAAACCAGAGAGGGCAAAGTAATTTCAGGAAAGGGAAATCAAAGAACTCTAGTTAGGTCATCCAGAGGTGCTAAACCAACACACCTTTTATCCCAACCCTTAACCCTGGAAAGATAAAGCAAACTGAAAGAAAATGCACAGCAAATAGACGTAATCTTGAAGATTTTTAAAGAATAAATATTTTTGTAATTAAACATTATGCAAACACGTGCCACGCTTGCTTTGTCCATGCATATGCACTATATACAATTTTGAAAAATACTGTGTTGTCCTCTTGTTTTAAAAGTCATATACAAAGTTTTTTTTGTTTTTTTTTAATTCTTCTTTCTGCCTACCCTCTTCCCCGCCCCAAGAATTTTCTTTACAAGGAACTAATCATTATTCACTCATGACCTTGGGGTATGAGAGAGAGACAGTCTGTGTGTGTGGGTATATCCCTATGTGTAGGGGAGAAACGGGAGAGGTCCTTTACCAAAGTACAACAAAATGGCTGGTTTGGACATGAAAAGCAGTGTCAAGGAGCAGTTTTAAATTTTAACTGTACTACACTCAGGAAAAAGAAAATGAAAAAAAGGAGTCAGCTTGGAGAATGAAGCTACGTTACAAGTTAAAGTTGGAGGGCTTTTAGTGTGTCTGTCACACTTTTGTTGGCGGCCTAGAATACTGTTGTACAATGGTTTATCTACCTTTTTTTATTACAATATAATTTACTTAAACTTTCCGTTAACAAAACAGAATTCTGGTACTACAGACCAGCGGTGTCAGAATAGGCTTAGTGCCTCCTTGTTTGTGTTTGTTTTGTTTGTTTTAATTGCATGAGCACTCTAGATGGTAAAGTTTTCAGAGTTCATTTTATGCAGGGCCATTCTCAGTCCTCAATGTACTCCCACAGATCTTTTTCATAGCCTTCATGCACATGCTGTAACAAAACCCTTCGTCGACTCTCACAGTATCTGTAATCAAAGAGAGAGAAAAAAAAAAAAACACCTGTTGTCAGCCTCCAATAAATTTTTTTTTTTTTTAAAGAGGCATTTACCTGTCTTTTAGGGCTCCCTATAGTTTATCAAGACACAGAACCAGACATAGAACCTGTTTTTAAAAGGCGTATTTTTAGGTCTAGATATAAAGACATGACTATTTCTAATTTTCAAAAGGTATTTTTCAGAGTTTGGGGAAATTAATTCCGGAGCAATAAACAGGCCTTAGAAATTATCTGATTCAATCTTATCATTCTACAGGTAAGTAAACAGTTTCAGGAAGAAGTAATTTCAGGGGGATTTATTCACAACTGTAAAATCTTAGAAGTACTAGCGGTAGCTATAATTGGCTAAGGGAAGTGAATATATTACTCAGGACTAAATTTTCAAGTCTCGAAAATTCCCAGAGGTTTCCACTACTATTAAAGGGCAAACAACTTTTGCCAGAAAACAACTTTTGGAGAAAGAGCTCTAGGTGAGAAAGCAAACATGTTGCATCTTTTACTTAAGACGTGACATCTCTTAAAGTATCATCTATCCCTAGAACAAAGTAAATCTCTCCTTGGAAAATCAAATCTTAGAAAAATCTTTAAAAAGTCTGGGTAGCTCACTTGCCAAGAGCCACGATCCATAGGATCCCTAGGCCAGGGCCAGCATGTTATTCTCACCCCTCATCCTAATAGTCACTTGCCCTTTTTGGCCTCCTTCTTCCTGTCAGGGCAATATCTACACAGATGAAGCCACATGGAAGAAGCAGGACCAGCCAGTGGGACAGATGGCTGATTTCCTCCCTATGCCCCAAGGACAGAAGCAATCTGTGAGAAACATGGCAGCAGTTCAGTTGTTGAATATGCTAAACTCAAGTTTCACCATCATTTAACTTCACCACTACAGCATACCAGACCACCAGTGGCAGACATTTTTGCTCAACAACTAAAAATAAACTTACCTGTACTTATCTTGTACTTTCTGCTTTATATCCTGCAGAGAGTCTTGGGAAATATCTCGTTCGAGGTAACCCGAGAGCACCTCTGTGGCATTCTCTAGATCTGCTTGGTTATTCTGCAATAGGAAGAAGAATATATAGTAAATTCTGCCTTCAAAAGAAAGCTAAGAGATAAACCATCTTAGCTGCTTCCTTAATAGACTGTACTCAATGCCAATTTTCACAGGTGGTCAACTGCACCTCTAAAGTCCTTCATTACTTCCACCTCTAACAACTTGTTTTCTCTTTTTTCTCTCAGGAGAACTTTTTAACTATAAAAAGAACCAAAGATTTATCCATTACCTCTGGAAGACTACCAAGTACAATTTGAAAGTACTTAAGAAAACGTTTGCAGAAATCATCTAGCTCTGAAAACTATTATGCTAAAGCCTGAGGAACAAACAGAAATGCATTATTCTTTATATCCAGCTAGACTCCAGTATTCTTGCCTGGAGAATCCCAGGGACAGCGGAGCCTGGTGGGCTACCATCTATGGGGTCGCAAAGAGTTGGACACGACTGAAGCGACTTAGCAGCAGCAGCAGCAGCAGATACCTAATCTTATCAGAAAACACTGTATGGAAGATTAAAATTTTGTTATCCATTACTAGTATAGCTAGTTCTGTACATTTACCCACCCAAATTCCCATCTGCTAGTCACTGTCACTATCTAGCCATCTATCCACATCAATACTGCATACATAAATTTTAAATGAGCATCTCTACTAGAAAAACTTTACTGCTGAAAGCCCCCTTTTAGTCACTGCTTCTCCACAAAAGACAAGCACCATATTTACTTCTAATACCCTGTTATGAGTTTTACCTGAATAGACTTTTGAAAGAACTTACGATGTTCCTGGTGTTATATAAGCATTATACATGGATTGTCTCACTTAAACATCTTAACATTTCTAGAAAAGTATTATCCCCATTCTAAAATAGAGATATAGAAGAGGTTAAGTAACTAGCTTCAAGTCAACAGAGCTAAAAAGTGATGAAGTCAAGATTCAAATTCAGGACTAACTGCAGAGCCCGCACACTTAAAATCACTAGCTGGCTAAACCACATCAATTTGAATGTAGTTTACAGCAAGATATTTGAATTTTTGTACCTTCCTAATAAATGATAAACTTTTGATCTACATTCAGGGGCAAAGAGTAATCTTTAAAACTCTTATCTATAAAAGATAAGTAGTCATATGGCACACAGGTGGTTTTTTTACCCACTCGGTAACTATTCCTACCTCAAAGATAATGGACTGGTTATTCTTTTTGAGGTAGAAAGCGAAGACATAAGTGTACATGAGTGTGGCACGACACTGGCAGAGGACATCAACTGCTTTCTTCAGGAACTGCACCTCAATCCAGGACATGTTGTGCTGTTGCATCTCTTCCATTTTCTGCTTCACCTGAGCATATAGTTTGTGCTCAAAGCGGAGACTCTGCATGTGGTTCATATAGCGATTACAGTAGAACAGGTACCTCTGCAGGGCTGCCCTAGATCTCTGTCCCATTAAGAAAAATTAAGGTCACATAATTATAACAAATTTATTATAGGCACACAAAACCTGATATCATATTTACTGATGAAACGGAATAAGAATTTAGGCTAAAATCAAGATCAGAGACATCTATTGCTAGCTCTGTTACTTAATATTTTTTGAATGTCTTATAGCTGTACTTTCCAACATAGCAGCCAGCAGTCACATATGACTATCAAACATTGTTTCTTAGTGGTTGCAGTCAGTGTCTACCAAATCAGAAGGTGGTATTAAGAACATTCCCATCATTATGAATATTCTACTGGATAGCTCTGTTCTGCAGTGCGCAATAAAGTACATCAGTATTATAAAGTAAAAAAAAAAAGAGAGGCAACCAGACATCATATAACACCTAATATAATGCAACAGAAACTACACAATACATTTAACACCAGTTAAGTGTTCTGTGTTATTTCTACATCCCTCACCAAACTGTCTGAATTTGAATATCTAAAATTAGCCACCAGTTTCAGCAAGTTTAGGGATAGAAGAACCTAACCAGGGAGTTGCAGTTGGGAAATCCAGAATATGAAAAATGCTACAGCACAAAAATGACTTAAGTTTCCTCAACAAATAAATGGCAAAAGAAGGAGGAGGGGAAAAAAAAAAAAAAAAAAGCCCGAAAACATGAAAGGACCTACAGATAACATCACATCCAACTTGTGGACCTAAATGGATCCTCATTGGAACCAATTATAAAAGAAAGTTTATGAGATAAATGGGGATACTGGAACACATAATAACAAAATACTGCTTCAAAAATATATAATATACAGCATAGTTATAAAATAACATATAATAAATATACAAACATAAATACTACTGCCATTTTATGAAAAGTCTTTTAAAGTCCATGAAGTATTAAAAAAATATGATGAAGGATTTAAAAATATGATATCAGGTCTAAATTTGTTTTATATTGTTTATCAAACTGCAAAAATAATTCACATGGATCTCTCTTATTATACTGTAGATATTAAGGAGATACACTTTTAAAAAAGTAATCTTGGGACTTGTCCAGTGGTCAAGACTTTGAGCTCCCGCTGCAAGAGAGAATGGGTTTGATCCCTGGTCAGGGAACTAAGATTCTACACTTCAGTTCAGTTCAGTTCAGTCGCTCACTCGTGTCTGCTCTGTAACCCTGTGGACTGCAGCATGCCAGGCTTCACTGAAACTCCAATACTTTGGCCACCTGATGTGAAGAAGTGACTCATTGGAAAAGACCCTGATGCAGGGAAAGATCGAAGGCAGGAGGAGAAGGGGACGACAGAGGATGAGATGGTTGGATGGCATCACCATCTCAATGGACATGAGTTTGAGCAAGATTCCACAAGGAGCCAAAAATCATTTTCTTCATATTAAGTACTAAACATAACAAGATTAAAAAGCAATCTTGTTATAACTCTAGTACTTAATATCTAAAAAATGACTGTTGAATGTAACTACTATAGAAGGGTTTCTTACCACACAGATGTATTTCTTTTCTTTTAACACCGTTCTCCTCTTCCTCTCCTCATGCCTATGGCCTACAAACAGTACAGATACTACGAGGCCTTAAGCTTGGTCTCTTACTCAGAAACACTAACTCTGAACCACATAACTAGCCAATCACATGATCCAGTATCTTACAACATGGAAACACCTAAAAAAACCTATACAAGTCATATTATTTCAGCAGTCAGGTAGGTATTAAATCAATGCTTACACAGTGGAAAATTATGCCAATCATATCTAAAAATACTATGACAATTATATCTATTCATTATTAGATAAAATAATAGTATTGCTATTAGATATGATTATACATAATAAAATTATACCAATTATTTGTAAAAATAGAATATGTAGAGAATAACCTACTTGACATTTTACCTCCATACAAAGCACTAGTATTTTCAAGCCTGTCGAATTCCCAAGATGAAATGAAAAACCTAAATCATGCATTAAAATGCATGTTATAGGACTTAATATGACTAAGAATTCTCAAACAGCTTGCATCACTAAGATAATTTTAAAATTCAATATGGAAAAAAAAAAAACCACCCATACTACCACTGCAAATAATACCCATCTTTAAATCAAATGCCAGAATCTGGATTGAGAAATGCAATGTCCTGAAAACGCTTTGGAAAAACGCACAAAACAAAAACGTGATTGCTTAGGAAAACGGGTAGGCAATCCAGCTGCTGCCTATTTTTGTTTTCAAAGTTAACTTGAAATGCTCCCATGTCCACTCCTTTAAGTCTATGGCTGAGTCAGCAAGCATCACAGGAGAAGGATGGAACTGAGCAACTCTAACAGACTGGATAGTCTGCAAAGCTGAAAATAGTTACTACCTGACCACTCACAGAAGTATAGTGACTCCGAGTTAGTAGGTAAGAAAATCTAGGGAATTCCCTGGCAATCCAGTAGTTAGGACTGTGCTCTGACAGCCAGGGACCGGGGTTCAATCCATAGTTGGAAAACTAACATCCCACAAGCCGCACAGTGTGGTCACAGAAAAGAAAGAAGAAAAAAGTACCATCTATGTTCTTTCTGTACTGTGTCCCAACCTTCTAGTACTTTTTAAGAACTACAACTGCCTAAAAATGGAAAGCAAACAAATGAACTACAACTGCTGAGAAGCAGGCAAGAGAGGGTGAGATGGTTGCATAGTACCATCGACTCAACAGACATGAGTCTGAGCAAACACAGGGAATGGAATAGTGAAGGACAGGGAAGCCTTGCGCACTGCAGTCCATGGGGTCACAAAGAGTCAGACACAACTTAGCATCAACAATATAACATAAATAGAATCATGTGACAGAGATCACAGGATGCTATCTGGGCTTTTTCACTCAGCACAGTGCCCATGACATCTAAATTGCTATGTGGATAAACAGTTCATTTTTGTTATCACTGAATAATATATTACTGTATGGATTACCATGGTTTGTTTAATCACTCACCAATTAGGGAAAGTTTTAGATGTTTCCAATTTGGGACCATAAGAAATAAAGCTGCTATGAACCACTGTTTAAAAAGAACTACCGTTGCCAGAAAACACTAGACCAGAGTATGGATGTAGAGGAAGTGAGGAAAGAATAAGCTAGGTGTGTGTGCCATGGTGTGCTCCATTCTGGGTGGTATGGCTCCTACTAAATAAACAAATACAGTCAACTCATACAAACCCCTTTCCCTGTACACTCACAGGATCAGAAGATTCTAGTTTAGTCCAATATATATATGACCTAGAAAAATAATGCAATCTTATGTCTACAATCTACACATTAAAAGGGCTAAGAAGCTATGTCCAATAATCTACTCTCCCTGCAGATCTCAGAAAGGAATTGTACCAGCACCCAAACACTTACCAGGTAAAGTCAAGGATAACCCATATACTTTCCATTGTCAGCAAATTCTGGCTAGATCTAGCTAGACTACTAAAGAACCTGCCTGCTAATGCAGGAGATGTAAGAGACCCAAATTCAATCAATGGGTTGGGAAGATCCCCTGGAGAAGGAATTGGCAACCCACTCCAGTATTCTTGCTTAGAGAACCCCATGAACAGAGGAGCCAGGCAGGCTACAGTCCATGGTTTGGCAAAGAGTTGGACACAATTGAAGCAACTTAGCACACAAAAACTAAAAGCCCACCATGGTAAAATATAGGAAAAATATAATGCTACGTAAGAGAAAAACAGCCATTTCTTTATGGATTGAAAAATATTATCAAAATTAGAAGAAACTTTTTTAGGACAAAAGCAGAAAGCCAGAAATAGGGGGCGGGGAGCTAAGATTTTAAAACAAATCTGAAACAGAAGGAGATGCAATGACAAACTGAGCTGAATAAAAATGAGAGAGAGGAATCAATTCAAAATGGAGGGTGGGAAAGGCATCACTCTCATTATAATGTTTTTTATACAAAGGTTACATGGGGCGATGTTTCTCAAATTATAGTCTTAAGGATACTAGAGGGAACGGGAGTAGGGGTGCCAAATGATCTAGTTTAAACAGACCATGGAAATTTTTAAACATTAAAAATCTGATAATAACTTGAAGAAAACACATACACTCTGGACCACCTGAATAAACTTATGAGAATCAATGCTTTCAGATCTTACATTTGTAAAATGGCTAAAAATGGCATCAAGCCATGTTACTTTAACTGCACCAGAGTTGAGAATAAGTGACAGGAAATACATTAATAATAAATTCTGATCAAATCAAGTTTTGATGCACTGTAGCGGTGAAAAGGCAATAGTTGAATATATAGAAAACTGATCGGAGAACAAATTACCATTTGGTACTTATAGTAACATAGTAATACTAAATTCAAAAATTCTGGGTCTTATTCTATCAACAGTAATTTAATTTCAACAAATAACTTATCTGTATAATTAGTTTTTTTGAGTTTTACTAGTTGTGGGTTTCTTTGGTTGTATAGCTGCTTAAAATAGTCAAGCTGGTTTTACTTTAAACACAGTTAATATAGTAATATTATAATGAATATAATGTAAACCAACATTATAATCTGTGGTTTTTCCCTCCTTTAAAACGATCACAGATACTGTAAACATCTGAAATATGACAGCCTAGGTTATGTAAATATATTCTTTTGTATTGACAGTAATTTAAATAAATTTTAAAGGAGCCTTTGAAAAGTGAAATAATAACAAACAGGTCATGTTCTGGCTTGCATCTTGGCAAAACAAGTCATTTTAAAAGATTCTGGGAGGAGAAATGGGGAATTTCAATACAGAATGTATGAATGTAAGGTATGACTAAATTCTAGAATTCTACTATTAAGGCAGATTTACCAGACTGAAAGGAACTCAAAGTATTACTGAATCTAATCCACACCAAGGGTTTGAAGCTCTTCTTCTATAAAAGTGGGTTATTTCCTTATTCAGTAATAAGGAAATCCCTACCTCCTGAGACAGTTCATTCCAAGTTACCTAAAATCATTAGAGCGTCTTGATGAACAATGAAGTAATTAATTAAAAAGAAGAGAGGCTGAATATAAATAGCAGCAGTGCCATTTAACAAATACTGTTCTTTGCTGGGAAGGGAAACCTTCGTAGTGAAGACTACTGAAACCTGGAAGTATGCTGTATGACTAGATTGATTTTTTTTTAATGCAAACAAATCTATAAATAGGAATACTCCTAATATGTGTTTTGCATAAGATTCCCTTTCTACATGTACACAGATATACAGTATTTACTGGGATATCCTTTAACAAATCTTTCAGAATTGAACTCTTTTGCTAAATTATTCCCTAATCAACAGATAACGCACATTCCTGTTCAACCGTTACCTGAAAATAAATGTACTTACCTCCTGTGCGTCTCTTGCTGCCTTTGCATCATCCTCATTGTAGCGGTTACAGTTGTACCTGAAGTAAGTAAAGAGGATTCCATAAAGCCATAAATCAATGAAAAGGGAACAAATCACAGAATTTTAGCCTGGATTTAACGATTATATAGAATGAGGTGAAGAAGAAAAAAAAAAAGCCCCTAGGTGTTTGAATCCTTTCCAAGAGAGTGTCTGTTCTCTATTAGTAAAAGCAGTTTCCCGTCCCCTGAGGTAGTCCACTCATTAAGTTTACTGATAATCATTGGAAAACACTGTTATTCTTCCATTTACCAACTGTAGTTTGAACTTCGAATTCACTTTTTGAAGAAACAGACTATCTCATCTCCTACATGGTCTGTTATTTAGCCAAATATTTTCAAT
The DNA here is from genome assembly GCA_917880005.1 of Nanger dama. Lineage (NCBI taxonomy): Eukaryota > Metazoa > Chordata > Mammalia > Artiodactyla > Bovidae > Nanger > Nanger dama. The sequence goes on along the minus strand of CAKJTW010000036.1, from coordinate 19,485,908 downwards.
ATTTCCAGATTACTCACCTTGTTATCCTCACTTGTATACACCAAAGAGAACCAACTGTTGACAGACTGTTACGTAACAAGTGCTGTGCTATATGCTTTATATGCTCTTAACAGTTTATGAGAATCCCTGAAAACTCAATATACAAAATGAGGAGGCAAGGGGAAATCTGCCCAGAGAAGTCAGCTCAGAGTGGAGATGTGTAAGACGGGCACTTCTTCTTCTGATTACCTGTTTTCTTTTACGGGGAGCCTACATTTTGAGTACAACTGACATATACTATATTCCATCCACTTACTAAGGATTTTAACTGTACTATCACATTTAATCTTCTCAATTACCTTATGAAATATGTATCATTATCCTCACTGAGCAGATGAAGAATCCGATTTTGAGAAGATAAGCAACATATTTAAGATCACAAAAGAAGAGTTTCAGGGTGGAAATTAATCTGATGCCCTTCTGCCACTTGAGACCCATGCTCTTAACTAGTGAATTCACATCTTCAGAATCTTTTTAATGATGACTTTTAGAATAATTTTGAACGTAACCCCAAAATGTATACAAAATTTTTATATTAACTCAAGAAAATAATCAGTATAACTGAACAGAAAAGCAGTATATAGTTTATGTGAATAAAAAAGATGTGGACAAAGCCTTTCAGCAAACCTTAAAGCATTCCACTGGGATGACACAAATCTATTACCTGTACTCCCAAACATCTCCATCTGTAGTTCACAGCCTAGAATACAAACTTCAGTCCACAATGAAATACCTTGCTGAAATCTACCAAACATTCCATAATTCATCATCCTAACAATACCATTTGATTCTGGAATTTCACATAAGAGAAAAACTAAACAAACTAAAAAACTATGGTTCATATGCAATTTGTGGAATCAGAAATTCTGGAAATTTGGAATTACACTGTCTGCTCCCAATGTTAGGTGCCTTTCTATTTTGCACAGTACTCAGAAACAACCAACAGTGGCTCACTGATTGCATCTCAAAGTTTTTAAAGTAACCCAGACCATAATTCACCTGAGTCAAGAGACATTAACTGTCCCCCAGCTGAATTAATAATCCTCTCTCATCAATAATTATCCTACTCACAAATAAGCCTAAAGATGCCTCTTCTCCCTATCTACTGGTCAACGATTAACACATTTTCTTCCTAAATGATATAGCCTCAAAAACTTTCCTTTTGATATTTGTTAGATATTTTTAAGCCTCAACTCACTCTGGGCTTTACTCTGTCAACATTAAGAATTTTAGGCCAAGAAAGCAAGGAGGGCTCATCTTTATTTCCAACTGAGATTACTGATAGTGCTATCTGAAATGTTATTTTGAAGATTCTAAGACATATTCAGATTTAAATAAGAAAGCACAGCAAGGATACATCTGCAATGTTAGCCACGGGAAAAGGAAAGATACAGGCACCATTTCTGATACCCCCGGACCAGGCCATTCTTCATTCTTCTGTAGTCGTCATCTGTTTTGTACCCCTTCCATTTTTCAACCCAGTTCATTTATAAAATTTGAGTTGTGATCAGAGATTTCCTTACATACACACAAAAGTCTCTTTAATACTTCTCCCCCATTCCCTCTCCTCTTCACTAAACTTGTTTATATACACTCAAATGAATTTAGTTTCCAGGAACACACTAATCCCCAGTTAGCATTCCTAAACACCAAATATCCTTCCTTGCCTCTGACAGTAGTAAAATCACTTTCTTTTTTCACCTAACCAATTAGTTTTTACCTAGTTTAGAATCAATTCCAGACAGAATCAATTCCAGACAATCGCTCTTTCTAGTCCTCTAATTAATGAAATGAATGAAAATTCCAAAGAAACTAAAAGGGAAGGCTTGCCATTGTCTTAAGTTCAGATTCTCCTCATCTTGTCTAGAGCTCGCAAATTTTCCCCTCCCACCCACTCTCTACAAAGCAGCCACAATGTCCAGGTAAAGTATGGAAAGCACCTAATACAGAGCATCTCATCTAAACTATAGATATAGCATTGAAATACCTCTGATAACTGTCCCAACTACTTCAGGTCCCAGTCTACTTTCTCTTTTCCTATTCCCCACAATTTATGAGGGGCCACAAATGCAAACACCAATAGGAGACAAATGCAGATAACATAAACTCGTGAAAACAGCAATCTGCATTATTATAACACCCAGAAATATTTTCACATTTACCAGCAGATGCGCTGGCTCCCATTTTTCCTGTTTTGAGAAAAATTCAACAAGACATCCTTAATCTAACTTGCATTTTCCCAGCATGCATGATAAGAAACATACAAGGAACAAAGGTATGTATCAGTACCAAATGTGCCATCGTAAGACACGCAAACGCCAGTAAGCTTTGGTCTTAGGGAAAACATTAAACCGCAGTAAAGGCTCCATCTAAAAAGCAACCAACCAATTCTAGGTGATTTTTGCCAAACAGAAATGCAGGCCTGTGCTTATGTTTCAGTGTATGCTGACACTCTGGATTTCAATGGGTAATTTTCCAGTTCTTAAAGTTTGGACAAATTTTTTTGTCTAATGGCATGCAGGATAACTAAAACACAACTGTGGATTGGGTTCCGCCCAGTCTCTTAGTTTTTAATTACTATCTAGAGAGACAGACAACGCAACTCTTTTGAGTATGTCATGTACTATCACATTCTTCTACCTTTGTTCATGCTACTCCTTTTGCCCTGAAATGTCTTTCCTACCACTTTTTGAACAAATGGAACTCTTAGTCTTTCTTAAAAGTTTAACTCAGTTGTTACCTGCTCTGCAAAATAAACCTTATTAAACTCTTTGGATATCTTGCATACATACACTTCTAATACTGATCACACCCTGTATTCATTTATCTAGTCCCAAGTCAGAGGGTGACTTTCATGAGGCAGAAACCTTATTCATAATATGTGGCAGATACATCACACAGGTATGTGAACATGTTCTTCCCTTCATTTCCCCAACCTACCAGGCAGATCCATGTGGTTCCCAAGGGCCAAGACACACCCAGCAAAACTCTGCTTTACAGTTCTGGTTACGACAGACCATGTGATTACAACCGCCATCCTTCTCAATTGTGACATGGCATTTGGGACATTCCTATGAAGAGAAACTATAAAGTTGGTGTCAATGCCACACTGAGGAGAAGCCAGCTCTAGATTTGGTTTATTTTTAAACTGATTCTGTGATTTATTGTGATTGATACATGTAAAGCATTTAGAACAGTGTCAAACATTAAGTACTATTGAAAATGAGTTATTATTATGGATTTTTAAGATGCATGACAATTTAAGGATTTGTTTTAGTGGGGTTGGGGGACAAAAACATTTTAAGTACTTTTAACCATACAAATAGTAATAATAGTTTTATGAGAGGCTAAACATTTTATTCCTGTAAACATACTATTCCAGTGCTATTTGGAAATAATTATTGAATACTTCCTGTATCCCATACACTGTTCTCAGTGTTCTATATGCATTAACTCATAATCCTTATAGTGGTCTTACTCCTATTTCCATTCATCAGATGAATAAACTAACAGAAAATTTTAAAGAAACTAATCTAAGGTTATACAAGTAGCAAACGACAGAGTCAGGATTCAAACCCAAGCAATTTGGCCTTAAGAGTCAGGCAAGCAAGACTGATAATTCTTTTGTGGCTACTGAATTTCCTAACTTTCTTCTGCCAAATACCCTTGTTAAAATCTTTTCATTGTGGTTTCCTTTACAACAGTGCTTTATATCCCCCTGCTCAAGTCTGTATCATTTTCTTGGTTGCTAATGAGCCAAAGTCACTACCCTTATGGGCACATCTAATGTTTTTCCTCTTGAAAAATTTAGAGAATGAAACTTACTCATTATTTTTAATAAAACTATGAATAAGATGTAAAGCTTGGATTTTTGCTGTATGTTTTTGTGTTGATGTCTCTCCCATAAAGGCCCCCTGCTGGCTCAGAGGTTAAAGCCTCTGCCTGGAATTCAGGAGACCCAGGTTCGGTCCCTGGGTCAGGAAGATCCCATAAAGGGAGGAAACTAAACAATACTGACTTCTTAATATAACAACAACCTGCAAATCTAATAAGCGAGTAACAAAAATAAGCTTCTGAAATGTCCCCAGAGAGAAAAACCCTCAGTTTCATCTCAAAACTTCCAACTAGATAAATCTATTATTACAAATTGCCATTCTTACTTAATAATCTACCCTCTAAACAAAGTCAAGCATATTCAAACCTATACTCCCTATTTTAAATATATTGGGGATTTAGAGTATGCAGGGATTTCTCCAGATGCAGAAGAGGGTAATAATCAAACTACTTAGGGAAAATACAACTGCTCTATTCTAAATACTAATCTCACAGCATATTTAAGGATCTAGGACTTTAATGAACATTTCTGGTGGAGAAATCTTCAATTTTGAAGAAGAATGCTTAAATAACAGAAAATTTTGTAAAAAATAAAAAAGCAACCACTTTCTGATATTATAGTAAGGTTTTCTTAAGTGCCATAAGGTATTGTTTCTTATGCTGGTTTCAAAGACATAGAAATGCTAATTTCAAAACTACATTCCCCAAAGATGTGGGTATTTGTTTTATGCAACAGGACTGTTTTATTGCCAGTGCTTTCTGGGAGACAGAAATGTACACATGTTTTAATCTTTTAGGGTAGAGCAGGGTATCAGTGTTATAGAATCATTTGCTGGCTGTCATTTAAGCATTCCTTATTCTACAACTCCTTATAAGGAGTTATAACTAACTAACTGCAAGTTATAAACAACTCTGGTCAAAGAACTCAATATTCTTTAAAGCATCATCATCATATGTGAAAGACAACAATAAAAATAAACAGCCCATGAATAACACTATTATTTACCACTCAAAGCCACTTCCTATTCAGATAGGACATAAGATTGGATGTTTATACAATTTCCTACAAAAAATTGGCTGGGTACACAGTTTGGATTCAAATGCTTACCACTTAGGGACAGAAAAGAGGGGTCTTCAAGTTTATTTGCATTTGTAAGACATTCCTCTAGGGTTTAAGACGTGTTTTATGTCATAAAGTTACTGAATTTTGAAACTAGTATCATGACCAATGAATTCAATAAATAAACCCCCAAAACCAAGGATATTCATATTATCTTTGAACTTCCATTTCTCAGGAATCAAGCCTTTTAGTAAATCATATTTTGGAAGTTTAACATGTTAAAAATGTTAAATTTGTTAAGCCCAGTTCAGTAACATAATTAAGTTACTCATTTACTTTGACTCGATACTGCCCTAAAGAATAACTCCTTAAAAGTTAAACCCTGGAGATTTTAAGGGGCAGAAATATAGCCCAGTTAAAAAAAAAATAGGCTAGATGCAATAAACTCTATATTGGTATACTAGAAGGCAGCCACGAATTTACATGAAAAGATATTATCAAACCCCAGGGTAGAAAACTGATTAAGCAACCACTACTTTTCTGATGAAAGAAAACTAAAGCAGAGTAGTACACATACTATAGTAGAGTACTCAATAAAACGAACTCAAACAGTAAAACAAAGGAAAATTATCAATAGGCAATCATTCTGAAAACAAAAAGCAAACTAATCAAATAAAAGGGAAAACAAGGCCCTTCAGTAGGTAAACTTACTGCTTTTGAAGTTGATACACCTATTCTTATCAGTTTCAATACCAAGGGTTTACTGAAGGAAGATACCAACCTTTGTGTTGGCTGCAATCCAATTAGAGGTTTCACTGTCATCATCACACTTTTTAATCCACTTCTTCAACCACTGTTTGAAAACAAGAACTGTTAGAGCACAACAGTAGACTTAAGGATAGCAAACTACATCAACATAATATAGTCAAGCTTAAACGTAAAAGCCAAAGGATAGGATTATCACCGGATTTACTTCCTTTTAAACCAAGAAATCCTGTGATTCTCATTTACAATCCAGGTACATTAAAAAAAAAAAAAAATCAACCACAGGAGGACTTTCTCTGGCTGCAGGTAAGTGAAGAACCTAGAATTCAACAAGAAGCCCAGCTGCAAGGTATGTCATTCCCCTTAGCTTATTATAAAGCTTTGCAAGGGAAGTACCTTAACTCTCACTATCCTGATAATCAGGAGATGACTTTATTCCTAAGGAATGTTCCCTGAATATTTTCAAAGATCACCTGAAATAAAAAGGACAAAATACCACATTCCAACTACTAATGAATAAATAACAAAATGTGGGCTGTGACTTAAAGTCATCAAGTCTTAGAAGTACTCTACTACCTTATTTAAAAATGAAAATGCCAGGCAAACTCACCTTACATTTAACAGGGTCATGCCAATTTTCTCCACAGTTAAAGCTGTTAAGTGACACAAGAGTTAAAAGAATTAAGTCCTACCTACTGTGAGTAAACAAACAAACAACTTCATGCTTTACATTACCTCAGTACTTTCACCAGTTTCTAGTGACTGGCAAATACAAGGACAGGAACCATGTCTATTTTACTCTGAAGTCATTTATTTAGCATGTAGTACTAGGGCCAGCACATACTGAGTGTTTCTGTGTGAAATGAAGAAATGACCTGAAGACATTTCATCATGACAATTACAGAATGCATGACTATCTAAATAGCCAGCCAACTGCTGTGTGCTGTGTGCTTAGTCACTCAGTCGTGTCTGCCTCTTTGCCACCCCACGGACTGAAGCCCACCGGGCTCCTCTGTCCATGGGGATTCTTCAGGCCAGAGTACTGGAGTGATTGCCATGCCCTTCTCCAGAACATACTGTTAAGACAATACAATCAGTTTAGTTAGAGTATGTGTAATGCTCTGCTGCAACCACTGTCTAACTAACTAAAATGAAATCGTGTTCAGTAATCTGAACTTAAACTTCAACCAATGCTTCATAGGCATATATTAAATATTTAACATTCCAAATGAAGAGTTAGTCTGATTTTGTATGGTAATTCTATACTTTAGTACTAATGCACAGTAAGCAATATGTGGGAAACAAACAGGTCACATTTCTTTGCAAGATCCAAACAACTGAACCTCAGCCTAGTAAATAGTAGCAAATAAGGTATAGAACAAAAGATGATGACTACATATTCAACTATATTAGCTGGTAATTCTTTTCCGCTTTCTAGGAGCATGGTATATGTATTTGTTTTAAAAGTACAAATTAAGAATAAACACTCCCCTCATGGCTCAGATGGTAAAGAGTCTGCCTGCAATGCTGGAGACCCTGGTTCTATCCCTGAATCAGCAAGATCCCCTGGAGAAGGAAATGGCAATCCCCTCCAGTATTCTTGCCTTAAAATCCCACAGACAGAGGAGCATGGCAGGCTAAAGTACATGGGGTTGCAAAGAATCAGACAGGACTGAGTGACTAACACTACTACTAAGAATAAAAACAAATGCTTGTGAAAAAAATAACCACGGAATGGCTGATTAATCAAGTACTTTGGGAATGCCAAAAATCCTTTGCAAATTAGAAGAATAAAAGGGCTCTCACTTTAAATGAAGACAGGATAATGGTTACTTTTAGAAAAGAAGATGGGAAATGGAAAAGAGAAGGGAACATCAAGAAGCTTCAAATATATCTTTCATGTTTTATTTCTTGACAAAAACAAACTGATTTTCATTAAGGTGGGTTGTAACTTTCTAAGTATTTCAGTATTGCTGTTATTCTCTATACTAAATCTGTATTTGAAATACTTCATACACAAAATATATTTGAAAGCAGGGAAGGAATTAGACTCCAAACTCTGTCTACAGAGTAAATTCTGAAATGAATGTTTACCAAAATACCATGTATTTTACACAAACTTAATCACTGTCAGTTTACCTATTCTTTTGGGAAATATTTAGTATTAATGATGCTAAGACTAAATCTATTGCTGTTTGGAGGGAAAGAAGAATGATACAGAGAAAATTCCCTAGAGGGCCAGTGGTTAGGACTCCATCCTCTCACTGTCAAGGGCCTGGGTTTAAACCCTAATCAGAGAACTACGATCCCATAAAATGCATACCCATGACCAAAACAGAAGCAAAACAACAAAAAAAAGAATGATATGGAAAACCAATAAAATGTGTATTTGCTAGCTATAGAGCCCCTTGGCTTGAACAGCTTCTCATTCCTAAAAATCCATAAAGGAATGGTCTCTAATGTGTGGTAATGGAAATTCCCCGCTAAGTTGAACCTAGAATTCAAAGGCTATGCTACTTCAAGAATCCAGGTTACCAAGAAAGCTGTGGCCAGAAGCCCCAGAGAAAAACCTTAGTTAAAAAGATTTAATCAACAACTAAAAGATTTAATCAACATCTAATCAACCAAGTTTTATCTTTCCAAATTTATCTACATATTTTTTAGGACCAATATTAAACTCATCAGAACAAAGGAAATTAAAAACACCTAACTCTGTATTTCCTAAGAGATAATCTGAAAACAAATCATGAACCATAAGGAAACAAAAAACAATGTGACAAATTAAGCAATTAATCAGAAATGAGAACTAAGTTCTTGTTCCAAATCTTTAGGTTTGCTCCTATATATGTGCCAATGGAGGATACAAGGAAAAGTGATTATAGCTGCTTTCTTTCCCCATAAGAAAATAAATGCAAAACTACAGCAACATATAAAGAGAAAAAATTATCTTAAGATATGAGACTTTTTAAGCTAAGTTTTATTTAAAAGAAATATATGCTATTTAAAATCAGTTATCACCAACCTACCTGAGGTAAAGAAAATTTTTATTTCACTACCAAAAATAAATGAAAAGCTATGTGTACTACTCCAATTTAGGAAATCACCTGCTTACCAAAACTGGCGCCCACATTTGCAGCGAACAGGTTTAGCATCAGGATATTGAACTTTAACAACGTGGTGGCAGTCTGGGGCAGGACACCACTTTAACAGTCGATTGCACTGAAACACAAGTTAGAAAATTTAAAAATGACAGTAAATTAAATCATGATGCAAGATTTCCCAGGACAACATGCAATTATGCATACTACTTTCTCACTATCATGAAGTGCACATGGTGTCACAAGCATATAAAACCTTGCTATCAATAGTCTTTTACAGCAATGCTTTTGGATGTACTGTTTTTCTAAGATTATAGATCACTTGAATACCTGGAATTATAAACTATATCTTGTTCTTTCTTCAAAATCCCATTGAGAAACTTTTTTATAAGATGGAAAAAAATAAAATAATGCTTCTACTCAAGGAAGGAATTCATATGCTATACGAAACAATCTAAAGAATACACATGGAATTTCTCTCTTTAACCATAAAAAGTTCTTCTAAAAACAAAAACCAGTTCCTAAGCCACAGCAATGGTTGCATTTTAGTTCTTCAAAAGAAATATAACTTTTGATATATTTTTATTATGGGACAAAACATTTCTCAAGGAACACTCCATCAGAATCCACGTTTATTGACCATTTTAAAAATGTATAATTCTTTAAAACTGCTATTTCTAGAAGACCTTCAGTTTAACTGCTAATAAAAATTAAAATTACTTTCTAGAAGTGAAATACCAAGTTACACTCATGCTCTTACACTGGGGCTGGCAAACTTTCACATGGAGCCTGACAGTAGATATATTTGGCTTCATGGGCCATTCTTTAGAAAATACTCAACTCTGCCACTGCCGTAAAAAAAGCAGTCACAGACTACATGGGCATGTTCAAACAAACCTTTATTTACAAAAAGCAGGCTGGCCGTGGTTTTCTGTTAAGCCATATTTGATACAACAAACAAAAACCACGAGACAATTCGTTTATAACAAAATTTACTCATAATGGAAGGAAGGTAAAACAAGCAGAGATATAGCAGGGCTAATGTATCAAACATGATTAAACATGATATCACTAAGAATAAGCTACAGTTCTCTGCTAAGGATAAAGACTATAAAAAATTTTTTATCAAAGCTTAAGATCTATGAAAAGACATCTATTTATTGATTTGTCAGATTCTTTTGAGAATAAAGGTATTTTGGTATGCTTCATAAAAAGACAATAACTGAAGTCACCATAAAGGTGTTTATTATGTAAGACAAACTGACTACTTCTATTAATAAACATAATTTCTTTTATTTAATGAATGAAAACATGAGAAATCACTTACCTCTACAAAGCTATTTGTTATTAAATGCTGATACTTTAACTTAACTTTTGAATCTGTGATCAGGCGCCTGAAAGTGAAAATAAAAATAGTTCATTAGGAGGTTTTCAGCTAAGGGTATTTTCCACATTCATAAAATAAAATTTAAATGCTCTGGTATGAAAATTGCTTTAAATTAAAAATACTAAAATATATATAAACTGTCATATAACTGTAGGAATCAAAACAATAATCTCAAAGTTTCTCAATAGTTTTATTTTGGTAGATGTTCCCCCTGGTTCTTATACTCTAAATATTCTATTTTTACCCAACTGTATTTGTGTTGTAGTCTAATGCCTTACCAACTATCGCCAAATTTAGGCCCCTTTCAGAGTCTTCTGATTCTCATAACTTGCCTTAAGACAGCAATTCTTGGCCACCTTTCCTAAGACTTCCTCCCCTAAAATCAGTGTTTGATATAAAACAATCTTGACAGGAAAGTTCAGAGATGGATATAGGTTTTGCCACATATAATTCTGATAGCTGCCTCCTTCTGAAATCTTTCGGTAACTTATTAGAAATGCTTACTAATTGCAACATGGCTTTCCTTATTCACCTGCTGCTGCTGCTGCTGCTAAGTCGCTTCAGTCGTGTCCGACTCTGTGCAACCCCATAGACGGCTGCCCACCAGGCTCCCCCGTCCCTGGGATTCTCCAGGCAAGAACACTGGAGTGGGTTGCCATTTCCTTCTCCAATGCATGAAAGTGAAAAGTGAGACTGAAGTCGCTCAGTTGTGTCCGACTCCTAGGGAACCCATGGACTGTAGCCCACCAGGCTGCTCTGCCCGAGGGATTTTCTAGGCAAGAGTACTGGAAATGTGTATTATAGGAAAACAGTATTAAAGCAAAGAGAGTAACCACCAAAGAAGCTATTAAGAACAGTATCAAAAAAATGTAAAGTCCAATCTCATCTTGAGTTTCTTATAGCACTCACTTCTCTTATGCCATTCCCCTTCCAAAAGATCCCCACCCAGTCCTGTGCACTCCTCAGTGTACTCCTCTCACATCTGTATTCTTTCAAAATAGCAAGCACCACCCTTCCTCAGGGCTTCCTTGGTGGCTGAGTCAGTAAAGAAACTGCCTGCAATGGGGGAGACATCAGTTCGATCCCTGGGTTGGGAAGATCGCATGGCGGAGGGAATGGCAACCCACTTCAGTATTCTTGTCTAGAGAATCCCCATGGACAGAGGAGCCTAGGGGGCTACAGTCCAGGGGGTTGCAAAGAGACAGACAGAGCAACAACTAAGCACAATACACCGCAGGTCAGGGGAGGCGGCCGAGAAGAGCAACCCCACATTCAAGGAGCGACGACTGCACGGGCACAGGAGGGCCAAGAGGAGCTACTCCACGTCAAGGTCAGGAGGGGCAGCCGTGAGGAGATACCACGCATCCAAGGTAAGAGAAACCCAAGTAAGATGGTTGGTGTTGCAAGAGGGCATCAGAAGGCAAACACTCTGAAACCATAATCACAGAAAACTAGCCAATCTGATCAAACAGACCACAGCCTTGTCTAACTCAATGAAACTAAGCCATGCAGTGTGGGACCACCCAAGATGAATGGGTCATGGTAGAGAGGTCAACAGAATGTGGTCCACTGGAAAAGGGAATGGCAAACCACTGCAGTATTCTTGCCTTGAGAACCCCATGAACAGTATGAAAAGGCAAAATGATGAACTCCTCAGGTCAGTAGGTACCCAATATGCTACTGGAGATGAGTGGAGAAATAACTCCAGGAAGAATGAAGGGATGGAGCCAGAGCAAAAACAGTACCCAATTGTGCATGTGACTGGTGACAGAAGCAAGGTCTGATGTTGTAAACAGGAATGTTAGGTCCATGAATCAAGGCAAATTGACAGCAGTCAAACAGGAGATGGCAAGAGTGAACATCGACATTCTAGGAATAAGCGAACTAAAATGGACTGGAATGGGTGAATTTAACTCAGATGACCATTATATCTACTACTGTGGGCAGGAATCCCTCAGAAGAAATGGAGTAGCCATCACGGTCAACAAAAGAGTCTGAAATGCAGTACTTGGATGCAATCTCAAAAACAAAAGAATGACCCCTGTTCATTTCCAAGGCAAATCATTCAATACCACGGTAACCCAAGCCTATGCCCCAACCAGTAATGCTAAAGAAGCTGAAGTTGAACAGTTCTATGAAGACCTACAAGACCTTTTAGAACTAACACCTAAAAAAGATGTCCTTTTCATTATAGGGGACTGGAATGCAAAAGTAACACCTGGAGTAACAGGCAAATTTGGCCTTGGAATGCAGAATGAAGCACGGCAAAGGTTAATAGAGTTTTGCCGAGAGAAGGCACTGGTCGTAGCAAACACCCTCTTCCAACAACACAAAAGAAGATTCTACACATGGACATCACCAGATGGTCAACACCGAACTCAGACTGATTATATTCTTTGCAGCCAAAGATGGAGAAGCTCTATACAGTCAACAAAAACAAGACCAGGAGCTGACTGTGGCTCAGATCATGAACTCCTTATTGCCAAATTCAGACTTAAATTGAAGAAAGTAGGGAAAACCACTAGACCATTCACGTATGACCTAAATCAAATCCCTTAGGATTATACAGTGGAAGTAAGATATAGATTTAGGGGACTAGATCTGATAGAGTGCCTGGTGAACTATGGGCGGAGGTTTGTGATATTGTACAGGAGACAGGGATCAAGACCATCGCCATGGAAAGAAATGCAAAAAGCAAAATGGCTGTCTGGGGAGGCCTTACAAATAGCTGTGAACAGAAGAGAAGCGAAAAGCAAAGGAGAAAGGGAAAGATATAAGCATCTGAATGCAGAGTTCCAAAGAATAGCAAGAGATAAGAAAGCCTTCCTCCGTGATCAATGCAAAGAAACAGAGGAAAACAAAAGAATGGGAAAGACTAGAGATCTCTTCAAGAAAATTGGAGATACCAAGGAAACATTTCATGCAAAGATGGGCTCGATAAAGGACAGAAATGGTATGGACCTAACAGAAGCAAAAGATACTAAGAAGAGGTGGCAGGAATACACAGAAGAACTATACAAAAAAGAGCTTCATGACCCAGATAATCATGAGGGTGTGATCACTCACCCATAGCCAGACATCCTGGAATGTGAAGTCAAGTGGGCCTTAGAAAGCATCACTACAAACAATGCTAGTGGAGATGATGGAATTCCAGTTGAGCTCTTTCAAATCCTGAAAGATGATGCTGTGAAAGTGCTACACTCAATATGCCAGCAAATTTGGAAAACTCAGCAGTGGCCACATGACTGGAAAAGGTCAGCTTTCATTCCAATCCCAAAGAAAGGCAATGCCAAAGAATGCTCAAACTACCGCAAAATTACACTCATCTCACATGCTAGTAAAGTAATGCTCAAAATTCTCCAAGCCAGGCTCCAGCAATACGTGAACCGTGAACTTCCAGATGTTCAAGCTGGTTTTAGAAAAGGCAGAAGAACCAGAGATCAAATTGCCAACATCTGTTGGATCATCAAAAAAGCAAGAGAGTTCCAGAAAAACATCTATTTGTGCTTTATTGACTATGCCAAAGCCTTTGACTGTGTGGATCACAATAAACTGTGGAAAATTCTGAAAGAGATGAGAATACCAGACCACCTGACCTGCCCCTGGAGAAATCTGTATGCAGGTCAGGAAGCAACAGTTAGAACTGGACATGGAACAACAGACTGGTTCCAAATAGGAAAAGGAATACGTTGAGGCTGTGTATTGTCACCCTGCTTATTTAACTTACACACAGAGTACATCATGAGAAACGCTGGGCTGGAAGAAGCACAAGCTGGAATCAAGATTGCTGGGAGAAATATCAATCACCTCAGATATGCAGATGACACCAGCCTTATGGCAGAAAGTGAAGAGGAACTAAAAGCCTCTTGATGAAAGTGAAAGAGGAAAGCAAAAAGTTGGCTTAAAGCTCAACATTCAGAAAACGAAGATCATGGCATCTGGTCCCATCACTTCATGGGAAATAGATGGGGAAACAGTGGAAACAGTGTCAGACTTTATTTTGGGGGGCTCCAAAATCACTGCAGATGGTGACTGCAGCCATGAAATTAAAAGACGCTTACTCCTTGGAAGGAAGGTTGTGACCAACCTAGAGAGTATACTGAAAAGCAGAGACATTCCTTTGCCAACAAAGGTCCGTCTAGTCAAGGCTATGGTTTTTCCAGTGGTCATGTATGGATGTGAGAGTTGGACAGTGAAGAAAGCTGAGCGCCAAAGAATTGATGCTTTTGAACTGTGGTGTTGGAGAAAACTCTTTAGAGTCCCTTGGACTGCAAGGAGATCCAACCAGTCCATCCTAAAGGAGATCAGTCCTGGGTGTTCATTGGAAGGACTGATGCTGAAGTTGAAACTCCAATACTTTGGACACGTCATGCGAAGAGTTGACTGAGGAGGGATTGGAGGCAGGAGAAGAAGGGAACAACAGGATGAGATGGCTGGATGGCATCACCGACTCGATGGACATGAGTTTAAACTCCGGGAGTTGGTGATGGACAGGGAGGCCCTGCATGCTGTGATTTATGGGGTCGCAGAAGAGCCAGACCCGACTGAGCTACTGAACACAGCACACCCTTCCTGAAAGGCTTCTGCTTGGGGCTACCTCCCTTGGAAAGCAAACAAAAGACTATCCTAGTGGGGCTCTGAGGTGGGACAGCCTAGGTTAGAATACTGGCTTCTCGACTTACGAACTGAGGCTAAGTCCTTTGACTTCCACTTTTCAGAGTTGCTAAGTCATGTCCAACCCTTTGATACCCCATGGACTATAGCCTGCCAGGCTCCTCTGACCATGGATTATCCAGGCAAGAATACTGGAGTGGGCTGCCATTTCCTTCTCCAGAGGATCTTCCCAACCCAGGGATCAAATCTGAATCTCTTGCTTGATAGGTGGACTTTTACCACTGAGCTACCTGGGAAGCACCACTTTTCAGTTTACTCACCTGTAAAATGGATAGCAGAAATAGAGCTGGGAGACTAGCATAGTGCCTGGCAAACAGTAAGCACTCAGTAAATATCAGATGAAGCTGAATTCATCACCATCATTATTATTTCACTCTGTTAAAATGTACTGTTACTCACTCAAGGAGGCCCTTCCTGACAATTCATACCAGTCTAGAATGTAGACCACTCCCCTTTAGTTCTCATGGCAAATTATACACTTCTTTACAGAATGTGCCATAATTTCCATAGACAGCTATCATATAATCATTCTTTAATATCTGCCTCCCTGATTCCCTATTCTCAACCAAACAATAAGCTCTATGAAAGGATCTCTTATGTCTAGTATAGTGCCTGGCCTGTGGAAAGTTTTCAGTAAGTACTTTTCAAATGAGTAAACCTTCAGATTTTGCACATGTTGAAATTGAGGATAAAAGTAATTAGTGCACAAGGCTGTTCCTCAAAAACCCAAACACAAAATTACCATATGACTCAACAATTAATTCCACTCCAAGGTATATACATTCAAGAGAATTAAAAACAGGTGTTCAACAAAAACCTTGCACACAAATATTCAAATAGTAACAAAGATTTCTTCAAAAAGCCAAAATAACTCAAATGTCCAAGAACTGATGGAGAAATAAAATATGGAATATCTGTATAATGGAAGCTTATTTAGCCATAAAAAGGAATGATGTCCTTATATATGCTACAACATGAATAAACTTTGAAAACATTATGTTAAGTGAAGGAAGCCATTCACAAAAGGTCATATACTGTATGACTCCATTTAAATGAAATGTCCAGAGTAAGCAAATCCATGCAGACAGCAAAGATGAGTGGTTGTCACAATCTAGGAAGAGGACGGAGTCAAGAATAATTGTCTAGTGGATATGGGATTTGTCTTGGGTGTGATGAAAATATTCTGGAATTAGATAGTGGTGATGGTTACACAACATCACATTAGTATTTATTCAAAAAGCCACAGAACTGCATACTTTAGTTAAAAAGGTGAATGTTATGTTATGAGAAGTTTACATCATTTAAAAAACGATGAGACATCCCCAGTGGTCCAGTGGCTAAGACTCGTATTTCCATTGGAGGCGACACAGGTTTGATCCCTGGTTAGGGAACTAGATCCCATGTGCTGCAACTAAGACCCAGCACAGCCAAATAACTAAATGAATATTTTTTAAAAAATGAAAAAATAATTAAGAGGCTTCCCTGGTGGTCCAGTGGTTAAGAATCAGCCTTCAACGCAGGGGACAATCCCTGGTAAGGGAACTAAGATCCCACACTCCATGGAGCAACTAAGCCTGTGCCACACAACCAAAGAGTCCAAGTGCCACAGCGAAAGACCCTGCATCACTGCAACGAAGACCCCACGCGCCACAACTAAGGTGCAGCCAGACAGACAGACATGAAAAGATGTTTAATGTCGGAATATCTAACACTGATTTACAGTGTTTAAGCAGGCATGAAGAACAATAATCTTCTAAACACATCTCACTGCCCAAATGCCTCCCCACTCTACACTATCCTTTTAACTACCCAGGTAATTTCTAAAATGCAAATCTCATCAGTCCTAATAACCTTTTATGACAAAACTCAAACTGTCAAACTCTTTTCATCCTCATCTCTAGTATAATCTGCTACTTTGTGCTTTAGCCATGACAGAATACATAAAAGAGAAGTTCATGGACTATTACTCTCCACACAAAATTTTTAATCCTTGATCTCTCTCCCTAAGATGCCCTAATTCTTTAGGTAATGTGCTTCTCTGTAACTGTACTTTAGACATACATTTCCACATAAAATGGGCTTCCCAGGTGGCAGTGGTGGTAAAGAACCTGCCTGCTAATGCAGGAGACACAACAGACAGGGGTTCAATTCCTGGGTCAGGAAGATCCCCTGGAGAAGGGGATGGCAACCTATTCCAGCATTCTTGCCTGGGAAACCCTATGGACAGAGGAGCCTGGAGGGGTACAGTCCATAGGGTCGTAAAAAGTCAGACACAACTGAAACAATTTGGCAAACATGCATGCATCAAATGTAAACTATGTATTTATTATTAGGAACCTCTTGGGGAAAGGAAATGTATCTTAATTTGTTCTCTTGTGTATATGTGCTTGCTAATAAAACAGGCTCCCAGTAAATGTCTGTGGAATGAATGAAAAGATACAGTGACCTGTACTGATGAAAGAATACAAAGAATTAAAATATCAGAGGACAAGATAAAGACAATTGGAAGGATGGTGGTACTTTAAGACCATACATGGTTAATGGAGGTAAAATTTACTGAAAGACAAGCTGATAAGAGTAAATGTATTTTAGTAAACCAAAGTAGGTTGGGATTAATAAAGTGGAATCAGTGGCTTTATAAACTGTGCTGGTTAAGTCAATTTATGGCTTCATTAGGTTAAGAATTTGCTCACTAAAACCCATGGCTGCTTTTATGCTTATTACTCTCAAATCTCAGTGCTTAAATGCAGACATACCTTTCTATACAGGCAATTATCCAGGACTAATTATAAAATTTGTCTGTGGATCATTCAAGCCCTCAATCTATTTATCTTCCTAGACTAAAATCAATTAGGCTGCCTGAGGTTATAAAAACAACACTGACTCAGGAATTAAGCAACTCTGGGTTTTATCCCATGTACAGGAGCTAATTATACCTCTTTCTTTAAGTTTCTTTCTCTCCTTCAAAAGGGAACCTTTCACAAGGCCAGTAGTTGGCCAACAGCCTCCAGCTGCAGTGCCTTTAAGATTCGTAGCAGTGTTCCAGATGAGGCCACACACCCCCCTGCTTAGCTCCCAGTGAGAGGGCTAGGCTTGACACTGGTGCCAGGGCCTGGCCGCTTCTGTGGTCTGAAGTATTCCTCTGTGGGAAATTTACACACTGGAGTTCCCAACAGGGCTGACAGAGACTCTCACAGCTGCACACAGTCTTAGTATCTTCCTACTGAATCCTTCCTTCCTTCTTTCTCAACAGGGGTCAGAACTACATCATGTCTGTCTACTCCTCCTATTCCTATTTACCCTACATAGATGCTATCCGTAATAAAGCGCCTTCTCTTTTAACTATGCCCTGGCTCTGCTTCTCAGAAGATCAACTGACACACTGACATAACCTATTCTCCAACTGCCGAGTTTGCTGAAATCTAGCTATCACGCATTGCCAACCTAACAAAATACTGACTGGGCATTTAACCAGGCTACAAACAGGCTTGTGTACTACAAAGGAATGGAGATTAGAAAGTCTCTCCAGACTTCAAATGTTCACCTCTGGTGTGGTGTTGAGCAAAACTTAATTTGGCTTAATCAACTAATATATATTCAACATGCAGAATCTATCAAAAGTACTTACATAACTGTGTTGTCATCCACTAAGATATCACAACCATGAGCAGGACACGAAATAGTCTGGAAAAGATCGAAATTTAAACTATGTCTTCATTCAACAAATATTTACTAAATGTTTTCCACTGCCAGGAACTTTGCTAGGTTCTGAGTATACCTTAACATTTATAGGACCTTAATCATTTCCTTTCTTTTAAAAGAAACCTGTTTGTAAGTATTTGTTACTATAAAGCAACTAACAATGCTAACCCAAAAACTGGTTTTTCAATATTAAACTTAACTGGTAAAGGCATGAGATACAACAAAAATTCTCAACAAGTTTAGCCGGATAAATACAAATATTAATGCCTGCTAAGAAAACATTACCTGCACTGGATTTTTAACTGGAATATCATATTGTAAATAGGAAAAAAAAATCTCAATTATCTTTTAGTTGTTTTAACCTAGAAAAAAGGCCAAATGTAATTCACAACCCAGAATGCTTTACCTGTTTATATTTGTGTAACAGTCTAAACACTTAAAAGAAATTCAACAAAAACTCAAGAACAAACTGGCATCTTTACCTGTCCCATGCCTTCTTCCATTATTTTGGTAGTTAAATATTCACTCCAGCACTGCATACAAAACTTATGTCCACATTCAAGGCCAGTGAAATACTGCAACAAAAATAATATATGGACTTTCAAAAGAAATTATCAGAAGAATCACTATAGTGACTCAGTAAGAATCAATCAGATCATGTTTCTCATGGTGGCTAAAATGTCCAATTTGACAGGACTAAATGGGCTCCTAAAACGAATTTCTAAGGGGCAAAATCTATACACACAATTCATTAAACACCAAACAATGAGAGATGAATCTACATTAGATATTTATAATTTTTAGGAAAGGCACACAAGTTTGTACCAATAAGCATATGAAAAGATGCCCAATATCCTTAATCATCAGGGAAAGGTAAATCAAAGCCACAATGAAACACCACTTCACACCCACTAGAACAGTTATAATCAAAAAAACACAATAAAAGTGCTGACAAGGATATGGAGAAATCAGAACCCTCAAACACTGCTAGTGGGAATGTACAGGAATTTTGAAAAACATTGGCAGTTTCTCAAGAAATTAAAAGTTATTAACAAATGATTCAGCAACTCCACTGCTAGGTATATACCCACATAAAAATTTGTACACCAATGTTCACAGTAGCATTAGCTACAATAACTCCAAAGTGGAAACAAATCCAATGTCCATCAACTGATAAATAAGCAAAATGTGGAATATATCCATGTGACAGAAAATCATTCCGCCATAAAAAGCAGTAAAGCATGTACTATAATGCGGACAAACCTTGAAAACATGCTAAGTAAAATAAACCAATCACAAACCACCACATGTTGTTTGATTTCATTTGAAGATTGTGGTTGCCTAAGGCTAACAAGCTTGAGGGGAATGGGAAGTGACTATACAAGGATAATGGTCTTTGAGGGATTATTAAAATGTTTGAAAATGAATTGTGGTGATGGCGACACAACTCTGTGACTATGCTTAAGACCATTTAAAATAAGTTGTATGGTATGTGAATTACATCTCAATAAAGCTGCTACTTTATTATTATTTTTTGGCCATACTGCTTGCTTGGTTTGCAGGATCTTAGTTCCCCGACCAGGAATTGAACCCAGGCCCACAGCAGTGAAAGCACCAAGTCTTAACCACTGGACTACCAGGGAGCTCCCAATGGTGTTATTTCTAAAATGTCACATGGATACCACACTTCACGGAGCTGCACTGGAATATATCTAACCTAGAAAATAAAACTTTATGGAAACCAAAATACTTCTTCAGAGTAGTAATAATACTTGAATAATAACAACAGTAACATTTTGGCCTAATGTTATACTACTTATATGACTTGAAACACTTTCAATTGGATGGCCAGTTAAATTAAGCTTATTATATTCTATAATGGGATATTAAAAGCAGGTACTTTAAGTAATATTAAGAGTGTAGAGGACTACATTTTCAAAAGACAAACATGGTTAACATATTTCACTTTAAAAATATTTTACTATATTTACTATCTAATTCTTTTTAAATTAATATAATATAGGCTATGCTGCTGCTGCTGCTGCTAAGTCACTTCAGTCATGTCTGACTCTGTGCGACCCCAGAGATGGCAGCCCACCGTCCCTGGGATTCTCCAGGCAAGAACACTGGAGTGGGTTGCCATTTCCTTCTCCAATGCACGCAAGTGAAAAGTGAAAGTGATGTCACTCAGTCATATCTGACTCCTAGCGACCCCATAGACTGCAGCCTACCAGGCTCCTCCATCCATAGGATTTTCCAGGCAAGAGTACTAGAGTGGGGTGCCACTGCCTTCTCCAAATATAGGCTATAGTTAAAGACAATTATTTAACAATATGAGTTTATGTTAAAAAAAAAAAAAAGTCTCCCTTATCTCCATCTTTCTCTACCTTGTCCTCTACTTCTCTACCCAGAAGTAATCACTATTTCCAATATATGGTAGAATATCAAAAACTTTCTTCTGTATCTTGGTTTTCTTTATTATTATCTTTGCGATCAAATGAATGTATATAAGGAAAAATTTGTACAAGTGAAATTCTAACAGTATACATTTCGATTATTACAAAGAGGTTGTTGCAATTTATAGTACTGACGAAAACCTTCTCACACCCATGCCAAAACACTTAAACTCCTTGATTTTTGCCAGTAACAGGTGAAAATGAACTGACTACCACAGTTTTGATTTTAATTTCTTCGAGTGAAGCTTAAAAATTTGAGACAACATTTAAGACTGTATATTTTTCTGTGTATTTTCTTCACCTATTTTGCCAAATTTTCCTCTGGGCATTTCTTCTAAATGTTTTACTGTTTTGTTTTTACTTATTTAGAAAATTGACTGTTTATAAGTGTGGAAAATATTTTCTCCCAGTTTCAATACATTTTGCTACTGTGCAGAACCTCTATTCATATACAGCAAAATGTATCAGCTTTAGAATTCATGGCCTCTAAATCAGTTTCTTCTTAAGTTAAAAAATGTTGTGACAGACTTATGGACATGGGGAGAGGGGAGGAGGAGAGATGTATGGAAAGAGTAACATGGAAACTTACATTACCATATGTAAAATAAACAGCTAACAGGAATCTGCTGTATGGCTCAGGAAACTCAAAAAGGTCTCTGTATCAATCTAGAGGGGTGGGATGGGGCAGGAGATGGGGGAGATTCAAATGGAAGGGGATATATGTATATCTGTGGCTGATTCATGTTGAAGTTTGACAGAAAACAATAAAATTCTGTAAAGCAATCATCCTTCAATAAAAAAAATAAATTAAAAGACACACAAAAGAAAAACTAGTTAAAAATTATTGTGTTTCAATATGTGCAAATAAATTTTTAAACCTGGGGAAAAAAATTAAAAGTTGTGTTTTTTGGTGGGGGGGAACTACACTGGGTCTTTGTCGCTGAGCACAGGCATCTCTAGTTGCAGCAACCCAGGGCTACTCTCTAGTTGCAGCAACCCAGGGCTACTCTCTAGTTGCAGTACATGAACTTTTCAATGCGGTGGCTTCTCTTGTTGTGGAGCATAGGTTCTAGGGTGCGAGAGCTCCAGTAGTTACAGCTCACAGGCTTAGCTGCCCCATGGCATGTGGAATCTTCCCAGACCAGGGATCAAATCCATATCCCCTAAACTGGCAGGCAGATTCTTTACTTCTCGACCACCAGAATAATTTTGGTATAAAGAGTAAGGCAAAAATCTAAGTTTCCAGATGGCTATTGAGTTGTTCCAACACCATTTATTAAGTAACCCTTCTTAAAGGAAACGCCCTCTCTGTTGTATATTAAATTCTCCACAAATATACTTGACTCTGGCGTCTCTGGTGGCTCATTGATAAAGAATCCGCCTGCCAATTGAAGAGATCCAAGTTTGATCCTTGGGTCACTAAGATTCTCTGGAGAAGGAAATGGTAACCCACTCCAGTTCTTGCCTGGGAAATCCCATGGACAGAGGAGCCTGGCAGGCTACAGTCCATGGGGTGGCAAAGAGTTGGACACAATTGAGCAACTAAACAATACTCTACTCTATTCTGCTTTACTGTACTGCTGCCTATTTGTGAATTTGGTAAGACTAGCTTCCTCTCCACCCTCATCAATCTATTCTTTGCTTTATTTCACTAATATTCTATCTTTCCAAATACTTGTCATTCATTTATCTCCCCTTTCCTTCATACAGGTCTTTCATATTTCTTGCCAAGTTTATTCCTAGCTCTTTTATTCATTTTGTGGCTCTTATTAAAATGGCATTTTAAATTCTATAAGATTTTCTAATTAGCTGTTATTTGAAATATGCTTACAAAATTTCTGATGTTGCTTATGAGATATAAATGCAAGATACAATATTATAGCATACCAACTATATAAAATATGCTTGGAAAGTAGCTGGGAAAGAAAAAGTTCAGAGTCCTGATACTAGTTTTACAGACCAAATAACATGGAAAATATCAAGATTAAAATATGTTTCTATTCAGAGAGTGACAATGATTCTACCCGAGTCACAAAATAAGTGAAGATAAATATATATTTGGAAAACCAATATTCTCATCCAAAAACTAAGATCTGAGAAATAAAAAGAATCTATTCTTAATACTACTCACAACAATGAAGGAGATCTGGCACTAACCTATTGTCAGATTACTAAAGGAGAGTATTTGATTTTTGATATTATAATGAGGGTGCATTCTATAAAGAACAAATATAATAAAATCATTATCAGTAATTATAAAATGTTTTATTCATAACCTAAAAACAAAAACACACCCTCATGTGCTTTCCTCTTTTTACAAAGACTGACAGATAAAGGTCACAATGGTTACTCAGTGATCTCTATAGGTAACACCTCTGCTTTGGGGGACTTTTACACCAGGGCTCTTTTAAGATAACATAAAAGACAAAAACAAAGGTTTTTCTCCCCTTTCCAATAACTTTTTAAATTGAACAGATAAGACGACTAAACAACATAAATTAGAAAAATAAATCACACAAACATGTCCAAAGGTAAAGCAAAAAGAGGGTGGCAACTCTCACAATTTTGCTTTTATCTATTTAATATACCTTATCCTTAGAAAGTATAAAATATTTTACTTCATAAAAAGATATGATAGCTCAAGCGGTATTTCCTAGTAGAGCTAAATCTTATGCTTTGATTGAAAATAATATTATTATATAAAGTAACAGTTGCCAAGGCTAAGAAATTTCTGAACTGGACACAGCACAAGTAGGTAGGGGGACAGAGGAGGAATCTCTGAACTTAGAAGAGTGTTCCAAAATCTCAGGAAATTGTTTTTAAAGAAGAGACCACCCAAAATAGTTCCAAAGTATCAAGTTTACAAACTAAGCTGTCCAGACGCATTTACTTAAAAACCTGTTTTCATGTGGCACTATATAAAGCAAAGTTGCTTTCTAGAAGGATAAAGGTATTGAAGATAATAATAAAAGGCAAGTTATCAGTGTTTGAAGAATAGTGGAAATTGATACATGGGAGTTAGGTAAATGATGTAAGTAAAGTAACCATTCATCCAATTAATAAAGCCTGAATAAAGAATCTCAGGTGACAGTCACTTCCAAAACTGATAAAATTATCCTTTATTAGCCCAAAACTGAGAAAAGAAGTCCTAGTTTCACTGTGATTACTTTTTCCTAACACCTGGCACAGTTTCCATAACACTTTTAACTTACTTTCCAACCAATGTTGCTGTTTGCTTTCTTGCCCTGTCACTTACATAGCCAAACTTCCTTTGAAAGAGTAATTTATGTTTATTGCCTCCACTTCCTTTCCCACCATCAAGTCAAGGACTCTTTAGCTCAAGTAGTTTGGTTTCCCATCTTACCATAATACTTAAAATTACTTTTCAGGATCATCAGTCAACTTCTTGTTGCTAATTCCAAACTCACTTTCCAATTACTTTCTCTGAAGCTAGCCCTGTGTGCCATTCTTGGTATTGCCATTTCCTTCCTCTGATTTCTGTATTGCTATACTCCCTGTTGCCCTACCTACCACACCTTCAGAGGTTAATTCAAATCTCAATGTCAGTGGGAAGTCTGGGTTAGGTGTCTCTCCAATATGTTCCCTTAGTACCGTGCCCTACCAAAGCTCTTACCATTTTTTTCTATGTCATTTTACTTATTTGCCCAGTTAACCTGTAAATTATGCCTTTATTCTCCATTGTTTCTAACATTTAGAATAGTGCTGAGTCTGCTGAATAAATGAAGAGTGTTTCCTCCACTATCAGTTGTTAAGTATACCACAATCCACACTGCAATTATCTACTTATGATTTTCAATTCTAATTTGTTCAGAATGTCAGACAATACCAAGGGCACTGAGAAAGTTATAGCGGTTATTTGCGAGCAGCTAGCTTCAGTACTTACATTTAAGGTTTATACTAAAGAGGAGCTGGCTGAAACAGGAAGAGAAATGCCAAGGAATAAGGAAACCTTATATAATCCGAAACAAACTTTTTGAGTCTTATTATTACCTCATAGAACCATTTACAAACTACATACACTATACAAATGTCAACTGGCAAAGAGAATCTGTTAAAGAAAGATAATAAAATGGTCAAAACACAAAACTAATATATTTTTTAATAGAAGTGCTTATTGTTCCTTTTAAATACTTAAGTTAGGATTGTGATTTAGGTAGAGGGAAATGAATATAGTTTCAGTCTGATAGATATTTTCAACAATATTTTATTCAATTTATTTGAAAGGTTAAAAAAAAGTAAGACTCAGCCAGATTAAATCATTTATTACCCAAAGCCAAAAAGCTAGTGTTACAGCTGTGACTGAAAATACAGGGTACTTCCCCTGGCACTCCAGAGGTTAAAATTCCATGCTTCCACTGTAGGGGACAAGGATTTGATCCCTGGTCAGGAAAATAAGATCCTGCATGCTGCATGGTAAGGCCAAAAAATTTTTTTAATTTGAAAACAAATTAAGAATGACTTGAGAATCTGGAAATTCAATTTAGTGTTTTAGCTACTAAAATTTTTTGACTGAAAATTTTAAATTTAATCAATTGATTTATTTTTTAGGCCACACCATGTAGCATATGGAAACTTAGTTCCCTGACCAGGGATCAAACCTGTGCCCCCTGCACTGGGAATGAGGAGTCTTAAGCACTGGACCACCAGGGAAATGCTCCTACTAAATTATTTTAACTCTGATTTTCCACTTCTCTAAGAGCATATAATTAACTTTCTTTTAAAACTCTTCTAAGCGCTTGTGTGTGCGAACAAACTAATTTCCTTCAAATGAGAATGTTTAAAGGTACACATGTCAAATTCTAAGATTAATAACAAAAATCTTCAATATGTTAAAATATATAATACTGTCAACAAAGATCTGGTATATACTAATTACTAGAAAAAGCTGCTTAACTATTACAGTAGAGAATATGAACAAGATGGTTATAATTGCTGTAGAATTAAATTAGCCTTAGATATCTTTAAACATCTTTAAGAGGTGAATTCTGAGTAACTAAATACATTTTTTGGCCACAAATGTAATTTTCCTATGGTTACTAATAAAGTGCTTTCATAGGAAGATTGTGTTTATTTAAGCATAACATTTCTTCACTAAGTAAATCCTCAAATAAAAATCCTCAAAGTAAATCCTCAAATACAATAGGTTTTAGGAAGGATACATGTACTAAAGAATCGCTGTTGGAATGGATCTATCTGTATGTGTGAAAATCTTTTGTTAAGAAGAGTCCTGAAAGCTCTCTGGTGAAATAGCATTAAAGACATTTTGTAAATGTTTTGAATATTCTAAAAACTTAGTTTTAAATCTATTTTAATTTGGATAAAAATAATTCTATTTGCTGCCTATCCTATTACACAATTCTCCCATAGAGGTAAAGTAAAAAGATTTAGGTGTGTAATGACAACTTGGACAAACTGCAGCTTTAAAAAGCAAATGGGGATGGGGAGGGGCTGAGAGACAAGCTCTCACTCTTTATTCTTAATATATGCATAGGATACTGCTTTGCTACAATCCCAGACTCCCAGACTGCCTTTGTTGAAATAATGAAAAGTCAATTTATCCTCTGAAGTAGAGAGTCAGCAGTGCTGGCCTTAAACTACCAGATACTCACCGAGTTAGGGTAGTTCAAGTAGCAGATCTGACAAGGCATATCCTGTGCTGATGACCTTGTATTCATCTGGCGTGTTCGAGACTTTTTACTTGGATTAATTACATGACACTCAGCAAAGAGCTTCTCCAGGTTTCCATCAAAGTACCTGCATTATTTAAACAGAAAGGATGAGAGCCCTGCAACAGCACACTGTTAGAGCTCTGAAAAACCTGATTTTCTATAGGGAAAAGCAATGAAGTGAACTAAACCAAGACCATATCCTTTCTTGCTCAGAGAAAATGTGTTGTATGGTTGGAAACTGTAGCAAATAGAAGTATATGTATAGGTAAACAGATCAAATTTTTGCTATTTTAACATTTTTTACTTTGTTTTCATCCTGAGAAGTTAAGATATTAGTAAATTAACAGAACTAAAACTAAAATCTAAGAATAAAAGTTGTATTATCTCTAACGGTACCTTATGAAGAGTGTGTTTTAATAGGCTAGGCTATATTTTATACCAATGAATTAATTTTATTAATAATTTTAGTTCTACCAGTTTAAATATATTAGCAAGTAAACTACCTACAAGGCATACTTTATCCCACAACTCATTTAAAAATTAAACTACTGCATGTGTCTCTTTCTACAAAAGACTTGCTTTCTAAATATTCTTTGAAAATAATTAATTTTAATATTAGGGTAGGGAAAGAAGGCGCAAACAAAAAGTATATCTTTAGAAGTTTTTATATCAAATAATCTATATTTGATTTTTTCATATAAAGTATGTATCTATATTTACAGAAGTAGTTCACTAAGATATCAACAGCATAGTATTGCAAGTACTAGCTAGGGGAGTTTCAACTTCTTGACAGAAGATAGGGGTAAATACTTAGCACAATGTTTCCCATTAATCCAGTTAAGACATGGACTTTGGTCTCCTGAAATATCTTAATACTCTAAACAGAAAAGCAACAGATTAAAGAAAAACCTTTCAACTTAATCAGCAAAAATGTTAACATGGAATCTGATCAATTTACTTTTTTAAGTACAGGCTTAAATAACTTCAATGTTCTTGATTGATAAAAATTATCAATACTCAAAAGAGTTTCCCAATAGTTTTCATGAAAGTCTTGTTCAGGCATTGTGTCAAAGCATTTACTGCATCCCAGAACATCAACTCATGAGAACCACCATCACTCTCTAAAGACAAACATCCTTTTATAAATGCTTTGACTACAATTATGTTTCAATGAAATGGTCATGTTATCAATCAAAATGTCAACATACTATTAATATAAAAGGGGAACGCATATGAAGTTGTCTCTGATTATTCAGCTAATCAAAATATATAAAGCAGATAAATCAAATGCTTTTCTATAAAAGTTATCTCTGAAAAACACCTAAGATATAAGTTTTATCTGAAAAGTTGAAACATATGAAGAAAACACTAAATATGAATAAGTATACCAATTAACCCCTTGTTTTTTATTAAAAAAAAAAAATTGTGGACACAAGAAAACACAAACTCCAGTCATCCAAAACTTGAAAATTAACAACTAATACTTCGGTGAACAGTCTAGATAGCATTCTATGCAAATACAGACATGCACATTTGATATAATCTCATATTCCAGGCTTATTACCTGCTCTCTTCACTAAACCATAGGTAACAACACCTCTGTCCATGAGTATGGGGCTACATTATTTTTCACTGTTGCATAATATTTCTCTGTAGATATATACTATAATTTACTTAACCAATCTTATACTGAAAGATATTTAGAGATGTTCCACATACAGACAATCCTAGATTAAAATCCTGCCCCATCTGATGGGGGGAATATATCTATACTTGTATTTCTTTGTTAGTGAAGCTGAATATATTTTTCTGTGAAGATACTGCTATTAGTTTATGAGTTCAGCGAGTAAATGAAGAGTAATCCTTTGTTCTATGGACTGCTTTCTTCCCAGTTTCAGACTTGCCTCTCAATACTGTTTAATGGTGTTTAACTGCCAATTTTAATTTTTCTGTAGGCGAATTTACCATGCAACACTGTTGTGATTTATGGATTTCATAAACTTCTTAAAAATTATCTCTATATGCAAAGACTACAGAAATTCACGCATGATTTAGGCCTTTCCTTTAAACTGTTTCCATTAAAACTTGATTTACATGGAAATTATTTTTGTGCACTAAGAAGAAAGCAGGGGTTCCATTTAAATTTAAGCCAAATGGCTAGCCACTACTGAAGGGTGTTTCAACTACTAAAACACTTCCTTCTACCTATCAATTTAAACCTCATCTCCGTAAACAAATAATCTTTGACATTTCCTCCTCTTCAAATTAGGTAAGGCTCCCTTGTATTACATCCTCACAGTATTTTGTACTCCTATGTAACAAATCACATTACTAACCCTGTAATCACTATTTATGTTTTTCCCGGGAAAGATAGTGAAAGTAGCTCAGTTGTGTCCCACTCTTTGTGACCCTGTGAACTATAGCTCACCAGGCTCCTCTGTCCATGGAATTCTCCAGGCAAGAACACTGGAGTGGACTGCCATTCCTGTAATCACTATTTTATGTTTTTCCTACTAGAATGTAAACCCCATGAGGACTATTTTATTACTATAGTAGCCCTATTATCTATAAGCGTTCCATTTCTTTTTAGAGAATAAAGAGATAATAAATCTAAATTTCTTTATTTAGGAGTATTTCTTAAAGACAGCAATATATTATAGTTTATAGTTTTCAGTCCATTCTAGAAGGCAAATAATTTTCAAATACAGCCCAAGTAAACAGAATGGAGAACTAAAAATCAACTCATATTGCTGGTCATAGCAGGCAGGCCAAGAAATTTTCTTCACTTAATTAAGCTCCATTTTACAGAAATGTAACATTTTAAAATGTTTTTATTTTTATTCATCACATGCTCTGTCCACCAAAGACTTTGCTATGGTTATTTGGAAAGATATTGAAGTCTAATTTATCTTTATAGAACATACCTTAAAATGGGTATTTAAACCAATTGTAAATAATAATTTGATTGCCCTTATATAATATCCTACACTTAACTCTATAGTTTAGGTTGGAACTTCCCGGAACTCTTCCCAGTTGATTACCATTTTACATAATTTTTTCACTAATTACATTGTTTCTGCATTACATAGCTTTTCTTTCAATAACAGTAAAAACTGCTTTCTATTTCCTAAGCCTGACAGCCCTAATTACTTAAACATAATTAAAATGTTGAGTTTTGAAAAATTTATTGGCCTGCCTCAGGCCTTAGTTCTGCCACGTGGATCTCCTGTTGTGTCATGCAGGATCTTTCACCGCAGTGCCAGAGGTCAGTAGTTGCAGCACAAGGGCTTAGTTCTCTGTGGCATGTGACCAGGGATCAAATCCATGCTCCCTGTGTTGCAAGGTGGATTCTTAACCACTGAACCACCAGGGAAGTCCCTAAAACGTTTAACTGTATTCAAATGCTCATTTTAGTCAAAATCCTACCCATGACAACCTCCGTTTCTTCTGGTATCTGTTGTTACTGAAGTCTTTAGTAAAAATAATTCTCATTTTATAATTCAAATCATTTTTCAACTGACATATATTCAAGGTTTCTTCATTCTTGAAGTATAGTTCTATAGGGCTGATCTTAGCATTTAACTTTCTCTTTCAAAATGCCAATTCAGGTAGTAATTATTTCAAGAGCTTTTAGCTATTAAGACCTGCTGGATTTACACTCAATCTTTGTTCATTTATCCTCCTTGCCTACCATCTACTAATTCCTTCTTTGTCCTTGTCTTACATGTCTTCATTTTCCATAGTACCCGCTCTATTTCTGGCTATTGCCAACATGCTTTCAATACACTGACTGGGGGTTTTTACAGAAAACACCTGTGGCCTGCAAGTTGTTATGCAAGTGAATACTCGAAAGGTCTCCCATCAGTAACGTTCAGGTAACAAAAGACATATTAATGTGCTGGTCAATAACGAGTTAACTTCTGCAAGATTGCTGCTTATCCCTATTTTTCCCCCATAGTTCTGTCAGCTTCCTTTTTTCTTGTTCTGTTATTTCATCAGTTTATCTTTGATCCCTTATCTCAAAGTCTATTGCTTACTTTAATCTTCTTAAAAGAACAAAGAAGCTTTTTTTTCAATCTGCTAATCATGACAGTTTTATAAGGACTACTTGACTCATTGGAAAAGACTCTGATGTTGGGAGGGATTGGGAGCAGGAGAAAAAGGGGACGACAGAGGATGAGATGGCCAGATGGCATCACTGACTCGATGGACGTGAGTCTGAGTGAACTCTGGGAGGTGGTGATGGACAGGGAGGCCTGGCGTGCTGCGATTCATGGGGTCGCAAAGACTGAGCAACTGAACTGAACTGAAATAGAGGGTAAAGCATCTGCCTACAATGCAGGAGACCCAGGTTTGATTCCTGGGTCGGGAAGATCCCCTGGAGAAGGAAATGACAACCCACTCCAGTACTCTTGCCTGGAAAATCCTATGGACTGAGAAGCCTGGTAGGCTACAGTCCAAGGGGTCGCAAAGAGTCGGACACGACCGAGCAACTTCACTTTCACTTTCATGGTCAAGAATATACGCGGATTTTTAACTTCTCAGACTTTGTATACCTGGGTCACTACATATTTGAATGTTCCTTCAGTTTGCTGGCTTTTACATACACCCTTGCTGGTCAAAACAGACCAAGATGAAGGGAGACTAGTTCAATGTAAGGCAATTCAGTTCAAGTACCTTGCTTAATGAGTTAACACATATATTTCTCTCTGCTTCACTGACTGCAGTACACAGCTGCAAAGATTATCATAAAACAATACTATCTTCCTTTCCTACAAAATCTATCCTTTTGAGAAAATCATATTGATAAAAGGAAAAATAGAATGGCAGTGTTGCTCTTTTCCTTCAGTCCGGACTTTCTTCAGTGGGGCAAGGGCATGATGATTACAGTATCCCAACTCCCATCTCTCAAAAGGCCTACATTTTTCCAGATTAAGATTGTTAGAAGGGCTGGGGATTCCCTGATGGCCTAGGGGTTACGACTTCATGCTCTAAAGGCTGGAGCATCATTAGATCCCTGGTTGGGAAACTAGGATTCTGCAAGCTGTGTAGTGCAGGAAAATAAGTTAGAAGAGCAACGTGAGAGGGTCTTCAGTAGAGATTATAAACCCTCACCCTACAGTTCTTTCTGTTCATTCAGTATGTGTGTGATGTGTGGGATCTGAGTTCCCCAACCAGGCATCAAACCTGTGCCCTCTTCCACTGGAAGCGAGGATTCTTAGCCACTGGACCACCAGGGAAGTCATTCAGTGTGTTTTCAGAAATATAGTTAAGCAAACTGGCACTTAATCAGCCAACTCTTCACAATATTTATATCTTAATTTTTCATTTTCCTTGAATATGTGAAATATACCAAGTAACATGAATTAAATTTCAAGGCAGGAACAATTACCGCTTAAAAACTAAGTCTGGTTATAGAAGTATATATATAGCTGGCTAGTGTTTGCCATGTTAATAATTTTGTCACCATGAGTTTTTCTTAAAAGCCACTATCACAGTAAATGTGATAAGAATTCAGGGAATAGGCGATGGAGGAGGGGATCATACAATCCAGGTCAGAAGCTAAAACACTGCTAGTACTTTAGAAACCCTGCCATCTATTGGGTCCCACAGAGTCGGACACAACTGAAGTGACTTAGCAGTAAACACTTCTTTTGCAATAACAAGCTCTCCCCCAAGAGATAATCACTACTCCATTTTACCACCTAAATATCCACCCTCAAACAATGTAACTTATTTTTGCCTGTTTTTTAATTTCATATAAATAGAACCAT
This sequence comes from Nanger dama, assembly GCA_917880005.1. NCBI lineage: Eukaryota > Metazoa > Chordata > Mammalia > Artiodactyla > Bovidae > Nanger > Nanger dama. The sequence continues at coordinate 19,453,429 of CAKJTW010000036.1, read as the reverse complement.
ATTGAGGCTAGGTATTCTGTTGAATTTGTTTTCCTTTCACTAAATATAATGTTTTTAAGATTCATCTATGTAGTCAGTTGTTGCACTACTTTACTTTTCATTCCTGAATTATATAAATATACCACAGTTACCTATCTATAGACACCTGAGTTGTTTGTAGCTTGTGGCTCATATGGGTAACAATGCTATAAACACACTTATATATAACTTTCAATTTAGACATGCTTATTTCTCTCTGTATACCTGGGAGTGGAATTATTGGGTCAAAGATACGCAATTGTATTGCTGCTAATTGAAAAATAAATTTTTATAATTCTAAAATCATTTAACAACTTATCTGTAGATTCCTTTGGATTTACAATATACACCATTCATATCAGTGATTATTAACTGTCTAGTATCTGCCTTACAACCACTATACTTTATTACTATTGGTATACTACTGGCTAGGATCTCCTTCAGTATAATGTTGAATATGAGCAAAGATAACAGACACCCATGTCTTGAACTCCATATAAAAGGGAAATATTTTCAACATTTCATCATGAACTATATCTCCTACAGATGTTTTTATAGATTTTTAGATTAACAAAGTTTCCTTTTGTGCCTACTTTGCTAACGGTGTTTCTTTTTTAAAATCATGAATAACTGCTAATTTTTAGCAACTGCTTCTCTGCATCTACTGAAATATTGTTCTCATTTATTTGTTCAAGTGACCATATTAAACTGTTTCAAGTTAAACCAACCTAGCATTTCTGGGAAAAATCTTGGCCATGCCAGATTATTAATTCTTTTATGTACTGCTGGATTCAATTTGCAAATATTTGGGGTTTTTGTTTCCCTTGGCATCTATGTATATGATAGAAACTGACATCTAATTTTCCTTTTGGCTTTAGTATCAAGGTTGTGATAGCTTCAAGAAGGTGGAGCAAACTCTTTCTGTTTTCTAAAAGTTTCCAGTGTATCCAATCTGGACTTGGACTTTATTGAAAGTTTCACTTCACAGTTATAACCCCATAAGGGTTTTCTCTTTCTTGTGTAAATTTTTGTAAATTGCAAATTCCTAAGAATTTATCCATTTCATGTAAAATGTCAACCTAGTTATTAACAGTATCTTTTTTTTTTTAAGTATCTTAGGATTCAGAGGGACATTCATTACAGATATTGGTTATTTGTGCTTTCTTTTCTTGACTAATCTCATTTTTTGTCTTCTTGATCCCTTTTACTGTATGTTTCTTTTCCATTTCATTAGTCTCCCTAGTATTTCTTCTTGTACATATTCTCTCTGAATTTATTTTGTTCTTCTTTTTCTATTTGACATTAACTTGAGACTTAAGATGAATGCTTAGCTCATTACTATTCTTATACATGCACTTTACATGTATTTATACATGTTTTAGCACAAATTAGGCAGCAGTCTACAATTATTTTCCCTTAACATTCTAACAGTTGCTTAAATAACACTTATGAATATTTGAAACTTTAATAAACATGGATAGAATTTGAAATGTTGGCTTAAAAAACACAAATGCTAAAGCACAACATAGAGCCACTTTAACAATAATTTTAAAAGATAGCACTGTTTCTGAACACATTTCCATGATTACTATTCTAGATTAGCACTTTATTTTCTTTCATCTACTGAAGGATCATCCTACCAACCCCATAGACTGCAGCACTTTTAGTATTGGGAAGTCAGCTATCCTCTGGAAGAATGTAATATATACTTTCAATTTCTATTTTTCCCTCTACATACATTATATATATACAGTTTCACTTTTTTTTAAGTCATCTTTCTTGTATCTTATTGCTTTTATGATTGTCTATGTTTATAGGTTTACTACGATGTTTTAAAATGTAGATTTCTTTTTACCATATTTCATAAAATGCTTTGGCACCAAAATTAATGATCTTACCAGAAAGTAAAATGGGAAATTTTTCACATAAGTCAAATTATCAATCTTGCTGGACTGTAAGGTGTATTTAGATTTCAGACAGCTATCTAAGGTGTGAAAAACTACATCTCAGAATCAATAAAACAGCATTTTATTAGCATCAGTCCGTTCAATTCAGTCGCTCAGTTGTGTCCAACTCTTTGCAACCCCATGGACTGCAGCACGCCAGGCCTCCCTGTCCATCACCAACTCCTGGAGTTTACTCAAATTCGTGTCCATTGAGTTGGTGATGCCATCCAACCATCTCATCCTCTTTTGTCTTCTCCTCCTGCCTTGAACCTTTCCCAGCATCAGAGTCTTTTCCAGTCAGTCAGCTCTTCGGAGTTTCAGCTTCAACATCTGTCCTTCCAATGAATATTATTTTGCATGGCAACAGTTAAAATTTCTTACCAATCCAGAAAAATCAATCATTAAACCTTCAAATATCACCTCTGCCCTATTTTCTCCTCTTTTTCTAAATTCAATGGAGACCTTCTTGTTGTGCCTTTTGTTTCTTCTCTTGCATACTTTCCATCAGTGTGTGTGCATAATTCTGAATAGTGTTTTGATTTTCTATAAATCAAAAATAGGTTGGTGCAAAAGTAATTGCATTTTGCACTGCTAAAATTTGCAATTTGATATTGGAATACATTCTTAAATAAATGTGGTTATGTTATACATCATTTTAATGCAGTTCTTGCTTTATGTTTTTTTCTAATGACTTATTGCTTGCTATTTATTTTATATGTACTTTACACTGTGGAAATTATTTTAGACAAAAAGAAAATTGGAGTGATTTTATTCAAGTTCAAAATTACAACTCACAATATCAACAATGCATCTGGCCCAGGAACTGCTAAGCAATGTACAGTGCTGTGGTAGTTCAAGAAGTAATGCAAAGGAAACGAAAGCCTTGAAGATAAGGAGTACAGCAGCCGGCCATCGGAAGGTGACAATGACCAACTGAGAGAGCCATCATCAACGCTGATCCTCTTAAAACTACGGGATAAGTTGCCAAAGAACTCATCATCAATCATTCTATGGTCATTTGGCATTTGAAGCAAACTGGAAAGGTGAAAAAGTATAAGTGGGTGCCTCATAAGCTGACTATAAATCATCATCTTGCAGTACCTTCTCTTATTCTACACAACAACAAACCATTTCTTGATCTGATTGTGAAGTGCGATGAAAAGTGGATTTTATACAACAGGTGACAACCAGACCAGTCGCTGAACAGTGAAAAAGCCACAAAGCACTTCCCAAAGCCAAACTTACACCAAAAACAGATCATGGTCACTGCTCCATGGTCTGCTGCCAGTCTGATCCACTACCGCTTTCTGAATCCCGGTGAAACCATTACATCTGAGATGTATCCTCAGCACATCAATGAGATGCACCTAAAACTGCAATGCCTGCAGCCAGCACTGGTGAACAGAAGGGGCCCAATTCTTCTCCACAGCAATGCCTGACCGCACGCCGTACAACCAAGGCTTCAAAACAGAACAGAGTACACAGTTTTGCCTCAGCCATATTTACGTGATCTCTTACCAACCAACGGCCACTTCCTCAAGCACCTCGACAACTTTTTGCAGAGAAAATGTTTCCACAACCAGCAGGAAGCAGAAAATGCTTTCCAAGAGTTCGTCAACTCCTAACACATGGAGTTTTATGTTACAGGAATAAACAAACTTATTTCTCATTGGCAAAAACGTGTTGATTTTAACAGTTCCTATTTTGATTAATAAATACGAACATGTGTTTGAGCCTAGTTACAATGATTTAAAATTCAGGATCCAAAACTTCAATTACTTTTGCACCAATCTAATAGTACACTAAATCTGTTTAGCTATTAAACTAATTCATTGAATTAATTTTGCTTATTTTAATAAGCTTTTTTTCCTTCCAAATCTGTATGATAGCTCATACATTCTAATTCCCTGATGAGAGCATACCTATTTTAGTTTACTAATTTAGTGTGACTAATTCTAATATCTAGAATCTCAAGTTAGTATACTTTAATTATAAAAAATAATTTGAGGAAGTAGTTTGAGGCCTTGCTGCTTTTCCCTAGAAAAATTTATACTTGGTTCTGTCAGGTGTCTGGGTACATTAACAGTCTGGAACCATCTTAATTCAATTTCAAGGCTAGAGGTTTTTCTGGGCCACTCAGGTGACCTGAATACTATCTTCAGTCTTTAGGAGAGCTAGTTTACCTAATCCTCCATTCTTGGTGGGATGAGAACTCCAACTTTCTTCCCACTAACCAAAGGCCAACAAAAACCACAGTTCAGTCTCCTGGCTACCTCTTCTGGATCAGCATATGCCTCTAGGGCACAGCAGACTGGGGTACTTGGCTCATTTGTCTAGATTTCCATGTTCTCTTGGGTTTTAACCTTCTAATTCTTATTTTACTAATTATCAGATGTTCTTTGTTATTCTATTTAGTGGATGGAATGATTCCCTGAAGTTTTCCAGTCTCCTTTATTTTCTGTTAAACTCCTTCGGATCTCTTCCATCAATACTCTGCTTTCAATTAACTGTCAACAGCCTAAATCAAGCCAACATTTTTATTTTATCTGTATTTTTGAAATAGTCTTCCAATTGGTCTTCCTGCCTTCAATCAGCTCATACTGTTAGTTTGCTAAGCATTCAAGGTCTTCCAAAATGTACTTTCCACTAAACACAACCAGTCATTTCCTCTCTATTCTTCATGTAAATCTCAATTACCATTCAACATATGTTCCTTAAACACCCCCCATACCAAAACTATTTTCTGAACCTGTAATACCCAGGTTCTCACATTCCCCTGACCTTCTAAGTCAAATCAAATGCTATCTCATCAATAAATTCTTAACCAAAATAGCAATAATAAGATAATACATTTGCTGCTTTCTATACACTGCTCCCCACTAACACCTGAATTGTTTGAAGAGGAAAAACTTTGCTATACTGCAGAACAGTGATTAATGCTATCACAAAAGTCTGCCATCTGACAAACCAACTTTACTTTCACATTCTAGCAGTTAACTGTGAAACAATATACTATTATTAACGTGGTTAAGGAAAGCTACATACTAACAAGGGCTAACCCCCATACTTAATTACTACTGCTGCTGCTGCTGCTGCTGCTAAGTCACTTCAGTCGTGTCTGACTCTGTGCGACCCCAAAGACAGCAGCCCATGAGGCTCCTCAGTCCCTGGGATTCTCCAGGCAAGAACAATGGAGTGGGTTGCCATTTCCTTCTCCAACACATGAAAGTGAAAAGTGACAGTACTTAATTACTAAATGGGTGTTAATGTTTCAGAATGAAAAGTGGAAAGCTATTTGCAACATAGGATGGAAAAGACTGATATCCATTTTTAAGATTCTTTGATCACACCTGTCCATTAAAAGTAGCCATCAGCCACCTGTACTGCTCCTCACTTCAGACAGGACAGTTAACTTATTAACTAACATTTCACCTTATATATTACTGACTACAATGAGTTTTAAAATTTAACAAAACATAACTGTAAGAAAAGAAATCTGAGCTGCAGAAAAGATACCAACTTGTTACTTGCTACTAACTGTAAAGGAGCTTCATTTGGCACAGGGTGGTGGATGGATTTGTCTCAAACTCCTGACAAACTGAAATCTGATTTATATGCATGTCATATGTTAAATAAAAGTTCTACTGAAGAAAAACAAAAGCTAGAAAGGGCTGAATTTAAAGTATTTACTAAACACTATTTATGTTAGGAATTGTGTTAAGTGCTAGGAATGAAAGATTAGTGAATTATTTTCTACACAAGGAACTCTAGCTCGATCCATGGGTTGGGAAGATCCCCTAAAGTAGGAAATGACAAAACACTCCAGTATCCCATGGACAGAGGAGCCTGGTGGACTGTAGTACATGGGTCATGAAAAGTTGGACACAAGTGTTCTTCAACAAGAAATTTACTCTATCAGAGGTAAGGATACACTCAATTTTCAAAGACTGCAGTAGCAGAATTACTAGTCATGGTGTCACACGCTCAATATTTGATGCTACAAGCTGTGATGCTTGTGCCAATGGCACCAGCCAACAGCTCTTCCATTAAAATAGTTTGGCATTTTCCTGAACTCAGACTTCACAGCTGATTCTCAATATGTAATGTCTTTTCCACTTAACTTCTCAGTTTGCTTGCAACTAAAAACCCTAACTGATATACCAGAAAAGGAGACAGTTCAAGATAACAAATGAAATAATGAAAGCAACATCCCACAAAAATTATGATAGAATCAAAGCCCAGATGGAAAGGTTGGCCTTTAAGAAAGACAGACTTGTTATTGCTATACTTCTGATTCTCTGAATTGTTCTCCTGGAGGATCATGGGAAGAAACCTAGTGAATAAAGAAAACTCTATTTAATTTGTAAAACAAAAGAAATGTGCAGAGTTAAAAAGCAGAATGCTAAGAAAGAAAATGGCAAAAGTCTGGAAAGCTGCTACAAGACACAAAAGAGACCAGAAAGTTAAAATGGCCCCTTGTCAACCAGCCCCTCCCCACCTTCACCAAAATTTATTTTTCAAAAGAATAAATCACTTATGTTTAGGGTTAGGATAGATCTGTTTAAGCTGTGGACTAGAAGTCCAGGAGGCAAGTAAGAAGAATTATTGTTAAGATTCTATTTATACCTATACTGCTGTTGCTGGACTATGGATTTCCTCCTCCAGGACAGGGACTATGGCTCACTAATAAACACAAGGAATATTGATAGGCTTAGTGTATGGAAAAGAGAGAGGAAGAAATTTAAAACTTCACAATTTTTACGAAGGTAAGACTCATCTTTAAGTATGTCAAAATGAACAGAAATAATACTTGAATCCATTTTGTGTTACCAACTGGAAAACAAGATCTTTTTTTAATGTTATGTAACAAAATTTACTGCCCATATTATCTAGCTTTGCTTGTGATTCTTGGGATCCTAAATATTTTAAGATTATCATACAAATAACTTTCACTTTTATACTTAAGAACTGGGAGACGCACAGTGTCACTGAAGCTAAGCCTCCTTATAATTCCGTGTTTCTTTTCATTCTTCAAGGGTATTAATGGGGTGAGAGGAGAGGTAAGAGTGGAAAAGGGCCCGGGCATTGGCATTTACAAAAATTCTTGGGTAACTTCTATGTACTTTAATAGTTTAACAATTGACTGTCTTGAGTCTCCTAGGTAATGATTATATTGTCTTCACAGAATTTCTCTTGTATGAATTTCTTTTTAATTAAAAGAATTATTTTAATGTTTTATTTTCTTTGGGTCATGCTGTGCAGCACTATGTGATCTTAGGTCTTTGATCAGGGATCAAATTCACACCTCTAGCACTGAAAGCGCAGAGTCTTAACCACTGGACCACTAGAGAAGTCTTTCTTTTTTACAGAAAAGTGCTTTCATTACAAATAAATGCTTATTTTCTGAATTAAATGATTATTTTGTTATAAAGTTTTTCAGCAATTATTAAGGGAAATTCACAGAATACAAAAAAGCATAAAGAATTTTTAAAAATCCATAATCCTCTCATCCCCAAAACAATCTCTGTGCCACTTATTTAATTTTCCATGTACTATTTTATGTATTAGAACTCCCAATACATTTAAATGGTGGTGACTGTCAATAACCTTGTTTGATTTTAACTGGCACATTTCTAATTTTTCAAAATGAAATATAGTTTTGCTATAGGTTATTAGCTGATATCCTTTATTAATCTAAGAAATTACCTTCTTAGTTTGCAAAAAACTGTTTATTTTTTTTTCTGACTCAGGGGTAAATACACAATATTATTCATCCACTGCTGACCTTTTGGCTTCTCTTCATCAACCTGTTAATAGTAAATGCTACAAACAAGTTTTTTCCTAAAGGTGACCCATTCTTACATTTTTAGGAGAAATCCTACTAGACCATTATTATTTCAATTATTTTTTTATTCATGAAATCAAAAGCTATGTTCATAACAAAGGTAGTTTTCTTATGCTGTCTTTGTCAAATATCATACCCAGATTTATTCTGATTTGACTAACATGAAATAATGATGCCTTATCTTTTTTTACATTCTAAAATAATTTTCAGTAGGAACTAGTAGCTCCTTAAAGGTTTATTGAGATAGAACGTGAACATAAAATCATCTGGTGCTTTTTGGGAAAGGAGAGGGATCTTCTAGTATATTTACATTTTCCTACAGTTGTCTTCCTGCTTTTTTCTTTGGGAGATGGGTAATTTCCTTCCTGGGCTTTCAAATGTAATGGTAGAAGTGGCCTAAGTGTGTAGTCGCTCAGTTGTGTCCGACTCTGAGACTACATGGACTGTAATGTACCAGGCTCCTCAGTCCATTGGATTTTCCAGGTAAGAATACTGGAGTGGGTTGCCATTCCCTTCTCCAGGGGATCTTCCCGACCCAGGGATAGAACATGGGTCTCCCACATTGTAGGCAGATTCTTTACCACCTGAGACCAGGGAAGCCCCGTGGTGGCATACACATTAATTAAAACTTTTGAAATATGTTTTCCTAACCATAATTATACATTTCCAATGTTGTTTATTTGTGCCTCTTCCTCTTATCCCAATCACATTTACCAATGATTTATAATGATTTCCCTCTTTTTCAAAATAAACTTTACCTTTTAAAGAGCAATTTTAAGCTCAAAGTTGAAAGTACAGAGGGTTCCTATATAACCCCTGCCACTACACACACACACTGGCCCCTCCGTCAATATCTCACATAAGAGTGGTACATTTGATGCAATGAACCTACACTGACACATCACTGTCACCCAGTTTACATTAGGTGTCAGGTGTTTGGTGTTGAACATTCAATACATTTAGATAAATGTATACTTAACATATACTTATCCTAAGTTTCATAAAGAACACTTTCACTGCCCAGAAGGTTCTTTTGGATCCCTCTAACCTCTGGCAACTACTGATCTTTTCATTATTTACATAATTTTGCCTTTTCCAGAATGTTATACACTTGGGATCAAACAATATGCAACTTTTCCAGACTGGTTTCTTCCACTTACCAACACTCATTTAAGGTTCCTTCATGTCTTTTCATGGCTTGATAGCTCACTTTGTTTTAGCAATGATATATTCCATTGCCTGGATGTTCCACAGTTCGTTCATCCATTCACTGACTGCAGAACATCTCTGTTGCTTCCAAGTTTTAGCAATTACGAATACAGATGCTATGAATACCCATGTGCAGGTTTTGGTGGGCACAAGTTTTCAGCTCACTTGGGTGACTATTAAGATGCATGACTGGATTATATGGTTAAGAAACTTCCAAACTGGAAGCAAGGTGGCTGGACCATTTTGCATTCCCAACAGCAATAAATGAGAGTTCCTGCTGCTCCACATCCTCATCAGTACTTGGTGGTGTTTTCTGGATTTCAGTCACTCTAACCAAGGTGTGTGATGGTAATTCTGACAATCCCATATTAATGAGCAGTACCCTAATGATGATATGTGATGTTAAATATCTCTTCCTATGCTTACTTTACATCTGTGTATCTTCTCTGATAAGTAAGTATTAAGATTTTTGCCAACTTTAAAATTGAGTCTTTATCCTACTACTGAGTTCCAAGAATTCTTTATGTATTTCAGGTAACAGGTATCTTTTGCAAATTTCTCCATAGGTCTTGTTTTCTCATTCTCTTATTTTCCTTTATCCATTTCAAAGATCAGTTTATTTCTGTTTCCTAGTTCACTGATGCTGTTTTTATCTTAAATAACTATTCTACTCTCTGAGTTTATTTTATATATTTTCCTAACTTCTTGTTTCAAAGGTTCAGTTTGTTTTTCTCCCTAATTATCTTTTTTAATAGATATTGACTATAAATTTCACTGTACCTCTTCAGCCACATTCCACATCTGACCTGCCATTATTTAGTTCTAACTTTTAATAATTTCAATTTTGGATTCTGAGTTTTTTTCAAGTGTGAAAACAGAAGCGACATTATCAGTTTTTCTTGGAATGTATTATAGCCCAGAATGTGACCATTTTGAAAATAATATACTCTGAAGGATACACAAATATCAATACATATTTTAAACTCTAAGTTTATTTATTGACACCTCCCTAGAGAGACAGCACCCACAAAACAAGAATAAAGTTATTAAAATGAGTAAGTTGGATACTGTTAAACAATTCAAGATGGCTAAACAGCTGATGCAATAAGAAAAGCAAGTTAGTGAATTAAAGGTAGACCTGAAGAACTCTCACAGACCAAAGTCAAGAGACAAGTACAGAAGAAGCTTTTTTAAAAAGGTGGAAAAAGAGATCCAGAAGTTTCAACATATGACCAACAGGAATTCTAGAAAGCAACAAGAGAACGGAGAAAAGGTAATATTAAACAAATAATAGCTAAGGACTTCCCAAACTAAAAACATGAGTCCTCAGACTTAAAGTGTGTAATTAGCCATATTTTCCAAACTTACTCCACAATTTCAAACTATTAAGAATTTCTCTTGAGGGAGGGGACACATGTATGCCTACATCCTATTCATGCTGATGTATGGCAGAGGCCATCACCATATTGTAAAGTAATTATCTTCCAATTAAAATTTTACCAAAAATTTCTCTTAGAGCACTAAAGAATGTATTATTCTGGAGGGGAGAAAGTAAATATGAAGAAAACAGTGGGATGAAAAAAAAACCTTTGCGGGGAAAAAAAAAAGTTAAATATACTAATAGTAAAAATGCTTAACATTAAACCAAAGCGTCAAAATATCAGCTTATTCAACTGAGAGAGGAAGAGAGAAGGACAGAGAAGAAAATTATGCTACAGTTTTTGTCTTGTGTAGGACACAAATATAAATAGTATACTGTTATAAACTTATAGTTAAGTATGCATATACAAACTATAAGGGTAATCACTTTAAAAATTGAAATAAAACATATAACTCTGAAATTATTAGGTGGAACAAAGGGAAAGGAAACTTGATCAAGCCAATAACCCAACAGAAAACACAGTAAATATAAAGCACAAATCAAGGAAATCCGTAATTAAATTTAAACTTATTAGTAATTACAAAATAAAGTATAGCAGTGCTACCATCAGACAACATAGGCTATAATGTGAAACATTATGTGAGACAAAAAGATACTGCACACTGATTTAAAAACACAAAAGATTTACAAGTCCAGAATATACTAAACAAAAACTGGAATTACAAGGAGAAACTGAAATGTTCACACATCCTAGAAGTTTCCAGAAGCCACCTATTTCAATTCATACTTAAGTATAGTATTTAACTGAAGAATGCTTTCAACAGTGTCAGCAATGCTGTAGGGCAAATTTGAGAATGCTTTTAGAGAGATACACTGAAACAAACTATAAATAAGCCTAGTTCAGCAGAGGAGTATCAGATGTAAACAATGAAACCTACCTTTTTCCTAACAGAGGTGTCATAAAGTAAGTTTGAAAACAAACTTGACCAAAATAAAAAGCACCACTGATTTTTTTCATAAAAGGTCAGATCCATGCAAAAATGGGGGCCCCCGCCGGCGGGGGGAGAACCACCACACTAGTCAAGGAGCATTTTATTCTTCAAGCACCTGGGAAAGTTCTACAGTATGTGTCTAAGAACATAAGCTTTGGAGTCCAACAAATATGAGTTTAAATGCTAACTCCTTGTGTTACAAAACTCATACAAATATATGAAGCTCTAAGTCTTAGGGTCTACAGCTATTAAATGGGGACGATAATTTGTAGCTCCATAAAGCTATCACTAAGATACAATGAAATAATGCCTGGCACAGAGGGCTCAATAATTAACAATTATTGCTGTTACTATTAAATTGTATTGGGGTGCAAGATGTGAGAAACTCCACAATATTGTTGCTATTAATTAACATGTTTTGCAAAGCGTTTTTGATTTTAAAGTCACACAGGAAATATTTTCCATTTATTTTTATAATACTTGGATTCTCAGGTTGTAACAAAAACTGTATGTAATTTTAAAATTAAAATTAGAACTGCTAATTTTAGACTGATAGAATAAATAACAGCTCTCATCCTATTACCAAGTGCTCCAAATTTCCAATCTAAGAAAGACAAAAAGATAAAGAAGGCAGTATTACTGTTATTCTCTAGTCCTTGTAATTTCTTGCCTTTAGAACCAGAAACATTTCTAGAGAGAAAATGCCCCATGGGATTTAGTCCTGCACTGAAACCAGAGAACCACTCCAAACAGCTGTTTTAGTGGTAAGGATACCCTGAGCAACTTCTTTATATTTATTGAAGAAATGTCACTATTATGCCTACAGAAGAAAGTTTATGGGCAAGAAAATTTTAAGTAATTAAAGGAAGATCTTATTCATGTGTTCTAAGACTATATTAAGTCCTTAAAAAAAAAAAAAACCACCTACTTTTAGTTCTCAGTACTCAAGGGGATGTATTATAGAAGATATTGAAGCAGAGTCCCCACACCTCACCTCCAAAGTAAAAGAAGAAACAAGCCTGAGTTCCCTTAACACTAGGTTTATTGCAAAACTTATAGATGGGGAATATATCAAAGCAAATACTATTCATACATGGGTTTGTTCACTAAGTATATAAATCAATCCCTTACTTGTGTCTCATAAACTCAGTTCAACAGGCTTTCCATAATTACTTCTAAGTATAAAGCTCACAATATAGTTCCTTACCTTTCCATTAGCTTCTCTTTATCCCAATTGAAGTGGCTAAGGAGTATTCTTGTGATAGTTGCTGGATTCTAAAGAAGGGGGAAGAAAAGTCATTTTAAGGTAATAGCACTTATTGACATTTAGTGAATTTTTAGGTTGAATTTACTCTTCCATAACACCCCACCCAAATTACCTTTCCTAAGATATTTTATTCCCCTAAGAAAATACAAAATTTTAAGAGCAAGACTATTTACAAATAGTTTGTCACACTAATGTCATGTTTCTATGAGATTCTAAAGCAGAATTCACAATAAGCCAAGAAGAAATTAAATGAAAAACTACTGTATTAAATCAAGCACTAATAAAGTGAACTTTTTTGCAATTAGATTTAACAGACTGCCACATCAACACATTGTAAATCAACAAAGTTTCTAATTTTTATGTACTGAATAGCTCTCATCAGTCCAAACCATTTTTAATTCAAAAGGCCCACACTTAATGAAAAAGACAAAATACCTGTACTATGAAATAATTTGTAGAGTATCATCTGTAATCACTATTTCATTTCTCAAAAGAAACCACAGAGTCCAAAGTTTATTGCCCCATCATCATCCAGTGATATCACAGACCCTCCCATTTTCCATGAATCTAGTGAACAAGTTTTATCTCAGTAAGATGATGGGGCCTAGGAGATGAAGGAAATCCAACTTATTCAAAGGCACTAGAGCTAGTTACAATGTCAAAAGTGAAATTCAAATCTCCGTCTGCTTATCTGTACTTTATGCATGATCTTATTATATCAAGTAACATTTCAAAAATGGTCTCTGCATATAAACCATAGTTAGACAGCAATGTTCCAGCACAGTAAGTGTTTGGGCTTCCCTGGTGGCTCAGACGGCAAAGAATCCGCCTGCAATGCAGGAGACCTGGGTTTGATCCCTGGATCTGGAAGATGCCCTGGAGAAGGGACTGGCAACCCACTTCAGTATTCTTGCCTGGAGAATTCCATGAACAGAGAAGCATGGTGAGCTGCAGTCCATGAGGTCGCAAAGAGTTGGACACGGCTGAATTAATAACACATCTACTGACTTAGTTTAAAAGCAATCCTGTATAAAAATGTCATGAAAGAAATCCCTATCAATTATTCTTAGTAATACCATTTGTCACAAAAATTCACAAACATCCACACTGCTGCTCTTGTTTAGTTGCTAAGTTGTGTTCGACTCACCTTTGGCAAAAAAGCCAAAGATGCAGATATGGTAAATCCCAACCCTCTGCTCCAAGCACATTTTGCTAATCAATCAAGGTATTCCTTACTTCTTAGACTCAGACTTCCTTAAGAATCTTCCTTCAGCACACCATTTGAGAAAAACACTGTCAGTCTATAAGAATAGGTGAAAAGAAACCTATTAGCTCACCCTAAATTATAATATTTGCACAGAATATAGATTTGATCACATATCCAGCTCTTTTACAATAGGACTGTAGGCTTCCATTGTGACTCAGCTGGTAAAGAATCCACCTGCAATGCAGGAGATCTGGGTTCAATCCTTGGGCTGGGAAGATCCCTTGGAGAAAGGAAAGGCTACTCACTCCAGTATTCTGGCCTGGAGAATTCCATGGCATCACAAACAAAGAGTCAGATAGGACTGAGCAACTTTCACTTGCCTATAAGTGAAACAGTTATTCAGTCATATTTAAAATAAGGGCAATAATCCCATCAATTAAGGAAATTTAGTAGTACTCATTGGGATTTTGTAACTATAACTCTGGGACATCCAAAACACTATTCATTCTCTGCCACTGGGGAAAATTTTTCAGGAACTCATAAGTCTCAACTTGCAAAGAGAAAAATGGGAGGAGAGGTGGGGAAATGCCCTCTTTGACCTAATGTTGCACGATCCCTGGTCAGGGAGCTAAGATTCCACATGCCTCTTGGCCAAAAACCAAAACATAAAACAGAAGCAATACTGTTACAAATTCAATAAAGACCTAAAAAATAATAATGTACATACTTTATTGAGGTACATGCCGTAAAATTTTCCGCAGAAGGATACTACTGGAAAATTTGGCTAAACCACATCATAATGCCAAAATAGCTATATTTTGCAGTAATCTACACTTCAAGGCAGAGAATATTTCACAATACTAAATAAATATATTTGGGTCACTATCTCAGTGCAGCTGGCTCAAGTCATTTATGTGCACTGAATATAAGGAAAGGTGATGGAAAAATAACATTTATTGTACATCTACTGTATTCCAGACCCTATGTAAGAACTTACCAGTTGGTGCCAGTGGTAAAGAATCTGCCTGCCAATGCAGGAGACATAAGAGATGTGGGTTCGATCCCTGGGTAGGGAAGAACCCCTGGAGAGGAAATGGCAACCCATTCCAGTATTCTTGCCTAGAAAACCCCATGGACAGAAGAGCCTGGTGGCTACAGTCCATGGGGTCAAAAACCCAGTCAGACATGACAAGAGACTGAGCACACAGGCACAACACAGTACTTTATATGCCCCATCTAATCCCCAAAGCACTCTGTAAGGGAAATATGCCCACTTCCCATTTCAAATATGAGAGAACTGTGACTAGGCTCCAGGAGTATACAAAAACTACCCAATATCATACCTCTGCTGCTGCTGCTAAGTCGCTTCAGTTGTGTCTGACTGTGCAACCCCACAGCCGGCAGCCCATCAGGCTCCCCCGTCCCTGGGATTCTCCAGGCAAGAACACTGGAGTGGGTTGCCAGTTCCTTCTCCAATGCAGGAAAGTGAAAGGTGAAAGCAAAGTCGCTCGGTCATGCCCGACTCCTAACGACCCCATGGACTGCAGCCTACCAGGTTCCTCCATCCATGGGATTTTTTCCAGGCAAGAGTACTGGAGTGGGGTGCCATCCCCTTCTCCATCATACCTATAATTAAGTACAATAGTTGGAAATTCTAGCCTAGGACAATCTGGATCTAATATTCCTTCGTTTATTCCATGTGGGAGAATCCAAAGGAATATTAAAAATATTACTTACATATGTTTAAATATCTTTTATATCCTCCACAACAGGGTAATTCAAGGCAGGATAAGGAGGGTATGACAGAAAGCTATAAGGCACAAGGGCATTTGAGGGCTGACAAATGTGATGGTTGGTAATGAGGAGGCAAAATCTTTATCAAAACTCAAACTACACACTTAAAAATGGGTGCCTTTAGTCAAATAAAAGTTACACATTAATCGTGTTTATTTTTATTTAAAAACAGAACAAGCTGACTTTTGGTCCTGGCATCTCCCTCCCACCAATTACAACTAAAAACTCTGCACAAAAATACAACCAACAAGAGTCTTCTAACAATTAAAATAACAGCAGGTAGATTGGGGAGAACAAGGAAGAACAACAAATAAGATGGTCATGAGCATCCTGTTTGTTTTATCTACTGGCTTGGACACAAAGGTGGGCCAAATAGGCATAACTGTGTAATAGGCATGATCGGCAAAAACTCAGACAAGCGCACCTTCTTGGTCAGAGGACTAGGGCAGATGCCCCTGGAGAAGTCAGAATACTTTTCATTTTCCTTTATTTATTTCTCCCAACCTTGGCCTGAGACCAGTCCCAGCCATGAAACTACACTACTGCAGACCACAGAAAACTCCCACGGAAAACCCAGTGCTCTGAACAGAGGAACAAGGAAGACCTCTATTGCAAAAAGTGTGAGAGAATCCCTACTATTTTCTGTTTTTCTCTTGCCACTTCACCTCAAGGCATGACAAGCAGAAAACTAAAACTGAGAGAATGCCATACATTAAGCTAGAGGAATGAAGAAAAGGGCCCCTGGGAGACAGGAAATCACTAAGGAGAGAGATGCAAAAGCAGATTCCTAATTCTATGATGAACCAAGCCCTAGGCGCAAATGCAAGCAATACACGTGTGGAATAGCCAAAGAAGAATAGAAGTTTCCAGAACAGAACTATGATATAAACCGCTGCCCAAATCCTAGATCAACCTAGTGGGAATGGGAGGGGCAAAGTGAACATAGCAAAGATTTAGAAAACTGAACAACTAATGGAATCAACCTGTACATGAGGGGAGAAAGAACTGAAGGTAGAACCTAACTGGGTTGATTTGTTTACTAAACCAAATAAAAGATCCTTACCATTTTTGAAAGGATTTTAAGACACAGAATCTCACACAACATACTACACATGCAGGAGAGTATACAGAACTACCAGAAACTAAGAACAATAACAAAAAGCTGACCAACTATCAAGGGAGAAGACAATTACCTGAGTCTGACCCCAAGATGACCCAGATATTAGAATTATCAAAGACTTTTGAAGGCTCTGTTAAAAACATGACACATGAGGTAAGGGTGAACACCTTAAAATGAATGAAAGAAATTCTTAGGACAGAAGCTGAAATTATTAAAAAAAAAAAAAGACAAGAAAGAAGAACCAAATGGAAAATTTTAGGACTAAAAACCTCTAAGATCACTGGATGGGCTGGGCTCAAGAGCAGGAGGAGATGAGAGAGCAGTCAGTGAACTCAAAGATATGTCAATAACAAGACTGAGTGAGTGAGTGTGTGTATGGGTGTATATGAAGTCTTGGAGCCCTGTGGGATAATATCAAGAGGTACCAGCCTAAAATTCTATATTCAATGAAAGTATAGTTCAGGATCGAAGCAAAGGATATTCTCAGACAGAAGAAAACCAAGAGAACTATTGCCAGCAGACCCGTTCTAAAGGAACTGCTCAAGAAGTTCTCCAAATAGAATGGGAATGGCAGCAGAGGGTTCCCTAGGAGTTCAGGAAAGGAGGAAGAGCAGCAGAAATGGTAAATGAGTAAATATCATAGTCTATTTTTCTCCTCTTATGTTTCTGAAAATATACAGAACTGCTGAAACCAAAAATTATAATGTTATACAAACCAAAAACTATATATCTTATGGGGAGGGGAAAGGTTAAATCCATACCAGTGTAACACATATGACAACTACAATACAAAGGGACAGATACAAACATTATCCATATAGCTATAAAGTTTCTGTGTTTCATTTGTGTGAGAAAATATTAACTCTAAGTAGAATGTGGAGTGAAGTATTTGTATATAACACCTAGAGCAACCACTTAAAGAGAGATAAAAGCACCAATACATATATAAAGTCGAATATTTTTAAAATTCCAATCCAAAAGAAAGCAGAAAAGGAAGACAAAAGAGAAAAACTAATTTAAAACATCAAAATTCAACCACATCAATAATTACATTAAATGTGAAAAGTGGGGAAAAAACAATAACAAACAAAAAACAACACTTAAAAGACAGAGGTAACTATACAAATACCAAATTATGTTATATACCTGAAACTGATGTCATATGTCAATTATGCTTTAATTAAAAAAAGAAATCTTTGTGCTGCTAAATGAAAATAAAAGACAAGAGACAGAAAGTTTAAATTTTTTTTAAGGAAAACTATATATTGTAACAACCCATTTCCCAATATAATGATATACAGAGACTAAAAGTAAAAACTTTTTTAAAGATGTATTATGCAAAACACAAATCAAGCAAAAGCTGCAGCAGCTGTTTTTCTCAAAGTAAACTTCAAAAGAGGAAAATTTACCAGTGATAAAGAGAAACCTCAGTGGAAAAAGGTCAAGTCACCAAAAAACATGCACCTAACAATAAAGTCCCATAATAAATGAAGCAAAAACTGACAGAAATGAAAGCAAAACAGACAAATCCACAATTATACTTAGAGATTTCAAAACTCCTCTCTCAGTAATCCACTGAACAGATGATTCAGAAAATAAACCATCTTCTATTAAGTAATCCAAGGGTCAACGAGGAAGTCTTGAAAATTAGAAAGCATCTTGAACTGAGGAATACGAAAATACAAAACATCAAAATTTGTGAAATGTAGCTAATGCTGTTTGGGAAGAAATTCATTGTGTTAAATGCTTACATTAGAAATGAAGAAAGATTAAAAAAAAATTTTAAGTGTAAACTACACCTAACACAAGCAGAAGAATTAATAAAAAGCAGCCAACAGAACTGAGGACAGAAAAACAAGAGAAAATAAACAAAAGCAAAAGCTGTACTAAACATGAATAGAATGCAAGCAAGGACTAAACAAGGGACTTCTCTGCGAGTCCAGTAGCTAAGACTCTGCACTCCTAATGCAGGGGACCCAGGTCCAATCCCTGATGAGGGAATTAGATCCCACATGCAACAACTAAGAGTTCATTCAAATGCCGCAACTAGAAAATCCTGCATGCTGCAACTAAGACCCAGCACAGCAAAAATACAGCCAACCAGAAAAAGCTTCAAAGTTTCTTATAAAGCTAAACATAATATTTAACCCCAAAATCTGACTATTAGGAATTTACCCAAGTGAAACAAAAACTTATGTTCACCCAAAAACCTGTATGAAGATGTCTCTGTGTGTGTGTGTCAGTCGCTCAGTCGTGTCCAACCCTATGCAACCCACAGACTATAGCCTGTGAGGCCCCTCTGTCCATGGGATTTTCCAGGCAAGTACTGGAGTGGGTTGCCATTTCCTCTCCAGATATATACGTACAAAACACACACACACACACACACACACACACACACACACACACACACACACACATAAAACAGCTTTATTCGTACCTGGTAAAAATGGAGAACAACCTAAACGTTTTGCAACTAGGGAATGTATAAACAAATGGTGGTACATCCACTGGATGGAATACTACTCACCAACAAAGAACTATTGTTACAACGGTACATATGAATCTCAAATGCAAATTCTAAGTGAAGGAAAGTGAAAGTCGTGTCCAACTCTTTGCGACCCCGTGGACTGTAGCCCACCAGGCGCCTCCGTCATGGGATTCTCCAGGCAAGAATACTGGAGGGGTTGCCATTTCCTTCTCCAAGTGAAAGAAGCTATACTCAAATGGCTATACATTATTTTAAGATTCCATTTTTATGACAAGGTAGAAAAGGCAAAATACAGGGATGGTATACAAATCTTCTAGTTGCCAGGGGTTGGGGGTGGTATGATTTGGACAAACAGGATATAAGAATGGAGCCTTTTAGAGGGTGATAATGGAACTGTTCTGTAAGCTGGCTGCGATGGAATTTATATTCTCTAGGCATTTGTCAAAACTCATGGAATTATATACCTAAAAGTAACTATGCTAAAGCCTTTGACTGTGTGGATCACAACAAACTATGGAAATTTCTTCAAGAGATGGGAATACCAGACCACTCTACTTGTCTCCTGAGAAATCTGTATGCAGCTCAAGAAGCAAGAGTTAGAACCGGACATGGAACAATGGACTGGTTCCAAACTGAGAAAGGAGTACGTCAAGGATGTACATTGTCTTATAGCAATAACCTCAGATATCCAGATGATACCACCCTTATGGCAGAAAGCTAAGAGAAACTGAAGAGCCTCTTGCTGAAAGTGAAAGAAGAGAGTGAAAAAGCTGGCTTAAAACTCAACATTCAAAAAACCTAAGACCATGGCATCTGGTCCCATCACTTTCTGGCAAATAGATGGGGAAACAATGCAAACAGTGAGACTTTATCTTCTTAGGCTCCAAAATTACTGCACATGGTGACTGCAGCCATGAAATTAAAAGAAGCTTGCTCCTTAGAAGAGAAGCTATGACCAACCTGGACAGCATTATTAAAAAGCAGAGATATTACTTTGCCAACAAATGTCCCTCTAGTCAAAGCTATGGTTTTTCTGGTAGTCATGTACCGATGTGAAAGTTGGACCATAAAGAAAGCTGAGTGCCTAAGAATTGATGCTTTTGAACTGTGGTGTTGGAGAAGACTCTTCAGAGTCCCTTGGACTGCAAGGAGATCAAACCAGTCAACCCTAAAGGAAATCAGTCCTGAATATTCATTGGAAGGACTGAAGCTAAAGCTCCAATACTTTGGCCACCTGTTGCGAAGAACTGACTCATTGGAAAAGACCCTGATGCTGGGAAAGATTGAGGGCAGGAGGAGAAGGGAATGACAGAGGATGAGACAACTGGATGGCGTCACCGACTTGATGGTGATGGACAGGGAAGCCGGGACTGCTACAATCCATGGGATCCCAAAGAGTCGGACAGGACTGACAGACTGAACTGAAAAGTATAAATTTAGTGTATGCAAATTGAAATATAAATTTAAAATATAAATTATAAAATTAACTTGTACGAAAGCACCCATAATGGAATTCTGACTATTAAAAGTGCAATGATACCTTACAACCCATCAATCACATTCCTGGGTATTTTTACACCCACTAATTCAAAAACATACATGCACTGCAATGGCCACAGTAGCAGTACATGAAATTCGCAAGATATGGAAGCAAACGAAGCATCCGTCAACAGAAGAATGGATGCAGATGCAGTGTATATACACGCAATGGAATATTACTCAGGCACAAAAGGAATGAATTTTTGACATTTGCAGCAATGTGGATAGACTTGGAGGTCACTTAGTTCAGTTCACTCCCTAAGTCATGTCTCTGCGCCCCCATGGACTGCAGCACACCAGGCCTCCCTGTCCATCACCAACTCCCAGAGTTTACCCAAGCTCATGTCCATTGAGTCAGTGATGCCACCCAACCATCTCATCCTCTGTCATCCCGTTCTCCTCCTGCCCCTAATCCCTCCCAGCATCAGGGTCTTTTCAATTGAGTCAGCTCTTCGCATCAGGGTCTTTTCAATTGAGTCAGCTCTTCGCATCAGGTGGCCAAAGTATTAGAGTTTCAGCTTCAACATCAGTCCTTCCAGTGAATACTCAGAACTGATCTCTTTAGGGTGGACTGGTTGGATCTCCCTGCAATCCAAGGGACTCACAAGAGTCTTCTCCAACACCACAGTTCAAAAGCACCAATTCTTATTGGTGTTTCTTAAAAAAAAGAAGATAAAAACAAGCCAAACAAAATCAGTTAATGAGCAGAATCACCATAATTAGAAAACTAATACTTGCAGCAATATACTTAACCTTTAGGACAATAAGGCAATCTAAAACTTCACATAATCTCTAGTTATAAGCTCTAAAACAATGCTTTTCCCCTATGGGCTACATATTAGGATCTCCTCTGGAAATGTAAAAATATCAATACATGACTTTAGCACCAGCAATGTGGTTTCAACTGTCTGGATTGGAAAATGGATACGTGTACTTTTCACCCAACTATTACCTGCAGTTCCCCCAGACAATAGCAGTATCAGCCAGAATTAGGGACTAATGCCCTGAACAGTCCCGCTATGAGGGCTCTGAAGTGCATGTGTAGAACTCCCATATGAACACAGTGGCTTAGTGTTTTAGTAATTTGAAGAAAATGACATTCTGCGGTTGCAGCAGTAGTGCTTGCTTTGAAATTATGTCCAAAGTTCCATTTCTGGATTTTTTAAAAGTGGGTCTCAATATGACAAGTGTCCCAGCTGACTTTATGCACTATCATCCTCTATTCTTTGATCAAATGGTCCTCAACTATGGTAGTCCATTAGAATCATACGAAGCACTTTAAAAAACTGATGTGCAACCCACATCCAAGGCTAAATACATTGGAAGCAAAGTAAGGGAGGAGAGGTGGAGGAGGGGACTGGGTGCAAAAGGGAAAAATCTTGGCAGTACCATTTACTGAAAGCTTCCTGGCATTCCAACATGCAGCCAAGGTGGAGAACCACAGTTCTAGATGTATGCAGACATGCAGACATGCCCACACTCTAGAGTATGACAGAATCTCCTGGCAGATCAACCAAGCTATTATTGAATGACATTCCTAGGATTAGTACTATGGAGAAGCAACTATTTTTGAAAAGTCTCAAGAGATAATCCTTATTTTAGGGGAAAGCTAAATATTAGATGAAAGGGTTTTATAATGTAAAACAGTAGTCTAAGATGAAACAGCAAAAAAAATTAAAAAAAAAAATTATCATACATAGAAAAGACCCCACAAAGGCTAGCTTTATCTCAAAATTTGATCTGAAATATAACGGGTTGTAAGATTTCATTTCAAAACTCAGTTTGACAATTTTCCTACACAAGAATGGGCTCATGCTTCTATTTTTCTATTCAGCTTAATCTGACCTCCTTAAGAGGGCTTCCCAGGTGGCTCAAAGGGTGAAGCATCTACCTGCAATGCAGTAGACCTGGGTTCGATCCCCGGGTCGAGAAGATCCCCTGGAGAAAGAAATGACAACCTACTCCAGCACTCTTGACTGAAAAATTCAGTAGGCTCCACAGTCCATGGGGTCGCAAAGAGTCAGACCTCCTTAAGACAGCTACTGCCGATTTAAATTTTTACAGGCTATTAATGTGCCTTTTAAAGCAACACAGAAACCCAAAAGCCATAAAGTACAAAAACTTGTGTATAGAAATATTTGCAACACCTACAATAAAAGGTAAATAAACACGTATGTCCATAAAAGACAAAAATCCAAAAAAAGGCAGTTTATGAATTTGAAGAATACAGCTGGCCAAAAAGGAAATATTCGATCTCCTTAATATAGGTACAGACTGTTTTTAATCTAGCACAATGGCCAAGATCTTAAAAATTATAATATGTGGAAACAAAGATGTGGGGAAATGACCCACAACATGTTACTGAGATGACAACTCTCTTAAAACCTCTGTAACAATAGTTTAGCAGAACTGATCAAAACTTAAAATGCACCTAGAAATTTTACCTTTAGCAGCCTACCCAAAAGAAATCTTCAAGTGTAAAAGGCTAAGAGTAAGAAAGTAGACATGTACATTATTTGTAACAGCAATAAAGCAAAGATAACCTACATTCTCCCAAAAGACTGCCCATAAATTATGCTATATCCATACTTAAAATATTATGCAGCAATTTAAAAAACAAAATAGACCTGTGAACATGGAAATGGAAGGATATTACTGAGGTACCACTGAATGAAAAGGGCAAGTTCCTGAGCAATGCACAATGTTCCATTTTTGTGGGGTTTTTTTAAGTAAATTTCTATGACATATTGAATGTGCAATTTTAAAAGTTTAGAAAACTGTCCCTAAGAATTATATCCCCAGGGACTGGTTTAGGAGTAGAGTGAAGATCTGTTTCTACTTTATCATCATATGAATAGAAATGTAAAATGTTCCTTAATTTACAGTAGTACAGGCCTTACTACTGGGTTGGCCAAAAGTTCATTCTTGTTAGGAACCAATCCAAATTTTTTGGCCAACCCAGTAATTCAAAAATGTGTCCCACAAAATCATAATCACCCAAGAGTTAGTTAGGAATGCAGAATCCTAAATACCAATCCACATCTACTAACTTGTATGCACATTAAAATTTGAGAGGCACTGATACAAACTATATAAGGAAGCAACATTCTGAGCTGCTCACACTAACTGTAAAAAGTTTCATTTCCAAATTCTCAGATTTAATTAAATACCTGATTTCCTTCTAAGAAATTATCATGTATAATTCAGGTATAAACATCTTCCCTTTAAAAGTATGGAAGAATGCTGAGTACTTTATACCAAGAGTCACTAAAAGACTACAATACAATTAACAGTTAATGACATACAATAAATATATACAATAAATTCTCCAGGTATCAAAAGCTTACACTGTACCATATACAAAATTGAACAGTAGGATCCTGTCACCAAAAGACACTCTTGACTTTCATCAATCAGGATTAGGTACCAGAAGAGAACGCACTAGATATTTTGAGGAAAGAGAGAGTTAATAAGAGCAATTGGGTACTTAATAGTTGCAAGGACTGGAAGAATGGGGCTGTAAGGCTGTGACTGTCTACAAGAATGACACCAGAACACCAGACAACTGAAACACAAGGTACTCTCTCCCCTTAAGCCAGCAATGTGCATCTGTGTGCTCAGTGTCTTCACTGCTGTCTGACTCTTTGGGACCCTACAGACTGTAGCCCACCAGGCTCCTCAGTCCACGAGTTTCTCCAAGCAAGAATACTGGAGTGGCTTGCCATGTCCTTCTCCAAGGGATCTTCCTAACCCAGGGACTGAAGCTGGGTTTCTAGCATTGCAGGGAGATTCTTTACTGACTGAGCTACCAATAGAGCTACTAAATTCAAGAATGGCAGCTAACTGTGATCCAAGGGATCAAAGAGTCACCACTGACACTGCCAACAACTGCCTCCAGATAACCATGAAACAAGGTGATATTCACAAGCGCCTACCTGCTGCCTTTGCTACAAATGCTTCTTGATAACACAGAAAGGTGAAGAACAGATAATGCGATGCTGAGTTTCTGCTACAGCAGAAAAATCTCACATTTTCACAACCCAGAAAAAAGCAGCAGGGAGGGATGGGGGGCAGAAAAGGGAAGAAAGATGAACTTCCTTCAAACCTCACACAGACGCATCTATTAAATAATTGGCAGCAACTATTTCACATCTCAGCCTTAGAAATAAAGTTTGTGGCTTTCTACTCCATCCTCCTAATTATGGAGAGGATTAGGAGGATGAGGAAGACCATCACAGAATTCTCAGATGGCTTAAACACTATATGCATAGAAAAAAAAATTATAACAACACTAATCCTCAAAGTTTCCAGTTTTGAATATTTACTTCTAAGCGACTATCAGGAGAAGGAAGGTTTAAAAAAAAAGGGGGCAGGAATGTTGAGGGTAATGTTCTTGAGATACTTTTCCACTGAAGTGCTTCCTGGAGATTATTTCAGCAAGAAGTTCACACTCTACTCACTACCCTTTGATATTATTTTTAAAAAATTTAACACTAACAAGTTTTGACTATTTTAATTCTGCAGATCCATGATACTTTGCTTGAAAGTTTTCTGAGGTATGCATATGAACTATAAACTTAATCTTGATGTACCAAAAGTTGTTACTGAATGCACCCAGCCAACCACCCATCAATAACATTTCAAATTTGACTTTGCTCTCCTTCATTTGCCCTTGTATAGGCATTTTATGAAGGAAATTACTTCAATGTCATCTCAAATTTGAAGAATCAAAGATTTCACCTCTAGAGAATGTCAAGAGTTTAATCAGAATAAGAAATGTTTCTATAAATGGAAGGATACTAAACTGTGTATAATCATTTAAACTTTTCTGTAAAAATTCAAATGCAAACCAGTCAGGTTGGGTGGAAGGGATATTATTTACATGAACAGTAGAAACAATGTGTAAAACTTTTTACAACAGAAAAACAAATTCATGACTTTAAATAGCACTATCTAGTTTCACATCTAGCTGAACAATAGCCAAGTCACACAACAATCTTTTAACTCTTTTTAAACTTTTTAGATCTTGTAACTCTTTTAAATCTTCACCATTACATGAGGCCCCATTCAAGCAAGATTTTGGTGTATCTCAGTCTCCTAACTGCCGTTAGGAGGAGGGAAAACACTAGGACTTCCCTGGAGGTACGGTGGATAAAAATCCATCTGGGAGTGCAGGGGACATGAATTCAATCCTTGGCCCAGGAAGATTCCACATGCAGCAGAGCAACTAAGCCCAGGAGCCACAACTTCTGAGTCTACTCACCCCAACTACAGAAAGCTTGCACACAGTTACGAAGACCCATCAACACCAAAAATAAAAGAATGAAGTTTTCAAAAACTGAAATAAATCACAGGGATATAATGTACAACATGATGACTGCAGTTAATTTCATATTGTATATCTGAAAGCTGCTAGGAGATCAGATCTTAAAAATTCTCATTACAAGGGGAAAAAAGTCTAAAAGGCAAGGCCAAGAACCAGGTAACTCCAATTCCAAACTATCTTGGCATAATGGAGCTAATCTAAACCACAAAGGAAGATTATATATAAACCACCTTATCCTATTTTACTGTTTTTTTTTTAATAGCTCTGAAACTGTGAGAAATAATTAAGACTATTCAGCAACCCTGAGTTATCTACTCACATTCTCTCCTCTGGATTCCAAGCCCAAAGTATTAGCATTCCACGTAGCTATGGGGCACATACTGAAAAGTGTTCCACCAAACACAGAAACAAAACATCTGAGTGACTTCAATGTACTGTCACTTCTCACACTAACAGACATCTTCAAACTATCTAAAGATGGCATACAAAAATTAGCTCTATAATGCAAACTTAATATTGTTAAGTCTTTGGTTTTTCAAATTGCCGTATAGTTCTGCTGTGTCAATTTCTGCTATACAGCAAAGTGAATCAGCCATACATATACACATATCCCTTCTCTTTTGGATTTTCTTCTCATGTAGATCACTACAGAGCACTGGGTAGAGTTCTCTGTGCTACACAGTAGGTTCTAAGAAGTCTTGTATGTAGTTATTTCTCCATGTGGAGGCATCAGAAAAAGACACACATGTACATTCACGGCTACTACTGTTTTGTTTTTTTAAAATAGTATCTGACCTAGTGCTTTAAGTGATTTCTTTTAACTAGTATCTTTCTGTTCCCAAAACAGCAACTCAAAACAGCTACTGATAAGTGGTAGGATTTTGATTAACAACTGACTGATTACTTCTTATTCATAACCTACACATGTATATGTGGTACACAAAATTTTGTAAATATAGATGTGAGATTTGAAAACCATAGTGCTTATACTTTGAGTTTTGAAAGTTTTAAGTAAATTTTTAAAGCATCTTACAAATGCTTTTTATAAAAAAACTTTACCTGAAAATAAATTGTAAATGATTTTAAAGATCATAAATGCAAATGATCCTGAAATAGACAAAAATATATAATATATACTCTTGTATCATTTAAAGGAAGTTTTACAAGTAAGCTGTAACAAGTCATGTACATCTCCAGTACATTCTCTTGCTAATTATCCTCAAAATACACAGCTCAATGGTTAAGAATTTAAAAAGAACCATGTGATACATACAACTGGAATCTTCCTTCATGAAGGCTTGGACTAAGAACATTTTTACATATATCTGCAGAAAGGATTTTAAAGAATGAGGTATCACTGATTGTGGACCTTTAATGATGGGACTGCATTGAATCACTTAAAATTTTTTTTTAATTTTAGAATATGTACACAGTTTTAGAAGCTAATGGTAACCTCAAAGATTAACAACCATCTTGGCCATATCCCAGGTGCTACTGATTTCCAATCCTTTGAGGCAACCATTTAAAATTCTTTTAGAGGTTTCTCCTTTTTGTAAATTTACCCTAAATAATATGCTTATGCTCATATAGTTACTATCTTTCTATTTTAGATATTACCACATTCCTTGTGTAAGGTGAAGATTCAGCACTCTTATAGGCACCCTCTCTGAAATCATTCTTATATAATTTTATCTTAGTTTTTTAAGAAAAGTCACTACTCACTATTTTTAACAATCAACTAACAGGAGCTCCAAGAGGAGGAGAGAATTGCCACAGCAATATTAAAAATTTTTAAAGTTTTAAAAGGACACAAGCATCTCAGTTTGAAGAGTCCAATAAGGGCCCAACACACTTAATCAGAAGATTCACATTTATATGTCTCTTCAGAACAAAAGGATAAAGAGAAAATGCTGAAACTTTTTTAAAAAGTCATCAAGAAATAGGAAGCAGACTGGTATTATATTAGCAACCATGAATGTAGAGGGCACTATCTTTCATAAACATCCCAGTCTAGAAGCTTCCTGACTAGCCAATCTAGCAACCAAGTTTAAAGACAAACTGAAAACATTACAAGAGTCAGTGGAGAAAAGGTATACGGGAGTTAAATTAAGGATATAGTCCAGTAATGTGAGATTGTATTAAGGAAAAAAGACAGATCCAAGAAACAGGGACAGAATAGTAATGTAAAAGTTCGTGGCTGATGGCTATTACAAGAGGCCTAGTGGGAAGGGCATCCTGGGAAGAGCAAAATGGACAGCTCCTGGAGAAGTGTAAATATGACCCGGGTATAAACTAGACTACTTGGACTGTCAGTGATAGAACCATAAAAACAAACATTCAGTGGTGTCACTTTAAAAATCAAGCTATGAGCAAACTAAGACTTGGTTATGATCACAAAAGAACTTTGATAACATAAAAATTTAGCTAACATAAATTGTGACCCACAAAGGTGAGAAAAGGAAGAGGAAAGAGATAATGTCAAAGAGTGATGAAAAGAAACAAGTGTATAAATGAAGACATAATAGCTCTTTTCTTTCTTATCTGTCATCATATGTGAGTATTACTTTAAACCACAAATTACAGATGAAAAGAACTACAAAAACTATCATATTAAGAACTCAATAAGGCACAAAGGATATGAAATGGCAATTCAAAAAAATAGTAAAACAACCAAATAATATTTTCTTTATCAGACTAATGGAAATTTTAGGATTATTCTTAATAGTGTCAGTTGTAAAGTTTATTGACAAAAGCATAAACAAGCACAACTGTAAAAAAATCAAATCATAGCAATGATTTAGATAGTTAAACAGTTTCCTCTTCAACCCCTTATTAAGAATTCCTTTTCATAAAGACATGGATTAACTAGATTTTGTAAAGGTTCTACCAACATGCATTTTAAAAAGTGAAAACCAAAAAGCAGAAGTTACTTTTGAAATGGTAATAATGGCAGTCAACATTAGAACATACTTAGGTCTCTGAAACTCAGAGCTATTGTTCTTTATACTGAGTTGGACTACTAGGTCTGACAATTGTGAAGAAACTATAGATTCATGACTAATATTCATGCCATACAAAAGATAATAATTTGTGATTTATTTTACGCCACGAAATACCTAAATAACATTTGAAAGAGGTATGCAAGTTTTAAAAAGTTAACCAAAAAGGTTTCTAAGATCAAAAATCCCAGTGTGTATGGGGAAGATCTTAAAACACACCGAAACACCTCAACACTACTGATTGAAGATATCTCTACTACAGTATACCATGAAATGTCACTTCAAAACACATTTTCACATTCAAGTGACAATATACTAGATCTCTTCAATATAGCATATAGAGTTTATTAAAGTAACTATTAATTTTGAGGGCCAGAATTTACGCTACCGATATCTAAGATCTTCATTTTAAAGTCATTTTAAAAATCTCGTAATCTTCACTGAAATCCAAATGCCAACTTTTATCTGCCTTTTCACTCAGGAAGCCTTGAGAAGTACTATAATTACCTGCTAGAAAAACAACCCCTGTCTTTTGGAAGCACAACAGCAAAGAAAATGATGCAAATATCTGCATCATTCAGTTATCCCTATAAAATCTCACTTTACAAGCAATACTAGAGTAATAAATAAGCATTCCAACACTTTACTATATTACACAATATATAAGCCTTTCACATCTTTTTCTTCAAATGTTTGCACTGTACTGCCTAAGTTCTTATAACTTGGGTGTGATTTACCTCTTAGGATTCAGTATAAGAGTGCTGTTGCTCTCTCATTTTAATCCAACATTTACCCAAAAAAGCCAGGAACAGCTATTACAAACAAATATGATCATTTAGCAAGCAAATGGATACAAATATGAGTAAATGGTACCAATATTTAAGTAAAAATCCTTACAGTTCCTTACATAAGTTAAAAGAACCAACAGGATTTAATTATTTTCATCAAAATGGATCAGATATATAACATAATACATAAATATATATGCATGGCCAGAGCAATCTATCTTTCCTGCTTTTTCTCCCAGTTTTACAAATGGGATTTTCTATTGTCATAGCTTCTGAAAATCAACCTGATCCATGAATCTCAAGCAAGCATCATAAATATCTTCCATTTAATAATTTCTATTATTCATCATTTTTAAAAAGATAGTGGCAAATATCAATTTACTTTGTTGCCTGAATACCAAGTAAACTTCTGGCTTAAAAAACAGTAAAACTGTGCCCTTTATGAACAGATATGTCAAATTTGTCATGTCAGAACAGGCTTTCCATATCAATTTATAGGATAAATGGTATACCCTTTAATAACTAGATGCTACTGTCAATATGTGCTCACATATACATATGTTAATAATCCTTTAATAACTTGTCTTTGGAATGATTCTGTCCTACCTTTGCTGCTGCAGCCCTCCTGTCCTTTGCATCACTGAATTCATACGTCTGGAAGTACCCAATATGCACTGTAACAGACAGATGGACAGATCAATGGGCCACAGCGGCAAAGGCCAGATAGACAGACTTGATAAAAATTAAAATCAAAGTATATACAGGAGAGGGAGGAACCAGAAAACATACCTACATTCTATAGTAAAATACCTAAACTTCATATCCGCAACTCTCCCATACACATACTAAATAAACTATTGTTGACTTCCATATTATTCCCTTTCAAGTAGAAATAGTACCATTGACAAAGGCAAAATAATCAGTATTTTTAATACCCATCAGCAGTTACAGATACAGCAGATATTTCTGTAACCATGCTACACAATTTCTTAAAATGGAGGTTGCTCTTTAACACACAAGAAGCTATCACATCCAAAGACTTTCTATGAAGTACTAAAATGGCAATTATTACAAAAATTTCTACTGTAGTGCCAAGGCCTGTGTGATTCAAGTTTACTAATGGGAATCATTGAATGAAAGTCATATTTCAGCATTTTATTATTGTGTATTTTCGTGACTATGTAAAAATGTTTGCTCACAACACATCTAGATTACTTGGGTGACTTAAAACAATGTGTTAGTGCCATTTAGGCCAATTTCTAAGATACAGTAAAACATTTACACGCAAAACTATCAACCGTATTTTTAAAAGTGATGTGGAGTTTTCCTGTTACCTCAAATCCATACACCATAAAATTCAAAGTATGTGATTCAATGGTTTTGATTACATTCAGAGTTGTGACACATAGATGTGTTAACCATCAATTTTAGAACATTTCATCATCCCCAAAACAAACCCCATACTCACTAGCAGTCACTCCCTGTTCTCCTCTTTCCCCATCCAGCCTGTCTTTTGTCTCCAAGGACTTGCCTATTCTGGACACTTCATATAAATGGCATCATATAGTATGAAAAGGTTAATTTCATCATTTAGTTTTACTTATCTCGGAAGATTAACAAGCCGAGAGCTTGCCATGAACATCAAATAAGCCTGCTTTACTGGGAGAATGGAAAGGAACTATTAATTCAGAAAGTTAAATGCAGGGTGATTAAAGCTTCAACTACATTATAATAGATGAGGAAAGGAAATTGATTAAAATTATAAAATTGATACAAAGTCACAGAGAATACCTCTCCTACCTCTCCATTCCCGTTTTCATAACCTCATCATATATTTCTTGCCCAGATTACATTTCTCACTACTCTCCCTGCTTCCTAATGTCACCCTGTTCTCATTTACTCCCGATACTGCCAACAAAGTGGTTCTTCTCAACACTAATCCTATATTAAGAGTTTACAGTTGTTTCAACTGGCCCCATCTAATTTAGCACTAAGCTAAAACCTTTCACAAAATGCATAACCTGTCTAGCTCCAGCTCTCACCACACTACTTCCCATTCCTTATTGTTCATTCAACAATCTAGACCATTAACAGCTTCTACCTTTTGTACATTGTATTGCTCTTCCTCCTCTGTCTGGAATTTCATCTCCAATCCCTTCTGCCTAAGTTACTATTCATTTTTCAAAACCCAGCTTCAGACCCACTTCCAACTGTCAGTACTTTCCAAAAAATATCACTAAACATTCCTTTTACATTCCTGTAATTCTACTGCTGGACATGTCACTG
Organism: Nanger dama; assembly: GCA_917880005.1. Lineage (NCBI taxonomy): Eukaryota > Metazoa > Chordata > Mammalia > Artiodactyla > Bovidae > Nanger > Nanger dama. Next base: position 19,421,221 of record CAKJTW010000036.1, on the reverse strand, counting down.
TATTATAATTTATTTATACAAACCACCTTACACAACTGTCCAGTATCTGTAGTCCCCCAGAACAGTGTAGCTAAGAAACTATTAGGTAAAAATCAATCAAATACTCAACTTATATAACGTTCTCAATTAAACCGAAGCATTATTTTTGGAATCCATAAAATAATCATATTTAGGATCTTAAAAGGAGGATAAAAATCAGGTTAGGAGAACTGTGGGGGTTCTACTTTTAAAAGAAAAGTACTAAGAATAAAGATAATAATAGTAGTGACTAGCTCTGAGGGAGGCAATCAGGTAGTTAAGATATTAAGGCAGGAAATTTTCTTTTTATCTTTTCTACTTTTTGAATTTTGAGCCAAGAAAATATATGCACAGTCAAACAAAAAAAATGACAGTCTAATCCTTAAAAAAATATCAACAGTCTGAGAATACTAAAGCTGTTTAAAAAAAAATGTTTTTTAATCCAGAGGCTACACATGCAACTTATTTCTGCATTTTGCTTTGGTTACACAGAATGAAGAAAACCCTGATTAACAAAGATAAGAAATTTCCATCACAATTTCATAATAGTCTTCACTTAAACTGATTCAGAAGCGTAGAAAAAGGCAGTAGAAAACATTTTAAACAGAGTCAACCAGTTAATATTGTCCAGCACCTGCTTTTATATAAATGCAGAGTCAGAGGAAATATTGTAGTAGTTGTTGTTTAGTTGCTAAGTTGAGTCTCTTTTGTGACCTCATGGACTGCAGCCCACCAGACTCCTCTGTCCATAAGATTTTCTAGGCAAGAATGCTGGAGTGGGCTGCCATTTCCTTCTCCAGAAGATCTTCCTGACTCAGGGACTGAACCCACGTCTCCTGCATTGGCAAAAGGATTCTTTACCATTGAGCCACCAAGGAAGGCCACATTCTGTTTAAACAAGAGTTGAAATATCTAGATACACTTTCCCAAAATACCTGATGCTAGTTGAAAATGAATGGCAGTGAGATTCTCCAAGAGATTTCTAATTAGCAAAATGTGTATAATTTTGAAGAATTGTCTATTCTTTGCTGGAAGACAGTCACTGAACAGGTCAAAATCCAACTGATGTCTCTGTTCTAAACCTAAGTATGGCTGCTTCATTTTTCTGAATGAGATTTTGGCTGTGAGCAAATCTTATAGCTTCTTTTCCCTTAAAGGAAAGAATATATAACATCAACAGTGACTATTAATAAAAGAGTAACATCAGGATGAGTTAGCTATTCACTTGTTATGTAAACCTTGCCAGTGTCTGCAATGAGAGTATGAAGAAACATCTGCTTCTGCTTTGCCTGGCATTTATTTAACAGAACAGGATGCGTAAGTGTTGCAGCAGCATCCTACTTTCTGTAACTTTGAGCAGATACAGACAGGTCTAAATCCAAAATATCAGTTCATAACAATCTTCAACAATTCATAAAAAGTGAAGCACAGCAAAGGACACTATAAGCAAGATGAAAAGACAATCCTCAGAATGGGAGAAAATAATAGCAAAAGAAACAACTGACAAAGGATTAATTCCCAAAATATATAAGCAGCTCATACAACTCAATACCAGAAAAACAAACAACCCAATTAAAAAGTAGGAAAAAGATCTAAACAGACATTTCTCCAAAGAAGACATACAGATGGCTAACAAACACATGAAACGATGCTCAACATCGCTCATTATCAGAGAAATGCAAATCAAAACTAGAATGAGATACCACCTCACACCAGTCAGAAGGGCCTCATCAAAAAGTCTACAAACAATACATGCTGTAGAGAGTGTAGAGAAAAGGGAATGCTCTTGCACTGTTGGTGGGAATGTAAATTGATACAGCCACTATGGAAGATGGTATGGAGATTCCTTAAAAACTAGGAATGAAACCACCATATGATACAGCAATCCCACTCCTAGGCATATACCCCGAGGAAACCAAAATTGAAAAAGACTCATGCATTCCACTGTTCACTGTAGTACTCTTTACAACAGCTAGAACATGGAAGCAACCTAGACGTCCATTGACTGATTGACAGATGAATGGATAAAGAAGCTGTGGTACATATACGCAATGGAATTGGAATATTACTCAGTCATAAAAAGAATACAACTGAATCAGTTCTAATGAGGTGGACAAACCTAGAATCTATTATACAGAGTGAAGTCAGCAAGAGAAAGATAAATATCATACTCTAATGCATATATATGTAATCTAGAAAAATGGTACTGAAGAATCCATTTACAGGGCAGCAAAGGGGAAACAGACATAAAAAATAGACTTACAGACATGGGGAGGGGAGAGGAGAGGTTTGAGATGTATGCAAAGAGTAATGTGGAAACTTACATTACCATCTGTAAGACAGCCAATAGGAATTTGCTGTATGGCTCAGGAAACTCAAACAGGGGCTCTGTATCAACCTAGAGGGGTGGAATGGGGAGGGAGGTGGGAGGGGTGTTTCAAAAGGAGCGGATACATGTATACCTATGGCTGATTCATGCTGAGGTTTGACAGAAAATAACAAAATTCTGTAAAGCATTTATCCTTCAATTAAAACATAAATAAAAAAATTTTTTTAAAGTGAAGCAGAAGCTTTATTCTAGATTCTGCACATACACAAAAATACTAGCCTAGATATAGTTTAATGCATTGGTAATCTCCAATATAATAAATAACTCTTAAAAATTACAGAAAGGCTATCATGAGAAAGGGTTAGAATCAGGTAGATTCAAGAAAAAAGCTACAAGGAAACAGATATTAACATATGGAAAAATTCAAAATCAGAGCTGTTCAAATATAAAATGAGCTTACTTCTAGAGCAGCTGTTGGGGTTTAAGTCATGGCAGACATTTAAGAATAGGCTCAGGGATCACTTAACAGGGAGACAGTACACTTGCTAAATTTTTGGCCAGCATAACCTTTAAGATCTTCTTCATTCTTATTAATCTTATTCTACATGAATCAAAAATTGTGTTGACTTTGATATCAAATACCTGACAAGTTTACTGTCATCCTTCATTCTTTAACTACTGTTTATATATTATACTTTCATTCCTAAGGATGACTAGAGAATTTTTATAAATTTTAAAGTGCTAGTCTCACCCTTTCAGCTTTATAGCTGAGTGGAATGCAACATTATAAATCAAGCAACAGATACTTATATATTCCAAGGACCCAGTGTAACTATATTAATGCAATGTGAGTTGAGATGATTATAGTAATACAAAATAAGCAAAATGTTTAGGGCCAATGAAATGTAATGATTATATTTTAAAAGTCAGACTGGTTAAGTAAAATTATATGTACATACACATACATATTTTCTTTTCAAAGGACTATTACTTTCATATTAAATAACAATGAGGCTCACTCTAAGTTTTTGTTTTATAAGAACAGAAGGTTGAAAGATAAAGACATACTTAGATTTGACTTTAAACGGTGCGTTATCAGTAATACGGTCCTCTAAGAACTTCACAAAAGAAACATTTTCTCATTATTGAAGAAAATAAGTCAAATCAGCTAATATCCCTTTAAATATATGAAGCACTTGTTATCTAGTGCATCGATAACAATCTCACAATGCTATTCACCTAGAACCTCTCAATGTTTCTGTTAGGAAAATGCAGACTTTGCGGACTACTGGTCTCACTTTGTAATTTCATATATAAATCACAAATAAAGTTACACATGTGTGCATTCTATAACATACATCAATTTTTAGTGTTAAAAACTTTGTTTTTAATACTTAAATCGGAATGGAAAGTAGTAAATGTTATAAATACCAATTTTGACTTGAAATTTTCTTGAAGATGGTACATACGTAGGATGAAAAGTTTAAATGGGGTACATAGTAGACTTCTGCCTCTATCCCCACACTGGTTTACTATTTATTTCGATTCATAAGCAACAGCACTAAAGTCATAAAACAGCCCATTAACTGTATAAGTTAGTCTCCCGGGGCATACAGAGTTGGAGAGAGAAAGGTAGAGCAGATCTGGAGAGACAAACAGAAAATACCCAGTACATAAGACAAGAACAGTCATATACGTTTTATTTATATTTAATGATGCAAAATACTGAGTTCTGACCCCAACCATGAAAGCCTGGGCAAGCTACTTAATTCCTCTAAGTCTCAGTTTCCTTATCCATAAAGTAGTAAAAATACCATCTACTTCAGAGAACTGTTGTGATGACTAATATTCCCTTAACAACTGGTTCAAAACAAAAAAATTGAAAATATATTAGAGAATGAGAGAAGATTTAATTCGATGAAGTCAACAGAAGAGGAATGTGAACCATTCATAAAGGAAAAACATAGGGGTAGTACCAAGTCGTCTTTTTATCAATAATAAAACTCATTCACATTTAATTTTGACTCTTCAAATCCATGTTTACTGGCCATGTTCCAGGAAATGTGGGAGTCAATGAGAATACCAAAGTTAACACACTGATCAAGGATTTTCAAAATCCATTAGCAAGAGAATAACAGATTATTTTTAAAATAACAGTATTATATATACAAAATTCTGAGACCCACTCAAAGGGAAAGATTCAAAGATGAAATGATGTTTAAGGTGAGTCTTGAAGTATTAATGAGTTTATTAGGGGAAAAGCATTTGAAAGGAAAAAGACAGTCACAAAGGAAAATTTCACAGGGACTATTATTTTGTTGTGTCAAGATGAGTGTGAAGAAATGATACGTAAAGTAGATAAACGTCAAATTATGAGAAGTCTGATCTATCAGGCTAAGAATCTTTTATCCTAATCTTCATCCTCTGGTAACCTAGTTAATGTAACCCTCTAGGCTCAAGAAGCCCTAGGCTTGGTAGGTTCCTCATAAGCACCATTTCCTGTCCCATTCCTACTGCCTATCAAGATTCGTAAAGATACAGTGTACTTTCTCAAGCCATAAACAGACCGAGTATGAACATTTTTGACACTATCACAAAACTGAACAGGATGACCACTCAGAAAAAAGAAGACATTCAGCATTTCCTAAAAAATCTGTGGTAATCACACCACACTGATAAGGCCCTGTTTTCCATCAATATCACCCTTTTCATTCTTTTAGTTTTTGTGATGTTGCCAATGAGAACCTTCTAATAACTTCTAATATCTTCTAGCAAGACTTATTCAAAGGACTACTTTCCTTCTTTCCTAAAAACCAGCTAGTGTCTTCAGAAGGCAAGGTTTTCCTTAACCAAGCAGCGAAGAGTGGTCTAACTACAACACAAGTGAAAACACATCAGGGTTGACCTGGTATAAAAATAACAGCTCAAAAGACAACTGGTAGGGGGGAATCCTGGGTAATAGCAGTACACTAAGATACTCAACCATGAAAACCAGGCCACGGCAAATCAAGAAACAGGATATAACTGAAATTAAGCTACACGTGGATAAAAGCAGGCATTATGGGTCCTAGTTACTGCCTTTACAGTCAAGGATTTATTTATGTGTTTGCCTTTCCTAGACTAGGAGCCCTGAAAAGGAAAGTGTTCTCCAATCATCTTTGTACACCTACTGCCAAAGCACACCAAGGGAAAGCACATGAACGTAAAAGTTCAGTACAGATTTGGCAGAACATGATGACAGGAAGATGTATAATGTTTTTAGGAATAGTGTTATAAAATCCAACAGGACCAATTTCAAGATAGACAGTGCCATTAGATCAGGCACTGATCTAATGCCTGATCAGTGCCTGATCTAATGGTCTTTCAGCTTCCTATCTTGAAAGCATTCACACTACTTATCTTTTGTCACCTGAATTTTATACCTAGAAAGGAGCTTTAGAAATCATGTCCAAACCTTTCGTTCTGCAAGGGCAGGTTCAGACTATAAACCAAGTTAGTCTAAGGTCACATAGTAATGTATATGGGTCAGACTCTAGTCTTAGATAAGGTGTGAGTTTTATAAGATAAGAAATATGAATTAAATAGACAAAGTAATTTGTCTGATGCTGGGAGGGATTGGGGGCAGAAGAAGGGGACGACCAAGGATGAGATGGCTGGACAGCATCACGAACTCGATGGACATGAGTCTGAGTGAACTCCGAGAGATGGTAATGAACAGGGAGGCCTGGCGTGTTGCAATTCGTGGGGTCGCAAAGAGTCGGACACAACTGAGCGACTGAACTGAACTAAGAGCTTTATATATACACCGAGTTTGGGGAGCTTTCAGGTTCCCTTTTTGTTATTTATTAAGCATAGTGTAAGAAAAATTGTTTTTAATCTCATGATCCTAGAACTAATAAAAGTGTCATAACCATAATCCTGTATCTTTTCCTTCCTTTTCACATAATATGTGTGGGAGGCCAGCCTCCAAGATGGCCGGCAGTTATCTTTGCCCTCCGGGGGTATGTGCAGTTCCCTCCCACAGTGAATAGGTCTGACTGTGTAACCAACTGCAGTTTAGTCACTAAGTCATGTCGTGACACTTCTGTGACCCCATGGACTGCAGCCTGCCAGGCTCCTATGTCCATAGGATTTCCAAGGCAGAAACATTGGAATGAGCTGCCCTTTCTTTCTCTGGGAGACCTTTTGGACCTAGGGATTGAACCCAGGTCTCCTGCTTGGTAGGCAAATTTTTACTACTGAGTCACCAGGGAAGCCCCATATAACCAATAGGACAATGCAGAAATCACAAAGCAAGGCTAATCATGAAAACATTTACTGTATCTGTCTAGGTTCCTTGGACTACTTGATCTAGTTGGAAGTCAGCTAACTTGGTAGCAAGGACACTAAAGTAGCCCAGTGAAGAGGCCCATGTGATAAAGAACTAGTCTCCTACCAACAACTATGTGAATGAGTCCTCTTGAAAGCAGTTCTTCAACACAAACCAAGCTTTCAGATAAATGCATCCTAGGCTGACAGGACGGCTACAGCCTAATCAGAGACCCTGACCCAGAATCACCCCGCTAAGCAACCTAAAACTATAATAAATGCTTGCTGTTTTAAACCCCTAGTGCTACGTAATGTGTTATGCAGCAATAGATAACTAATACAAGAGACATTTAAGATTAGTCAATTAGCTCAAAGATTCTTTTAGCACTACAAAGTTTTCAGCATACAAAGAAAACTTAAGTATGAGGATTTGAATCAGTCATACAGTCCAACTAAGGTCTGAAAAAGTTTGGTATAGCAGAAAGAATTTCTATTTCTATCTTAAGTCAAAAAGAGCCAGTTTCAATGTCCTCCACCAGTCTGTAACAGAGAAACTCTGAGATTCCCTGAGAAAATAATTTCTCAGCTTTTCTAACTTCAATTTACTCATCTATATAATGGAGATAATGCTACTTTCTTGGGACTTTGTAATAAACTAATAAACATGAGTGAAAACACCTAGATAGTTCATAAATATCAGCAATTATTACTTCTATGTTTATAAATCTTTCCTTACATAAAAATGAGTAAATTAGATCTTTTCCCTCCTCTATCATGTTATTTCCCACATCGCAAACATTCCTTTACTCCAATCTTTAAACTGTCATACTTGCTAGCTGGAATTGAAGTTCAAAAGCCCATAGAAAGCATGCTTCAAAAATCTCCAAGATAGATCTGATAGACTAAGGATACTGACTGATTTTTAAAATATTTATTATTCCATTTTCAGGTAGGATATAGTTAAGATGTAAACAACCATCCCCATCCAGAACCAGTAAAGCTGGATAATGTCCCAAAATCATGTCTGAAAACAGCAGAGAGGTGTGAAGGCAACAAAAACTAGAGAAGTTGGTAATTTTACAACTTCAGTGGTTTTTACCTGGAGGCACTTGAGAATTCTGGGAGCAAAGGAGAATACTGATAATCTACCACAGAGGGGTGCTACTGACAGGCAGAAAAGTGGTTCCCTCACCCTGAGATGTTCATATCCTAATATTTGGAACCCACAAATTTATAATATATGGCAGAGAGGAATTACTGTTACAGACGTAACTAAAGCTGCTAATTAGCTGACTTAGAGATTTTCCAGGTCAACCCAATGTAATCAAAGGGTCTTTTTAAAAGGAGGAGGCGGCAAAAGTGGAGAAAAGAACTGAAGACGCTATGCTTTTCTGACTCTGAAGGTTAGAGTTAGGAAGCCCTAAGTCAAGGAATGGAGGCAGCCTCTAGTAGTGAAACCGTCAAGGGAACAGATTCTCCCCTAGGACCTCCAGAAGGAACACACCTGCCAACTCCTTGATTTTAGCCCAGTGAGATTCACTTTGAACTTCTGACTTTCTCAACTGTAAAATAATGAATTATTGTTGTTCAGAGTCACTAACTTTGTGTTAACTTATTACAACAACAAAATGAAACTAATACTGAGACTTGAAGGGGTATCTCAATGAGTAGAGGAATGGCTGGTCTTCCACCCAGAACATTTACTGAGGGTGCTTCCACCAGTCTGGGAAGGAAATAAAGTTTGGGAGCCCTTAGGAGAGGGACTGCTGAAAAAATACCAGTTCTTAGTTGATGGGGAAAAAAAAAAAGCCAGTGGCAGCTAAGAGACAGACTAGAACTGAACGGGGCTAAAACTCAACCTTACTGGATTAAGACAACCACTCACCACTCTCACTGTCAAGCAGAAGAAAAAAATAAAAACCCTCTCTGGAGGAATCCATCATCATTCAGAATCTCTAAATACTTTATATAGAGGCACTGGCATGTAATCAAAATACGTCAAATGACAAGAACACGTGACTGAAAACAAAATAGTATGTGGAGACTAACATAATTCAGATGTTGGGAGTTAGCTGACAAAACTTTTAGTAATAAATTCTTAATATGCTGGAGAATATAATGCAGAAGATGTAACACAGATGAAAAAGAAAAATATCACTAGAAAATCAGCATCAGTAAAGAAGAATTAAATGGAAACTCTAGAATATAGTACCTGAAATAACTGAGGGGTGTTTAATAGCAAATCAGACAAAGGAGAAGACAGATGTAGAGACTCAGACAACAAATCAATAGAAATCAATCAAATTGAAGCACAGAGAAAAAAGGATATAAGATACACAAAGGGCATTGAACACATATGGAACATAATAAAAATCTCTAATATATGTACAACTGGAGGAAACGGGATAAAGGCAAAACTGAGAATTTCCAAAACCCATTAAGACAGCACCCCCAAAGATTCAAAAGGACCTGAAAACACAAAGCAAAATAAACATAAAGAAAACCACAACTATACACAAAGTCAAAAATATTACACACACCCAGATTAAAAGGTTCCCTAGCTTTCTCTGGGCTTCCCTAGTGGCTCTGAGGTTAATGCATCTGCCTCCAATGTGGGAGACCTGGGTTCAATCCCTGGGTCAGGAAGATCCCCTGGAGAAGGAAATGGTAACCCACTCCAGTATTCTTGCCTGGAGAATCCCATGGACGGAGGAGCCTGGTAGGCTACAGTCCATGGGGTCGCAGAGAGTCAGACACGACGGTCACTTCAGCTTCCTCTTACTACCACAAACAACAGAAGCCAGAAAACAATGGAATCTTTAAAGTGTTGAAAACTATCAACCTAGAATTATATACATAGCAAAATATTAAAAAAACGGGGGGGTGTAAAATAAAAGTGTTTACACAAAAAATGTTTACTAAGTGACTACTATGTGTCAGGTGGGCTTCCCAGGTGGCAGAGTGGTAAAGAACCCGCCTGACAATGCAAGAGATATAAGCAACGCAGGTTCGATCTCTGGGTTGGAAAGGAACCCCTTTCTCCCCTGGAGAAAAGCATGGCAATCCACTCCCAGTATTCTTGCCTGGAAAATCCCATGGACAGAGGAGCCTGGCAAGCTACAATCCACTGGGTCGCACAGAGTCGGACACGACTGAGGCGACCCAGCACTCAGCATGTCAGGTACTGTTCTGGGCACCAGGACTACCACAGTGAATAAAACAAAGCCACTGTTCTCACAGAGCTTTCATTTCAGTGTCAGAAGCCAAAACATAAACAAACTAATGGAATATGTCAGGTGATATCTCTACTAGCTATTCCTTGAAAAAACTGAGCATCCCATTCCATTTCCAAACATCTTTATAGAACTAGTCATATTTTATGATTCACATTTCTAATATCTGTTACATATTAGCACAGCATCTAACATAGCTTATGTATGTTTCTGATTAGTCAGCAGTAATTCCTGACCTGTCATATATAACCCATTACGAATTTAAAGTAAACACATAGCATGGTTAGTCATATATTGGTTAGTCGTGTCTCCTGTTTGAAAGCCAATACTATGTTTCCTTAGTGATTCAGAAATATTTCAGAATATCAAAGCAGCAACTCTCAATCTGTTTGGCCTCAGAACCCTTTTTAACTTTAACATTACTGAAGGCGCCAAAGATTTTTGTTCATGTGAATCATAACTATCACTATTTATGTTAGATATCAAAACAGAATTTTTTAATATTAATTCATTAACAATAACAGTAATAAACCTCATTATGTTAATATAAAGCCCATTTCTATTAAAATAAATTGTATGTTCTAAAACAACAGAGAGAAAAAGTACACTGCTTAAGTCTCTTTAATATCTGGGTAAATAGAGAACAGTTGGATTCTCATAAATGATTCTGTATTCAATCCTCAAATACATTGTTTTTAAAAAAAGAAGAGTCTCACAAAGATATGTAGAGTTGGAAAAAGCAGAACATTTATAGCCTTTTCAGATAACTGTGGATATTTTTTTATATTATACCAAAACTCAAAAGGTGGTAGTTTCTTAAAGGCTAGCTGTAAAATAGAATCTGAAATCATATCAGAAACTTTTCTTACTCTTGTCATATTAAAATCCAATGGTCTATCTTGTACTTTGAATGGATCATTTACCAATGTATGATTGTAAAATATCACAACTGATCTCTGGAAAATTAGTCATTTGAAAAATACTGGTTCATTATGTTAAAAGCAGATCTTCCAAATATTGATATATTATACAGATCTCATCAACCAGGATATTGTCAGTCTCAGTCTCACAGTGGCAGATATGTTTTCCAAAATTCTAATTTGCACTTAAAAACTTTAAATATTTCTCACTGGCAACAAATACTATAAGCAGTTTTTTTTTTAAATAGCAGGTGTATTTGGAGAAATAGTTACCATATGTTTATTTGCTATTTGTCTGAAGAGTCAGTTTGTCACTTTTTGCAAGTAAAATTGGTGTTCTATCAAGCAGCTTGTTCAGCTCAGTTCAGTTCAGTCACTCAGTCGTCTGACTCTTTGCAACCCTATGAATCAATCGCAGCACACCAGGCCTCCCTGAGCATCACTAACTCCCAGGGTTCACTCACACTCACGTCCATAGAGTCCGTGATGCCATCCAGCCATCTCATCCTTGTCCCCTTCTCTTCCTGCCCCTAATAACTTCCAGCATCAGAGTCTTTTCCAATGAGTCAACTCTTCGCATGAGGTGGCCAAAGTACTGGAGTTTCAGCTTTTGGAGAAGGAAATGGCAACCCACTCCAGTATTCTTGCCTGGAGAATCCCAGGGACGGGGGAAGCCTAGTAAGCTGCTGTCTATGGGGTAGCACAGAGTCGGACATGACTGAAGTGACTTAGCAGCAGCTTCCGAAGAAATCCCAGGGTAGATCTCCTTCAGAATGGACTGGTTGAATCTCCTTGCAGTCCAAGGGACTCTCAAGAGTCTTCTCCAACACAGAAACCAATCAAATGCACAAATGTTTTTCTTCAAGACAACCTCTGTACATGAGTATGCAGAAGTGCCACATAAAACATGTGTACTTAAGAAATTGTATACTTAAGGGATAAGATATAATAATACTAATAATTTTACTGCTTCACCCAGGACAATAAGTGAAATAAACATTCTTTAATGAATGTGTGGCAGTGAAAAATAAAATGACTAGTACTAGTATAATTAGTGCCTCTGACTTGATCTGTGCTAAGGTTCCCATGGTTTACATAACCTTCCATTGCTTCTGCACTATCAGGACAAATCCCAGCATGTTAACAGACAACTAACGTCCTAAAAGTTTTCCTCTCATGGGCCATACTTTAAGAACTACTGCATTAGAGTGCATCAGTTGTTTTTAACATGACTCTCAGTTCACATAAAGTGCCAGAGGACTACATGCAAATAAAGTTAAATCTAAAAGAGTCACTGTATATTCAGAGGCTTTAAAAAGCTTGCATTCTTGGAATTCAAACACTTTTTTCTTGTCACCTTACACTACTTCTGAGGTATTATCTGGAAATCATAAAATAATTAATTAGTGCCAGAAGAAAATCGTGTCCGGCTCTCTTTGGTTTACAGATAAGGAAACCAAGGAAACAAGGGACAAACTTCAAAGAACATCTGTTCACTGAGTTTCTACTGACTGTTAGTGTCATATGCTATGGATGAAGACTCAGCTCTTACCTTCAAAACCCTCAGAGCCAGCTAGTGACTTAGGTACTGGGATGGCCGTATTACAGCCTCCTGTATTATCCACATAAAGGGCTATGCAAACACAGGTAAAACAGCAGTGATGGTAGGGAAGAGGGACCTGGTAAGAGGTATGTAATATCTAAGCAGGGTATGAGGAGAAGGCTATCAGGCAGTTAAAAAGAGAAAGAAGACTTACCTGGTGGCACAGTGGATAAGAATCTGTCTGCCAATGCAACACAGGAGACCCAGGTTCGATCCCTGGGTCAGGAAAATCCCATGAAGGCATGGCAACCCACCCGAGTATTCTTGCCTGAAGAATCCCGTGGACAAAGGAGCCCGGCGGGCTACAGTCCACAAGGTCACAAAGAGCTGGACACGACTGAGTGATTGAACAGCAACAGCAGCCAATGCAGGGGACATGGGTTCTATATCCAGTCCAGGAAGACTTCTCATGCCTTGGAGCAACCACACCCCTGTGCCCTACTGAGTCACTGCTCTATAGCCCTCAAGTTCCAACTATTGAAGCCCCTGCACCTAGAGCCTGTGAAACAAGAAGTCACTGCAATGACAAGCCTGTGCATGGCAACGAACAGTAGTCCCTACTCATCGCAGCTACTGAAAGCAACAAAAGACCCAAAGCAACCAAACCCAGTGCAACCAAAAATAAAACAGAATTTTAAAGAGAGAAAGAGCAACCACAAAAAGAGGGATCAGCATGAACAAAACCAGGAAAACATAAATGTGCGTTTATATAGTAAGAAAGTACAAGTAGTGCAATTGGGAATGGTGGGAAAATTAGAAACAACAGCAAGAATGAAAAAATTACCAGAAATCAAGTGAGACAGCCACGAACACTATATTAAAGCATCTAGGCTAGACATATAATAGATAGTACGGGTCTGGGGCTGCAGGAACCTGGCAGCGGGGCTGCATCCTTGGTGAGGCCGGGGACGGGGGGTGAGGGTTGGGGTGGGGAACCAAGTGGAGGGAACCAGCCGAGGACTGAGCAATCAGGACAGTGGCATTTGAGTAGTTTTTGAAAATTAAGTGAAGTTTAGTGGACTGCACCTACCTTCTGCCTTCTGCCCATCCTTTACAAAAGAATAAATGGGATATTTCAGAAGAGAACTGTATTAAAAGAAGAGTGTTGCAAATGACTTCAGAAGCTGTGACTGCAAAACAGGCTAGGAATCGCTTCACAAAAGGGAAAAGGCAACAGCAAATAAAGAACAGATCTTCACTTGGTGATGGTGATGGAGAAGACTCCTTTCTCTTTGAAGCAAATGAAGCTTGGAAAGATTTTCATGGTTCTCTTCTTCAGTTTTATGAAAATGGAGAACTCTGTGATGTCACACTGAAGGTTGGCTCAAAGCTAATCTCCTGTCACAAACTGGCATTGGCTTGTGTTATTCCCTACTTCAAAGCCATGTTTCTCTCTGAAATGGGTGAAGCCAAGCAAACACTGATTGAAATAAGAGATTTTGATGGTGATGCAATAGAAGACTTGGTAAAGTTTGTCTATTCTTCATGGCTCACTTTGATGGTTGACAATGTCCAGCTCTCATATATGCAGCCTGTATTCTACAGGATGAACTGGTGGCTAGAGTTTATTGTGAACACATGAAGTTACATTTTCATCCCTCCAACTGTCTGGCGATAAGAGCCTTTGCAGAAAGTCACAAGTGACTAGACCTAATGGAGATGGCAGATCAGTATACCTGTGAGCGTTTTACTGAAGTGGTAGAGTGTGAAGACCTCCTAAGTGTGTCACCTCAGTATCTCCATAAGCTTTTGTCCTCCAATGACTTAAACACTGAGAATGAAAAGCAGGTCCACAGTGCTGCCATCAAGTGGCTTCTTGCGAATCCTCAACATCACCTCCAATGGCTGGATGAAACACTTGCACAGGTTCATTTGCCGCTGTTGCCAGTTGACTTTCTCATGGGTGTTGTGGCAAAAGAACAGATTGTCAAACAAAATCTAAAATGTAGAGATTTATTAGATGAAGCAAGAAATTCCCACCCTCACTTGAGTAGCAGAGCAGTACCTGACCTGGAATACTCTGTGCGGACTACCCCAAGGAAGCATACTGCTGGAGTGCTGTTTTGTGTAAGTGGTCAAGGTGAATCAGGTGACCCCTTTCGCAGTATTGAATGCTATTCTATACACAAGAACAGCTGGTTCTTTGGACCAGAAATGAAGTCAAAGGCGACATGTGGGTGTAATCTCAGTGGAAGGTGAAGTGTATGCAGTGAGTGGACATGATGGCAATGCTACCTAAATGTAGCATGGAGATGTCTGATCCTCTCACTAATAAATGGATGATGAAGGCATCAATGAACACAAAGAGGCGAGGATTGCCCTGGCTTCCTTGGGAGGCCCAATTTACGCCACTGGAGGGTTAAATGACAACACTTGCTTCAACGATGTATAGAGATAAAACATAGAATCTTTTCAGTGGAGTACAGTGGCACCAGGGAATACTCCCCGTGTAAGTGTTGGCTCTGTGGCTCTCGTGAACCATGTTTATGCAGTAGGTGGCAATGATGGAGTAGCTTCTCTGTCTAGTGTGGAGAGGTATGATCCACATCTCAGTAAGTAGACAGAAGTTAAAGAGATGGGTCAGTGAAGAGCAGGCAATAGAGTTAGTGGGCTACATGGCTGCTTATACATTGTTGGTGGTTTTGATGATAATTCTCCTCCGAGTTCTGTTGAGCAGTATGACCCCAAAAGCAACAAATGTGATTACGTAGCAGCCCTTACCACTCCCAGGGGTGGAATGGGGATCGCAACAGTAATGGGCAAAATCTTTGCAGTTGGTGGTCATAATGGCAATGTATATCTAAATACAGTGGAAGCATTTGATCCAGTGCTGAATAGGTGGGAGCTTGTTGGATCTGTGTCTCAACTGCAGAGCTGGAGCAGGTGTAGCTGTGTGTGTCTGTTTAACTAGCCAAAATCCGAGATGTAGGGGTCATGGACCCAGCAATGTGGTTGACTGTATGTGACTTGAGTTCCAGTTACCAAAAGTTTAGTCATATTTGATAGGCAAGAAAGACAAGCAGGATTTTGTAATGGCCACCTTCGAGCAGTTTTAACTATTACTAGAGTGTCATGTAAATGTAAACTGTTGTATGTGACTGACTGCCACTTTTGGAATGGTAGCTGAAGATTTACTAGTAATAAAGTTGCTATTTCCCACTTTAACAAATAATGAAGTAGTGAAAGAAAACAGTCTAAGCTGAAACCTCCTCCTCCAAAAAAAAAAAAGAAAAGAAAGAAATGTTTAATGGAGTGGAGTGCCAGAACCTTGAAATTAATTAAGTTGCTCGTTGAGCTTTACCTTTTGCCTAAAGATGTTAACCTTAGGCATTGGATTTTTCCTCTGGGGAGATTAGAACCTGTTCATCAACACAGAGATATCAGGACTCTTAACAGACCTGCTCCATTTGAAGATCATTTCTCCTTGGTGCTGATGAATTTATGCCTTGCTTTTTTCTAGGTGTTGATTTGTCAATTCCTTGGACATTTACAGAAGTAGGAAAAATCTTTCATCTTTCTGAGTGTTCAGCCTATAGGAAGGATTATAGGCTTCATTTCAGTTTGAATTGTTAGGAACATTAAAAGATCTAAATGAATGATTCCATCTGAATGAATCTACACTTATTTTTTCATGTGAAAGGGGTTTTGTTTCATAGTAATAAAAAATGGAACCAGATGAGATTATTAGAGGATAAGGCTTTAGAGTCAGCACTATTCTAGTGCCCATTTGAGAGACCTTGAATGGGAGTGGTGTCCATTACAAGACTCCTTAATGAGGCAACTCCAAAAATATGTTTAACACTCTTTGATTTAATTATTTCATTCTGAATCTGAGATTTATTATCTATTTTGCCACCATCATAGTTTTTCTAACTGTACAGTATCTGGATTTATTATGAGAAATTGAATTCATTTCTACAAAAACTCTTTACAGACTTTAGTTGAACTGCTGATTAGTTCATATCCATCTTTGCCAATAAAAGATATTGTAATAGCAAAAAAAAAAAAAAAAATATGTGTTTCCTATTTAGTTAAAAGGAAAGGAATAACAAATTTCAGAGTAACTTGATCAGGGCTAATTGAATACAGGAAATGCTGGGGCAGAAAAGAATCACTGACTTTCAAATTCCAAGAATGGTTGATTAGTAAATCAATCAAAGGAAGAACAGCCTTAAGGAGAAAAGGCAATAAATTTGTTTTTAAATGGGTTTCAGAGACCTGTCTAAAATGTCACAAATTTCAATGAGTCCACATAATAGGTTTTTATACTTGCTAAGAAAATCAGAAAATACTTCTCAGTCTCTAGCATACACTTAATCCCTAAAAAAACTGTACAATTGTGACTGAGAAAGGATATAATATGTAATTGGAATCAGTTAATATTTGAATTAGAAGTATGACAGTTTCAAAGCAGATAGCAAAGCAAGTCTGGGGAGAAGTGTCTGGGATTATAGCTATTCTTAGCATTGTCTAAACAAATGTCTTAGTAATAAGGAAATGTTACCTAATACTACATTATCTGCTGTACTTTTTACCAAAATGTATTAAGTGTATAAGGTCACTTGTAACACTTCTTTTAAATGGAACATAAGAAAAAGGGGAAAATGCCATCCAGCAAGTTTACATTAAGGAAAAAAATTACATGAAAAAGCTCCCAATACAGTATTTGACCTTAATACTAGTATTCTCATTTTTAAAAAAGAAAAAGTAGGGCCTCTGAAAAGTTAATCTGCCAGAGCAGATGCTAGCTCAATAAGACCTTAAGATACCAAACTACCCATTAATTTAATTCAAACACCAACTGACATCTACCACAGACCAAGATTATGAAATGAGGTATTATTCAAGATGGTTGGATGGCATCTCTGAGTCAATGGACGGGGAGTTTGCAGAAGCTCCAGGAGATGGTGAAGGACAGGGAAGGCTGCCGTGCTGCAGTCCATGGGCTTGCAAAGAATCTTAGCTACTGAACAACAGTTTCACTGGACTGTTTTCCTTTGTTTTTGTATCTTCTCACGTATCTGATTAAACCTAGTCTTTGGCTCAAGTTTTTCGGGACAAAACAATGTGGGTGGGGAAGAACCATAGTAGGGTCCGACTCCATTTCAGAAACTTAAAATAACATGATTGTAGAAATCTACTGATGCTATAAAACATGCCCATTCTTTTGGAACTGAAGATCCAACACCGGACCACATTTTAATTAGCTTGGGCAGTTTTGATTTACTTTGTTTTAAACACAGTAGGCTTTTTTAAACACTGAAAATAAAATAAGGCAAGGACTGCCACTACCATCTCATGGGTCCCAAAGGATTTAGTGATACTAGGTTAGAAGCAGCCTCGGATTACAGACTATTCTCTCACCTAGTAAGTGATCATCAAATGTCAGTCTAACCACTCATTCTTCTATTTATCCCATCAGTTAAAGGGAATAATTAATCTATTTGTAAGGTTACAGACTAACCAAAGGTTACTGATATCAGTATCAAACTGATATTTATATAGTATCAATATTAAAAGATGAACTGTATAAATAGCCAAGATCTTAACAAAGTTATGGGCCTGTGATATTATACCTAATAAAGGCAATGTATAATTGAAAATTAGAGAAGTAGGCAACATGCATAATCAAAGATACCAGTTCACTGTGAGAAGAGACAAAGAAAAGAGGACTGACTAACTTCAAGAAAAAGTTTTTCCTTCATGCTTCCAAACAAAAGCTGTTAAGAAAACAACTGGACTTCCCTGGTGGTCCAGTGGTTTAAGAATCTGCTTGCCAATGCAGGGCAGATTCCATATGCCACCTGGCAACTAAGTGCTTGTACCCTAAAGCCTGAGCTCTGCAACAAGAGATGCCACCGCAATGAGCAGCTCCTGCACTGCAACTAGAGAAAGTCTAAGAGCAGCAATGAAGACCCAGTGCAGCCAATAAATAATTTTTTTTTTTAGGAAAACAACTAAAAATATCAAAGGGCCACCCTAGGAACAATGGACCAAAGTTAAAGTGTAAACAGTTTAATTCCTTTTTTTTTGTTTTTCAAAAATCAAGAGTTAGAATGAGCTATATCACAAACTAGTTTATTGTCATTTACTCATAATTAAGCAGACTGGAATGTTACAAAGAGAGGATTATTAAAGACACTGGATAAGAACAATAACTTTGCTTTCAACCCTGGCTGTACATTAAAATAAACCAGGGAAAACTTCTGTTTAATGATAATGCCTGGTCCAAACTCCTAGAAATTCATTTGCTTAGCCTTGGGTTATGAGTCGCAATATTTTTTTTTAACCCTCAAATAAAGAAGTCTGAATGAATAAACTGCATCAGTGGGAGGTGGGAGGGGGCTTCGGCATTGGGAGATTGTGTTCACCTATGGCTGATTCGTGTCAATGTATGGCAAAACAAATACAGTATTGTAATTAAAAAAATAAATAAATTTAATTTAAAAAAACTGCATCAGTATCAATATACTGATTATGATACTATATACTAGTTCTGCAGGATGTTATCATCATAGAAAAATCAGTAAAGGGTATAGGGGATCTCTCTGCATTATTTCTCGCAACAGCATTTGACCTTACAATTATCTCAAAATTTTTAATGTGATGAAAAAATTCTCAGGTGATTCCACTACGCAAAAAAACCAACAGACTGGAGAATCTCAGATTCCTGCCAGTTATTAATAATTCCAAGAAGCTGCAGACTATTCTTTCAATCTCAGCCACTGAAGGTAATTAGGAATACTTATCATTTAAAGATATAATATTTTGAAAGCCGAACACAAATAATTTACGGTTACTGTAAACTAAATTAAACTATTCTAAACAATAATAGTTATTCTAAACTAAAAATCCAAATTACTATATACTGCCATTAGTATATAAATTGACTGGACAGATAAGCATTATACTATAGTTCTCATTCGCCTCTTAACTGAGCCAGATTATTATGTATCATAGTAAGCAGCCTCTCAAATGGCCCCCAGGATCTACCTCCTCATCTTCACACTTTTGTGTAATCCCTTCCTCTTTAGCTCCTCACTTAAAACAGGTAGAGTACCTCAAAGAGATAGGATGTCATTTCTGAGATGGTGTTACAAGAGTGTGGCTTCCATCTGGGGGTTCTCTATCAGAAACCCCCTGCCCCAAAAGAAGCTACTGTGTCGTAAGCCACTTTTCAGTGAAGCCCACATGGCAGGGAACTGGCCAAAAAACAGCCAGTGAAAAATCCTGAGGCCTGCCAAGAGTCACATGAGTGAGCTCGAAAGGGGATCTTCCTCTAGTCAAACCTTGATAACTGCAATCTAGCCAGTATGTTGAGTTGCAGCCTTTTAAGAGACCTTGAAACAGAGGCACCCAACTAAGTTGAAGTCAGAATCGTGACCCACAGAAAGTGTGAGATAATAAATGTTTGCTGTTTTTAAGCCACTAAGTTTTGAGGAAAATACAGGGCTACAAATAATACACATAGCTGCCACAGGACAAACCCACAAGAAAGTAATCTGATCTGATGACTTCTGCCTATCTTTGTTCAGAGTATCAAACCTCCTAGCTTTTACAACATTATCACTTATAATTAACAAACTGTTTTACCTGAGGTGACCTCACCTTCACTGGGTCACAGCTTCCTCATTCTTATTTCAATTTCTTAGAATAGCTTCCTATCCCTCTCTTCTATCCACCTAAATCCTAGACATCTTCCAGATAAAACTCACAGATCTCTTCCATGAATACCTATCACAATCCATTTAGCAATGATCTAACAGTTTTAAGAGCAGAAATTCAGAAACCATGAACTCCTTAGGAGTAAGTCTCACATTTTCTTCAACATTCTGTACAGTGCTGAGCAACTGCATTTACAGTATTCAATTCCTTATATCCCTTCCCGTGTATCAAATAAAGAAACTCTCTCAACTACTTTTATTTTAAAAAAATAAAAATAAAAAAGCCGGGGAGTGAGAAAGGGTGAAGAAAACCCAAGTGTTCCAACCTAAAATATGGTTTGGCTTGCATGTTTGAAATAACTGAGTATAGACCACTCTAATCTGAAGAATAACAGTAATGATAACAAATTCCCTCCATGAAAGTGAAAGTGAAGTCGCTCAGTAGGGTCCGACTCTTTGCGACCCCATGGACTGTAGCCTACCAGGCTCCTCCCTCCATGGGATCCTCCAGGCAAGAGTACTGGAGTGGGTTGCCATTTCCTTCTACCAGGGGATCGTCCCGACCCAGGTCTCCTGCATTCCAGGCAGATGCTTTAAACCTCTGAGCCACCAGGGAAGCCCCTCCATGAGTAGCCTAGTAATTGCTATTTGTAGGCTCTCTCTTTAGCTAGCTCTCTCTCCTAGTAACTGTTCAGGCTCTCGAAATTTTCCTTTTATTAGTTCCTTAAACAATTTGCCTTCCATCATTAACCCACTCTAGTAACACTAGTGGAGAAACACTGCTGTTAAATCTCAACTAGACCACTAGCTCTCAAACTTTAGCTAGCATCAGCATCACCTGGAATGCTTGTTAAAACAGACTGCTAGATCCCACCCCCACAGTTCCTGATTCATGACTAATGCCATAAGTGATTCAAAAAGAACATAACTTAAAGCTTGTAACTCAAGGAGATCAGCTGGAGGGGAAAAAAAAAAAGTTCAAGAAGAATAAACTACACCAAACACCTCAATGGCTTCAACACACACACACACAAAATCCCCCAATCCAGTTACCAATCTAAATTTATCTTGATATGACCATTTGAGTTCAATTGCACTGAGACAAGGAGGACCTCCAATTCACTGAGGTTTTTTAAAAGGATATTAGAAAAATTAAGCATTAATGTAAAAAGACCAATCTAGTAGTTCAACAGTCCTGTTTTAACTTCCCAGAACAAAAAAAAGGGGGGCGGCGTGGAGAAGCAGACAAAAACTGAAGGTTCTATGATGTAAAAATTAACTTGCCAGTTAGGAAAAGCAGTAGCTAGACCTGACTCCTGAACCAATACACAATACACTGGACTATACTGCCTCTAATTTATGCATGAAACCTCAGTTTAGAAGTACCTTACATATTTTAAGTAAAAAATGGACAAAATATTTAAGATTTCTTATCAACAAGCCAACAGAAAATTTGTTGTCTTTTAAAACAGGTTATTAAGAATAATAAATCTTCTAATAGCAGAAAGCTCAACCACTTCTCTTTTGCTTCCTCTCTGATCACTCACATCCAACAGTTCCATGAGCCTCTTCCTCAGCATACCCTTTAAATGTGGTATTCCTAAGGGTTACTTGCCCTTCTTACTCATTCTCCCTGAGTGAGTCAAAATCATGACACTGGGTGAACTATGAACATTCCAGTCGTTCAGAACTATCACTGGATTGGCTAAAAATATAAGATGCTAAGGCTCCAATTTAGACTTGACTAACGGATAACAATCTCTGGGAAGTGAGCCCAAGAATCTCTATGTTCCCCACCTCTATATGCTTCTTAGGCAAGAACCATGTCCTCTATAGTAACCAGCACACACACAAGGCACAATCAGCATTTGCTAAAGAATGCTGTGAAAACAAAAAACAGCACATTTAAACATCCTTGAATTCCAGAGTTATGTAGTGTTAGTTTAATAAATTACTTAGATATTTAGACAACTACATTAGATAACCATTGTAATATTATTAACCATCTTAATATTAACAATGCTAGTTAAATATAGCTGGGTAAATAAAGGACTTTAAGCACTTTACCCGTAAGATGTTACAGAAAATCCCTATCTTAAAGATCAAAAGGTAAGTAGCCACAAAAAGTTTAAAAGAAGATCAAATTAAACAAACAAAAGTTACAGAAAGCCAGAAAACCAAGAGCTTTCTAAAAGAAAAAGTGTAAACTCGATTGAAGACTAGAACGAACAAGCAGTTATCTACGAATAACAGTATTAATCTGTTGTTGCCCAGAAAAAGTAATCAAATTCTCCCAGGGAAGACTAAATTAACTTGGCAAACTTTTTTACATTCAATCTTTTCTCCTGCACATTTATTTTCAAATTCACTAACATACATGATTCATATTGAAAAGTAGTACCAGAAAGAAGGGAATTTAAATTTTTTAGAATTAACGGCAAGCTCCCCGATGTGAACTAAGTTAATAAAACAATGGTTTTTAATTTACTTAAAACTTACTATATATTAAACCAACATTAGATTTAATTGAAAAACCTGTACGATTGATGTTTAAAGGCTCTATGAATATAAACTGATCTCATAAATCAATAAAAAGATAAACATCCCAAAAGAGGTAAAATGAGCAAAAGCAAAGGGCAATTTACGAAAGAAATACCACTGCCCAAAACACTCTAAAAATTCAACCTCATTAGTTATAAAAAAATTTTTTTAAAATGATGACCAATCAAGGACCACAGAGGGAAAACTACTATAACCTTGCTGAAAGCAGTGTGCTAATATTTATTAAATGGTTGAAAATAAGCAAATGTATGGCTCAGCAATTTATCCTAACAAAATAAAACATCCAGACATTTATCTGTAAGAATATTCCTAGTGAGATTTATAAAAGATGAAAACTAGTAAAAGGAAAATCAATAATAACAGATTGACTAAATTAGTTTAGATCTGTAATTGTGTAAGCACTTGAAAAATAGTTACTTATTGACAGGAGAAAGTTGTTGACCTTGCCTGTTTTCGCAACCTGCTTTTTTTCCTACTGAAAACATAAAAAGAACTTAGTTTTATTCTGTAATTATCATTTTTTTTTAACATGTATAGCTCATCCACAGATCTGGAATGATTATTACAGTTCAGGTTCTGGTTATCTCGCTCAGTAGCAGGCAAAATAATTACTTTATCTTTTTTTCCCCCTCACCTCATCAATTTTTTTCTTACAACGTAATGTGTTACCTGTATAACTTAAGTTTAAATCTATTAACATAAATAATCTATAACATAACCAAACCCTAGTTTAGTGCATCATTTGCCCAGTGTATACCATTTCCAGAAAGAAGATCTGGGGTAAATCCTATCCTTTGATCTACTGATCTTTCTAAATATGAACTTTTAACAAAGGAAAAGACAGTCATTTCAGCAGTCCTACTAAGAGCACCCTTAACCAGTAGTTAACTAGGAAAAAAAAGAGTTGTTTCAAAAATCCAGTATGAAAACATGGTTAAAGTAAGACACCTAAAAAAATTCTCTAGTATTTTGTAGTTCTTAGTTCAGTTTATCCATGTTTATTCCTTTCTCTAAACTAACAAAGAAAAAATGATGTCACATGCATTAGCTACATCTCTGTTCCAGAAGTGACATAAAGAATTTGTAGGGTTTGGCCTCAGTTATTGAGGACACACCTAAGAGCCGAAAAGGCTGAATGAGATTTAACTACATGAAAACATACTACAAGAAGTTAGATAATAAACATCCATGAATTTAAAAAGGTAATTAAACATGCGAATAAGCCAGGTGATAGGTCTGAAAACATCAGATTCAATACAGACTTACTATATACTTTATATAATAAATAAATGAAAAGGGAATTAAAGGTTTCACTGTATCAACTTTCCTCAAAAAAAAAAAAATTTCTCCATTTAGTGATCTAAGACCTTAAATATTGTATCTGTAGATCAGAAAGAGCTATAAAACTTATCTTCCTTTTACAACCCTTCAATTTCCTCTTCAGACTACATTATCTATACAAAAGTTTGAGATTTCCACTGTTTAGTAATAGCACTATCACAGTTATTATTTAAAACACTATCTTCAAACAGGCCTAAATAGATGGTTTCATTTTCAAAAGAAAATCTTTTTTACTAAATACTGTAGAAAATTAATAAAGACAATCTATTAATCATGCAAGCTCAACAAGCACGCAGGGACATACTGCTTATTTACCAGTGAATATTAGTCAACCAATTTTAAAAGGGGAAAAAAAATCACATACCAGAAGGCAATCGTAACCTGCTGCTCACCTATACAGTTTACTTCCATGAAAGTAGTGTTTTCTAAGGGTTATATTGAATCAAGACTCCATTTTTATTCTGCAGTCGTACCCATGACCCCCTTTTTCTCCAAATAAATTGAAACTTTTGATTTTCTAAAGCTCAAAACGCAAAATATGACCCACAAGATTAGATGAGATGAGGTTATCAATTTAAACCGAGTCCTACTTACCGACACTGAAATACAAATTATCAGAGAAAGGAGTCCAGAAGCAGAAAGTCTCTAACTTGCTAGCCCACAATAAGAGTCTTGTTCAATATTACACAATAACACTGCGCTTTGCTGTTGTTTGAGCTGCAAAGGCTGGGTATGCAAGTTGCAGCAACTATGCCAACAGCTTCAAGTATGCTTACAACTGAGAAGAGTAGCAGTTAAAACCCAAACAAACAGCAAACATTAAAAAGATACAAGCAGAAGCCTCACCATTAGAAAATAAGATCCATCAGCACCTCTCCCAAGAAACAGTTCCCTTCCCCCACTTTTAAGTAGGCACTTAAGACTGCCAAGCAGATCCATTTCTTTATTAACTGGTGCCCACTTGGGGCAGCTGTACACCAAGCAAGCACTCAGGCCTACTAACCCCTTCCAAAAGTGCTCAAGTGAGACTGAAAGCCGGGGAAGCCGTCTTAGGGGCCCAAATCTCCTCCACCTCCCATCCCGCCCCGCCCCTGTAAGCTCTACTGAGGCCAGAGGAAGGACCCCGGGCCCAGGGAACCGCAGCAATTGCCCGCAAGAAAAGTCTGAGGCGGTCGGAGGCCTCCGCCATGGCCGGACCTGAAAAGCACCGCCCCTAGCGCACCTCCCCACACCCGGCGAATGTCTGCTCTATCCCCAGCAGAAGAGAAGACAGGGCCGGGAGGCACCAGGCTAGGCTGCGCACCAGGCCCTGGCCTGCCCCTCGGGGCCGCGCGGACCGCCCGAATCCGCTCCCGGGTCCGGCTCGGTCAAGCTGGCGCGGGGGCCACACTCACCTGGATGACCTCGTTGACCTCCCGGATACATTCCACCATGTGTTGCAGAATCTGCTCGGCCGTGAGCACCTCGTAGCGGTAATCCTCCTCCTGCTCATGCCCCGGCCCGCCGCCGCCGCCACCGCCGCCGCCGCCACCTCCGGGCCCCAGAGCGCTGCCGCCGCCGCCGCCCGTCTCCCCGCACAGCAGTCCGTCCCGCTCCCCGCCGACGCCCAGCCCCGGCTCCACCAGCTCCACCTCGCCCAGATCCAGGTTATCATCGTCCGGCTCATCGTCGTCCTCGTCCTCCTCCTCCTCGGCGCCGCTGTCCTCCTCGCTGCACTCTTCGTCCTCGTCGAATTCGTAGTTGTAGCCCTCGTCCGAGTCCATGGCGCGACGCGCGGAGGCCCGGCGGACGCTGGCCCTGAGGCGGGGAGAGGGCGGGGACGCCGAGGCCCCGGCTCTCGCTCCGGCTCCGGCTGATGTCCGGACGCAGGCCTGGCTCCGGCCCCGCGGGCCGCGGCTCCTCCCCGGGCGCGGCGGTTGGCGGTTGGCGGCGAGCGGCGGCGGGGAGGGCGCGGAGGAGGGAGGGAGGGAGCGAGGGGGCCGCTTGCCGCCCGCCTCAATCAGACGCGGCTCCGCTCAGGCCTCCGAGAGAAGACAGTCCCCAGCGCCACCTCCACGGCCGCTGCTACCGCTACTGAGCCAACAAAGGGGCGTGCGTCACCGCGTCGCGCTGCGTCGTCGCGTCACTGCTCTTGACGTCATCGCGCCCCGCCCCGCTGCCCCTGCGTGGAGTGCGGGGAGACCCCACGGCCTCGGTTTGCCCTGGGAGCGCCGCGCCGCGGGAATCGGATGCTGGGTTACGGCTGCGGTCGCTGTTTGGGCCCTCAGCAGCGAACAGAGTACTGGAGGAGCCTGTGGCCATTGGTCGCCGAGAGCGAGAGGGGCCTGTTCCGCCCAGGTGGTGGATTTTTCCGCAGGCCATGAAGATCCAGCTCCTCTCGCAATGCTTTGGGGATAGCGGCCTTTCCCAAGGGCCAGAGAGACCCTTTCCGCCAGCCCGGGAGTGATTCCGGGAATACCTAGGCTGTTGAGCTACTGTTCCTGTAGCCTGGGCTACTCAGTGGAGTCTGTTTTGTGCAGAACCTCTAAGCTGTGTTGCTGGTGAACCCCGTTTTAAGTAATTAGATTGTGTACTTTCCGGACGTGCTGTGATTTTTAAGTCGCCTACAGTGACGTCATTTAAAAGAAGCGTTTCCTGAACTCAGGTTCAAGCACTCTATTCAAGGCACTAAACTGTTTAAGTCATGGCTTGCCTTAATTGAGTACTGTGTAAGATTTTTACATACATATTTCTTATCTTCATGGAGCCACAGTACCCATTTTATACCTGAGACTGAAAAGGAAAGAGACTTGAGGAAGACCACGGAACATTTGTCCTATGTTTTAGCACCTGGGTGACCTTAAATAGCAATCATAAAAATAATTTTAAATGCATAATATGTATTATATGCAGCATTATATATAAAATGGGTTGTAAGATAATACAATGCAGACAATATTAGAAATATATACAGGGACCAAATAAAGCAGAGATAATGCCTGTCTCCTATCTGGAAATGTGTTGTGTGAGCTGAGTTGATAGATGGCCAAGAGCTTAACAGAGAAGGTAGGGAAGATGATCTAGCCTGAGAAAATAACAAAAAGGAGAGCACAGTAGGCATAAAATAGTTTAGTTTGGGGAGCTTAAAATACAAGCAGGGTAAATGACAAAATCAAGCAAGTTGTGAACAAGAGAGGAAGAGTATTCTATGCCATTCTAGTAGACGTAAATCTTTGTAAATAGGACAGAAAAGCCAGAGAAATATTCCAAAGGAAGAAGCACGAGAAAACTTCTCTTGGGATAACTTGAAGGACTGGCCGAGATTGGAAAAATTTTTAAGTCTGAATCCCTAATTTACTGATAAATCCTACCTTTCAACAGTTTCCCACTGGAATCTGATTTTGAAAAGTGAAAAATACCTTTATAATGGAAATAAGCCTTATTAATTTGTCCATTTTGTAAAGTTTTTAATAAGATTTCCTAAAATAATCCAAGGATTTGCAATTTAAAACTTATATTTTGTGTCTTGGTCCTTTCTTGTTTTTAACAGTTCTAGGTAGTTGCCACACCTGGAGCAACCTAAGTATACTAGCAACCCTTCTCTCCACCCATCCCTGTTCTTATACATCTACAGAGAAAATTCAGCAAAGCTTGACAGTACCCTAAACTCCTTTACCCAATCTTTCTTTTCATCCACTCCTATCTTGACTGAAGCCTACCCATCCATATACTCCCCTTTGATATGGAGCAGCTGAGCACTACTTGTCACATGCATTCTGTTATTAAATTCCAATCACCTACCACACCTGATGCCTCAACACCACCCAGCAGCCCTGTTAAATTTTTCTAAATTGTTCTGCCACTCTAGGCAACTCTTTGAAATCTTCACCAGTTTTTTTCAAATACCCAACCCTGCCCTTCCAAATCTACTCAAAGTACATGACTTTACATCACAGAAATTTGAAATCATAAGGACCTCTGTGACTGAAGCATACTGAGCAAAAATCGAATGTTAAAGGATCAAGTCAGAGAGGACAAATCAAGGTAGAGGCCCAGCAGGACCTCGTAGGGCAACTTAAGTTTACATTATTACAATGGAAATCATTAAAGGATTTTAAACAGAAGAATGAAATAATATGCTCTCTTTTTTAAAAAATAACGATGCTTTTTGGAAAACAGACTAGAAAGCAGAGACCAATTAGGAGGTCATCTCAGAAGCTGAGGTGAATAATGGTAACAGCTTAGGCTAGAGTTGTGACGGTGGGGCTGATAAGTGGTCAGAGTCATGTGTAATTTGAAAGTGGAGCCAACAGATTTGCTGATGGCCTGTGAGGTTGATAAAGGATGAGGATGCCTCCTAAATTTGGGGTTTGAGCAACTGGGTGAATGGTGGTGTTTACTAAAACAAGTTAAAAATTATTTGCTTGTCAGACATTGAGATAGAGATACTGAGAAGGCAGTTCCACAGGAGGTAGGGCTAGATAGAATTTCACGTGTTTATGTCAACAATGTTGAGAAGCAGCATAGGAAGGAATAGAGCAGAATTTACTTCTGCCCCTCCAGTTGCTATCTGTAACTGAACAAATTACTAAACCTCTCTGAGCTTCACTTTGAAGTTAGTTGCTCAGTCCTGTCCTACTCTGCGATCCCAAGGTCTGTAGCCTGCCAAGCTCCTCTGTCCATGGAATTCTCCAGATGAGAATACTGGAGTGGGTTGCCATTTCCTTCTCCAGGGGATATTCCCAATCCAGGCATTGAACCCATGTCTTCTACATTGTAGGCAGAGTCTTTACCATCTGAGCCTCCAGGGAAGCCCAAGCTTCACTTTGGAGGATAATTCCCTATTCTGATAGAATTATTTGTGAGTATCAAATGGAATAATATATTTAAAACACTTGACACAGTGCCTGGCACATAGTTATTGTTCACAAAATTAGAACTTTTAAAAGTGTTGTAAGTCACCTTGCATCTTTGGGGGAAAAACCTATAAATTGGATTTATAACCTTGTTGATTTTATTTTGATTTTACATGAATGTATATGGCCTATGTCATCCTTGTTTTCCAAGGAAGAAAATTGGCATGCTTTTTTCTCAGAAACTGTTTCCACAGTTTGATTTTGGTCAAAATCATGGTGCTTCTGAATTTTGGGGTCTCCTATTCATGGGTATAATGAGATTTTCATCACTACTCCATTGACATTTTAAAAAATATCTTAGAATCAGGTTATTATATAGTGCTATTAAAGGAAACCAGTATAACAACTACTCTCTGGCCCCGAATTGGCCAATGGATGACCCACATACAATGTTTTTTAAGTGACTTGATCTTAAAGGTATTGCCTGTGTCATTGCTTTCTCAGGTATGGTGATTACTGGGTAGAAGTACAAGAGTCTGTAAACAAGAGGTTAAACAAGTTCCTAGGAAAAAAAATAGGCAAGTTAATATTTCCTTGGTGATAATAGAATAATTGTTTTATAATTAGGTATTCACATTGTCCTCGTGTCCTTTTTTTTAGTATATATTTATTAAATACCTACTCATGGTGTAAAACTCCATAAATATTTATATGCATACCAAATAGTTATGAACTAAATTCCAGCAGGAAAAATATGCAAGTGCTTTTCAGATAAATAGGAATTAAAATAACACTGGACTTTTTCAAAAGGCAGATAATAGAGCTGTAAGCTATGGAAAAACCTCTAGCAATGGCAGGGCACTAGACTGACCAACTGTCCCTGTTGGCACAAAATGGGAGTTTCCTGGGATGTGGAATTTTCAGTGCTAAAACTGGGAAATCTCACACAAATGGGAATGTGGTCACCTCCCCCAAATCCTTATATGATTTAATCAAAACACTGTTTCCAAAATTAAATGGAAACAGCAATTTATTATGTGCCACTTTTTGCCTTTTTTTATGTTTTAATTGTTTCTGTGTTTACCAGGCAGGAGGTAAGAAAATGAAATTTTAATATAAATTTAATTTAAAATTCAATTTTAGCAAAAATGCAAAGAGATTCTAATAAGCTAATTGAATACTTCGCATTTCTTTAACACCATCTGTGTACTTCGTATTTTATTACAAGCAACAATTAAATGTTACACCATTGTTGAGAGGTAGATCTTATCATACCAGTTCTGTGTGGTAAATAATATAAGGCGGCTTAGAGAAATTGAGGTTGTATGCCTCATTAGAAGTCTGGAAGAAATAGTGATAACCAAAAATGGAACCTGATATTTCTGACTGCAACACACTAAGATACACTCTCTACCTTATCTTTTTCTTCTAGCATACAGAATTAGAGATTTTATTATTGAACCAGAGATTTTATGCAAGTAACTATCTACAATGTGTGGTAAGATAATGCTGGATCTAGGAAAATACATGCACACCCTCCTGCAATTAGATAAATTTACAATGTACAAATGTCTGTTTCCCATGATTGCAAAACACATGTATTTCACCTAATTGTGTACTTATTACAGCAAAAAAATAGCAAATGATCACCACCACCCCAGAAGTGAACATATTTTTGTCCTAATGATTTAATCATTTGATGAAAAAACTGTTTTTATAACAAAATTTGCAAAAGAAGGGCTTCTCTGATTTACTGTATCTATTGTGTTGCCTTGTGGATGCATTTGAATGAATGGGCAAAAAGTGAGCAAATATACTATTGTCTACTGTATGCTAGAGTGAGTGCATGTATATTTTAAATTTATTCCTTATGATCTCATGAAGCTGGGATTCTTTTTTTTAATTGAAGCATAGTTGACTTATAATGTTATGCCAATATCTGCTGTTACAGCAAAGTGATTCAGTTTTACACACATATACATTCTTTTTTTGGGGAGGGTTCATATACATTCTTTTTAAACAATATTTTCCATATGGTTCATCCCAGGAGACTGAATATAGTTCCCTGTGTTATACAATAGACTGTGCTGTTTATCCATTCTAAATGAAATAGTTTGCATCTAGAAGTTGAAATTCTTAATTTTGTAGGTAAGGAAAGAGACAAAAAGTAATTTGCCAAGTCTCACCAGCGCGTTCATATCCAAAATTTCAGAGTCCAAGTCTTCTGTTTTTTCCACACGATTCTCAGTAATTGTAATAAGATCTTATTCTTTTTCTAAAATATGTCTTTGTATTTGTTGTAATGGAGTAATTGCTATCAAGCCTACTTGTCCAGACTGGCAGCATAAACACTGACAGTATGCAATGTTTTTTCCCCCTGGAAACAGTTAATAAAAATAGAATAGTGAATAAACAGATGTGTTATCCTCAATTAAAATAGTCCCACTTTAATCTTGCAGATACAGTCTTACTGTTTTTAATAAAGTATGTTTTAAAATACATGGCACTTTTTTGGTCAAACAATAGTTAATGACTATTCAGTGCAAAGGACCTAATCATTCTACAGAGCTTGAAAAGGAAGAACACTGAGAACACCTAAGAAATCATTGTTTAAGGAAAAGAGACAAATTTAAAGAAAAGTTTAATGATAAAAATGGTAACTATGACAAAACAAGAAGAATGGAACAAATGTTAAGTGCTAAGGAGTTTACAAAGGCAGAAGTCACTAAACTGAGTTGTTCTAAGACAGCAGTGTCTTCCCAGGTGGTACTGCTGCTGCTGCTAAGTCTCTTCAGTCGTGTCTGACTCTGTGCGACCCCATAGACAGGAGCCCACCAGGCTCCCCCATCCCTGGGGTTCTCCAGGCAAGAACACTGGAGTGGGTTACCATTTCCCTCTCCAATGCATGAAAGTGAAAAGTGAAAGTGAAGTTGCTCAGTCGTGTCCGACTCTTATGACCCCATGGAACGCGGCCCACCAGGCTCCTCCATCCATAGGATTTTCCAGGCAGGAGTGCTGGAGTGGGGTGCCATTGCCTTCTCCATCCCAGGTGGTACAATGGTAAAGAAATTTGCCTGCAGCACAGGAGATGCAGGGCTTCCTTGTGGCTGAGAGGTTAAAGTGTCTGCCTCCAATGCGGGAGACCTGGGTTCGATCCCTGGGTTGGGAAGATCTTCTGGAGAAGGAAATGGCAACCCACTCCAGTACCCTTGCCTGGAGAATCCCATGGACGGAGGACCCTGATAGGACTACAGTCCACAGGGTGGCAAAGAGTCGAACACAACTGAGCGACTTCACTCTCACAGGAGACTCAAGAGTCACATGTTCAATCTGTGGATCACAAAGATATCCTCCCCCCTCAGCTCCCCCTCCCCAACCCTGGAGGAGGGCATGACAACTCCAGTAATCTTGCCTGGAGAATCCCATGGAGGAGACTGGCAGGCTACATTCCATAGGGCAGAGTCAGACACAACTAAAGCAACTTAGCACACACATACACTTATTTCCTCTGTGTGACATCCTTTCCAATCACTCTACCCCCAACTAACCCATATGCTTCAAGACTACTATGTATTACACGTTACTGACATACTTCCAAGCTTTTGATCATGTTGGAATGAATTAATTTAAACCTAAGTCGGAAAGATCCCCTGGAGAAGGATATGGCAGCCCAGTCCAGCATTCTCACCTGAGAATTCCCATGGACAGATGACCCTGGCGGGCTACACTGTCCATGAGGTCGCAAAAGAGTTGGACACCACTTGGCAACTAAACAACAAAGCTAAAAACCAATAGACATTGCCTTCTTACCTCAAAATGTGTTGATTGAAACTTGCTGACATTATATCACGATTAGTGTTCAGTTCAGTAGCTCAGTTGTGTCCGACTCTTTGCAACCTCATGAACCGCAGCACACCAGGCCTCCCTGTCCCTCACCAACTCCCATAGTCCACCCAAACCCATGTCCATTGTGTCAGTGATTACAGCCAATCATCTCATCCTCTGTTTTCCCCTTCTCCTCCTGCCCTCAATCTTTCCCGGCATCAGGATCTTTTCAAATGAGTCAGTTCTTCTCATCAGGTGGCCAAAGTATTGGAGTTTCAGCTTCAACATCAGGCCTTCCAATGAACATCCAGGACTGATCTCCTTTAGGATGGACTAGTTGGATTTCCTTGCAGTCCAAGGGACTCTCAAGAGTCTTCTCCAACACCACAGTTCAAAAGCATCAATTCTTCTGCACTCAGCTTTCTTCACAGTCCAACTCTCACATCCATACATGACCACAGGAAAAACCATAGCCTTGACTAGACGGACCTTAGTCGGCAAAGTAATGTCTCTGCTTTTTAATATGCTGTCTAGGGTGGTCATAACTCTCCTTCCAAGGAGTTACTTGTTAATTCTTCTAGATCTCCATGAGAACGTGAAGGTTGTGTGCAAGAGGAGGAGGGGACCTGATGTGCATGTTCTCCATGGCACCCCTCATCTAGGGTTTCTCTAGTGCAAATGCCCAACCCACTTCTCACACCCCCAGGGGTACCTCAGCTTTTAATAGTTCATGGCAAGACAGGATTAATGTTGGAATTCAGCACGTTGGACACAACTGATACAATGCTGCCTGTTCATGAATGAGTGAAGGACTGTCGCAAGGAACAAATGGAAAAGCCTTAAGGGGCTAAAGATTGGAATAACTGAGGCAACCTGAAATAGTAGCATCTGACAGGCCCACCTGGCTCCAAAGCACTCAGGAATAAACACTTTGCCTTTTTTTTTAAATTTATTTATTTTTTTAATTACAATACTGTATTTGTTTTGCCATACATTGACATGAATCAGCCACAGGTGCAGGTGTCCACACTCTCCCAATGCCAAAGCCCCCTCCCACCTCCCACCCCACATCCTCTCCCTGAATCATCCCGTGCACCAGCCCCATGCGTCCTGCATCCTGTATTGAACATAGACTGGTGCTTCATTCTTACAAGATAGTATACATGTTTCAATGCCGTTCTCCCAAATCATCCCACCCTCTCCCTCTCCCTCAGAGTCCAAAAGTCCGTTCTATACCTCTGAGTCTCTTTTGTTGTGTCACATAGAGGGTCTTCATTACTATCCTTCTAAATTCCATATATATGTGTCAGTATACTGTATTGGTGTTTTTCTTTCTGGCTTACTTCACTCTGTATAATCGGCTCCAATTTCATCCATCTCATTAGAACTGAGTCGAATTTATTCTTTTTAAGGGCTGAGTAGTACTCCATTGTGTATATGTACCACAGCTTTCTTATCCATTCATCTGCTGATGGACATCTAGGTTGTTTCCATGTCCTGGCTATTATAAACAGTGCTGCAATGAACATTGGGGTACATGTGTCTCTTTCAATTCTGGTTTCCTCAGTGTGTATGCCCAGCAGTGGGATTGCTGGATCATAAGGCAGTTCTATTTGCAATTTTTAAGGAATCTCCACACTGTTTTCCATAGTGGCTGTACTAGTTTGCATTCCCACCAGCAGTGTAAGAGGGTTCCCTTTTCTCCACATCCTCTCCAGCATTTATTGCTTGTAGACTTTTAGATCGCAGCCATTCTGACTGGTGTGAAATGGTGCCTCATTGTGGTCTTGATTTGCATTTCTCTGATAATAAGTGATGTTGAGCATCTTTTCATGTGTTTGTTAGCCATCCGTATGTCTTCTTTGGAGAAATGCCTATTTAGTTCTTTGGCCCATTTTTTTATTGGTTCGTTTATTTTTCTGGAGTTGAGCTGCATAAGTTGCTTGTATATCTTTGAGATTAGTTGTTTGTCAGTTGTTTCATTTGCTATTGTTTTCTCCCATTCAGAAGGCTGTCTTTTCACCTTGCTTATAGTTTCCTGTGTTGTGCAGAAGCTTTTAATTTTAATTAGATCCCATTTGTTTATTTTTGCTTTTAGGAATAAACACTTTTCTTTCGGCTCTTCTTCATTTTTTGTTTCTCTCTTGGGTTTTGTTGTTGTTGCTTTTTGTTTGTTTTTCATTTGTTTTGTTTGAAACAATTCCATGATTAAAAGACATAGTCACCTCTTGCAGTTCCAGGAACCAGATGCCACTCCTTAGAATTATGTTGCAATGTGCCAAGAACCGGTTTTTCAATTCTGTCTTCCTGACTGTTCCCTCACAGACATCATCAGTAAAATAATAATGGAGGGCTTGTGATACATGACTTTATGCCCAGAATTCTTTATGAGCTGCTGCACATTTTTGCTTTCATGAGAAGACAGTTTAGCATATTGGTTGTATGTTTCGACACACTCAAATGCTAAAGCACTGAACAAGTTCTCATTTTAAAGAGTTTGAAAGGTCAATAATAATTAAAATTATAACATTGTCTCTAAATGTTATTAAAATAGTATAGTCCCAAAGGGTTACCCCATGTTAATGATTAGTACATTTTTTTCATAAAGCAAAACTGGGTATATACAGACAATTTTCTGTGAACGATAAACAACAGCATATATGAATTATGAGTCCATTTTCTTCTAGATGATTGTATGTGGGAGGTTGCAGGTAAAGAGAGTCAAACAGATGTTTTGCAAGAGTAAATTTTACTCAACTAACTTTAAGATGCACTATTGTGTGACAGGCCCATAAGCTCCAGATGTGGAAGCCCCATTTATTAAGTATATGACCTTACGCAAGTTACTTAACCACTTCAGAGCCTGTTTTCCCATTTTAAAAAAGGAAGAATAATAGGATTTTCCTCCTTCCATTATAAGGATTACCTGACTTAACTGTGAAGGACTGTTTACAATATCATCATTGGACATAGCAGACGTACAATGTTTTGTTTTAGACCTGAGAATATACAAAGAAAATTATTCAGTCAATTTTAAAGCAGTTGTCCTTTGAAAAGTATAAATCATTATTCATTTCTCAAATTATTGAAAAATGTTGCTATACTCTTATATGCTTGTATTTTTATTAGTTACTTCAACAAGACAATTGTTCACTAACAGTGTATCTCAGGCAATGTGCTAGATGACAAGAATAAGAAGATAAAGCTGGACTAGTGAGGGAAACGTGTAAACCATTAATTACATTATAACATGATAAGTACTGTAATGATGTATGATCTGAATGTTAGGGTAGCTAGAGGATAAGGCATATTAGTGTGGGAAGCAGACAAAGTGTCAAAGAAGGCTTCCTAGGGGAGGTGTGGCCTGAGCTAAGAATTGGAGAAAAAATAAATGTTGCTCTGAAAAGAAGGAGTGTTGTATGTACATATAAATAAAAAATAATATGGCATATTTGAATCATGGCATGTTTGGACAATGTTCTTGTCCCTTCTCTGTACCCTTCTTATACTGTTTTCCCTTTTCTCATTTTTTTCATCCTCTCTCCCCCTTCCTCCACAGTTAACATGTCTAAAGTCCATAGCTTGCAAATGGTAGAGCTAGAAATCAAAGCCTCAATTCCTCCATTTCCAGAGATTATGCTATTCCTGTTATGCTACTTTGAAGATATTTCACTCTCTTAACAAAGCTTCTCATTATTTTCCTAGCTTTTTGTGAGACTATGTCAGGTTGCTCATTTTACTAAACTCATTTTGATCATCACATTTGGATTCTATTGGGCAGTAGGCTGGGTTCAAGGAGGAGAAGATGTGTTCCACGCTAGTTCAATTAAATACACATTTACTGAATGCCACTGGATATAAACCATTGTGCTAGACATTATTGAAAATACAAATCAGGTTACATTTCTTATCCCTAAGAAGCTTACAGTCTAATATGGGAAATGATACTTACTGGAAAACTTCATACATGGCAGCTTATCTGTTAAGCTTAGCACTAGGGTAGTGTTTCTCAACTATCTTTCTTCATTATCATCCCTTAAGGAAACTTTTCAGATCTTTTAATCCTAAACGTTTCCCTCATGAAATTTTAAAACCACAGAAATACTATATATCTATTTATGTAATGTATTAGACCTATGCTGCTGCTGCTGCTAAGTCGCTTCAGTCGTGTCCGACTCTGTGCGACCCCATAGACGGCAGCCCACCAGGCTCCCTCATCCCTGGGATTCTCTAGGCAAGAATACTGGAGTGGGTTGCCATTTCCTTCTCCAGTGCATGAAAGTGAAAAGTCAAAGTGAAGTCGCTCAGTTGTGTCTGACTCTTCGTGACCCCATGGACTACAGCCCACCAGCCTCCTCCATCCATGGGATTTTCCAGGCAAAGAGTACTGGAGTGGGGTGCCATTGCCTTCTCCATACTTCATACTTAAAAAGAGTACTTTTTCACACACACATGCACCAGAGAACCAATTTCTGTCCCCTTGGAGGCAATACTGCCCATGATGAAAATATATGCACTTAGCTAAGGCTATCACTTTCAAAGTCTAATATTGACAGTCAAATTCCAGTTTCAGATTTTTGGTATCTGCCAAAGATTAAAAATAATTTAAAAATGGAATTTCCTGAGTTAAAAATAAAGCTCACAACATTCGATTTTAAAGATAAGATGATTGTGTGTATTCGTGTGTGAGTACTTGTGTGGCTAAGTTCAGAGCTACCACATTGCTTAACTGCCCAAACAGTGTATTCACAATGTAGTATGTGTGATGGGAAGGGAAGAAGAAAATGGAAAACAAGTTGAAGCTATAACCATGATGTGTTTGAAAGAGAAATTCACGTTTACAAATTATTTCAACTTCAGCCCACCCTAATCATCTTCAACTTTTCCTGTGCAAAATGTAATTACTTCTTGGTGAATAATTAAATCACAATAATATTAATTGATATATAGGCAGGAAGTATATACCAACCAGAAATTTTATAGTGTATCAGTTCAGTTCAGTTCATTTGTTCAGTCGTGTTCGACTCTGCGACCTCATGAACCACAGCACACCAGGCCTCCCTGTCCATCAACAACTCCCAGAGTCCACCCAAACCCACGTCCATTGAGTTGGTGATGCCATCCAACCATCTCATCCTCTGTTTTCCCCTTCTCCTCCTGCCCTCAAACCCTCCCAGCATCAGAGTCTTTTCAAATGAGTCAGCTCTTCTCATCAGGTGGCCAAAGTATTGGAGTTTCAGCTGTAGCATCAATCCTTCCAATGAATATTCAGGACTGATTTCCTTTAGGATGGACTGCTTTGATCTCCTTGCAGTCCAAGGGACTCTCAAGAGTC
This sequence comes from Nanger dama, assembly GCA_917880005.1. NCBI lineage: Eukaryota > Metazoa > Chordata > Mammalia > Artiodactyla > Bovidae > Nanger > Nanger dama. The sequence goes on along the minus strand of CAKJTW010000036.1, from coordinate 19,383,248 downwards.
TTCTCTAACACCACAGTTCAAAAGCATCAATTCTTCTGCGCTCAGCTTTCTTTATAATCCAACTCTCACATCCATACATGACTATTGGAAAAACAATAGCTTTGACAAGACAGACTTTTGTTGGCAAAGTAACATCTCTGCATTTTAATATGCTGTCTAGATTGGTCATAATTTTTCTTCTAAGAAATAAACGTCTTTTAATTTCATGGCTGCAGTCGCCACCTGCAGTAATTTTGGAGCCCAAAAATAAAGTCTGTCACTGTTTCCACTGTTTCCCCATCTATTTGCTATGAAGTGATGGGACCAGATGCCACGATCTTAGTTTTCTGAACGTTGAATTTTAAGCCAGCTTTTTCACTCTCCTCTTTTGCTTTCAACAAGAGACTGGTTCTTCTTTGCTTCCTGCATTAGAGTGGTGTCATTTGCATATCTGAGGTTATTGACATTTCTCCCGGCAATTCCAGCTTCTGCTTCATTCAGCCTGGCATTTTGCATAATGTACTCTGCATACAAGTTAAATAAGTAGGGTGACAATACACAGCCTTGACATATTCCTTTCCTGATATGTAACCAATCTGTTGGTTCCATAACTGTTGTTCCAAGTCCAGTTCTAACTGTTGCTTCCTGACCTGCATACAGGTTTCTTAGGAGGCAGGTCAGGTGGTCTGGTATTCCCATCTTTTGAAGAATTTTCCACAGTTTGTTGTGATCTACACAGTCAAAGGCTTTGGCATAGTCAATAAGGCAGATTTTTTTTCTGGAATTTTTGCTTTTTCAATGATCCATCAGATGTTGGCAATTTGATCTTTGGTTCCTCTGCCTTTTCTAAATCCAGCTTGAACATCTGGAAGTTCACAGTTCATGTACTGCTGAAGCCTGGCTTGGAGAATTTTGAGCATTATTTTACTAGCGTGTGAGATGAGTGCAATTGCGCTGTAGTTTGAGCATTCTTTGGCATTGCCTTTCTTTGGGATTGGAATGAAATCCCAACTGGGTTCAAGGTCAACACCTTGTTTAATACTTGTGAGAGATCCTGAGACCTAGGACCCAGCTAAGTTACACCCAGATTTTGACTCACAGATACTCTGAGATCATGGGTTTGTCAATGTTTTAAATTGAACTTTCCTTTGTGCTTAGTCACTCAGTGGTGTCCAACTCTTTGCCACCCCATGGACTGTAGCCCTCCAGGCTTCTCTGTCCATGGGGATTCTCCAGGCAAGAATACTGGAGTGGGTTGCCCTTTTCTATGCCAGGAGATCTTCCCACCCAGGGATCAAATCCAGGTCTCCCACATTGCAGGCAGATTCTTTACCATGTGAGCCACCAGGGAAGCCCTTTACTCTAATCAAAATGTCTCTCTCTCTTTTTTTTTAAATAATTAACAGTTTATTAGGTATCAAAAAATTGGTTCATCTACCTACTACACTCTAGTAGCTTCCCTGGTAGCTCAGAGGGTAAAGAATCTGCCTGTAATGCAGGGTTTGATCCCTGAGTCAGGAAGATCCCCTAGAGAAGGAAATGGCAACCCACTCCAGTATCCTTGCCTGAAAAATCCCATGAACAGAGGAGCCTGGAGGTCTGCAGCCCATGGAGTCACAAGAGTTGGACACGAATGAGTGACTGACACACACATACTATACACTACCTCAGAACTTAGCATTTTTTATAGCAGTCATCAACTTTGTATAGTATTTGTCTTCTCTCTGAGTTGGTAAATTACATAGTTAATATTAGTTACTCAATCATGTCCAATCCTTTGGGACCCCATGGACTGTAGCCTACCAGACTCCTCTGCCCATGGAATTCTCTAGGCAAGAATACTGGAGTGGGTAGCCATTCCCTTCTCCAGCAGATCTTCCAACCCAAGGATCAAACCTGAGTCTTATCCACTGCAGGCAGATTCTTTACCAACTGAGCTACCAGGGAAGGCCCAAATTAGACAGTTGGGCAGAGACTAATCTTGTCATGTTTATTACTGTAAAAGTTGAAAATTAAGTCACTCAGTCGCATCCAACTCTTTGAGACCCCGTGGACTGTAGCCCACCAGACCCCTCCGTCCATGGGATTCTCCAGGCAAGAATACTGGAGTGGGTTGCCATTTCCTTCTCCAGGGGATCTTCTCGACCCAGGGATCAAACCCAGGTCTCCCGCATGCAGGCAGAAGCTTCCCTGAGCCACTAGGGAAGCCCTTATTACTGTAAACTACATTTAACACCTGGAGAAGGCAATGGCAACCCACTCCAGTGTTCTTGCCTGGAGAACCCCATGGGCAGAGGAGCCTGGCGGGCTACAGTCCATAGGGTCGTAAAGAGTCAGACACAACTGAGTGACCAAACCACACCACATATTTAACACAGTTTTCGACACTAAGAAGGCATACAATAAATAAGATAAAGCTGCCAACTTGTTTCCTATTCATTTTCTCTGCCAAATTAGATCCTTACTCTATGTCATATATCAAAATAAAATCCAGACAAATTAAATATCTAAGTATAATGAAAGAAAATTATTAGTAGAAATATTGGTGAATATTTAATCATCTGAGAGTAAGAAAAACCTTACAAAAGTAGGACCAACAACAATATCTATAAAGCAAAAGATTAATAGTTTTGACTACATAATTTGAAGTTTCCTTTTGTAAAAGCAACATCCTAAATAAAAAACACAAACAGGGAAAATACTTGATACACCTGACAAAACATTATTTATCTTTAATGTATACAAATCTCACATAAATTATTGAGAAACATGCATATATACACATATTAGTGTGTTTGAGGAATGGACTGACATAAACTGAAATACAAATGTCCAATGAATGACTCAAAAAGGTTAATTTTATTAGTAATTGAAATGGAAATTAATATCAATATTTCATTTTCATGTCAGAATGGAAGAGACAATACTGATTTTGATGGGAGAGAAACAGAGATAGAATGATACTTTGTAGGAGTATAGCTTTTCTAGAGGGCAATTTATAGGTATGAAAAATCTTAAAATGAGCATACCCTTTATCCAGCAGTAGAAATAATTCTAGCAAACTAACCTAAGGAAATTTATACCAAAATCTAGCTGCCAAACGTTCAAGGAATGCATTGGTTAAACAAATTATAGATCATGTGCTATGCGTGTGTTCATTCGCTTAAGTTGTGTCCAACTCCTTATGACCCTATGGGGTGTAGCCCTCCAGGCTCTGCTGTCCAAGGGATTTTCCAGTCAAGGATACCAGAATAGGTTGCCATGCCCTCCTCCAGGGGATCTTCCCCACCCAGGGATCAAACCCACATCTCCTGCAGGTAAATTCTTTACCACTGAGCCACTGGGAGAGCCTTTTTAAAAAGCCATGCTACTATTTTAAATTATATGATAGGAAACTATGAACTGATCTGTAAAGATGGTCATGCTATGCAGCTGAATTGGGGAGAAAAGGCAACTAAGCATGGTTAAAGGATGGTCCTGTGTCCTGTATGCAGATTTACATGAGTGACTCAGAGGAATTTCTAAAACTTTACTAAGTGTTCATTTATTAATCATAAGATCCACACATTTTAAGTGTACAATTAAAGGATTTTAAATACATTTACAGAGTGGTACAACCATCCCATATCAGGTAAAGAGATTTTTTCTTCTCTAATTTACCTATATTTTCTTATACTTCTACAGTAGGTATGTATAACTGGTAATTTTTTAAAATTTAATTTCCTCTCCCTGGAGAAGGAAATGGCAACCCACTCCAGTATTCTTGCCTGGAGAACCCCATGGACAGAGGAGCCTGGTGGGCTACAGTCCACAGGGTCGCAGAGTCGGACACGACTGAGCGACTTTACTTTTCTTTTTGATAAAGCCTTAAAGGAAGTTATGTTTTGCTTAGAATTATTGGACATATTCTTCACACAACCCTAAAGATTTTGTGACCCTTTTTCACTTTATCTGAAATGTAAAGAAATGGGTTTAGTATACAGATAGGGAGGGGGACAAACCAGAATGAAAACTGTAAATTTTTTTTTAACCTAGTATCCTTTAAGTTGCAGCAGGAGGATAATGTTAGACATTCAATGAATTATAATCAATGCATTTAAAAATATTGCGGTTGACAGTGTGAAGGAATAGACATAAAACCTTATTTAACAGGCTGGCTTTTTAAAATGAAAATTTTCTTTCTTTTAAAAAAAATAATAATAAAATAAAATTTAATTTCCTCTGTTTTACTACTGATGTTTCAAAAAAAATAAAAGACACAAAATGCCAAAATAACTGTAATGGTAGTTTAAAAAAATTTCCAAAGAACAAAAAGGTAGAAAGCAAATACACTTTAATTCTTATGGAAGGATTTAAGACTCATAGAGATTAAAGGACCTGCTCTCAGTCTCAGTAGGAAAGTGAAAGTGAGCCACCTTGTACACAAGGTGCAAAACGGCATACAGGCATACTTTTATCACCCCCTGCTCTCCCTCTCTGTGCCTCTTACTTTTTCTCTCTCTCTTCCCACCCCCCACCCTTGCTGATCCTCTTAACATATTTCAGCTCAAAGGAATAAGAACTTTTATTTTTGGAGTTATCCAAATTCCTAATTCAACTTTAATTCTTAAAAGTAAATGTAATGAGAGTAATAAGTATAAGGGAAAACAAATTCAAGAAATAAATAGGAACATGGAATCAGCAAAAAATGATAATGGGATAGATTGCTCTTTCAAAGATCAATATCTAATTAACAATTATTATAGCTATGGAAAATATATGGTATATACCAAATAAACATTTGATTTCCCGGGCAAAACTGCAATCATTTTCCATGTTTAAATATCTTATGCCATCAAGGAGAAATCAGATCTAAAAATAGGAATGAGATGTGAAATTTTCTGAAGTTTTCTTAATTTTGTTTTACAGAACTAGAACACAAACCTGTATTCACTGTTAGAATGTAAGCCAGTGTAACGATAAATATGAAAATATGGGCAACGAGGATGAAATTCCAAAGCCTATCCATGTCAGAAAAAAACTAAAAGACATTTTTCACAAAATAGGATCACAGGATGTTGTGAAACGAGATACTAGTTATCTCTACATCAATCTCTTTATGAATAAGAAAATCAGAAAAATGATGATTGGCCCATAGGGATATTACTAGTTTTGTTGTTGTTCAGTTGCTAAATCATGTCCATCTCCTTGCTACCCCATGGACTACAGCACCCAGGCTTCCCTGTTCTTCACTATCTCTCAAAGTTTGCTCTTGTCCTTTAAGTTGGTGATACCATCCAACCATCCAACTGATGTCTCTGCTTTTTAATACACTGTCCAGGTATGTCATAACTTTTCTTCCAAGGAACAATCATCTTTTCATTTCATGGCTACAGTCACCATCCATAGTGATTTTGGAGCCCAAGAAAATAAAATCTGTCACTGTTTCCTTTTTTTCCCCATCTACTTGCCATGAAGTGATGGGACCAGATGCCATGATCTTAGTTTTTAAATGTTGAGTTTTAAGCCAGCTTTTTCACTCTCTTCTTTCACCTTCATCAAGAGGCTCTCCAGCTCCTCTTCACTTTCTGCCATTAAATTGGTATCATCTGCATATTTAAGGTTGTTGACATTTCTCCCAGCAATCTTGATTCCAGCTTGTGTGTCACCAAGCCTGGCATTTCACATCGTGTACGCTAAGAGTCGGGCATGACTGAGCAACTTTACTTTCACTTTTCACTTTCATGCATTGGAGAAGGAAATGACAAACCACTCCAGTGTTCTTGCCTGGAGAATCCCAGGGATGGGGGAGCCTGGTAGGCTGCCATCTATGGGGTTGCACAGAGTCAGACACGACTGAAGCGACTTAGCAGCAGCAGCAGCACTCTGCATACAAGTTAAATAAATAAGCAGGGTGACAATATATAGCCTTGACGTACTCCTGTCCCAATTTGGAACCAGTCCATTGTTCCATGTCTGGTTCTAATTTATCTAATACTACTAATAATGGTATTATTCAGTGTAAATAAAGTTTTAAAATGATCACATGATCATCAGGAGTGTGACTGAAAAATTGTAGAATAAGGGGTCAAAGAAGTTGAATTTGCGTGTTGAGGCTGGAAAAAGAGAAGAGGGCATGGGCTAGAGAGGGAAACAAAATAGTATGAGTGAGTTAGAGCAAGAAACCAGAAGGAAATGGGGTCATAGGAGAATTTTAAGTAAATGATGGACACAAATCTCTTTTGAGATCTGGGCTATGTTGGAATTGTGAGCCTTAAAGTCTTGGTGAACAGTTGGAGGCCAAAAAGTTTGTCTTGCAGTCAGAGCCAAAACAACTTCAGAATGGTAGGTAGCTGCAGGCATACCTGTTTACCACTGATAAACAAAGAGGCTTTTCTCCAAGAGTTTATGGCATTTTGTCACCATTTTTTCCAGAAATTTGTTCAAAGTTACCATAACAATAACAGCACTCCTGAGAGTTCTACAGACCCCATCTAGATAGAACTTTTCTTCTACAATGGGGTTATACATAATCCTCATATGCATCATCTCTCATAAACAGCAGACAGCATTGGAAATTAGAATCTTTACAGTATGCTTTTGGTTCCTCAGAATGTCCAGACAAGTAGAACTGACTGGATGTAGAGCGGGAAGGGATTTTAGAAGTCCTGATTTTACAGAAGGAAAAAGAGGCTCAACAGAATAAACTGACCTGCCCAGTACCAAAGTGACCAACAGCAGAACTGGCACTAGAACTGCAATTGCCTAATTTCTAGTGCAGTGCTCGGTCCAACTCTGTTGATCACTTGTAAATTTAAAATGTCTCAAAAAAAAAAAATCTGATGCAGGGATTCCTAAATACTTGACCAGGAAATTGTGCTAGATTGGCTTTAAAAAATTATAAGTAGTAGGGGCAGGTGGGGGATAAATTGGAAGATTGGAACTGACATATACACACTACCAAATATACATGAAATAGACAACTAATAAGGACCTACAGTATAGCACAAGGAACTATATTCAATACTCTATTATGGACTACATGGGAAAAGAATCCTTTAAATATATATATATATATATATATATATATATATACACACATAGTCAGTTATATATAAATATATAGCTCACTTTGCTGTATGCCTAAAACACAATATTATAAATCAACCATCAGTTGCTCAGTCATGTCCAACTCTTTGGGACCCCATGAACTGCAATATACCAGGCTTCCCTGTCCTTCACCATCTCCCAGAACTTGCTCAAACTCATGTCCATCGAGTTGGTGAAGCCATCCCACCATCTTATCCTCTGTTGTCCTCTTCTCCTGCCCTTAATCTTTCCCAAAAAGACCCATCAAGGTCTTTTCCAAAGAGTCAGCTCTTTAAATCAGGTGGCCAAAGTATTGGAGCTTCAGCATTAGTCCTTCCAATGAATATTCAGGACTGATTTCCTTTAGGATTGACTGGTTGGATCTCCTTGAAGTCCAAGGGACTCTCAAGAGTCTTCTCCAACACCGCAATTCAAAAGCATCAATTCTTCTGCACTCAGCTTTCTTTATAGTCCAACTCTCACATCTATACATGACTATTGGAAAAACCATAGCTTTGATGAGACAGACATGTCTCTGCTTTTTAATATGATGTCTAGGTTGGTCATAACTTTTCTTCCAAGGAATAAGTGTCTTTAAATTTCATGGTTGCAGTCACCACCTGCAGTAATTTTGGAGCCCAAGAAAATAAGTCTGTCACTGTTTCCACTGTTTCCCTATCTATTTGCCATGAAGCGATGGGACCAGATGCCATGATCTTAGTTTTCTGAATGTTGAGTTTTAAGCCAGCTTTTTCATTCTCATCTTTCACTTTCATCAAGAGACTCTTTAGTTCTTCTTTGCTTTCTGCATAAAGGTGGTGTTATTTGCATATCTGAACTTATTGACATTTCTCACAGCAATCTTGATTCCAGCTTCTGCTTCATCCAGCCTGGCATTTTGCATAATGTACTCTGCATATAAGTTAAATAAGCAGGATGACAATATACAGCCTTGACGTACTCCTTTCCAATTTGGAACCAGTCCATTGTTCAATGTCTAGTTTTAACTGCTGCTTCTTGATCTGCATACAGATTTCTCAGGAGGCAGGTAAGGTGGTCTGGTTTTCCTATCTCTAAGAATTTTCCAGTTTGTATGATCCACATTGTCAAAGGCTTTGGCGTAGTCAATAAAGCAGAAGTAGATGTTTTTCTGGAATTTTCTTGCTTTTTCTATGATCCAACGGATGTTGGCAATTTGATCTCTGGTTCCTCTGCCTTTTCTAAATCCAACTTGAACTTCCATCTGGAAGTTCTTGGTTCACGTACTGTTGAAGCATGGCTTGGAAAACTTTGAGTGTTACTTTGCTAGCATGTGAGATGAGTGCAATTGTGCAGTAGTCTGAACTTTCTTCGGCATTGCCTTTCTTTGGGGTTGGAATAAAAACTGACATTTTCCAGTCCTATGGCCACTGCTGAGTTTTCCAAATTTGCTGGTATATTGAGTGCAACACTAAAACAGATCTTTTAGGATCTGAAATAGGTCAGCTGGAATTCCTTCACCTCCTCTAGCTTTGTTGGTAGTGATGCTTCCTAAGGCCCACTTGACTTCGCATTCCAGGATGTCTGGCTCTAGGTGAGTGATCACACCATCGTGGTTATCTGGATCCTTAAGATCTTTTCTGTATAGTTCGTCTATGTATTCTTGCCACTTCTTAATCTCTTCTGCTTCTTTTAGGTTCGTACCATTTCTGTCCTTTATTGTGCCCATCGTTGCATGAAATGTTCCCTTGGTATCTCTAAATGTTCTCTATGATTTTTCTCAACCATCAAAACATCTGCTTAATAGTATTTGGCTATGTAATTATCTAATTGATTAAAGTAATCTAAATTAAGGTATGACTAAAATTTTAACTGTCCTCACAGATAGTCTGTTCTTTCACATGGACATTTGCTAATTCCTGTTTTCCAGAAAGAATACTGGAATACTTTTAATACTCCCTACCCTTTTCACTCTTTATTCTCAATCCTGGTCCCTTATCTAATGTTCTAGAAAGTAAAATATGTGGAATGGCAATACTATTTGTTAAGGCCCCTTTTTTTGCTAGTTAAATTTATTTCATCAATTGCTTTGGTTTCCAGAAACATATTGTTTTTAGATAAAAGTACTAAAATAAGGGTCATTTTTAAAAATTGGAGGATAATTGCTTTACAATAAGGTCATATTTAAATGGCGAAATTAAAGGTCATAGAATTTACTAATAAGAGGTACAGGCTTCCCCAATGACTCAAATGGTAAAGAATCCTCCTGCAATGCACGAGATGCAGGAGACACAGGTTTGATCCCTGGGTTGGGAAGATCCCCTGGAGAAGAAAATGGCAACTCACTCCAATATTCTTGCCTGGGAAACCCCATGGACAGAGGAGGTTGGTGAATTACAGCCTGTAGGATCATAAAGACTCAGACATGAGGGAGCATGCACAAAAGGTACAGGCAGGCAGAAGTAGTAAAATATCAACCATTTAAGGAGTTAAGAGTGAGTTTTCATGGTGAACTACTCATATTGCAAACCAAAAAAAATAGCTTCTGGTTTTAAAGGCCACAACCCCTCTGTAAAACCATTTAAACTCTCACTGAAATTCCAAGTCTAGATGGTATACTCTCTTTCAGAGTCTGTTTTCCTTTTGCTTTTATCTTTTTATTTCCTTTCCAGTTCCTGAAAATAGTCAAAAAACATGGGCATCACCTACATTTTTTTAATGAGCTATCTGAATTAAAAATAAGAAGTGACTAGCCAAAAGTAGCCTTGGAGGTAGAGAACTAAATTTAATTAGTCTGACTAGAAAGTTACTTACTAAAATAACCTGGGGTTGTATGTACCAACAGGAATCATTTCTCTATTATTCACCATTTATGGCCAAAACAGCACTAGAAATTTCAGAGCCTTGCAGGTCAAGGCTAAAGAAAGTTAAATATTTGCCAGAAGTCAGCCTAGCTCATTAGGGGAGGGAGGTCCCAAAATGAGCGTTTGGATTTCCGAACTCAATGCTCTTTCCATTCTGCTGAGATGTTCCATTTTGTGGTCATGGAACTCTGGAAAGGCTTAGAGGATTGGGTGCTTCATCTTTTGCAGCCTTTCCTAGTCACAGAATACAACACTACATGGAAACTTTTTTAGTAAGCTTTATTTGAGATTTGTAGGTTGTTGGCATCTTTGACCTAAACCATACAAATGAGTCTTTTCATGCATAATATGAACCTCTTCAGTGAGTGAGGCATAATAGTGGGGAGGGGGCGGTTCAACAGTCACCCTTCTCTCCTCTCAGAATTACCTCTTACTCCTCTTCAAACAGAATCAACCAAATATCTTCAGCTCTGAAGAGAAATCTCTCTGTAGGGTTTTGTTTTGTTTTTATTCTTTCCCTGCCCTCTACTACCCTGGATCGAAAATTAACTTTTTTTTTGTCTTGCTATCATCATTTTTCTCAACTGAGTCTGTCTTCATCACCCTGGTCATTTTCTTTTCATTAATGTCAGGTCCATTGCCTGACATATTCACAGTTGCTACTGTGTTCTCTGCTCTGCTGTGTCAGCTGGTTCTACCTCAGTAGCTGGCCTTGCCTGAACTATTAACCCATCCCATATTACTGACTCACTTCTTATCTCTGGCCCTGTGTGTGTCTCTGGCTCTATGTCTCGGCTTCTGCTTGGGCCTTTAATTGTACCACTGAACTTAACTGTCTTTCTGGTACCTTACTCACCCATGAAGAAACACCTGAGTCTCCCTCAAATAGACTCAATTTCACTGTGGCTATATTTCCTACCCTTATCCTTGTTACAGGGATCATAAGGAGATTTTGATCTGGAGGAGGAACTTGAGATCTTAAGTGACAGAGTACAGAGAGGAACCCTAGAGAAAAAGAAAAGGTCAAGGTCAGCATTGTGGATGAGTAATAGATAAAATCTCAAGTCATCAAACACCCCTGAAGAGTAATACTGACTTAATTATAATGGGATTTGATTAATAACACATTTCTGAACATCCTGTTCATTATCTTTAGGGGCTTGGAATTCAAAACGTTAGTCCCAGTTTTTCTGTAATACAATGTTTTCCAGCGGTATGCAAACCAGCTTACTGGGGCACAGGAAGAAAATAATAATTTATTTTTATATTTTTAACAAATAATGTTTAAATTCTGTTTTTGAGTATATTTGACAATGTAATGACTATATTAGTAATGTAATATGTGTGCATATTTTATAAACAAACATATATCTTTTCGGAATGTTTGCTAAAAAGGGTCTTATAAAGAGAGTGTGTGAGGCAATGGTTCGGACACTACTGTTGCAGTTAATAAAAATAAGTAGGTGGCTTAAAAAGATTATAGGAGAAGTGTTGCACAGGCAAACTCCAGTATTATTGCTCTGCTTTATTCTGGAGATCCATAAAGGTGGAGAGTTTCTTTGATATGACAAAGGGAGAGGGGAACTAAGGGACTATCTTCTGAAAGAGCAGAAGAACTATGAATAGCTCAGTTATATCTTTACCTTCTCTACTTCCTGAATACATCTGTTCAGGGTCTGGTATCATTATTGAAAGAATGTTTTAGATAAATTGGAAGCTCTTGCTTTAGGATTGTTCATTGACATGAAAATGACACTTGTAGAATCCTTTCAAATTATGAGATTTTAATATACCAAACAAACAACCCAAAGAGAAGGAAAAGGAGATAGAAGAGCAATCACATAATATTGCATTTTCTGTGCCTTCCCTACTTAACAAGAGCTTTAACTCACCAATCATCATGTAGAAGATACTGCCCAACCAATTGATGTGGTAGACTATCAGGAAACGGGGCTCCAAGACATTCTTACTATACAATTTCACTTGCACCAGGAAAAGATGAGGCAGAAGAGTAGGCAGGTGCCTGGGATCAGAATGAAAGCTATTACTACCTATGATAGCCCTCCTTCTGCCTCCACCCTCTTCCCTCTCTCTGAACTTGCTGTCACCCTCAACTGCCTCAGTTATGCCATGGAGACCTATTACATGGTAATGGTTATGGGAAGACCCATTTGGCAAAGGCCTTCTGCTTTGACTGGAGTAAAGTTGTCAAGGTGGATCCTATAGATAATATAGACAGAACAAGTAGCAAGTTGCTACATGGTAATTTTCCAGGTGCCAGAAGGGCCTCCAGCCTTTATCTCTCCTATAGTCCCACAGATAACCCTTAAAAATGTTTCCACTGGATTAAACATCATCTTTTCTGGGTCCCCTCTTTCAGAGATAATAGCCCTGTCTGGAGTAAAAGTTTATTGAAAACTGTCTTCCTTTTGGGAAGAGATAAGGGTCTTATGATAACAGTATCATGTAAGGCTGGGAATGACTTGATAAAAGAAGGGGAGATGGCACTGGGAGGGGAAGAAATACAAGGACTCTAGGGACAAACTTTTCCAACCTCATCGTGTTGTACCTGAAATGAAACAGAAGATGGATATGCCCAGATCTAAGTAGTTTTGTCTCCTGGCCCTTTGGTGAGAGAGATGCTGAGCCATATAATAATAATGAGGATGGTGAAGGCAGAGATGAGGAAGAAGGCCCTGGAGAATTGGAGGTAGTCTGTCAGGGGAAGGGGAAAAGGAGAGGCTTGACTGGAATGAAGGACACCTGCCTTACAGAAGGCTGAACAGGGTCTTGGGAAGGGGTGAGGAACAAAGGACGATGGAATCAGGGCTTGTCTTACATGCAATGGAGTCAGAGTAAGGAGCCCCCAAGTTGGGGGGCGTGCTTCACAGGCACCCATAAGGACCCTCTTTCGACCTCCTCATTGACATATGGAATTCCTTTAACGAGGAAAGAAATAATTGACTCCACAAGGAGGGAAAAGCTGAAATTAGAACCATAACCTTAGGAGGCATGTTACCAAGGCATAGAATGACCAATATCTCTTTCTCTGAGGGAAGCTGTGAGTGCAAAGGTCAGTAGGCATTCGCTTCCAATAATAAAAGGGCTTTGGCTTTTAAGTCATTGAGGAAGCTTGGATGAGACAAACTCACGCAAGGGTGCCCTGCTTGCAGGCGCTGTCCATACACGCTTGTGAATCAGTGAGGGGGTGTGGGTCAGGGTTGCCAGGAGAAGAGAGAGTGGTGAGCGGTGGGGGGATTTGACAGGGTGGGTGTACCAAAGGAGGGGGCTGGAATCTGGAAAGTACTCACAGGGGGCCTTCGAAGTGTTGCCCCAGCAGAGATCATGGTGGCATAAGGTCCAGAGCCCCGCCAAGAGCTTCTGCCTGTCCTTCAGCACCACGAACTGCACCCAGTGTAACGGGGACAAGCAGAGCAGCAGGACTCAGATGGAGCCCGTTGAGCAAGCACAGAGATGGCGAACGCTGCTGCGGCTTTTCTGCAGGAACCGGCGCAGGTAGGGCGGTATGGAAGAAAAGCGGTGCGAGCGGGGCAGAATTGGCTGTGGTGTGGAAGGAAGGAAGACGTCACGGAAGGAATCTCAACCCAGGCGTCTCCATCTCCATCCACAGAAGTCAAGCCCTGACTTGTGCTGGGTGTAAGTCCTCCTCCCTCCAAGCTTCAGGGTATTTTTCTCGTCTGGCCTCAGCCTCCCACAACTGTTTTTCAATGTTAACAACTTATTGACCCGAGATGTATTAATACATCTTTCCTGACTTGAACTTTATTGACTGGAGACGTTTCAACATTCACTTCCCCAACAAACCGCAAACAAATTTTTGTTTCAGCAAAAATCCCCCATTCAATACTGTGTTAATTTAAAAAAATATTCCATTACACCTCTCTCCAGTTTTTTAAAAATGGAGTGAGTTTTGCCTCTCCTACCTCGACACTTGCCCCATGACACACAAGCTGCTGCCTCGGAAAGGACTTCAGCCCCTACCTGGCTCACAAAAGGCTTTCCCCACCCTGTAATGGCAACCCATCCCAGTATTATTGCCTAGAAAATCCCGTAGACAGAAGAGCCTGGTGGGCTACAGTCCATGGGGTCACAATCAGTCAGACACAACTGAGCACACAGGCAGACACACACACACCCTGTAGGCTGGGTAGCTCATTCTGCTGATGTTGTAAATGCTCTGGAAGGCCGTTTCATTTCCTTCTCTTCTCTCCATCCTGGCTTCTGGCTCACTGCTCCAGTCAACTGCCGTAGAACTTAACACCCTCCGAACACCGTTCCCCACCCCCTCCCCCACCTGGGGGACAGAAACAGCAGGAGTCAGAACAGGAAGCATGGCTACTGGGTCTCTGTCTCATCTGCTAGATCTGATCCAATCCAAGACTCCCGCCCAGGTCTCTGCTGAACTCCAGACTCCTACATCAATCTGCACACTGACCCCAGATTTTTCACAGACACATCAACACCTAAGAGGTATTTAAGACACGGAGTCATCTTCTTTCCGTCCTGAACCCCCATCCTGTGCCCTTTTCTTCTTTAAAATATTTCTTCTTCTTCTCTTTGGCTGCACAGGATCTTAGCTGCAGCACGCAGGGTCTTCAGCCTTCACTGGCGGCATGTGGGATCTTTAGTTGCAGCATGCGGAATCTAGTTCCTTGACCAGGGTTTGAAACTGGGTCCCCTGCATTGGGAACTGGGAGTCTTAGCCACTGCACCACACTAGGGAAGACCCCCATACCCTTTGATTACCTCCCACCTGTCAATCACAATGTGTTCTGCCAATTCTACCTCTTTAATGTTCTCAAGCCCACCTTGTATTTTTGTTTCCACTTCTTTAGGATAGGTCATGTCAGTCCTGGATTTCGGCCATGGCCTTGTGCCTGGTCTCTCTGCTACCAGGTTTGTTCTCCTTCAGTTTATTCTCCACAGATTTACCAACATTGATGTTGTTAATGCAAATCTGATTGTGTCTTTGCTTAAATTCTCTGATTGTTCCCCACTGCTATGAAGTAAAATTATGTTAGCATGAATCAGTGAAACCCAACAAGATGGAGTTTCTGCTCACTATTCAACCTCATTCAGTCATCCAATCGCTCATTTGTGTGAGGTAGTGTGTCAGGTACTGGGAGGTGCAGTGATTTGTTGGAGATCTTCCACATGCCCCTCCAGATCCGCTCCCCATCATTGTTCAAGGAGCTGACCAATTGGGGCTTTTCTTTCCATCCAGCCTCTGATGAAGACTGACCAATGGCGGGCATGGGCAGAAGATCGGAGGTGTAGAGGTCAATGTGGTTTTTCACTGCTTCTTTCCTTAACAGAGTACTATGAGGGTTGTCCATGTCCCTTTCCCTAAGGAGAGAGCTCCTGATAGGCTAGTCCTCTCCACAGAGTCACCCTTTTCTATTCTGGTCATGTGTTCGTTTCATTTATGTGATCAGTCTTAGGGGCGGTAATGACTCTTCTCACTGATGGTTTTCCAAAATGTTTTTCAGTCCTAGGGTCCTTGTAAATAATCCCTTAAGTTTTTTAGACTCAGTTTGAGCAAAGCCATTGTTTCCTGCTGGGCATGGTCCTTAATGCCACGGAGCAAAAAAACCTAGTGATGTCTAGGCTCATTCTCTCCCTCCTTCTCACCTTGTGCTCCAAATCATTTTATTCTTCTTGCAGTTTCCTTACCCAACATGGTCCTTCATTTGCACTTGGCGCAAATGTTATCTACCTTGCACATGGTACCTAACACACTTCCCAACCTATCTTTATTAACTTTAGTCAAGAGTCATTCTTGTCTTATAAAATAGATAACTAATAAGAACCTGTTATATAGCACAGGGAACTCTACTCAGTGCTCTGTGGTGACCTAGAATGGAAAGGAAATCCAAAAAAAGGGGGCTATATGTACACATGTAGCTAATTCACTTTACTGTACAGTAGAAAGTAATACAATATTTTAAAGAACCTATGCTTCAATAAAAAGTTTTAAAATAAATTTAAAAAGTCATTCTACGCTTAACTTTTGAGAGGAGCCTTCTCTGAACTCAGCCCTCAATCCCAGAATTTGTGCTCCTACAGCACTTTGTACTTGTCCTTTCGTAACCTTCATCACATAGTTTCGCAATTGGTCTGTCTGTATCTCCTTCTGGTCTACAGTCTCCTTCAGCAGCAGGGACACAGCCTGTTCAGCTGTGTATGCTCAACATCAGTGCTTGGAGCATCATAATGATTAGGTGCTGTTTCTTTTTAAAAAATATTATTCTTTTTTGGCCGCACCACGTAGCGTGCAGGATCTTCATTTCCTGATCAGGGATGGAACCCTTGTCCCCTGCAGGAGAAGCACAGAGTCTTAACCACTGGACTGCCAGAGAAGTCCTTAGGTGATGTTTCTTGATTGATTGAAAATTAGAAAGGTAAAAGAGAAAGAGTGGTCTTCTGGTTTCCTGTCTGGCACGCAAGGAGCTTGGAAGTTGTCACTCCATTATAACAATTGAAAAAAATCAACAACTCTTCTTAGATCCCAAAGCAAACTGTGACCCTGCAGAACTGGAGAGTCAGAAAGGCAAAAATAGGAAATTAAAACTTACTAGAACAGAAAAGTCTGCAGAAATTAGTACCAGAGTAGGAAAATCTGCACTGGAAGGTTCAGTGTGCACAAGTCTGAGAGATTAAAAACTATGGCTCCCTTACAAACTATAATGTATAAAGTAAATAAGGTACAGAGATATATTGCATGGCAATATAGCCAGGAAATATAGCCAACATTTTAAAATAACTATGAACTTAAAAATTGAGAATCACCATGTTGTACATCTGAAATCTATATAATGTTGTTGTAAGTCAACTATACATCAATTAAAAAAAAATACCCACATACTGGGAGAGTGATGCACTCCAAAGTCCACAGGGACGGAAACCCCTATTCTCGGGACCTTGTCTTAGGGTAACTTTTCATCTGGCTATCCATTCCTGTCCTTTATTATCCTTTGTAATAAATCATTAACCATGAGTAAAGAAAGAAAAAATAGACAATGGGACCCAGTCATAGAGAAGTCCTCACACTTTAGTGACTTTCACTTCCAGCAACTTAACCAGGTTCTTGCAGTGAATATTAGAGAAACCCATACTTCTGGCCCATGAGAGGGGAAAAGGAACCATTTAAATTGATACAGCCACTATGGAAGACAGTATGGAGATTCCTTAAAAAACTAGGAATAAAACCACCATATGACCCAACAATCCCACTACAAGGCATATACCTTGAGGAAACCAAAATTGAAAAAAGACAAATGTGGGAAAAGAGGGCGACAGAGGATGAGATGGCTGGATGGCATCACTGACTCGATCAATGAGAATCTGAGTGAATTTCGGGAGTTGGTGATGGACAGGGAGGCCTGGCGTGCTGCAATTCATGAGATTGCAAAGAGCTGGACACGACTGAGCGGCTGAACTGAACTGAACCCCAATGTTCACTGAAGCACTATTTAACAATAGCTAGAACATGGAAGGAACCTAGATGTCCATCAATAGATGAATGGATAAAGAAGCTGTGGTACATATCTACAATGGAAGATTACTCAGCCATAAAAGTAACTCATCTGAGTCAGTTCTAATGAGTGGATGAACCTAGAGCCTATTACACAGTGTAAAGTAAGTCAGAAAGAGAAAGGTAAATATCATATCACTAACGTACATATATGGAATCTAGAAAGATGATACTGATGAATTTATTTGCAGGGCAGCAATGGAGAAACAGACAGAGAGAACAGACTTATGGACATGCAGGGTTGGGAGGAGGAAGAAGAGGGTGAGATGTATGGAGAGAGTAACATGGAAACTTACATTACCATATGTAAAATAGATAGCCAGTGGGAATTTACTGTATGACTCAGGGAACTCAAACAGAGGATCTGTAACAACCTAGAGGGGTGGGATGGGGAGGGAGATGGGAGGGAGGTTCAAGATGGAGAGGACATATATATACCTATGGCTGATTCATGTTGATATTTGGCAGAAACCAAAAAATTCTGCAAAGCAATTATTCAATTTAAAAATAAATACATTAAAAAAAATGTACCAGAGCATTCTGCCTTTCTTAACAAGGACTTCCCTGAGGAGAAACTATCTGATCAGAGCCTAATCTCCTGGGGTTTTATCAGAGTTTAATCAATCTGGGGAAAGGAAATGTCAAACTCCAGCCTGTTTTGACCTGTGAGGAAAGTGAAATTCCCAACTTCAGCCCGTTCAGATCAGCCTATTTCACCTAAGGGGGAACTGAGAACCGCTTGTGAAGCTCACAGTCTAGAAGCATAGATTCATTGAAAGTCTGGGAGTTGCCTGGCAGCTGAGCAGTTAGGACTCTGCTCTCACTGCCAACAGCATGGGTTCAATCCCTAGCTGAGGAACTGAGATCCCACAAGCTGTGTGGCACTGCCAAAACAAACAAGCAAAAACCAAAACAAAAGACTGAGATATGATCACAGGACTACAGAGTGCTTCCCCTTCCTCCACACCTTATCACCACATTTCTAAAGGCTTATTTACCACATTTCCTTTTACCCAGTTCATCCTGACCAGCTATTAAGAAAATATCACAAGCTATATTAAAAGGCAAAAAGACATTGTTTGGAGAGACAAAACAAGCACCAAAACTAGACTCAGATATGACAGGGATGTTAGGATTATCACACATATTAAAGCAATGATGATTAATATGCTAAGGTGCTAGTGAACAAAATAGACAGACAGCAGAAAAGAATAGAGGGGCAATGTAAACAGAGAGATCGAAATCATAAAAATTTAAAAAGAAATGCTAGAGATGAAAAACACAGTAATAAAAACAGAAAATGTCTTTGATGGGCTGAATAGTAAACAGGACATGGCTGAGGAAATAATCTCAACATGAGAATATATCATCAGTTCAGTTCAGTTCAGTCGCTCAGTCATGTCCGACTCTTTGCGACCCCATGAATCACAGCACGCCAGGCCTCCCTGTTCATCACCATCTCTCGGAGTTCACTCAGACTCACGTCCATCGAGTCCGTGATGCCATCCAGCCATCTTATCCTCTGTCACCCCTTCTCCTCCTGCCCCCAATCCCTCCCAGGATCAGAGTCTTTTCCAGTGAGTCAACTCTTCACATGAGGTGGCCAAAGTACTGGAGCTTCAGCTTTAGCATCATCATTCCTTCCAAAGAAATCCCAGGGTTGATCTCCTTCAGAATGGACTGGCTGGATCTCCTTGCAGTCCAAGGGACTCTCAAGAGTCTTCTCCAACACCACAGTTATTCCTGGACACCTCCAAAAAGAAATACGAAATGAAAAAAGACTGAAAATAATGGAACAGAATATCTATGAACTGTGGGACACCTACTAAAGAGGTACCATACATGAAGTCAGGATGCCGGGAAAAAGAAGAAAGAGGAATAAAGGAATATTTGAAGCAATAAGATGGAGAATTTTCCCCAAATTGATGTCAGACACCAAACCACAGATTCAGGAATTTCAGAAAATATCAAAAGCAGGATAAATGCCAAAAGAAAAGAATTGGAGAAGGCAATGGCACCCCACTCCAGTACTCTTGCCTGGAAAATCCCATGGATGGAGGAGCCTGGTAGGCTGCAGTCCATGGGGTCGCTAAGAGTCAGACACGACTAAGTGACTTCACTTTCACGTTTCACTTTCATGCATTGGAGAAGGAAATGGTAACCCACTCCAGTGTTCTTGCCTGGAGAATCCCAGGGACGAGGGAGCCTGGTGGGCTGCCATCTATGGGGTCGCACAGAGTCAGACACGACTGAATCGATATGCAGCAGCAGCAGGCATATCATATTTCAACTGCATAAAATCAAAGGTAGCAAAAAATCTTGAAAGAAGCCAGGGGTAGGGTAGGGGAAACACCTTACCAATAAAGGAGCAAAGAAAAGAATTACATTTGACTTCTCTTCAGATACCATACAAGCAAGGAGAGAAATATTTAAAGTGTTGAGAGAGAAAAAAACCCAACCTAGAATTCTGTAACCTGTGAAATTACCTCCAAAAGTGAAGTGGAAATAAGGACTTACCTAGACAGACTAACATTGACAGAATTTGTTATCAATAAACCTGTCTTGCAGGAAATTTTAAATGAAGTTTTTCAGAGAGGAGGAAAATGATACAGGTCAGAAACTTTATATAAAGAAAGGAAAAGCATAAGAGAAGGAAAAAGTGAAGGTAAAATAAACACATTCATTTTTCTTATTCTTAATTGATCTAACAGATAATAGTTTAAAATGATAACATCAACAATGTATCACTTATATATGCTCATATATGAGTGAAATTAATGAGAGCAATTATATAAGTAACAGGAGGGAGGAGTTAGGATTATTTTGTTATTATTAGTGGTACCTGCACTACCTGTGAGTGGCATAATGTTATTTGAAAATGGAAGCTGAATTAGTTGTAAATGGATTTTGCAAACTCAAAGATAACCACTAAAAAAGTAATAAATACAAGATGTATAACTAATATGCTAAGAAAAGACAGAAACAGAATCACATAAAATGCTCTTGCTTGTGCATGCTGTCACTTCAGTCATGTCCAGCTCTTTGCAGCCCTATGAACTGTAGCCCATGAGGCCCCTCTGTCCATGGGATCCTCCAGGGAAGAGTACTGGAGTGGGTTGCCATGCCGTCCTCCAGGGGATCTTCCCAACCCAAGGATCAAACCCGCATCTCTTTGGTCTCCTGCATTGGCAGGTGGGTGCTTTACCACTAGTGCCACTTGGAAAGTCCATAAAATGCTCAGTTAGAACCAAAAAGACAAAGATAGGAACAATGAACAAGGGCAACAAATAGAAAATAGTGATAAATATGGTAGATATTAATCTGATTATATCAATAATCAATTTAAACATCAATGGACTATATATACCAATTAGAAAACAAAGATTTTTAGAGTGAGTCAAAAGAAGACCCAGCTCTCTGTTGTCTAAGAGAAGCCTAATTAAAATAAAGATACATACAGATAAAAGTGAAAGAGGAGAGTGAAAAAGTTGGCTTAAAGCTCAACATTCAGAAAACTATTATCATGGCATATGGTCCCATCACTTCATGGCAAATAGATGGGGAAACAGTGGAAACAGAGGCTGACTTTATTTTGGGGGGCTCCAAAATCACCTCATAGGGTAATTACAGCCATGAAGTTAAAAGATGCTTATTCCTTGGAAGGAAACTTACGACCAACCAAGACAGCATATTAAAAAGCAGAGACGTTACTTTGTCAACAAAGGTCTGTCTAGTCAAGGCTATGGCTTTTCCAGTAGTCATGTATGGATGTGAGAGTTGGACATCCTTAGCTGAGCGCCGAAGAATTGATGCTTTTGAACTGTGGTGTTGGAGAAGACTCTTGAGAGTCCCTTGGACTGCAAGGAGATTCAACCAGACCATTCTGAAGGAGATCAGCCCTGGGATTTCTTTGGAGGGAATAATGCTGAAGCTGAAACTCCAATACTTTGGCCGCCTAATGCAAAGAGCTGACTCATTTGAAAAGACCCTAATGCTGGGAAAAATTGTGGACAGGAGGAGAAGGGGATGACAGCAGATAAGATGGTTGGATGGCATCACCAACTCAATGGACATGGGTTTGGGTGGACTCTGGGAGTTGGTGATGGACAGGGAGGCCTGGCATGCTACAGTCCATGGGGTCACAAAGAGTCAGACATGACTGAGCGACTGAACTGAACTGAAAGGAATGAAGATAGATATGCCATGCTGCTGCTGCTGCTAAGTCGCTTCAGTCTGACTCTGTGCAACCCCATAGACGGCAGCCCACCAGGCTCCCCATCCCTGGGATTCTTCAGGCAAGAACACTGGAGTGGGTTGCCATTTCCTTCTCCAATGCATGAAAGTGAAACGTGAAAGTGAAGTCGTTCAGTCATGTCCGACTCTCCGCGACCCCTGGCACTAATAAAATGCAAGTGCAAAGTAATAGTTCCTACTACTACTAGTAATAGTTCCTTAATAAAACTAGTAATAGTTTTACTAAGTTCATACAGAGCAGACTTTAGAAAAAGGAAGGTTATAAGGGATAAAGAGGAATGTTACATAATGATAAAAGGGTCAATCCCTTAATACATAGCAATCCTTAAAGTGTATGTGCCTAACAACAAGACCTGAGCCACGTACTGATAAGACTACAAGAACAAGTAGATTAATCCATTATCATAGTTGGAAACTTCAACAGTTCAGTTCAGTTCAGTCGCTCAGTCATGTCTGACTCTTTGTGACCCCATGGACTGCAGTACTGCAGGCTTCCCTGTCCATCACCAGCTCCTGGAGTTTACTCAAACTCATGTCCATTGAGTCAGTGATGCCATCCAACCATCTTATCCTCTGTCGTCCCCTTCTCTTCCTGCCTTCAGTCTTTCCCAGCATCAGGGTCTTTTCCAATGAGTTAGTTCTTCACATCAGGTGGCCAAAGTATTAGAGTTTCAGCTGCAGCATCAGTCCTTCCAATGAATATTCAGGAATGATTTCCTTTAGGATGGACTGGTTGGATCTCCTTGCTGTCCGAGGGACTCTTGAGTCTTCTCCAACACCACAGTTCAAAAGCATCAATTCTTTGGCACTCAGCTTTCTTCACAGTCCAGCTCTCATATCCATACATGACTACTGGAAAAACCATAGCCTCGACTAGACAGACTTTTGTTGGCAAAGTAATGTCTCTGCTTTTTAATATGCTGTCTAGGTTGGTCATGACTTTTCTTCCAAGGAGCAAGTGTCTTTTAATTAATTTCATGGCTGCAGTCACCATCTCCAGTGATTCTGGAGCCCTAAAAATAAAGTCTGTCACTATTTCCATTGTCTCCCCATCTATTTGCCAAGAAACTTCAACACTCTTCATCAAAAATGGACAGATATAGCAGGTAGAACATTAATGAGGACACTATCAACCAACTGGATATAAATGACAGTGACAGACCACTTCAGGGCAACAACAGGACAATTTTTCTTAAGTTCACATGGAATATCCACTAAGATGGACCACATTCTGGGCCATAAAACACATCTTAACAAATTTAAAAGTTTTAAAACTATACTATGTGTGCTCTCAAATCACAATGGAAATAAACTAAAATTCAGCTTTAGAAAGACATCTAGAAAATTCCCCAAGCACTTGGAGATTAAATAACTGACTTCTAAATAACACACGGATCAAAGAAAAACTTCAAGAGAACTTAAAATTTTTAAATATTTTGAACTAAATGAAAATGAAAGGTAGATTTTTCCAAAATTTGTGGGGTGCAGCGAAAGCAGGGTTTAGAGGGAAATTTATAGCATTGAGTGCATGTTTAGTAAAGAAAAATGATCTAAAATCAATAATCGATGCTCCTTAGGAAACTGGAATAACAGCAAATTAAATGCAAAGTAAATCGAAGAAAAAAATTAATAAAAATTAGAGCAGATAATCAATGAAATGAAATGAACATTTCTTTATATGGTTAGAATTCCTATTTTCAGGCACCAAAAAAATTTTCCTGGCTCTTTTTGTTTCTTTTCATCTGATAGTTTTGAGATTTCCTTATTTTGGCCAAAGATCCCAGTACAGGGTCAGGTCTCATAAGATATTTCAGATTTCCTGTTCTGTTATAACCCAGTTAATGAATCAATGTAAGTAAGTTCAGTCGCTCAGTCGTGTCCGACTCTTTGTGACCACATGAATCGCAGCACACCAGGCCTCCCTGTCCATCACCAACTCCCGGAGTTCACTCAGACTCACGTCCATCGAGTCCATGATGCCATCCAGCCATCTTATCCTCGGTCGTCCCCTTCTCCTCCTGCCCCCAATCCCTCCCAGCATCAGAGTCTTTTCCAGTGAGTCAACTCTTCACATGAGGTGGCCAAAGTACTGGAGCTTCAGCTTCATCATCATTCCTTCCAAAGAAATCCCAGGGTTGATATCCTTCAGAATGGATTGGTTGGATCTCCTTGCAGTCCAAGGGTCTCTAAAGAGTCTTCTCCAACACCACAGTTCAAAAGCATCAATTCTTCGGTGCTCAGCCTTCTTCACAGTCCAACTCTCACATCCATACATGACCACAGGAAAAACCATAGTCTTGACTAGAAGGACCTTAGTTGGCAAAGTAATGTCTCTGCTTTTGAATACACTGTCTAGGTTGGTCATAACTTTTCTTCCAAGGACTAAGCATCTTCTAATTTCATGGCTGCAGTCACCATCTGCAGTGATTTTGGAGCCCAAAAAATAAAGTCTGTTTCCCCATCTATTTCCCATGAAGTGATGGGACTAGATGCCATGATCTTTGTTTTCTGAATGTTGAGCTTTAAGCCAACTTTTTTGCTTTCCTCTTTCACTTTCATCAAGAGGCTCTTTAGTTCTTCTTCACTTTCTGCCATAAGGGTGGTATCATCTGCATATCTGAGGTTATTTATATTTCTCCCAGCAATCTTGATTCCAGCTTGTGTTTCTTCCAGTCCAGCTTTTCTCATGATGTACTCTGCGTATAAGTTAAGTAAGCAGGGTGACAATATATAGCCTTGATGTACTCCTTTTCCTATTTGGAACCAGTCTGTTGTTCCATGTCCAGTTCTAACTGTCCTGCATATAGGTTTCTCAAGAGGCAGGTCAGGTGGTCTGGTATTCCCATCTCTTTCAGAATTTTCCACAGTTTATTGTGACCCACATAGTCAAAGGCTTTGGTATAGTCAATAAAGCAGAAGTACTGCTTCTTAAAGCAGGGTTGTACTTGTGTCCTTTTACCTCTTTGGATCTGTAGTTCCAAATAAACTGCAGCCCCGATTTTCTTTTCTTAAAATATCTTTAAAATTAATTCATTAATTTATTCATTTGGCTGCATTAGGCCTTTGTTGTTTTGCATGGGCTGGGCTTTTTCTAGGTTCTCTAGTTACTCTCTAGGTGTAATGTGGGCTTCTCATTGTAGTGGTTTCTCCTGTTGTGGATGCAGGCTCTGGGGCACACAGGCTTGGTACTTGAACCTGGCAGGCTCGAGAGCGTGGGCTTGTACAGCACAGGTTCAGTAACTGTGGCGCAGGGGCTTAGTTGCTCTGCAGTATGTGGGATCTTCACGGACCAGGGATAGAACCCATGACCTCTGCATTGGCAGGCAGATTCTTATCCACTGTGCCGCTAGGGAAGTCCTCAGATTCTTTTAAGTCCCCAGTTTGAATTAGAGCTGGGAATTTGGCTCTAGTCAGTATCTTGAGAAGCACTTTTACTCCTTTTCACTCCACAGGAACTGTCTTCCTGTTCACCTCTGCCAAAGTTTTGGACTTTGAGCCCAATAAGTCTTTGACTTAACTGAATCACAGCATTGTGGTTTTATTTTTCCGTTTTTTGAAAATGCTTGTCTTGTTCTGACCTATCTATACATGTGTATTTCCCCCTCTCCTCTCTCCTTTTCCCTTCATCTTGCATATAATGTACCTGGAGCAGAGGGGATGTAGCAAAGGGTCATTTAATGAGCCATTCCCCCGCTTTTTTTTTTTTTAGTATTTATTTGGCTTACCACGTCTTAGTTGTGCCAAGTGGGATCTTTGAACTTCTCTGTGTCCCGTGAGTTTTTTAGTTGTGGCATGTGGGATCTATGTCCCTGACCAGGGATTGAACCCAGGCCCTCTGCATTGGGAGCTGAGTCTTAGCCACTGAACCATAAGGAAAGTTTCCCCCACTCCATGAGCTATCTAATTGGAAGTCTATTTAAGCTTTTCAAAGGGATTCTCTGCAAGCAAAGAAAGAGAGTAAGAAGAAAATAGAGCATTCAGTTTCTTCTTATTTCTTTGGCTGAGTCAGGTCTTAGTTGTGGCCCACAGGATCTATCATGTGGTGCCTCATTTTCTCCAGCACACAGGCTAAGTTGCCCCATGGCATGTGGGACCTTGGTGCTCTGACCAGGGATGGTACCCGTGTTGCCTGCATTGGAAGGCATATTCTTAACCACTGAATCATTAGAAAAATCTCAAGCATTCAGTTTCTAAAGGAGCAATTAAGGGATCTCTATGCTTGAAGATTGTTCTCTAATATCAAAGTAGAAAACTTAGTTACTATCCTCTGGTAATAACCAAGGCCTTAATGGTTACTTTCTGAAGAACTAGCATCCTTCCTTCTCATTTACACCTGCTTCCTCCTTCTCACTGCAGTTAAAACGTCCATTCCCTGAAGAGTCACCAGTACTCAACTCCTTAGTCATATAATTACAGTCTTCAAACCAAATCATACAATAAATAAAACTTATGAACCCACTAAGTTCTGAATTAGTCAACTTGTGGGGTATACTTAGTGTGAGTGGTAACAAGAGGAGGGGAAGCCGGACTTGAATTCCACATCTAACAATCAGACAAAGGCCCAGGACCCACCTGAAGAGCCTCTGAAATGAAGCCCCTTGAAGTAGGGGGACACTAGATTCTGCCTTAACTAAGATCACCAACATGGAGAAAAGGGTTTTCTAAGGCAGGGTCAAAATGGGGTGTGTCTATATACATGCATTTGTGTGTGTCTCTGTGCGTGGATATACACATGCCTGTGCTGCCTAACTCCGACCTTTAAGAATAAAAGCAGAAATATTAACCTAATGGTCCTCCAGTTACCATCTGGAAATGACTGGTAATTACTGATGGTGGGGCCAGGATTATTAGAGCTGTTATGTTTGTTTTATACAATGATTATCAATGAATCTTTGAAACAAAAGGATCCCAAGGCTTATCTGTAAGAGCAGCAAGGGGTGAAACTGGCCACTATTCCATTCTATTGCCAGGCTTGAGGAGAAGAAGGATGGACCTCAACCAACAGAAGCATAGTGGCAGCTACTAAAGGAATAAAAACAGGATGAATGTCCCAGGACTTTCTGCATGGAATCTGGTCTGAGTTTAAAAGGGATCTCTAGCCATCAAAATATTCATGTGATTACCTGAAAGCCCCTACCCTTACTGGTCTTACACAGTATATAAAACATGGAGAAAAAGTTTAACTTGGTCCACATATATGCTTAGGCTGAAGAAAGTCCTTTAGCCTCATTTGACTTGGAAAGACATAATAGATCCCTGAAGAATCAGAAGGGTCAGAGCCCTATCAAGAATCTGATGGAGTTCACATTGCTGTACGGCAGAAACTAACACAACATTGGAAAGCAATTATCCTCCAATTAAAAATAAATTTAAAAGGACAGTATTGCCCTTCACAGAAAAGAGCATATAGAATTTCAGAGTTTAAAAAAAAAAAGAATTTCAGAGTTTACAGATGTCTGGTTCATATAACTTCCAGCCTATAAAGAAACTGTCAGTTTACCAAATAGACTATAAGGGTTTCGAATTACCATTCCTCATAGAACAGGAGGATGTCATAGATTCCCCTAAATCTATCCAGCACTTCTCAGTTCCTTTGGGTGGTAAGTATTATCTCCACTGATATTCATTCCATTTCTGGTAATGATACCCAATTCAGATTCAACAATAGTGTGCAAATGCCTTCCATCCTGAGTATTCTCAAGGCCACACATGGCAAAGAAAAGTTCAAACAAAATTTGGTGACATTTTCCTGCATACACCATTCTGGTCTGTGAAGTCCCTGATTCCCAAGAGAGCTCTGATTCAATGCACTGCCATCTATTGCTAGTTTCTTTCATCCATGTACCTAAACACTGATGTTTTAGCAACTTTTTCTTCTGGGAGTTTTCATTATTTGCTTTATGACTATCATACACATTTTGGATGCAACATACACAAAGGACATTTCATCAGCTTTAATGCTGTCCCCTTCAGTTATATGGACATGATATTAAGAGAGCTTCCTCAAATTTGCACAATCATTCCCTACTCAGTTAGCTTCTCCCCTGTTTTTAAGTCAAGCAACAGTTGGGTTCCTATCAGTCACAGTTCTATATTTGATGGGTTTTTGCTGATCTCACTAGAAGATTCTGTCAGAAGCTCTGACCAGTCATCTTCAACAGGCAGAGTCACTGGACCAAATCCCAGCCTTGACTTTTCTGTAGGAACTGCAGTGATGTCTTGATCCAGAGGAGGAGATCTAGAAGTTATGTAATTGAGGAAGGAGACAATCCCTAGGGGAAGAGAAGAATTCAAGGTGAGTTTCAAGAGACCGATGGTTTGGGCTTTGAAAATTCTAACTCATTCTTTCAATACTCAGCTCACAAGGGCTCTTTTCAGTGAAGTCAACCCCCTGCCCACCCCTGCCCCCCCACCAGCAGGGTTCCTTTACCCTCCTGCACTCCCATTTCATTACTGTACTTCTTCCGTGGTTAGGACAAAGCTTGAACCTCCTGGATGCAAATCATAGTTCCTACTTTCTCTATGGTCTTGAGCAAGTTTCTCAACCCATCTGTACCTCAGTTAGTAGAAAAGTGAAAGTGAAGCTGCTCAGTCGTTTTTGACTCTGCGACCCCATGGCCTGTAGCCTCCCAGGCTCCTCCATCCATGGGATTTTCCAGGCAAGAATACTGGTGTGGGTTGCCATTTCCTTCTCCAGGAGATCTTCCTGACCCAGAGATTGAACTCAGGTCTCTGGCTTTGTAGGCAGACGCTTTACTGTCTGAGCCACCAGGGAAGCCAGTTAGTAGAACAGGTTACTAGTTATAGATTTTTTTCAAACTCCAAAATGCATGTTTTCTTTACCATACCACACTGCCTCTTAAGGTATGAATGTTTTTAATAGAAATGGTTAGTGCTTCTATTTCTTCTACATTCCTCCTCCCTTTCAAGAAGTGATTTCCCCTTCCATCCTCCTGGCTTAAGGCAAGAAGGGGACTGACTCACCCGCAAACAAGTATATGAAGTCACTCCCCCAATTAACATGATAGGGCCATAGGAGAGCTGACTCTACAGTTTCCGAAGTATACAAGTCGACCTGTTCCAGAAACAGGATGAGGCAGAGCAGCAAGCAGGAGGCTAGGACCAGAAGAAAACATGTCACATACCTCAGTGTCTTTAATTTGCCTTGACTGCTACCCCCAATTCTTCTACTTCCAGACACCACATTATTTGTCATTGTTGTTTAGTTGCTAAGTTGTCTCCAACTTTTTGCAACCCCATGGACTGTAGCCTGCCAGGTTCCTCTGTCCATGGGATTTCCCAGGCAAGAATAACTGGAGTGGGCTGCCATTTCCTCCTCCAGGGGATCTTCCCCACCCAGGGGTCAAACCCACGTCTTCTGCATTGCAGGCAGATTCTTTTCCACTAAGCCACTGGAGAAGCCCATACCATATTACACAGAAAGGATCAAAGAGATAAAAATCTAACCAAGATGACTGACCAAGGTGAGGCCTCTTCCCTGGGTTAAGTTAACGAATGTGTTTCATACAGTAAGACAGGGCAGGTAACTGGCAACTTGATGGAATGAAAAAGAGAAAGGGAACAAGAAAAAGAGGATAAAAGCCCACAGAGAGGAAGTTTGTCCACTCAGCAGTTTTACCACAGTACTACCCTGCTATCTAGGTCTGTACCTGAGATGAAGCTGAGCATGGATACCTTCAGATCCAAGTTACCAGTCACGCTTCCTCTTCTAGGGAGGCAAGCACTGAAGAGCCAGCCAAGGACAACAAGTATGGTGAAGACAGAGATGAGGAAGAAGGCCCTGGAGTATTGGAGGTAATCTGCCAAGGAGAAGGAGAGGCTTGGTTAGTCCAGCTGGGAACCTCTCCTTAAGAAAACCAGACAGAGTCTTAAGATAAAGGAGTGAAGACTAAAGAGGATGAAACTGAGCTCGCTATGTGGCATCCAGGGCACAAGTGAGAATCTTTCCCAGCTCTTCATTGACATTTGGAATTTTTACTATGAAGACAAAGCCTTCACTGTAAAACTAAAGATAATATACAAAGAGTTCTGGGTACGTTAACACAGTAACTTAGACGTAGACCAGCACATAAGAGGTGTGACCAATATTAGAACACACGTTTGAACTTTTCTTGTTCCTAATTCTAATTCTAAAAGTAATACATACTCAATATAGCATTGGAGGGACTACAAAGGTGCCAAGGAGCAGGAAGTATATCAGCCACATTCCCACTACCCATAGACAACCATTGTTAGCATCTTATTTGGTTTCTTTCTTGTAGTTTTGTATCCCCTGTACATAGTCGACATGATACTGAATTTAGTGATTTTTTTTTAAAGAGATGATGCAGTAAGATTTTCTCAGATCATCTGCTGTAAACATCACAAGATAGTCTATAATATCAACATACTTTGCTTAATGATTTTACCACTGTTGGTGTTTGTTTCTATTTATTTTTCTCTTTTAAATGTATCTGGCGTGAACAATCAGCCTGTGACTATAAAACGAAGTCATATTTACCTTAACTCCCATATCGTAATGATTTCAAGCCCCAATTTACTGGATTGCAGGAATTTAACACCCCACAAATACCTCCTTTTTTTTCCCTGAGTCTCTTAAGGCTCCACCTCACATGTGTTAGAGGACAGGTCCTCTAAGGTTCTTTTGCTCCAGTGCCCTGACCCTGGTGCCATAACACACCTCTTGCTCATCTCTTGGCTCCAGGGTTCTGCTGCCCTTGGTTCTGCCCCTTCAGACTGGGTGTTGATAAGAAAGAAGAGGGAACATGCCAACCTTTACTGGTTTTTTAAAATATTTATTTACTTATTTATTTTGTTTTTTGGGTGTGGTGGGTGTTCATGGTTGCACTCAGGCTTTCTCTACTTGTGGCGAGTAGAGTGGGGGCTCTTTGTTGGGGCATGCAGGCTTCTCTTTGAGGTGGCTTCTCTTGTTGCAGAGCGCAGGCTCTAGGTGAGTGGGCTTTAGAAAGTGCAGCACGTGGGCTCAGTAGTTGCAGCTCGCAGGCTGTGTTGCTCCTCAGCATGGGATTGTCCTGAACCAGGGGTGGATTGAACCTGTGTCCCTTGCATTGCAAGGCTGATTCTTAACCACTGGGCCAGCAAGGAAGCCCCGCCAAACATTTTTTGCTACTATATCCTTCACATGAAATAGATCCTTTGCTTGACTTCCCCAGAAATACAGAACAATTCTTCCGTATTTTATCTTCCCCAGTTTTACAGAAGAATTAAGAAATGGAGTAACTTACAAGTAGATATATCTTTACTGAGGTACCACAGATCTACCAATATCTTCAGTTTCTTTATAGGATGCTTCCTCGTCTAGCTTATTTTCTGTCTCAGTGTAACAAGGGCCGGCTCATCCCTACCATGAAAAGTTCTCTAAGTACTTTTATGCCTAAAAAGCCAAGTCCAGCTTCCAAGTAACCTTAGAGAGAAGAATGCCAAGCTTATCCTAGTCCACAAACTGCCTCTTAAGTTTTATTTTGTTGTCTAGAACATACCACTGGCTAACAAAAATCAATAACAGTAATTTCCATTAAGAGAAACCACCCTCCTACCCACTCCAATATTCCTGAGCTTCCCTTGCAGCTCAGCTGGTAAAGAATCCACCTGCAATGTGGGAGACCTGGATCCGATCCCTGGGTTGGGAAGATCTCCTGGAGAACGGAAAGGCTACTACTGCATTATTCTGGCCTGGAAAATTTCAAAGGGGTCTCAAAGAGTCAGGCAAGACTGAGCAACTTTCACTTTCACTTTCTTTTTCACTCTCCTACCCACAGAGGTCAGGTGCTATATGGCCTCAACAAGTTAGCCACATTAAAACATGAAAACCCAAGGGCAGCACATTTTCTGAAAACTAGGTCATTCAGAATTAGCCAGTTAGGGGTTTCCCTGGTGGCTCAGTGGTAAAGAATCCGCTTACCAATGCAGGGGACGTGGGTTCAGTCCCTGATCCGGCATGATCCCACATGCCTGGGGGCAGCTAAGCCATTGCTCCACAACTATTGAGCCAGTGCTCTAGAGCCCTAGAGCTGTAACTACTGAGCCCCTGTGTCACAATTAGTGAAACCCAAGAGCCCTAGAGCCCGCACTCTGCAATAAGAAGCCACCGCAAAGAGAAGTCCATGCACCTCAACTAGAGGGTAGCTTCCACTCACCACAACTAGAGAAAAGCCCATGCAGCAGCAAAGACCCACATAGCCAAAAATAAGTAAAATTATATACAGAACTAGCCAGCTAGAGCCATCAGCTAGATTGAGCTGCATGAAGCCCAGTGTGATAAGCATCTTCTGCAGTATTGAGCCTGTAGTCTTCCATGCTCCCTCACAGCCCTTGTCTCAAGCCCTGGACCCTTGCCTACAACTCCTTTGACTATCATTAGTAGGACCAAGGAAAGGTACCAGTTTAATTCCTGTGCTTGGCTATCTGGATTTGGGACTGATTAATGCTACTTTCCCTTTTGCTTGCTTGAACCAAGAAGATATAAAACTAGCCTGGGATATCCCCCTTTCCAGGTACTTATATATTAATAAACAGGAAAAACTGAGCTGTAAAGATAAAATAAAGCATAAACAAAGTGAAGTGACAAAGGAGTGCAGGAGAGACTGAATGACTAGTCAGCTTCGTTTTCTGTGCCTGAGATCACAGTCTCCTCTGGAATCCCCTGAAGTCCAGAATACTTCCTGCCTTTGGGAGTTATGAGATTCTTCTGAATCTCTATAAAGAAGTTCACTCTTTAGCTTATGCTGGTTCACATGAGTTCTGATATTTAAAACACAAAAGAGGACTAAGATATCCAGTCCAACTCCTGTCTAAGATGTTATAGTCTAGTCTTTCTTCTGCCACGAGGGGAAGACTACTTTCACGTTCTTCTTAACCATCTTTTCAGTCTCAATTTCTCTTCGCCTGAAAACTCCATAAACAAGATCTCTCACCATTCCATGAGAACAACTAAAGATTTGCAGCACAGTATAGTCTAAACCCTTAGAGGAACCATGTCTGCCAGTCATAACGATATGCAACAAATTATCTAACCAAACTAAGCATTTAGCTTCAGAGTCTCAAACAGCTACATTTGGGTAACTTCATAGTTTTTTCTAAAATTCATGTAACAAAACAAAGGTCTGAAAGCTGAATTCAAGCCTCTACATCCTGTAAGAAGAAATCATATTTTAGCTACTAAACAACAATTGTTTAAAATTAAATTATTTATTTTGTGGCTGCACTAGGTCTTTGTTGTGGCAAACAGGGGCTATTCTTCACTGTGGCGTGTGGGCTTCTCAACATGGTGGCTTTTCTTATTGCGGAGCTCTGGCTCTAGGGTGTGCAGGCTCCAGAGCACAGTCTCAGTAGTTGTGGCCCAGAGGCTTAGTTGTTCCACGGCATGTGGGATCTTCCAAGACCAGAGATCGAACCCATGTTTCCTGCATTGGCTGGTTATTCTTCACCAATAAGCCACCAAGGAAGCCCTAACCAGCAGTTTATATGGCAGCTTACCAATTATTAATGTTTCAACAATTTTAGAACCTGTTACAAAAGTCCCTACTTGTACATGTCAGTAAGAAATCTTGGTCCAGAGAGGAGCACCCTGGATAGAAGAAACACCCATGTGGGTCACCTGTACCCAAACATTTCTAACCTTTCTTTAAGGACATGGATTGATGTAGACTTAGGTTGCGGGAATAGCAAAACAAGCCTCCCAGTTAAGGAAGACAATGAAGCTAACATCCTGGAAGAGACATCACTCTCAAACTGGCAGAGAAGAAGTCCAAATCATTTGAAAAACTCGATAATATCCTTGCTGGTATTCTTAGTGTCAGCCCAGTCAGTGATTCTGTACTTCAGAGCACCACCAGGTAGCATGTAAAAGCTGCCAGGACAGGAGGGGGCACTGGCCAACAAGAAAGAAGGCGCGTTTCTCAGTGAACTGAGAAACCATTTGGCAGTTTGTAATTGATGGGCAAGATCCCCTTCCATTATTAGGAAAGTAAAACTTTGCCCGAGAGTCTCTGGAACGTGAGAGGTGGAGGGCTGGAAGCCACCCTACTCTTGTGAACAAACAGGCTTGGTTCACGTGAGATGCTCATCTCTTTTAAGGCTGTTGACACCCCCAAAAGGAAGCAGTGGGGAAGAAAAGACAACATGAGATGAAAGAGGACGCTGGTCTTGCCTTCTGAGAGGGCCCACACTCTGTCTGTGAAGTGTGTTTCTCTCTAAATAAATCCACTTCTTAGCTATCAACTTTGTCTTTCTCTGAATTCTTTCTGTGATGAGATATCAAGAACCTGAGCTTCAGGCTTCCCTGGTGGTCTAGTGATTAAGAACTGCCTTGCAATGCAGGGGAAACCGGTTCGATTCCTGGTCTGGGAAGATCCCACATGCTGACGGGGATCTAGGCGCCCAGGCCACAACTACTGAGCCTTCACTTTACAGCCTACAGAAAGCAACTACTGAAGCCCTGAGTGCCCTAGGCCCTGTGCTCCACAACAAAGACAGCCACCACAATGAGAACCCCATATGAAGAGTAGCCCCTGCTCTTCACAACTATAGAAAGTCCACGCACAGCCAAACAACAAACAAACAAAAAAAAAAGAACCTGAGCTTCATTAAGTCCTGAAACTAGGAACTAAGGCCCCCACCCACATAAAGGATGGTGACTTCAGCCTGAGCACAAGGTTCCTAAAACACCACCCTATTACCTCACCACCAACCAATCAGAAAAAAAAGTCTGCACACAGTGGAAGATAATGAAGACTCTGACCTCCTTCCCAAATGATTCTCCCTTTAGGAACATTCATAGATACAAAATATATAAATTACATGCATAATCGTGTCTGACTATTTGTGACCCCATAAACTATAGCCCATCAGGCTCCTCTGTTGATGGGATTCTCCAGGCAAGAATACTGGAGTGGATAGCCATCCCCTTCTCCAGGGGATCTTCCCGATCCAGGGATCAAACTCATGTCTCCTGCCTGGCAGGTGGATTCTTTACCATCTGGGAAGCTTTCATGGTGGAGCAGAATCTTCAGAGCTGGTGTCTGGACTCAAGCCCACCTTCTCCCCGAGTTGCTGGGTTCCTCAATAAAGCAAACCTTCCTTTTCCAACAACAGCAACAAGAGGAAGAAGAAAGAGCAGAGGAGAGAAGTCATCTGGTAATGAGATGTTCCAAGAGGGCTCCCCTCACTTCACTCTAGTTCCTTCAGCAAAAATCAAAGCCAGGACAGGGTAGCAGTGCTCTGAAGAAATATAGTGCCTTTTAACTCTGAAGGAGCCGGATTGAGTGGATGGAGATGGAAAGTAGACTTTGGCTTTGAGGATGAGGAAGGTGCTGCTGGAGACAAGCAGAGCAATCAGTCCACTTATTTAGCCAAATTTAAACCTCCAAGCTGCTGCCATTGTGCCTCCATTCCAGGAGCGTAAGATCAAAACTCCCCCAGGCTCAGGGGAAGTGCCCAAAGGATGTGGTTTTGGAATACAAGAGATTCTGGATGGATACCTAGCACTCTGGAGAGGAAGTTCTGAAACCTTCTTTGTATTTAGATTCACTCGTACCTGCAGGATACACTAGAATCAAACATCCCTACACAGCTCGCAGGTGTTTATTGTGTGACAGTTCCCAGGGTCCTGGCTCTGGACTAAAGACCCAGGTTTTCTTCTCTACTCTCTGCAAAACAGTTCAAGTTCCTCTCACTGGTAACACACATTCCTTTACATTATGGTCTGATCTCACTTTTGTTATGTAGGAAATTAGCTGAAAGATCTGTTGCATGCTGAGACCTAGTAGTAGAAATGAAGGATTGCATCCTTTACTCCCATTCTTTCTTCATCTCACCACCAATACAGCACAGAGGTTATCAGTTATCTAGAACCAGGAGAAGAAAGAGGTAGAGGAACAAGGGCCTGAAGTAAGTCTAGGACGAAGGAACAAGAACACACACGTTTTTGAGCCCATCTGAGATAGTCCCAGTGAAAGTCTCAGAAATGACTGGGGACACCATGGGAGAGGTGGCTAAATTTTTGCAATCCAGTAGGTAAACGTTTTGGAGAAGGCGATGGCACCCCACTCCAGTACTCTTGCCTGGAAAATCCCATGGACGGAGGAGCCTGGTGGGCTGCAGTCCAAGGGGTCGCTAAGAGTTAGACATGACTGCGACTTCACTTTCACTTTCATACATTGGAGAAGGAAATGGCAACCCACTCCAGTGTTCTTGCCTGGAGAATCCCAAGGACGGGGAGCCTGGTGGGCTGCCGTCTGTGGGGTCGCACAGAGTTGGACACGACTGAAGCGACTTAGCAGCAGTAGCAGCTAACCTCCCTATTCGGCCGCAAATGGAAATTCTCAATCCCCGCCCTCAAAATTTATTCCTCTAGGATGTCTTCTCCGAAACCTAAAAGCTTTGGGCTTCCAAGGGAGATCAGACCAAAAGACTTATTTACTATTCTAACACTGTCTGGCCGCAATACACTTGATAACACGTCCCAGTGGCCAGAAAACAGAACTCTCGAGTATATTCCTCTACAGGACTTTGGTAACTTCTGCCGCCATAATGGTAAGTGGTTAGAAATCCCTTACGTTCAGGCTTGCTTTGCTCTTCGCTCTCGACCCCCTTTGTGAATCCTGTTCTACTTCTCAAATACTCTTAGCCCGGGCCACATCTTCCCAATACAGTGTTTCCTGTTCCCTGTTCAGACTTTTCTTCTTCTTCCTTCGACCCTCCTGACCACAGCCCAGCCCTAGCGCTCCCGATTCCCTTGCAGCTGCTCCAGATCCAGTGCCACAGCCTCTGTCTTACGAACCCTCCTACTTTCCTCCTTCTCAAGCGCAGGCCTCCAGCTCCCAACCCCCCTCCCCAGTCTGTGCCTGAGACACGTGGAGACCTCAGCCCCACCCTCTACCCGGAGGGTCCCATGGCTTTACCCAGACCTCCCTAGAAGCCCTCCGAGTACCCGGTCCTGAACAACTTTAATACAGGAAACTTCACCACAGGACCGCACTCCTTCCCTTGCTCCACTCCTCCCTTTACAGGAAGTAGCTGGCGCAGAAGGCATTGTTGGGGTTCATGTCCCTTTCTCCCTCACTGATCTAGCTCAGATTGAAGAGAGTCTTGGCTCCGTCTCCTCAGATCCCGATAATTATCTAAAAGAATTCAAGTATCTTACCCAGTCTTATGACTTAACCTGGCATGATATTTACATCATCCGTTCACCCACTCTTCTCCCAGAAGGAAGGAATATGGCAAGCCTCTGAGTGCATGCTGATGAGATACACAGGAGAGAGGACACTAAGTCCACAGGGGCCACGGCTTCCCCGCCCTGGAGATGATCCTAGCTGGGATTATCAGGCAGGGAGATCTGGAGGAGCAGCCTGTAATCTTATGATTGCTTGCCTCACTGTGGGCCTTCAAAAGGCAGGACATAAAGTCGTCAATTTTGATTAAGCTCCAGGAAGTAACTCAAAGACTAGACGAAAACCCGGCACAATTTCTAGCCAAGTTAACGGAAGTGCTACAAAAATACACAAAATTAGACCCATTTTATGTCCCAGTCATCCCCAGATATCCAAAAGAAACCAAAAAGGCAGAAGAAGGCCCTCAACCCCTTCAATGAGACCTTTTAAATTTAGCCTTTAAGATTTTCAATAACTGGGAAGAACAGGCAAAGCTAGAGAAGGCCCACTAAGATCAGGCCAAAGACCACCTTTTAGCCACCGTCCTACATAGTTTCCAAGCCTCCACCAACCAGCAAAGAAAGGAAACCACCTGGGCCCTGTTTCAAATGCAGCAAAGAAAGACACCGGGCTCATTCATGCCTGTAGCCAAGGATTCCTCCAGGTCCATGCCCCAGCTGTGGCATAAAGGGACATTGGAAAGTTGACTGCCCAAATCCTTGCAGAGATCCCCTCCTGGTTCCGAGCAGGAGTCCTTCAACCCAGCTAGGGGCCCAGACCCCAACTCTCATCACCTCTGTGGAGCCCAGTGTAACTCTTACAGTGGCAGGATCGCTTACAAGCCCTCACCAGCCGAACTATCCACAAGCTACTTCTAACTCACTCAGATTATCAAAAACTTTGACCTTACACAAATCCCCTTGACCCACATTCCAGCCTTTTCTTATCTCACCCCCACAATGCCCCTGTCCTACAGGAGGCAGTTACAGAAGATTGACCTTCGGCCCTTATCCTAAATCAAAAAGGCTGGAATGATAGGGTCCACATCGGGTCTCACTGATAAGATGGCTCATAATGTCGACCTCACAAACAAAGAATAAATCACAGTGATCCTTGAGATTGACCAAATTCCCCAAATGGCATCCTGTTATCTCACTGGCACCTATCTTCTCAAAGCTGCGAGACCACCAGATTCCAGACCTCCAGCTATGTGACCATCCCTTCAGAGATTTTTTCATTGGTGGGGTATAAGAAGGCCACCGTCAGAAAGGGAAGATGCTGGTTCTCTTTAAGGGCCAGTCACCCTCTTTTTCCCTCTAATAAATTTCCCTTTTCTTGCCTGACTGCCTGACTGGCTCTCTCTTTTCTCAGCACTTGCCTTACAATAGCATGTTATTACAGGCTGATGAATCCTAGACATACTGATAACATTTGGGGCATTCCTAATGAAATCTGTATTGCAGATTAATTACTGACCCTAGAATTAGGACTAGTTGACACTGAAATGGGCTTCCCTGGTAGCTCAGCTGATAAAGAATGTACCTGCAATGTGGGAGAACTGGGTTTGACCCCCGGGTTGGGAAGATCCCCTGGAGGAGGGCATGGTATCCCACTCAAGCATTCTTGCCTGGAGAATTCCCACGGACAAAGGAGCCTACAATCCATGGGGTCACCAAGAGTGGGACACAACTGAGCGACTAAGCACAGGACAGCATTGGAAATAGGGTGGATACTTACAACTGTGTTCTTAAAGAACTCGGTTGACATTCTCTAAACAATAGTTGGCCTCATAGGTGAATTCAAGGCTCCAAGAAATAAACTACTGCTTAAGTGACAACATTTCAAAATTCTGATTCATTAAAGATTTAAATAGGGGCTTCCCAGGTGGCTCGGTGGTAAGGAATCTG
Organism: Nanger dama; assembly: GCA_917880005.1. NCBI lineage: Eukaryota > Metazoa > Chordata > Mammalia > Artiodactyla > Bovidae > Nanger > Nanger dama. Next base: position 19,344,451 of record CAKJTW010000036.1, on the reverse strand, counting down.
CCTGCTAATGTAGGGGACACGGATTTGATCTCTGGTCTGGAAACATCCCCCATGCCTGGAGCAACCAAGCCCAGGCATCACTAGTACTGAACCTGAGCTCTACAGAGGGGGAGCTGCAACTATTGAGCCCACGTGCAGCACCTACTGAAGCCCACATGCCCTGGAGCCCACTCTCTGCGATAAGAGACGCCACTGCAAATGAGAAGCCCACTCACCGCAACTAGAGAGAAGTCCACATGGTAACGAAGACCCAGCACAGCCAAAAATAAAATTATTAAAAAATTTAAATAGTAATCTCAAAGCCTGAGGTTTAGCCTGGGTACCCAGTAACATAAATACAATTGCAGCTTAATGTTTTTGCCTATATCTATTTTTATTTGTATTTTATGCACCATGAGACATGTAGGATCTTTAGTTCCCCTGACCAAGGACTGAACCAGTGCCCCCTGCAGTGGAAGCAGAGTCTTAACCAATGGACCACCAGGGAAGTCGCTATGCCTCTCTCTCTTACTCCGTTTCTCTAGAAATGAAGTTAGTGAATGCAAATCTCTGGATGCACTTATCATATTGCTTTGGTTGTTCCTCATGGTGTGAGAGTGTGAAGCATTGTGCACAGATATTACCATTTACACATCTCTGTTAATATGGCTAAATATCCTATATCATTGTTCATTTGATGGCTGTTCTTTAACGAAGGATTGAGGTTAAAGTAATTTTTCTATGTTTGTTAGACATCTGCAGTGTCTGTTTTATAAACTGTTTACAAAAAGATTATTTATGGAGGTATTTTATTATAATAAAAACTTGTATATCATCTAATATATATTAAGGCCATTAACCTTCTATGTTTCATATTTGTTACAATTATTTTCTCTAGTTTTTAGTTTTAGTTGAAGATGCAGTTGAATTGTTTGCCTGCCTTTCATTTTAGTTCCTTCTGGAAAATCTCATTTTAGGATCCTATCCCTTAGTTCCAGATACTAAATATGTGTGCATGGATGCTAAGTTGCTTCAGTTTTGTCTGAGTCTTTGTGACCCTATGGACTGTAGCCCACTAATACTCCTCTGTCCATGGGATTGTCCAGTCAAGAATACCGGAGTGGGTTGCTATGCCCTCCTCCAGGGATGGAACCCTTATGTCTTATGTCTCATGCATTGGCAGGTGGGTTCTTTATCACTAGAGCTACCTGAGAAACCCATCCTAAATATGAGCCCATGCCAAATAGGTGATACTCCATTTCAGGGTTGGATAGATGCCCCCTCCCTGCAAATCTTGGACTCCTGTTCATCTTCGGAGAAATAAACACTTTACTCATGTATGCTTTCTTTCACAGTACCTGTCCTTTTGCATAAATGTATCTCTTGGTGGATGTTGGGGACACTGTATAGTACAGTTTTAGCTTTCCTCTAAATCTTAGTTCTGATTGAAAAGCTTCATGCATATGGTATCTTCTAGCCCTAGAAATTTATTTTTAATATTTTTTTTTTTTGGCTGTGCCAGGTCTTAGTTGTGGCATGTGGGATCTTGTAGCCTGACCAGGGATTGAACCTGGGCCCCCTGCATTGGGATTCTTAGCCACTGTACCACCAGGGAAGTTCCCTAGAAATTTATTTTTTAATATTATGTGTTGCATCTTCAGATTTACTTAAATTCACAAAAATTTGACAATTCATTCAACTTCTCCTTTACAGTTAGCAGAACAAACTGACCTTGAAAGTTAAAACTGATGAAGGTTGAGACACATTGCTTTATCCTCCAGCTATGATCCAGCACTCCTATTTCTGCAAACCACATTAGACTAACAATCTCATTGCATCACAAGAGCAGCTCATAAATGACAAGCAAGTTCTTCACAGAAAGGAAAAGGCTATCAGCTCATAACTGGGGAGAGAAAATGACCTGAGGTATGATGGAGAAAGGGTACACCGAGGATATCAGAGAAAAGGATGTCCATGTTCACAATCTGGCTGAGATCCCTTCTGGACTCAGAGAGGTGAAGGTCAAAAGATCTTGGAGGAAAAAAGATGAAGAGCCAATGTGGCAGAAAATTCTGGAACTGTGGGGCCTGCAGCATTCAATTCAGTGACACTCACAGGGTGGCTTGGGCGTGTGGCTCCAGCACAGCTCATGGTTGCATGGGATCCAGAGTCCTGCGTAGAGCTCAAGGCCATCATTGATCACCAGGAACTGCACCCAGTTCAGTGGGGACATGCAGATCAGCACTAGGAGGCTAAAGCCACAGAGGCTGCCACAGAACATTCGGATGTAGGTGTGTGTCTGATCCACGTGCTGCTGTCGCCTCTGGGGTGGCATCAAGGCACTCGGATGTTGGGTGGGGAGGGTAGGCTACAAGGGCAAGGGATGAGGGAGATATTGCCTACCCAAGAAGATAACCCTTACTCCCCAGGGTCCCCTGCTCTTCTCTACCTCAAGCACCCCCACGTGTGAGCCTAGGACATCTCTCCCTACCTCTTCCAGAAAAAAACAGCTCAGGGTCATCTCTTCCCTATCTTTAGGACACTCTGTCTAGACCCACCTCTAAACAAGTCCTCTTCTTCCCATTGAACTACAACTAGCCATCTCCTCACCCTTCTGTATCTCCGGTCCCCCTTGACTTTGGGAACCTCGGGATGGTAGAAGGTGAAGACTGTTTGCTCCTCCCTCTCCATCTTGGCAGCCAGTTCACTTTCTAACTGCCACGGAACTTGTCTCAGTACGTCCTCATACACACCGGGCAGAATTCAAAGGGGGCTGGAAACCCCTTGGCACAGATTCCATTTCTGCTTCATATTCAGAGTCTGGTCAGATTGAGAAGAAATCCTCAAGTGTTCAGCATGTGCACGTATGTGTGATGCTCTGCACTGTCCTTCTCTGAGCCCTCCCAACTCCTTTGTTAAATAAATCCACAAATATTTTGTCACCAGTTGCCGCATGTCAAGTTTTGTGATAGGTCCTGGGACATAAAGATAAATGAGATGTAGTTCAGTTCAGTTCAGTCAGTTCAGTCGCTCAGTCGTGTCCAACTCTTTTGCGACCCCATGAATCGCAGCACGCCAGGCCTCCCTGTTCATCACCATCTCTCGGAGCTCACTCAGACTCATGTCCATTGAGTCCATGATGCCATCCAGCCAGCTCATCCTCTGTCGTCCTGTCCCCTTCTCCTCCTGCCCCCAATCCCTCCCAGCATCAGAGTCTTTTCCAGTGAGTCAACTCTTGGCATGAGGTGGCCAAAGTACTGGAGTTTCAGCTTTAGCATCATTCCTTCCAAAGAAATCCCAGGGCTGATCTTCAGAATGGACTGGTTGGATCTCCTTGCAGTCCAAGGGACTCTCAAGAGTCTTCTCCAACACCACAGTTCAAAAGCATCAATTCTTCGGCGCTCAGCCTTCTTCACAGTCCGACTCTCACATCCATATATGACCACTGGAAAAACCATAGCCTTGACTAGAAGGACCTTAGTCGGCAAAGTAATGTCTCTGATTTTGAATATACTATCTAGGTTGGTCATAACTTTTCTTCCAAGGAGTAAGCGTCTTTTAATTTCATGGCTGCAGTCACCATCTGCAGCTCCCTAAAAACAAATTAAAAAGTATACTCTAATGTCTCCAGGACTCAATAGTTTGTGGTTATAATTTAAGCTTATGTATCTGATCAGCATATAAATGTTTATGTATAGAGATATCTCAGCAGTTCAGGATTCATATTCTCACCCCAATTTTAAGTGGAAGACCTCAGGTATGTCTCAATAGATGCAGGAATCAGTCTGTCAGCCATAGCCCTTCACTCAGCATCCACCTTTTTCTTCCTTTTTTGCTCTAGTTTCCCCTCTTCAATGTCCTCTACTCACAGCCTCTGCCATGGCCACTGCAGACAGGGCTCTGGGAAAATGCCAGTGTCCCTACTCCAGGGGGCTACCAGCCAATGTGCTGAAAGCTACCATCAAGATAATACAGCAGTGTTGAGTTCCACGTGGAATTGAGGAGAATAGCCTTTCCCTGGTTGCTCAGCCAGCACAACATATGCCTGAAGTATCTCAAAGTCTCCTTTTCAGACAACTCTCAGCATTGGTCCTAACTCCTTTCCCCACAAGGGTTCAAAACCAACCCAAGATGCCGAACAGATGTCATCCTGTTCCACAGCATGAGCTTTGATCCAGTAAATGCTCAGCTGGATCACCAGCTCTTGTTTTCCAAAGTTTGGGATGAATCAGAATGTCCCAGCACACTTTTCTCCTACCATATGCTCTCCCCACCCATCCCAACTTGTGGAAACCTATTCTTTATTTCAGCCGGTGAGAGCTACTGTTAATAGCTAGTTTTTGTTCATGCTTTAGCATATAGTCCTCCTTCTCCAAAAGTGTTTAACTCTCTGTCTCCTAAAACTTAGCCTACTGCCTGAAAAGAATAGTATTTCATGTTGAATGAGTGAGCAACACATTTTCATATTAAGT